>OY282495.1:11667652-13104511 GCA_958295605.1 Ajuga chamaepitys
TTTAGATTATCGGGTTGGGTTCGTACTTAACTTAGGGTTCGTTCAAGTAAGGTATTAAAATTTTATTTTAAGTATATGATTTATTATAATTTAAGATAATTAGTTAAGTTTGTCTTAATTTGAGCTGGAATTAGGTTATTCGTGTTTGTATGGTGTTGATTTTAGTTCTTTTTTAATAAATTTTAGGTATGATCAAGTTTGTATTTTTGCATTGGATCGATGATTACAGCTACTTAGGGGAAATCCTCTAATTGTTTTATACTTCCCCCTTCCCAATTTAATTGGTCTATCTTGGTTGGATACGGAGACTAAGAAAAAATAGATTTTGTGTAATATTTGACTTTTTCAAATGTGGAGATTAATGGTGGAGATTTTGAGGATGAAGATTGTGAGAGAAATTTGTCATTTATAGACTGATCAATTAGATTGGGACAAACAAAAATGAAAGGTAGACCAATTAGACTGGGACGGAGGGAGTACTTAAATTTATGCTTGATTTGAGTAATACATTAAAATTTATTTAAAGTATATGATTGAATATTTCAAGATAAATAATTGATTTTGTGTTAGTTGGGATGGAAACCATGTTAATCATGTTCCTGTCGTGTTGATTTCAACTCTTTTTAATAAATTCAGGTCTAGTTGAGTTTGTGTTCTAGTCGAGTTTCGTTTATTTATCAGTTTGATTTAAGGTCGATTCGAGTATATCAAAATTTGCTTGATGTATAGGATTAGCATATTTCAAGATAAATAATTAATTTTGTGTTCGGATTAGAATCAAGTTAACTATGTACATGTCGTTCTGATTTCACATGCGTCGTTCTTAATATATTCTAGTATAGCCGAGTTTGTGTTCTCGTATCGAATCCATGATTACGGCTACCTAGGTAAAATCTCCAAAATTAATCTTTTTTATGGTTATAAATAAAAATAATCATTAATCATATGTTTTGAGTTACCAAAAAATTTAATTGGAAAATCACCTAACATGAGAAAGTAAAGCAAGTACTGTCAGCTTTTCTTTTTAGGTTGATTAGGGACGTAAAGAATGCAGGTATTTTTTTTCTTTTAAAACCAAAAGATAAAAAAAGACTGCAGGTATTTAATCATTGGAATCACTGACAAAATATTTTGTAATTTTGTGCATAAAGAATATATAAGTATACGGTAGTATATACCCATTCTCATGAACACAGTGTGTTTTTAGATCCGTATAATTCGAATTAAAAGACAATCTATAAAAATATATCATTATTTAGTATTATTTTTGTTATAATTTCTTTTTCAAAATAAGCAATATCTTACAACATAAATATTACTTCCTCCGTCCCGGTCTACCTTGTTTACCTTGACTGGACATGGAAGTTAAGAAAAAACAAATTTTGTGGAATTTTTTACTTTTTAAAGGTGGAGATTGTGAGAGAATTTTGTTATTTATGAGCTGACAAATTAAGTAGAGACAAACCGAAAAAAAAAGTAAGCAAGTTAGGTAGGGACGGAGGAAGTAATAGTTTTCAACATTAAACATTTCTCCAGAATAAGTATTACTCCCTCCGTCTAAATGAACTTATTGCATAGGGGGTACAGATATTAAGAAAATTTGTTTTTTGGGGGATTTTGTTGATTTTTCAAAAGTGGATTGAAGGTGGAGATTGAGAATGGAGAGTTTGAGGATGAAGATTGTGTTATAACTTTTCTCATTAGGAAGTGTGCAAGTTTACTTGGGACGCCCGAATTCGAAAAGGGTACAAATTCATTCGGGACGGAGGGAGTACATTTCAACGTAAATATTTATATATTTTTACAAAAAATTATCTATGACTCCAATTGTACAGATCTTAAGTGTACAGGAGATCTACCCATCAGTAAATAGATAATTGATTCTTTCTTCTTGAATTAAAAAATAGAAAATTGAGCTTTCCAAATAAAGGATTGAGATCTGTCGATGGAATCTTGAACAATTAGGAGTTGAATTTGCGTATTTAAATATTGATGATTATTTGATTAAATGAGTTGTTCAGATTCGCTAATTCTTTGAGGGTGTATTTTTATTTTATTTATTTATATAGCATATAATATGTTTGAATTAACTAAACCAAATGTTAAATTAAAAGGGCTTTGGAATAATAAATTTCATAGTTTATTTCTTTCTTTTTATTTCTTGTTTTGAAGAAATTATCATAAGCACATTGTCACCATGTTTGTATTTTATCACAATTTTAAAGAGTTTGTAATGAAGTGATAAATTAGAATTAATAGTGAACAATGTTATAAAAGTTGCTAGACGTTAGTCGAGCGACAGATGAGGATTTAATATTTAGTGAAGACCTGTACAAGGTTAAACGGGGCACAAGGGCGCACCTACCCCTTGGGTTGGGGTGGTCCTGACTCCTCTCACCCCACGTCCCATCCACTATTTTTACCCCTTAAATATGTATAATACATACATTTTATATTTACTAGATATCCGCCCGTGCGATGCACGGGATAACCGTTTCTTTAAAGTTATAATGGATAATTGATATATCATGTACTAAAATGGTAATTAAAATTATAAAAAACAATAAAGCATGATACTTGTATTGTATGAAATAATTATTAATATTCAAAACGTCGTACTATACAATCTATAAATTGCGGAAAATTTAATATTCGCAGTAGTATTAATGTGTTTGTTCTCTCCGTCACACATATGAATCTTCAATCATTTTATGAGGCATAATTTTCTTTTAATTTCAGTTCAAATATAATTAATTTTCAGTGTGTAATTTAAATGATGTATGTTTGTATATTTTCAAATAGGTGTTTATTTGTTTATGATTAAAAAAAAAAGTGAATCAAAAAGCATGTATATGTATTTATGCTTAATTATGAATTTTATTTGAGCTTTGCATGTTTTCCAGATTTCTATTTGGATTTTTTTTTTATATAAATCTTTCCCAATACTATACATAATCCTGTATTTTAAAGTAAGTTTACGTAATTGATGAATCGAGAAAAAAAAAAAGTTATTTGAGCAAAATCAGCGAGAAAGACTAACAAAAAAAGAAAAGAAAAAAGAATGTAAAATAGAAAAACAAAATATCAGCGAGAAAGACAAAAAGAAAAAGAAAAAAAAAAAGAAAAAGGAAAAAACAGCTAGAATCACTCCTGAGATGACACATCAGCGAGATAATCCTGTTTTTATATTAAAGTGGGATGGGATTTTGTAAATGTGTGTCTTTTGGCCCACACAAAATTATCAAATACTAGAATAAATTTAGTTAATTTTCATAATCTACAGTAAAAGCACTCTAAATTTTAATATATAAATAACTAATGATATATTTCGACATATTTGATAATAAATAGTGTTGATATTCTATTTAAATAATAAATATAATATATTTAATATTTGTTATCACGTGTATAATAATGTTGGTTGGTGTGTCGGCCCCCCTAACCATGTGTTCTGGGTCAGCCCCTGACAGGACATATGCATAATTAGCCGATGAGAAATGAGAAAAAATATAAATGACCAATAAAAGTCTAGCGCCTAGTCGAAAATTAATCGGAACTAATCGGGGAATTTATACAATGGTAATGGATAGTAGCACTAAAAATCAATGTTCTAAAAGATGCTAGGCGCTAGTCGGATGACAAATTATGATCTAGCGCCTAATTAGAGTCTAGACAGCATTAATCGAGTTTAAACGAAGTCAGACGAAGTCAAAATATAAGCGATCAATAATCGTCTAACGCCCAAATAAGACATAATTGAAGGTAAATGGGAACCCTCAGAAAGAGAACTAAAATGCAGCGATCTCATCTTAAATATTTCAAAGTGCTTTTATATGACTATATTTATTGACTCGCTTCCTGAAAATAGCCCAAAACTATGGGCCCAAACATAAAAAGTTATGAATGTTTCAATTTCATGCACACTACTATTCATAATAAAGCTGGTTATTTGGCCATTAGTCACTGCCCTTATCCCATAAAAATGTTGTTTCATTAAAAATACTTTCTCCATTTCAAATGACCTTCCACAGGAAAGTCGACACATATATTAGAAAAAGGTTATTTTGGGATTTTGTTGACTTTTTAAAAATTGATTGAGGATGGAGATTTTGAGAGTGAAGATTGTGTTATAACTTTTCCTTTTAAGGGTGTGCAAATTTGTTTGGGTGGACAAAATCGAAAAGTGTGCAAGTTCATTCGAAATAAAAGAAGTATTACTTTTAATGTAAAATATGTTACTTTTATCACAAAAAACTACTACTACTTATTAAAACTTGTTGCTTCTAAAAAATATTACACCCAAAATAACAATCTTTACATAAGAAATAATGATTTTTATGTCAAAAGTAACGCTTATTTTACGAACAGTTATCGGTAAAACCATGTTATTTAAGTCGTAAATATGAAGGACTCTGTTTGGTAACATTACCTCCCGAAAGCATATTCCATGAATATTTCCAACTTTATGAGTCCATCACCAATCAGGGCATTGTTGAAACCAGCTTGGTCACACTTGTATATATATCAACATATTTATTTTCCATTATCCTAATTTATATATTTAAAAAAGTCTGACACCAAATTAGAACATAACATGTTTGTCAAAAAAAGGTCTCAGTAATTCTAATTTATTATTGACAGATACCATGATCTTCTGCCACATTTGCTACTAATCATTCCTGCCAAAAATAGGATTATGCAATAATGTATTAATTTAGTACCAAATTATTCTGAAATTAAAATAATAGACAATGATTGTGATGGGGCCATTGTAATCCATTATGTTGTCATAAAGAAAATGAGTGGGCCCTACTTAACAAGGTTTCTCTTTAAATTTAGTGGGGGTGGGTCCTACATTTTTTTTTTTTTTTTGAATTTTTGTTTTGGTACCATGAGCAAATCATAAAAGCAATTTCCTAAAGTTTGACAATAATAATGTCTTTATGAAAGCTACCCTCCACCTACTCTCTCTCTCTCATCAATGGAGTTGAGATTGCTTGTGGAGTGTAAATCTGCTAAGCCCACAAGAAACCTATTCAACTGTTGAAAACCTTCATTAAAAAAAAGTGAGAAATGCTATAGTGGTCACACCCTAATAATATTGGACTTTTTACTACATGTTAATGACTAGTATTCATTAAGTTATTCTGCAATAAATAAGGTTGATTGGAAGATAATTATTGATTTGACCAGGATTGTAAAAGTTGTTAGACGTTAGTTAGACGTTAGATTCGAATTTAGCGATTAGTTGGTGTTTGAGTGGAGCTAATCGGGCATAGGCGTGATTAGACGAGAGGAATCGAAAAAGAAAAGGTAGCCGATCAATGAGAGCCTAGCACTTCATTACCAATTTGATCCGACTTAAATTTACTGAGAGAAATTCGAGAGTAACCCGACAATAATATAATTGATAGAGATAAGATTGAAAGATTTGATTATATCGTTTATACTAAGTGTATACAATTTATTATAGATATCTTTTAGAATAAATATTTGATTTGTTTCATTTTAATTATTAGGTAGTGATTTGTTGTTACGAGGGTTCTAGGTTTCATTTCTTAGTATAAATAAGAGTCTTTAATTCTTTATTAAAGGTTGATTTGATATATTGAAATAGAAAAAAATGGATTTTATTCCCAATGTGTTTTTTTTTTGGGTGTAATTTTAGTTATTTCCGTGATTCTATCTGCACCAGTTGGTATTTAGAGACTGTTATGATCCTCGGTAATGGTTATGAGGAGTCAATTGATTTGTGATATCAATCATGATGAGTAGTCGTATGAAGACGATTTTAAGTCTATCTACCAACAATTAAATTTGTTGGCTAATAAAATTGCTGAAGTTCCGCAAGCAACAATAAATTACATTTGATCTTGTTCTTGACTTGTATGGTGATGTACGACTAGAAGCTAATGAGCCTCTTGCCGTGACTTTTGCAGTCATAATCCAATTATCGACGAATATGGTGATTATGATGGACCGTCAATTTTCGATAAGAAAAATGTTACATTTCCTCATCCACATGTATGAAGTTCTTGGATAAGATCAGTGATGGTGGCTATGATGATCCGCCGATCTCTGATTAGAAGATTGATGAAGCGGATGCACCACCGGTATATGATAAAGAGGTATATTACAAGTTTGATGATCTAGTATTCCTAGGTGATTCTGATGGACATATTTATAATGAATCAATTGAGGATGCATTTTTGGGGGATGCCAATAGTGGTTGTGATTGTCTACCTTGATCGATCCATTTACGTGGGTTTTTATGATATTTTTGCCCTCAAAGAAATTTTCATACTTCCACACCATGATAATAGTTGTCGTACACAAATATAAGGATGTCGTTAATTTTTTTATTTTTTATTTTTTAGCGCACACATTTAAGGATGTTCAAGCCGTCTTCAGACCTTTAAAGTTTATCATGAGACTAAGCATGATTCAAGGGCGAATCGTCTTAAGGAAGGAGAGAATGATGAAGAGAAGATATATTTTGATTTAATTTATTTATTAAATATGTTTTGATTTGTTTAATATTTAAATTAGGATTGGTTTGTTAAGGTCCAAGTAATTTTACTAGTATAAATAGGTATTCTCATTATTGTGTTAGATGATGGATTTCATATTTTGATATAAGAAAACAAATATTATTCTCAATTTGTGTCTTTCTCTGGTATTTTCAGAATCAACAGATTTATGTCGCACTTATTATTGTTCACCTCACGCTTCTACCTGCATCAATTATTAACCCGATTTTGACCTAAATTGATTCACAACTAGTAATTTATTTCATATATTTCAAATAACTTTGAAGTATAATCTAAATCGACCGGAAATTAAACACGAACTTGACCCGAAAATCTGAATGACCACACACAAGGTTGATGATTGTAGGATCAAAGAGAGCATATACAAGTTTAAACAAATAAATTTGTATATAAAAGTTTAAAAGTTATTATGGGCTCAATATGCAAACACTTGAAAATGTTTTCATTCCATAATTATACCCACTTTATATTCGATACAACCCACATATTATAAATGTCGCTTAATTATTTTGATGTCGCTCTGTGTAAAATCATTTAAAATTATAGAACTTTCAAATTCCTATGCTTAGATTAAATCATCGTTAGTGCTAAGTAACATAGTCCTATTACATAAACATTTTCTACCTAAAAGAATCAAGTTTCAAAATATAATGTCTAAGCTTATTAATCAAAGTACAAAATAATTTGATTTTTTCAAATAAATTTTATACCCTTAAATAAGTTAAAAAAAAAAAGTCAAATACAAAAAAGTTGTAATTTTACTTCCGTTGAATTAATTACAATAGAATGTCGTACATCTATTAAATATGACTTTATTGTTAAGAAGGAGATATATTATAATTTTTTGAAGAGTGAGTCTTGTGTGTGAACGGTCACACGTGTGACGGAATATGCTTTCACAGAAAACATTGATACTATTATAGGAAAAAGTAATACTTTTACAGGAAAAAGTGATACTTTTACTACATTCACCTTTTCTACATTGATATTTTTACAGATAAAGGTGATACTTCTGCTACAAAAAATGATACTTTTACTATATTCACTTTTTCTACATTGATACTTTTACAGATAAACATGATATTTTTACCACAAAAAATAATACTTTTTCTAATTACACCGTGTAACGGCTGTGTGACGGTGACATACGAGTTTTTGCCTTTTTTAAAACCCTTTGTGGGAATCAAGATTTGGTTGAATAGTACGTATGCCAAAGAATGTACCATATGGAGGGAGCACACTACAAAATTTTGATGGAAATACACTCGATTAAAGCCCCTTTACCAAATAAACTTTCTAAAATTATTTTATTGGTGCATCTTTATCCAATCAAATCATAGTATATATATATTACAAGTAACACGTTTGCTTCGAATTTATCCGTTGTAAAGTATCAACCGTTGGATGACAAGTGGTCCAAATCTTGGACACAATGTTTATCTCTTTTTCTTGCTTTAGCCTTCCTATACAAATCTTTTATTTTCAAATTTGAAAATTTCATAATTCAGATAATCTTGTTTGACCAATAAATTTATATTATTAAATTCTTTTCTCTCATTTATGTTTTACCACATTTTTTTTGTTGGGTTAGGCCTAAGCCACTGCTTTACGGCATCCCGATACGACGATCCACATTTCTTGAAGCAGTATTCGAGATGAATGAGATTTTAGGACTGTGGTCCAACTTTGATTATAAATAATCCTCTAATTTATTATATTTGTCATCACCCCAAAATGAGTAAATCTCCTGACTTTGTAGTGTCCCAAGACGTATTCATTCTTAACGAACTGGTTAACAAATATGTGTTCTTTAATTTTCGTCCTATTAGATTCTCAATTAATTGTGCCATATTTCCTACACTACTAGGATTAAGATTTTTTTGCCACTACAAAATTTAGTTAAAAAAACTGGAGAATAGTCACAAAAATATTTTTAGTAACTAAATGTCTAGATGTAGTTACTATAGTAAAATGGAAAAAAAATTTTTGCAACTTCTTTATAGTTACAAATGTATTTGTAACTACAAGTAATTACAAAAGAACTTGTCATATTATAGTAAATTTGGTTAAAATTGTATTAAATATTTTACGTAACTACTAATAGTTACAAAAGAAATTATTTTTAGTAACCACTTTTGTAGTTGCAAAAAAAAAGTAGCGGCAAATATCTTTTTTTTCTTGTAGTGGTAACATTTCTTTTGTAGACAAAATTTGTAAGCGACGGTCACATGGATCTCATTTCGTATGACGACAATTTAATTATAGTAAAAAGGAAATGAGTAAACGAACTCCGTCTTCTTCTCCTTAATTTGGGTAAATAAAGTTCCATCATACAGAATAAGAACCGTAGATCGCCATATGCAAGACTTACTCTTCTACCGCCTCCACTTTCCCCACCTTCCCACACCCCTCCATATCGACTGCCGGACAACGGTGACCGTGCCTACAACCACGGAGGCAGTGGACTACTGGGCTTGTGGAGGAGGAAAGATTATGTTTTAATTTCCTACTCTTTAATTTTGCATTCTTTATATTTGTTTTTTTTCTTTTTATATTATTTTGATGTACCTTGCTAAATAAGGATCTGGATAGGTTCATTTGTCAATGTTTTTTAATATTTTGTTTTGTTCAATTTAATTATATCGTCTAATTTTTTAGGATGTTTTCATGCTTGTCAAGTAGGAGTTTATCAGTTTACTTTATAGAAAATTCTTGTCCTCTCCAAATGAGGGGGAGTTTTTAGTTTCATTTCGAATAGAGATCTACTCTACTTATCGTACACCTCGAAGATGTAATCAATTTTATTTTGGATTTATATTTTTTAGATTTAGATCTATTAAAATGTAATACTGAATGAACATTTACATTTTAAATGGTTGTATATTTTGTTTCTCATTCCAGATGTTAATAAGAACATTCGTCCCACAAAATGATTGACATTATACTTAAGAGACTTTATCTATTCCAGTTATTAATATAACATTCTTCCTACAAATAATTGGTATTGTTCTTAAGATACTTTATCTAGGGTTAATAAAAAAATCACGACTTTAGTCTAATTTTCAGTTGCAATATGACTTTTTGAATTTATTAATGTTTGTCGCCAACTATTAATCTTTTTTAGTTACAATCTAACCACATCTTTTATATCTAATTGCATCACCACTACTTTTACTAGATGTGCTTTGACAAGACTATCAAATAAAGTATGAAATATAACATGGTATTTAGATATTGTGCAATGATAAAAAAAAAAAAAAAAAATCAATGTTGAGTTTCTTGTGAAACCAACTTCAACACAGAGTAAATGTTCGACTTATCTCTCAATCAGTTTTCCATTTGTTTCTACCCAAAATACTATTACATTACAGAAATTGTGCCCCCGTAACATGAGCATATATAGAAACAAGAATACAAAAGTAGAAACTATTAATTCAATATTATTAGTACCGATAATTACTTAATATTTATGACGCAACATGAGCATATGTACGAGTAAAAACGCATAGACACAAAGAATTAATTCGATATATGAATACCGACAATCAACAAGAACTCAATCCACTGTTGTAATGATAATATAACATTTACATAAAGATAACATAATGAAATGTAATCATTGAAAGATATTTTAATAAATAAAAAATAAAATAAAGTCCAACCCTAATTCACATCTCCATTAAATTGTGTCCTTAAAAACCTTATCATTTACAGAGTTGTAATAAATTGATGGAAGATTACAGTCTGGAAATATGATAGACTGAAAATGAAGAATGGGGATCCTAGAAACAGAGCAGTAATTATTCTCTGGCCTCATTTATGAAATCTACAGAATAAGTACTAGTAAATTATTTCCATCTGACTCCCATGGGCACTCAAATTACTTATCACTGACTGCAAAAAAGATCACTAAATTGGGAATTTGGGGACCATCATTTTTGTTTTCTTTTACATTTTTTTAAGTGAGACATACCCGACTAATTCTCGAAATTTAGCCCCGATTCCTCAAGAACTGCACCATGTAAATTATAGGATACGTTGCTTGTGGATCACAAATAATGTTAAAAAAGACGCTAGACATTAGTCGAGCGACGGAGTAGGGTCTAGCGCCTAATTGGAAATTAGGCGGGACTAAGCAAACCCTAAGAGGGACTAAGCGAGAGAAGTCGAGAAAAATGTAGGCGATCTAGAGTAGTCTACGGACTAGGCGGGGTATAGTAAGACCTAGACAGAGACTTTTAAAATTGAGATCACAAGTTCCAAGCACCACTATTGTGCACAAGGGGACGCCTCAAGTGATTGCTCCAGCACCTAACTAATTCTCAAAAGTCGGCCCCAACTCCCTCATGAAATGCTCCATGTAAACTGGCGGTCTCCTACCGGAATTCGACGCCCTACACTTCCTCTTTAAAACATGTTATCATGTTGATTGTTCAACCATTTGAAATGTGACCAAATGATTGAAATATGTGATATGTAACAAGAGACATAAAGTTCTGAAGTGTCTTCTTTTTACTGCTCTATGTTCTAAAAGTTTTCGTCTAGCTTGACGAAATCCTACTTAAATGCTAGACTTTTCTCGATCACCTATGTTTTCTGAGTTCCGACGCTCCTCTCCATTTAATCCGCCTAATCTTATTCCAACCCGTCTAAACTCCAATTAGAGGTTGGATCTTTATCGTCCGACTAGCTTAGCGTCCTAGAACATAACCACTAGAACAAATATTGTAGATTGTACCTTCATGATCAATAATGAAGCAATCACAATCCAATTCAATATCCTGGTTTCTTTTTTATTTCAAATTTCTTTTTAGGATATTCATATTTTGTGTTTTTTTATTGAATCATAGTTGTCTCAATCGTAATAATTACGTTTAGAATTTACAGATTTCTCAATTCTAAATATTTTAGAAGGTTTCCTGAATTGTTACCTAGTAACAGGACCACAAGGTCTGCTAAAATCAGTCTAGAAACTTGTAAAATAATAAATATGAAGTGAAAATCTTCTTAAACTTTAATACTTGGCCCAGTTCATAATAGCAGGCCCATAAGATCTGCTCAAATTAGTCAGAATAGCATCTGCAATTCAATTAAAGAATATTATTGTTGGTCATTCTAATTTAAATTTTTTAACTTTTAAAATTTAATAAATGAGTTTTTAAAATTTCAAATTCAGAAACATGACTAAAAAAATAAGTTATAACACCGAATTTTGGAAGGTAAATAATGAAAATCAAAATTATCAAAGATAATATTCTTAAATAAAATATGGTGAAATTTAATGGAGCAAAAAAACTATTTACCCCTCCAATCTACATCCGATGAGTTATTATTCATGTAATATAGTAATGGATAAATATTTTTTAGTCTATTAAGTTTCACCTTTTTTTAAAAAAAAATTATTTATGGTCATTATTTCGTTCCTTTTGATATTGGTGGACACATTGGTCATGTCACTCTCTACGGCATTCAATTTGTCGAATTTATCGAATTTCAAAATTAAAGGATCAATATATTAAATTTCAAAAGTCAAAATGAAAATGATCAAACATAATTTCCTTAAATAAAAAATAGTCAAATTTAATAGATTAAAAAAACTATTTATCGTATATTAATTAGTGATCTTATTTGATTTATGTGTCGCAGACATAACGTAGAATCTCATGTTTGATAAGAAAGGGAATGGGTTGCCAACTCTAATGAGTTCAAACAAATTATCATGTTTTTTATTAGTTGATTAGTGTTGTCTCTACGTTCCATATATTTATTTATTTATTTATATTCTGTTTTCTCAAGAAACGAATAACAAACCATCAAATATATTAGTGTAGTATATCTAATTAACACTCCACCATCGATAGACTCCCTTCGATCCGAGATAATTTACACATTTCTTTCGACACGTGAAATAAAAAAGAGTTACTTTTTGCTTTTTAGTTGATTTTTTTAAAGATGGAGATTTTAAGGGTGAAGATTGTAAGAAAATTTTCCTTTTTAAGGGTGTGCAAATTATCTTGAAACCCCAGAAAAATTAGTGTACAAATTATCTCGGAACAAAGGAAGTACTTATTTTAGTTAGTTTATTATTTGTGCTGATAATATTATATTGAATATCATAATATAAATTTACTCAAGAAACAAATGCTTCCCTACACAATGGCAACATGTTAATGGACCACTGCTGATACGTAGGTATCTTTACCCTAAATTTCTTATACGATAATTAATTACATTTTCTAAAAAAAATTAATATATCAACTGATGACCACATTAATATGTTAAGTATATTTACCCCACATTTTCTATAAGGTTAATAATTAATGTTTTTTTTACGAAAATTCGATATATCAGTGGATGAACACATTAACGCGGGTTGGGTGGGAAATAAGGGCTGAATCTTATGATTATGTAACAAGGAACAGGTATCACCTATCCATATCTCTCCTACCCCTAAAATCAAGCTTTAGTCGTAATCAGTAAGTCAATGTTTGGCATTTTAATTATTAAAAAAGAAAGAGTTGATTAAGCAAATACTATATTAAATTTTAAGATAATCCAACATAAACCAAGCATCATTAGGTAAAGTACATTAGGGAATAATGATGGGTAGGTGTGAATAAATTAAGCCCTATAAGTGAATAAATTATGCCCTAATTCATGGTGAAGTGTAGGAGAGGGTTACCTAGGAATTCTTTAAATCCATAGGTAGAGTGATATTTTTTTATCTATTATTCAACTAAAAAATTTAAATTGGATAGATTTATACTTGAAATTTATATTTGTAGACCGAGAGAAAATAAAGAAACTTATATTTTGTTCTCTCCGTCACAAAATATTGTCATTTTAGCAATATAATTTTATCCTGAAATACTTATCATTTTAGGAATCCAAGACATACTTTTCGCCCATCTTCTAATATTACTCATTTTATACATAAGCCTTCGAAAATGATTTTTTTCCTTAATAAGATAGTGAAAAACAAAACATTCAAAAAAGACGGTATTAGTCCTCCCCCCAAAATAATTATTTCTTTAGAAAATTTTAAATAGATTAAGAAATTTCATAAAATGATTCATGTACTCTTATTTATATAAGTTTATATATATGTGTGTAGTATATTTGAAATTGTGTCCTCCTCTGTCTTATTAACAAGATTCCACCATTTTCAAGACTCATTTATAATATGAATAATTTTAAAAGATTAGTGAAAATTATATATTGAATTCTTAAAACGACAATAATTTTGGCACAAAATTCATATGCTAAAACAATAATTATTTAGGATGAATGAACGGAAAACTCAACTTAAATAGTGACATATATATTATTTTATGAGATTTCTTATTTTATAAAAAAAAAAAAAAAAAAAAAAACTCTCTATAAGAACGAGGCGGTTAAGAACGTAAAGGCGTTTGGTTTGGGTATAAATTAATTAATTATTGTCCTTCGATGATCATTAACTAATCAACTAAGTTTAAGAATGAACAAAATTTTGTCCTTTCTTAAAGGTGGTTGAGAAAAACTACTTAGGGCTCACCCTCTCTACAACAACTTTTAAGGAATCAAATATGTAATGGACAATTCTAAAAAATTTCGTCTAACTTCAACTATACTCTATTTAGGTATTAGATTGTTCTCGATTGTTTATATATTTTTTTTTAATTCTCCTCACTTAATCCTGCTTAGACCCAATTAACCATGTTTAAATCCCAATTAAATAATAAACTCTAGTTTACTGCCTGACTAGCGTCTAGCGTTTTAAAATATTGGGACAAACACGACCCTATGTCCTTACCAGTCTTCCTCTCTTACTTTTTTTTCGTCCCTTTAAATTTTTTACTTTTTTTTCGTTCCTTTAATTTTTTTTTCTTCTAATCTAAAAACAAAGAAAAAATCCTCCCCTCCTTCCACGATGACTCGAACCCAAGATCAAAGACCTAGATAGTAGATGCTCTGCCACTTGAGCTATCCAACTTCGTCTTTTTCGTCCCTTTAATTTCTTGAAATAATATTCTATATAATGTTCTCGCTCCTCTCATATATTTGAGTGGAAGAGAATAAAGTAAGTATTGATAAATTGAAAAATATGAAATTTTTATGGGATAGTAATAATATAAATAATCTTGGAAGTAGGGTGAAAATATTGCTAAAAACACATGTATTGCCTCTCAGAAAAAGAAAAACACAAATATTGAAACAATTACTAACTCTAAAATTTAGAGCACAAAAACTTATATGAGACCGTGCGACAGGAAAAAAATATTATTTTTGTAGTTAAAGTATTACGCTAATCTGTAAAAATATTAATTTTTTTAACAAATTTTTTTTTTTATCACTTTTATCTGTAAAAGTATCACCATAACAAGTATCGCTTTTATCTGTAAAAGTATCACTTTTTCTGGTAAAAATATCAATTTTTTCTGTAAAAATGTATTCCGTCACACATGAGACCGTCACACGTACCGGTACCCCAATAAATTATAACCATTAGATTTTCATCTTTTAATTATAGCCTTTAGATTTTACAACCTGCTACCTGAATAGTAGGTTGTCCATATAAAATAATGGTTTAAACATTTGAATACATGATAAATCCACACCTTGGCATTTAAGAGTTATGATTTTCATTGTTTTCTCATTTCTTTTTTATTTTATTTTATTTTAGTTTTGGGTTATGTTCGTCATTTAGCATTTTGTTTTTCTTTTTCCTTTCTTCTTTTTCTTTTTTTCCTTTTGCAACTGCATCGTCTTTTTTGTTTTAATGTAGTATCTTTTATTTTTTAGTTTTTCTCTTTTATCTTTTTTAAGTAAAATAATCTTTTAATTAGAGAAGAAGTAGTAGTAGTAGTAATAATAATAATAATAACAATAATAATAATAATAATAATAATAAGAAGAAGAAGAAGAAGAAGAAGAAGAAGAAGAAGAAGATTGTATAAGTTTTGTAGTAATTATTTTCCTGATTATTTTTATCGTGGATCATAAATTTATGTTAATGATTCATTAAATAGTCATAAGGATATCATCAAACCAAGTCGATCGTGAATTATTCGGATCTCGATTCATCAAAAGTTCAATCGAGCTCGTTTCATACATCTCGTTAAAAGAAGTAAATCAAACTCAAGATTGATTTTATTCGGTTCATTAACTCGGGAGCAAGTTTGTTACTGGGCTCATGAGCTACTGAACTAGTTCATAAAAATTAAACAAAATGCGTTAACAGTTAATTCATAAATTTTATAACCATAATTATCATAAATATAGAATCATATAATTAAAATTATTTATTCGTACATGTACAACTCTCTAAAAACCATCAATTATCACTTACAGGACTTTTTTAATTTATTTAATTTATTCAATTATATGTTTATAATTCATTAAATATATTTTTCTTAAATTCTTTTACTTAGATTAATAAAACAAGACATCAACGTTTGAAAATAATTTTTTATTTTAGGATAATATTTCTTTTTTTCAAACGGGACTATCATTATAAGACGGAGGGAGTAACATTTAACATTATAAGTACAATCAAGTTCAATAATATCTACACTGTGTTCTATTATAACTTTATTAAAATAAAATAACATGTAACTTATAAATGAACAAACATAAAAACGTAGTTTTAGAACAAAAGCTATAGTACATATAATTAGAAATTGTATAAATTTGAATTTGCATATATTAATATTTCAATAGCCAAGATATTTTTCATGAGAGGAACTATATAAATTTAATTAAGCATCAATTGATAAGGAGGAACGAATGTTTTACACATATTTTATTTTATTAAGTCCTCGATCGTTAAGATATAATAGTAAAAAAAGATTTAAACATTTAATTTCATCCATTCTCATTTACAAAATAACTATTTTTCATTTACTACAAAATTTCAACTATTTCAAAAAATGACCCAAAATATATTTCAAATTCAATATATTAAAAGTCTAATATAAAAAATGTTAAAAGCCCAAAACTTAAATAATTCTTGTAAGTCACCAACCTCTTATAATAGGTAAATTCTTCAGAAGCACTGATGTCCCAGGTGCACCCTGTAATTCCTCCATATATATATGTATGGATTCATTCAAGATTTGTGATAAAGATAGTTTGCTGATTGACATTAAATTAGATGTATATGGATGCTCCAATCTAGATCAGTTGATCATCAGTAATCATGAACACATGGCATAAGAAAGTTTATTAAAAATAATAAGCATGGATGTCGCTATAGATATTGCACTAACGATTAATTTATAATTGATCACTAAATAAAAATAAATAATGGTATAAAGTTGTATCCAAGTACTAACCAATCAACAAACTAATAACAGACACCAATATAATCTGTCTCGATTTTCGTACATATTTTTGTCTTTAATTTTATACTAGATGAAGAACGACCGTTACTAAATTTAGTGATGGTAAAAATTCGTTTTCAAATTTTAACAACTAACATTTTAAATATCAAATATTTCGTCTCAAATGCACTTCTATATAAGTTTTGAGACGAATATCATGTGATTAGATACAAATTTTTTTTATCGATTTTTCTTTTTTTAGTGATCTAACTTGTACCTATCTTGCGATTTATCTAATCTTGTATTAATGAGGGACTTGACACGAAAAGCACCTAAAGTGAATTAATCGTCCAATTATTAAATTAATTGATAATTTAATGTTTTGACTTTTGATAGTATAATCAGAGAATTTATTATCCTTTGTTTTTCCCATCACTGTAATGGGATGGTATTAATTGAGGAATAAGTAACCAAAAGAACTTCTTAGCAAACGCTTTTAGAAAGATTCACATAGTAAGAGTCGATCTAGGATTTAGCGATGGATGTACTAAAACGTTAAAAATTAAATATATGAAAAAATTTAATATTAAAAAAAAGTTTTTGTTAATTTGAAAAATGTACAACTATTTAAAAATTACAAATTTACACGTATACAACTGATTTTTCGTTGACTTGATTTAATCAAGTACATGCAGTCAAATTTTCAATTAATAAACGAGACCTTGATTTTCGAAATAGGAATCTTTATTAATTTTGTAATGAATTTCAACTGTTCCAATATTAACAAGAATGAAAAGCTATTTGTAATTTTGAAATAATCAATGTTGGGCTTCATGAGTTATCTATCAAAAAGGCCCATAATCTTTTCTATGTGGCCCAGATACAATAATCTATTCAATGTGGGCCAATACAAGAAGATGAAATAATTAGCCCATGTTTTCCATTTTCATTTTCTATTTGTAAAAGGGTTATTAGGAATAAGATTGCTAAATGAGACGTTATTATTGTTCCTCATTAGGTTTGCCTTTGTCAGACGTCCTCATTTTGGTGTTAGGCTCATAGTTTATGTATCTTGCAGAGTTCCACATCGAGTCATCCTAATTCTTCCAATAATTATGCAATCAATTATGCAAGAGATTTGATTCACCGAACATAATTTGGTGGTTTGCAGTACTTTAGTCGGATTTTTATTTGCCCCCCCAAATTTTTATATATTTTTTTTATATGTATAATATGAATATTTATGTATATATATGAATATAAGGGCACTAATATAGAAAATTGCATCCCGAAATCAATAAAAGAAATTATATGCATTTTAATGCATATATTAATGTATATATGTAAAATTTGTGGGTATTGATAAAAAGTAGGCATATATCAAAATTTAACATGTAATAATTGTAAAAGTGTATGTAATTTAAAAAAAGAATTATTGTTACGTATATTTGTATTTATGCGATTGTTCCCTTAAAATTAACATCCTGCATTTGCCACTGTTTAAATGCAATTTTTTTTACCCATCTCCTTCCTCACAATGGATCGATAATGACATTCTTAGTTTATTAAAGTTTTTTCTACTTATAAATTTATATGTAATCTTAGTTTAAATAAATCTCTAAGCTTAGAAAACTAAGTAGAAGTCCTCCTAGTTCCTATACCTTTTTGCAATGAGGGTTTTTGATGAAACAAAACAAAATCATAAATTCATAATGCTTTATATAGATTATAATTTTATTTTTTTTGAACTATAGTTGTTGAAAAATACTCCGTCCGTCCCACCTTATCTTACACAATTTTCGTTTTCGTCCGTCTCAGGCGAACTTGCACACCCCTTAAAAAAATTTAATACAATCTCCACCCTCAATCTACACACTCAATCAACCTTTAAAAAGTCAACAAAATCTCAAAAAATAATTTTCCTTAATACCTGTGCTAACTTCCCCAATGCAAGATAAGGTGGGAGAGAGAGTAATTATTAAGCATATAAGAATATTCCCAAGGCATATGGGCTTATCCAAAACAAATGGCCCATTAAAGTCACAATTTCATGGACCACCTAAAAAGGCTATTGTACCACTATTCACCACTTCACAATCAACATAAAGTGCAGTTTCTTAGATGTTGACATTTTACTACAACAATACTTCAAGAAATTGATCCACATGATTCAAAATAGGGAGAAAAGTTACTGTACCCCTGTCAGACCTTGTCAACCCACTTTTTTACTTATCTCACTTTTTTACTTACAATATACCCTTTCACGAGATTACTCACCCCTGACTTACACGAGATTACAGCTTACACGAGATTTCTATGAGTTACACGAGATTACACGAGATTACAACTTACACGAGATTTTTCTGTACATGACTCTTACACGAGATTACACGAGATTACAACTTACACGAGATTTTTCTGTACATGAGTGTTACACGAGGTTACACGAGATTACACGAGATTACAACTTACACGAGATTTTTTTGTACATGAGTGTTACACGAGATTACACGAACGTGTTACACGAGATTACACGAGATTACACGAGATTACACGAGATTACAACTTACACGAGATTTTTTTGTACACGAGTGTTACACGAGATTACACGAACGTGTTACACGAGATTACACGAGGTTACACGATATTACACGAGATTACAACTTACACGAGATTTTTTTGTACATGAGTGTTACACGAGATTACACGAACGTGTTACACGAGATTACACGAGGTTACACGAGATTACATGAAATTACAACTTACACGAGATTTTTTTGTACATGAGTGTTACACGAGATTACACGAACGTGTTACACGAGATTACACGAGGTTACACGAGATTACACGAGATTACAACTTACACGAGATTTTTTTGTACATGAGTGTTACACGAGATTACACGAACGTGTTACACGAGATTACACGAGGTTACACGAGATTACACGAGATTACAACTTACACGAGATTTTTTTGTACATGAGTTTTATACGAGATTACACGAACGTGTTACACGAGATTACACGAGGTTACACGAGATTACAACTTACACGAGATTTATTTGTACATGAGTGTTACACGAGATACAGCAATATATGGTACACGAGATTTGGGTTGTGAGGGCATTTCATCAGGAAAAAAGTTAAGTAAGTAAAAAAGTGGGTTGACAAGGTCTGACACGACCTGCGAGAGTATTTCCTCTTCAAAATAATTCCGAAAAAGGAATAATAAATCGATACATTCACTGCTTATACACACTATATTTGATAAATATAGTACTACTGCAAAAAAAAGCTAGTGTGCGGTTGATAGGTCGATTTCATTTTTTACTATATGTGGTAATTCAAGTTTGCAAGAGCCAGGTCGGCAGTGACATATTCAGAATTTTGAGATTGGGATATAAAGAGAAAATATAGACGAATGTTATGATATAATTAAAAATGTACAAAAATAATATTGTTGGATTTTCCGACCCAATCTCTTTATGAACCGACCGAACGTTGTTCTTGATCTCGATTTGCACCAGCCTTGGACAAGACGAGACTTGAATTAGGAAAAGCAAGTCTTTGTTAGCTAGTAGTTCGTTTTCATGCGAGTAGCTCTAATTCTATGTAACGAAAGCGTCTTACGAATTCTGCTTTGCCTTCGACTAGTGAACCGAACTAATCTGCTTTCCCTGAGCCTGACGCCTAACGCGTTGGAACCGGAGATAGTGTTGAGGTTGGACCTCTACTGGACCGAGCGCTTCACTTGCCGAGTATGGAACCCGAGATTGCGTACCAACCACATTAGTCAGGGTCTGAAAGGAAAGAGAGAATCGAAATGTCATCCGCAACTGACAACGTTAATCTACGAGCTAAAGGAAGGCGAAATTCAATCTGGAAGGCAAGAACCGAGGGAAGTCAGTCAAGTTAGAATAGAGCTAGCCGACAAGATAAGATAAATAGTCGAATAAGGAAGGTTTTTCGAGAGCTTAGATTCGCATGAGGTTTTTTCCATTATGACAGAAAGAGTTGTGAAAGAAAAAGTCCTGCCCCTTCCCCCCAACTAAAAGCAAGAAGATCTCCTGTTCCCTTTGAGCACATCCCTGAACCAAGCATACGGCAGAAACCCGCCACAAGGAACCTTAAGGCGACATGTGGATGCACGTCACTATTATAGCACATACCACACATCACACATAGTGTACGGACATGAAAGAAAAAGCCAAGAGCTGAAGAACGGCGGAAATTTCAGATGGAAAGGGGGGCTATTTACTAATACCAGTGGTTAACCGTTGATGAACCAAAACAGCCAAAAGCTGTTGTATGGCCTAAATTATTCGTCTTATCGAGACTTTGACTTTTTATCTTTCATTCCCCAAACTATGGTTGTGCCATAGCAAGACTGCCAGCCAAAAAGCCCGCCTGGAATAAACATAAGTCAGATTCGCCAAACCTCTTTCTTCGGGACGGACCCCAATAGTCTCCCTCTAGCCTGGGCATAGTCATCAAACATTCTCCTTGTTCGTCTTCCTGAACGCATAAGGAAAGAATTCAATTTCTTCTCCAAATCGAAAATCTGATTTCAGTCGGTGACATTCCGTTCAAAGGAAGGTCTTGCAGAGCCTCTCTTCTTTCTGTATCTCGGGTTGAAGATTCCGAACTGCCAACAAAAGATTCCGAATGCAAATAGGCATTTTCGTGTTTACGAGGAAGTGAAGACAGGATTCAGAACAAGGAATGAGGCTGCTAATGCCACCGATACTCAGGTGACTGAAACTCCTGAAACCCATCGGCAACAAACTCCAGAAGAGACGCCAGGGCTACAACCTGAATCAATGATCGAAAGCACTACGCAAACTCAAACTCAAAACAGAGAGTAAGACGCAAGGTGTACAGGAAAATCCGCTATCGGAAAGCCAGAGCCTTGAATCAAGCAGAGAAAGAAGGGACTAAATCTACTACTGTTCGCAAGCTTTGGTCTTTCTCGGGCATCTTTCTCTTTGCCCTACTCTTCCGGATGAGATCTCTTAGCATAGATCGGGCTATGAAGCCTTATTTGCTCGTGCTCGATTCGTTCATTACGGTACCCAATTTGCCCAGACCCTTCCTATCGTGTGGTTAGGCTAAGCGACTAGTCTAACCGAACCGTTTAGAATCCATCAACAGAGCAGATGGCCCCTGCGGAAGCAAGGAGGGGTCACACCGCGGTCGATTACGTCGCGGAAGCGGTCGTCAACATCATATTCCCGAGGTGCCGGGCGAGGATAAGCCTCAGATAAATACTTGGGGCGGTCTACCACTGCTCCACTTTTGTCCGCTTCTATACTGCAAGACCACCAAATCCCTTTAGGAACCTCTGGCAGGCCTACTTCGTAGCTTTACCTTTGTTTGATATGTTTATTCAGTACCAATACAAACGAAAACTACGCCAAAGTGGAAGGGCGGAACGGGAGCTCTGACCCCTTCTATGACCCGAGCTTGCCTTGCTTTGACCATGTATGGCTTGGCTCTTTCTCCTGTTGTTTGTCCGATTGTTTCTTTCTCTCTTGCAGCTTTGTTCTCTGCTTCTATATGATAGGCTTCTAAGTAGTCGTTTTCTCTCTACTAGGGTATTAGTCAGATTCAAAAGAAGGATTCCCTTCTGGTTTGTAGTTCTTTTCTTAGTCTTTTCCCTTTGTTTGGTCTTTGAAGAGGGGAGATTCTCAGTAGAAATCCCTTTGAAGTCTCTTCTTTGAATTATGATCCTTCAGTTGAGAATAGAGTTAGACTTCAAACCTATGGTTGAATTCAATCTTGCCGAGGTGGAAAGTGTAAAGAAAGTGATCGAAAATCACGAAAAAAGGGTCATGCACCTTTCTTTCCTAGTTCTAACGGAAAAGGGTACAGCGGATTGGATCCAGCCTATTCTTGAAATAAACAACTCACACACACTCCCTTTCCAAAAAAGATCAATACACCAATCACTACACTTAGATTTATTGGATTTGTTGCTAAAATGTCGGTATTAAATCCGAAACTCCCGACAGATGGCCAGTGGCCCAAAAAAACGAAAGAATCGGTTACATTTTTCATATAATCTCCTCTTATAGATAGACTAAAAAATCGATGAGAGCTCTTTTTCTATCACTTTGCCCCCTTTTTATTTATTCTTTTTTTATTTTTTTTTAATCGAGTCAAAAAATATTCGAGTTAAAGTATGAATTACACCCTCGTTGGTGCAACACCTCAGAGTTTCCTTTGGACTACGGACGGGAAGGATGAAAGCGAGTCAGTATACTAATTCCTCATCTGCAAATCAGCCCTTCCCGTAGGTTATTTTTTCAACGAATAAGAAATTGTAGGAGTGAAATCTTGATCTAATTTGAAAAAGCGAAAGAGCGGCTAAAAGATCGGACCAGACAGGCGCGGGGAGCTTGACCGCCTTACCCGTCATTGAAACACAAGCAGGAGATGTTTCGGCTTATATTCCTACTAATGTCATTTCCATTACTGATGGACAAATCTGTTTGGAAACAAAGCTCTTTTATCGTGGAATTAGACCTGCTATTAACGTCGGATTATCTGTCAGTCGAGTCGGGTCTGCCGCTCTGTTGAAAGCTATGAAACAAGTAAGCGGGAGTTTAAAACTAGAATTGGCACAATATCGAGAAGTAGCCGCCTTTGCTCAATTTGGCTCAGACCTTGATGCTGCCACTCGGGAGAGAAGGGAATGCGTCGAGGCGGCGAACAAGACAACTACATTTTGGCTTTTCCCTCCATGAGATGAGCCCAGTGCATTGGACCGATGGATAAGAGAACTGAGCTGGCCTAAAAAGAGCTTGAGCGCTTCCTAGGTGGATAGAGGGGCCGTGCAAGGCTTAGCCAGACCAGGGGTGGCACCTATTAGCGCTTGGACTTCCTTCAAGACCAGTATCGGAGCGGGCTTTATTGGACTGGTTGTGGGTCAGGAAGACAAAGAGTTGCCCTTTCTTCTCTTAATAGATTTTGTACATGGCTGGTGAAAGCACTCAAACTCCTCCTCCAAAACTAGGGGTGGCAGGCGTCACAACCGTTGTCCAGGCAGTAATGATAGTATCTTGTACCTGAACCGGTGGCTCACGGTTATTTAAACTCGTTGAATCCAAAATATGAAAAAAAAAATAGAAAATACACAACATTAAAGGGAGAAGTTCTAAAAAATGAGGATTACAAATTGATATTGTGAATTTAGTTTTGTTTGAAGTTTATTTTAAACGTACAATTGTAAAATTATATGAGGTACAATATTTTTTAATACATAGTAATTTTTTTTCCCAACAATGCAAAGCAAATATGCCTCTGTGGTTCGGCCCTTTCTAAAGGTTAATCGGACCAATAAATATTAGGTTCATAAAAACTTAAAATACACTAAAATTCCTAGGGGCATGCCATGGCATGTGGGTCCGTTACCTTATTTGTCCATTGGATAGCGTCGAATGCATTAAAACACATTTTAGGCCTCAAATTATATAGCCCAACCACCTAAATCGTTGGGCATATTAGCATGTCCATTGGGTTGGGCCAATTTCATCGGCTCTATTTTTACCATTAGCAGTTCACCGGCTATCTTTTCGTCCATTTTTTTCCAACATTGTCCTAAACTAAATCTAAGGAAATTTCTGTACAAATCTTCTAATATTAGTATAAATAAGGTCAGAAGAAAATATGGAGAAATTTATAATAATAAAAAAATTGATGGAGAGAAAAATGGAGGGGTGTTGTCCATTTCATAATATCTTAAATTATACCTGAAAGTATAAAATGGTATTTATTTGTGAACGGAAAGAGTATAACTTTGTTTATAGATGCTTTTTGATTATCCTAGATTTTCTTTATTTTCTTAATACTTTAAATCTACTTAAAAATTTCTAAAATATTGACTTTTATAAATTGAATTAATCACCTTCCATTTAAAAGACTATTATTATAAATAGTGGTCATGGCTTTATAAAGAAGGAAAACACATAAATTGCGACCAAAAGAAGAAAAAAAACAGAATTGCAAAAAAACACTTTATTACCATTAACTATATGTGTCAATCATTTATTAAAAGTCTTCATATTATTCGTACACAATCAAGAAACATAAATTTGATTACCTTAATAGCTACTAAATGGTAAAATATATGCTTTTTCAGTAATTACTTCTTGCATATTGTCTAAGCGGTTTGATTTTTTTTTATTTTTTTTCCTTTGAAGAATATTATTAAAATCGTTGAACAAAATAAATCTGTACCAATTTCAAATACACAATCAGCCAAATTATAATAACAATAAACAATGAAATTTAAGCAATTTAGGAATTCTGTTTAAAAAAATTAATACCTATACTTTTTTAGACAAATTTTAAATATACTTACAATGAATATGAGCATTATCTAGAAAAAAATTAAATTTCAACTCTGCATCGGTTCCTATATATATATTTACAAGAATGAGTATTTTCATAGAAAACACTTGCAATATTCTTAGATAAATCAATCCCGAAAAGAAATTATAGCATTTCTGAAATTCCTCCGTGCCATGGCTAAGCTAAACCCAAATGCCGAGCCATTCGTGCCAGCATTGCAGCGTGCTGACACTCAGCAACATGTTCAAGAATCATGTGATGAGGATGAGAGGTCGTTGTATATGACATTCTCACATGGTGCACCACTTCGACGGTGGGAAATCTCCAATTTTTTTACAAGGTATGTGAAAGATAAATCAAGACTTAAAATTCGTCCTACTATTTCTGTTGTAATAACTGATACAAATTAGATTTAGAAGGAAGCGTGTGATAATTTTACCTATTATTACAGGTAATTATTTAGTACGAAAGTCCTTTTCTATAAAGTTATATGAACTTTTATTACTTTGGATTTTCATTTCAAACTGATCCATACTTCAAGATTTTTGTACATGAAAAAAAAAAGAAATGTCATTTAAACATTTGCAAAACTATTTTGTGAGTTTATCTCTTATATTGTGTTTTATATTATACGTTTCATGATAGAATAATTTTCTAGTCATATTGTACTTGCTTCATTTCATAAAAATAATTTTACTTTAAAATCATCTATTATTTCAAGAAAAAAGTGTTTCAAAATTTATTTTCTCGTTTTAGTTGTAAAAATAAAAATATAAGATTCTTTAATTTCACAAATAAGTTACATATATGTAATTGAATAAGTCAAGTTGATAAACATTAAACTAAAATTTATAGTTTTTCAACGGTTGTAAATTTATCAAATTGACAATAAAAAAACTATATCTCCATAAAAAATGACCTTTTTCATTGGACATGGGGAGTATTTTTTATAATTAATCTTAAATTATTATTTATTAGTTTAAGTCTAGTTTAAGAGGTGCTGCCTATCTGTTAATCTATTTTTATTTTTATTATTATTACTATTGTTTTTGTATGTTTTAATCTAATTCATTCGTAGGATGTTGATGTTATACAATACATTAATGGTTTGTTATCGTTTTCTTCTTTCCTATATATTAATGGTATGTATTTGGCGAAAGATTGGAAGCACGCTAGCCGCTAGGAAGTTTGCTTACGTAGCTGAATAAGATATCAATTTAATTATTACAGTTACTATATTTTAAAAATAAATATGCACAATTTAATTAATGAGAATATATATATTTCGAAATAAATGAGCTGAGATTAGAAAGAAAAGAATTCTGAAAATGATAAGTTAGAACTAACAAGATGGCCTTGAATTTATGTGCATCGTAGAAGTCATCTAGATTTAGTTTGTTAAGTTAATTTTATTCTACCCACGTTTACATTACAGTATCCTCTGCAAATACTTTTGTTTTAAATATGTTTTTTAAAATTTATAAAATTAACGATAAATTAAGATATTTTGCCACAACAGTTCGTCGCGAAATGTAATAGCGACGACTTCATATGGCCCTGATGATGAAATAAAGCTGGTTAGCGGCTATTCTTTTACTTTTCTAGCATATACTGGATATTTGATTTATTTGTTTTGGTATTTTGGCACTTCAGTATTTCGATATACCAAATTCTTTCGATATTTTTGTAGTATTTTGGTGTACAAAATTTCAATGGAACCGAAATTTGTGGTACGATAACAGTATAGATGCTTCAGTACGATATATCATACCGAACCACCCTTTAGAGGTTATATCCTCTGCAAATATTGTTTATGGCTTTATAAAATGAGCTACAAAGTCAAATATTTTTGTCACAAAGATTGCGGTAGTATACATAAGTCGTCGCTAATTGTAATAGCGGCGACTTCATAATGATGGAACTGACGACAAAATAAATTAGGTACCTGATTGAGTTTTGATTGTATATATATGTGTGTGTGACAGGTGGTTTGGAGAATATAGTGTGGAGCTTGTGTATATACATAAGGGGCAAAATAGACATCCGACATTTGGGAAGTTAATTTTCACTAGAAAAGTTTTTCTGGCGATGGTGTTGCGCAACGAAGAAATAGTGAAACTCTTTGTGAATGGGAAGCCTCTTTGGCTCAAGGAGTACATTCCAAGAGGCCAACGTTGTAATAATTAAATTTGATTGCTTGTAAAAAAAATCATAGAAGAAGTAAAGGTTCACTTTTTTAGCTCCAAACTATATTTACTGATGAGAAATGTTAAATTTTTTATGAACCAACTCTTGTTATTTCTATATTTAATTTCTTGTCTAATCAGAAATGTTTTGGTCGGAAGGGAAGAAAATCAAATATCATTGTCCTATTGTGTTTTGCTATTTACATATACTAGTATTACTCCCGTGCGATGCACGGAAGTATGTTAACATTATAGTATATTTTAATAAAATTAAATACTATATGATGTTATTTTTTAAAATGTGAACCTTGTACACTCGATAAAATAAATAATTCAAAATGTGAATTATTATATAGTAAAATTTTAAATAGCGTAAATATCAGTTTCTCCCGTGAAATTTATGGATTTAATATATACTTATTATTTATAAAAAAATATTATTACGAAATAAAAGTAAAATAAATATTAAATATGACAATTAAAATACATATATTAAAATGATTTTTTTAACTCAAATGTTACTTTAGGCAGTTTGCATCCTTCTTAACATATATGAATAATCACAAATAATCTCATTAATTACATATGTTAAAATATGCATAAATATAATAACATGCCAACTTATTAAAATAATAATTATAAGATAATAAATAATAAATTGAATAATTTATAAGAAAATTATATTTATCTTTTAAATAATCTCATATTTGTTATTGTTAAAAATAGTCAATTGATTAAATTGTCTAATCCATGATAAAAAGTCAAAACTTACTTCAACTTAAAATAGGTGAAAAAATTATTAATTTCATATACTATATGTAAATATAGATTAGAAACAACAAAAGACTTGTTATTATTTAAAAAAAAAAAAGTTGTTGAGAAAGAGACAAATTGATAGAATGGTGATAGTACAACAATAACTCTTTAGGGACAAATACATGAACAAACTTGAAAATGTCCAACTTGCTATTGGAGGGGTAAATAATTTTCTTTATTACATATTTGGCTCCATTTGATTTAATTAGACAAAAATGCATATTTATATGTATATAAGTGTGTATATATATATAGAGAGATTAATTTACCGAATAAAACTAAAATAGAAAGATACATAAAATAAATTAATTAATTAAAGTATTTATAAAAAATAGATTTTTTTATAAAAAATATTTAACTAATTCTTACAGCCTAAATTTGACACCAATAAAAATGTACAATACGTACTAAGATCTAACCAAATAACCAATCAATATAAAATTGTCTTTATTTTATTAAATATCACACTTTTATTTATATGGTATGTATCTTAAATTAAAGATCATGAAAAGATAATTAATTTATATATAATATTTAAAAAAATGGTTATGATACAAAATAGTAAAATACTATTTGTATTTAAAATTTGGGAAAAGTACTTCTTTAGAAAGAAGGAAAAAAATAAAAATCTAAAGGTCGCATTTATACAAATAACCATAAATAACACAAAATATAATGGTTGAGAAATGCAATTTACAATCTTCACTTTCTTATAACTTTATATATGTGTAGATATTGTAATATATCTACATAAAGTTTCAAGTTCTAACTATAAATATTTACTTGTTCCTATCTAAAATTAGATTCTCATTTGCAGCTTATAATATTTTACTTGATGATATCAGATATACCCAAAATATTTCTAAATAAATCATAATATTAACAAAATAAATTCAAAAGTTATTCATAGTTCGAATAACAATATAAAGTGTGTGAATTCTAAAAAATACTTAAATATATTTATATTTGATTTGGTATCGTAATTTATTCAAATAAATTTTATATTTGTAATGCAAATATTATATATATCTAAATATAAAATTGATTAATTAAAAAACTATTGCTTAGGTTGAAAAAAGGAAGAAAAAAAGAACAGTTGAATTTAGTTAGTGCGACAAAGTACTTTACAGATTAAAAAGTGTAAAAAAAAAAATAGTTGAGGTTAGTCACGTAAAAAAACCAACTAAAAAAAGATTGAAAGATGTAACAAATGTCATAATTTAGGTTGCAAAGTGTAACTCACTTAACAAAATAATTTTAACGAAATACATATTATGAAAATATGAATTAGTACTAAAAGAATATCTGGATAAAATTATGATATATAAATATGCATTTGCTCTAAGTTCCCATACTTCAGTGACTACTCAAACAGACATTGTTATTATAAATAATATACTCCTTCTGTTCCTTTTTATTTGATATTTTAGCTTCTTAATGATTTTTCGAATTAATTGATCTTTTAGCTATTTTTTACAATTTCTCTCAATTTTTCCCTCTGTCAATCGCAAAATATTTCTTACTTTTCAACCTAAATTTGAGATAGATGTGAGAGAGAATTGAGATTACTGGGGATATATTTGGAAAAAAATTGAATTCTTAATTCTTCCATTTTTTTTTTTTTTCCTAAAAAATCAATTAAAAAGAAATGGAGGGAGTATATTAGTAGATGTAAGTAATTATTTAATAAATTTTTTGTAAAGTATTTTTTTTTCCTCTAACTTAATAAAATAAGTGTTTTATTATTTAAACAATGATTTTTATCCTGGGCATAACTTAGGTAAATAAAATATATTAGAACTTCTTGTCATATAAAATAAATAAATTTCTTGTAGTTTAAAAGAACTCAACTAGCCAGGATCTAACCAAAATAATTTATTTTTAAATCTAATATATGTGGTATAGATGTCAAATTGAAGATCGTGAAAAGATAAATAATTGGATATATTATGTATAAAAACGAATTAAAAATAAAAAAAATTATTTGTATTTTACAAAATAAAAAAGAAAATTATTACTTACCAAAACTGACAAAACCTTACTAAATTAATGCTAAACATTTAGGCGGAAAAAGTAAAATGGCATAAAAGTCCTTCATTCTACTTTTATATATATATATATATATATATATATATATATATATATTATTCAAGGAAATACTCTCCCCGATAAAAAAAGAGTGTTGCCATAGAGAAATTAAAAATGTTAAAAACAAAGTGTTGCTTTAATTAAAAAAAAAAAAAAAACCTACTTGGTGTATTCCCGTGCGATATACGATTTATAAATATAAATGAATAAATAATAAAAAATTTATATGTCTATATAATTTTAATGTAATTGAATTTTCCAATGTCTATATTATTTTTATAACTATTACAATTAATATTATGTATAATAAGAGTTCAAAATTTATATGTTAATGAAAGAAAAGTCAATGAAAAATCCTAAAAATTAAAAAAGTATATAAATTTGAGTAAGTTATAAAATATTCACATTTGTCTTTCTTTATGTATGAATATCTCTAGTATCCACGAAAGGAGATCATATTGTTATTTCTATATTTAATTTCTTGTCTAATCAGAAACGTTTTGGTTGGAAGGGCAAAAATCAAATATAATTGTTCTATTTATTTTGCTATTTACATATATATTGCTTAAAGAAATATTCTCTCAGGTCGAAAAAGAGTGTTGCCATAGAGAAGTTAAAAATGTTAAAAAAAAAGTGTCGCTTTAACAAAAAACTATATGTTTTCCTATCTTATCATAAACAACCTACTTAATTTAGTTGACTAGTAGTATTCCCGTGTGATGCACGATTTGTAAATATAAATGAATAAATAATAAAAAATTTATATGTCTATATAATTTTAATGTAATTGAATTTTACAATGTCTATATTATTTTTATAACTATTACAATTAATATTATGTAAAATAAGAGTTCAAAATTTATTGCTCTGTTTGTTTATGGCTGTGGGTGGCTGGAGTACTGTAGGCTGTGGGGAATAAAGTGGAATATGGAGGCTGTGGTAAATAAGTAAGTGTTTGTTTAGGTTGGTTGGAGATTGGATTGTGGGGTAATTATAATATAAAATGTGTTAAAGTTGATTTGATGTGTGTAAGAGTTAGTTAGTGAATGATTGATTATTGGTTAAAGTGTGTATTAGGAATGATGTTTGATTGATGATGTGTGTAAGAGTTAATTAGTGGATTGATGATTGATATTTTGCTGTCCACAATATATTGGGCACAACCACTTGCCAAACACACCATTGGTTGGGCTCAATCCTGAACGGCTGAGCCCAACCATAAACAAACAGATGAAAGAAAAGTCAATGAAAAATCCTAAAACTTAAAAAAGTATATAAATTTGAGTAAGTTGTAAAATATTCACATTTGTCTTTCTTTATGTATGAATATCTCTAGCATCCACGAAAGGAGATCATATTGTTATTTCTATATTTAATTTCTTGTCTAATCAGAAACGTTTTGGTTGGAAGGGCAAAAACCAAATATAATTGTTCTATTTATTTTGCTATTTACATATATATTGTTTAAAGAAATACTCTCTCGGGTCCAAAAAGAGTGTTGCCATAGAGAAGTTAAAAATGTTAAAAAACAGTGTCGCTTTAACAAAAAACTATATGTTTTCCTATCTTATCATAAACAACCTACTTAATTTAGTTGACTAGTAGTATTCCCGTGTGATGCACGGTTTGTAAATATAAATGAATAAATAATAAAAAATTTATATGTCTATATAATTTTAATGTAATAATATATTACAATCTTTTTTTTGTTTTAAACTTTTACAATTAATATTACATATAATCAGAGTTGAAAAAGTAATATGTTAATGAAAGAATAGTCAATGAAAAGTCTTAAAAATTTAAACATATATAAATTTGACTAAATTATAAAATATTCATATTTGTTTTTCTAAATGTATGAATATCTCTAGCATCCATGCAAGAAGGTCATATTGATCCTCTTGTACAACGGATGAGTGTACATATGTATATTTATAATTTTATGATAAATGTTTATATTTATCCAAAGTATCTATTCTTTTTTTTTTTTCTTTCAGATATAATATTCAAGAAAATTTCAAAGGCTTTTAGTAAGTACCAATACCACCACATCCTAATTTTATTAATTTTTATTTGTAGCTCAAACACGCTAATAATTAACTCACATAATCAACCAATAAACAATTATTTATCTTTAATCTAATATTTTATTTCAATATATATACAATATGGTTTTGAATTATAGATCGGCAACAAATGACTAATTTAATTTTATATACAGAAAAATCACATTAGAAATGAAAAAAAAATGATATTTTTGTTTTAAAAATTAGATTATTTTTTGAAAAAAAAAAAGAAATAAATTTTTGAAATCATAAGCTAAAATTATAAAATATTTACTAAATAATTCAATTTTATTTTTATATGATTAAAAAAGTCAGAAAATAACTAATAAAAGAATGAAAAAAATTCAAATTAATATTAAAAAAGACCATTAGGGTTTTATTTGATAAAATCGTACAAAATCTATTTTTTAGTTTGATTTTTTTCTTTATTTATTTGTTTTCCCTTTCCAGGTACGAATATACTTGGCCATAAATTTTTTATACGCATGAATGATTCTACACAAATTAAAGGGCACTTAAGTGAAAATAATATATATATGTATGTATGTATGTATATATATATATATATATATATATATATAATAAGCCAAGTCATCCGGAAATAGTAAGTTGAAAATTTTCCCGTCCATTTGTTAGTTACTTTAAATAGACGTGAATTTGAATTTCGAATTTTGAATTATCCAATATTATGTTGAATTATCCAATATTATATTCTGTGATCTTTCGAAAATTCAGCAAAAATAAATCTGTTTTGATATTTTATGGCGGAGTTGGTTACATTTTTAAAAAATTTGAAATTTAAATTTTAAAAAAATCCTTATCCGATAACATATTTGCTCCTATAAATACAATGTCTTCAGTAAATGAGAATCACGCTTGCAGCTGGGTATTTCTATTTTTTATTCATTTTGCAGTTTCTTTATTTCGCACTCATTTCAGTGTAATTTGATTCATATTTGATTTATCTCCTGAAAATGATAGGCAAGATTAGATAGATCATCATACATGACGATCGAGTTCAAAAGATTACTGGATAAATTGATCCATGTGTAGTATGACACGCTTAATTGCAAGCTTGGGTTTATAGCACTTCTTTTTCTTCCAAATCCTCCATAAGCTAAAGACACGTTTTCATTAACAAATGACAATAATATCAATGGGTCAGTAGTGGTATTATTAGTCAATGAACACTTAGATAACTCATTAATTGGCATTCAAAAATTTACTATGAAATATAGTATCATATATAAAAAAAATGATAAAGTGAAATGTGTCCATGTACCCAAGATAAAAAATATTATGCAACATAATTTTGCAGCAATTGAAATTCTTACATATTCAAAATACTGGAAATAATGAAATCACAAGTTTGAATGATCAAATCATTACACACAACATCAGAATGCAATGTTACACTCACGCAAAACGAATATGAAGAATTCTTCTTGAAACATAAATTACAATCAATTAGGAGAAAAATATTATGATTTGCTTCAACCATGCGGGTGTAGATTCATCACCTTTTATACAGAATACAAGAAAGAAAGAGAGCTAAAAATGGAAGGAAAAATTGATGCATCATCAGCTGATCACTACAGAATGGAAATGCTGAAAGCTTTCGACGAAACAAAAGCTGGAGTGAAAGGTCTTTTAGATTCTGGAATAATTATGAATTGCAACATAATACATATCAAGAAGAAATAGCAATGTAACAGTAACAAGCTTGTAGAGAATGAAGATTGTATTCAATGAATAGTATGTGTGATTCTTACATCTCTATTTATACATCATAAAGGAAGATACTAGAACATCTAAGCTAACAGCTAGTCAACTAAGACAAAATTAAGTTAATGCTACTCCAAGTGCTCTGGAAAGTCAAATAAAAGTACAACCAAAACATTAAATGAAAGATGTTGTTTTCACCGTCAAATGGAAAAGTTTGTCCATTCATAGATGGCTTAGCTGTTGAACTTGTCTTCATGTTCCATCTTCTCTCTCTTCTGTTGCATGAGAGTGACTTCTGTTAAAATCGTTTCTCTGATACTTCTACGGCTCTAATAATCCTGCTTTCAAATAACGAAAGTTCCAGAATTTTTTTTGAAGCCATCTGAAGATCTCGATCACGAGTCCACTGATCAGGTTGAAGTTCCTGTGATTGACATAAGTAAAATCTAGAATGCAGACCGATGAAAGCAGATCGTGGAAGAACTGCGAATCGCATCGGAAACATGGGGATTTTTCCAGGTGGTGAACCATGGGATTCATCAAACTGTGATTGATTCTATGATTGATGGTATTAGACATTTCAACGAACAGGATGTGGACGAGAAACGGAAGTATTATACAGGGGGCGTTACAAAAAGCGTGAGGTACTTCAGCAGTCAATTCGGGTACTGATTCTTCTCACCACGATCAATTGCCTCCTGCTTGCTGGTATTATACTTTCTTGCTCAATCATTTTCCGATTTGATATGGTATACTATACTGAAGCACTGTAAGTAGGGTTATAAACGAATCAAGCCGATTAGAGTAATGGCAGGCTCAAACTCGAACTCGACTAAAAGACTCGAGGCTTGAGCTCGATCGAGTTCATTTTGTTTAAACTCGAGCTCGATGTTGTAAAAACTCGTTGAGCTCGGGATCGACTAGATTCGTACAAAAATAGAAGACAAAAAATATTAAAAAAATAAATTTAATTGAAAACATTAACTATACTACAAAGAGTTGGTAATAGAGACCCTTATAGAATTATGATATATCTATAATTATGTCAACTTTAAAGGGTTAACTAGTAATTTAACAAAAACTTAATTAAGCTCGACGTTTTTCTCTCGAATTGATTTCGATCTTTTTACAAATCGATTTCGAGTGACTCGCGAGTTGTCTCGACTCACCTATACCCCCAACTCTAAGATGTATTTAAAAGGAAAACAGAGAAAAGAACACTGTCATATTTGGAAATTGCAAATACCATCTTATGTTATTACAAACAACTAAAATTTGTATCTCTTACAAACTATCAATATCATGTTCATGTTTAGACACTTAAATATTCACAGGGAATCGGCAGTGGAGTACTCGAAAAATGTCGAGAAGTTGGGAAATACGCTGCTTGGCCTGATGTCTGAGGGTCTTGGACTCCAAACCGATCACCTAAAAAATATGAAAATCTCTGAAGGGCACACCCTCTCGGGCCACTATCACCCGGCATGCCCTTAGTCGGAATTGGCAATTGGCACAATGACGCATTCTGATGTCTCATTCCTCACAATTCTTTTACAAGATCAAACTGTAAGCGTGTTGCAGGTTCTGTATGACAGTCAATGGATCGACATTCAGCCCATTTGAGGAGGTATAGTCGTATATATTGGGAATCTTCTCCAGGTATCTTCCCCCCAATTTTGCCTCCCTATCTAATTCTAGGGAATATAGATTCTTATCTCTTAATTTTTATCTTATTTTTCAGTTTGTGTATGTGCGTGTGATGTTTTCAATTTAAAATTGTACATCTAAAAACATCCGAATATGATTGTGTTGGAGAGAGTTTTTTTATTAAATTAATATGGGTCTATCTTTTATTTTATTTAAAAATTAGGTTCGGATAATTAAGACCCAATCAGTGTCCTTAACTAATAGACCGGGTCTATCCCTTTTCTAATCCCACGTTCTCCTCGTTAAAGCCCTATTTTTTATTCTTATTTATGAGGAAGGCGCGAGAGGAAGAAAGATATATACGCGAGAAACATAATAAAAACATATACATAGTGCTTTCCAAATTCTTCTTCCATTTCCTTTTCCTATCGGTATAGAATTCCTAGCAAGAGAAGAATAGAAGATTTTTTCTTCTATTTTTATTCCAAGCAATAGAGGGAGGTAGTATATAGTCCATTTCCAGTGCATAAAGGTTCTGAGACAGAGAGAATTTTTGGGCTGTTTTATCTTGAGGACGACGAGGCTGGATACTACTTGCACACTTTGGACAGAGCGGCGAATGTCTTAAAGAGAGCGACCTAGTGCGCGACTCAACCCAAAGAATCCGGTAATTTTGTTCCTTTATGTTTGTGCAACAACAATTTTAAGACGTTCTTTATCTGTCATGACCAATGAAATTGACTTTATGTGCAATAATTTTTGTTTGATTAATCTCACTGATTATCTTGATGATTTAAATGATTACTATATTTCTTATAATCGTGCAAAAGAATCCATCTGGATTATACTCCATAAATTTACCCCTAGTTGAAAAGTTTTCATGGTTTATATAAGGCTTAGTAATAGAGAATGTTTACTGGAAAAATGTTTTACTTATCTTCTTATTGAGAAGGGAGTCCCGAATCAAGAACAAAAGAATACTCTACATAATTCCACCTCTGTTGTTTTGGCATCGAAAATGGAATATATAGAATATCATATTTCCAATCAGAATTTTCGTAATATTTAAAACTGGTATATTCCTCAATTTCCGAATATGAACAATCAATGGCTTCCTTCAAGAAACGGTCCCCCTGTAAGAAATGATGTGGTATATATGACAGTTAGGAAAATTTAAAATTTGAAATTGTGACAGAACAAACCATATAGCAAGGAATTGTCGTAAATGGACTCAACGTGTGGCACCACAGACTAATCTTACTGAGGTCCTATTTATTGTTATGATTACTAAAATCGATTTAGTTGGAGGATCCAAAGGGCGGTAGGTAGACACGGGTGCTTCTCTCCATGGCTGGTATAATCGAACTATGTTCAAATCTTATTCTGAAATCGAGGATAAAAATATGCTTTTGGGTGATTCTCACACTACTTTAGTTGCTGGGGCTGGTGAGGTTGAATTGAAGTTTACCTCTAGAAAGACCTTGATTGTGGAAGATGTTCTTTATACTCCAGAGATGAGGAAGAATCATTTTTCGGGCTACCTTCTCAATAGGGCCGGGTTTACTCAGACTATAGGGTCGGATGTTTATACTTTAGCCAAAAATAATATTTTTGTTGGGTAGGGTTATGCTACTGATGAGATGTTTAAATTGAATGTCGACGTGAATGAAATTTCTCATTTTGTTTATATCTGTTCTTTTAATATTTGGCATTCTAGATTATTTCATGTCAACAAACGTATTACTAAAAATATGTGTAATTTAGGCCTTATTCCCTAATTGATTGTAAATGATTTAAAAAAATTAGAATTTTGTAGTCAAATAAAAACCACTCCACATAAATCAGTAATACAAAAGGAAATTGAGCCACTTGATTTAATTCATTCTAATATATATAAATTTGATGGTGTGTTGACTAGAAATGGAAAGCGATATTTTATTACATTTATTGACGATTGTTCCGATTATACTTATATTTATCTCATTAAACATAATAGTGAAGTATTTGATATGTTTAAATTATTTGTCACTGAAATTGAAAATCAATGCAATAGAAAAGTGAAAAAATTGCGTAGTGATAGAGACACTAAATATGATTCTGATATGTTTATTGAGTTTTTTAAAATTACATGACATTATTCATGAAAAAAGGGCATTTTATTCTCCTGAAATGAATGGAAAAGCTGAAAGAAAAAATAGGACTTTGACTGAGTCTGTTGTTGCTATTTTGCTAAATTCTGGTGTTGCTTCTTATTGGTCGGGAGAGATTTTATTGACTGCATGCTATGTGTTAAACTGTGTTCCCAAATCAAAAGATTAATATTTCTCCATACGATTTTCAAAGGCAGGAACCCAAATTTGTCTTATTTTAAAGTTTGGGGTTGTTTGGCTTATGTAAGAATTTCTGATCCAAAAAGGAAAAAACTTGCTATCTCACATGTTTTTAAAGTAAATGAAAGTGATAAGTGCATTTATTATAAATAAGAGAATGAGCTTTGCACTATTATATGTCTTTATGTGGATGATTTGCTTATTTTTTTATTCTAATATTCATGTGGTTAACAATGTGAAATCCTTGCTATGTGCGAATTTCGATATGAAAGATCTTGGTGAAGTAAATGTTATTCTTAGAATTAGGATAACTAGGTTTGTAAAAGGAATTTGCTTAGACCAGTCACATTACATTGAGAAGGTTTTGGAAAAGTATAATTATTTTGATTGTAAACTTGTATGCACACCATACGATCCTAGTGTAAAATTATTTAAAGATACTCGTGATAGTGTAAGACAATCTGAGGATACAAACATAATTGGTAGCCTACTCTATGTAACTGATTGCACTAGACAAGATATTGCATATGTTGTGAGATTGTTATGTAGATTTACAAGTAGACCGAGTATTGAGCATTGGCATGCAATTGAGAAAGTTATAGATATTTGAAAAGAAAAATTTAGTTTACACTATGAGAAGTTTCACGCTGTCCTAAAATGATATAGATATGTTGATTGAAATACTCTTTCAAATGACTCCAAGACAACCAGTGGCCATATATTTCTGGTTGGACAGTCACTTGGAAGTTTTTAGAAACAGAGTATTGTGGCTCAGTCTATAATGGAGTCTGAGATGGTAGCACTGGCTACAACTAGTTTAGAACCGTTATTATAACAACAAAAGACGACAAATACGTCGTAAGTATAACACTGTTAGAATACCTATCTATAGGGGCTGATAGAGTGGATCATATACGTATTGATAAAAATTTAGCTGATCCTTTGACTAAAGGATTAGCACGAGAGAAAGTATGGAGAACCTTGAAAGGAAATAGACTTATGCCCATAGATTGATTGATGAGTTACATACGATGGTAACACAACCTATAGACTGGAGATCCCAAGAAATAAGTTCGATGGGTAATAACAAGTCGTAAGTAATATGTGTGAATCATGTTAATTTTATAATTTGGAAGCCTTTCGAGTATTGTTGTGTTGAAGCATGATATCCTGAAGCGATATAATTAAGGTTGAGTTTATATTTTTAACTCTTAATGGGTTCTATATATCCAATTGAGTTGGGATACTTAACTACAAGAGTACTCTTGTTAGACCCACCTATGTGAATGTGGAAGTGAGACTGCTTCCTATGAGATGATGGGCAAAATCTCTAGAGCATTCACTATACCAGGATACACTTGCATGGCCGTAAAAGCACAGGCTTTTGGACTACTCCCTGATAGAGTTGTGTGTGGGATGTTGTTAGAGATAGAGTTCAAAACTACGAGTTACTCTAGTAAAATCTAAATCATCCACACTACGTAAAGGTTCAAATTGATCAACACTTTTACTTATGCACAACTTTATAATATTGCTTGATGTAAATATTTTGTAAAAATGTTTGAAAAAATTCACATGGGAGATTGCTGGAGTAGTGAATTTTGTATTTAAATAAATACAAGGCTATCTTTTATTTTATTTAAAAATTAAGTTTGGTTAATTAAGACTCAGTCAGTATCTTTAACAAATAGACCCGGTCTTTCCCTTTTCTTATCCCACGTTCTCCTCGTTAAAACCCTATTTTTTATTCTTAGTTATGAGGAAGGCGCGAGAGGAAGAAACATATACACAGTGCTTTCCAAATCCTTCTTCCACTTTCTTTTCCTATCGGTATAGAATTCATAGCAATAGAGGAATAGAGGATTTTTTTTTTTTTATTCGTATTTCAAGCAATAGAGGGAGGTAGTGTACAGGTCCCTTTTTCAGTGCAGAAATGTTTCGAGACAGAAATAATTTATGGGCTGTTTTATCCTGGGGACGACGGGGGTTGAATACTGCTTGCACACTTTGGGTAGAGTCGCGATACATCTTAAAGAGAGCGACCTAGTGCGCGACTCAATTTAAAGAATCCGGTAATTTCATTTCTTTATATTTGTGCAACAACAGATTGTACAACCACTTGGTATATTTTCGAGTTAAGTATTGTGTTGTTAGCAGTTACCGGTCATTTTACATTAATAGCCCGTTCTTGAGATAAAATTTTCAATTTTTATAACTTAATTGTACTCACTTAAACATACAAGAAGAAAAAAAATATTTTCCTGTAGTTCAAAGTGGCGTAGTTATAACATTTTCTCTTATTTATTTAATATAGTTGGTGTCAAATGGAAAGTTTAAAAGCATTAAACCACTACAACAATTCTGCAAAACAACAACGGTGGAAAACCGTTGTCGTTTCGATAAATGAGCGTTGTCGTACCTGGCGTTGTAGTAGACCCCTACCTACCACAACGGTTTTCCACCGTTGTTGAAGACCTATACCACAACGGTTTTTGACCGTTGTGATTGATATTTACAACAACACCTTTTACAACGCAACTTAACCGTTGTCGTTTGTATGCTGACGCTTATTTTTAACAACAGTTTTTAACCGTTGTCGTTTGTATGCTGACGCTTATTTTTAACAACAGTTTTTAACCGTTGTCGTTTGGGCCTTTACAACAACAGTCATTACAAGGGTTTTTAACCGTTGTGGTTTTAATTTGTACAACGACGTAAAGACAACGGTTTTTACCGTTGTCGTTTAACCTTTATAATAGGGGTTTGTGGTACCTCTTATTAGGTATTATTTTCCAATTTTAATTTTTTTAATATTTTTAAATAATAAATAATTTAATAAAATACATCACATAAAAGGAGAAAAAAAAAAACTAAATAAAACAATAATGATAATAGTCGATCAACAAAACTAGTGTTACGAATTTCCAAAACTACAAAATGAATCTAACTGGCCCCAATTTTTTTTAGGGTTCTAACTAGCCCCATATTTCAAAAGAACCAGTATTATTCACATGCCAGTCTCAGCAGGAGCAATCGACCCAAAGAGAAACAGCACCGACATCCAAATCATGCTTTTCTTCACTCCATTCACCTTGATATCCGATTGAAAACTCAAACAAACTATGACCTACCAGAATCCAGAGCTGGTGGTGTTCGACTCCGCCTCCTCCTTGGACTTCTCTCCCCTGCCATGAAGAAGAACCAGTGGTCAGTCTCCCCATTTTAAAGATCTCCACAATGGTTTACATTAAACTCTCCATAATGTTTGCATTCAGAAATGTGACAGCAAAATGTAAGCTTTATCACAAAATTTGGTTTTCATTTAGTCATGCCTAGTATTTTGTGATCAATTTTTCATTTAATAGACTTTAGAGTACAAAACACAAAATATGCATTTTATGATAATACTAACAAGCCAAAAGTCAATTAATATACGAATTCCACCATATGTTAAAATATGAGAATCTCTGCAAAAGAAAAAATACACACACATGATGAGATTCACTTATACACAGGTTGCACATATAGATATTTTTATCATATAATGAATGCATGACCATTCTCCCCATAGATTGATCGTGTGCCTTCTCAGCCTTGTCAAGCTCTTGGTAGACCATAGAAATTATTGCATTTAGACCAATAAATGGGACCGAGTGATTTCTTAAATCTATCAACCAATCGCCAAAACCAAAGTTGAACCTAGACATTTTACAATATACAAATTCAAACATAGTGATGAAGAACTACACAAGGCTGACAGTTCTAAGGCTCCATTTGGATCTTCGATTACATAGCAAGATAATAAACATACAATTTTTTACTCTTAGAAAACATAGCAAAGAGAATACTCATGTAGAGATGATTAATTTACAGTATATCATCCCTAACTCTTGATATTCAACAAAAAAATAAAACTTGGAATGCCAATAAACCACTGTACTTTATGTATATGTTCACATACACACAATCACACATTTTCTTCTGCTGTACTTCAATATAATGAAAACTAAACACACTTCAATCTGCAGCAAAAGCAAATGTGCCATCTAGAATCCATGCTCAGAAAATGACATCTTCTCTTTTCACATAAAATAGTCAGAAATGTTTCTATTCACTAGCCTTATAAAAGAACTTGCAACTAATAATCAACTATGGCAAAAATACATAGCCACATCAATAAATTAAACAAACTAATATAAAAATTTGAAGATATGTTCACCTAAGAATGGGCTAGCAGAAGAAGCCCGGATTACACGAGACAGAACGACGTTCGCAGACCACAACGCACTTCGAATCAGTTTTATTTCCTCCTGCAAATTAAGCAAATCAAACATGAAAATAAGCAAATCAGTTTGGATGTTATCTTAATATCCTGGACTACTTCCAGCATTTTCACCTACAGAAAAAAAAATGCAGTCAGTCATTGTGATGTTGAAAAATATAAGAGTCTGTATACTGCAATATTTGAAAAAACTTAAGATAAAGTGAGTAAGCAAGATCACTGCATACCTTTAATTTAAAGTCATCCTCATCCATGATAATATGTTGGTAAATAGATGGAATGGCGGTGAAGAATCTATTGCAAGCATCAACTATAAGACTCTCTGTGACAACTGGAGTATGATTTGTGCTATTTAACAAATTCTGAATTGTATAAAAGCCTCAAAACCTGAAAAGAGACCATCAAACATTTTTTTTAAACTACTACTTTGTTTCTTGATGAATGTAAAGCAAACACAATTGAAGGACACAGTCAAGACGGGTACTCACGATGAATGCCTTTCTAGATATTAGTTTTGCTGAGTCTCCCTAACGACATTTTAGAAAAATTGATCTCAAATTCCATCAAGCAGCCTTGAAATAAATTTATGTACAATCAGGAGTATAATACTCATATATAACCAAAACAAATGCATCAACTTACACAAAATAATCAAATTTAGTATATGGTGCCTGGTGGAGCTTCAGAATGAAATTTTGATATATTTCAGTATGTGCAAAATTAAAATCAAATGACACTCAAGAAATACAAAAACAAAATCACAAACAAGAGACAAGAGTCTAACTGAAGGGATAGGATTAATGTTAAAGGAATACATAGAGAAGACCACTGGGCTCACCAGAATTCCTCTTGACGCCCCTCTGGTCAAATATTCTCGTAGCTTCCTTAAAATACTTCCCAAATAAAAATGCAATCTGTAGATTGAGCCTAGTGTAGGATAATATCTCATCTTCAAGGTCGGCAGCTTTGAGAGGCTTACTTCACTAGATTGAGCCATGGGGGTGTTAGATTGAGCCTAGTGTAGGAAAATATCTCTTCTGCCCCACAAACTGAGAGAGATTTTTTTCACAATAAATAATGATTTGCTCAGTCGAATTCAGCTGCTGGAAATTATTTTACCATAATATAAGATGGACCATCTAAAGTACATTGTAAAGATGTTAAGATTTACCTCATTGAAAGCTTGCTTACGCTCTCGAAGGGATCTTAGTGCACCATATCTCCGGTCAGGCGGTCATTTAATATCACTCTTATGGCCTGCTTAATTCAATTCACTATGTAGTAAAAATTACAAAGAAGCAACAGACCTCGTCCCAGGTTCCGTCAGATCCAACATTAGTTGTTTCACAAGAGCTCTGAAAGTATTATTCGCCTCATAAAGTAAATTTTCATTAGTGTGGCGGAATGAAAAAGGAAAATAGCAGGCTTTTCCTCATAGGAAGTCATATTCAGTATGTCACAAGCCATCTACACACAATTTCTGCGGGTTAAAAAAGAGAGAGCCTAGGAAAAGTTATGATCATTCTATGGCAGATTTTATTTGGTTATAAAAACAAGAAGTAGACTTCCGCTGGCATAGCCCATTTAGATTTTTTGGTGACTTTGTTATAGCAATATCTGTAAAGAAACCTAAGTTAATCAGCATAATCCTTATAAACAAAGTGGACACGGCCTCCTTTTCAGATGCCATAGAAGAAAGCTTAGAATATTAGAAAATGATTAATATAATCACCTTCTCCCATCAGAAGAAGTGAATTCTCTCCAGTCAGTAGATGCATCCGCCCTCTGTAGAAAAAAAAAGCTGAATTAGTGGCACATGGGGAAGAAACTGGAAAAATGGTGACACAGGCAAAAGGAATAATGTCCTTTCCAGGTAATAGATGCCATGAGAATTAGATAATCATGCACCAATAGGAGATCAGATGAATTTTGGGCCGAAATAAAAAAGGGGATATCAACTCTACTAAAGGATGATAAAAGATAAAAAAACGTAAAGCAAAAAGAGAGCCTACAAATTTGGTGGTTCAAATGAGCACTTAAACTCAATAAATATTAATCAAAAGGGATCTCACTTAGAACACCAACTAAATAAATTTGAGCGGTAATTTGGTAAATGCAAATGTACTTGAAAATTTTATTAGGTTGGATCTAAACTTCTTCCTCCAAATCTTGCATTTAAAATTTCAAATTCAATGTCATGCCAAATTATTAGTCATAAATTGATCATAGAAAGTAACATGTCAAACTATTTCAACAATCATTAGCCAAAGCATAAAAAAGCTGCTAGATGGGCTTTCTTTACCTTGTTGTAATAATCGTCTTCAATTCTCAACTCAAACTTGGTTTCTGCAGAATCATCACCAAGACAATGGCAAAATATGCTCTTCTAACTTCTTCCCCTACATTCTCACTTTCCAGCTAAGGAAAAGGTGTAAGATTTCGATATGTTAGAAGACATATGATGCAAAATCGAACTAAATATTACCAATTCAGAAGCAGTTCTGAGAAATATAAGATTTTTATTAGGAGGTGGAAGGCATCATGATTCATTTGTTGGAACTTAGGTATTTTGATATAAGGAAACTTAGAGAATCACATCTCAGGTGTTGTATCCATATATGTAATAGTGAGTTTGTTGCAGGCTCACCTGCAAGAAGAAAAAGCTCAACCTGCTAAGATGATGCTCAAGTTTAGGAGGAAAATATATATGAACCTCATCCTTTTGTATTTGATTCACATATATAATCATATCATCACAAGAAAATCCTTTAACGCTTCAAATATTATTTATCAATTTTCAGGAGAGAAAATTAACCATCATCCAAAACGGTGAAAATGCAAAAATAGATTAAGGCTTCTATCTTTTGGCCAATAGACTTCTAATTTCGGATATTTTCACTAATGAGACCATATTTAAAATCAATATTTGTGATAGATATGAAAGGAAGTATGCATTTATCGAAGGATATTAAAACCTTATGTACTACTACTACTACTACTACTAATAATAATAATAATAATAATATACAAAACATATTTATATATGCATATATATATGTGTGTGTGTGTGTGAGTGTGTGTGTGTGTGAGTGTGTGTGTGTACAAATAACTTGCTATGGGCAACGGAGGAGAACAATAATTGAATGCCATATAATACTTACATGTCATATATCAAGCAAATTTGAGAGAAAAATCCAACTGGAATACACAACTACAGAAATAGATACATATACATATATATATATATACACAAACCAAAGTAACATAGCTGTCTAGGGCGCGAGGCGCACCGAGGCGCAAGTGCCCCAGTGGCGCCCGAGGCGCAAGGCGCGCCCGAGGCGCGCGCCTTTTGGACGCAGCCTCCAAAACCCAAAAAAACATTACCTATTGCTAAACATACGACTTCTACTCATTATTAGGCTAAAATAAGCATGTAAAAAGTAAATAATTGCACAGTAGTAGATAATTGCAGTTGGGGGTGGTCGTCGGAGCGGCAGTAACCGGCGGTCTTGTCGGGGGCAATAGAGGGAGGCAGCAGCGAGCAGTAGAGGTTTGGTGGAGAAGAGGTTCTGTTTTTTAAACTATTAAAACCCTAGAATATGAAAAGCCTAAAAATATCTAAAAGTGTTAATATATTAAAAATAAATAAAAGTGTGCCCTTTTCTTTAGAGAAAGCGTGTTTGACGTGCTGATCTATTAAAACCCTAGATGGGAAAAGGGCTGATGTATTAAAGAGGCGCGCCTCTTAAAGGCGAGAAGAGGCGCTGGAGGCGCACATAGGCGCGCGCCTTCTGTACCGCGCCCGCCTTTCGGCTGCTGAGGCGACCTCCTCAGAAACTGCTGCGCCTCGCGCCTCGGGCGCGCCTCAGGCGCGCCTTTGACAGCTATGCAAAGTAAAAATACAATGTCTATAAAAAACTAATAAATAAATAAAAGTAAACTTACTAGTTTTTTATTCAATCCATTAATTGAAAAAAAAATGTGCATAACATTTTAGAAAAAAACTTAACACATATTTCACTTTGCAAGAAGTCAGTTCCAGAGATGGAGCAAATCATTTTAGAAATCCGTACATTTCCGAGGATTTTGACTGAAAGGAGAATTCTAGACATGCAACTCATCACAGTTTGTTATGAGAAGTTAGCATCATTCTATAAGAGATTCTTCAGGAGCTATGAAAAATTGCCTAACGCTCCTTTTTGTTGTGTACCGGAATTCTTCACTTCAAAATAATGCCAATACTGATACTATCTTCAGCAGTAGGGCTATGTCAAACTCCTATTTTGTATGCTTTGTTCACTTAACAGGAAGCAAGTGAGCATTCTTCGCTGTCTTGATCAATTACATTTATGAGAGTTTTCTTTTTCTTGCTAGTTCCTGTTTGGTCACCCCCCGTGTGTGTGTGTGCATGCCCTTGGTACTTTTGTATCTTAATCCAAAGGAGATTGGAAGAATCTCTATCTTTTATTAATGGGAAAGTAGAGATAATCCAGGTATCTTATACACATGAAGTACTAATAAGCAAGTAGTGTACAGAGATGATACAGAAAACAAATGTAACATAAAAAATGAAAACGAGTTGTCCAAAAAATAATAAGATAACATTACATACGAACGTACATCTTCAAATTGTCCACGATCAGCCATGTGAATAGTTTCTATTGTAAGAATAAACCCTGTGAAATACGGGCACTGAAATACATTAAAACCAAATACTTTTAAAACTTCTTCTAAATGATAAGCTACCAGAAGAAAGTACTACCAGATCATTGACGCGGGCTTGCACGCTCAATGGCGGATTGCACAAGCTGAAGTTCGCCAGCCCGAAGTTGCTCGCACCATCGCATGTGAAAACAGGCTGCATTTAAGCAATCATGGGCTGGAAAGTAAGTAGAGCAAAATAGAGGATTGCGAAACAAGGTAAAACATAGGCCATTGATTGTTAATGACCTCCCGTGAGTAAGAAATGGGACTATAGGGAATTAAACATATGTTCTATTGTAGCAACACGTGATGGATAATTGCAAGATAAGAATTGTTGGTTCCATTGGATTATATTATAATATGACACTTTGTTTACATCTTACTCCAGGGAATCTCTCTACATAACACACCTGGCTACAAAGTTGATCAGCCATGAAAAAGTCTAGCCTTACAACCTTGTATAGACATGATAACATAATGTTTATTATTATTACAAAAAGAAAATGGTAGCAACTCAACTCGTAGATGATATTGAAAGGGCAAACCAACACTAGAATGAAAGCTTGTAAAAGAATAGACGATCACTTAAATAATTACGGATCACTTTCAGTACGACGAGAGTTACTTTTATCCTGAAAAGTGTTAATCTTTATGTAAGAATTGTTACTTCGAGAATTAACCTTTATACTAAAGCAATAATTTTTAAAAAAATGATAAAAGTAATTCCTCTCTTACAGAAAAACGATTTTATACCTAGAAAAAAAATAGGCAGTTTCGTCTTATCATGTATTACTCTGGTTAACAAGTACGCGAATGGGACTCTAATCATCAGTTAACTCAATTCAGCTAATGGCTTATTGTCTAAAAACAAAGAAAATAAATAGATTGGCAGGTTCGAATATTACTCGTTATTCAGCTACTTATCCCACTTGCATTCCCAACACACCTTCATCCCATCCTACATCCATGGCAAAGTTCAATTCAAGTTTACAAAATCGTAATGCAATTAGCAAGTAATACCTTAGCATAAGTCATGAAATAAAGTGATGATACATCAGTAAAGGATCAAACTGAAATAACAGATCGAAGTCCACAATTTTTCACGACTAATTATATGCAATTCACTTGGTACTACCCAACTAGGTGATTCAATCCATCTAAGATATAGATTGAGATCAAACAAAAGTTAGTCCTTGATCACAATCCACTTTCTATGTGGATGTTTAGATCACCTTATTTAGTAGTACAAGTTAGTCCATTTATATTTTACAAATACTAGAAATTAGAAGAGAACTTTCGGCCAATCTTGGACGCACAATAACTATATTACATAAAAGAATAGTCTATTCTTGATTTCAATCACTTAAGATGCTGATCTCTGAATATCTACTCATAGCCAAGATACAGAAGAAGATTAATTCATGGCATTCAGACACCATAGAAGCTCATATTTTGTGCTTCAATCCATTTTTCTCATATATTCTTCTTTCATAATATACCATAGCCATCGACACCATTAGACCTAACTAATCACTTCGTGACCCTGAAACTTTGGTCTCCAATGGCAAAAAATTCAAACTGGCTCTCTTCACTCCTCCCAACAATAGTTACTGATACGTTGGCGTGATGTACAACCTCCCATCAACATATGTAGTTTGGGTAGCTAATAGGAACAATCCCCTCTATGATTCTACAGGAAAATTCGAGGAATCATCAGACGGTAATCTCGTGGTTTTAAACGGCTAAAACGAGACTGTATGGTCTACTAATCTCTGGAATCCAGTGGGAAATTTAGTGTTGTCCTCTTGGATACAAGGAACCCTGTTCTAGAAGATTCCTCCAGTAATAGCTATGGGAGAACATCAAACATGCTTCCGATTCTCTAGTAAAGAAGGTGAGAATTGTAACAGATTTGAGCATGAACCTTATTTATGTGCATCCCTTTCGGATTCAATCAACCATTGTCTTAACTTTTATGCCAAGGACACCCTTCACAAATTTTTATTTTTTACCAAGTGAGATTGGTTTGAGATGGCCACACATTTGTTAAGCTAATCAAAGAGAAACTACTTTGAACGAATCTAAAGGTAGAATCAATTTAGCTTAACCAATGTACGAAGTTAGAAACATCTGGGACTTGAAGTTGCTAATAATGAATTACGAGGATTATTTCCTTACCTCACACCCCCTTTCCACACTCTCCATACACGATACATCTATACATCCCTTCTCACTGCATTTTTCAATTACATTTATGAACCCTAGCTTCTAATTATCAACTGTTAATGATGATTTTGTCTGCAGAATTCACATTCGGAACAATTAGAGACCGATTTTGTGTGTGCGTGTGAGAGACCGGTTTTTTGTGTGTGTATTTGTTGATAGCATGCAAACCTTAGAAGCTTCAGTAGTGCAGCAGTAGCTTCCTCGTACGAGTACGGTGGCGAGGGCGACTTCGACGGGTTGGCGATGTCGACTGGTGGGCGACGAGTGTGACAGCTGGGCGGAAAGGGTGCACGATATGGGGAGGATTTGTTCGAAATCTTAATCTGTTAGGCGAGGACGACGGGCCGGCGATGGTCATGGCAGGATAGCGAGGGGAGCGTCTGGCCGACGAGGGCGGCGGTTGGGTGGCAAGGGTGGCTGCTGGGTGGCGAGGGTTTGTGATTTGGGGATTTCCACATTATCAAAACGATTTTGGCGAAAAAAAAGTAGAGAAAAAACTAACTTTTGCTAAATGCTATGCGATTTAAGAAGAAATAAAATAAGCACGATTTAAATAGAAATAATAATAAAAAAAAAAAAAGCCTTATACCACAACCTCAATAACACAACGGTACAGATAAACCGTTGTTGTTCAGCTAAGTTATATGCTAAACAACAACGACAATATGAACAACAATGATCTTTGACAATTAGACAATAGTTTTAAGCTAAAACCGTTGTCTTATAAGCGTTGTTGTTTTGTAGTTTTCTTGTAGTGCCAAAGTAAAAGCACATCAAATTGGACCACAAATTTTTTTGGCATGTTTCTTTTCCGAACCCACAAACATAGCCAAGATTTATAGGCCCATTGATGAGCTAATATATATCAGAAGAAAATCCTCCAGTTTACACATATATTGTATTAGGTGAATACATAAAGAAATTTGTGACAGCTGGCACAAACGACAGTCGTTCTCTTGAATATTACAAGCTGCGTAGGTAGGCGTCTACACCATAGATATTGTTGGTTATGAAATTATGCAGGTTTCAAATTATTTACGTATCAGTCGTGTGATGTTTGTAAAATCATTATGCACTTGTATGAGGTTGTATTGATAAATTTGGTCAATTGTGTCGACCGTTTGACTATTGCTATCTGTATTACTGCAAGACGGTCTTACATGAAATCGCCTGAAATATAATGTGTCCATTTTTCCGAAGTTACCGATGAAAACAATTTAGATGTTTTTTTATGTTTGGGAAACAATTGTATTTAATACTCCATATGAGATATTTGATGAATTTGATAATATCTAATGATTAAATACGTGAAATTAACCTATATGATGTCGACAAAGTCTCATGTGCATCAGTTGTATGGTGCAATTTGGATTGAGTTTCACAATTCATGCTTAAAGGTATTACATCCAGAACATGTAATACCTTTAAGCATAAATCGTGATACTTTTTTACCGTGATACATTTACCCATCACATACAATACCTTTAGGTAAAAATAGTAATACATTTTGACTCATATTTCGAATTACACGGATTTAAGATACGTGCAACTGGTGTACGAGAGACTCCCCTGTAAAATTATGATTTACATAAATAGATCAATCCATGTGGATTGACAATGGGTTACATAAGAGCTTTAGGTGAGGCAAACTTGTAAACTTAGTTTCTTTATTCTTTTTTCCCAACAAACTCGTCACTAATAGATAAATAATTTCAAGTTTGCATTAAAGAAAGTTATTTTACAAATTTTGTGTGTCAGTTTAAGGTTCACCCTAATATATATATTGGGGAAGATTAAAGCTATTTTTGACATATTTTTCATTACTTTATTTTCTTCAACCAATAGTAATTTAACACTGGACAATCTTAATCAAATTTCATATAAATCTTATAATATTAGTATAAATAATATATGAACAAAATATAGAGAAATTTATAATAATAAAAAATTTGATGGACAGAAAAATGGAGGGGTGTTATCCATTTCATAATATCTTAAATTACACCTGAAAGTATAAAATGACACTTATTTGTCAAATAAAGGAGTATAACTTTGTTTATAAATGCTTTTGGATTTTCCTAGTGTTTTTTTTTTTTTTAATACTTGAAATCTACTTAAAAATTCTAAAATATTGTAAATAGTGGTCATGGCTTTACAAAGAAGGAAAACACATAAATGGGTCCGACCAAAAAAAGAAAAAAAAGAATTTCAAAAAAACACTTTATTACCATTAACTATATGTGTCATCATTTATTCAAACTCTTTATATTATTCGTATAAAATCAAGAAACATAAATCTGATTACCTTAATAGCTATTAAATGGTAAATATATGTTTTTCCAGTAATTATTTCTTGCATATTGTATAAATGGTTTGAATTTTTTCCTTATTTTCCTTTGTAGAATATCATTAAAATCGTTGAACAAAATAAGTTTGTTCCAATATTCAAATACACAATCAGCCAAATTATATTAATAATAAACAATGAAATCTAAGCAATTTAGGAATTCTATTTTTAAACATTAATACCTATACTCTTTTAGACAAATTTTAAATACACTTACAATGAATATGAGCATTATCTAGAAAAAAATTAAATTTCAACTCTGCATCTGTTCCTATATATATCTACAAGAATTAGTATTTTCTTAGAAAAGACTTGCAATATTCTTAGATAAATTAATCCTGAAAAGAAATTATAGCATTTCTAAAATCCCTCCGTACCATGGCTAAGCTAAACCCAAATGCCGAGCCATTCTTGCCAGCATTGCAGCAGGCTAACGCTAAGCAACATGTGATAGAATCATGTGATGAGAATGAGAGGTCATTGTATATGACATTCTCACATGGTGCACTACTTCGACGATGGGAAATCTCCAATTCTTTTATAAGGTATGTGAAAGATAAAGTCAAGACTTAAAATTCGTCCTACTATTTCTGTTTTAATAACCGACTCAAATTAAATTTAGAAGGAAGCGCGTGATAATTTTACCTATTATTACAGGTAATTATTTAGTATTAAAGTTCTTTTCTATAAAGTTATATGAACTTTTATTACTTTGGATTTTCATTTCAAACTGATCCATACTTCTAGATTTTTGTACACGGAAAAAAACCAAATGTCATTTAAACATTTGCAAAACTATATTGCGAGTTTATCATTTATATTGTGTTTTATATTATACGTTTCATGATAAAATAATTTTCTAGTCATATTGTACTTGCTTCATTTCATAAAAATAATTTTACTTTAAAATCATCTATTATTTTAAGAAAAAGGTGTTTCAAAATTTATTTTCTCGTTTTAGTTGTAAAAATAAAAATATAAGATTCTTTAATTTCACAAATAAGTTACATATATGTGATTGAATAAGTCAAATTGATAAATAGTAGATCTCGTATAAATTAAATTTATAATTTTTCAAAGGGAATAAAAAAATTGTCTCTCCATAAAAATGATATTTTTATTGGACGGCTGGAGTATTTTTTATAATTAATCTTAAATTATTATTTATTAGTTTAAGTCTACTTTAAAAGGTGCTGCCTATCTGTTGATCTATTTTTATTTTTTATTATTGTTACTATTCTTTTTGTATGTTTTAATCTTCATTCGTAGGATGGTTTTGTATGCAATTATTACAACATAAAATGATATGACGAATTTTAAGTCTTAACTTTATCTTTCACATAGCTAGTAAAAAATTTGCAGATTTCTCACCGTTTAAGTGATGCGTCATGTATGAAGGTCATAAATAAAGACTTCTCATTCACATCACATGATTCCGACGCGTGCTGTTGAGCGTCAGCGTGCTGCAATGTTGGCATGAATGGCTCGGCATTTGTGTTTATCTTGGCCATGGTGATATGGAGGGATTTTTGAAGTGCTATAATTTCTTTTGGGGATTAGTTTTATCTAAGAATATTGCATGTCTTTTCTAGGAAAAGCTAACTCTTGCAGATATATGTAGGATCTGATGCAGAGTTGAAATTTAATTTTTTTTAAGATGATGCACATATTCATTGTATGTATTTTTGAAAATTGTCTAAAAGAATATAAGTATTAATGTTTAAAAATGAGGTTCCTGATTTGCTTAGATTTTATTATTAATTTCATTACAATTTAGCTGATTGTGTATTTGGAATTTTGAATGATGGAATAGGTTTATTTTATTCAACGATTTAAATGAAATTCTAAAAATGAATATAAAAAAGTTCAAACCACTTAGACACTAAAAAAATTCATCGACTGTGACGGAAATTTCCGTCACTAAACTGAAAAATTCCGTCACAATGAAGGAGTAGGGAGGGATTAGTAACTGAAATGTTAGGTTACAAAAACCTTTGTCACTAAACCGATAATGACGGATTTTTCATCCTGTCACTAGTTTAGCGACGAAAATTCTGTCACAATTCTAAAAAAATCCGTCATAAAGTTGTGACGGTATATTTCCGTCACTATATAGCAATGGCTAAAATTCTGTCACTAGTCTGTCAATACATGATTAATGACGGAATATTACCGTCACACCTTTATGACGAAATTTACCGTCACTATCTTGCCTATATTAGTAATGGAATTATTCCGTTGCAAAAAAAATCAGCTCTCTTCCGTCATTAAGTTGCCTGTTTGTTTTTTTTTTTTTTTTTTTTTTTTTTTTTTTAATTTTATTTATATCTAACGTAGAACCTGTTATAACAATTTAAATTTACACTTAATAAACTTTAAAATTCGTAGCAAACTTTAAATAATATAATAAGCTGGGATCATACAGCTGGTCAAACATATTCTTTTTTAGTCTTATCTCATTTCGGACACCTATCTAGCGGCACTATTTATGGAGCTACATAATAAAGAATATAATCGCTAATGATGTTTCTCTAAATCATCTCATATTCACCAATGGCAATTTCAAATGCTTGCATTCGTTCACCTCGAGCAACCCATTTCGATCATAATATGAGATTTCGTTGATGTTTAGATCTGCACAAGTCTTGATAAGCTCCTCTCCAACACGTTGCGCTGCTTCCTAACATCAACAACAGGTATAAACCTTTAGATCCTACAAAACTTTGTTACATACAGCTTCACCAACATAACATATCTTGAAATTTATGTGGATATTTTTAACCACCAGGGAAGTAAAGATGCCAACCTATTGAAAGTAGGAATATAGCCATTTTGGTCCTTACAAGTTAAAAGAAGTAAGATACTCTAAGTGAGTTATAATTTTAAAAGGTTATTATCTCTCTGAGCGCCCTGAGATGAGATATACATAAGCTGGAGAGAGTTTATCTAAAGCTCGAATCAAAATCCTAACACAGTGAAGAGAGACATAAGTTCGGGTCTTTACAAAAACGGACATCTTATTCTTTTTATATGTCAAAATGGCTAAATTCTGCACTTCCAATAAAAGTTGATTGATCATATGACGATGTATTTGATTTACAATAATTAAACCACCAAACATTTTACTTCGAAGAATTATGTGAATTCTGGGCTTGGCATTTTCTTGCAATCAAATCTGCATTTCGAATAATCACCCACCATAGAAAAAATGCTAAAAATCGACTGAAATACTTACAGCCGTAGTGCAGGGATCCTCTCGCATTGACTCCTGCAAAGTGCTTCCACAGAAAAAAAATCTTGTTATACTGGTCATCCACCATCATAGCATACAACTACTTGTCCGAAGAGAACACTGAAAGCCTTGGTTTAGTGGCTGTCCCGTTATACTGGTAATAAAACATCATAATTTCATTGCATAAACTGCAGCATGATAAATTAACAAGCAATTCCAGTTTGTTTGCCTTCTTTCTTTTTCTTCTATTCAGAATTAGCGTGTTCTGTCCGTGTATTAGCTCTAGCTAGCTTCAATTACCAATGGCTTCACAACCATTTCTGAATCAAGTTTCTCTAATCAGAATAGGAAAGACATTGCAAATAGTGGTAGCAAGTAGAGCATATTGAGAGAGAGAGAGAGAGACAGAGAGAAACCCTGTAGTATTCTGGCAACGTGGAGGGGGCGGATGTTGGAGCTACCAAGACATTTCATCCATCTCTGTCCAGTGTCTTGGACAGAACCTCACATACTGGCTAGTTGTACCTACATCAACATCGCACAAATACAGAGAGAGAGAGAGAGAGAGACTTGTGCTAGTCACCATGGATTACCTCGAGAATACATGTCTCATCATCCAACATTTGTGGCTGGAGCCTAATCAGCTCTACTTGATTATCATATATCTGCCTGACTTTCAAATTGTTTACTTCAAACTCAAACTTTGATATGGGTACAGCCGATGGTTCACAAGTTTAACAAAGACGGATCAAGTAATCTTAATAAAGCTTTTACAATCATAAAGATTTCAGACGATACATAAGTCATCGCACGATTTGAAGAATCATATAATACACCACAACCCATAGGTAAAGTATTACGTGAATATATTAAAAAAATTGATGCATAAAATAATTAGAATACTAATCCAAAATCTTCTATGATTATAGGGAGATGACAATATGTAACGAACTGCTTCTAGATTTGAAGGACTGCCCCACAAACCAGCACAAGTCTTTTCTAGTCACCATGGATTACCTCGAGAATACATGTCTCATCATCCAACATTTGTGGCTGGAGCCTAATCAGCTCTACTTGATTATCATATATCTGCCTGACTTTCAAATTGTTTACTTCAAACTCAAACTTTGATATGGGTACAGCCGATGGTTCACAAGTTTAACAAAGACGGATCAAGTAATCTTAATAAAGCTTTTACAATCATAAAGATTTCAGACGATACATAAGTCATCGCACGATTTGAAGAATCATATAATACACCACAACCCATAGGTAAAGTATTACGTGAATATATTAAAAAAATTGATGCATAAAATAATTAGAATACTAATCCAAAATCTTCTATGATTATAGGGAGATGACAATATGTAACGAACTGCTTCTAGATTTGAAGGACTGCCCCACAAACCAGCACAAGTCTTTTCTAGCACGTTTTGTGCTCACTCACGCGCACCCTGAGAAACTTCCCAGGGGGTCACCCATCCTGAAATTTCCCAAGACCAAGCACGCTTAACCTTAGAGTTCTTTCAGAATGGACACCAGAAAAGAAGATGCACCTTGATGGTATGAGTAGCACTAATCAATTCTTTAAGCTCTATTCAACTTATGCAGTCTCATACCTACATAGTCTCGGAATGGCCCACATAGCCGACTATACGGTCCCATACCCACACAGTTTCAGAATACCATCTTTTTCGGGTATGGTGTCGATTCGTTCATGTCTCCCTTCATCTAAACGCCTGCCAGGAGCCGCTCATTGTCCGTGCCTTCTTCTTATTGCACCGGCGACCACTCCCCGCCCTCGTCGGTCCCGGACATCACACAATATCTCATCTGTCTATCCTTTAGAATTTGTGAATGCTAATGTAAGATACTATTTAGTTTTACCCTACTTTTTAATTGATTATAAACTCTTAATCTTATACCTAAGTTGTTGAATCTTTTGTTTAAAAAAATAATAGGAGTCTATAATGTTTGATGATGAGGTGAATACACCAGAGAAGACTGATCACAAAGAGATTGATGATGATGAGTTGTCGAAGTTACTCCTAATGATGCCGAACCATCAGTTAAGCGAAGACTAGATGAATTTTTTTCCACTAAATAAGAAGCCAAAGGTGGTGGTTGTCAAAAAAGAGAAGTCTTGAACAAGTTTCTATCTAGACTATTTCGGGATGTTTCTATTAGTTTTGGTGTTGTTTGGATTCATTTTCTACTCTGGTTTTTTAATGCTTCTGTGCATGGTTGTTTACTACTTTCAATTGCTTATGTGAACACCTTTATTAATTAGTACAATTTTGGCCGTTTTGTGCCTTGGTCTATTTATTTTTTAATAGGTTATTCGTACTATGTGCATCATGAAAAGGATATTCTGACAAACAAAATAACTAGATGCACAAAATGTTCTTTTAAAATATGAAATCTAAACCAAATAAATTTGCACACAAGAAAAAAAAAAAAAAAAGATCATCGAATGAGTGTTTGATCTCGTTTTTTATGAATAACCAATTAAAAATTGATATAAAAAGTAACATTCCAATGTGATGTATTTAATAGATTAATTTCTAATATTTTCCTATCTTTTTAACAAATTAAGAAATTTTCAAAAGCCGTAAAGTCTACATGTTCGATATAATTTCATGTTCTTCAATTGCTTGATTTGCCTTGTTTGTAGAATCCATGTCTAATTAGGGAAACTTGAAAACCTACAATTTTATATACAAAATATAGTTAAACCAAAAGAAATTAAAAAACGATTTCATCATTTTAAAGATTGTTCCAATGTAGATTATTAAGATTAATAATCTGTTAATTTTGTTGAGGAGGCAAGAAACTACATTTTCAGGGGAAAAAATTGTAAATACCCCAGCTGCCTCCTTTATTGATTATTGACTTCTTTTTTTATAAAGAGAAATGAATATTATCTTATTAGTATCTAATTTTTGTATTTCAGATTTAATAGCATTATCTTTTCTAAAGACAAGTAAACTACTAACATGGAGGAAACAACAAACCAACAAACTGATATTGCAAAGATCTATATTATGTAAGAATCCTATTAGCCAAGGAATTAATCAGAAGAAAAAAACAAGAAATGATTAATTTATATACAACAAGAAAATATGTACCATTCAAACTCTGTCATTCTTCATTTATCTTCCACCCCATCAATACAACTTGTTTATGTATTTTTATACGTGGTTAAGGGGTTGATTACTTTTGTTGGGTTTGGGGTTAATAAATCAATGATGTTATATAGGAGGCATTTCCAGATTTTGTTGTTGATAAGTTTCTTGAAATTAATAGTTACGCTGTAATTAATATAAGGATGAAATTATAGAAGTAAACAGATAATGGTAACTAGTTTCGAAACTATCCTTAAGTTAAAAGATGAATTTTACTACTTTCCCCTAATCTTGAGCACAATGGGGGAACAACAAGAAGCAACCAAGAAAGAGTTCATAGAAAATTAGAAATCCTTACTTTATTGGGACCCACTTCGGATTCATCGTCGTTGCCTTCATAGCTTTCTAATGCAGATGTTGCAAAACTTAACCGAGAAACACTCAAATAATCAACTCAAACCTCACAAACTCTCAGCTCACTTATGAAACTGAAAAAGAAAGAATAAGAACAGAAACTCAAGCACAAAACGATTTACGTGGTTCAGCTTTTGAAAGCCTACATCCACGGGCAAAACCAGAAGAAGAATCACTAAGAATGAATCACAAAGTTACAAGAAAATCACTCAAGTATTAATCTCTTATCAACTTGAGATTAATCTTCCTCTCAAGCTCTCATTTCTTGATCTAATCTCTATGACTTGTTACATACGTTTTTAGCCAACTCCCAATGTGCATATATGTATCTCTGAATGCAAAGAAACCCCTGCAAAAGCGCCAAACGAGCTCAAGAAACAAAACCAGAAACTCATTCTGGAAACCTTGATAGACAACGGTTTTGTGACAGTTATTCTGTTACAAACCGTTGTCTTTTGCCAAACAGAAAAACCGTTTCTGATTCTGTTTTTTCCTTTGCATTTTTCCAGCTTTTCCAGCTTATCCCTTCTCTTCAGCTTCTTAACAGCTTCTAGCTTAATCATATTCACATTTTTGACACTTAAAACTCACAGCAGAGTTCATAGAATCCTGATGTCATTGGAAGCAGAGTTCATATATGTGAATGTGAATGGGAATATTATGCTTGGAGAAAGAGAGAGAGAGAGAGAGAGAGAGAGAGACAGAAAGATAGATGTTACTGCGGTGCTGGAAAACCACGCAGTAATCGGCACTCCAGTCTCCCGATGCGATCTCCCGTTCCCAGAATCCCAAATGCAAGTGGCGACTGACCTGTTTGTGTTTAAGTCTGAAACCCTATCAATTTTTGTATATATTTACTATTAAAAAATATACATATATATATATATATATTTATCATAATTATATCATATATATATATATATTTCCTATTATATAAATTAATTTCGAATCGAATCACCAAATCCAACGAATCGAATACATATATATATTCAAATTTGATTCGAAACTTAAAACGAATATTAAAATTGATTCGAATTCAAATTCGAATTTTATCGAATCGAATCATCCTAAATGAATTCGGATCATGAATCGAATCAGAATTATTTGATTTGGCTGGTATCCCTATTCGCAAGGTACTAATTATGGTCAAGTTTAACAAAGACGAATCAAGTAATCTTAATAAAGCTTTTACAGTCATAAAGATTTCAGACAATACATAAGTCATCGCATTATTTGAAGAATCATATAATACACCACAACCCATAAGTAAAGTATTACGTGAATATATTAAAAAAATTGATGCATAAAATAATTAGATATACTAATCCAAAATCTTCTATGATTATAGGGAGATGACAATATTTAACGACCCGCTTCTAGATTTGACGGACTGTCCCCACAAACCACCACAAGTCTTTTCTAGCGCGCTTTTTCCTCATTCACGCGCACCCTGAGAAACTTCTCAGGGGGTTACCCATCCTGAAATTCCCCCAAGCCAAGCACGCTTAACCTTAGAGTTCTTTTAGAATGGGCACCAGAAAAGAAGATGCACCTTGGTGGTATGAGTAGCACTAATCAATTCTTTAAGCTATCTGCAACTTATGCAGTCCCATACCTACATAGTCTCGGAATGGCCCACATAGCCGACTATGCGGTCCCATACCTGCACAGTCTCAGGATACCCTCTTTTTCGGGTGTGGTGTCGGTTCGTTCATGTCTCCCTTCATTTAGAAGCCTGCCAGGAGCCGCTCATTGTCCATGCCTTCTTCTTATTGCACCGGCGATCACTCCCTGCCCTCGTCGGTCCCGGGCGTCACACAATATCTCATATGTCTATCCTTTAGAGTTTGTGAATGCTAATGTAAGATACTATTAAGTTTTACCCTACTTTTTAATTGATTATAAACTCTTAATATTATACCTAAGTTGTTGAATCTTTTGTTTAAAAAAATAATAGGAGTCTATAATGTTTGATGATGAGGTGAATACACCAGAGAAGACTGATCACAAAGAGATTGATGATGATGAGTTGTCGAAGTTACTCCTAATGATGCCGAACCATCAGTTAAGCGAAGACTAGATGAATTTTTTTCCACTAAATAAGAAGCCAAAGGTGGTGGTTGTCAAAAAAGAGAAGTCTTGAACAAGTTTCTATCTAGACTATTTCGGGATGTTTCTATTAGTTTTGGTGTTGTTTGGATTCATTTTCTACTCTGGTTTTTTAATGCTTCTGTGCATGGTTGTTTACTACTTTCAATTGCTTATGTGAACACCTTTATTAATTAGTACAATTTTGGCCGTTTTGTGCCTTGGTCTATTTATTTTTTAATAGGTTATTCGTACTATGTGCATCATGAAAAGGATATTCTGACAAACAAAATAACTAGATGCACAAAATGTTCTTTTAAAATATGAAATCTAAACCAAATATTTTGATATCCTGACAAATAAAAATTGCTCTACCAAGTATCATACCAGACAGTAAGAAACTATATGTCTTTAGCCATTTATCTACGTTATAGACCACATTGTTGATGAAACTATACAGCTTGCCACATATAAACATCAACGGTGTATTATGATGAAAACAAAATTTTTATTAGACCTGATATAATCAACATCAGATTTAATATCTTTAAGAACAAAAAAAGAGGTTAAAGTTTAACATCTTTAAAAACAATTTTCTATCGAAGCGCATTTGAATGCTAGTAAATATCAAAACTGCATACTTTCCAAATAACGAACAACAGTAATGTTATTCTATGCTGGAGATAGTTCATAGTTGGCAAAGATTTATACTCAGTTTATTAATAAAACTATTCAAATGTTCTCACATTCAAGAAAGTATTCATGTACTAACAATATCATGATAATCAAATTTAATAAAAACGCATCATATTTTGTTAGTGTACAATCAGAAAACTGTAATACAAAAACTTAAAATCATTTACAAACCTGAAAGAACAATTTTACTTCATTTCTAAATTCTGGGAAAATAACTAATAAATTATGCAGATATCTTATATGCATTAAGAATGATATGTTCACGTGTTCCCCATGCTAATTTCCTTATTGATTCATCAATATCGTTAATATCTCCTTTCTCTAAAATTAGGGAGATGATATCCATGTACATGATTTCGATGATAGATGAGAACGTCTAAAATTAAGGAGAAAAGTTGATATGTGCAGATGAATAACCTAACGTGTTAAGGAGAAATAGTCTCCTAGATTCGATGGGCCAAATCTATCCCAAAGGCAACAATTATAAATTCCAGGCAAAGAATCTCCTTAATATAAGGGTAAAAATCTATCAAAACTACAGATTCTTCTATGACCTATCACGTTACATTAAATATTAATCTAACAATATAAATCTATAACTTGTCGTCCATACAGATTCACATTCTGCACGCATGCAAACTATAAGTTCTAACTTATACAGAATACACATCAAACAATCCAAAGTCACAAAAAAGAAAAAAAAAAAAAAACATACATCCACAAAATCAATCATACAACTAATTGTTCACTGGGTACAGTAATTCATTTTCAAATATCAGTACATCAGGTAAAATCATGGACAAATATCCATATGGCAACTCTGATACGAGGAGGAAGAAACACACACCAAATAAATCATCCATCTTCGGTGCAAAAAGTTTGAAAAACTTACTTGAAACACACTTTGTTATAGCAAATGCATCTTGCTGCTGTTTTAAGGTATGAACTATTATATATATATATCATGCATCACATTTGAGTGTTAGTATATGTTCGTCATATGATACTTCAACTTATTTTAAGGTATACTACCCAAAATTTGATTAATTAGTTCATGCATATCAGTATCCATGTTTTTTTATTAGGGAAAAAATGGAACAATATCTCAAAATAACTTTTCTAAAAAAAAAAAAAAAAAAAAATTCGATGAAGGCAAAAATGAAAAGTTCAATCCAAACAAAATGAGGCAGAAGAAATCAAGCAAATATCATGAATGTATTTCCCTAAAAGCATAAACACTACTAAGAACATTCCAGAAATATAATTATCAGACATATATACCATGAGGACAAACTCAAAACAATATATAATGAGTTGCAGGATAATATGATTCTTAAATTATGTCCAACAACTAGAGAATTGTGTGTCAAAAAACACAAAACTTGAAGTATGTGCATGATTTTGTAAAATGTAGTGAGTTGAGAAAATTTAAAACTACTAATAAGCTAAGTAGTGTTTTGCCTCTAAACTAAAATCACAGTATAATACTACCTCGGCTGTTCTATAGAATTTTTCAGAAAGATGTAAACAAAATAAATAACAAGCTCTGGGTAGAGTCAATCCAAGAAAAACACTGAAAAAATAAAATTATTAAAATTATACCTTCTTTCAAACTGGATATAAACAATTTGCTTTTCATTAGCAGTAACACCACCATACTACATGAGTGCCGAATTGAAAATTTCTTCTTACACCCAGTCAGATCAAGCAACCACTTCCATCACAACCCACAGAAAAACATGGAATTAGAATGTATAATTGGAAAAAGTCATAAACTCAGTACAATACTTGTGCAAATTAATGTATATGACAAACCCTAGCCTATTGCATTTATAGGAAAGTTTTGTAATGGGAAATTTAAATTGGTCAATATACAACTATAGAAGCCATTTACAAATTATGTATAAGGCTTAAAAAAACAGAAATTTAATAAGTATGTGCATAATTTTGTAAAATGCAAATAATTAGATAAATAATGTTTTATCTCTAAACTAAAATTCCCAGTATACTACTACCACGGCTGTTCTATACAATTTTTCAGAAAGATCTAAACTAAAAATAAAATTGGATATAAACAATTTGCTTTTCCATCCCAGTAACCCCACTATTCTCTGCAACTGTCAGATTGAAATTTGATTTTCACACTAAGACAAACCCAAGCAACCACTCCTATCACACTACACAATAAAATGAAATTAGAAGGTAGACTTAGAAAAAATAATAAAATCAGTAAAAAAAATGCAAATTAACGTATATGGACCAATACAATTGCATTTATAGGCAAAATATTATGTTGAGCAACATTTATCTGTTAATCTGCACCTATAACAGCCAGTTACAAATTATGAATAATGATTTTTATAAAACACAAAATAGCAATGTATGTGCATGATTTTATAAAATGAAAAAAGTTATCAATGTTTTAAAACATCTAATAAGCTAATTAGCGTGGTGTCTATATACTGAAACTTTAAAACATCTAATAAGCTAAGTAATGTTTTGTCGATATACTAAAATTCCCAATATAATACTAATTAGCTTGTTTCATACAAATTTTCAGGAAAAACTAAACTAAATAAACAACAAGCTTTCAGAATAGTCAATCTATGAAAAAAGATTGAAAACATGAAAATTATTAATATTATACCTTATTTGAAACTGGAAACATATGATTTGTACATGACATCCCAGTAACCTCTCCTCAGTGTCGGATTGTAATTTTCTTCACCACCCATTTAGACCCAAGCAACCACTCCCATCAATATATATATTACACAAAAACTTGATATTAGAATCAAACACACAAATAATAGATTTTAGAGAAAATCGGTAAAAGAAAAACATACAAAAATACTTATATATATCAGTGAGAGAATGATAGTGTTGCTGAGACTGTCCAAATTCATCAGTGAGAATATATATCAACGTTCTAGAGTCTTCCATTTTTTTTTTTTTAATACTGCTATGGGCTATTAATTTTTTTTTTTTAAGTTATGCCGCAAATTACAGATTCTGTAAAGAGGACTCGCATTAATTTTGTGAAATTGGGCCATATATATATGTATTATTTTACAAACACTAGGCCTATAATACGAGTTGCCCATTTTTTTTTTTTTTTTTTGAATTTTGATTAAATTAGATTGGCTCATTAATCACTTTAATAAATACCCATTAAAATAATATTAGACCCAATTGTTTTGAAAAAAAAATTATAAGTCCATTTAATTTTTTTTTTCAGACAAATATTTACGGGTTATAAGTGAATCAATTATTTATTTCAATTTTGAAAGAAATGTTTAATACATTTATTTCAAATTTATTTAAAAAATTTTGTTTTATTAAGAACAAATGCCCTTTATCCCGAAACCTAGAAATCCCTTTGGCGACATCACAAATGGTATTTTATAGGGAAACACATTATAATTTGTTTTTCAAAGTTTAATATTATATGATTTAGTGGCTTTTTTAATAAAATCTCTATGTTTACAGCCTGGAACAAGTAATCGACTGGGCATAAATACTTCATGAGCTTCTCGATTTTTTGCAAAGGATGCACTTGTTATCATTGGCATAGATGAAGAGAAAACCACAAATTCGGATTCAGGTAACTTCGTGACAAATAATACATTTCAAATTTTTAATACCTCAGTGATTGTTATAATTTCAATAATATCAGTTCATTCTTTTGGAATACATAATAAATATTTTTTGGGGTTAGACAACAAATATTGTCGTGTAAATCAATTGACACTATTTATCTTACGTTATTGCATAAGCAGTCGCGCCTAACCTACGAAAAAGGAAGACGTGTACAAGAGGTTCCGATGTGCTAAATTACCAACCAGTAGTAATTGATTTGGACGGTGATCTGAGTCTGAATAGTACAAGTGGGATTATTAATCCAATCTCAAATTGTATTCCTAAAGAACATCCCATAGATGTACAGGGTATTGTAATTTTTTGTAGTTGTTCATTGTTTCCATTTTACGATTTACAAATCAGGAACTTAATACTTACTGAAAATATTTATTTTTTGTAAGATAACGACATAGAAGATGTTATGGCTAATCAAGAAGCTCATGTCCCTTTTGATATCGGTACAAAAATAATTTTTCTGTTTTATCATAATATTTATTTCCTTCGTGATCAATATGATGTCTGAAATTAATTCTTATATTTCTTTTTGGTTTTTAATAGAATATTGGGATCTTGGAGATCCTACGTTCCAGTGCTAACATTGTAGTGCAATGTTGTGGCATGATGATAAGCTAAACCCACGTCGTCAAATAACAACTCTAACATATTCAGATTGTTGCATAAATGGAAAAATTCAGTTGCCAAAGATGAACATTCAACCACAGTTTCTGTATGATTTAGTATTTTGAAATTCTGACAAGTCAAAACACTATTTAGATAATATTAGATCATACAACAACATGTTTTGCTTCACGTCAATAGGTTGAAAGGTGGATAAAAGTATGAATACAGAAAATTCTCCGTCAGTATTCACACTGAATGGACAAAATTATCATCTTATTGGGAGTTCACTGCCATACGAAGGTTCCCCTCCGAAATTTGCTCAGCTACATATATACGACACCAGAAATGAACTTCAAAATCGTAGAGAGTCTGTAAGGTATTATTTTAATTTTTTTGGTAGTAAATCTTTATTTTAATGCATCTTATGCAACTATTTAAGTTTTTAAATAAATATAAAAAGACATGAATTATATTTTCAGGTCAAATAGTGGTGATCATAACCTACATCTTGATATTATTTCTGCACTGAAGGACATGTTAGATGAACATAATGTTTTGGTCAAATTGCTTAGAATTGTTGAGGGTTGTATAGATGTTAAACTACAACTCATTGGTAGAAGGCACGAAGATGCAAGAATATATAATATCCCTACAGTTTCAGAAGATGCAACATTGGTTGTAGGTGATTTTGATCGAGCAATGGAGAACATGCACACATAGTTGAGACCAAGTCTGGACAATTAAAGTGTATTAATGAATTACACGCTTCTTACCTTGGATTACAATATCCATTGCTCTTTCCTTACGGCGAAGACAAGTATAGAGAAGATATCCGTGTTTCTCAAGGGCGAGGTTCAATCTCTGGTGGTAGGAAAAGGGTAAGACAGTGAGAGTATGCAGCATACAGGCTACACGAGAGAAATGGAGAGGTATCATTGATTCTTTGCAGTCGAAGACTCACACAACAATTTACTGTTGATATATACACTTTGGTCGAGTATGCTAGGTTGTGGTTTGTACATACTCACCAGTCACAAGTACGTTGTGAGATGTACAGTTGTTTGTAGGATACAATTATTCATGGAGAAACAAATCAAAGTAAGGTTGGCCAGAGGATTATATTACCCTCTAGCATTACAGGTGGGGCCAGGTATATGATTCAGAACTATCAGGATGCCATGGTAATATGTAGATGGACCGATTATCTCGACCTTTTCATAACGTTCACTTGCAATCCAAAGTGGCTAGAGATTACACGTTTTGTTGAACCCAGGAATCTTAAGCCGGAAGATTGCCCCGATATACTTGTTCGAGTGTTCAAGATGAAATTGTATCTACTGATAAAGGATCTCAAATATAATAAAGTTTTCAGCAAAATCATAGCATGTAGTCTTTTATCACTATTTAGATTTGATAAAGATTAAATTGAATACGTCATTTATTTATAACACTCGGAATATCATGTTTCGAACCTAATATACATTTTTTTCAGTCATATACACAATAGAATTCTAGAAGAGAGGACTTCCCCACGCTCACATCCTACTTTAGCTTGCGAAAGAGGATAAATACCCTACTGGAAATGACATTGACAAAATTATTTCGGTCGAAATTCCAAATGAGGAAGAAGATCCGAAGTACTATGCTACAGTACGAGATTACATGATCCACAGACTATGTGGGATTCTAAATCGAAATTCACCTTGAATGGTCGACAAATCTTGCATAAACATTTCCCTAAGAAAATTGTGGATGCAACAATTATGGACAATGATGGATACCCTCTGTATAGGCGGCGAGATACAAAAAGCACGGTTGAGAAGTGTGGTATTCATCTGGACAACATATATGTCGTTTCCCATAATTGGTATCTCCTATTAGATACGGAGCACACTTGAATATTGAATGGTGTAATCAGTCTCGATCGATAAAGTACCTATTCAAATATATGAACAAAGGTAATGATCATATAACTACTGGTTTTTACAAGAGTGGAAATGATGATAGTGGTGAAAACACTGTCAATGAGATCGATATGTATTACGATTGTCGGTACGTTTCTCCGTGTGAATCTGCATGGAGGATTTTTGGGTGCGAGATCCAACACAAAGAGCCTCTAGTTGAGAGACTGTTGTTCTATCTATCGAATCAACAACCCGTAATCTTTTCAGAATTTGGTATGCTGAATTATGTTATTGCTCAACCGACTGTTCATGAAAGCATATTTTTTGGATGGTCCAAAGATAACATAGAGTATGAAAGTCTTGCAAAAGATTTCACAAAAGATTTCACATTTGTATAATTTCCTCAAAATTTTGTTTGGAAGCCAAAGGACAAGAAGTGGGTTCCTAGAGAGAGATGATTTTCGCTTGTGAGGCTTTACTACGTACCTCCTGGAACAAGGGATACATACATTGTACAATGTCTTTTTAATGTGGTAACTGGATGCAAATTTCACAATGATGTTAAGATCCACAATGTACAGTGCGAAACATATCGTGATGCTTGCTATGCATGTTGGAAGACGATAGAGAGTACATCGATGGAACTGTGGAGGCAACCTATTGGGCATCAGCGCAATCAGTTAGAGGTTTGTTTGTGACACTTCTTTCATTAGATTGCTTAAGCCGACCTGAAAGTAGTTTAGGAACAGTGTTGGATTTATTTATCCAACGATATTTGTACAAACAAAGACAACTGAAGAATAATCAAGGTACTCTTGAAATTGCATAACTTGTGTAATTATAGATATGTTAAATTTAAAATTAAATATTAGGTATATTTTGTTTTCTTTGTAATTGCAAACTTAGTCCTAGAGGATAAGGATATAAAGAATTTTGCTTTGCTGGAGATTGAGAAATTACTAATAAATGGGGGCAAGAGATTGAGTAACTATCTACCGATGCCCGTGCCTGATGTTGAGAGATGTACAACTTATCAGAACAAATCCATTGTAGATGAGTTACAATATAATAAGGAGGAACTACGTAAGGAACATGAAGAGTTGCAAGTAGGATTCACTGTGTCTTGTCAAAAAATGAACACCTTTAGCAGAACCCTTTGTGAAGTGCCGATTGATAATATGGGATGAAGCATCAATGATGCACAAATATTGCTTCGAGACTCTGGATAAGGCTCTGAAGGATATAATGGAGTGCGATGATACTTTCGGTGGAAAGACAGTTGTGCTTGGAGGTGATTTCCGAAAAATATTACCCGTTATTCTCAAAGGTAGTAGACAAGACATCATTAATGCAAGAGTCAACTCATCATATTTGTGGTAAGATTGTAGGGTAATGAGATTATCCAAAAACATGAGACTACAAAATCTTGCTTCGAATACTGAATGTGAGGAGTTGAAGAAATTTTCCAAGTAGATTGCGAGTGTAGGAGATGGTACTCTAGGGGGTCCGGATGATGGTGTTGTGGATATTGAAATACCAGATGACATATTACTAAAGACTTTAGGCAATCCTATTGCTATAATAGTAGAAAGCACTTATCCTGATTTTGGACAGACAACTGATGACACATCATACTTAGAGTGTAGAGCAATCTTGACACCAACACTTGATGAAGTGAACTCTATAAATGAGTATATGACGTAAAAAAATAAGCATGAGGGCAAGATGTATTTGAGTTCTGATAGTCACTGCAAGTCATATTCGGGGGTTGACTGATAGCAAGATGTACACACATCGGAGTTTTTGAATACAATCAAGTGTTCCGGAGTATCTAATCATCAATTCAATTTGAAAGTGGGTACTCATGTGATGTTGTTAAAGAACATTGACCACTCGCTTGGATTGTGTTATGGAACACGGATGCTTATTACTAAGATGAATGTTCATGTTCTGCAGACACGTTTGCTTTTGGGAAGTAATGTGGGTGACATTGTTTTTGAAATGTCAGAGTTTGTGCGCGTGTGCAATGTGTTTGATAAGAATCAAATGAGATAATTTGATTGATAAAAATTAAATTAGAATTCTTTTAAAGTACCAACTTTGTAAGAACTAATAGAGTATACGACTCAGTAAACAGATTGAGGAAGAATCCCTTATTCCTCTTAAGTTTATTATTAAGATAGATATGCAATACAACACAGAAAAGACTTACAAGACTTCTTCCTAAACTGTCTAAGTTGTAATTGCTCCTCCTAACAACAAACCCAGCCTTCTGGTCCACCAGGTGGACTTTAGGCGTGTAGAGAATCCCTTCCAACTATACTATATGAATTCTCCAGAAATCACACAAGTTCTCCCGAACTGAAACAAACACTGATCTCCTGAATAGTGTTTTAGGTTACTGATGTTCTTACGGAGTACGAACACCAGTAATCCTGTACAAGTGAATTGATGAAATGTACTGAATACAAACTCAAAAGACTTAACCCACTAAAGTATTATCTCGTCAATCTTTATACTTTTTTCTTCCAGCCCTTCTTGCTTATTCAAATATGGAATTTGGATGTGATTGAAATCCTTTGAGAGGATAGTTGACTTTCCTTGTTGGGACAAGATTCTTAATTGATTCCTTGACTTGGGGAAATGGTTCTTCATCTTGATTTACAGAAGATTTCAATTTGTCTCCTTTCCTTTGGTAACTTACAATCATCAAGAACCTATTAAAAAGTATTTTTCAACAAAAATGTCATTATTAAAAAAGTTAGGTTTTACAGTTCTAATACCAAAAATGACTCTAACACCTTCTGATAAAAGATTGTCATTCAAGTTCCAAAGAAGACAATTTTCTCTCATTGTTTCTTATGCAATGACAATCAATAAGAGCCAAGGTCAATCACTCTCTCACGTTGGACTCTTTTTAAGAAACTTGTTTTCAGCTATGAACAACTATATGTTGCGGTGTCTAAAGTTACAAATCGTAGAGGATTGGAAATTTTAAGTTGTGGTGGAGATGGTAAATGTAGTAGCAAAATTACTAATGCTGTGTATAAGGAGATATTCCAGAATTTTTAATTTTTAATTTTATTTCTTTATTTTGCTTTAAGAAATCGTTACTTTAAAATCTCTAAAGAAACCAACATTTTATTGTTTAACATTACCTTATCTTTTCATATTTTTTCTATTAAATATCATACAAAAAAATAATTTCCACATAAAACCACTGTTAATGATAATGTCGATTTAATTTTAAAAGATAAAATAGCCCGTGCATTGCACGGGTGCATTTACTAGTCTACTTAAAAGGTCTAAAATATTGACTTTTATAAACTGAAATAACCACTTTCCATTTAAAAAGACTATTATTATAAATAGTGGTCATGGCTTTGAAAAGAAGGAAAACACACGGGTGTGACCTAAAAAAGAAAATAAGAAATTGCAAAAAAGCACTTTATTACCATTAACTATATGTAACATCATTTGTTCAAAGTCTTCATATTATTCGTACAAAACCAAGAAACATAAACCTGATTACCTTACTAGCTACTATATGGTAAAATATATGTTTTTCCAGTAATTATTTCTTGCATATTATCTAAACGCTTTGAATTTTTTTATTTTTATTTCGAGATTATCATTAAAATCATTGAAAAAAATGAATCTTTTCCAATATTCAAATACACAACCATCCATATATAATGAATTTAATAATAAAATCTAAGCAATTTAGGAATCCCATTTTAAAACATTAATACCTATACTCTTTTAGGCAAATTTCAAAACTACTTATAATGACTATTTGCATCATCTAAAAAAAAAAATTAAATTTCAAATCTGCATCGCTTCCTATATATATCTACAATAATTAGTTTTTTCTTAGAAAACACATAAAATTAATCCCCAAAATAAATTATAGCACTTCTAAAATCCATCCGCAACACCATGGCCAAGCTAAACCCAAATGCGAAGCTATTCGTGCCAGCATTGCAGCGGGCCAATGCTCAGCAACACTTGCCGGAATCATGTTATGAGGATGAGAGGTCGTTATTTATGACCTTCTCACATGGTGCAACACTTCGACGGTGGAAAATCTTCAAATATTTTACTAGGTATATGGAAGACAAAGTCAAGACTAAAATTTGTCCTACAATAATTTTCATTTGTATGTAATTATTACAACAGAAATAATATGACACATTTTAAGTCTTAACTTTATCTTCCACATACCTTGTAAAGTATTTGGAGATTTCCCACCATCTAAGTGGTGCACCATGTGAGAAGGTAAAATAATGACCTCTCATCCACATGACATGATTCCAGCGAGTGCTGCCAAGCGTCAGCGTGCTGCCATGTTGGCATGAAAGGCTCGGCATTTGGGTTTAGCTTGGCCATGGTGATACGGAGAGATTTTAGAAGTGCTATAATTTCTTCTGGGGAATAATTTTATCTAAGAATATTGCATGTCTTTTCTAAGAAAAAACTAACTCTTGCAGATATATGTAGAAACTGATGCAGAATTATTATTATTTTTTTTTTTTTATGAGATGATGCACATATTCATTGTATGTATATTTGAAATTTGTCTAAAAGGGTATATGTATTAATGTTTAAAAATGAGATTCCTAAATTGCTTAGATTTCATCATTAATTGCATTATAATTTGGCCTATCGTGTATTTGAATAATGGAATAAGTTCATTTGGTCAACGATTTAAATGAAATACTACAAATAAAAATAAAAATAAAAAATCAAACCGATAAAGACAATATGCAAATATAATTATTGGGAAAGAAAAGATTTTATCATTTAGTAGCTATTAAAATAATCAAAATTTGGCAAAATATCTTGTGCACCAATTCCACGGTGCAATCCTAGTTGGGTATCACGATTTATGTCTAAATGTATTATACCTTTACACAGCACAAGTAATAGTTTTAGGCATAAATGGTCATATCTTTTTACCATCATATCTTTACCCAAAACATGTAATGCCTTTAGGCCTAAATACTAATACTTTTCGACCCATGACTCGAATTGCACAGATCTAAAATCTATGCAACTGATGTACAAGAGATCTCCCCATTAGATTTATGTTTTTTTTTTGAAACTAGATTTATGTTTCTTTTTTCCGAAACCAGATTTATGTTTCTTGATTTTTATTAGAGTAATCGGATTTAGCTTTCTTTTTTCTAAAACCAGATTTATGTTTCTTGATTTTGTACAAATGATATAGCGCTCAGAATTTATAAAGTCAATATTTTACACTTTTTTAAGTAGATTTTTAAGCATAAAAAAATCTAGGATAATCCAAAAACATCCATCGGTTAGGGCATAATGCATCTAAACTCATTTTGAGCCTCAAATTTTATAGTCCAACCACCTAAATAATTGGGCGTATTGACTTGTCCATAGGGTTGAGTGAATTTCATCGGCTCTATTTTTTACCATTAGCACTTTACCGGCTCTCTTCTTGCCCATTTTTCCCAACATTATTCTTAGTTAAATCTAAGAACATTTTCATACAAATCTTATAATATTATATAAATATGGTATGGAGAAAATATGGAGAAATTTATAATAATAAAAAAATTGATGGAGAGAAATGGAAGAATGTTGTACATTTCATAATATCTTAAATTATACCTAAAAGTCTAAAATGACACTTAATTATGAACGGAGGGAATATAACTTTGTTTATAAATGTTTTTGGATTATCCTAGGTTTTATTTTTATTTTTTTTTATACTTGAAATCTACTTTTATAAACTGAATTAATCACCTTCTTTTTAAAAGACTATTATTTAAGACTATTATTATAAATAGTGGTCATGGCTTTTAAAGAAGGAAAACTCATAAAATGGGTGCGATCAAAAAAAGAAAAAAAAAAAGAATTGCAAAAAAGCACTTTATTACCATTAACTATATGAAAGATATGGACTAAATTAGGATATGTGGGCTTTATTAATTAATAAGTCAGACTAATTAATTAATTAAGCAGACATGAATATTAGGCCCATAATCCGTTAGGGTTATATGGTACTATATATACATATTCTCTATAGTAGAGAATTAAGGGTTTTATCAGATAAAAATTGGAGGCACTATAGAATTCGATAAGTGATTTCCTAGCGATCACTTATCGAATAATTGTACCGAGGATAGTTCCTGCGGCGGGCGATATAATTGTACCGAGGATAGTTCCTGCGGCGGGCGATATACGCGTGGATACCTGAAGTGGGATACCTGAAGTGGTGAATCAATCGCGCAATTCGGTCCGATCAATTACACAACAAGTAAGGTGTTCCAACTTTAGCGTAATTTATGCTCAACGTTTAAATCAGTTATAAATCACGATCAATATTCTTGAATGTTTATTCCGCTGCTTACATTAGATGTTGTCGAGAATTACTAACAGTCGTATCAGAACCCGGGGCTCGATTTATAATTGATTAACCATTCATAATTAATTGTGGATTAAATTTTATAATTGAATTTCTGGTTTTCAAAACGGAATTACGCAACAAGTTCAACTTCAAAATTGTGGAGGCAACGTTCTCAATTTTCCTTTTTTTTTTTTTAAACCGTCATCAACTTAAACTCCCGTCAACCACGACGGTGGTTTGCCGCTACGCACAGCCACGCCTACCTGCTCTGCTGTACGGGAAAAATCCGGCAGAGTCGCGAGCTCGGCTTGGCGGCGAGTCGCCGGATTGCAACAGCTCGAAACGGTCGCGGTCATGGGCGGCGGCGCTTCCGCTGCGCTGCTGTAGCGACGACGGCAGCGATTTCACTGCGCTGCTGTTGCGACGGTTGCGGCGGCGGTCCCGCTGCGCTACTCTTGCGACGACGGTGGCGTGGACGGCGGTGATGGTCTTCGCTGTTGCTGTTGTTGTGTCGCCGACGATAGCGGCGGCGGTGACAGCAGGTGACGGCGGTAGTGGAAATAGGCTGTGTTGTAGCGTTGGGCTAGGTTTTGAACTTGGGCTGGGTTTTGATTTTGGGCTGGATTTGACATCTGGGCTTGTGCTGGGCCTAATGAAATGGCTGGTTTTAATTGGGCTAGGGCCATTAACTATTCAGCTTATTTTGGGCTAAAAAAAATGATTAATTAAATTAGATTATTAATTTGATTTATTTGAAAATTAAATTACAATTATTAATTTGTTATTTAGATTAATAAATCTTATTATTATTATTTTGAAATAATAATAATAAACTTATACATTTATGTTAATTTGGAATTAAGATTAAAAGTATACTTATATTAATTTGGAATTAATATTTTAATCTAATATGCTAATATTAATTTATTAATTAGATTAATAAATTTTGATAGTATTATTAATTTTGAAAGAATAATACTAGACTTGTATATTTATATTAATTTAGAATTAATATTAAATGTATATATATATATATATATATATTAATTTAGAATTAATATATAACTTTAATCCACAATTAATTAAAGAATAAAATTTTGATTGGATTAGTAATTTTATTCGTTGAGCTTTTATTTGATATCTTATGTAATAAGCAATTATTTGATTTTATGCTTATTTCATTTACTATAGTAGTTAAGTCCGCGTTATGTTTGGGTAGGCGGCGCCCAATACATGTAGTCCGCGACATTATGTATGGGTAGGCGGCGCCCAAATATGTGTGGTCCGCATTTCTTATGCCTGGGTAGGCGGCACCCAGTAATTGCGTTTAATTTAATATTAGATATTAAATTTATAATTAGTATCACATATAAAAACCCCCACTAAAAACCAAGTCTTATTTAGAAATAAAAGCGTCGTCCATCATAATTGTCTGAAATTCTTAATCTTTTCGACCACGAGTTTTACACCAAAGTGTTTACTCTAAATCGACAAGACTCGGGCTCATTCATAGATGTTTGGTTGACATCGTGTGATGGAATTGACTTGCTTAAATTATTTTGAGACGCCAAAGTGACCAAAATAGTTTGAGGACGCAATATTAATTGGATTAATAAATCAAGAATTGCAAATTATTGTTGCAATTGGCTTAGAGGCCTACCTAGTGATATTATTGTAGTCATCAGCCAAAGCAGAGGCTGCAGTAATATAGACTTGGATCTTGGACCACTAAGATTTATAATTGTTATAAACCCGTATTTTGTGTTTGGGGGCGCAAAATATGTTAAAATTAGTGGGAGCTAATCATTACAATAAACTCTTGTTTTGATTAGTGATACGAATGTGATCTTTGTTTACTTTATCTGATTTATTTTCCCATTTTATTATTTTCTCGTTAGATAAAATGTCATTTTTTGGCTTATAAATGTTTGATGGAAACAAACAAGTTGACTGGGTCAAACTTTACGGATTGGCTCCGTTGTTTGCGATTGGTGTTATGGCAAGACGAGATTGAGTATGTCTTGGACAAACCAATCAATGTCATCCCTGACAAGAATTCTCCTGAGTACGCTACGTTTGACGAAGAAGCTCATAAGAAACATGTTGAGGATGCCACATCGGCTCAATGCTTAATGTTGTCCTCTATGAGCTGCATAGGCAACATTGGAGCATGTTCCCTTATGAGATGCTGAAACACTTGGAGAGTCTGTACGCTTCAGAAGCTCAGACCATAGAATATGAGATACTCAGAGATCTCTTCAAGTGTAAGTTTCATGATGGGGGCCAGGTTTCTGAACATATATTGAAGATGATCGGATTGATTGAGAGGTTGGAATCGATTGGAACGAAGCTACCCTCAAGTGTCTCAATAAATCTGATTTTGCAATCTCTTCCAAGTTCATTTGAAAACTTCATAGTGAATTTCAATGTGAGCAACACGAAGGCGACACTGCCAGAGCTTCGCAACATGCTCAAGACCTATGGATCATCTACTTCTAAAGGCAACTCTGTGCTCATGACGAGCTCTTCTGCAAGATCTTCCAAACAGAAGAATAAGCAGAAGAAGAGGAAGAAAGCATCTAAGGATGCGGCCTTGATGCCTAAGAATGGAGGGGTTCAAAAGAAGCCGACACTACAACATAAATGGCTTTATGTAACACTTCGTTTGTAACACTTTTAAAATTTTGACTTTTATGTAACACTTTTGTAACACTTAGGAATATGTAACACTTTCATGTAACACTTTTCTAACATCTGCGAATATGTAACACTTTCATGTAACACTTTTAGAATATGTAACACTTTGAACGTAACACTTTTAAATTGTAACACATTTAGGTAACACTTTCAAATAAGTAACACTTTTTACGCAACACTTTTAAATAAGTAACACTTTTATGTAACACTTATAAATAAGTAACACTTGTAAATAATAAAATTATTTATTTTATTTTAAACTAGTTAAATATTTGTGGATTATTTTTCTTATGTGACTCTAATTTTTATTTGTCTAATTTGTTACATTTTAATTATCACAACAGAATATCTGTAACATAAGTGGTGAAAGCGATCAACTCAGACCTACAAAAATAACAATTCATTAGAGCACCTAAAGATTTACTTATTCGTTATAAAAAATAAATTAAATTTTATTTGTGACATATTTGTGTGTATGTATATAGATATACACACATTATATTTTTACTAAACAATTACAAAATAGACTTGTAGCTTTAGCCTTTAAGAATTTGAATACATTTTTTTAAGTGTGAGAGCCTAGATTTGGGACATTTGGTCATGTCTCTTCATATTTGTAAGTTTATTTTTTTATTTAAAATCTATGAAACACAACAATTAAGGTGTCTTAATACATAAAATTATGGTAATTAAAATTAATGATAATGTCTTAAGATTTATATACAATAACTAGATGTATAAAATTAATGTGATATAAAATAAGTTATATATATATAAATATATATATGAGTGGATGAAAATGAAAAAAAAAATAGTGAAAATATTGTGTCAAATTGATATGAATAATGTAAATAAAATTAAGTTAGATTGTAGTTTGATGAAAACTTAATTTTGGGTGTATTTTATTGATGGTATAATAAAATCTTGTGTATATATTGTTTTTCTTAAAATAATAACTAAAAAAGTTATAGTAGCCTAGTGGTTAAGACTTTGCGCTTAAGCTCCTACAATCTAGCAACCTGGGTTCGAAACCCAACAATGACAAATTTTTAATTTTTTCTTTCAATTAAAAGGGTTACATAAAGGGGGTTATATGTAACATTTTTTAGTGTTACCATAAAGTGTTACAATTTAAAATCTAATGTAACACTTATTAAAAGTGTTACTAAAGATCATCAAAAGTGTTACATTAGACTTTAGGTAGCACCGGCAAATGTAACACCAATAAAGTGTTACCTAAAGTTCATAGTAACATATTTTAGTATATATGTAACATTTTTTGGGTGTTACATTAGCCCATTTATGTTGTAGTGCGAGAATACCAAAGGATGAGTGTCTGTTCAGCAATGAGAAGGGGCGCTAGAAGAGAGACTGCCCGAAGTTCAAAGCACATGGTGCATTGGATGAGAGCTTAAGTAGTTTATTTTGTACGTTGAAAGTAGATTAGATTAGATCTTCCTTCGGATATAAATTAGATTTATATAATTGATATTTTGTTCTTTAGATTTCAAAGAATATTATTTTCATTCGAATATTAGACATTTATGACTTTTTCTTTCTATTTTGCAAACAGTAGATGCTTGTTTTGCTTAATGGATTGTTTTAAGGAAATGTCTTTCTTTTGAATGGAATATATATACTTGAATGTGAACAAAATATTCTCAATATACAAGAACAAACAGCCTGAGCTAAGTAATACGAATAATAAAACCTACCTGTGGCACTGTAGACTTGGTTATATCAATGAGAGAAGAATAGCAAGATTGAGAAAGTTAGACTATCTCACATCATTTGATTTCGAATCATATGGTGCTTGCGAATCTTGTCTCAAAGGAAAGATGACAAGTTAACCACTTTCTGGGAAAAGGGTTACGTGCCAAGGTTGTGCTCGAGTTGGTCCGCACAGTGATATGCGGACCGTTCCAACTTAAGCGATAGGCGAATATTCGTACTTCATAACTTTCACTGATGATTTTTCAAGGTATGGATATGTGTATCTCATGAAACACAAATCTGAAGCCTCCGAGAAATTTAAGGAGTTTAAGTTAGAAGTTAAGAAACAACTTGGAAAAGTATTAAGACTCTCCGATCAGATCGAGGAGGGGAATACTTAAGTCGAGATTTCTTGATTACTTGAAATCACATGGAATTCGGTCAGACTGGACACCTCCGAGTACACCACAGAAGAATGGAGTATCCGAAAGGAGAAATCGAATTTCATTAGATATGGTTCGATCCATGATGAGTTTCACCAGTCTTTCCTTATTCCTTTGGGGTTATGTCTTACTAACCGATGGTTATGTTCTGAATAGAGTTCCTCTTGAATCGGTCACGCAAATACCATAAAAGTTATGGTGTGGCAAGAAGTCGAGTCTTAACCATATGCGGACCTGGGGTTGTCCTGTTTTGTTAAGAAGATGACGACTGATAAATTGGAGACTAAAAGTGAGAAATGCTATTTTGTGGATATCCTCAGGAAACTAAGGATATGAATTCTACTGCCTGGAGATCACCAGGTGATAGTTCCAAGAATGTGGCGTTTCTTGAAGATATTTATATCTCCGAGGAACAAGGTCACAACAAGGTAGATCTTGAAAAGATTCAAGAACCACAAAAAAATAACATAGAGGATGAGGTCTTGTCCAATGGAGTGGACAAGAACTCAGTGGGAGTTTTCGATGATCTATTGGGAGGGGAAATGACTCTTAGAGGGTCACCTCAAGACAATGAGATGCATCAAAACAAGCTATTGTATAAAACCCGCAAGATAACATAGAGGATGAGGTCTTGTCCAATGGAGTGGACAAGAACTCAGTGGGAGTTTTGATGATCTATTGGGAGGGGAAACAACTCTTAGAGGGTCACCTCAAGACAATTAGATGCATCAAAGACAAGATATAGTATTAGTCCCACCTCAAGAGAATCATAGTGAAATTCTTGAGAATATCCAAAAAATGTTGAAATCCAACTCACGATCAGAATAAACCAACGCAAAACCAACTCAATAGGCCTCAAAGGAATCGTCGTGCACCTGAAAGACTAAATCTATTGGTTGAGAACCAAGATGATGAAGTTGATTCAGAAGACGATGAATCTAAGACCTATATCGAAGCGGTGTCGGGCACCGTTTCGAAGATGTGGCTGGCTGCCTTAACATCTAAAATGGACTCGATGTACCTCAACTAGTCCGGGAACTAGTTGATTTGCCAGATGGGGCTCGCCCCATAGGCTGCAAATGGATCTTCAATAAGAAGAGAGATGCAGATGGCAAGGTACAAATCTACAAGGCTAGGTTGGTGGCAAAGGGTTATAGTCAACGCGAGGGCATTGACTATGATGAAACCTTTTCGCCAGTCGCTAAGATCAAGTCCATTAGGATATTACTTGCAATAGATGTATACTATGACTTTGACATTTGGCAAATGGATGTCAAAACCGCGTTTCTCAATGGAGAACTTGAAGGCACTGTGTATATGTCACAGCCTAAAGGTTTTATATCCAAAGAAAAGCCGAATGGAGTATGCAAGTTAAAGAAGTCCATTTATGGACTCAAGCAAGCATCTAGGAGTTGGAATATTTGCTTTGACAGAGCTATCAAATTGTTTGATTTTGTCAGAAGCAAATAGGATCTATGCGTTTATAGTAAACGTAAGAATGAAATGTTGTCTTCCTTATCATATATGTCGATGATATACTGATAATGGGGAGCAATCATTCCATGTTGCAATCCGTGGAAAAGCAGATTTCAGCAAAATCTCGGTAAGGAATATTGGAGAACTGTCAAGGCTATTCTTAAGTACCTTAGAAGGACTAAAGAATATTTCTTAAAGTCTATGGTGGGCAGCTAGAGTCATCAGTTATTGGGTATACTAATGTTGGCTTCCAACGGACCATGATGACTTTAAGTCTTTGTCTGGATATGTTTTCGTTCTAAATGGTGGTGCAGTGAATAGGAATAGTTCCAAACAGAGTAGAACTGTCGATTCCAGCACTAAAGCCGAGTATATTGCTAAATCTAAAGCTGCCAAAAAGGGGTTGTTGCTTTGTTAAAGTTCGAAAAAGAACTAGGTGTCGTTCCAAGTGCCAGCAGTGCAATACCGTTGTATTGTGACAACGATAAGTGCGGTTGCTCTAGCAAAAGGAACCGAGAGCCACTAACAGAAATAAGCATATTCCCTGTAGATATAATCTGATTGGAGAATAATAGATAGGGAGATGTGAAGTTAGATAGAGTATCCACTGATGATAACTTGGTTAATCCTTCAACCAAACAGTTGTGTATAGCTAGACACAACAAGCACTTTGAGAGCTTGGGTGTTAGACATGTTGGTAGTTGGTCTTGATTCAATGAGAGTTTATAGTTTGTATGTCTTAGAAACCTTTTCGTTTGAGACATTCATTCTTGATCGCATTCAATGACATTTTGATTGTCTTTTGAGTTTATGCATTTATTAGAATAATTATTTTGATGGTTTGTTGTTATTCTTATAACTGTTCCCTTGAATCATGACTGTTATTTATGGTGTGAGACATAAATGATATAGTATGATTCTAAAATTGCCATAACCAATGGTCATCAAGAATGGGATATTGATGACACACGATAGGTTAGCATGTGGTCTGCATCACATTCTCAGAGAATGTAGTAGGTCTCACGACTACGAGATATTAGATATCCGTGATGGACACATGGGTACTTTGGAGAGTATTGGTATACCCTACTATTAAACCGTTTGTTTTCAGTGTCTACGGTTTATTAGTGTGTGGAGTATGTAATGATCCTTTGACCTGAGGTCAATACTCATTTTGTTTGTTAAGTGATGAACTTTGACCAAGTATAACGCTTGCCTCCCAAAGGAGGATAAGACACGTCTTGTGTTGGGTTCATCATGAGGCAAATGAAAATGGTAGTTGAGCCAAGAATGGGATTCATTCCTCGATTGAAACTCGAGAGAGCACTCATATTTCTCTATATTATTTGACAATAAAGTCATTGGCCAATGCAAAAGATATATTCAATTAAAGTAATTGAATATGATCGAATGTGTCATATAATAAAGATGAGAAAAATGATTGAGCTATTTGGATAGACACGTGGCAGATCCTAGGCTCAATCAGGTGGTTCGTGAATGAAGGGGTATTACATAAACTTCATATAAAGGTTTATTTACTAGATTCACGTAAACGTCCTTCATATATCGAGTTCGCTGCGCAACGCAGTCTAGGAGTTTTGTGCAGACTTTAATTAGATTATCGTCGATAATGGGGGCTTGAAGGGTCACACTTTATGTGTATTGTTGTTCCGCTCGAGGGTACAAATTAGTGCTTCGAATTATATCTAATGCTAGTCCTAGTGGGAGATTGAAAGATATGGACTAGATTAGGATATGTGGGCTTTATTAATTAATAAGTCAGACTAATTAATTAATTAAGCAGACATGAATATTAGGCCCATAACCCGTTAGGGTTATATGGTACTATATATACATATTCTCTATAGTAGAGAATTAAGGGTTTTATCAGATAAAAATTGGAGGCACTATAGAATTCGATAAGTGATTTCCTAGCGATCACTTATCGAATAATTGTACCGAGGATAGTTCCTGCGGCGGACGATATACGCGTGGATACCTGAAGTGGTGAATCAATCGCGCAATTCGGTCCGATCAATTACACAACAAGTAAGTTGTTCCAACTTTAGCGTAATTTATGCTCAACGTTTAAATCAGTTATAAATCACGATCAATATTCCTGAATGTTTATTCCGCTGCGTACATTAGATGTTGTCGAGAATTACTAACACATGCATCTCTTCATATTATTCGTACAAAATGGAGAAACATAAATCTGATCACCTTAATCGCTATTAAATGGTAAAATCTTTACTTTTCCAATAGTTATTTCTTGCATATTGTCTTAGTGGTTTGAATTTTTCTATTTTCGTAGAATATCATTAAAATCGTTGAACAAAATAAATCTGTTCTAATATTCAAATACACACACTACAACAAAAGTGATTTTTTGTATAAGACCTTTTGACACTACAATTGTGGTCACAAATAATAAGTTATTTGTGACCACTTGTTGTCACAAATCTCTCTACAAATTATTTGAGACAACTTTAAGACTATATTTAGAGACAACTAGTTGTTGCAAAAAATGTTTAACACACATTTGAGACCACTTTTGTGGTCACAAATATATTATTTGCGACCGAGTTATTGAGACCACAATAAAGTTGTGACAAATACTCATAAGTTGTGACAAATACTCATTATTTGAGACAATTTCTCATAAGTTGTGGCAAATACTCATTATTTGACACCATTTTTTGTGGTCTCAAAAGACCATTTTTGTTGTAGTGACAATCAGCCAAATTACAATATTATTAATAATGAAATCTAAGCAATTTAGGAATCCCATTTTAAATATTAATACCTATACTATCTTTGCCAAATTTCAAAAATATTTACAATGAATATTTGCATCATCTCAATAAAGAAAAAAAAAATTCAAACTCTGTATCAGTTCCTATATATATCTACAAGAATTAGTTTTTTCTTAGAAAAGACTTACAATATTCTTAGATAAAATTAATCCCCAAAAAAGAATTATAGCACTTCTAAAATTCCTCTGTATCACCATGGCCATGTTAAACCCAAATGCCGAGCCATTCGTGGCCAAGCTAAACCCAACTTCCAAGCTATTCGTGCCAGCATTGCAGTGGTCTAACGCTCAGCAACACGTGCCGGAATCATGTAATGAGGATGAGAGGTCGTTATTTATAACCTTGTCACATGGTGCACTACTTCGACAGTGAAAAATCTCCAAATATTTTACTATGTATGTTGAAGATAAAGTCAACACTTAAAATTCATCATACTATTTCTGTTGTAATAATTGCATAAAAATTAGACTTAGAAGGAATTTTATGGTGCGTCGGGTATATTGGCCCACTTAAGAATTTTACATATTATTACATGTTTTAGTAATAAAGTTCTTTTCTTTAAAGTTATATAAGCTTTTATTACTTTGAGATTTCATTTTAAACTGATTCATACTTCTAGATTTTTGTAAGTGAAAAAAAGGAAATGTCATTTAAACATTTGCAGAACTATTTTGTGAGTTTATCTCTTATATGACAAATTTAATTAAGTATAGTATTGTTCATCTAACAATTAACAATATATTGTGAGGATTTAAAAAATTAAGTGAAGTCGCCTGTGCAACAAGCAACATTCATTTTTTTTGTCAGATACTGTTCATAGTCGCCCCTGGTTCATTTTTTTTTTTACTTGGTGAGAAACGCATCTGGGAGAGACGACTTCAAGTTTTTCTTTTTTTTTTTTGGTTTATATAAATAGTTTAATAATAATTACAGTGTGGATCGGATATTAATAATATCCAGATTCATACGAAACTTCGGTTATATAAAAAGTGAATATTCATTGCAAATCCGAAAAATCAGGACGGTACGATGCGTTTATTTATTTTTTTCAGGACAGTTCAGTTCAAAATTTCGGATCTTTCGGAACGGTTCAATTCGGTTCGGTTCAAATCGGATAATTGGAGATCCTTTATATCTTTTGAATAATACACATTTGATGTGATAAAATTATTTATATTAGTTAGACGTCAATATATTATGTTCAATTGATGTGATAACATTATTTATATTAGTCAGACGTCAATATAATATGTTCAAATTGTATTTATTATTCAAAAGATATAAAGGATCTCCAATTATCCGATTCTGAACCGAACTGTAAAAAATAAATAATTGCACCGTACCGTCCCGATTTTGGGGATTTGTAATGGATATTCACATTTTAAATAACCGAAGTTTGGTATGAATCTGAATATTTTTAAATATCCGATACACACCGTACCGTGCACACCCCTAATTGTTACACTGTTTACAATTGTTGTTGTTGTTGTTATTATTATTATTATTATTATTATTATTATTATTATTATTATTATTATTATTATTATTATTATTATTATTATTATTATTATTATTATTATTATTATTACTACTTGTATGGCCGCGGACGTCCCAAAATAAAATTAAAATTTATAGTTTTCCAAAGATTGTAATTTATCAAATTGACAATAAAAAAATTATATCTCTACAAAATGACCTTTTTCATTGGACGGGGGGAGTATTTTTTATAATTAATCTTAAATTATTATTTATTAGTTTAATTCTACTTTAAAAGGTGCTGCATATCTGTTAATCTATTTTTATTTTTTATTATTATTACTATTTTCTTTTGTATGTTTTAATCTTCATTCGTAGGATTTTAATGTTATACAATACATTAATGGTTGTTTCGTTTTCTTTTTTTCCCTTTTTACTTAATAAATAATCATTCCCTAATTGAGTATAATACATTAATGTGAAAGATTGGAAGCACGCTAACCGCTAGGAAGTTTGCTTATTAGCTTAATTAGATATTATTTAAGTTATTACAGTCACTATATTAAAAAAACAAATATGCACAATTTAATCAATGAGTATATATATATATATAGACCCACAAACATATTTCGAAATAAATGAGCTGAGATTAGGAAGAAAAATATTCTAACGGATAAATTTTTTAGGTGCATCATAGAAGTCATCTAGATTGAGTTTGTTAAGTTAATTTTATTCTACCCACACTTACATTATATGTATCATTTATTAATGAAAATTATTATATCTTTTGCAAATAATTTTTTAAATATTGTTTTAAAATTTTAGAAAATTTGCGACAAATTCAGATATTTTTGCCACAAAAATTTGTCGCAAACTGTAATAGCGATGACTTCATATGGCTCTGATGACGAAATAAAGTTGGTTAGCGACTAATTCGTTTGCAGCTAATCTTTTATGTTTCTCGCATATACTGGATATTTGATTTTTTTGGTATTTTGGTTCTTCAGTATTTCGGTATACCAAATTCTTTCGATATTTTGGTATAGTATTATGGTGTACCAAATTTCTAATAGTACCGGATTTTTTGGTACGGCAACAGTATGGATGATTCCGTACGATATATCATACCGAACCATCCTAGAGAGGTTCTATCCTCTGCTAATATTTTTCTTAATATTATTTTATGATTTTATAAATTAGCTACAAATTCAAATATTTTTTCCATAAAAGATTGCGGTAGTATACATAAGTCGTCGCGGATCATAATAGCGACGACTTCATAACAATGACTTTGGCGACGAAATAAAGTTTGTTAGTGGCGAATTTTTCCTTTTTTGACATGCATGTCTTCCCTTACACATATTTAGGTACCTGATTGAGTTTTGATTGTGTGTATATATATATATATATATATATATATATATATATATATATATATATGTATGTATGTGGCAGGTGGTTGGGAGAGTATAATGTGGAGCTTGTGTATGCACATAAGGGTCAAAATAGGCATCCGATGTTTGGAAAATTATTTTTTACTAGAAAAGCTTTTCCCGCGATGGTATTGCGCGACAAAGAAATAGTGAAGCTCTTTGTAAATGGGAAGTCTCTTTGGCTTAAGAAGTACATTCCAAGAGGCCAACATTATAATAATTAAATTTAATTATTTTTAAGAAAAATCTTAGAAGAAGTAAAGATTCGCACTTTTTTATTTTATTTTGGCTCCGATGTAACACCCCAAAATCAAAAGCAACTGACATTCTTGTTGGCATTTTAACTAATTTTCAAGAAAGAATTATTTAAACTTTATTTTATCCTTGAAAATATATAAAGTCAAATTCTTTATCCAAATGTTTAGGCTAATGAAGTTTCGAGGAACAAAGTGTTTTCACTTAACTTTACAGGAGGAGCAATCAAGGAGATCGAGTCTACTCGTATCGCTTGTTCGGTATATGAAAGAAAGGTACAAAGATAAAAGATATTAACATATATTTTTAATTTAGTAAGTACATGAGTAGAATTTACTTTAGGAATTACAAGTAGAATTTTTATAAACCCTTACCCTAAATTTTTATTTTAATATTCGAAACATATGGGAGAAGTGATTGCACTAACTAAATATCATCCTACTTGAAATATTTATTAAATTACACTAAATAATTATATTATGTTACGTGCGATAATTCTAATATTACATTACATAATTCTTTAATTACTAAAATACCTAAACTCTCTACGCTTACTCAGCACACGTTCGCATTTATATGCTTCTATTGTTATTAACTTAGGAATTTGGTAAATGCCACTTGCCACCACCTACTCCTCCATCATTTATCCATAACATCAACACAAATGCATACTACCTCCGTCCCAGCTTAATCTGCCTACTTGTCATTTTAGTTTGTCTCACCTTAACCTGCCTACCCCATAAATAGCAAATTTCTCTCACAATCTCCACCCTCAAAATCTCCACACTCAATCTCCACCTTTAAAAACGTCAAAGATTCCACAAAATCTGTTTTTTCTTAATCTCCGTGCCCGATCAACCTAGGCAGGTTAAGCCGGGACGGAGGGAGTATTATATTAATATGGTGCCATTTCAATTTTAAGGACCAAGAACTCTACCTCATAAATTAACATTCTTCATGTTCCATATCCCGGGAAAAATTCGAAACTAGTCCTGTAACTTAGGGCCTGTCCAGAATCAGTCATGTATATTTTATAATTTCAATTTTAGTCCTGTATGTTTGTTAGATTGTCCAATTTGAGGACAAATTTTTCCGGAGCTCACTTAGCTGATCGGAATGTCCAACATGGCACATATGTGGCATCAAAATTTAGGGCTTTCCGACAACTGATCAGATGTGGCATTAATATGTCCAGGTGTCGTGCCACATATTTATCATTATCTTGTAATAATAATATTTAATAAATTTAAAATTAAAAACATAGTAAAAATTATATTTAATTTTTTTATAATAATCTGAAAATCAGAAAAAAAAATAAAAAAAAAATAAAAAATAAAAAATGACGAATAAAACTAAATTGTTTATTTTCTTTCTTCTTCTTCAAAATTATTATAACATCACCAGCACCGCGCTAGCAAGTCTGTCGCAGCCATCGTCTCTGTCTTCGTCGCTGCCGCCGCCATCATAAGGTTCTCCATGTTCAAAAGTAACCCAGAAAAAAAGAGAAGTCTTCAACCTATCCGATGTCGCTGCCGCCTCACTACCCTCCTAACCCTAAATCAGCAGCAAATAAACATGAGGAGCGCTCTTACCTATCCAATCGACTACCGTAGCAATAAATCTGGCACCGCCACAGGACGGAGAAGCACATCTGCAGAAATTACTCGTTTACTGTCTGCCGCATTAACAGGCAGTACCTTCAAACCTACATATTATGGGGAAAAGTGAGGGAGGAGGCGGCGGGGTGGATGAGAAGGAGAGTGAGAGAGGGGCGGTGGGCGAGGTTTATTGATTTAGGAGGTTTACTGGTTGAGGGGGGGGGGGGGAGGGGGGGGGGGGAAGTGGGGGGGTTGGGGGTCGTGGGTGTTGGGAGAAAAAGAATTTGTATTTTTTTTCGAAATTGTAATGTAATGACATGTCTAGCTTAGTCAGCAGAATAATACATATGGCGCAATTCCTCCAATTTCGGTCCTCATGTGAGCAACACGTGCCCATTTTCGACGATTTAAGTGATCAGAAATTAAATTTGTTCTTAAATTGGACATTGCAAAGAAGATGCAGGACTAAAATTGAAATTATATAATATACAGGACTAGTTTTGGACATGGCCTAACATACAGGACCAGTTTCAAATTTTTCCCTCCATATCCCACATCGATTAAAAGTAAAAGAAATGCAGCTAAGGTTTACTATAAATAGAGGGTTATATTGCTTACTTAAAAACCATCAACAAAGGAAATAAACACTATAATATGTATGTGTTTATAAAATAATTCCTTTAATTATGAGACCCTTAGTAGTTTATTTTCAAACGGTGTTCGAAGGTCCGATGTGTCCAATAGGATTTGGAGGTTTGATATTTTAAGGAGTCGTTGTTTTAGTGTGTATCCATTATAAGGTATGTCTTCTTTAATAATTTCCTTTTCTTATTTTTGTAATTTACATAAATTTAGAAATTTGATTATTTTGTTGATTTATGTTAAATAGGTGACAGATATGATGCATATTAGTTAGTACACATGACTTAGGATTCTTATATGGCTGATTGTCAATCTACCAATTTTGCTACGTGATGCAAAATCAGTACACGCATGTTTATTAAATGTGTTTTATACAATTAGATATTTTTATTATTGATTACTTATGATGTTCATATAAATATATATGTTTTATATATAAGATATTATATTAGCTAAATGTGTGAATTTTACTAGACTTCACTAGTCGTCAAAAGTTCATATCCTACATACGACTTTGGAAATTTATATTAACATATAAATATTTACTTTATATTTTTAAAAACTGTTATACTATGTCATAAAATATTATGTTAGGAGTTTATGGATAAAATTTGACGCCATTTCGTTGAGTTAATCATTTTTAATGAATTTTACAAAATAAGATGATTTTAGAAATAAACTAGTAGAAATTGCTCTTAGAAAATATTCCCTACTCCTTTTTAAAAATTGATTTACTATTTCATATTATATAAAGTTAGAAGTTTATAATTAAAATTTGGGAGGTTTATATGAAATATATTATTTATAATTTACAAGACAGGCTAGTCATGGACCTATAACTAGCTATAATAGAAGATTTTTATAAAAGCATACACTTGGATTTAATAAACTATTTTGATATGTTAAAGTATAGCATATAATATATAGATATGTAAATGTTCATGATTATACGAATTATGTGAACATAAATATATTAATAAGTTAGTTAAGTTACACGCATATTACGTACTATGTTGTTATGTCAATATATTGTAAATGTGATTAAATGTATAAAAATACAAGTGCACTAATTATATATACGAGCTAAGATTATCATAGATATAATAAATTATGGTAAAGAGAAGAATAATAATAAAGGAATTTATAAGACTAAAGTTCTACAATCGGCGAGTACAGTACGAGTTGGACCGGGCAACCTTGAAGCTTCCTAAAAGCAATTCAACAAAGAACATCTTCATCATTCAACAGAAGTCTTCATGAAAAGTGGGTAACTATGTAGCATTTATACTTATTGAATCTATATTGTGTTTTATATGTTCGCCTTCCGGCATATGATTACTCTCAAGTCGTAAGATGGGCTTTTGAGTAAGGTCTTTTGAGTCGTAAGATTGACTCATAAGTCGAATGCTTTTGAGTCGTAAGATTGGCTCTTAAGTTATCTTAACAATATGGCTCTGAGTCATAAGATGGACTCCTAATCAGACTTTTGAGTCGTAAGATTGGTTCCTAAGTCACGAAATATGACTTTTGAGTCGTAAGATTGACTCCTAAGTCAAAGCCATTGAGTCGTAAGATTGACTCCTTAGTCAATGATGTATTTATTGTGGTGCATATTCATTTAGTACAACTGTTTATAGAGTTTTCCCACTAAGTTCGCATAACTCATGATGCGATGCTTCAAACAATTTCAGGTCCAACGGATGGCAGGAGATCTAGCTGGCGCGGACAATTTCCTAATAAGAAGTAAAAGAAGTTAAGTAATTAAAGTAATTTTAGAATTTGAATATTGAAGTAAAAAAAGTACTTAAATTATATTAATTAAGCTAAATGTATAAATGTTTCAGCTTTTGAGTATTTTAAATTCAAAGTAAAATCTATAATGATATTATGAAAGTATATTATGGATTTTAAGTCAAAGATGTGGTTTTATATGAGTTAGATTTTTATGTAAATAATATTTTAATTAATTAATGAGGAATTTTCTAACCCGTATTTTTATTAAAAGGTCTTCCGCTGATAAATGTTTTGAAAGTAAAAGTATGTTTTAGTGGCAACCCTTAACCTGCTTGCGGGGCTGGGGTGTTACATCCGAACTATATTTAATGATGAGAAATGTTAAATTTGTTTTGAACCAATTCTTGTTATTTCAATATTCAATTTCTTGTCTAATCAGAAACGTTTTGGTTGGAAGGGAAAAAATCAAATATAAAAGTCCTATTTATGTTTTGCTATTTACATATATATTGTTTAAGAAAATACTCTCTCCGGTCCAAAAAAGAGTGTCGCCATAGAGAAGTTGAAAATGTTAAAAAAAAGTGTCGCTTTAACAAAAAACCATATTTTTTCCTAGCTTATCATAAACAACCTACTTAATTTAGTTGACTAGTAGTATTCTCATACGATGCACGATTTATAAATATAAATGAATAAATAATAAGAATTTTATATGTCTATATAATTTTAATGTAATAAATTAAATATCACAATCTTTTTTTTTTTAAAACTATTACAATTAATATTAATATATAATAAGAGTTAAAAAGTTATATGTTAATGAAAGAAGAGTCAATGAAAAATCTTAAATGTTAAAAATATATAAATTTAAGTAAGTTATAAAATATTCATATTTGTCTTTCTTAATGTATGAATATCCCTAGCATCCACGCAAGAAAGTCATATTGATCGTCTTGTACAAAGGATTAGTGTATATATGTATATTTATAATTTTATGATAAATGTAAAGTATCTAATTTTTTCAGATATAATATTCAAGAAAATTTAAAAAACTTTTAGTAAGTACCAATAACACCATATCCTAATTTTATTAATTTTTATATGTAGCACAATCACACTAATAATTAACCCACATAATCAACCAACAAACAATTATTAATTTGTCTTTAATCTTAACATTTTATTTTAATATATATACAATATGGTGCCGAACTATACACCGACAATAAATGACTAATTTAATTTATTATATAGAAAAATAACATTAGAAATGAATAAAAGAGATATTTTTATTTTAAAAATTAGATTATTTTTTGGAAAAAAGAAAGAATTTTTGAAATCGTAAAATGAATACTAAATAATTCAATTTTTATTTTTTATATGATTACAAAAATAAAATGTAATTAATAAAATAATTAAAAATATACAAATTAATGTTAAATATTAAAAAAGACCATTAGGGTAAAATTGTACAAAATCAATTTTTTGGTTTGATTTTTTTCTTTATTTACTTGTTTTCTCTTTCTAGGTATGAATATACTTGGCCATAATTTTTAAAGGGCACTTATGTTGAAAATAAAATTAAACAGAAGAAGAATGGGTATAGTATAAACAAAATACTTAGGATTTTAGAAACAAAAAAGTCGTAATTTTGCTTTTGGCGACAAACTTCCTCCCATCCCACTCCCTTCCCCACATTTTCGCCCCCTCCCCTCATTTTAGATTCTAGAGAATTATGTTGATCTCTCTCACACAATTTCGGCCACAATCTCTCTCTCACACTCTCTCACAAGTTATTTCTTCTACTCTGGTGGGTGGTTATGTCACCTCCCTTCTCCCTCAGTTACTTTGGATCTCTTTATCTTCATAGCAAATTAAATTATTTAAAGAAAAAGAAAATTTGGAAGTAAAGACAAAAAATGGATGAATGAACGACTTGATTAATGTCGATTTCAATTAAAAATAAATTGATTGTGCGAAATAGATTTTGTGAGATATGGGTCTGGATCTTTTTCAGAAGGTTGCATGAGTGTCTCATTTTATAGACTTGGACAAATTAAGCTGATTGTGGGGGACTTACTATTGATTTGAGATAATGATGCCTAAATATATTTTAGATAAATATATGTTGATTTATCTCGAAATAAAATGTTTTATAAAAAAAATAATGTTTTCTAGAAATAGTAAAGGAATTTGGGGGGAAAATCCCTAGATTACTATTTTAAGAGGATTTCGTTATTATAAATATATAGATTATTTTCTTATTTCACAAAATATATTCCAATTAAATGGATTGTGCAGGGATATACTTGTCATTTTCTCTCATTCTTAATTTTTCCAAATAAATATAAAGTGAAACTTTTTATGGACCGAAGGAATTAGTATTTCACTCAAGTTTGAGAGTTCTGGAATGAGAAAATTAGGTTTAAAGAGAAAAATAATTTGCATATGTCTAAGAAGTATTTATAGTTATCAAAATGGATCTGGCAAAAAACACCTGGTCAATTGGCCGCGGAATTAATTTGTGTTAAGCCTATAATGTTTTTCACGTTTATAATTAAATCAATCTATTTGGCCTGATCCAACGCTCATCTAAACATAATTGAATAAAAATAAATACATGGGCTACCTTGGACAATCAATTTCCTTACTTGAAGTAAGTTCGTATCGGCCCGGCTATTCCCCTAGCTCAGCTGGTCAAGCTAGTTTTTAGAGAAAATTAAAAAGAGAATAGAGGGAACTTGAAATTGAAAATGTAGATAGAATAGTTTTCTCTGTAAAATTAAGAGAGAAAACTTGAAAATGATAATAAAGAGAGAAAAAACAAGTCCCTGTAAAGGTAAAAGAGAGAAAGAAAAAGTAAAAAGTTATACGGAAAATCGTAAAATAGTAAAGGGGGCTTTAATCTGGGGTGAGAAGGGGTAGTGGCGCGTCAGATTGGAGGAAACAGACAAAAATGTACTAGATTCTATAGTTTTTTATAAATTAGATAGAATCTTTCACTAGGAGGAGTGCTATACATTTTTTTTTTAATTGACATCAGATTAGATATGTGACTGCACCAATCTAAGTTAATTGATCATTTGTCACACTCTGATTTTGTAGGTTTAAATAAAAGATTATTTATTTTGAAGGGATGTGAGATGCGTTAAATATTTTGAACTTGTAAAACATTTTAGAATGATTGAAAGGCATATTTGAAAGAAAAAAATAACATATCTTTCAAAAATAACCAATTTGAACATTTTAAATAGAATACTGGCGGAAGCGTAATTTGAATAAAATTACATAAGTTGACTCAAAACCTTTTACACTAGAACATCAATAGATATCTTTTTTTTACACCAATAAAACTTTGACTCGAATAGATAAGAATTTTTTTGAGAACCTTTTCACCATATTATCCACTGCCTCCTCGTACCACGACCCAATTCCAATGACCTGTAGAATCTGAAATGTTGGACGGGGTGAGCAAACCACAAGCTCAGTGGGGATATGTTTGTCAATCTTAAATACAAGTCATGCTGGTAGCGCCGTTTCTTACTACCAAATTAATGTGTATGAAGAATACACTTAAACCTTACTAACTATCCTACTTAGTAGAATGGTAAATAAGGGTCGATCCCACAGGAAACGGCCGAACAGTTTTGATTCCGATGTTAAGCAATTTATGATTAAATATGCAATAAGTAAATACTTAAGAAAGCAATAAAGATGGGGGGAATTGATAAGGAACTAACAATCTACTAGTGACAAATAAAAGCAACTAAACACAATTAAAAGAAACAAATAATCAAAGACAATAGAAGAGATCTTTTTCGGTTTTTGGTTTTCAAGTAATAAAATAATCCACCCTTGATCATGTTTCCCCTTGGTCTTGGACGATTGATGCAACTATGTTAATGCCCGATTAAATTGTGGTTCTAGCCCTTATCTCAAGGCTATTAATTACAAGCTCTAATAGCTTTGTTGTCCCTTAATCTTAGTTAATCAAAATAAGCTCTTCGACTAATCCTATTCAATTTAACCGAATCCTCGAACAAGCTCTCTTGGATCCAAAAACCAAATGCATTAAATACTAGGACAACGAGATAAATTCAACATAAAACTCGCAAGCTCGGTTTTGGTGGTTGAACTTTGTGTTATCCCCAATAAATAAATCTATTGTTTGCTACACGGGAATCGGATATCCTACAATTACGGATAGTAATTTCCTATTCTAGCAACACATTCACAAATCCCTTAAAGGGTGATCAATCCAATAATCAATTCATAAATGTGACTCAATAACAACAAATAACACAAAACACTTGAATACACAATAATCTCGGTAACATTAACCGCAATAATCACATCAATGTCTTCAACTCAAGGTTCCACAATGATTAAGGATGAACTAAAGGGTGCTAGCCACCCATATTAACTAATACAATCAGAAAATAACTAGAAACATAAGAAAACATGATAAATTTGAAGATTAAACCAAGAACTTTGGGTTGAGGATGAATTGGCCTTCAATCTTCTTCTCAATGTGTTCTTGATGAGGATGGAGGCTTCAAAGTGGCTGGAAATGTGTTCCAAATAGGTCAATTTCGAATTAGAGGATATATATATAGGGGAGAAAGTGTTAGCTCAAATTTAGGCAAAAACGTGCTTGGGTTTTTAAAACAGGGAACCCCGCCTCGGCCGTGGAACAAAGTTGGCCGCGGGCGTGGTGAAAACAAGGGTTTTGGGCCCAATTTGGGGCCGCGGCCGTGGCGTAGTGAGGGCCTCGGCCGTGGTATTGGTTGGGCAGAATTTGTTCTACTTCTGGGGGATTGGCCACAGCCGCGGCAAAGTCGGACCGCGGGCGTGGGACTTGGCTTGCCACGATCGTGGCGCTGGCTGCCTCGGTCGTGGCATTTGAGCTGCAATTTGGCCTTCTCTGGAGGATTTACCACGGTCGTGGTATTGGGTTGCCTCGGCCGTGGCCTTAGCCACGGGCGTGGCACCCTCACCTCGGGCATGGTCCCCTGTTTTTCCTTGTTTTCTTCTTCCTTTGAGCTCGATTTGTCAATTTGAGATCTTCGAACCTGTTTTTCGGCCTTAATTCACCTGTCTTGACATGAAAATGAAACATACACGTCAAATTGCCCAATGAGAAATAAACGCACAAAACACACGTGGAAATGCACACAAAAGTCCGTAAAAAGACACTTAAATTGACCTAAAAGTGTGTGCACTACCACGTGCACCAAATCTCCCCAAACTTAGACCTTTGTTCATCCCGAACAAATAAAGAAAAAGAAGAAACGACACTTGTTAGGGCAGATTAAAGTGGCAAAATCGATTTCAGAAGAAATTTTCAAAAGTTAGGCAATCATGATAACATTGAGCATAAGAGATAGAGCCATATCAACTATTTTCAAGACTTGACACTCCCAACTTGAAATCCTTACTGGATGAGTGTATCTCTCGACTCTCAAGTGTATTGAATAGGTACTATATATGCTCACATTGAAATGCAAATAGTATCTACCATAGGCTTGCCAATCATCTAAACTTCGATGTGTACCCGACATGTGTGACAAAGAATCAAAAAGGTCTTTTAATGGGTTGTAATGTTGGTTTGGGGTAAGGTGGGATACTTTCTGGTATAAGTGACTATAAAACAGACTAAATGAGTCGTGCAATACCCATCTACCCCTCAAACAATGGTCACTCAACCTCACTCTTTTACTTCCTTAGTAAACCAATCCCAATAATTGATTTCTTCTCCTTACCACAAAGTCCACAACCTAAATGGCCTTTAGAGTGTATTTTCTTTTGAATTTTTACAACTTTGAGAACATCTATTAAAAGGCCTTTACATTACTAGCCTCTCCAAATCAAAAGGAACAATTGAGTATATACACTCTTTTCTTTTGTTTTTCTGATTTTTCTACTTTCTTTTTTTTTCTTTTTTTTTTTTTTTTAAATATAAACAAAAATTGGAGAGGACTAGTATTCTCGATTCTTTGCCTATTGTTTCAATTCCTTTCACCCTTTAATATTCCCAATAGTTTACCTTTTTCAATCCCAAATTTACCCGACTACCTTCCAACCGCCTCCCTCATGCTCAAATAGTCCAATTAGGGTCAAAGGCTAAATCGAAAGGTATTTGACTTGTAGAGTTGAGCTGTCAAACAAGGGGCTAAAAGCTCAAGGGGCTAACTAGAGGCAAATTTTCAATCTTTTGGTGAAAAAGGGTATATTATCAAGTTTGAAATAGGATTAAGTCAAGAATTGCCTAAGATCATTTTCAATGTCACACACCGAATCATTCAAAATAGAGAATCAAGGCAAGTTCTCGAGACATTAGATGCGCTCAATGAATTTCACACCGAAAGAAAGTTTAAATTACTCCAATTTTAGGAGTGTCTTTGAAGGCTCAAAAACTCACTAGGCAACAATTTGATTAAAAGTTTTGAATGTAAGCCTAATTTCGTCTCATAGCCTATCATGCTCTATCATTAGCCAAATTTTCAATTTTTATGAAAAATTTTGTCATCATTAACCGTTTGCCACATTTTCATTCCAATTTGGTGGTCCAATCAACTTTTCCAAGCGGCCAAATCCGTACACCTACCACCCCCTCCCCAAACTTGATTGAAAATCAAAGTTTGTGGAAAGAAAGGGTACGGATTGGTGCTTAACTAACTCAACCATTTATTCAAAACATCCATCCCAATCTACTAAAAAAATACCAACTTATTACGACTATGCATGTAAGTGCCCAAAACTTCATCATATAAATAACAAAACTCAATTTATCTTAACCAAACAAAGATGATAGTAGAAAATGGCACACATGCCAATCAAGACAAAACATCCTAAAAGAAAATCCGACACATTATTCAATGAAATAGTGCAAGCAAGTTCACAAAGGCAAAAATAACAATCAAACGGCCCACACGCCGTGAATCCCAAGTACAGGCAAAACAGAAGGGGCACACATACCTAAATAGTCAACAAGCAGTAAGATATGGAAATGAAACATTAGAGATTGCAACACTGGGGTGGCCAAGAACATCCTACTTTTTACTTTTCTCCCCAAAACTTAGTTGAAAACTAAGCTTTTGAAAAAGAAGAAGGATATTCTTGGTACTCCTACTCACAAAGATTTGGACGGTCGTGAAGATCAGGAACTTTGGCCACCAAAACATGCTCGGAGGCTGTTAAGTGCCTCGAGGATCTTGCTCTGATTCCCCTTGATCTCCCTAATGTCCGACTTCATCTCTCTGATGTCCCCCTCCATTGTGCTTAATCTCTCATCCACTTGTTGTTGAAACTCGGTCTGGGACTGAATAGCAGATTTGGGTCTCTTTCGTGAATGACGGCTGCTCGCACCCTCGCTTGTGAGGTCTATCCCTTCTGCAGTAGGTTCCGACACTTGGCCTCTCTGATATTTCCGGAACTCGAGGTCACTGGGTTCCCTCGAGGCTGCCCGGTGTGCAGCTGAGCTCAAGGCCAAGTTGGCTGTGGATTTGAGGTCTCGGATGCGGGTGAGGTCTGGGTTGGGAAGGCGTAGCATTGGCCCTACATTTTGGATCACGTCGGGGACGGAGACTCTATCTTCTAGTCCCAAAGCAGCAATCCTCATGTTGGCTAAATCTTCCCAACCCAGAAGGAACGAATCTGAAACAGCCTTGAAGTCGATCAACGGAACTCCACAATGCTCTAGAATTGGTGTGATAAGAGCTCCGCTGAATATTGGATCATATTGCTTAGGCTCTTTCTTTCTGGTCGCCGTCAGTTCCTTCACCGTCCTCTCAAAAGACTCAATCAGCACCTCTTCATATCTCCTATCAGTCCTTTTGAGAATGGACCATAGGATACTGAGCTCAGCCATCCTTGCTGCCCCCGTCTCCTTCCTCTCAAAAAGTGTCAACGCCAGAAGCCTTTGTAAAACCTTTACGACTGGACTTCTGATCCAGCTCGTTTTTGAGCTCTTAGAATCGAAGGCCTGCAGTTCAACCAAGCCGGGAGCAACAGTTATTTGCCCCCAGAACCGCCCGACATTGAACTCATCGATGCTTTCCAAGTCTGTGGTGGAGGGTTTTTCTTTGAAACCATAAATCTTCCTCAACTCCGCTGCTGTGAGTGTCATCTTTTTGTTCAGCAGGTGAAATGAAATGCTGTGGATTCTGTTTCCACATTTTTCGGAGTTGGATCGGACAGTCAGTGTGCTGAAGAACTCAAGGATGAATCGTTGGTAGGTGGGCCTTGGAGTGAACAATCCAATGAGGCCCGATGCTCTCAGAAACTCGTCGATATTATCCTTGATTCCCATATCAGTCAAACACTCGGTTTTGAAATAACGGGTGGCAACAATCTGACGCTTCATTAATTGGGCAAATCTTTGTTGGTGAACCGGGTCGTCCAATATGATGTCGAAAAGCCGGCTGTCTGGCCCTGTGGACGTTGGGACCTCCGGGGTTTCGATCTCCGGTTCCTCCGGGAGGGGGTCCCGAATCACCAACTTGCCCTTCCCCTTTCCTATACTTGGTGTGCCCTTGCTTGTGCCAGCACTTTTCTTTGATGTCCTTTTTTATGGTCCCATTTGGCCTACAAGACAAACACACACACACACACTTAAATTCCGAGTTTTAACACTTATCACCAATTGAAACATTAACTCTAATAAAATAGAAGACCAATCACTCATGTTTCAATCACTCATGTTCAACTAATCACAGAAAATCACAAGTGAATTTGCAATCTAGATGACTCAGTTGACATGATTAAATGTGCATAAATGGCAAACACGCCCAATTATTATCCTATTGCAAGAAAATTCTACCAATGCTCAACAAAAATAGGTTAATTTCGTTTCATTATTATCAAGAGTCTAAAAATGTCTACTCTTCACACAAATTTACCAATCAACCTAATAATCAAACATAATAATAGAATCAAACAGCAAAAAGGGTAACAAAAAGGAATGCATGTCAAGTGGTTGGTGATATAGCAAAACTCAACTTCAATCCTCAATTTTCAATGATTCTCAAACCAATCCTCATCCATCATTAACAAATCATGCAAAAACAAAGGCTATCACTACAAATTTAGTGTTAGATTACTTAAAAATATTCAACATTGGCAAAAATTCACAAAATATGTGTGCACAACCAATATCAATATATCAACTAGTCCAACAACAAATTTGCCCCAAATCTTAACAACAAAGTTCATAATAAAAAAATAAAGATTGAGGGGAAAAGATAGCCGTACTTACCGGTCGAGTTTAATCGAAAAAAATTTGAAGTTTGATTTTTCGCGCCCTTTTCGACCCGACCCCGACTTTGCTCCAAATCCGAATTTTTTCGGATAGAAATGTTCATGATGATATGGATGAGGTGTGGTGTGAATTTGAGGGGAAGAAATTGAGTAAAAATGGCGGATTTTGTGTGTGTGTGAGTGTGTGTTTCGCCAATTTTCGCGAGGAGGAGGGGTGAAATGCCCTACCTCGCCCGCGTCTGGCTTTTTATACATGGGAACAGGCCGTGGCCGAGGCGAAAACATTGCCGCGGCCGTGGCGAATGAGAAGCTTTACCGCGCGCCTGGCACTGATATGACGCGGCCGTGGCAATCCTTCCAGTGCAATTCAGGATTTTTGGGCATAAGTGACCTCGAGCGTGGTCAGGAAACAACACGGCCGAGGCGTTTCTTCACCGCGGTCGTGGCGCTGACTTGCCGTGGCCGTGGCAATCCTTCCAGTGTGATTCAGGATTTTTGTGCATAAATGACCTCGGGCGCGGTATGGGAGCACCACGGCCGAGTCGCGTCTTCGCCGCGGGCGTGACACTTATTTGCCTCGGCTGTGGCCTTTTGTCCATAAGGGATTCAAATTTTTCACGTGCTTGACCTCGGGCGCGGAAATACTTGACCTCGGTCGTGGCATTACTTGGCCACGGTCGTGGTGTTGAAGGGCCACGGGAGGTTAATTGTCCAGAATGACTTGACATTTTCCCCGTTGGAGGCCGCGGCCGAGGTGGATTATGTGCCACGGCCATGGTGATTTTTCCTGGGTAATTCCTCCATTTTGGGCTCCTTCACCCCCATTTCACACTATGTCTTTGAATGGATTGTTGGGCACCTAAACACATTTAAACAAAATAATTTAAAACACTAAAATATTAGTAAAGCTACTAAACTATGAATTTAAAATGCGAGAAAACGAGAAACCGCCGGGTTGCCTCCCGACAAATGCCTTTGTTTAATGTTGTTGGCTCGACGGATGCTCTTTTAGCTCAGTGGTGGGTCTTCTACTCGTTCTTCTTGACCGGAACTTTCTTGACAATGCTCTAGATAAGGCTTGAGAAGATGCCCGTTGACTTTGAAGATTTTGCCGGTTTTTCCACTTTCAATCTCGATGGCACCATGATCGAACACCTTAGTAACAACGAAGGGTCCTATCCACCTCGAACGGAGCTTTCCCGGAAATAACTTCAACCGAGAGTGATATAATAGAACTTTTTCCCCAACCACAACCGTTTTCCGGGTAATTCTTGAGTCATGAAAAGCCTTCGTTTTCTCCTTGTAGATCATGGCATTTTCAAAGGCTTCATTTCGAATTTCTTCAAGCTCTTGCAATTGGAGCTTTCGGTGTACACCGGCTTCATCGAGGTTCATGTTGCATCTCCGAATAGCCCAATAGGCTTTGCGTTCAAGTTCAACCGGGAGATGGCATTGCTTTCCATAAACAAGTCGAAAGGGAGACATACCAATTGGAGTTTTATAGGTGGTCCTATACGCCCATAATGCATCATTAAGCCTCAAACTCCAATCCTTGCGATTCGGTTGAACAGTTTTCTCCAATATCGACTTGATTTCCCGATTCGAAGTTTTGGCTAGCCCATTCGTTTGTGGATGATATGGAGTAGACACTTTATGCAAAACTGAATATTTCTTGAAGAGTGCTTCGATGGTCCGGTTGCAAAAGTGCGTGCCCCTATCATTTATAATGGCTTTTGGTATCCCAAATCGAGCAAAAATGTTGGATTGAACGAACGCGGCCACAACTTTAGAATCATTGGTTCGGGTTGCTTTCGCCTCCACCCACTTGGACACATAGTCAACGGCAAGAAAAATGTACAAATTCCCATAAGACAAAGGGAACGGTCCCATGAAGTCCATACCCCAAACATAAAAAATTTCACAAACTACAATCGGGTTTTGGGGCATTTGATTTCTTTGAGAGACATTGCCCATCTTTTGGCAGTTATCACATGACTTGCAAAAAGTATAGGCATCCTTGAACAAGGTCGGCCAAAAGAACCCGCTCTCAAGAACTTTGTGCGCTGTCCTTTTTGGGCCAAAGTGTCCCCTACATGCATAGGAGTGACAGAAAGCAAGTATCGATTGTGCCTCTGCTTCCGGAATGCACCTTCGTATCACTTGATCTGAACCATATTTCCATAAATACGGATCATCCCAAAAGTAGTATTTCGCCTCGCTTTTCAATCTATCTCTTTGGGCCCTGTTCATGCTATCGGGGTATACTCCTCTCACTAAGTAATTTTCCAAGTTGGCATACCATGGAACACTCGAACCTGATGCCATGAATAATTGCTCGTCTGGAAAACTCTCCTTCAGGGGCACTTCGTCCTCCTCTTGTATCAAACGGCTTAAATGATCTGCCACCCAATTTTCCTTTCCTTTCTTGTCTTTGATTTCCAAATCAAATTCCTGAAGCAGCAAAATCCATCTGATGAGTCTTGGTTTAGCTTCCTTCTTTGATAATAGAAACCGAAGAGCTGCATGATCAGAAAAAACGATAATCTTAGTACCAAGCAGATATGACCTAAACTTTTCTAAAGCAAAAACTATGGCTAAGAGTTCTTTTTCTGTGGTGGTGTAGTTTGCTTGTGCCGGATTTAGGGTCCTTGAGGCATAGTAGATCACATGGGCTGCTTTTTCCTTCTGTTGCCCCAATACAGCTCCCACTGCATAGTCGCTTGCATCGCACATTATCTCGAACGGCAGTGTCTAATTCGGAGGTTGGATGATGGGGGGCGATGTAAGGGCCTCCTTAAGCTGATTAAAGGCCATCTTGCAATCGGTTGACATCTCAAATTCAACGTCCTTTTGCAATAGCCGACACAGAGGGGCAGAGATCTTTGAAAAATCCTTAATGAAACGCCTATAGAAACCTGCATGGCCAAGAAACGACCGAATTTCCCGCACAGTTGCGGGGTAAGGCAAGGCAACAATAAGATCAACTTTAGACTTATCAACTTCAATCCCTTTTGATGAAATTATATGCCCAAGAACGATGCCTTGCTCAACCATAAAATGACATTTCTCCCAATTCAAAATAAGATTTGTTTCTATGCACCTTTTCAGAATTTTAGCAAGATTATCAAGGCATTTTTCGAAAGACTCGCCATACACGCTAAAATCATCCATGAAAACTTCAATAATATGCCCGACATATTCAGAAAAAATACTTACCATGCACCTTTGAAAGGTGGCCGGGGCATTGCATAGCCCAAATGGCATTCTCCTCCATGCAAAGGTACCGAAGGGACATGTAAAAGTGGTCTTCTCTTGATCTTCTGGAGAGATGGCTATTTGAAAATACCCGGAGTATCCATTCAAGAAGCAATAGAAGGAATGCCCGACCAACTGCTCAAGCATTTGGTCAATGAATGGCTAGGGGAAGTGATCCTTGCGGGTTATGGCGTTCAGCTTGCGGTAATCTATGCACACCCTCCATCCGGTTTGCAAACGGGTGGGAACTAATTCCCCATCTTTATTCTCCACTACCGTCACTCCCGACTTTTTGGGCACGACTTGTGTTGGACTCACATATTTGCTATCCAATATAGGGTAGATAATCCCAACATTGAGTAGCTTGATGATTTCCGTCTTCACCACCTCCATCATAGGTGGGTTAAGTCGCCTTTGGGGTTCCCGACTTGGTTTTGAGTCCTCCTCAAGTAAAATGCGGTGCATACAAAGAGATGGACTAATGCCCTTGATGTCGGCAATAGTCCAACCAATCGCTCCTTTGTGTTCTCCAAGGACCTCTATCAAGGATGCTTCTTGGCTTGGAGACAACTTGGATGAGATGATCACCTCTATCAAGAGACTTGAGTTCAAAAGTCGGGGCCTCCACCGTAGAAGGTAACATCTTCTTGTGTGTAACCGGAATTGGGATGAACTTTTGCGGATATTTTTGGTGAGATGACTTAGGTGCATGCATTTGTGCCACTATTTCCACAAATGCCTCATTAGTTTGCCAAACCTCTTCTTTTCCCTCCTCTAGATGAGTGGTAAGTGCAACTTCCATTGGATCCCTACATGACAACTCAAAAACCTCTTCCACAAGCGGATCAAGAACATCAATGGAAAATACGGAATGAACATCTTCCGAAAACTGCATAGCATCAAAGATATTGAAATTGACAATTTGACCATCAAATTCCATCGTGAGGGTGCCCGCACGAACATCGATCTTGGTTTGGGAAGTATTTAGAAATGGTCTTCCCAACAAAATTGGTGTGGGATTTGATGGATCGCTTTGCATGTCCAAAACATAGAAATCAGCGGGAAACACGAGTTCGTTAACTTCAACTAGCACGTCCTCGATCACCCCATCGGGATACGAAGTGCTTCGGTCGGCTAGTTGAATAACGACCATTGTTTCCTTGAGTGGACCCACATTTAAAGAGTGAAAAAATGAACGAGGCATAACATTGATTGATGCTCCTAAGTCTAGCATAGCATGTTCAACTCGTTGGTTATTTATTTTGCAAGGAATAGCAAACATACCGGGGTCTTTACATTTCTGTGGGAGTTTTTTCTGAAAAACCGCGGAGACATTTTCCCCCATGATTACTCTTTCATTCCGCTTGAGCTTCCTCTTGTTAGTGCACAAGTCCTTGAGGAACTTGGCATATCTCGGAATTTGCTTCACCGCATCAATCAACGAAATGTTCACTTCCACCTTCCGAAACACTTCTAGAATATCCCGATCCTTGTTTCGATCCATTGCCCTCTTGATTTGACTTGGGAAGGGAAGTGGAATAGGCTGTGCAAGGGCCACGGCCGAGGCATTAGTTGTCGCGGCCGTCTAGAATGATGCCCTGTTTGTTGCTGAAGAGAGCCGCGGTCGTGGCAGTCAGAGGCCGCGGCCGAGGTGTGTGCCACGGGCGAGTTATTTGTCACCTCGGGCGTGGTAATCCGTCCAGTGGAGTTTCCCTCAAATTGCTCAATTTGACCACGGCCGAGGTCTTTTTGTGCCTCGGGCGTGGCATGTTCTGCACTGAAATTTCCCTCTTTTTCATCTTCCTCTTCACCCCCAAAGTGATGCCCGGGCTTGTTAGGCTCTCCAAGCACCACCCCGCTCCTCAGGGTGATTGCACTGACGTTTTTGGGATTTATTTCTGGTTGAGCCGGAAGTTTGCCACTATTTGCACGTTCGAGTCTCGATACCGCCGAAGCTATCTGACTAACTTGATTCTCTATGCTCTGAAATCTCGAACTCGATTCTTTTTGCAATTGAAGCGTGCTAGTAGCTAAGCTCTTAACAACGTCCGAAAGGGATGGATCACAGGGTACCTGCTTGGGTTGCTGTCTTTGCTGGAACATTCCCCTAGGAAAAGGGGGTCAGTTTTGCCCACTGTGGTCACCTTGTTGATTCATGCTCGGATTCTGATTGCCATATTTGAAATTCGGATGGTCTCTCTCACCCGGGTTTTATGATTGTGAATACGGATCATACTTCCTCCCGGATGAGTTGGGATTAAAGTTGTGAACCGCATTGGCATGGGCCTCCATCTCTTCCCCGAGAATAGGGCAAGTGTCAGTGGAGTGCTCAGTGACTTGGCAAATTCTGCAAGGCTTTGGAGTAGGCGTGCCACCCGAGATTACTTTTTTTACCAAGTCGGTGAGTTGGTCTAACCTCTCTTCAACAGTTGAGTCTATCACATCCTTGACCCGTCTCACCGGCTCTCTGCATCCAAACTGTTGAGTATTAGCAGCTATTTTGGATATCAGTGCTCGAGCCTCGGTAGGTGTCTTATCAGATAGAACCCCTCCACTAGCCGAATCAATCATATTTCGATCCGCCAGACACAGTCCTTCGTACCAGTACTGAATTAGCAGTTGTGGAGTGATTTGATGTGGAGGGCAACTTCCGACAAGTCTCTTAAAACATTCCCAGTACTCATATAGTGTTTCCCCTTGCATCTGCCTCACTCCACTGATCTCCTTTCGAATGGTGGTGGCTCGAGAAGCTGGGAAGAATTTTTCAAGGAATTGGGTTTCCATTTGCTCCCAAGTGGTGATTGATCTGGATGGAAGGTAGTATAACCAATCCCTAGCAAGGTCCTTCAGTGAAAACGAGAATGCTCGAAGTTTGATCTGTTCTTCCGTCACCCTCGATGGCTTCATACTTGAACAAACCACGTGAAACTCTTTATGGTGCTTATGAGGGTCCTCTCCGGACAACCCATGAAAGGAAGGTAGTAGGTGGATGAGTCCTGATTTCAACTCGAAAGCAGTGTCGTTTCCTATAGCTGGGAAGGTGATGCACAAGGGTTCTTGAGCAACCCTTGTGTTAGCCAACTCCTTCATTGTTCTTTCTTGACCTTGATCCTCAGCCATTTCTTCCAAGTTAATGATCTCTTCACCCCCCAAATCCAACACTTCGATTCTTTCTCGGACTTGCTCCAAATCTCGAGCTCTCCTTCTCAATTCTCGTTCACGTTCCTTAATATCCGGTTCAAATAGCAATCCTTTTTCTCCTTGCGAACGAAAGAACATTCACTACAAGTAAACAAAAATAAGGAAACAAAGTGAGATTATGAAATTACTAATCTAAACAAGAATATAACTATATATGTAATTAATCATAATGCTTGATCAACAAATCAACTCTATTCTAATCGCCGTTCCCCGGCAACGGCGCCAAAATTTGGTAGCGTCGTTTCTTACTACCAAAATAATGTGTATGAAGAATACACTTAAACCTTACTAACTATCCTACTTAGTAGAATGGTAAATAAGGGTCGATCCCACAGGGAACGGCCGAACAGTTTTGATTCCGATGTTAAGCAATTTATGATTAAATATGCAATAAGTAAATACTTAAGAAAGCAATAAAGATGGGGGGAATTGATAAGGAACTAACAATCTACTAGTGACAAATAAAAGCAACTAAACACAATTAAAAGAAACAAATAATCAAAGATAATAGAAGAGATCTTTTTCGATTTTTGGTTTTCAAGTAATAAAACAATCCACCCTTGATCATGTTTCCCCTTGGTCTTGGACGATTGATGCAACTATGTTAATGCCCGATTAAATTGTGGTTCTAGCCCTTATCTCAAGGCTATTAACAAGCTCTAATAGCCTTGTTGTCCCTTAATCTTAGTTAATCAAAATAACCAAATGCATTAAACACTAGGACAACGAGATAAATTCAACATAAAACTCGCAAGCTCGGTTTTAGTGGTTGAACTTTGTGTTATCCCCAATAAATAAATCTATTGTTTGCTACACGGGAATCGGAAATCCTACAATTACGGATAGTAATTTCCTATTCTAGCAACACATTCACAAATCCCTTAAAGGATGATCAATCCAATAATCAATTCATAAATGTGACTCAATAACAACAAATAACACAAAACACTTGAATACACAATAATCTCGGTAACATTAACCACAATAATCACATCAATGTCTCCAACTCAAGGTTCCACAATGATCAAGGATGAACTAAAGGGTGCTAGCCACCCATATTAACTAATATAATCCGAAAATAACTAGAAACATAAGAAAACATGATAAATTTGAAGATTAAACCAGGAACTTTGGGTTGAGGATGAATTGGCCTTCAATCTTCTTCTCAATGTGTTCTTGATGAGGATGGAGGCTTCAAAGTGGCTGGAAATGTGTTCCAAGATAGGTCAATTTCGAATTAGAGGATATATATATAGGGGAGAAAGTGTTAGCTCAAATTTAGGCAAAAATGTGCTTGGGTTTTTAAAACAGGGAACCCCGCTGCGGCCGTGGCACAAAGTTGGCCGCGGGCGTGGTGAAAACAAGGGTTTTGAGCCCGATTTGGGGCCGCGGCTGTGGCGTAGTGAGGGCCTCGGCCGTGGTATTGGTTGGGCAGAATTTGCTCTACTTCTGGGGGATTGGCCACGGCCGCGGCAAAGTCGGACCGCGGCCGTGAGACTTGGCTTGCCACGATCGTGGCGCTGGCTGCCTCGGTCGTGGCATTTGAGCTGCAATTTGGCCGTCTCTGGAGGATTTACCACGGCCGTGGTATTGGGTTGCCTCGGTCGTGGCCTTAACCACGGGCGTGGCACCCTCACCTCGGGCATGGTCCCCTGTTTTTCCTTGTTTTCTTCTTCCTTTGAGCTCGATTTGTCAATTTGAGATCTTCGAACCTGTTTTTCGGCCTTAATTCACCTGTCTTGACATGAAAATGAAACAGACACATCAAATTGCCCAATGAGAAATAAACGCACAAAACACACGTGGAAATGCACACAAAAGTCCGTAAAAAGACACTTAAATTAACCTAAAAGTGTGTGCACTACCACGTGCACCACATGCAATAGTTAATGAATGCATACAACACACTGTAAAATAGTTGTTAGCATAGCACAACACATAGCATATCATAGCATAACCCTGTAGCCAATTGAGCATAGCATAACATAGCACATAGCATAGCATAGAATGTAATTAACCTGTTGCTCGTTGACTAGCATAGCAAAGCACAAACCCTAGCATAGCATAATATATAGCCTGTTGTCTATAGCCTATATGGAATGATGTGCTTAGACATTAAAATCACAATCATAACATTTAACATATACAAACATAACCCATAGAATAGAAATATCCCCACCTTGAAAATAACCTTGTAAGTAGATGTATGCTCCTATTGTCCATAGTCTTTTTGTAGTCTCATTCTTCCTTTCACTTAGACATACTTGGACCTAATTTATCATCAATATATATGGAATTTTAAAATTGGGAGAAAATTAGAAATTTGGGGCTTGATAAAGACTTTAGGAAATTTTGAAAGAAATTGAGAAGTTGTAGGAATGGATTTGCTGCGTAGTAATGAATAAATAATTTTTATTTTATAAAATACAAGGGATAAAACTTTGAAAATTTACCAATAGATAATATACACATGTAAAACAATCATATTAAAATTTCGAAATTTTTCAAGAAGTATAACTATAGATTCTGAATTTTTGAATTCGGATTTGTTGAAACTAAGAATTCTGCCCAGCAATAGTAAAACCTTTATAAATACAAAACTACTAGTTGGATACGGTTGAAATTTAACTAAATGATATAAAACATTTTTATGGACAACATATCCAAAACTCAGAATTTTTTAAGAATTATAAATATCTAAATCGAATTTTGTAAATCGGAATAGAATGATTTTCAGATTCTGCCATGAGGTGGTGTAAAAATCATATAAAATAAACTGTACCTTCAATGGATTTGAAATTTTTACAAAACGTTTTGGGCATAACAATAGGCGACATAGTAAAATTTCATAAATTTTAGAACTTTTTAGATAGAAGAACGAAATTTAAAACAAAATATCTGTCTATTCGGAGGAAGAGCGATTGAAGATGAAAGTAGCACAATAAAAGTCTCTAAAATAGTGTGGACGAAAATTTTGAGTGAAAATCATATTATTTGACTGTGATCTTGATTTATGAGGTAATCTCATATATATAGATTATATTCCTAGGGTATAGGACTCCTAATTGGACTAGGAAATCATTTTCTTGGCCCCTAAGTAAAATCATTGGCTTGGGCTTGAATTTAGAACATAGTCTCCAAAAATAATTAGACCCTAAAATAATATGGAGCTCAATATAATAATAAAAATATTTTATGGGTGTTACAAACTTTGTAACAACCTGCTTCTAGATTTGACGGGGTGTCCCCAGAAACCAACACAAGTCTTTTTCAGCGCGCTTTGTCCTCACTCACGCGTACCCTAAGAAACTTTCCAGGGGTCACCCATCCTGAAATTTTCTCAACGCAGTTCATTTTTTAATGCAGTCCATTTTTATTTTAAATCCAGTATGAAATTTTTAATATAGTCCATTTTTTAGTGCAACCCACTTTTATTATTTTAAAGTTCGGTATAAAATTCTTAATACAACCAACTAATGACAAATTATACATCTTTATATTAAATTAAAATAGGTGCAGACTATTTCAGCCCATAAAATTTCTCAATACGGACCTCTGGACGACCCCTTTCGTTTTGTATGCCGGAGATCGGATTGATCGAATAAGGCCTCAACGGCTGACCTGTTCTATTCTTTTAACTATGGGGCTACTAGACTATTATAGTTGTTAAACGGCGACTTCCTTTCCTTATTAGTTGGACGGAGAGATGAACAAGCTAAAGAAGCAAGGTCTTTACCTTCTACATTCTCAAAAGCGGATTCTATCCCAATTTGTCAAATAGTGGTAGTGCCAGTGCCTTCAAATCGTCTCATAAAACCAAGTGCCTTTTCTGGAATAAAGTATAAAGAGAGCCGGTGCAGCCTACCTGGGGAGAGGCTCCAGCAAGAAAGATCACAAGAGAAGGAAAATAGTATAAAGCCAGTTCTCCATTCAACTCACTTATATTCAAAAGATGAATTCAAACTTCTCAATCCTTTCCACCTAATCCTAAACATACCCTCTTCACTAATTAATAAAAATAGTATAAGCAAAAATCCCCAACAGTCCTGCTCATCCCCGAAAATTTTATATTATCGACTAGTGTTGAATGTTGATCATATAAATGAATTTTGCAACTTTAATTCGGATACAATCTGATAAATATGTGCAATATTATGTTAATTAAAATTTTGTTGTGTAATTTAAGTCCTATTACTTGACAAATTCTCATTAATTGAACAAATTTCTAATTTAAATTTCTCCAACTCGAAATCTTTTATACGATGTGTTACTACACGAAATTACTTTCACGAATTTATTTGTATTGTAACATCCCGAACTTGGTTTAGTCTACATTCTAATGTATTGTCCATCTATCATCAGGGTCGTACCTAAAGATATTTGGGCCTGAGTCGCGAGTTTATTAAATGGGCCCATGATTTTTTTTTTCTAGTGTACAAACTTAAAAAAATATAAAAAAGTTGAAGCATTTGCAATAGTCTATTGTATCTATTTTATCATAGGAAATAAAAAAAGCCAAAGAGTTTTCCAAATGGACACATAAATTTTTTCTAGCGTACAAACTTAAAGAAAAATATAAAAAAAAAAAAATTGAAGCATTTGCAACACTAAATATTTATATTATCAAGGTAAAAAGACTAAAATTAAAAGTCAAAGGAAAGATTTGAAACTGTGTCTCTAACCTGTTTGAAAACATACACTACCCATTGTATTATATCAATTAATTGTTTAAGAGAACACATTTAAATATACTTACATATTATAAATAGGTACCTAAATATTTTCGGGCCCCTAAAATATTACAATATTTTGGGGCCTAAGACGACGGACTCTCCCGACTAATGGGAGGTCCGGCCATGTCTATAATTCATTTTATCTCACAAACTTAAAATTCACTAGTATTTCACCCATGATGCACGATTATCATATGCACGATATAAATACAAAATATTTGTAAACTATACTTTGTCTTTTGCTATTAATATAATAAAAAATATAAATTAATAAGTTGTTGCAAGAGACACGTTGCTCGTATATAATATGATGAATATTTCGGGAAGACTAAGGGCCTGCTTGATTAGGGAGATTAGGGTAGATAATGAGAATGAAAGATGATTGATTCTCATTTATCATGCTTGGAACATAATTAATAAATTAATTATTACCTCATTTTATTAACAACTCATCCCACATCATTCCATAGAATGATTGACGTCTCATTCATACTCATTAGTATTGTCATTCCTAAGTTTATACGAAGCGGCCCCTAAAATTTGGCATTTTCTAGATTATAAATGATTATGAAAGAAATTAATCTATATCTATAATGAAAAGAAAAAATCAAAATTTTTTGATAAAACCTATAACTTTGTTTATAGATGCTTTTGAATTATCCTAGATTTTGTTTTTTTTATCACCTTGTAATAATCCAAAAGCGTCTATATCAATCACCTTATTTGGATCCTAAAAACTCACTTTCCGTTTAAAACACATAAAATGGGTATTGGGCGTGCAACCAAAAAAAGGAAAATTTTTTTTGCAAAAAAGCATGTTATTACCATTAATTGTATATGTGTCATCATTGATTCAAACTCTTCATATCAAGAAACTTAAATCTGATTACCTTAATAGCTATTAAATGGTGAAATCTTTGCTTTCCCAATAATTGTTTCCTGCATATTGTCTTAGCGGTTTGAAATTTTGTATTTTCATTGGTAGAATTTCACTAAAATCGTTCGTAAAATGGATATGTTTCAATATTCAAATGCACAATCAGCCAAATTATAATTATAATGATATTAATAATGAAATCTAAGCAATTTAGGAATCCCATTTTAAAATAATTTTTTTGAGCAAAGATAAAAAAAACCTTATTATTTAACCAATGTTCATAAGTACAAGATTCTCGATTCAATAAGTTAAATCATGCCCCATCTAAATAGGGGGATGGACAGAAGAAAAAGAAAGAAAAAAACTGCGTCAAGTGATAAGCAGCCGAAGAAAGCCCTTCTCCGTGACGGCATGCACAACAAGGAAGAAATCGGTAAACTACCACCACGATACCGAAAAATTACACAACAGACGCCATCTAGAACAAAAGAACAAAGTAGAAACTAAAGAGGCACTAACCACAAGATGCGTTAGTTAGGCCTGTAACAAAGGACCAGAAGGCCGACAAAAAGACTAGAAGGGCCGACAAAAGTCGCACGTTTGCAAGGAAAAATCATAGCAGAGAGGAGAAATCTAGAAACCTAAAAATTAACAAAATAAATAAAAAATGAATTAAATAAAACAATAATTGAATGTGATCGTCGTATAAAGAACTAGAAAAGGTGGAATATGGCCGGCGGTAAAGTGACGCTGGTCATTGGAGGTTCTAGAGAGAGAGCGATTTCTTTCATTCTTATCGCACTGTAGCTGCTACGAAGGGGGCGTCTTACGGAGGGATGTCTATGGGAGGATGTTTCTTTCCTTCGAAGAAAATTACTTCGACTATTTGACGGATCAGTCGAAGGAAATTTACGAAGACAGTTTTCTTTTTTTCCCATTTGAAATTGAAATCGAGATTTAGGGAAATTTTGCCTAAAGAGTTGGAGGCATTGTAGGGAATACGATAATAGCGGAGAAGAATCAGCAGCGATGAGAAGAGATTGAGAGCGAAATTGGTTGAGCGGTGGAGTGAATTCGACGGAGATCCCCATCTCAAAACATTAATACTTATACTATTTTAGAAAAATTACAAAAATACTTACAATGAATATGTGCATCATCTAAAAAAAAAAGTAAATTTGAACTCTGCATCAGTTCCTATATATATCTGCAGGAATTAGCCTTTTCTTAGAAAAGACTGGCAATATTCTTAGATAAAATTAATCCCCAAAACAAATTATAGCACTACTAAAATCCCTCTGTATCACCATGGCGAAGCTATTCATGCCAACATTGTAGTGGGCTAACGTTAGACAAAATGCACCAAAATCATGTGATGTGGATGAGAGGTCTTTATTTATGACATTCTCACATGATGCACCACTTAGACAATGGGACATCTCCAAATATTTTACTAGGTATGTGGAAGATAAAGTCAAGACTTAAAATTTGTCCTACTATTTCTGTTATAATAATTGCATACGAATTAGATTTGGTTTGTTAAAAAAAAAAAATTATTCTACCTACGTACACTTACATTACATGTATCATTTATTAATGAGAATTAGCGTATCCCCTGCAATTTTTTTTTTTTTTTAATTTTATAAAATTAGTGACAAATTCAGATATTTGTGCCACAAAAGTGCACCGGGAACTGTATAGCGACGACTCCATAACGATGGTTCTGATGATGAAATAAAGCTAGTTCGCGGCTAATTCTTTTGCAGCTAATTTTTTTATTTTTCCCGTGTATACTGGATATTTGACATCTTTTTTGGTATTTGGTACTTCAGTATTTCGATAACCCAATTTTTTTATGGTAGCGATTTGTTTTGGTACAGTAACAATATGGATGATCCCATATGATATCGCATACCGAACAACCCCAGAGAGGTTCTATCTGCTGCAAATATTTTTCTTAATATTATTTTATTATTTTATAAATTAACTACAAATTCAAATATTTTTTCCATAAAAGATTGTGGTAGTATACATAAGTCGTGAAGGGTTTTTATAGCGACGAAATAAAGTTGGTTAGTGGCTAATTTTTCATTTTTTGACATGCATTTCTTCCCTCACACATATCTAGGTATTTGATTGAGTTTTGACTGTGTATATATATGTGTGTGTGTGACAGGTGGTTTGGAGAGTACAATGTGGAGCTTGTGTATTTGCATAAGGGGCATAATATGCATTCTAAGTTCGGGAATGTAATTCTTACTACAAACGTTTTTCCCGCACTGGTGTTGCGCAACGAAGGAGTAGTGAAGCTCTTTATAAATGAGAAGCAATTAAATTTGATTATTATAACATTGGCTTCTAGGGATGTACTTCTTGAGTCAAAGAGGCTTTCCATTTACAAATAGCTTCACTACTCCTTCGTTGCGCAACACCATTGCAGGAAAATCTTTTGTAGTAAACTTACTTTCCCAAACTTAGAATGCCTATTATGCCCCTTATGCACATACACATGCTCCACAGTATACTCTCCAAACCACCTCTCTCTCACACACTCACACACATATATACATAATTAAAACTCAATCAGCTACCTAAATATGTGTGAGGGAAGACATACATGTCAAAAAAACGAAAATTAGCCACTAACCAACTTTATTTCATCGCCAGAGCCATCATTATGAAGTCGTCTCTATTACAATCTGTGATGACTTATATATTCTACCGCAATCTTTTATAGCAAAAATATTTGAATTTGTAGCTAATTTATAAAATCATAAAGTAATATTAAGAAAAATATTTGCACTGATAGAATCTCTCTGGGTGGTTCGGTACGGTATATTGTACAGAATCATCTATACTGTTATCGTTTCAGAAAAAATTGATTCAATTAGAAATTTAGTATACCGAGATATTAGGTATACTGAAATACTGAAGTACCAAAATACCATTTCTTTTCAAATATCCATTATATACGAGAAACATAAAAAAATGAGCAACAAAAGAATTAGCCGTAACCAACTTTATTTCGTCACCAGAGCCATCATTATGAAGTCATAGCTATTACAGCTCGCGACGTACTTTTGTAGAAAAAATATCTGAATTTGTCGCTAATTTTATAAAATTTTAAAATAATATTTAAAAAATGTTTGCAGAGGATACAATAATTTTCATTAATAAATTATACATGTAATGTAAGTGTGGGTAGAATAAAATTAACTCTACAAACTAAATTTAATTCTTATGCAATTATTACAACAGAACTAATATGACAAATTTGAAGTATTAACTTTATCTTCCACATACCTTGTAAAATATTTGTAGATTTCTCACCGTCTAAGTGGTGCACCATGTGAGAAGATCATAAATAACGACTTCTCATCCTCATCACATGATTCCGACACGTACTGCGAGCGTCAGCGTGCTGCAGTGTTGGCACGAATGGCTCGGCATTTGGGTTTAGCTTGGCCATGGTGATTCAAAGGGATTTTAGAAGTGCTATAATTTCTTTTGAAAATTAATTTTTACCTAAGAATATTACCAATCTTTTCTAAGAAAAACCTAATTCCTGCAGGTATATATAGAGGAACTGATGCAGAGATGAATTTTTTTTTTTTTTAGATGATACATATATTCATTGTATGTATTTTTTAAATTTGTCTAAAAGAGTATATGTATTAATGTTTAAAATGAGATTCCTAAATTGCTTAGATTTCATTATCAATGTCATTATAATTTAGCTGATTGTGCATTTGAATAATGGAACAGGTTCATTTGTTCAACATTTTAAATGAAATTCTACTTTTGTAAATAAATAATTTCAAACCGATAAGATAATATGCAAGAAATAATTAGTGGGAAAGCAAAGATTTTACCATTTAGTGGCTATTAAAGTAATTAAAATTTGGCAAAGTCTCATGTGCACCAGTTGTACGATGTAATCCCGGTTAGGTATCACAATTTATGCCTTAAGGTATTATACCTTTCTCCAGCACAAGTAATATCTTTAGGCATAAATCGTGATATCTTTTCACCATCACACATTTACCTAAAACATGTAATACCTTTAGGCATAATTACTAATGCCTTTCGACCCATGACTCGAATTGTACGGATCTAAAATCCGAGCAACTGGTGTACACGAGACCTTCCCACCATATTTATGTTTCTTTTTTTGTGAAACCAGATTTATGTTTATTGATATTTATTAAAGTAGTCAGATTTATATTTCTTTTTTTTTTTTTCGAAATCAAATTTATGTTTCTTGATTTTGTACAAATGATAGATTTTTCTTAATAACTTCTCATTTTTTTTCATTATAGATATAGATTTCTTTCATAACCATCTATAATCTAGTAAATACCAAGTTATAGTCTTCTCGAAATCTGCATCATATTTAATCAATTCTTAGTTTCATACTTTTAATTTTGTTTTATCTATAAATCACATAATTCTTTTTTCGACTATTATAGAGTGCAATTAGTTATGATTTGTTTTAATATTAATTTTTTAAAGATTGTAAGTTTCTTTTGAAGGTTTTTATTAGATTTTTAAAGGTGATTACAGAAAAAATACTCACTCCGTTCCGAATGAACTTGCACTCCGAAGGGGTACACAAATATTAAGAAAATTTGTTTTTTGCTTTTATGTTGACTTGTCAAAGGTGGATTGAGGGTGGAGATTGTGTTATAACTTTCCTTTATAACGGCTGTACAAATTTGATTGGGACGGACGAAAAAGAAAAGCGCGTAAGTTCATTTGGGACGGAGGAAGTATTTTATTTGAAGGAGAATAGTTTTCTTTTATTGAAATTTTCAATATATTTACCATAAGATTTTTTACTCGTATTAAAATATGCAAAAAATTATCTTGTACATTGCCGCATAATGCCACCTGTTATTAGATTATTTGCATAAAAAAACTCATTAACTTAAGCATTTTCTAAACCCTCATCCAAGAACTACAAAAGTTTGCAGTTTCTATTGGGAACGTTATTATTTTTGTTGTTTTGGGACTACGCGCTCTAGCAATTTTGGTATGTGGAATCAATTTTGCTCATTTTGCGATTTTATATGGTAAAAAAAGTAAAGTTTGGGACCATAATGAGACAGTCCCGTGTTCTATAAGACAAAAGTGCAATTTTCTCATATACCAACTCATTGGGGATTGGCAGGCTAGGGCGCCCATCAGTTGGATTTTTCTCCTTTTATTATTAGTAATTAGTAATATTACTAAAAATTTTGAGAAAAAAGTACTAATAATATAAATCATTTATTGGAATGTAATAGCACATTTTTGTCTTTTTCCTCCAATCTCACGCACCCCTACCTCTTTCTCTCTCTCTCTCTCTCTCTTACTTTTATGGAGACTTGTCTTTTCACTCTTTATTATCAGTTTCAAGTTTCCTCTCTCCCTTACTTTACAGAGAGAACTCTTCTATCTCCGTTTTCAATTTCAAGTTCCCTTCATTCTCTTTTCAATTTTATATGATACAATATATTAGCCATGATATGAGAATATTTTATTAATCAAATATTAGTTGGCACGCGTGAAAATAATTACAGAAAAATAACTGCATGTACCAAAATATGTAACTGCGCGCATTCAAAACATACACATAAGAATAACTGTGTGCGCCCCAAAAATAACTCCCGAAACACAATTGAAATTGAATTGTAACAACTTCAAGAGTAAAATTTGATAGAAATCAATAATTTCTCCGTCAAACTTTGATACTTATAGCTAAATAGGAAATTTCGAAAAAGACAAGGAGAAGACTCCACAATAATTAATAATATTGCTGAATTCAAAATCTATATTGTAAAAACCAGGTGATTACTTCAATAAAGGACAAGAAGAAACATTAGCGTCAAACAGTGGCACAATATAAGGATCAATCAAGGATGTAAACACATGGTGATTAGATGATGGTCATTTCATAACTGTTCAATGAAGCATGAAGTTATCTCCTGAAAATGATAGGCAAGATTAGATAGATCATCATACATGACGATCATGTTCAGAAGATTACTGGGTAAATTGATCCATGTGTAGTATGACACGCTTAATTGCAAGCTTGGGTTTCTAGCACTTCTTTTTCTTCCATATCCTCCATAAGCTAAAGACACACTTTCATTAACAAATGACAATAATATCAATGGGTTAGTAGTGGTGTTATTAGTCAATGAACACTTAGATAACCCACTAGTTGGCATTAAAAAATTTACTATGAAATATAATATCATATATAAAGAAATTGATAAAGTGAAATGTGTCCATGTACCCAAGATAAAAAATATTATGCAACATAACTTGCACCAATTGAAATTCTTACATATTCAAAATACTGGAAGTAATGAAATCACAAGTTTGACTGATCAAATCATTACACACAACATCAGAATGCAATGTTACACACACGCAAAACGAATATGGAGAAGAATTCTTGAAAGATAAATTACAATCAATTAGGAGAAAAAATGGCTCTTCAGACGTGAATTAAAAGCAATCACAGATATGATTTGATTCACAACCAATGTCTAGGAAAAAAGGCCATTTAACTTCTCTAAATATTAACAATGCGAGTGTAGATTCATCACCTTCTATACAGAATACAAGAGAGAAAGAGAGCAAAAAATGGAAGGAAAAATTGATGCATCATCAGCTGATCACAACAGAATGGAAATGCTGGAAGCTTTCGACAAAATGAAAGCTGGGGTGAAAGGTCTTTTAGATTCTGGAATAATGTTGAATTACAACATAATACATATCAAGAAGAAATAACAATGTTACAGTAACAAGCTTGTAGAGAATGAAGATTGTATTCAATGAATAATATTTGTGATTCTTACATCTCTATTTATACATCATAAAGGAAGATACTAGAACATCTAAGCTAACAGCTAGTCAACTAAGACAAAATGAAGTTAATGCTAGTCCAAGTGCTCTGGAAAGTCAAACAAAAGTACAACCAAAACATTAAATGAAAGATGTTGTTTTCCTAGCAGTTGAACTTGTCTTCATGTTCCATCTTCTCTCTCTTCTGTTGCATGAGAGTAACTTCTCTTAAAATCGTTTCTCTGATACTTCTACGGCTCTAATCATCCTGCTTTCAAATATTGAAAGTTCCAGAATTTTTTTTGAAGCCATCTGAAGATCTCGATCACGAGTTCACTGATCAGGTTGAAGTTCCTGTGATTGACATAAGTAAAATCCAGAATGCAAACCGATGAAAGCAGATCGTGGATGAATTGCGAATCGCATGGAAAACATGGGGATTTTTCCAGGTGGTGAACCATGGGATTCATCAAACTGTGATTGATTCTATGATTGATGGAATCAAACATTTCAACGAACATGATGTGGACGAGAAACGAAAGTATTTTACACGGGACGTTACAAAAAGCGTGAGGTACTTCAGCAGTCTTGATCTGTTCACAGCCAAAACTGCTAACTAGAGAGATACTTTATGTTGAGTGTGGAGCCCAAAACACGATTGGAAGCACCTCGGCCGAGGCGGGAGGCCGTGGCCTAGGAAAGATCGACGAAGCAGAGGCGTTTCTCCCTAGAGAGACATCTTGGCTGAGACAGATGAGAGATCTCGGCCGAGACAGGGTGGGCGCGTCAAGGAAGGATTTGCGCTGGAAGACGGGCGTGGCCGAGACGGGGAGTCTCGGCCGAGAAAGTTTTATAGAGTAGAGATCATTCTCGGCCGAGATGGGAAGTCTCGACCAAGACACTTTTGTACAAAGGTATTGCCGCGGCCAAGGCAGATGGCCGCGGCCGAGGCCTGTTGACGCGGCCATATTTCGTGGGCCTCAAGTTGGGGTCAGTTTTGGGGCCCAAGGAGCTATTATAAATAGTGGTTTCCTTCATTGCTTATTGTATTCCGAATATTCATCATACTAGTGCATATCCTAGCTTGGTATCGCCCCCAGACGTAGTTACACATCATAACGAACTGGGTAATCAAATTGCTTTGTTCTTGTGTGTTATTTATTGCTTTTCTTTCTTCAATTATCTTGTCGTATTCGTGGTTGTGAGTGGGTTGAATTTCCAACAACTGGTATCAAGAACATCAGGTTAATTTCCTGGGAGTATTCACTGTGAACGACGAAAAGATTTCGGTGGAGAGATTCGATGAGACTGATTATGGCTTTTGGAAGATGCAAATTGAAGATTAACTCTACGGTAAGGATTTGCACCAGCCCCTCAAGGAGAAGCTCGAGAAGATGTCTGCGGAGGAGTGGAAGTTATTGGACAGGAAAGCGATGAGCGCGGTGCATCTGTTATTGTCCAAGGAAGTGGCTTAAGAATTAATAGTCGAGTGCATTAAGAATTAAGACAACGGAGTAGATTCGACATAAAACTCGTAAGCTCGGTTCTAGTGGTCGAACTCTATGCTATCCCCAATAAAATAAATCTATTGTTTTCTACACGGGAATCAGATTCATAACAATTATGGATTATAAGCCCAATTCTAGCAACACACTAACAAATATCCAAATGGGTGATTAAACCACAATTCAATTCATAAGTATGAATCAACAATCCCAAATAACATAGAACATTCTAAAAACATAATTCAATCGGTTAACAACTGTAGAAATTACATAAACATTCTCAATCCAAGGTTCAACTAAGGATCAAGGGCTGAAATAACGGTGCTAGCCGCCCATTACACCTAATACAATAAGAAAATAGAAAGAAATACAAGAATACATGATAAATTTATGGAATAAACCAAGAACTTGGGTTGAGGAATGAAAAGCCTTCAATCTTCTTCCCAATGGTGTCCTTGAGGATGATGGAGGCTGGAAAATGTGTTATTGGATATCCAAAGATAGGTTAAATTCGAAATGGAACATATATATATATATAGGGAAGAGTTGTCACTTGAGTTTTAGGCAAAATCGCGTTCACAATTCTAAAACAGGATAAAGGATCTCGGCCGAGATGCAAGTGTGTCTCGGCTGAGACGTGAAAAGAGAATTTCTGCAGGGTGAATCAAGGGCTGATCTCGGCCGAGATGTGAGAAAGAGGATTTTAGGGCTTGTTAGTGTTTGGCTTATCTCGGCCGAGATTGGGTTTCATCTTGGCCGAGATCTTGATCTCTTGAAATTCTGAACTTTCCTTAGAGAGTCATCTCGACCGAGATGCAATGCCTGTCTTGGCTGAGATCTCCAGCTCTACAAAAGTTCAGGATTTCCCTGGGGAGTCATCTCGGCTGAGATTTGCATCCTGTTTAGGTCGAGATCTTCCTTTAGCCCTGTCCTTAGTTGCCTCGATCGATCCACCGACTCCGCGATCGTTAGATGCTCTTTTTCGATCCGTTTGCACCTGTTTTAACACAAAAATGAACTAAACGCATGACACGTCAGTTTCTAACCTAGTGTTGCGCAAGTGTACGGATGTAGGTGTAGTAACGATTATCAAGGTCGATCCCACAAGGAATAGTTTTAGGTAGTTTGATACCTCAATACTCTAGGAATGTCCTAACTAGATACTAAGTTGTAAAAGGTTGATTTAAACAAAAACTAAGGAATTTAATGAATAACTATGTTACTTATGAATTGGCAAACGAAAAGAACTAACAACCAATGAAAAAGGGTATCCTAGGGCTTCGATTTCAGGATATTACTACAATGTTGAATATGATTAACCTATAGATTTACCAATTCTAGTGTTTATTAGGCGGCACGACAATAATCTAACCCTTCTCTCGAAGTGATTAAACCGTTGATTAATTAAGCTAATTACCCTCTCGAGTCAATTAAACCTAATAACTCCCAAACGATCCTAAGCCACGGCCTACACAGTCATAGACAACTATGCTCTATGTTCTAAGTCTGATAACGATTCCCTCCTCTCGAAGCGGAATTGCTAAACTAAATTACTAAATCTAGGTGATCAAGATAAATTCAGTTATAAGTACAAACATAGAGATAAACACGTAAAGAATGGAATCAATAAATCAAACCATAAATCAAAACATTGTCATAATAATCCATACTCTCTAACCCTAGGACACGAGTAGCTTAGCTACTCATGCCTAGCAATAACCTAATACAAGATTCTAAGAAAAACATTGTAAAAGATTAAACTAGAAAAGAACGACTAAACTCGGATGAATCCGTCTCGATGATCTTCGTCTTCTTTGTCCTCCAAGTCTTCTTCTAGGTAGAATGATGATGTAATTGATGTTCTTGATGTTTTCTATCCCATTCCCCTCCGATTCTAGAGCTTGGGGTCCTTTTTATAGAGTTGGGGACGAATCTTTGGGGAAATAGGATCAAAATCCTATTAAAATTAGGAAATTCTCGTAGAAAAGGCTTTCTGACACGGCTGTGTTGGCATTGTGACGCGGCCGCGTCCGTTTTGCTCAGGCAGGTTTTCAGGTCTAACTTTCAATCCATTTTTTAGGGTCTTTCAGTCTTTTTTGGGATTTGTCCCTTTCAGGCAAAGTTGTAGCCCTTTGAATCAGCTTTCTAACGCCACCAATTGCAGCTCAATCGGAGTTGTAGATCTCAAGATATGGTCAAAATACTAGAGGTGTGTCAAGCTAATAGAAAACTTCACTTTCGGGACACATTCTGACGCGGCCGTGTTGGTTGGCAGTGCATTTTTCCATGTTCTAGGCCTCTTTTGACGCGGCCGTGTTCATATTTGACGCGGTCGTGTTGGCCCTTTTGCTCCTTTAACTCCCTTTTCATCTGTTTTAACCCTATTTGGCTTGTTTCTTCTTCGAACTTCATCCAAATGGAATAAAAATACCTAATTAACTTCAAAATATGTCGAAGCACGTCAAATGACCCAAATATTATTAATATAAATAAATACGGGTCAGATATGCACGTAAATGATATAAAATATGATCCTAAATCGACCTAAGGACATGCATAATTAACGTATATCAACGCATTATTTTGCCCAATGAGAATTACATGCATGAAATACACGTGAAATTGCACAAAAAAATCACTAAATGACACTTAAAGCGTCCTAAAGTGTGTGCACGAACACGTGTACCACTTACCATATCACAGGCGCGAGGTCTACACGGGAGATGCTGAAAACCTTGGAGGAGATGTATCAAAAACCATCGACGGCGAACAAAGTCTATCTGATTAGACGGTTGTTTAATCTGAGGATGGCGGAGGGAACACAAGTACAGCATCACCTGAATGAGTTCAACATGCTAACCTCATAGTTGGACTTGGTGGACATAAAGTTTAATGATGAGATTCGGGCCCTAATTATGCTATCTTCTCTACCAAACAGTTGGGCCGGTATAGTGACAGTCGTTAGCGCTACAGACGCTAAGCTAAAGTTTGACAAGGTGAGGAATTTGATGATCAGGGAAGAGATTCGTAGGAACGAATCAGGATCAGGATCGTCCTCAGGGTCAGCGCTGAATACCGAGAACAGAGGCAGACCAAAGGGAAGGCAGTTTAGGAGGAGGTTGAAATCCAGAGGGAAGAGTCAGACAAAGAAGGACGGAAGTTCTGTGAAGTGGTGGAATTGTGACGAGGTTGGTCACTTCAAACACCAGTGCAAGCGCGAAGAAGAACAAGAGGGAACAGGCAGACAGGAAGACAACGAACGCAGCCGCGGATGAGGATGATGGCGATGCGTTGGTCTTGAGTATGTGCAGTCCCATGGAGTCTTGGGTCTTCGATTCCGGCGCGTCATTCTATTCTTGCGGTAATATTAATATTATGCAAAATTATGTTTCTGGCAATTTCGGACAGGTGTATCTGGCTGATGATGAACCCCTGAAAATCGTGGGGAAGGGAAACGTAAAGGTTGAGACATCAAATGGCTCGAAATTGATGTTGAATGGAGTGAGACATATCACTGGATTGAAGAGAAACTTGCTTTTAGTTGGACAGCTTAACAAGGAAGGTTATGTGGTAACGTTTGGTTGTAGCAACTGGAAAATTACCAAGGGGGCTATGGTGGTAGCTCGGGGTAAGAAGGAAGGAACGCTGTACATGACTAGTAATTCACAAGATTCCCTTGATCTTGCGAATGGTAATGGCGATGTGAATTTGTGGCACTGTCCATTGGGCCACATGAGCGAGAAAGGGATGAAGCTGATGTGTTCAAAAGGTAGATTTCCTAGCTTACAAATTGTGGAAGTTGGTATGTGTGAAGACTATGTCCTCGCGAAACAAAGGCGCGTGAGTTTCTCGAGGAGTGGCAAGGCCCTTAAGAAGCAGAAGCTAGAGTTGGTCCATAGCGATCTATGGGGACCAGCTCCGGTGGCATCCATTGGAGGATCGATGTATTACATGACATTCATCGAAGATTCGACCCGCAATGTATGGATTTATTTTCTGAAAAGTAAGTCTAATGCATTTAATGTTTTCAAAAGGTGGAAAGCCTTGGTTGAGACTGAGACAGGCTTGAAGGTGAAGTGCTTACATTCCCACAATGGAGGTGAATATGAACTCGAGGAGTTCAAGAATTATTGTGCTGAGCATGGAATTCATATAGAGAGGACTGTACGTGGAACACCCCAGCATATTGGTGTGGCCGAGAGGATGAACAGAACAGTACTGAATGAGCGGGCAAGGTGTATGAGACTAAAGAGCGGCTTGCCTCAGTCGTTTTGGGTGGATGCAGTGAGCACAACTGCATTCCTGAACAACCGAGGTCCATCGGTTCCCTTGGATAATCGGATACCCGAGGAGGAGTGGACTAGAAAGGAGGTAAAGTTGTCTTACTTACATATTTTCGGTTGTGTTGCTTATGCTCTTGTGGATTCTATTGATAGAAACAAGTTAGATGCCAAGTCCGTCAAATGTACGTTTATTGGGTATGGAGGTGATGAGTTCGGCTATAGGCTATGGGATGAGCAAAGCCGAAAGGTGATTCGCAGTCGGGATGTGATATTCAATGAACATGTATGTACAAGGACAGGTTGAAGGATTTGGGCACTAATGCTGAGAAGCCCCGCACTGCCGATTTACTTTATCTAAACTCGAGTGGGAGTAAAGGGAGTCCGGTTCATGAGGAGGTTCTTGAGGATGAACCAAGAACACCACCACCACCTCAAAGACCAGTTAGAGATCGAAAGCCACCAGATAAGAATTCGCCCTCTGACTTTTACTTATTATTGACTGATGGTGGTGAACCTGAGAGCTTTGCAGAGGTAGAGCAGGTTAGTGATAGACGAAGATGGATGGCTGCCATGGAAGATGAAATGGCGTCTTTTTGTGTGAATGGCACTTGGGAATTGACTGAGCTTCCCAAGGGCATGAAGGGAGGATTTGCGCTGGAAGACGGGCGCGACCGTGACGGGAAGTCTCGGCCGAGAAAGTTTTATAGAGCAGAGACCATTCTCGGTCGAGACTCGGGGTATTGCCGCGGGCGGGGCAGATGGCCGCAGCCAGATTTCGTGGGCCTCAAGTTGGGGTCAGTTTTGGGGCCCAAGGAGCTATTAGAAATAGTGGTTTCCTTCATTGCTTATTGTATTTTGAAAATTCATCATACTAGTGCATATCCTGGCTTGGTATCGCCCCCGGTAATTTTGTTCCTTTATATTTGTGCAACAACAATTTTAAGACGTTCCTTTTCTGCCATGACCAATGAAATTGACTTTATGCGCAATAATTTTTTTTTTTTTTATTAATCTCACTGATTATCTTGATGATTTAAATGATTACTATATTTCTTATAATCGTGCAAAAGAATCCATCTGGATTCTCCATAAATTTACCCCTAGTTGAAAAGTTTTCATGGATTATATAAGGCTTAGTAATAGAGAATGTTTACTAGAATTTTTTTTTTCTTATCTTTATATTGAGAAGGGAGTCCAGAATCAAGAACAAAATAATACTCTACATAATTCCACCTCTGTTATTCTGGCATCGAAAATGAAATATATAGAATATCATAGTTCCAATCAGAATTTTCGTAATATTTCAAACTAGTATATTCCTCAATTTTAGAATAGGAAAAATCAATGTCTCCCTTCAAGAAACGGTCCCCCCAGTAAGAAATGATATGGTATATACGAGAGTTAGTAGAATTTAAAATTTGAAATTGCGACAGAACAGGTCATATGGCAAGGAATTATCATAAATGTACTCAACATATGGCACCACAGGCTAATCTTACTGAGGTCCTATTTATTGTTATGATTACAAAATCGATTTAGTTGGAGGATCCGAAGGGTGGTGGGTAGACACGGGTGCTTCTCGCCATGGCTGGTATGATTGAACTATGTTCAAATCTTATTCTGAAACAGAGGATAAAAATATGTTTTTGGGTGATTCTCACACTACTTTAGTTGCTGGGGCTGGTGAGGTGGAATTGAAGTTTACCTCTAGAAAGACATTGATTCTGAAAGATATTCTATATACTCCAGAGATGAGGAAGAATCTTTTTTCGGGCTATCTTCTCAATAGGACCGGGTTTACTCAGACTATAGGGTCTGAAGTTTATACTTTAGCGAAAAATAATATTTTTGTTGGGTGGGGTTATGTTATTGATGAGATATTTAAATTGAATGTTGACGTGAATGAAATCTCTCCTTCTGTTTATATCTGTTCTTTTAATATTTGGCATTATAGATTAGTTCATGTCAACAAACGTATTACTAAAAATATGTATAATTTATGCCTTATTCCCGAATCGACTGTAAATGATTTTGAAAATTTTGAATTTTGCAGTCAAACAAAAACCACTAAAACTCCTCATAAATCCGTAATACAAAAGGAAATTGAGTCATTTGATTTAATTCATTCTAATATATATAAATTTGATGGTGTGTTGACTAGAAATGGAAAGCGATATTTTATTACATTTATTGATAATTGTTCTGATTATACTTATGTTTATCTCATGAAACATAAGAGTGAAGCATTTGATATGTTTAAATTATTTGTCACTGAAATTGAAAATCAATGCAATAGAAAAGTGAAAAGATTGCATAGTGATAGAGACCCTAAATATGATTCTGATATGTTTATTGAGTTTTTTAAATTACATGACATTATTCATGAAAAAAGGCACCTCATTCTCCTGAAATGAATGGAAAAGCTGAAAGAAAAAATAGGACTTTGATTGAGTTTTGCTATTTTGCTAAATTCTAGTGTTGTTTCTTATTGGTGGGGAGAGATTTTATTGACCGCATGCTATGTGTTAAACTGTGTTCCCAAATAAAAAAATAATATTTCTCCATACGATTTTCAAAGGCAGGAACCCAAATTTGTCTTATTTTAATATTTGGAAAAAACTTGCTAGTTGAGCTTATAAATATATGTTTAGGTTATGCTGTGAACTATAAAGCATATGTATTTTGTGACTTGAATTCTCATACCATTATTGAATCGACTGATGCTGATTTTTATATGGATAAATTTCCTTTTATATCAAGGAATAGTGGGGGCTCGACTTCTAGTAATAATCCAATAACTAGTATTAGTGAACCTCGTATGTAATTAGAATTTGAACCTAGAAAAAGTGTACGTGCTAGAATTGCTAAAGATTGTGGTTCTGATTATTATGTCTTTACTGTTGAACAAGACCCACAAAGTATTCAAGAAGTCTTGTCTTCTGTAGATGCTGAATTTTGGCAAGAAGTTATAAATAATGAAATGGAATCATTTGCTTTTAATAGGACTTGAGATTTAGTTGTTTTACCCCCTTGCTACAAAACTATAGATGTAAATGGATATTGAAAAGGAAATTGAAATCTGATGGTACAATTGATAAATACAAAGCTCGCCTAGTTGCTCAAGGATTTAAACAAAAAGAGAATATAGATTTCTTTGATACTTTTTAGTCTGCTAGTCGAATTACATCTATTCGTGTTTTATTTGCACTCACTACAACATAAATGAGCTAATGTAACACCAAAAAAGTGTTACATATATACTAAAATATGTTACTATAGACTTTAGGTAACACTTTATTGGCGTTACATTTGCCGGTGCTACCTAAAGTCTAATGTAACACTTTTGATGATCTTTAGTAACACTTTTAATAAGTGTTACATTAGATTTTAAATTGTAACACTTAATGGTAACACTAAAAAAATGTTACGTATAACCCCCTTTATGTAACACTTTTAATTGAAAGAAAAAATTGAAAATTTGTCATTGCTGGGTTTCGAACCCAGGTTGCTAGATTGCAGGAGCTTAAGCGCAAAGTCTTAACCACTAGGCTACAATAACTTTTTTAGTTATTTTATAAAGAAAAACATTATATACACAAGATTTTATTATAACATCAATAAAATACACTCAAAATTAAGTTCTCATCAAATTACCATCTAACTTAATTTAATTAGGTTATTCATATCAATTTGACACAATGTTTCCATTAATTTTTTTTCATTTTCATCCACTCATATATATATATAGAAAACTTGTTGTATATCACATTAATTTTATACATCTACTTATTGTAAATAAATCTTAAAACATTCTCATTAATTTTAATTACCATAATTTTGTGTATTAAGACACCTTCATTGTTGTGTTTTATAGATTTTAAATAAAAAAATAAACTTACTAACATGAAGAGACATGACCAAATATCCCAAGTCTAGGTTCTCACACTTAAGAAATATATTCAAATTCTTAAAGTTACAAGTTTATTTTGTAATTGTTTAGAAAAAATTTAATGTGTCTATATCTATACACATACACAAATAAGTCACAAATAAAATTTAATATATTCTTGATAACGAATAAGTAAATCTTTAGGTGCTCTAATAAATTGTTATTTTTGTAGGTCTGAGTCGATTGTTTTCACCACTTATGTTACAGATATTCTATTGTGATAATTAAGATGTAACACATAAGACAAATAAATATTAAAGTCACATAAGAAAAAATAATCCACAAATATTTAATTAGTTCAAAATAAAATAAATAATTTTATTATTTACAAGTGTTACCTATTTATAAGTGTTACATAAAAGTGTTACTTATTCAAAAGTGTTGCATAAAAAGTGTTACTTATTTAAAAGTGTTACCTAAATGTGTTACAATTTAAAAGTGTTACGTTCAAAGCGTTACATATTCTTAAAGTGTTACACGAAAGTGTTATATATTCGCAGATGTTACAAAAGTGTTACATGAAAGTGTTACATATTCATAAGTGTTACAAAAGTGTTACATAAAAGTCAAAATTTTAAAAGTGTTACAAACAAAGTGTTACATAAAGTCATTTATGTTGTAGTGACTTGCTTCCATATGATATAGTTGTGCAGCAAATGGATGTGAAAACTTCATTATTAAATGGTGAATTGATTGAAGAAATGTATATGGATCAGTCTGAGGGCTTTATAATTTCTGAACAAGCAAATAAAGTTTGTAAATTGAATAGATCTTTTTATGGATTAAAGAAAGCTCCAATGCAGTAGCATGGAAAATTTGATAATCTTGTTATCTCGCATGATTTTAAAGTGAATGAAAGTGATAAGTGCATTTATTATAAATCAGAGAATGAGCTTTCTATTATATGTCTTTATGTGGATGATTTGCTTATGTTTTTATTCTAATATTCATGTGGTTAACAATGTGAAATCCTTGCTATGTGCGAATTTCGATATGAAAGATCTTGCTGAAATAAATGTTATTCTTAGAATTAGGATTACTAGGTCTGTAGAAGGAATTTGCTTAGATTAGTCACATTACATTGAGAAGATTTTGGAAAAGTATAACTATTTTGATTGTAAACCTGCATGCACACCATACGATCCTAGTGTAAAATTATTTAAAGATACTGGTGATAGTGTAAGACAATCTGAGTATGCAAGCATAATTGGTAGCCTACCCTACGTAATTAATTGCACTAGACAAGATATTGCATATGTTGTGAGATTGTTATGTAGATTTACAAGTAGACCGAGTATTGAGCATTGGCATGCAATTGAGAGAGTTATAGATATTTGAAAAGAACTGTGAACTTTGGTTTACACTATGAGAAGTTTCATGTTGTTCTAGAAGGATAGAGCGATGATGATTGAAATACTCTTTGAAATGACTCCAAGGCAACCAGTGGCCAAATATTTTTGGTTGGGCAGTCTCTTGGAAGTCAAAGAAATAGAGTATTTTGGCTCAGTCTACATTAAGTATGAGATGGTAGCATTGGCTACAACTAGTGAAGAAGCGGGATGGTTAAGAAATCTACTATGCCATACTCCCTTATGGGAAAGACCGATTCCAGCTATATATATTGATCCGTTGCGATAGTATCGCAGCTATTGCAAAAGTTTAGAACCGTTATTATAACGACAATAGACGACAAATACGTCGTAAGCATAACACTGTTAGAGAATACCTATCTACAGGGGCTGATAAGTGGATCATATACGTACTGACAAAAAATTAGTTGACCCTTTGACTAAAGGATTAGCACGAGAGAAAGTATGGAGAGCCTCGAAAGGAATGGGACTTATGCCCATAGATTGATTGATGAGTTACATACGATGGTAACCCAACCTATAGACTGGAGATCTCAAGAAATAGGTTCAATGGGTAATAACAAGTCATAAGTAATATGTGTGAATAATGTTAATTTTATAATTTGGAAGCGTTTCGAGTATTGTTGTGTTGAAGCATGATATGCTGAAGCGATATAATTAAGGTTGAGTTTATATTTTTAACTCTTAATGGGTTCTATATATCCAATTGGGTTGGGATACTTAACTACAAGAGTACTCTTGATAGACCCACCTATTGTACAACGACTTGGTACATTTTCGAGTTAAGCATCGTGTTGTTAGCAGCTACCGGTCATTTTACATGAATAGCCGGTTCTCGAGATAAAATTTTAAATTTTTATAACTTAATTGTACTCACTTAAACATACAAGAAGAAAAAAAAAAAAAAAAAAACCCTGTAGTTCAAAATGGCGTAGTTATAACATTTTCTCTTATTTATTTAATATAGTTGGTGTCAAATGGGAAGCTTAAAAGCATTAAACACAAAGTAAAAGCAAGTCAAACTCGACCACAAATTTTCGTGGCATGTTTCTTCCCGGACCCACAAACATGGCCAAGATTTATAGGCCCATTGATGAGCTAATATCAGAAGAAAATCCTCCAGTTTACACAGATATTGTATTAGGTGAATACATAAAGAAGTTCGTGAAAACTGGCACAAACAATTATCGTGCTTTTGAGTATTACAAGTTGCGTAGGTAGGCGTCACCATAACTATTGTTGGTTATGAAATTATGCAGCTTTCAAATAATTTACATATCAGTCGTGTGATGTTTGTAAAATCATTATGCACTTGTATGAGGTTGGTATTGATAAATTTGGTCAATTGTGTCGACCGTGTGACTATTTGCTATCTGTATTACTGCCAGACGGTCTTATATGAAATCGCCTGGAATATAATGTGTCCATTTGTCCAAAGTTACCGATGAAAACAATTTAGATGTTTTTTTATGTTTGTGAAACAATTGTATTTAATACTCTGTATGATATATTTTATGAATTTGATAATTCAAATTTTGTTGCTTTTTTAATTTGACACGATCTGTAAATAAGATATCTAATGAATAAATACGTTAATTTAACTTATATGATATTGACAAAATCTCATGTGCATCAGTTGCATGGTACAATTCGGATTAAGTATCACGATTCATGTTATGAGTAAAAGTATTACATCCAGAACATATAATATTTTTTGGCAAAAATAATAATATATTTTGACTCATATTTTGGATTGCACAAATTTAAATCCGTGCAACTGATGTACAAGAGACCTCTCCTGTAATATTATGATTTACATAAATAAGTCAACCCATGTGGATTGACAATGTGTTAAATAAGAGCTTTAGGTGATGCAAACTTCTAAACTTAGTTTCTTTATTCTTTTTTCCCAACAAACACGTCACTAATAAATAAATAATTTCAAGTTTGCATTAAAGAAAGTTATTTTACAAATTTGATGTGTTAGTTTAAGGTTCACCCTAATATATATATTGGGGAAGATTAAAATTATTTTTGACATATTTTTCATCATTTTATTTTCTTCAACTAATAGTATTTTAACATTGTACAATCTAAGCAAATTTTCATACAAATCTTATAATATTAGTATAAATAAGGTATGAAAAAAATATAGAGAAATTTATAATAATAAAAAAATTATACATTTCATAATATCTTAAATTATACCTGAAAGTATAAAATGACACTTATTTGTGAAATAAAGGAGTATAACTTTGTTTATAAATGCTTTTGGATTATCCTAGATTTTTTGTTATACTTGAAATCTACTTAAAAAATTCTAAAATATTGACTTTTATAAACTGAATTAATCACCTTCCATTTAAAAGACTATTATTGCAAATAGTGGTCATGGCTTTATAAAGAAGGAAAACACATAAATGGGTGCGACCAAAAAAAGAAAAAACAGAATTGCAAAAAAGCACTTTATTACCATTAACTATATGTGTCATCATTTATTCAAACTCTTTATATTATTCATATAAAATCAAGAAACATAAATCTGATTACCTTAATAGCTATTAAATGGTAAATATATGCTTTTCCAGTAATTATTTCTTGCATATTGTCTAAACGTTTTGAATTTTTCTTTTATTTTCCTTTGTAGAATATCATTATAATCGTTGAACAAAATAAGTTTGTTCCAATATTTAAATACACAATCAGCCAAATTACATTAATAATAAACAATGAAATTTAAGCAATTTAGGAATTCTATTTTTAAACATTAATAGCTATACTCTTTTAGACAAATTTTAAATACACTTACAATGAATATGAGCATTATCTAGAAAAAAATTAAATTTCAACTCTGCATCGGTTCCTATATATATCTACAAGAATTAGTATTTTCTTAGAAAAGACTTGCAATATTCTTAGATAAAATTAATCCCGAAAAGAAATTATAGCATTTCTAAAATTCTTCCGTACCATGGCTAAGCTAAACCCATATGCCGAGCCATTCATGCCAGCATTGCAGCGGGCTAACGCTCAACGGTGGGAAATCTCCAATTTTTTTACAAGGTTTGTGAAAGATAAAGTCAAGACTTAAAATTCATTCTACTATTTCTGTTGTAATAATTGATACAAATTAGATTTAGAAGGTAGCGCGTGATAATTTTACCTATTATTACAGATAATTATTTAGTATTAAAGTTCTTTTCTATAAAGTTATATGAACTTTTATTACTTTGGATTTTCATTTCAAACTGATCCATACTTCTAGATTTTTGTACATGGAAAAAAACGAAATGTCATTTAAACATTTGCAAAACTATTTTGTGAGTTTATCTCTTAGATAGTGTTTTATTTTATACGTTTCATGATAAAATAATTTTCTAGTCATATTGTACTTGCTTCATTTCATAAAAATAATTTCACTTTAAAATCATCTATTATTTCAAGAAAAAAGGTGTTTCAAAATTTATTTTCTCGTTTTAGTTGTAAAAATAAAAATATTAAATTCTTTAATTTCACAAATAAGTTACATATATATGATTGAATAAGTCAAATTGATAAATAGCAGATCTCGTATAAATTAAATTTATAATTTTTCAAAGGGAATAAAAAAATTATATCTCCATAAAAATGATATTTTATTGGACGACGGGATTATTTTTTATAATTAATCTTAAATTATTATTTATTAGTTTAAGTCTACTTTAAAAGGTGCTGCCTATCGGTTGATCAATTTTTATTTGTTATTATTATTACAATACATTAATGGTTTGTTTCGTTTTCTTTTTTCCCTTTTTTTCTTAATAAATAATCATTCCGCTAGGAAGTTTGCTTATTAGTTAATTAGATATTAATTAAATTATTACAGTCACTATATTTAAAAAATGAGAATATATATACTAGACCAACAACACAATATTCTTTAGTTTCTCTGGTATACTAATTCCTTCGTTCCATATTAATTGACGTTTTAGTATATTTTTTCTTTTTTCAATTAATTGATGTTTTACATTTGCTGAATCCTAAAATATCTATATTTTTCAATTTATAAAAAATATTTTGATTTGGTCAAATATTTAGCTGAGGGTATATCTGTCAAAATATGTCATCCTTACTTCTTTCCTTTCATACTAAAACGTCAATTAATATGGAATAGAGAGAATAGTATATATATACACATATACATATATATATATTTCGAAATAAATGAGCTGAGATTAGAAAGAAAAAAAATTCTGAAATGATAAGTTAGGACTAACAAGATAGCCTTGAAATTAGGTGCACCATATAAGTCATCTATATTTAGTTTATTAAGTTAATTTTATCTACCCATGCTTACATTACATTACATGTATCATTTATTAATGATAATTATAGTATCCTCTGCAAATACTTTTTCTAAATATTGTTTTAAAATTTTATAAAATTAACGACAAATTAAGATATTTTGCCACAAAAATTCGTCGCCAAATGTAATAGCGACGACTTCATATGGCCCTGATGATGAAATAAAGTTGGTTAGTGGCTAATTGTTTTGCAGCTATCTTTTATTTTTCTAGGATATACTGGATATTTGAATTTCTTTTTGGCATTTTGGCACTTCAATATTTCGGTATACCAAATTCTTTCGATATTTTTGTATAGTATTTTGGTGTACCAAATTTCAATGGTACCGGAACTTAATATTATCATACCGAACCACCTTACAGAGGTTATATCCTATGCAAATATTATTCTTAATATTATTTTATGGTTTTATAAAATTAGCATACAAAGTCAAATATTTTTTTCCCATAAAGATTGCGGTAGTATACATAAGTCGTCGTTAATTGTAATAGCGACGACTTCATAACGATGGATCTAACGACAAAATAAAATTGATTAATGGCTAATTTTTCGTTTTTGACATGCATGTTTTTCGTCACACCTATTTAGGTACATGCTTAGGTTTTGATTGTATATATATGTGTGAGTGTGACAGGTGGTTTGGAGAAGACAGTGTGGAGCTTGTGTACGTACATAAGGGGCAAAATAGATATCCGACATTTGGGAAATTAATTTTTACTAGAAATGCTTTTCCGACGATGGTGTTACGCGACGAAGAAATAGTGAAGCTCTTTGTGAATGGGAAGCCTCTTTGGCTCAAGAAGTACATTTCAAGAGGCCAACGTTATAATAATTAAATTTAATTGTTTGTAAGAAAAATCATAGAATAAGTAAAGGTTTGGTTTTGTTAGCTCGGAACTATATTTAATGATGAGAAATATTAAATTTTTTATGAATTAACTCTTGTTATTTCTATATTTAGTTTCTTGTATAGTCAGAAATGTTTTGGTTGGAAAAAAAATCAAATATAATTATCCTATTTGTGTTTTGCTATTTACATATATATTGTTTAAGGAAATACTCTCTCCGATTCAAAAAGAGTGCTGCCATAGAGAAATTAAAAATGTTAAAAAAAAGTGTTGCTTTAACAAAAAAACAAAACAACCTACTTAATTTAGTTAACTAGTAGTATTCCCGTGCGATGCACGATTTGTAAATATAAATGAATAAATAATAAAAAAAAATATGTCTATATAATTTTAATTTAATAAAATTTTACAATTTTGTTTATAACTATTACAATTAATATTATGTATAATAAGAGTTAAAAAAAATTATATGTTAATGAAAGAAAAGTCAATGAAAAGTCGTAAAAATTAAAAAAGTATATAAATTTGAGTAAGTTATAAAATATTCATGTTTATCTTTCTTCATGTATTAATATCTCTAGCATCCACGCAAGGAGGTCATATTGTTATTTCGATATTTAATTTCTTGTCTAATCGGAAACATTTTGGTTGGGAGGAAAAAAAAAATCAAGATAATTGTCCTATTTGTTTTGCTAATTACATATATATTGTTTAAAGAAATTCTCTCCCCAGCCCAAAAATTAGAAAGTTAAAAATTTGTATGCAACTATTACAATATAAAATGATATGACGAATTTTAAATCTTAACTTTATCTTTCACATAGCTAGTAAAATATTTGCAGATTTCCCACCGTCTAAGTGGTGCACCATGTGAGAAGGTCATAAATAAAGACTTCTCATTTACATCACATGATTCCGGCGCGTGCTATTGAGCGTTAGTGTGTTGCAATGTTGGCATGAATGGCTCGGCATTTGTGTTTATCTTGCCCATGGTGATATAGAGGGATTTTAAAAGTGCTATATATAATTTCTTTTGAGGATTAATTTTATCTAAGAATATTGCATGTCTTTTCTAGGAAAAGCTAACTCTTGCAGATATATGTAGGAACTGATGCAGAGTTGAAATTTGTTTCTTTTTGAGATGATGCATATATTCATTGTATGTATTTTTTAAATTTGTCTAAAAGAATATAAGTATTAATGTTTAAAAATGAGATTCCTGATTTGCTTAGATTTTATTATTAATTTCATTACAATTTAGCTGATTGTGTATTTGGAATTTTGAATAATGGAATGGGTTCATTTTGTTCAACGATTTAAATGAAATTCTAAAAATGAAAATAAAAAATTTCAAACCACTATAGGGAAAGCAAAGATTTTACCATCAGTAACTATTAAAGTAATCAAAATTTGACAAAGTCTCATGTGCAGTAGTTGTACGATGCAATCTTGGTTAGGTATCACGATTTATGCCTAAACGTACTATACCTTTACCCAACACAATTTATAACTTTAGGCATAAATCGTGATATATTTTCACCATTATACGTTTAACCAAAATATGTAATACCCTTAGGCATAAATACACTACAACAAATAAGGGAATTAGCGACGAATGAAAAATGTCGCTAAAAGTTATAAAAACGTCACAAATAATTATTTGGGACGAAATTAATTCGTCACACCAAACGTCACAATATACTAGTCGCTAATAGTATTTAGAGACGAATTTTCCAAAACGTCCCTAAAATATTTTTTAGTGACGTTTCTTAATTGTCTCAAAAGATTACTTTTTGTTACATTTTCTTAATTGTCTCAAAATATTTCATTTAGTGACTTTTTAAATTGTCTCAAAAGATTTCTTTTAGTGACGTTTTTTATATTGTCTCAAAATGTTTCTTTTAGTGACGTTTTTTAATGTCTCAAAATATTTCTTTTAGTTACGTTTTTTTTTTTAATTGTCTCAAAAAAAATTCTTTTAGTGATGTTTTTTTTTATTGTCTCAAAAAAATTCTTTAGTGACATTTTTTAAAATTGTCTCAAAAACATCTTTTTAATGACCTTTTTTTAATGTCTTTATTGTCGTTAAAATTTCTTTTAGCAACGGATTCTTAAACATTGCAGTTCATCATCCCTAACATTTTATTTTCAAAATTCGTCTACTGGCGACAAATCAGTAGCACAGACAATTCACATTCACATTATAATATGAAGTGTAGGATGTAGGAACAATAATAATTTTAAATTAAAAACTGTGATCAACATTCAACAAGTCATACCAACTTATTCGTAAATGCAGGGAATAGAAAATGACAAACATAAATTTCATTGGCATGCAATGAAGTGCAAGAAGGATGCATCCGCGTCTCTCTTCCCAGAATTTCGAGACTCCTTTGTCGTAGAAGAACACCATCCATGGAGTAGTTACTCATCTACAAACAAACATATGAATCCCATTAACAAAAATCAAATTCACCATCTCAATGTCTTGAAAATTAGATTACTTTGTCACATTCATGCAACAATTTACAATCATGCGGCAAAAAATACTAATCCCAATTCATATTTATTCTAGTCACTATAGTACCAGAAAATACAAACGATGAAATCTAATTTATGTGTGCACACATTCATAAACTCATAGAGAAGAGGATATGTATGTGCATGTCTGCACAGGCACACAATCTTAAATATCACTAAGAGAGAGCATTGCTTAATTTTAACACAAGTATATATGTTTATGTTAATATGTGAAGTTTCTGTCCTTATTATGTGTAGAAGAGATGATATGGAAGTGGAAAAAACAAGAAACTGCTTTTGAAGCCATCAGAGTTTCAAAGCTTCCACTAACAAAAATATTTAATTTTGGATAAATCGAATCAAGACAATAAAACAAATTATAGTACACCCTATTTAATTAAAACTATCTAATTCTGAAGGTCTAATTACAAATATTAGTGGCCTGGTCCAATGCCATTTGATGTGAGTTCTTTCTAACCAATCTTATTAGGCTTCCATAACTAAAGAGATAAATTTGACCCATAAGCAAACAATTAAATGTCTAAAATCTGAGTATCAAGGATCCACAGTTAGATGAATACTATGCAGAGACCTTCACTATGAACAATTAGAATAGACAAAATGTACAGAAAACATGAATTAACAGTCCTTTGCTATACTTTAAGGCAATATCAAAATTCAATATTCATGCACAGGGAAATCACTATATGATGGTCAAACAGAGAGTACATAAACATAAATAGAAAATAAAATACGTGATATGGGTCAAAAGTGTCCCTTTCAGAAACATTTAAGAATGTTGCAAGACAAACAAGCTGCAAAAGAGATGCAATGAGTAAGAACGCGTAGGATGTGAACGATAAACATCGACTATTCAATTCATATCATAATAACTAACCTTTACTAGTGTTGTCACAAGATAGACAACAGCTTTAACTGAAGTACCAACTATGTCATACTCGGATCTGTAGAACTAAACTGATCAACAACAGACTGATTGTTTTTCCTGACATAATCGACTACAATAAATAAGCTCCCAATGCATTTGACAATAGATATAAGATTTTATAAAAAAAGTAAAAGGAAAATTTCAGGGGAATACCAAGTAAAGGAAACTCACGAACCAATAAGTTACTCTACACCTTGATCGGAGAAAACCACCACCTAATATGCACATCCTTGGTCTCTGTAATCATGAAATGTTTGTCGTCACAATTGGTTGTTTCATTTAACATCACAATTCAGTTGTTCATGCAGAAAATCCAACCAAAAAGAAAAAAAAAGATTTAGCTCTGGAGGAAGCTTCAAATATATAAGCATTGGATTGCATAATATTGACCAATATATAAGCATCAGGATCATATCCCAATACTCAAAACATCATGCGTAATAAGAGCACTTCTTTTAATTCACACATGATTGACAAGTTTCAAGCGATACAAATCAATTAGCAACATCACAACTTAAATGAAATCATAACTCCTCAGGTCTTACAATAATGCATACAGCCGTGCACTATTTCAATGAGCACAAATAAATCCTCATAGAGAAACTAAAAGAATAATTTTCAATCTTTACTTTCATGGTTAGAAATTTGAATCTTTCACTTATTCCCAACCTGCTATTAACTAAAAAACGTGGGCAAAAACCAAGCCAAGAAAAAAGAAGAAAGAATGCCAATGGTATATAGTACTCACTGAACAAACTATAAAGTTGCATCAACAACAAGGGAAACACCACTGTAGATAATCTTGTCCTAAGAGAAATTTGTAAAACATACCAACTAAAAAGTCCTTATATGCACATCATGATATTTGAAAGAATGCGTCTGGAAAAGCTTTTATGCACCAGAATCGGCCACCTGAACCTGGAGACAGGTGAAAGAAAAGGACTTACATATTCAAATTAAGACAAGGATGATATTGATACTAACACTAATAATAATAGAGAGTGCGAAGGTTAGCTTACGATTGAAAAGTTGCAGCTGGTGCGCTGTGTGAGAAATCATCCTTGTGCTTCCCTCCCCCAAATCTCCTTTATTTTCTTCATATGATACGACAACAAACAAGTGGCCTATTTGAGGTCGTGCCTTTCATCAACACCAACAACATAATAAACAATATTGAGGCAAGCTAGAATTCCCACAGCACAGTGAATGTTAAGAACAGTAAATGGTGTTAAAAGAGACGTCTTCTCGCTTGAAATTTGGATTTTCCTTTTCCTTAATGTGCATAAAAATCTATCTATCATCGACATGTTTCGTATTTAGAAAATATAGACCGAATTTAAAGAGAAGATAGATAGAGAGAGAGAGAGAGAGAGAGAGACACGAAGAGAAAGAGTGATATGGAGAGAAAGAGAATGGGGGGAATTGTACAAGCACATGGTGATGCGGCAGATGGCTTCACGTTTGTTGTCGTCTCTTTCAACCACCGACCGGGCAGCTGGCTCGCCGTCTGATGCCTTCTCTTTAAATCCAATAACAGTCAGTGCGACGGTACCACGACGAAAACGAACGAGGAATCGGTGAAATACAAAGAAAAATGGTAGATCAGAAAAGGAGAATGGCGGAGAAGAGCGAAGAACGACCGGAGAATGGCCGGAGAAGATGACGAAGTGAGGGTCAGTTGGGGGTTAGGGTTTATACTTTCGGACTTTTAATTGATAAAGTGGGGTTGATTTAGCTTGTTATTTTAATAGCATTTTTTAGGAGAGTTTAAAAGAAAAGTCTGCTATCCTATTTTCAAATAAAATGATATTGTGACATTTTAAAAAAAAAGTCACAAAATGTAATATAAGTATTTTAAAATTAAAATAAAATGATATTGTGACATTTTAGGAGAAAAAGTCACATAATATAATAAAGTAATTATAAAATTAAAAAAAAAAATGATATTGTGACGTTTTTCCCTAAAATGTAAAAAAATGTAATAAAGTAATTGTAAAATTAAAAAGAAAATGATATTGTAATAAAGTAATTGTAAAATTAAAAAAAAAATGATATTGTGACGTTTTAGGAAAAAACGTCACATAATGTAAAAAAGTAATTTTAAAATTAAAAGAAAATGATATTGTGACGTTTTAGGGGAAAACGTCACCTAATGTAAAAAAGTAATTTTAAAATTAAAAGAAAATGATATTGTGACGTTTTCTCCTAAAACGTCACAAAATGTAATAAAGTAATTCTAAAATTAAAAAGAAAATGATATTGTGACGTTTTCCCCTAAAACGTCACAAAATGTAATAAAGTGATTCTAAAATTAAAAAGGAAATGATATTGTGACGTTTTAGGGGAAACCATCACAAAATATAATAAAATAATTCTAAAATTAAAAAGAAAATGATATTGTGACGTTTTAGGGGGAAATGTCACAAACTGTAATAAAGTAATTCTAAAATCAAAAGAAATGATATTGTGACGTTTTAAGGGAAAACGTCAAAAAATGTGTTATAAGTAATTCTAAAATTAAAAGAAAATGATATTGTGACGTTTTGGAAAAAAAGGTCATATAATGTAATAAAATAATTTTAAAATTAAAAGAAAATGATATTGTGACGTTTTAGGGGAAAACGTCACAAAATGTAATAAAGTAATTTTCAAATTAAAATAAAATGATATTGTGACGTTTTAGAGAAAAATGTCACATAATGTAATAAAGTAATTTTAAAATTAAAAAAGAAAATGATATTGTGATGTTTTAGGGGAAACGTCACAAAATGTAATAAAGTAATTTTAAAATTAAAATAAAATGATATTGTAACGTTTTGAGACGTCATTAGAACAACGTCACAAATATACACGATTTTGAGACGTATTTAGAATAATGTCACAAAATAATGTCTCATTTTGAGACGTTTATAAGAAATCGTCCCTAATATCAATCCTTTTGAGACGATCTTAAGAAATGTCACAAAATAATGTAACATTTTGAGACGTTCTTATAAAAAGGTTACTAATATACACGATTTTGAGACGTATTTAGAAAAATGTCACAAAATAATGTAACATTTTGAGACGTTTAAGAAAAATGTCACTAATATACACCATTTTGAGACGTATTTAGAAAAAAGTCACTAAAAAATGCCTCATTTTGAGACGTTTCTAAGAAAACATCACATATAGTATACCATTTAGATACGTTTTTTAAAAAATGTCACACAATAATTTATTTGGGACAATATATGCAAAACGTCCCATAACGCAACCTATTTGAGACGATTTAAAAATCATCCCAAAATAAATCGTCCCTAATTCCCTCATTTGTTGTAGTGATACCTTTCGACTAGGCATAAGTACTATTACCTTTCGACACATGACTCCGATTGCACAGGTCTAAGATCCGTGCAACTAGTGCACAAGACATCACAAGAAACTAAAGAATTGACTACCAAATTTACCGAAAAAATAATTTTGTCATTAAATAGTATAAATTACCTACAAATTACCCACCGATTTAAATGAATTATTTCACCTACGGAATTAGCTAGGAAACAACTAATAGTAATTTAACTACGGAATAATCCATAGGTAAAATAGTCGCACCAATGAATTTTCCTACAGAATAATAGTAGGTGAAAATAAAATTATTTTACCTGCGAAATTTTTCCTAAACAAATATATTTATTTATTTTTTTAATATATTACCTATAAAATCACCTAAAAATTTATGAAGTACCCTTTTTACATATTACATTATTTTAACAAAATAATTATTTCAGCAGGCGCCAAACACAAAATTCCCTCCTAATCGTCCCCTCCCCCTCATAATTTTCTCTCATAAAAGATGAAGCCCTATAGATCTTTAGAGATGGCGTTAAAAAAAGTCAGCTTGTTGGATAAAACATAGATTGGTTGCTTGCGTAATCTCACTCCTCGCTCAATAACTGATCTGACATTTACTGACATCAAGGTGCCTACAGATTTGCGACCTAAAATCAGTAACTTAGTATTTTTTTCATTTTGTATTATCATGAGTTCATATAACTATTTTAAATTGAAATTGATATTTTCAATAGCTTTTCATTTGCTATTACTATATATGTAAGGTTCTCAAAAATATGTCGGCTACAGATGTTCTACTTTATAGTGATTGTTTTGCATACCAACTGTTTTATTAAATGCTATTAATACAATTAAATATCAACGAAAAAAAAACATCACAGAAAGATTAGCGAACATAATCTTACATTAATCACATACATTGAGGCTAATGATGAATCTCAAATAGAAAACCAGAAAAGTTAATTAGAAAATTTTGATACATAGAGACGCAGTCAATTCGTGTGAAATTAGGGGGTTAATGTATTTGATTTTCGAAAATTAATAGAATCGGAATATAATATAATATAATATAAACAAAAATATATTTCCAAGCTAATTTTATTATCAGCGCATGTTTGAATTTCAAAAATTAAGAAAACCTAAATAAAATATAATATACTATTAATGTTATCATCAATTCCGAATAAAATATTTAATAAACTGAATAAAATATCATTATCCGATGTTTAAACCGCAGGTTTTAAATACAGAGATTGATTAAATATTCTTTTGCAAATCTATACAAAGAATAATGCGATTTTTTCAATCTTTTAAAATATAACAATAAGTAAATCTTCTATTGAAGATATCTGATAATAAAATAGCCAAATCATATTGAATCTTTCAGATATAATTCATGATTTGTTTTACTGCATATAAATATTAAATCTGTCTAACTCAATGTACAATTACAAATCGCCATTACTATGTAGGAAACGCCAATACCGTGAAACCTACATTACTTCTTTTTTTTTTTTTTTTCCCGCAAGTCAAAAAATGTGTTTGGCAACACAAGTATGAGTATTACACCTTCTTCCAAAGATCCTTTCGAGTCTCCACCATCTACCAATTTCGGCATTCGACATATGAACGATACAAATACTATGATACAATTTACAATCTTTGAAAAAACTATGTGTTTTATTTGACACGTCAATTGAATATCTTGCATTATTTTTTTTGGATGTTTGTTTATAGCTACTTCTTTATGATTTCGTTGAGGAATTAAAAAAAAAAAAAAGGAATCAATTCCACCCGATTTTGGTATAAAAAATTATCTAAACAAATACTGGAGTGCAGAAACTAAACTATATATAGACGGTGAGACATATTTGTTTCAAATAATTACCTGGAAAATGGTGACTTGTTGATATTTTCCTACGATGGAAGTTTCAAATTCAGAATCAATGTATTTACGCAAGATGGAATCATCAAGACGAACATATACAGCAGCGAGATTAATCCTAATACTAAAGGTAATACAAACTCTTTTTTTCGAAAAGGTATATAATACGCATCTCGTTGGTGATGTTGTTGCCATCTATTTTCAAAAAAATTAAGTAAACTTTTTTATTTATCATATTTTTATTACTAACAATAATAATGTCCCTGATTACATTCTTCAACATTCTATACTTCGATTGCGCAACACAGGAGATTCTAGCCAGAATCACACTGAGCATGGAGAATGTTGCCAAAATTCAAATCCGTTCACTTTGGAATTATGTAACTTACATTGCTAGGAAAAAAATTGGTAATGTATTATACTTTACTGATTTTATTTTTTTTTATAGATTTTCCAATAATGATTTTTCGAATCCTATAGTAAACAGATAACTTTGAATCTATTTTTGCAGTCCATTCCTATGATGTTTTGGAGAGAAAAACTAACAAAGAAACATAAGAGATCAACTAAGGTTAATCTTATAGCAAATGGTAAGACCTGGACCGTCCCTTGAAGAAGAAGAAGGCAAGAATATGCATGGCAGGAGACGAAACATGAGCATTTATTATTGATTATTTGAGATGTTGGGAACAAAGTGGATTTTCCATCTTCAAGACACCGATGAATTGACTTTTGATGTAGATGAATAAAAAATGGAGATTATAGTAGTAGGTATTATTTAATAAAGTATTCAATAGTAGGTAGGATTTTTAAGTTTCAATATTCATTTTTTTTATTTTAGTTTTTCAAATTTTGAAACCATTCATCAATCAAATATTTAAATTTTGGCAATTATTGATTCTTCACAATTATAAAATGTTTTGTTTAACAATATTAGTACCTTGAATGTGTCATCCAATAATAAATTTTTTATTATGTCTGCCGTCATAAAAATCATTATATAATACAAATTATAACGTGTGCGGGTTGATAATAAGATTATTTTGAAATTCAAAAAGATGTTAAAATTACAAAACATGTGTGCATTGAAAAAATGAACAATTCACTGATGTATGCGGGATTTGAATGTGTATTAGCTAAAAAGGAAATTAAATTGCACACAAAAAAAAAAAAAAAAATCATCGAATGAGTGTTTGATCTCAGTTTTTATGAATAACCAATTAAAAATTGATATGAAAAGTAACATTCGAATGTGATGTGTTTAATAGATTAATTTCTAATATTTTTCCAACTTTTTAACAGATTAAGAAATTTTCAAAAGCCGTAAAGTCTACATATTCGATATAAAAATATATATAGTAAGCAGACCGGTGGAAAGAATAATATAGTAATTTGAATAATCTCATATTTTATAAAAAATAACTTTTTAATAGATTTAGAAATTTGTAGTCGCCATAAAGTCAACATATACTATATTACAAAAACATATGATTTTAAATAACAGACTTATATGTGTTCAAGATTATAATAAAAATAAAAAGCAACATAAAAATCAAAAGATTTGGATATATCCCTCTGGCTAGCGTAAATGTAGGTAAAGTTATTTGGGAAGTTAGATAATATCGAAATTTTGTTTGAACCAAATTTTTTAACAATTATAAAGAAACATTTTCTTTTAAGTTTATATTACTAAATAAAAAAGGGAAAATATTTTAAAAATTAGACTGTAAAATCTAATTAAGATATTCCAGGATCGAAATATCCTGGAAAATTTGTTACAAGAGTTTTAACACAATCTAAATCTAAAAGATACACGCGTGAAATGTAGGGTTTTAACTATAACTACATATCTGCTGTTAAAACTACTCATATTTTATAAAAATTAACTTTTAACAGATTAAGAAATTTCTAGACGCAATAAAGTCTACATATTCCATATTTAAAAAACATGTAATTTAAAAAAAACATGTAGATATGTTAAAAAAATATAATAAAAATAAAAAGCAATCTAAAAATCAAAGCATTTGTATATATCTCCCCATACCTAGCGTAAATGTAGGTAAAATTGTTTGGGAAATTAGATAATATCGCAGATTGAATGAATCATTTTTCTTAAAAATTGTATGAAATGTTTTTTTTTTAAATTTATATGACAAAAAGAAAAAAAAGACATATATATTTAAAATTTAACTAATAAATCTAATTGAGATATTTTAGGATCTAAATATCTGGGCAAAATATTTTACAAGAGTTTTCACAGAATGTAATAGTTACACGCATGAAAGGTAGGGTTTTAATTAACTATAAATACTGCTTCCCTACCGCCCTATTCACCATCACGTGCAAATATTGTATTAAAAAATAGCTCTTACAGAAAGAATGACTCATGTTCTCAACATGGTTGATGAATTGAATCCAGAAAAAATGTTGTGGGCAATAAGATTTCATTTAGTCAGAGCTTCCGTTGTTCTTATGTGGGGACGAACGGATGAACCTTACAGCTATGATCTCATATTCAGAGACCATGAGGTAAAAAATATCTAATAGTTACGTAAAATATATGTAGATTTTCAATATTTTATCCTTTCTATCTACGTGAGGGACATTTGTACATATACTATTTGTATAAGGAGTACTATTCACGCCAATGTGAAGAAGTCACTAATAGAGATACACAAACGTAAGCTTAAAGAGGGAGGACTCTATATCATTTCAAATATTTGGGTTTCTGAAGTTAACCCAAAAGTTACATACAAATCATGTGATCATCCATACAAGATTCAGCTCATGGAAAAAAAACAAAAATTGTTCCGTTGCGAGATGATATGTTCCCCCCTAATATGTACAATTTTGTATCATATGATGTCATTCATTCCGTGGAACAAGTACATGTTTCAAACTATGTGATGTTTTTAATTTTTATGAATACTACACTAAGAATAGAAGACTTACCATCACTTTTTGGGACGAGTATATTGAGGCAGTAATGCCATTCTTGAATGAAGATACTACAAAACTTGTTGTAGTTGCATTGCAATTTTTGGACGATTGAAGGAGTACATGTGTAAGAATGATTGTACTGATTAATTTTTTTTTAAATATATTTCTTCACATATATAAACTTACAATTTATTTATTTCTACATGACATAACTATATCGTTCTTGGACATTATAAAAAATTATAGACGAGGAGCAAGTGACAAACACATATCACATCACCAAGATGGTGGTCAATGGCTCTGATACACAAATCTTATAATTTTGTCAAAGATAATGTTTGATATTCAAAATAAATTTAAATCCAATATATTATTTATTAATTATATGGAATTAAAGCATCCTGTTACATTTTTTATATATGTAGGTTGGGAAAATGACCAATCATATCCCCATGCATTAGTAGGATTTTTGACATGTCTGGAACGTCAACCATTTCAGAGTTTACTAGCGGTGCAGCTAATGTACACACTATTTCTCAACTACTTGAGAAGTCAACAAAGGTACGTTAGATACATGCATTCCACAATAATTTAGTACGTAATTATACTAGGTGAACAAAATATATATTCATTTCACCATAACTTTATTAGTTATAATAGACCAGATGAGATCTTCTATTCCAATCCGTGTTTCATCTTGTATTTCAAAACAATGACTACACGCCACGTGTATATGATGACATCACTAATTAACACAAGGCGCAGTAGATATAACTAGATAAAACACAAATTGGAATAGAGGATTCAATCCGATAATAGACTGTATATAGATTGACTTATAAGACTAATAATTACTTTAAAAATATATATTTTAATAAAAGTTTATAAGTAATCCCAACATTTAAAAAATCGTGCAAGAGGGCCTTTTTTTTTTTTACTTCGGGAACTATCGTCGAAATTGACATGCTCTAATACATGCTTCAGAAAGGTTGCACTGAATGATGACAAGTATGAATGCTATAAACATGGTGCTCAAAAGGGGATGGAGAACTACAGGTGATATCTAATGTACAAACTTTCTTTAAACATTTATTAATTATGCAGTAGTATACTTTAAATATATATGCTTTTGTTCGAAAACCGAACGAATCTTATCCTCAGTTCGTGATTTCTACAGGTACAAGATTGAATTACATGTTCATGACGGAAAAGAAAATGCTTTGTTTGTTTGTTGGGATAGGCAAGGTGCTAGCCTACTTGGAATGAGAGCTACTGAATTGAAGAAAAAGATTGTGAGTATATTAAAATATGACCTACATTTATATATACATAAACAATTGTTGGTTTTTAATATCAAAAGCTACAAAAAGATCCATGATTAACAAATTATTTACACATAAGACTCGGACAAAAATGATTTACTAGAAGAAATGAAAAATCTAGATGGTCGCAAATAGGTCAAAGCGAATATTAAGTGATTCGATTCAAATTTGTGAGATTTGGCTTCGATTCGATTAGTTGATTGAATTTCAAATCCGATTCAAATTCGGGTTGAAACAAACTTTTGAATATATTCGATTTGATTCATGATTCATAAAATTCAAAATTTTCAGAAGAAAAGACCTATTTTTCTTTGGACAAATACAATTCAAATTCGATACAAATTAAATTTATATAGATTCGATTTGATTTAAATTCGAGATTCGAAATTGGAAAATTCTGGTTTTTTTTTTCTACAATACTTAAAAATCATAAAGAGGATAATAAAAACATAAAGAAAAGTCATCTAGCACTAAATAAACTTTCAGCGACATTAAGAGGAACAATCAAATTATAAGCTAGCAGTCAATAACTCAAAGTACCAAAGTATAATCAAATTACATAACCCAATCATCAAACTTCGAATCCCAAGAAGATCATTGTCAAATTAATCAAGAAAATGCTAAAAGACAATCTTACTTCCAAGCCACATTCTTCATTCTTTCAATTGGACATCAACATGAGCTTCCTTCTCCTATATTATAATAAACAAGAGTTAAAGTTGTTATCATTAGAATTTGTAAATAGTAACATGAAATTTGATAAGAAACTTACATATATCATAAGGGGCGTCTTGATCCCGTGAAGTTGACAAACTCAATCTACTCCACAAATAAAAACTTCTATCATATTAGAAGATAAGTTAGCACGATAAGAATCTAAAACTCGATTCACTGCACTAAATGTGGCTACTGATGTTATTGTGCTAATAGGGATATAGCTAAAACATCACGTGCCAACTTAGATAAAATACCAAACTTCAACTCTTGAGATTTCCACTAATTTAAATGTACAAATTCAGAGATCGCCTCCCCATCTTGACATCTATACACCCTTTCCTCCAAGTAAATATCCAATTCCGACTTTGTGGGCTCATGTTCCTCCGCAGAGTTCAAGTGATCAATATACATGAACAAACCAGAAGGTATCAATTTTCCTTTGGACATTATGCTGTTGGTGGAACCTGAAGAAGACTTACTTTGCATGGAGAACTACTTTTCCGAGTCCTCGCTTCAATAACATACTCAAAGAAGCTATGCAATGCTTCCTGAACCTTAATCACATTTGTCCTAGCATCATTCTCATTATATATCTTATTAAAAGCAAACTCAACCAACCTCATTTGAATCTAGGATCACGTGTTGCTCCTATGTCCATCAAAACATTGCAACTCCCCCAATATTTGTCGAATTTGTGCTTGATCTTTCTAACCATATTTTAGATGAACTCATTAGGATGATTCTCTTTTTCATCAATTACATGCTTGACTCTCCAAATAATTGCAAGAAATACATTGGATGTCGGATAATCAGTTTCAGACATTACCTGGGTAGCTTCATAAAAACCTCTAGAATTGCAACAACATCCTCTACTTCATTTCATTCTTCAAAGCTAGGACAACACATGTACAAAGGCTCTCTTTGAGCAAATATGGGAAATGCATCCTTAACTTTAATAGCTTCAACTAAAATTTCATACGTGGAATTCCAACGAGTAGGACAATCAAATGATTAACCTTTTCACCGGAATTCCCAAATGATGCACAATATCAGAGAATTCAATCATCCTATCCTAATCCTCCAATTGATTAATGAACCGCACACTATCTTTAACATCTTCAATGATGCATTTAATATCAGAAAGGTCATCTTGGACAACAAGATTCAATGTATGTGTAGAACACCTCACATGAAACAACTTACCATCCAAAGGTAACTCGCGATTCTTGAAAAAAGTTTCTTTGGCGATACGAAGTGCAACTTAAAGCGTTTTCCACCGATATGGTAAAGATTTTGTTTTCAATTCCCAAATTTTTTGTGCACTTCATAAGCCCATAAAAGATATCAACTCCTAACAAAGGATTTAGAAATATAACTTAAATCAATAAATATGTCATATAAGTTATTAAAATTTAATGTAATGGAATGATATCTTAAAAGTTTATATTACCTGTATGCGGAGGAGCAAAAGGAATGAAACTATGAACTCGTTTCTAAAGTTGCCATTGTGCATCAACAAAGTGTCCATTGACACACATATAAGAAATATTTTGGACCTTTGCCTTCCAAATATCGGTGGTCAATGAAATCTTATTAATGCTTTGCAACACCGAATGCAACTTCTTCTTCTCTATGTCATAAACCGCTTGGACATTATTTCTTGCCATGGCATGAGAGTTCTTCTCAAATTCTGTGAGATGAAGTTTGAACATGAAAGAAAAAACAGGGTTCTCCACACATTTAAATGGTTGATCATTCATTAGAATCCAATGTGCAATGGCTTCTCTTTGCTTCAAATGATCATATCTACTATCGGACAAGGGAGTCATCTCAAATTTGGAATTTTCAGGAAAAAATTGCAACTTCTTTTGATTCTTTAAATGAAGTGCTTTTGAAGACATCTGGTCATGTGATTTTTGAGATGAGATGTTGTACCACTAGTATTCTTGGTAAATCGTGTCCTACAATGTATACACCGATACTTTTCAGCTCTATCATCTCCAGCCACTAAAGTGAAATCACCATGAACTATAGATTTCTTTTGTCTCTTTTTCCCTCTTGATGTGGACTAGCCCTGCTTAATTTCACCATCATTCTCATTATTAAGACCCTTTCATCTCTAGCATTTTCATCTACAATTTGCACATCATCACCCCCTTCAACTTATGCGTTATCGCCTCCACCATCATTTATATCGAATGTTATAATTTTTTTTTTTAAAATATTGAATGATGAAAATATCTATCTACTCAAAATACTAAATAATATGTAAATGCATGTTAGGTAGTACTTACCTAATGAAAATCTTCCATATAATTTCATGTTCTTCAATTGCTTGATCTGCCTTGTTTATGGAATCCATGTCTAATTAGGGAAGCTTGAAAACCTACAATTTTATATACAAAATATAGTTAAACCAAAAGTAATTAACAAAACCATTTCATCATTTTAAAGCTCGTTCCAATGTAGATTATTAAGATTAATAATCTGTTAATTTTGTTGAGGAGGCAAGAAACTACATTTTCAGGGGAAAAAATTGTAGATACCCTGGTTGCCTCCTTTATTGATTATTGACTTCTTTTTTTATAAAGAAAAATGAATATTATCTTATTAGTATCTAATTTTTGTATTTCACATTTAATAGCATTATCTTTTCTAAAGACAAGTAAACTACTAACATGGAGGAAACAACAAACCAACAAACTGATATTGCAAAGATCTATATTATGTAAGAATCCTATTAGCCAAGGAACTAATCAGAAGAAAAAAACAAGAAATGATTAATTTATATACAACAAGAAATGATGTACCATTCAAACTCTGTCATTCTTCATTTATCTTCTACCCCATCAATACAACTTGTTTATGTATTTTTATACGTGGTTAAGGAGTTGATTAATTTTGTTGGGTTTGGGGTTAATAAATCAATGATGTTATATATGAGGCATTTCCAGATTTTTTTGTTGATAAGTTTCTTGTGGTTTAGTAGTTACGCAGCAATTAAAAAAAGGATGAAATTATAGAAGCAAACAGATAATGGTAACTAGTTTCGAAACTATCCTTAAGTTAAAAGATGAATTTTACAACTTTCCCCTAATCTTGAGAACAAAGGGGGAACAACAAGAAGCAGCCAAGAAAGAGTTCATAGAAAATTAGAAATCCTTACTTTAGTGGGACCCACTTCGGATTCGTCGTCGTTGCCTTAATAAATTTCTCAAGCAGAGTTCATAGAATCCTGGTGTCATTGGAAGCAGAGTTCATATATGTGAATGTGAATGGGAATATTATGCCCGGAGAGAGAGAGAGAGAGAGAGAGAGAGAGAGAGAGAGAGAGAGAGAGAGAGAGATGTTACTGCAGTGTGGGAAAACCACGCAGTAATCGGCGCTCCAGTCTCCCGATGCGATCTCCCGTTCCCAGAATCCCAAATGCAAGCGGCAACTGACCTGTTTATGTTTAAATCTGGAACCCTATCAATTTTTGTATATATTTACTATTAAAAAATATACATATATATATATATATATCATAATTATATCATATGTATACATATTTACTATTATATAAATTAATTTCGAATCGAATCACCAAATCCAACGAATCGAATACATATATATTCAAATTCGATTCGAAACTTAAAACGAATATAAAAATTTATTCGGATTTGAATTCGAATTTTATCGAATCGAATCATCCTAAACGAATTCGAATCATAAATCGAATCAGATTTATTTGATTTGGCTGGCATCCCTATTCGCAAGGTACTAATTGAGGTCAAGTTTAACAAAGACGAATCAAGTAATCTTAATAAAGCTTTTACAGTCATAAAGATTTCAGACAATACATAAGTCATCGCACGATTTGAAGAATCATATAATACACCACAACCCATAGGTAAAGTATTACGTGAATATATTAAAAATATTAATGCATAAAATAATTAGATATACTAATCCAAAATCTTCTATGATTATAGGGAGATGATAATATTTAACGACCCGCTTCTAGATTTGATGGACTGTCCCCACAAACCACCACAAGTCTTAGCGCGTTTTGTCCTCACTCACACGCGCACCTTGAGAAACTTCCCAGGGGAACACCCATCCTGAAATTTCCCCAGGCCAAGCACGCTTAACCTTAGAGTTCTTTCAGAATGGGCACCAAAAAAGAAGATGCACCTTGGTGGTATGATTTTCAACTTATACGGTCTCATACCTGCACAGTTTCAGGATACCCTCTTTTTGGGTGTGGTGTCGGTTCGTTCATGTTTCCTTTCATCTAGAAACCTACCAGGAGCCGCTCATTGTCCGTGCCTTTTTCTTATTGCACCGGCAATCACTCCCCGCCCTCGTCGGTCCCGGGCATCACATGCCCACCAGCTTCCGCCTGGTTCGTCCCCAAACCACACCGTACTGGGAGAGGTCCTGCTTGGATACCATTTGTAACAACCCGCTTCTTGATTTGACAGACTGTCCCCACAAACCACCACAAGTCTTTTCTAGCGCGCTTTGTCCTCACTCACGCGCACCCTGAGAAACTTCCCAGGGGGTCCCCCATCCTGAAATTTCCCCAAGCCAAGCACGCTTAACCATAGAGTTCTTTCAGAATGGGCACCAGAAAAGAAGATGCACCTTGGTGGTATGAGTAGCATTAATCAATTCTTTAAACGCTCTCCAACTTATGCAATCCCATAACTACATAGTCTCGAAATGGCCCACATAACCGACTATACGGTCCCATACCCACACAGTCTCAGAATACCCTCTTTTTCGGGTGTGGTGTCGATTCGTTCATGTCTCCTTTCATCTAGAAGCCTGCCAAGAGCCGCTCATTGTCTGTGCCTTCTTCTTATTGCACCGGCGATCACTCCCCGCCCTCGTCGGTCCCAGACGTCACACAATATCTCATCTGTCTATCCTTTAGAGTCCGTGAATGCTAATGTAAGATACTATTAAGTTTTACCCTGCTTTTTAATTGAATTATAAAATCTTAATCTTATACCTAAGTTGTTGAATCTTTTGTTTATAAAAATAATAGGAGTCTATAATGTTTGATGATGAGGTGAATACACCAGAGAAGACTGATCACAAAGAGATTGATGATGATGAGTTGTCGAAGTTACTCCTAATGATGCCGAACCATCAGTTAAGCGAAGACTAGATGAATTTTTTTCCACTAAATAAGAAGCCAAAGGTGGTAGTTGTCAAAGAAGAGAAGTCTTGAACAAGTTATCTATCTAGACTATTTTGGGATGTTTCTACTAGTTTTGGTGTTGTTTGGATTCATTTTCTACTCTAGTTTTTTAATGCTTCTGGTTGTTTACTACTTTCAATTGCTTATGTGAACACCTTTATTAATTAGTACAATTCTGGTTGTTTTGTGCCTTGGTCTATTCATTTTTTAATAGTTTATTCATACTATGTGCATCATGAAAAGGACATTCTGTCAAACAAAATAACTAGATGCACAAAACATTCTTTTAAAATATGAAATCTAAACTAAATATTTTGATATCCTGACAAATAAAAATTGCTCTACCAAGTATCATACCAGACAGTAAGAAACTACATGTCTTTAGCCATTTATCTACGTTATAGACACTACAACAAAAATCACCTATTGAGACATACAAATGTGTCTCAAGAAAGACATTTTGAGACACTTGGAGTTTTAGGGACACTAAATTTAAGCGTCCCCGTAAGGGTGTGTCCCAAAAGAATTTTGGCTTCTTGGGACGCTTCTTACGGACACTTAAAAGTGTCTCTATATAATATTATGTTGGGACACTTACATGTGTCTTATTAATGAATTTATGAGACAGGTATATGTGTCCCTAAATGATGTCATATTATTAAAAACATCATCTAATGACACATCAAAGTGTCCCTATAAATAATTTATAGCACACCTACAAATGACTAAAATGAAATCATACATACGTACATACACCTATTTGAACAAGCTAAAACATTTACAATTTAAAACATACACCATCACGATGTATAGATAATTCTGCAATCTTATAAATCATTCAGCTATTAATTAAATAAGAAGAAATATATATGCTTTAATCAAAAAGAGAAAGAAAAAGGAGGAGAGTGAAAGCATTAAAAAAAATAAAATGGGCAACTATAAAATCCTCCATGCAAGTCAACACCCTCCCCTCCCTCATCTGCTCTTTTCTCCGCTCGTGCACCGCTCTTTTATTCTTCAAAACAGTATGGAACAAGTTCAATTTTGTTAGAGATCGACAGAGAAAATTGCCACCTGGATTTCGCTTCCAGCCCACTGAACAAGAGATTGTCTTTCAATATTTGGCCCGATAAATATTTTCACACCCTTTGCCTGCTTCTGTCATCCCTGAAATTGACACCATTTTCAGTTCTAATCCATGGGACTTGCCAGGTTTGCCTTTTTTCTCTTTTAAATGTATAATTTGAGTTTTGGTCTATGAGCTATCAATTTCACCAATCTATCCCAAAAGAGATGTAGAGGATGCAAGAAAAAGAAATATGACTCACGGCTCTTTGAAATGCAAACTGTTCCTCTTGACTAGACATAAGGGAAATAATTCCTTTCGGTGATCCTCCCGAACTCACATTGCCTTCCAACAGAACATCTCGTCTCAGTTTAGTGTCTTCTGTTTCTGTTTCAAATTGAAAGCTGGAAAAGGAGAATACGCTTGTAAATATTCGCTTAAATTCTTACAAATAGACCAAACAGTAGAATGTGGCAGCTATATTTAAGAAACTTGCCCTTCTAAATCAAATAATGTACCCTCTTCAGTCCCTTGAAACAGATCATCAATAGAAGCAGCAGCAGAACAGTGAAAAATTGGCTTCTTTATACTCACCCTACTTAGTCTCTAAGTAATCAACATTATTCATTTCTCTAATACATGAGAGAACCATATATGATGCCACAAATGAACTCATCTGGACCTAAATGTTTCCTTTCCAAGTAACTGAAGCAATAACAGGAATAGGACAATGCAGACCTTCAACAGAATATAATGCAATATTTCTCATACCAAACTCACCATGATGAAGTTAAAATGAGCATACTCAGCAGTAGATATCCTTTTCATAACATGAATAGAAATATTTATTCTTCACCCATTTCCAAGACCGTATTGACCAACTTCAGCTTTTCTATGTCTTATAGTTTGAAACTAAAGAAAAATAACAAAATTAATGCGTTTAGTTGATTCTGCATGTATCAAGTTCAGCAAATTCCTCAACCTCAAAAGCTCATGTTATGGTACACTAAGAAAACATTAAGCTCATAGATAATAGACATGTTACTGGAAACAAGAAACAGAATTACCAAGAATGTCCTTTCCCAAGAAGAACATTATGGAAAACAAAACAAACCTGAAGGAATCGATCTTTTTGACTCCCAACCATCATTTTTCATTATATTTCTAATGTGAAATTAGTTTTCCAGAAGCATAATACATTTCATAAGAATCACGTGAGAAACGTTAAATATAATTTCATTAGACATCTTACAGAACTCAAGGACTGTTTGATTTAAAAATGATAACAGATAAGAAGAACAGGTGACTCCAGAAAAATATAAACTATATAGTGATTTAGTAATCTGAATACATGTGCCAAAGAACAAAGGTAGTGAAAGTGTGGCATACAAAAAGACAACCAAAGATCTTGAAGTTAAACGAGTACTTCACCAAGAAAGCAAGATAGAATGCATCTAACAAAATCCAATTAATGACCTGAAAGAGTAAAAAAAAAAATTACACAATGCTGCCTCACATAGATTTCCAATTTCTTATTTGGACTTTGAAAGCATCAACTAATATCTCAATTCTATACCCACATATCATGGAGTTCTAATATACTCTCCTTTTAGTTTCATTGAACTCGGTATTGCTTCTCAATTAATTCAAGGAATAACCGGCCTAATACACATATGTCCCGCTTAGCCTTGCCTAGGTCCCGACTAGTTGCTACGTTCTAGTGTACCAATAGAAGCAAGAATGGATAAGAAACTTGTTTAATCTATGAGCAACAATATTGATGGGAAAAGAGCCTTACATATAAAACCATTGAATCAACTCCCAGATTTAAACCTCTCTCTGGCTGCATATAATTGTTTTTCCACATCAGTCATCATTTATATACAAAGCAACCTGCATAACAATAATACATATCAATGAATATTTGAGATAAAAGAGGACTGGAGAGAATCTAATATTAATATTCAACATTCATCTACCATCAAACCATGTGTACTTGAGAAGATTAACTCTGAATATGTTTACCTTTCGTAGAATCGATCAACCAATAAATAGACTAATTTAATATAATCCAGAAATTAAATCATGAATGACCAGGATTAAGTTTTTCGTCTGACCACTCATATCTATAGAGTATCGATAGGCCTTCAAGCATGTAGATCATGATATTGCTACTAAATGCTAAATATTTTCAAGATACTCAAAGCACACTACCACCTCATTTACATTGCATTTCAATAACTGAACACCAAAGGATATTTGCACATTTTCATAGTAAAAGAAAGCATATCCCCAATTATCAATTAATCCCTTGATCTTATCCATGAAATATCATAGAATCAAATGACAATGTAATTGTTACTAAAACAATAAGCTACATTTTATGAAACAACTGATTAAACATGAAAGTATAATCCGAAAAAATGAGACACAAGAGACCAATACCTTAGTCTTCTAGACTCCGAATCTCACTCCCATGCCTTGAGGTCAACAACCAATACCTTAAGCATAAAAGTTTGAATGGAGCACAATTTATATGATAATTTCTCAACCACAAGATCACAAAGAACAATCAAGAGTTAAATTTAATAAAAATACCTCTTCATAACAAGCAAAATCATCCTTAGCTCATGTATTAAACTAGAACTCCTTCGACATCTTCCCTAACCCAATTGTATTCTTCAATATCAACATTCAGCCCAACATCAATGTTATCACTTTGGGGGTGTATCCCTCCATCTAAGCTCACAATTGGATTCATATCAAATGAATCTCTAGCCTTTGCCCTCACAACCACATGCCATCCTTTCTCAGTTGGATCTTCTATGTAGAAAACTTGTTGTGCTTGAGAAGCCAACACAAATGGCTCATCATGTTTCTTTAACATGGAAAGGTTAACCAAAGTGAAGTCGTTTTCATCATGCTTTTGTGTACTTCTTTGTGACACCCAATCACACTCAAACAACACAATTTTTTCCCCACAATCGGATATTCTAATTCTATGATATCTTTTAGCACCCCATAGTAAGCAACTTCACCAACAATAGGATTATTGTCATTTCTACTTGCAAAACAACTAGTTTTTGCTGTAACAATCAATCCACTATTTTGTGTTTTCCTACGAATTTCAACATTCTTCACGTGAAATCTACAACCATTGATGATATATCCTTTGTATCGCTTTCCAACTGGATTTGGACCACGGGCCAATGCCCTTAGTTCCTCTGATGATTGATTTCCATCAAGATGCATTTTCTCAACCTTTTAATCAATGTAACAATATACTATTAGAAAAGTATATATGTTGAAAAGTTGTAACCGGTAAACTAAAATATCTAAAATATACTCACAGTATTCTGAAACCACTTGGAAAAAGTCTCACTATGCATACGTTCAATATCTGTTTTACGGAGACGAGGATTTCGGTCTTCAACGATGACTTTGTAGCCTCTGCATGTGTATTAAACATGAATGAAAAGAATAATTTCAAATAAAAAAATATATAGTGACAATAATAAACTAGAAAGAATCTTACTCAATGAATGACTCAATTGAAGAGCAGTTGAACAACACATATTGGTGGGCCTTCATAAGTTTTTCCTTCTCTACAACTACACATTCTTTCTTTCCAATTGGCCGTCCAAGATTAGAAAAAATAGGGAATTCAACATTGACACCACCACCATTATCATCATTTCTTTTCATCTTGTTAAATTTAGTCTCCACATCATCCAAGTATCGGGAACAAAAAGTCATGCTTTCCTCCATCAAATAAGCCTCTGCAATGGAACCCTCCGGACGACTTCGATTCCGCACATATGATTTTAATGTTGACATATAGCTAGTTGGATTCCAAACATAGAAAGTTAGAAATAAGTTTTGTGACCAAATTAAACAAATGTGATACAAAAAATTAAAAACAATGTTACCTCTCAAACGGATACATCCAGCGATATTCAACTGGACCTGCAATTCGAGCTTCATATGCCAAATGAATAGGTAAATGAATCATGATATCGAAAAATGAGGGAGGAAAAATTTTCTCCAAGTCACAAAGGGTTTTGGCAATCCTCTTTTCCAAACGAATAAGGTCTCGTGCACAAAGAACCTTGGAGCAAAGTTCTCTAAAAAATGTGCATAATTCAATCACAGAGGTCCTAACATGCTTTGGCAAAACTTTACGCAATGCAATTGGAAGAAGTTGTTGCATCAAGATATGGTTATCATGGCTCTTCAAACCTGAAATTTTCTGAGGTTTAACTTGTACACGCCTTGAAATGTTAGATGCATAGCCATCAGGAACTTTCACATTCCTTAAAACTTCAAAGAATATTTCTTTCTCCTTACTACTCATTGAAAAACAAGCCGAAGGTAAATATATCTTTCCTGAATCAAGTGGAATGGGATGGAGTTCTTGCCGTATGCACATGTCTTGCAAATCACGACGAGAGTTTTCATGATCTTTTGTTTTACCATCCATATTTAATAAAGTTCCCAACAAACTATCACAAACATTTTTTTCTATGTGCATCACATCCAAATTATGACGTAACAAATTATCTTTCCAATATGGCAAGTCAAAAAATATACTTCTCTTCTTCCAATTGTTAGGAAAAGGAGGATTATCATTGACTGTCTTTCCGAATTTCATGTGGAAGCCAAACAAATCTTCTAACACCTCATCACCAATTAATGGATTTGGAGCCTTCCGATACTCCACATTCCCATCAAAAGATTTCTTGTCCTTTCTGTAAGGATGATCATCATTCAAAAATCTACGATGTCCCATATAACACTCTTTCCGGCTGTTGTACAAATATTTGAAGCACGTTTCCTTGTGGCATGATGGACATGCCAGTTGTCCCTTTGTGCTCCAACCAGATAAGTTTGCATAAGCCGGAAAGTCACTAATTGTCCATAGCAAAGCTGCACGCATACTGAAATTTTATTTTTTTGATGCATCATATGTATCAACACCATGCCACAATTCTTTCAATTCTTCTATTAAGGGCTGCAAGTACACATCAATATTGTTTCCAGGAGGAGAAGGACCAGGAATAAGCAAAGTAAGAAACAAAAAAGGCTCTTTCATACACATCCATGGAGAAAGGTTGTAGGGGGTTAATATGACTGGCCATGTGCTATGAGTGACACTCATAGTCCTAAACGGATTGAATCCGTCGGCTGATAAACCAAGTCTTACGTTTCTCGAGTCTTTTGCAAAGTCCCTATGCTTGTGATTGAAGTCATGCCAGAGAGGAGAATCGCTAGGATGTCTCATAAAACCATCCTTTGTCCGACCATCTTCATGCCATCTCATGAATGATGATGTTTTAGATGACATGAAGAGCCTTTGAAGTCTAGGCTTAAGTGGAAAATATCGCAGCACTTTTGCTGGTATTTTTTTAGATGTAGCCAATAAATCTTCCTCATCGGTCGAATTCTTTTTAGCTTCAACATATCTGCTTGTCTTACATATATGACAAAATGTATCATTCTCATGCTCTTTCCAATACAACATGCAATCATTAGGACATGCATGAATCTTTTCACAAATGAGTCCTAAAGATCCCATAATCTTTTGTACCTCATAATAAGATTTAGGCAATGATTCTGTCGTATCAGGAAAGACATCTTTCAATAATTCAAGCAGCAACGTAAATGATTTGTTAGACCATCTGCCAGTACACTTCAACTGAAATAGTCGTAAGATAAATGAAAGCTTAGAGAACTTCTTACATCCTGGGTATAACTCTTTTTGAGCATCACTTAGTAACTCATAGAAAATTCTAGCTTGCTGACTGGGTTCCTCTTCCATCTCAATGGGTGCATCATCGACTCCAAAAACATTATGTACTAATTCATTCATGTCATCTAGCTCATTCAATTCATTATCATCTTCAATAACAACTTCAGCAGATTCTAGACCTTCCCCATGTACAACCCAATTGGTATAACCTTTCATAAATCCATCAACTATCAAATGTTCTTTAGCCACCTCTCTATTTACCCATTTCACGTTCTTACAATATTTGCATGGACAAATGATTTTTCCACTTAAGCATACCTTAGAAAAGGCCATATCAAGAAATTCGTTCACCCCTCTTTCATATTCTTTTGTCGACCTCTTTTTACACATCCAACTTTTATCCATCATGTCTTGGGAGCCTATAAAAGAAAATATTTATGTAATCACAACAATCAAATATATCAAATATCAAGTCATTGCTAAGAAGTTTCCAATATTAATTACTCTATAAAGGAAAGGCCAATAAAGCATCGTTCAAGTTAAATGAATTAACGCCACAAACTTTTGGATCATATTTTATAAACTAGACAAAAATGAGATTAAAAAATAAAGAATCTAACAATTTTATCAAAATAAATTGACTCCACTGCTTAGTTTATATAATAATATAGGAAGAGTTCAACCCAAAAGTGGTGGGTTTTATTGAGCTAAATCTAAATTAGTTTAGGAGTGGACTACGAGTAGCACATGAATTAGCTCGACTCACGGATAGCGTAGTATCTGTGACTTAAAGCTAGGAAGCTTAAAAGTTATGTTGTGATGAGGTGAAGAAAACAAAAGATTGCCTCAAAGTTCACTAATTAAGTGATTAATGATGATTCCTAGTTGACAACGGGACCCAACTGGAAGATGCAAATCCTATGAATATTTGCAGATTCTGAATTCCAACTGGAAGATGCAAATACTAGAAATATTAAGCTCAATTTTGTCCTTTCTATGACCCAATATATGTGACCGCACTGTTGCGATGCGGTAAAATTAATTAAACCTAGCTACCCTTCTAACTCGTAGAAGTGGTAAGTAGGGTCGATCCCACAGGGAGCAGGAAGACTCTTAGTGTTTAAGTAAATACTAATACTAGCAACATATAGAATTATATAAATAATGGGGGTTTATGAATTGATGTATACTAACTAAAGAACTAAAACAGAAATTAAGCAAATTAACTATGACTTATTCTACTTATCAAAATAACGAATCCCAGCCCTTAATCTTATCTCCCCCTAGTTATTACTACCCTGTGATAGATGCAATTATTAACCAATTTTATCCTTAAAACTCCTACCCCGAGGTTAACAACAAGCTCTGCTAACCTCGTTATCCCTTATGTTTAACTAACCAAAACAAGCTCTTTGGTTAGTCTATCCAGTTGAGTGACCTCAGAATAAGCTCTCTGGATCTCATTAACCGGACGCCTAGAGAACTAGGATAACGGGATAGACACGGTGTGGACCTCGTAAGCTCGGACCCATTCAGACCGAGCTATATACTACCCTAGCGATATCACTCGCTATTCGCTACTAAGTGGCTATAGGTTCGTAACAATTACGGATTACGATTATAACCTACCGTTACTTATGCAATTATAATCCTAGGTGATCAATCTAGCATATAAACACACAAGCATTGAAAGATAAGTAAATAGTATAACAACGTTTTAAGAAATCAACCGATTAATAATCACCGTAATTATCACAAAATAATAACAACTAGGGTTCGACTCGACTAAGGACTGAAATAACCTACTAGCCGCTCATGGCGGTGACAAAAGACAAATTAAACTGAAAATACATAATTGAAAAGACTTAAGGACTAGAAAACCCGAGTATTGCCGATCTTGATTGCTCGTCTCCTTCGGAATCTCTCAATCTTGCTCTCTCGTAATGTTCTAGTCTCCTATTTCCGAGCATAAGGATCTCTTTTTATAGAGGAAGTCAATTTGGGTTGATTTTGGGCTTTAAAACGGAATTCTTGTGGCCCAAGGATTAATTAACCGCCTTAACGGGCCGCGACCGCGCTTACGGGCCGCGCCCGCGCCCGCTCCTGGTCCAGCACCACGCCGCGGCCGCGCAAGTATGCCTCGGCCGCGCTACTTGTCCAGAGATTTTCTGCTTATTTCTTCACTTGGACCGCGGCCGCGCCATTTTGCCGCGGTCGCGGTACTCTGTTCTTCATTTTCCGGCGATTTTTCCATCCTTTTGACATCCGGGCTTCATTTCCTCGTTGTGCATCCGGCCGAGTACGACTACTTAGCCTTAAATCACCTATTTAACTCAAAATGAAAACACAAACGTCAAATAGTCCAAAGGCACTTAAAACAACCCAAATACTCTTCATTCTACACGCAAACATCACAATTCATCACTCTAACAGACTTAAAGTGCATAAATAAACGCGTGTACCAAAATCCCCCAAACTTAACCCTTTGTTCGTCCCGAACAAATCTAAATCAAACAACAATCAAGACACGGGTTTTAAGGCACTTTAAGTGGCAATTACGAGTTTCAGAAAGGTTTTCCAATAAAACATAGCAACATGATGTAACCGAGCATATTTGACAGAGCAACTTCAACTACTTTCATTGCTTATGATTTTCAACAATTGATCCTCACCGGAATTGTGTATCACTCTTCTCTTAAGTGTTTAAGGTATGTAAAGTACTACACTCACACTGACTTATATGCAACGACCACCATATGCTTGCCTATTATTTAAGTCGGACCTAGTACTCAGCATGTGTGGCAAAGAATAAAAAAGGTCTTTAATTCGGTTGTAATAAAGGCTTAGGTAAGGTAGGATAAAATTTGGATGAAAGTGACTAAAATGTGGACTAACCGAGTTATTCCTACTCAACCACCCCTCAAAACAATTACTCACATCTCACTCTCCAAAACTCAGTAAATCACCCCAAGGGATGACTTCTTCTCCCCACGTCCGCATCCGTTACAACCAAGTGCTTCTCTTTTTTTTTTTTTCACGTGGGTACCACATTTTCTAGGACTACCCGATTTTTTTTTTCTTTTCTTTTTTTCTCTTTTTTTTTCTTTTCTTTTTTTCTCTTTTTTTTTTTTTTTTTTTTTTTTTTTTTTTTTTTAACTAAGCACTTTTCTTACTCCCATCCTCATTTCTTTCCTTGCTTTTGCATTGTACACATTAACAAGTCTAAGCTTTTTAGCACATAGGATGGAAACCTTCTTGAATTCTCTATCACCAATTCCCTTTTCATTTCTCATTTCACTCCCCTTTTTCAGCCCATAGGAATCCCAAATAACATTCCCAACTACATCTCCTTTCGCCTCCCTCTTAACTAGATTAGTCCAATAAGGTCAAAGGCCAATTGGAAAGATATTCGGCTTGTAATATTCGGCTAACAAGTGATAGGCTCACGGCTCAACTGGGCTAACTAAGGGAAATTACTTTTTCAAGTTTGCGGTCAAAAAGGTAATTATGTTGAGTGTCTGAAATAGGCTAATCAAGAAATGCCTAAGATCACTTTCTAAGCCACAACACACATTGACTTATTCACGACAGACATGCAAGGCAAGTTCTAGGGTCTATATGCACATAATCAATGAAAATCACACCGAAAGAATTTGTACAAGTTACTCCAAGACTGGAGGTACAAAATAGGCTCAAAGTCCTCTCAAGGCAATTTTACTGATCAATGTTGCGAATTACAGCTCAATTTCATATCCATTACCCGTCATGCTCTATCATATGCTATTCAAAACAAGTTGTAACAACAATCATCATAAACTCATTGCCAACTTATCATCACCTTAATGTGTTAATTTTATCTTTACAGCACAATTCAGTTTTCTTTTTCCTTTCTAGACTCAATCTAAACTCTACCAAAATAAACACATCGAGACTCCACAAAACACAATACTAAAACAAAAACCGCGGCTCACAGGCCCAACACACTATCACTTGGCACACAGGCCCAATCATCAACCAATTGGCTCACAGGCCCAACAATAATGCATAATAAAACAAATAGAACCGGGCAGCATACTAGAAATAAACAAACAGCTTACTAGAAACGCGGCCAAGTCGCCCCACGTCACACCCCCCTCCCCCAAACTTGGTTGAAAACCAAAGTTTGAGGGAAGAAAAAGTGGTGCGGCTTGGTACGCACTTACAGTGTTTTACTGAGGCGGAGGCGGAGGTGGATGACCCCCCTTTTCCCCAAAAAGGACTGCATGTATCTCCACTGCGCTTCTTGCTGTCCTCGCCATTAATGCTGTTGCTCCTGCCATGTCTGCTGCTGTGTCCAGCGGTCACCCTCCGTCTTATGTTTTATGGTAATCCTTATTATGTAAAAAAAATGCAAAAACATGAAAGAGAACTAATCTAATGCTGAATAAAAAAAAAAAATGAAATAAATAAAGAACCGTAAACATCGGGTTGCCTCCCGACAAGCGCTGTTGTTTTACGTCGTTGGCTCGACGGCTGCATCTTCCCTTAGCGTTTGTGCCAAGGTGGTTTCCACATGGGCCCAGACCAATTCAGGCACTTTACCCCATTCCTCCTTTCATCTTCCTTTTTACGATGCCGCACCAATGCGGACCAATTCAGCTTACTCCTGCACCTATTCTCACAATCATTCTCAATAAAAGGGTTAGTCGCATCAGGTGAGAAAACAGAATTAGCATCTTCAGGATGTCCGATAGCATCATAAATATTTAACTTAACGATGTGGCCATCAAATTCCATAGTCAGAGTCCCTTTACCGACATCAATCTTTGTTTGGGCGGTGTTCAGAAATGGCCGCCCTAACAAAATTGGAGAAAATGTAGAGGAATCTCCTTGCATGTCCAAAACATAGAAGTCAGCGGGGAATACTAGGTCACCTACTTCAACTAAGACGTCTTCGATTAGACCATCGGGGTATGTGTTACTACGATCTGCTAACTGAAGTACTATCCTAGTTTCTTTCAGTGGTCCTAGTTTTAATGCATGAAATATTGTTCTTGGCATTATGTTAATGGATGCTCCTAGGTCTAGCATGGCACATTCAATGTTTATGCCCTCTATTCTACAAGGAATGACAAACATACCTGGGTCCTTACATTTTGGTGGCATCTTCTTTTGGAAGATTGCTGAGACGTTTTCTCCCATCAGGACCTTTTCATCCCCCTTGAGTTTACGCTTGTTGGTGCATAGCTCCTTTAGGAACTTGGCGTATCTGGGAATTTGCTTGATAGCATCGATCAAGGGGATGTTGATGTCAACCTTTCGAAACACCTCTAATATCTCCTTCTCTTTGTCAGGTCGTGTCGGTCTGATCATGCGACTGGGGAAAGGAAGTGGCGGAGGCGGAATGGATGCAGAATGTGTTGATTTCTGCTGAACAAGGGCCGCGGCCGCGCTGGGTTGCCGCGGTCGCGCAACTTCCACAGACAATTTCTCTTCAGGAACGTCGAGTTGGGCGCGGCCGCGCATGTCTGCCGCGGTCGCGGCTCTGTCTGCGGCTGTCCTCTCCGAAATGTCGTTCTTATCATCTTCCAATGGTTGCCCGGGCTTCTTAAGCTCTCCAAGCTGGTTACCACTCCTCAATGTGATGGCACTGACATTTCTAGGATTCATTTCAGGTTGTGATGGCAGTTTACCACTTTGCATATTCTCTAGTCGACTTATAGCAGTTGCCATCTGGCTCATCTGTGTCTCGAGATTCTTGATGCTTGATGTTGCATCCTTTTGAAATTGCACAGTGTTTGTTGCTAAAGTCTTCACAATATCCGCCAATGATGAGTCGGGTACTTGTTCGGCTGGCTGCTTTGTATAATACATACCTCTAGGTGGTGGAGGTCTGTTTTGCCCACTTGACTGACCTTGCTGATTTCCATAGCTGAAATTCGGATGATCCCTCCATCCTGGGTTGTACGACTGGGAATATGGGTCGTACTTTCGGCCTTGGAAGTTTCCAGTTCCGACAGCATTGGCGTGTGCTTCTAGCTCATTACCCAGAACTTCGCAATTATCGGTTGTGTGATCGGTAGTATCACATATTCGGCAGGGTCGGATATTTGAGCTCCCCCCCCCCCAAAACAGCCTTCTGGACCATTTTGGTAAGCTGATCAATCTTCGCATCCATTTGAGAATCGTTCACCTCCCTCACTATCCGTGTTGAAACATCCCGTGTCCCGAATTGTTGAGTCTTAGCCGCCATTTTCGAAATGAGTGCTCTAGCAGCTGTCGGGGTTTTGTCACATAGGTCTCCCCCACTGGCAGAGTCCAGCATGTTCCGGTTTGACTGCGTCAGCCCTTCATAAAAGTACTGGATGAGCAACTGTTCTGTGATCTGATGTTGGGGACATCTAGCCACCAGCTTTTCAAAGCGTTCCCAATACTCGTACAAAGTTTCTCCGGGCAGTTGTACCGCTCCACTGATTTCCTTCCGGATGTTCGTGGCCTTAGATGCCGGAAAGTACTTCTCCAAGAACTGGGTCTCCATTTCCTCCCAAGTTTTTATAGATGCTGAGGGTAGGTAGTAGAGCCAATCCTTGGCCATATCCTTCAGAGAAAAAGGAAATGCCCGCAGTTTTATCTGTTCTTGAGTGACTTTCGTCGGCTTCATACTCGAACAGACGATGTGGAACTCCTTCAGATGTTTGTGCGGGTCTTCTCCTGCTAACCCATGGAAAGAGGGTAACAGGTGAATTAACCCTGATCGGAGTTCGAAAGTGGTGTCCTCCCCCAAGTCAGGGAAGGTTATGCATAGAGGCTGGTGAGTGGTGCCAGTGGTGGCCAATTCCCGCATAGTCCTTTCGGCTGCCATTGCTTCTTGCTCAGGTTCAGACGCGGAATTTTCGGTGGCGAAGGGTAAGGCTTCAAGTTCTTCTAAATTCTCTCTTGCTTGTCTTCTTAGGATGCGATCTCTACGAGTTATTTCAGGGTCGAAAAGCAATTCTTTATTTTGGCGTGAACGAGTGATCATTCACTGCTAAAACAAAAAGAAACTTAAGTGAGTTCAAGTGTAACGCAAATACTAAAAGAAATAGAATTACGAGACTCAATATAGAACTGATAAAAATAAACACTTAAAATCTTGCACCGCTCCCCGGCAACGGCGCCAAAATTTGACCGCACTGTCGCGATGCGGTAAAATTAATTAAACCTAGCTACCCTTCTAACTCGTAGAAGTGGTAAGTAGGGTCGATCCCACAGGGAGCAGGAAGACTCTTAGTGTTTAAGTAAATACTAATACTAGCAACATATAGAATTATATAAATAATGGGGGTTTATGAATTGATGTATACTAACTAAGGAACTAAAACAGAAATTAAGCAAATTAACTATGACTTATTCTACTTATCAAAATAACGAATCCCAGCCCTTAATCTTATCTCCCCCTAGTTATTACTACCCTGTGATAGATGCAATTATTAACCAATTTTATCCTTAAAACTCCTACCCCGAGGTTAACAACAAGCTCTGCTAACCTCGTTATCCCTTATGTTTAACTAACCAAAACAAGCTCTTTGGTTAGTCTATCCAGTTGAGTGACCTCAGAATAAGCTCTCTGGATCTCATTAACCGGACGCCTAGAGAACTAGGATAACGGGATAGACACGGTGTGGACCTCGTAAGCTCGGACCCATTCAGACCGAGCTATATACTACCCTAGCGATATCACTCGCTATTCGCTACTAAGTGGCTATAGGTTCGTAACAATTACGGATTACGATTATAACCTACCGTTACTTATGCAATTATAATCCTAGGTGATCAATCTAGCATATAAACACACAAGCATTGAAAGATAAGTAAATAGTATAACAACGTTTTAAGAAATCAACCGATTAATAATCACCGTAATTATCACAAAATAATAACAACTAGGGTTCGACTCGACTAAGGACTGAAATAACCTACTAGCCGCTCATGGCGGTGACAAAAGACAAATTAAACTGAAAATACATAATTGAAAAGACTTAAGGACTAGAAAACCCGAGTATTGCCGATCTTGATTGCTCGTCTCCTTCGGAATCTCTCAATCTTGCTCTCTCGTAATGTTCTAGTCTCCTATTTCCGAGCATAAGGATCTCTTTTTATAGAGGAAGTCAATTTGGGTTGATTTTGGGCTTTAAAACGGAATTCTTGTGGCCCAAGGATTAATTAACCGCCTTAACGGGCCGCGACCGCGCTTACGGGCCGCGCCCGCGCCCGCTCCTGGTCCAGCACCACGCCGCGGCCGCGCAAGTATGCCTCGGCCGCGCTACTTGTCCAGAGATTTTCTGCTTATTTCTTCACTTGGACCGCGGCCGCGCCATTTTGCCGCGGTCGCGGTACTCTGTTCTTCATTTTCCGGCGATTTTTCCATCCTTTTGACATCCGGGCTTCATTTCCTCGTTGTGCATCCGGCCGAGTACGAATACTTAGCCTTAAATCACCTATTTAACTCAAAATGAAAACACAAACGTCAAATAGTCCAAAGGCACTTAAAACAACCCAAATACTCTCCATTCTACACGCAAACATCACAATTCATCACTCTAACAGACTTAAAGTGCATAAATAAACGCGTGTACCAATATGCATAAAAAATTAAGCTCGAGTCTTTGTTTTTATGGTTAAGAATTGGAGTTGTTGTCTTCATTTTTTCCTAACACTGAAGGAGCTAGGACAATTATGTACTTGACTACGCAATTGACAGCAATAACCAGATGTAGTTTCACGTACCAAGCGTTTATTATTTTAGTCCTTTATATTACGTAACGAAGAATAATAACAATGAAACATTAGATACCAATTAGTTTCGGTTAATCACTAAAACACATCAGCCAATACAGATTTGTTTAATAGCATCCTGCACCAATAAACACCAAAATACATCAATCAAATATCTAAATTTGTTCAAAATCTACTACTATGTGAAAATACATAATCAAAGTGGACCTTGAAATATCCAGAAATACAAAGGAAAACGGAATCTCAGAGCTTTATGCTGCAAATCCAGCTACAAATGCCAAATATAAGATACTAGCAATTTTGCAGCATCCAAAGTTTTGACTTTTTATTTTTATTTTTTAGTGAAATACAAGTTCGACTTAAATGGCTAGACATAACAAAATCAACAAAGATGGACTAATACACATTACAGTTTTATGGAAGAAAAGACTATTCAAATTGCCTGCATAAAATGTCATCTAGTTTAAATCAATTTGCTCCAAAAAAGTCATAAGCATATAAGTTTACATAGGCTTTTATATTCAAACTCTGCACCTCAAATCAAAAATGGACTAGTCAACCTTTGGGGCATTTCTTTCTTAGCACACCTAGTAGTATAATCAATGCTTGAATTTCGATCTGTAAATACTAAACAAATTGCAGTATGAGAACTGATATTACAAAGACCAGAAACTCACCCGTCTTTTTTGGCCTCGAAGAAGAAATCCAAAAGGGCCACTCCTATGCACAACCCAGATGCTTCTATAAGCAATATTTGCCAACTCCCATTTTGAAATATATTGTTCACAATCAAACCCCATTCCACCTACTCGTACTAACATATAATTTTATCTCCAAATTGCACAATCTTCTCACACACTAATACACTATCACTCAATCCAGAAGATTTTAGTTGGTTGTCTCTCACAAGCATATTACCAACAGTTGCATATCTTACTAGGCTATCACCAACATAGCAACATCACTCCTTATTTGGGCAGAGCTAGAGAAGTAGTCACATAAAACAAGGTAGTAGCAATACATTCAAATGATGATTAACATCTAGGCTCTAGCAGCAAATTCTATGCATTATGTCGATCCATTAATATAATCATTATAACAATTCTGTAATATAATCGCAAATAACATCAGAAAAAATGGTTCAATATATCCACCTTCCTATAATGTTTCTGCACATAGGCATATTATCAAACACATGGTGTTCATATTATCATCTCACACAATAATCTGATTTCAGCAGCTCTTTAGAACCAATAACATATTCTAATGTAATAAAAGTAAGATAAGAATTAAGTACGAATCCTAAGAATTAGAAATCAAAACCTAAAGTTTGTTCATTTGTCTCCACTCCTTGGATAATTGATTAATTAAATTGATGACTTTGTAATTCTCCATTGCTCACGTCTCCGAGGTAGTGGAGATTGACTAATTAACTAATATTACACAAAAGAACATATGAGATCTTACCTAAAATTGGCACTACAATTACAAATTGAGACCTGCGAACAATCAGCGAAACCAAAGATAGAGCGCAAGCTTCTGTGTGACAGATAGTGATGAAATGGAGATATGCCGATGCAATTGCAGTGATGTATCATCTTCTTTGTTGAGTGTGGAATCCCTTGTGTGTGAAGAGAGAGAAAGAGAAAGATGGGGTAGACGGGCGAGAGGTGTGCGAAGAGAGAGAAAGAAGGTGGGAAAATTGTGCAAGGTAAAAAAGAACTGTGAATTATGAATGGTATAAAAGTTAAAAGGGCATGTGTCCCAATAGATACTTTATAGGTCACTTGGTAAAATTCTCATAATAATAAGTGTCCCTATAGTTAGTTTTTGTTGTAGTGAGACCACATTGTTGATGAAACTATATAGCTTGCCACATATAAACATCAACGGTGTATTATGATGAAAACAAAAATTTTGTTAGACCTGATATAATCAACATCAGATTTAATATCTTTAAAAACAAAACAAGAGGTTAAACATTCTTTACATTGTGTTTAACATCTTTAAAAATAATTTTCTATCGAAGCGCATTTGAATGCTAGTAAATATCAAAACTGCATACTTCCAAATAACGAACAACAGTAATGTTATTCTATGCTGGAGATAGTTCATAGTTGGCAAAGATTTATACTCAGTTTATTAATATAACTATTCAAATGTTCTCACATTCAAGAAAGTATTCATGTACTAACAATATCATGATAATCAAATTTAATAAAAACGCATCATATTTTGTTAGTGTACAATCAGAAAACTGTAATACAAAAACTTAAAATCATTTACAAACCTGAAAAGAACAATTTTACTTCATTTATAAATTCCAGGCAAAGAATATCCTTAATATAAGGGGACAAATCTATCAAAACTACGGATTCTTCTATGACCTATCACGTTACATTAAATATTAATGTAACAATATAAATCTATAACTCATCGTCCATACAAACTCACATTCTGCACTCACGCAAACTATAAGTTCTAACTTATGTTGGATTATAGACATTGCATGGATTGATATCTTAATGCACACTGGATTATAGTATGCATTAAGTCATTAATGCGTGTATTTCTGCTTAATCCCTTTTGATTAGACCAGTCATGCTAGCAATTAATGCTTATTACCATATTTGGTAATAAAGCATTCTAGCTTAGAAAGTATTAGGCTAGTGTTGCTTCTTATAAGCACACATTAATGGCTTCTGTTTTTTAGTGTTTTTACAGCTAGGTTTTAATGTTGTGTGTCATATATAAACACAACAATCTGTAGCTCATTTTGTAACAAGCTAGCAGCCGCACTTCTTTGTTCTTCATTTATGAAGTTCATTCAATGAAACTGATTATCATGGTTGCTATCATTTCTGCTTGTTTCATTCATTATGTTTGACATGTGTTTTCTGCACATTCTATAAATTTCTACATGGTACCAGAGCAGTGTTGATCCATATATATGTCATCAACCGGAAGTGCTTGGCATTTACCACAAGAAGAGTGGCCACAACTCAGATCTGAAGGACCTGAAAGAGCTATGACTACATCAGAATCTGCCACAGCTCAAACTACAAATATTTGTCTTGATAATGATCCATTGAGCCTCCATGGCTCGGATCACCCTGGTATGTCCCTAGTATCTACGAAACTAAATGGAAGTAAGTTCTTACCATGGAGTAAATCTGTTCAAATAGCTCTCTTAGCTAAAAACAAGATAGGGTTTGTAAATGGAAGCATTACCATGCCCACTGATATTAGACTTAAAGAGCAGTGGGAAAGAGTGGATGGCATGGTTAGAGCATGGCTATTAAATTCTCTGTCCAAGGAAATATCAGGATCGTTTCTTTATGCTAAGAGTGCAAAAGATCTGTGGGAGACAGTCACCCACAGATTTGGAGACAGCAATGGACCCCAGCTGTTTCATGTCCAGAAGGAGATATGCAACTTGACCCAAGGGAATCAATCAATGGTTGTTTACTACAACAGCTTGCATAAGCTGTGGAATGAGCTATCTATGCTCAGATCCCTGCCAATGTGCACCTGTGGAGCCTGTTCTTGTGGAGCTGCTAAAGGATGGGAGGAATTTGACATGTCTGGGAAGTTGATTAAGTTCCTAATGGGATTAAATGAGTCATATGATCCCATTAGGAGTCAAATCCTGTTGATGGATCCACTTCTAAGTGTGGATAAGGCATACTCAATGATTTTAAGAATTGAGAAACAAAGGAATGTACATATATCTGGAAATGAACTGATGGATAGCTCAGCTATGAATGTGAAGTTCAACAATGGTGGTAGAGGATCACCAAATAGACTGGCTCATTTTGGCTCAAATAGCAGAGGAGGACATTCTAATGGTAGAGGAAGAGGCAACACCAGATTAACAAAGGAAGAAAAGGCAAAACTACTTTGTGATCATTGTGGAAACCATGGACATGTGATTTCCAACTGCTTCCAGTTGAAAGGATATCCAGATTGGTGGAAGGGAAATCAGGGAAATTATGCTCACTTAGCTGACATAACTGGAGAGGATATGACAGCAAATGAGCATTACACTGAAAGCCACAACAAGTCTCCAGATATATCAGCTATTGTACAGAGGGAAGTAGCAAGGATTCTGAATCAATCAGAATTGAAACAGCAAACAGAGAGTTCAAGGGTGAAGAATGCAAATAATACTCATGCTGGAAGCTCATTTTTTGCTTTCACATTAATAGATGGAGTTGATGATGGGGCATGGATCATTGACACAAGTGCAAGCAGGCACATGTGCAATGATCCAACACTGATGAGCAATCTTAGACCTATACAGCACACAGCTATGATAACTTTGCCAGATGGAACAGAAAGAAAGGTGGAGCAGTGTGGAAATGTTTCCTTGTCAGACAAACTCACACTGACAGAGGTATTTCTTGTGCCAAGCTTCACTTGCAACCTGTTATCCATATCCCAGTTGACAATGGACACAGGAGCAAAGGCTGTATTTGATCATGAATCTTGCACTGTCAAAAGTGCAAGAGATGGAAGCATCATTCTCACTGGACATCTTGTTGGAAAGCTATATATTGCCAAGCCAGCATACTCAGAGGAGGCTTTAGCAGCATATGCAGCAAATGCAGAACATTATAACAAGCTGTTTAAAACTTGGCATAGAAGACTGGGACATGCATCACCAGCTTCTATGTAGCATCTACACTTCCTGGAGCACATGTGCACTCCACCTGTTCTGGAAACGCATAAGCACTGTGAAATCAGCCATATCTCCAAGCAAACCAGGCTCAGTTTTCCTACCAGTTCAATTAGCACCACCAGGGTGCTAGAACTTCTGCATGTGGACATCTGGGGACCATATAGTCAACCCAGGATCACCAACACTTCCTACTTTCTGACTATTGTGGATGATTATAGTAGGATGACCTGGGTGAATCTTATGGCAAGCAAGAAGCAAGCAGTGAGCTCACTTAAAGAATTCATCCACATGATCACAAAGACAACTTGAGAAAACAGTGAAGATGGTTAGAACAGATAATGGAGCAGAGTTTTTAAGTGGAGATTGCCAGCAATTTCTCAAAGACCAGGGGATAATACACCAGAGGAGCTGTGTCTATACTCCACAACAAAATGGAGTGGTGGAGAGAAAACACAGGCATTTGCTTGAAATGGCCAGAGCATTGATGAAGGAGTCTTCAATCCCACACTATTTGTGGCCATACTCTATCCTCACTGCCACACACATCATAAACAGATTACCCACAAGAGTCTTAAACTGGCAAGTCCCATTTGCAGTAATGTTTCAGAGAATACCAACATATGCAATGATGAAGCCCTTTGGTTGTCTTGCATATGCCACTGATACAAGTCCACACAAGAATAAATTTGATCACAGAGCCAAGAAATGCATTTTCTTGGGATATGCCCCTCACCAAAAGGCTTACAGAGCCTATCACATTGCTAGCAAGCAAGTGATCACTTCAAGAGATCTTATCTTCCTTGAGAATACTTATCCATATGCTGATCCTGATTTTGATAATAAGGCAGAATCATCTCCAATGCCACTGTCCTTTTTGAATGATGAAGAAAGCTCTTCAACACCTGTCTTAAATCCTTTAGCTGTACCTGTTCCATTTACCACAGCTGATACCTCAGAAGAGTCAATTGAATCAGAAAGAGAAGCAGATGAGATTCATGCAAGCCCAACACCACTCAGAAGAAGTGCCAGACTAACTCAGAGAGATCAGATTCATACAGATACTGCACCAGCAAGAAGAAATACCAGACAGGAACCTGAATCAGAGGCAGTAGCAGATCAACCGAATGCAGACCCACCATCACTCAGAAGAAGCACTAGGCAAATACAAAAACCAGCTCATCTGCAGGATTTTGTAACATCCATATTCAAACACCCACAATCTCATGCAGCTTTTCATGCAAATCACCTGATTGTACCAGAACCTAAGAGCTACAAGGAAGCTATCACCTATCCAGAATGGAGGGAGGCTATGGATCAAGAGCTTGATGCCCTAGAAGCTAATGATACTTGGGGAATAACAAATTTACCTGCAGGGAAGAAACCCATTGGTAGCAAATGGGTTTACAAAGTCAAGCTCAAACCAGATGGTCTAATTGAAAGATATAAAGCAAGGTTGGTTGCAAAGGAGTATAATCAGATTATGGGAGAAGATTATGAAGAAAGTTTCTCTCCAGTTGCCAAGCCAGTGACTGTGAGATATCTCATAGCCCTTGCCACTATGAAAGGATGGCCATTGCATCACATAGACATCAACAATGCCTTCTTGCATGGATTTCTGGATAGAGAAGTATACCTACAACCACCTGATGGATACACCAAGGCTGGTCCTGGACAGGTATGTAGACTTAAGAAAAGTCTATATGGACTTAAACAGGCCTCTAGACAGTGGAATGCAGAATTATGCACCAAATTACTTCATTTTGGTTTCACACAATCTGCACATGACCATTGCTTGTTCACATTGACTGGAGATGATGATTTTCTAGCTCTATTAGTCTATGTTGATGATGTTCTGATCACTGGGAATAATCTTGATCTTTTACATGCTGTAAAGCAGTTCATGGATACTAGCTTTAGCATTAAGGACTTGGGGGAGGCCACTTATTTTCTTGGCATGGAATTGAGTAAGAATGACACAGGTACTTTCCTTTGCCAAAGAAAGTACATTCTGGACATTATCAATGATGTAGGATTGGACAACTCTAAGCCCACTTCTACACCACTTCCTTATGGTCAGAAGCTCAATACTTCAGATGGATTGCCTTTTGCAGACATTGAATCCTACAGAAGGTTAATTGGAAGGCTATTGTATCTGAATCTCACAAGGCCAGACTTAACATTTGCTACACAGCAGTTAAGTCAGTTTGTCAGTTCACCTAGAAGTTCCCACTGGAATGCTGCCTTACATCTGCTTAGATATCTGAAGGGCACTTCCAATTTTGGTCTCTTTTATCCAAAAACAGGTGAATTATCTATTCAAGCCTTCTGTGATTCTGATTGGGGTGCATGCCAAGACACCAGGAAGTCTGTTACTGGTTATTGTGTCTTCCTGGGAAGATGCCTTATGTCCTGGAAATCTAAGAAACAAACCACTGTTTCTAGAAGTTCAGCAGAGGCTGAGTATAGGGCCATGGCTTCCACCACTTGTGAATTGATGTGGCTGAATTATATTTCCTCAGACCTGCAGATTGAGGTGCCAAAACCACTGCTTCTTGGATGTGACAATCAAGCTGCTGTCCACATAGCTGAAAACCCAGTCTTTCATGAACGTACAAAGCATTTGGACATTGACTGTCATGTTGTACGCAATCAATTCAAGGATGGATTTCTCACTTTCCAGTCATTATCTTCCAAGGATCAATTGGCAGATGTCTTCACCAAACAGCTGCCTCCCGGACCATTCGCTGGACTTCTCTCCAAGCTTGGACTGTGTTCATCCACACATCCAGCTTGAGGGGGGAGTGTTGGATTATAGACATTGCATGGATTGATATCTTAATGCACACTGGATTATAGTATGCATTAAGTCATTAATGCGTGTATTTCTGCTTAATCCCTTTTGATTAGACCAGTCATGCTAGCAATTAATGCTTATTACCATATTTGATAATAAAGCATTCTAGCTTAGAAAGTATTAGGCTAGTGTTGCTTCTTATAAGCACACATTAATGGCTTCTATTTTTTAGTGTTTTTACAGCTAGGTTTTAATGTTGTGTGTCATATATAAACACAACAATCTGTAGCTCATTTTGTAACAAGCTAGCAGCCGCACTTCTTTGTTCTTCATTTATGAAGTTCATTCAATGAAACTGATTATCATGGTTGCTATCATTTCTGCTTGTTTCATTCATTATGTTTGACATGTGTTTTCTGCACATTCTATAAATTTCTACAACTTATACAGAATATACACCAAACAATCCAAAGTCACAAAAAAGAAAAAAAAAACATCCATCCTCAAAATCAATCATGCAACTAATTGTTCGCTGGGTGCAGTAATTCATTTACAAATATCAGTACATCAGGCAGAATCATGGACAAATATCCATATGGCAACTCTGATACAAGGAGGAAGAAACACACACCAAATAAATCATCCATCTTCGGTGCAAAAAGTTTGAAAAACTTACTTGAAACACACTTTGTTATAGCAAATGCATCTTGCTGATGTTTTAAGGTATGAACCATTATATATATCATGCATCACATTTGAGTGTTAGTATATGTTCGTCATATGATACTTCAACTTATTTTAAGTTATACTACCCAAAATTTGATTAATTAGTTCATGCATATCAGTATCTATGTTTTTTTATTAGGGAAAAAATTGAACAATATCTCAATGTAACTTTTCTTAAAAAAAAAAAAAAAAAAATCATGAAGGAAAAAATAAAAAGTTCATTCCCAACAAAATGAGGCAGAAGAAATCAAGCAAATATCATGAATGTATTTCCCTAAAAGCATAAACACTGCTAAGAACATTCCAGAAATATAATTATCAGACATATATACCATGAGGACAAACTCAAAACAATATATAATGTGTTGCAGAATAATGTGATTCTTAAATTATGTCCAACAACTAGAGAATTGTGTGTCAAAAAACACAAAACTTGAACGTATGTGCATGATTTTGTAAAATGTACTAAATTAAGAAAATATAAAACTACTAATAAGCTAAGTAGTTTTATATTAATCTATGAAAAAAGATTGAAACCATGAAAAATTATTAATATTATACCTTATTTGAAACTAGAAACATATGATGTGTGCGTGACATCCCAGTAACCTCTCCTTACTGCATGAGTGTCGGATTGTAATTTTCTTCAACACCCATTTAGACCCAAGCAACCACTCCTATCTATATATATATATCACACCAAAACTTGAAATTAGAATCAAACACACAAATAATATATTTTAGAGAAAATCGGAAGAAGAAAAACATACAAAAATACTTATACTCTTTTCCTTCTGATAATGTGAACACTCTTTTTCTGCATGTGCTCCAAACTTGGCCAAAAGTTTTGAAGGGACCATTTTTATACAGTTCTTTTCTGATGTAGCAGACTATATCTACTACCGATTACACAAATTCTTGGTCAAATGAGAAAAGAGCAATTTCTTTGTTTAGAACTTGTTAATATTTTGATAAATCTATGAAACCCTCATTCGTTTTTTCAAAATGACAAACATTTATGAAATCCTAATAAAGCTCACTAAACCTTACAGAGTTGTACACATGAAAGGTATTTTGCAGTTTGGAAAATATAGAAAGATGTAGAAACTGATAGATCTAACAATTACCAAAAATAATAAAATCAAACGAAAAAAATAATCCACAATAACAAACTTAATAAAACTCTCAAATATGTTTTGAGATTGAACAAAAAAAAAAAAAAAAAACCTTGAATCTTCAAAAAAAAAAAAAATCCCTAAAATCAAATTACTTTTAAATCGACAAAAAAATTATTGCATGAATTCCTCATTTCTTTCACAAAATCTCTAAAATTTGTAGATTTGAAGGTTAAATGCACTGATTCAGGTAGGGAGAGAGAAATGTGTCTGTGATTTGGATCAAGAGGTGGGTGAGGGTGGAAGGGTAGTAATTCGGATAGATTTAGAATTTGGATCTTGAAAAAAATTCGAAGAGAATTTGGATCTGGAGAGTGGAGTTGGTAAAATGAATAGTTTCATATATCATGATGTTGCCAAAGGTAGAAGAGAGAATGATAGTGGTGCTGAGACTGTCCAAATTCATCAGTGAGAGTATATATCAACATAGATTCTTCCATTTTTAGTATTTCGGATAGATTTAGAATTTGGATCTTGAAAAAAATTCGAAGAGAATTTGCATATGGAAGTGGAATTGGTAAAATGAGAAGTTTCGCATATCATGATGTTGCCAAAGGTCGAAGTGAGAGAATGATAGTGTTGTTGAGACTGTCCAAATTCATCAGTGAGAGTATATATCAACGTTCTAGAGTCTTCCATTTTTTTTTAATTTTTTTAATACTATTATGGGCTATTAATTTTTTTTTTTTTTTAAATTATCCTGCAAATTACGGATTCTGTAAAGAGGACTCGCATTAATTTTGTGAAATTGGGCCATATATATGTATTATTTTACAAACAATATGGCCTATAATACGAGTTGCCCATTTAATTTTTTTTTTTTTTAATTTTGATTAAATTAGATTGGCTCATTAATCACTTTAATTAATACCCATTAAAATAATATAAGACCCAATTGTTTTGAAAAAAAATTATAAGCCCATTTAAGGGTTTTTTTTTTTTTTTTTTTTTGTGCAGAAAAATATTTACGGGGTATAAGTGAATCAATTATTTATTTCAATTTTGAAAAAAATGTTTAATACATTTATTTCAAATTTATTTAAAAATTGTTGTTTTATTATGAACAAATGCCCTTTATCCCGAAACCTAGAAATCCCTTTGGCGACATCACAAACGGTATTTTATAGGGAAACACATTATAGTTTGTTTTTCAAAGTTTAATATTATACGGTTTAGTGACTTTTTTTAGTAAAATCTCTATGTTTAGAGACTAGAACAAGTAATCGACTGGGCATAAATACTTCACGAGCTTCTCGATTTTCTGCAAAGGATGCACCTGTTATCATTGGATTAGATGAAGAACAAACCACAAATTCTGATTCAGGTAACTTCGTGACAAATAATACATTTCAATGTTTTAATACCTCAGTGATTGTTATAATTTCAATAATATCAGTTCATTCTTTTGGAATACATAATAAATATTTTTTGGGGTTAGACAACAAATATTGCCGCGTAAATCACCTGACACTATTTATTTTACGTTATTGCATAAGCAGTCGTGCCTAACCTACAAAAAAGGAAGACGTGTACAAGAGGTTCCGATGTGCTAAATTACCAACCAGTAGTAATTGATTTGGACGGTGATCTGAGTCTGAACAGTACAAGTGGGACTTATAATCCAATCTCAAATTGTATTCCTAAAGAACATCCCATAGATGCACATGGTATTGTATTTTTTTTAGTTGTTCATTGTTTCCATTTTACAATTTACAAATCGGGAACATAATACCTACTGAAAATATCTATTTTTTGTAAGATAACGACATAGAAGAAGTTATGGATAATGAAGAAGCTCATGTCCCTATTGATATCGGTACAAAAACAATTTTTTTGTTTGATCATAATATTTATTTACTTCATGATCAATATGGTGTCTGAAATTAATTCTTATATTTCTTTTTGGTTTTTAATAGAATATTGGGATCTTGGAGATCTTATGTTCCAGTGCCAACATTGTAGTGCAATGTTTTGGTATGATGATAGGTTGAACCCACGTCATCAAACAACAACTCTAACATATTCAGATTGTTGCATAAATGGAAAAATTCAGTTGCCAAAGATGAACATTTAACCACAGTTTCTATATGATTTATTATTTTGAAATTCTGACAAGTCAAAACATTATTTAAATAATATTAGATCATACAACAATATGTTTTGCTTCACGTCAATAGGTGGAAAGGTAGATAAAAGTATGAATACAGAAAATTCTGCCAGAATTCACACTGAATGGACAAAATTATCATCTTATTGGGAGTTCACTGCCATACGAAGGTTCCCCTCGGAAATTTGCTCAGCTACATATATACGACACCAGAATGAACTTCAAAATTGTACAGAGTCTGTAAAGTATTATTTTGATATTTTTGGTAGTAAATCTTTATTTTAATGCATCTTATGCAACTATTTAAGTTTTTAAAAAATATAAAAACACATGAAATTTTATATAATTTCAGGTCAAATAGTGGTGATCATAACCTACATCTTGATATTATTTCTGCACTGAAGAACATGTTAGATGAACATAATGTTTTGGTCAAATTGCTTAGAATTGTTGAGGGTTGTATAGATGTTAAACTACAACTCATTGGTAGAAAGCACGAAGATGCAAGAACATATAATATGTCTACAGTTTCAGAGGTTGCAACATTGGTTGTAGGTGATTTTGATCGAGCAATGGAGGACATGCACATCATAGTCTAGACCAGGTCTGGACAATTAAAGTGTATTAATGAATTACACGATTCTTACCTTGGATTACAATATCCATTGCTCTTTGCTTACGACGAAGACATGTATAGAGAAGATATCCCTTTTTCTCAAGGGCGAGGTTCAGTCTCTGGTGGTAGGAAAAGGGTGAGTCAGCGAGAGTATGCAGCATACAGGCTACAAGAGAGAAATGGAGAGGTATCATTGATTCTTTGCAATTGAAGACTCACGCAGCAGTTAACTGTTGATATATACACTTTGGTCGAGTATGCTAGGTTGTAATTTGTACGTACTCACCAGTCACAACTATGTTGTGAGATGTACAGTGGTTTGCAGGATACAGTTATTCATGGAGAAACGGATCCAAGTAAGGTTGGCCAGAGGATTATATTACCCTCTAACATTACAGGTGGGGCCAGGTATATGATTCAGAACTATCAGGATGCCATGATAATATGTAGATGGGCAGATTATCCGGACCTTTCCATAATGTTCACTTGCAATCCAAAGTGGCTAGAGATTACACGTTTTCTTGAACCCAGGAATCTTAAGCCGGAAGATCGCCCCGATATAGTTGTTCGAGTGTTCAAGATGAAATTGGATCTACTGATAAAAGGATCTCAAATATAATAAAGTTTTCAACAAAATCATAGCATATAGTCTTTTATCACTATTTAGATTTGTTAAAGATTAAATTGAATACGTCATTTATTTATAACACTTGGAATATCATGTTTCGAACCTAATATACATTTTTTTTAGTCATATACACGATAGAATTCTAGAAGAGAGGACTTCCCCACGCTCACATCCTACATTACATTGCGAAATATGATAAATACCCTACTGGAAATGACATTGAAAAAATTATTTCAGTCGAAGTTCCAAATGAGGAAGAAGATCCAAAGTACTATGCTAAAGTACGAGATTACATGATCCACAGACCATGTGGGATTCTAAATCCAAATTCACCTTGCATGGTCAACAAATCTTGCATAAAAGAATGGTTGAGAAGTGTGGTACTCATCTGGGAACATATATATCGTTTCCCATTATCGGTATCTCCTATTAGATACGGAGCACACTTGAATGTTGAATGGTGCAATCAGTCTCGATCGATAAAGTACCTATTCAAATATATGAACAAAGGTAATAATCATATAACTACTGGTTGTTTCAAGAGTGGAAATGCTGATAGGGGTGAAAATACTGTCAATGAGATCGATATGTATTACGATTGTCGGTACATTTCTCCGTGTGAAGCTGTATGGAGGATTTTTGGCTGTGAGATCTAACACAAAGAGCCTCTAGTTGAGAGAATGTCGCTCTATCCATCGAATCAACAACCCGTAATCTTTTCAGAATTTGGTACGCTAAATTATGTTATTGCTCGACCAACTGTTCATGAAAGCATGTTTTTGGGATGTTCCAAAGATAACATAAAGTATGAAAGTCTTGCAAAAGATCTCACATTTGTAGAATTTCCTCAAAAGTTTGTCTGGAAGCCAAAGGACAAGAAGTGAGTTCCTAGGGAGAGATGATTTTCGCTTGTGAGGCTTTACTATAAACCCCTTGCAACAGGAGATGCATACTATGTACAATGTCTTTTAAATGTGGTAAGTGGATGAAAATGTCACAATGTTAAAAAGATCCACAATGTACAGTGCGAAACATACCGTGATGCTTGATATGCATTGGCTTTGTTGGAAGACGATAGAGAGTACATCGATGGAACTGTGGAGGCAAGCTATTGGGCATCGGCACAATCAGTTAGAGGTTTGTTTGTGACACTTCTTTCATTAGATTTCTTAAGCTGACCTGAAGTAGTTCGGGAACAGTTTTGGACTTATTTATCCGACGATATTTTGTACAAACAAAGACAACTGATGAATAATCAAGGGGTACTCTTGCAATTGCATAACTTGTATAATTATATAGATTTCTTAAATAGAAACTTATGTACATATATATAGATAGATAGTGATTATTTAATTGGCATTATTGTTACATTTAATTTAAAATTAAATATTAGGTATATTTTGTTATCTTTGTAATTGCAGACTTAGTCCTAGAGATCGAGAAATTACTAATAAATCGGGGCACGAGATTGAGTGACTATCGACCAATGCTCGTGCCTAATGGTGAGAGATATATAACTTATCAGAACAAATCCATTGTAGATGAGTTACAATATAATAAGGAGGAATTGCATAAAGAACATGAAAAGTTGCAAGTAAGATGAATACTGACCAACTTCATGTCTACAAGACAGTAATGGATGTAGTTGATACTAATAAAGGTGGTATCTTTTTTGTATATGGATACGTAGGCACAAGAAAGACGTTTGTTTGGAGGACTCTATCGGCAGCAATCCGATCAAAAGGGGAAATAGTGTTGAATGTTGCATCAAGTGGCACTGTATCACTATTCCTACCGGGTGGAAGAACGGGTCAGTCGAGATTCAAGATCCCGATCAATCTCAATGAGGATTCACTGTGTCTTGTCAGAAAAAGAACACCTTAAGCAGAACTCTTTTTGAAGTGCCGATTGATAATATTGGATGAATTGCACAAACATTGCTTCGAGACAAGACATCATTAATGCAAGTTTCAACTCATCATATCTGTGGTCAGATTGTAGGGTAATGAGATTATCCAAAAATATGAGACTACAAAATTTTGCTTCGAATACTGAATGTGAGGAGTTGAAGAAATTTTCCAAGTGGATTGCGAGTGTAGGAGTTGGTACTCTAAGGGGTCCGGATGATGGTGTTGTGGATATTGAAATACCAGATGACATATTACTAAAGACTTCAGGCAATCCTATTGCCGTAATAGTAGAAAGCACTTATCCTGATTTTGGACATACAACTGATGACTCATCATACTTAGAGGATAGAGCAATCTTGGCACCAACACTTGATGAAGTGAACTCTACAAATGAGTATATGACGTCAAAAAATAAGCATGAGGGCAAGATGTATTTGAGTTCTGATAGTCACTTCAAGTCAGATTCGGGGTTTGACTGATAGCAAGATGTACACACATCGGAGTTTTTGAATACAATCAAGTGTTCGGGAGTACCTAATCATCAATTCAATTTGAAAGTAGGTACTCATGTGATGTTGTCAAGGAACATTGGCCACTCACTTGGATTGTGTAATGGAACACGGATGGTTATTACTAAGATGAATGTTCACGTTCTGCAGACACGTTTGCTTTAGGGAAGTAATGTGGGTGACACTGTTCTAATACCCAAAATGACTCTAACACCTTCTGATAAAAGATTGTCATTCAAGTTCCAAATAAGACAATTTTATCGCATTGTTTCTTATGCAATGACAATAAACAAGAGCCAAGGTCAATCACTCTCTCACGTTGGACTCTTTTTAAGAAACTTGTTTTCAGCTATGGACAACTATATGTTGTGGTGTCTAGAGTTACAAATCGTAGATGACTGAAAATTTTAAGTTGTGGTGGAGATGGTAAATGTAGTAGTAAAATTACTAATGTTGTGTATAAGGAGATATTCCAGAATTTATAAATTTTTATTTTATTTCTTTATAATGCTTTAAGAAATCGTTACTTTAAAATTTCTAAAGAAACCAACTTTTTATTATTTAACATTATCTTATCTTTTCATATTTTTTGTATTAAATATCATACTAAAAAAATAATTTCCACATAAAACCACCATTAATGATAATGTCGATTTAATTTTAAAAGATAAAATAGCCCGTGCATTTACTCATCTTCTTAAAAAGTCTAAAATATTGACTTTTATAAACTGAAATAATCACTTTCCATTTATAAAGACTATTATTATAAATAGTGGTCATGGCTTTGAAAAGAAGGAAAACACATGGGTGTGACCGAAAAAAGAAAAAAAAACGAATTGCAAAAAAGCACTTTATTACCATTAACTATATGTATCATCATTTATTCAAAATCTTCATATTATTCGTACAAAATCAAGAAACATAAATCTGATTACCCTAATAGCTACTATATGGTAAAATATATGTTTTTCCAGTAATTATTTCTTGCATATTATCTAAACGCTTTGAAATTTTTTTTTTCATTTCGAGAATATCATTAAAATCTTTGAACAAAATGAATCTCTTCCAATATTCAAATACACAATCAGCCATATATAATGAATTTAATAATAAAATCTAAGCAATTTAGGAATCCTATTTTAAAACATTAATACCTATACTCTTTTAGACAAATTTCAAAAATACTTACAATGACTATTTGCATCATCTAAAAAAAATATTAAATTAAATTTTAACTCTGCATCGATTCCTATATATGTCTACAGGAATTAGTTTTTTCTTAGAAAAGACATAAAATTAATCCCCAAAATAAATTACAACGCTTCTAAAATCCATCCACAGAACCATGGCCAAGCTAAACCCAAATGTCAAGCCATTCGTGCCAGCATTGCAGCGGGCCAACGCTCAGCAACACGTGCCGAAATCATGTGGTGAGGATGACAGGTCGTTATTTATGACCTTCTCACATGGTGCACCACTTCGACGGTGGGAAATCTCCAAATATTTTACTAGGTATGTGGAAGACAAAGTCAAGACTAAAATTTGTCCTACAATAATTTTCATTTGTATGTAATTATTACAACAGAAATAATATGACACATTTTAAGTTGTCTTAACTTTACTTCCACATACCTTGTAAAGTATTTTGAGATTTCCACCATCTAGGTGGTGCACCATGTGAGAAGGTCATAAATAATGACCTCTCATCCACATAACATGATTCCAGCGCGTGCTGCCAAGCGTGAGCATGCTGCAATGCTGGCACGAAAGGCTCGGCATTTGGGTTTAGTTTGGCCATGGTGATACGGAGAGATTTTAGAAGTGCTATAATTTCTTTTGGGGATTAATTTTATCTAAGAATATTGCATGTCTTTTCTAAGAAAAAACTAACTCTTGCAGATATATGTAGAAACTGATGCAGAGTTGAAATTTAATTTTTTATGAGATGATGCACATATCCATTGTATGTATTTTTTAAATTTGTCTAAAAGGGTATATGTATTCATGTTTAAAAATGAGATTCCTAAATTGCTCAGATTTCATCATTAATTGCATTATAATTTGGTTGATCGTGTATTTGAATAATGGAATAAGTTCATTTGTTCAACGATTTAAATGAAATACTACAAATGAAAAAAAATAAAAAAAAATCAAACAGATAAAGGCAATATGCAAATATAATTATTGGGAATGCAATTTAGTGGCTATTAAAATAATCAAAATTTGGCAAAATCTCTTGTGCACCAATTGCACGGTGCAACCCTAGTAGGGTATCACGATTTTTGTCTAAATGTATTATACCTTTACACAACACAAGTAATACTTTTAGGCATAAATGGTGATATCTTTTCACCATCATATCTTTTACCCAAAACATGTATTACCTTTTGACCCATGACTCGAATTGCACAGATCTAAAATCGGTGCAACTGGTGTACAAGAAACCTCCCCATTAGATTTATGTTTATTTTTTTGAAACCAAATTTATGTTTCTTTTTTCCGAAACCAGATTTATGTTTCTTGATTTTTATTAGAGTAATCGGATTTAGCTTTCTTTTTTCTAGAACCAGATTTATTTTTCTTGATTTTGTACAAATGATATAGCGCTCAGAATTTATAAAGTCAATATTTTATACTTTTTTAAGTAGATTTTTAAGCATAAAAAAATCTAGGATAATCCAAAAACATCCATAAACAAAGTTATAGGTTTTTCTTAATAACTTCTGATTTTTTTTTTCATTGTAGATATAGATTTTTTTCATAATCATCTATACTCAAGAAAATACCAAGTTTTGGTGTTCTCTTAATACGCATCATATTTAATCAATTCTTGGTTCATACTTTTGAAAGAAATTTTATCTATAAATCATATAATTCTTTTCTCGATTATTATGCAGTTACTTATGATTTTTTTTTTAATATTAATTTTTCTTAAAGATTCTATCTTTCTTTTGATTGTTTTCATTAGATTGTTAAAGGTGATTACATAAATTATATTTTATATCATCTTCTCCTTTCTTTAATCATACAAAAAAATTGGGTTTATATGAAGGGAAATAGTTTTCTTCTATTGAAACTTTCAACATATTTTATCATAAGATTTTTACTCGTCTTAAAATATGAAAAGCTTTATCTTGTACATTATCGCATAATGCCACCTATTATTAGATTATTTGCATAAAAAACATCATTAACTTTGGTATTTTGCAAGCCCTCACCCAAGTTCTCAAAAGTTTGCATTTTCTATTGGGACCTTTATTATTTTTGTTGTTTTGGGACTATGGCGCTAGTAATTTTGGTCCATGGACATGTTTTGTGATTTTATTGGGTAAAAAATAAAAAGTTTAGGACCCTAATGAAACAGTCCCGTGTTTTATAGGACAAAAAATGCATTTTTCTCACAAAATTCAAACATAATTACAGAAAAAGGAATAATAATCCGATGTATTTTCACATTTTATACGTACATACTATGTTTATTAGATAAATATAGTGTTGCAAAAAACAAAAATGCTAGAGCGTGGGTTCTAAAAACTTAAAATATTACACTAAACCTGAAAGAGCAAGCCATTACACGTGGCCCCGTTAAGTTATTGGTCCATCGGTTAGGGCATAATGCATCTAAACTCATTTTGAGCCTCAAATTTTATAGTCCAACCACCTAAATCATTGGGCGTATTGACTTGTCCATCAGGTTGAGTCGATTTCATCGGCTCTATTTTTTACCATTAGCACTATATCGGCTCTCTTCTTGCCCATTTATCCTAAAATTATTTTTAGTTAAATCTAAGGACATTTTCATACGAATCTTATAATATTATATAAATTAGGTATGGAGAAAATATGGAGAAATTTATAATAATAAAAAATTGATGGAGAGAAATGGAAGAGTGTTGTACATTTCATAATATCTTAAATTATATCTGAAAGTCTAAAATGATACTTAATTGTGAACGAAGGGAATATAACTTTGTTTATAAATATTTTTGGATTATCCTAGGTTTTGTTTTTATTTTTTTTATACTTGAAATCAACTTTTATAAATTGAATTAATCACCTTCTTTTTAAAAGACTATTATTATAAATAGTCACTACAACAAAAACTGTTAATCACTACGCCCAAAAGACAACGGTTTTACGCAATAACCGTAGTCTTTTAGTGCTCAACCGTGGTCATTGTACAAACCGTAGTGTTTTACTTTTTTTTGTTCGCTAAAAGACTACGGTTTTGCAAAACCGTTGTGGTTTAACTGTAGTTGAAAACCTATTTTTCGCTAAATGACTACGGTTCTCAAAACTGTTGTGGTTTAACAGTAGTCAAATACCTATTTTCGCTACAAGACTACAGTTCGCAAAACCGTTGTCGTTTAACCGTAGTCGAATACCTATTTTTCCCTAAACGACTACGGTTTGCAAAACCGTTATGGTTTAATTGTAGTCGAATACCTATTTTTCGCTTAAAGACAACGGTCTGTACGTCTGTTGTTGAAAGGGTGTTGTCAATATATATTTTAATGGATAATTTAAAATAATTATTTTCTATGATTACCCTTTTAAATTTCCTTTAACTTTTTAAATACGTATTTATAAGATTCAAATACTTTTTAATGTTTTACAATTAAAAAATATTTTTTATTAATTTTTTAAAATATTCTTTCATCGATGTCTTTTATTGGCCTATCTAGCATTTTGAATTAATTAGTTGTACAATTTTTTTCTATGTAAACAATATTAATAGATTTTCGGTTGGGAAAAGGAAAAAAACAGAAGTACTGTCATTATTGATTGGAAATAAGAGACGGTAACATTTCCCCCCAATATTAATGAAACAAAAAGAGAAGTCTTCCCCTTCTCATATCTATTTCAAACCGCTCCCACCTACGACAGCCCAACGCCGTCTCAATCTCCTTCTCCGTAGTCTCAATCCCCCTTTTTCATCGCATCTACCCCCTTCTTTGCCGCCACGATTCCCTTGTACGTACATATATATATATATATAAAATTTCTTTTTGGCTCTGGAAAAAAAAAAAGAAATTAACTTATATCATTTCAAAATTTTAAAATCAAATAAAAATATACTTAAAAAAACGAAAATTAACTTCATGTCATTTGTGTTTCTCTTCTTTCCTTTGCTTCTCTCGCTCCAGTCTCCGTCCTCCCATGGATTCTTCATCGTCTCTCTCTGTATCCTCTCAGATTCTTCTCTCTCCCTCCTCCAATTCTTCTTTATCTCCCCATCTCTCCTCTTCGATTAAGGTAATACAATCTCTCGTCCTAGAAAGGGAACCGAGAATCGTCCGTTTCAAGTTCAAATCAAGATCGATAATTATCGGTAAAATTGCGACCATATTCGACAAAATAGGAAAATTGTGACCATATATGAAAAAAAGGAAAAATAAAAAAAAAAAAAACAAAAAATTTATTGACGGGCTGCCGACAGTCTAATGATACTATTTTAGCGACAGATTCTTACTGTCGGTAATTAGTAGTAAAATAATGTACTAATTTTCTATAAAACAGATTATCGGTCGATTTAGTGACGGAATTGTACCAATAAATACAATTTCGCCGGTAATTTTTTTATTTATATTTGAATCATGCCGAAAGATCTAATCGCTAAATATCGATCGATAGAATGTCGGTATCTACTATAAACTAAAAAATAATATTAATTTTTAGTGGAAAAATTACCCCCACACTCTCACCATTCATTTAGTACTCCCCGTTCACTGATCGAGATGAGTAGTGGGGATTCGATCTCGAACCACCGACCTAAATTACAAGATGCTCTACCTGAGTTTAAAGTAGTATTTGGATCTAAAAAAACAGATTTCAAAATGAAGTATCCCTTATCCCTTATTCCTTATTCCTTATATACTAAAAGAGAAACCATTTGGATAAGTGTCATTCTTTTAGAATTTTGGGACAAGTGTCATTTTCTTAGAATTTTGAGAATAAAAAATAATATTTAATATTTATATCTTCAAAATTTCTATTTTTATTATTTAAAACAAATGTTTAAATTCAATTTTGTCATGATTTACATAGTGTATCATAAAGTTGATACAATTTTTAGCTAGGATTTTTTTAATGATTTACTAATTCAACTTTTATTTCTAAAATATCACAATTTTATAAGATAAATTATTTTATCAAAAAGTGCATGATTAAAGATTGACATTATTGCAAGCGTGATTAAAAAACTATATACCTAAATTATAAAACTTATGTCAGGGATTAATTTAACAATTAAAAAAATATTATAAAATATAATATAACAATAAAAGAATTTAAAAAATCTTGAAGGAAATTTATTGAAATCAAATTTCATGATTTACGTTTATAATTGTTTAAGCTTTTAATGTTTTTCCTTTTTAAAAAATATAAATATATTCATAAATTAAAAGTGTTTCGGAAAGTAAAATAAAATTTAAATAGACCTGTGAATAATATTCACTGGTACTATACTAATTTGGATCTAAAAGAAAAGATTTAAAACATTTTTAATTGTTGTGAATTTCGAACCCCACCAAATTATTTGAGATTGAGTCCAAAATTAGATTAGTACTCCTCATTCACCAAACTCTCTCTTCTCTCTGTTTCTCTCTCTACCCAAAGTCCAACTTGAATGTCCCCCAAACACTCCTCGTTCCGAATTATAGAACGAGAGCTGTTCAGTTTTCTTTTCTACTGAATAATCTAGGGCTATCTCTCTCTTCATCCACACACTAGAGTGATAGAGGGGCAGAAACGTGCTTAATACGATGTCGAAGAATGGGAAATTGATGGCGAATCTGGACGAGAAGACCACCAAGGTCCTCAATTTGACCGTGTTACAGCGGATCGATCCCTTCATCGAGGAGATTCTCATCACCGCCGCTCACGTCACCTTTTACGAATTCAACATTGATACTAGCCAATGGGTACGCTAATACAGATGCCGAGATGCAGTTGTTCAATTTCAGATATGTTTTCTATTTTAGGTTTGTGATATTAGAATTAGTGATATGATTTTTGGTTCGCAGAGCCGAAAGGATGTGGAAGGCTCTCTTTTTGTCGTAAAAAGGTGAGTTGCTGTATTAGGCTTCTGAATTAATTCTTTTCTTTTTTTCTTTCAGTTCTTCGGTGAGATTGAAATTCAGTAGTCAGAGGACTGCACTATCTCTTTTAGCTTGAATTTGGGTCGGGGAAATCGATCCCTTGCTTCGGGAATTAGTTAACAGGCAATACATAATGTATGTGTATGATTTAATATCTAGGCTTTTTGATTGTACAGGAATACTCAACCTCGATTCCAGTTTATAGTGATGAATCGTCGGAACACTAATTAGTTAATCAATTTCTTTACTTTTTCCTTTTAATTGCGGAATTAGGGTCCTTGGGGAGAATTTTGGATTTTGGTTTGACAGGCCTATCTATGGTGTTATAACTTGATAAAAAATATCATAAATCATACTTTTGGTTTTGAATTATTGTTAATTTGATTAACACTTTAACATAGCGATCAGGAGGCCTGCAAGTTGGAAATTTCTAAGCTTTGATTATATTTCAGTATCTTACGTTTAACAATAGCATAACCAACACAAACAGTTGCTTCCACATGTCGTGAAAGAAGTCTGAGTACTGCTCGCTACTGGCAGCAAGACCAGTTGCATTCAGGAACATTTTTGCGAATGAATACGAATTCTTATCCATTAATCTGTCTATAGTACTACGTTTTCTGGTAGGAATGTCCAGTTATGGTCTTAGGGGTGAGAGTTGAAAGATATTTCAAATCCTAATCTATTTACGTTTTCAAATGGGTGCGATCAAAAAAAGAAAAAAATGAATTGCGAAAATACATTATTACCATTAATTATATGCATCATCATTTAATCAAACTCTTCATATTATTCGTACAAAATCAAGAAACATAAATCTGATCACCTTAATAGCTATTAAATGGTGAAATCTTTCCCAATAATTATTTCTTGCATATTGTCTTAGCGGTTTGAATTTTTTTATTTTCATTTGTAGAATATCATTAAAATCTGTTCCAATATTCAAATACACAATCAGCTTAATTATATTATTATTAATAATGAAATCTAAGTAATTTAGGAATCCCATTTTAAATATTAATACCTATACTATCTTTGCCACATTTCAAAAATATTTACAATGAATATTTGCATCATCTCAAAAAAGAAAATTTCAAACTCTATTTCAGTTCTATATATATCTACAAGACTTAGCTTTTTCTTAGAAAAGACTTGCAATATTCTTAGATAAAAGTAATCCCCAAAAAAAATAAATTATAGCACTTCTAAATTTCCTCCGTATCACCATGGCTAAGCTAAACCCAAATGCTGAGCTATTCGTGGCCAAGCTAAACCCAACTTCCAAGCTATTCGTGCCAGCATTGCAGCGGCACTAACGCTCAGCAACACGTGCCAGAATCATGTAATGAGGATGAGAGGTCGTTATTTATGACCTTCTAACATGGTGCACCACTTCGACAGTGGAAAATCTCCAAATATTTTACTATGTATGTGAAAGATAAAGTCAACACTTAAAATTCATCGTACTATTTCTATTGTAATAATTGCATAAGAATTAGATTTAGAAGGAATTTTGCATCGCACGGGTGCATTTACTGGTCTACTTAAAAAGTCTAAAATATTGACTTCTATAAACTGAAATAATCACTTTCCATTTAAAAAGACTATTATTATAAATAGTTGTCATGGCTTTGAAAAGAAGTAAAACACATGGGTGTGACCTAAAAAAGAAAATTATGAATTGCAAAAAAGCACTTTATTACCATTAACAATATTTATCATCATTTATTCAAAGTCTTATATTATTTGTACAAAACCAAGAAACATAAATCTGATTACCTTACTAGTAATTTAGGAATTATTTCTTGCATATTATCTAAACAATTTGAAATTTTTTATTTTTATTTTGAGAATATAATTGAAATCGTTGAAAAAAATGAATCTTTTCCAATATTCACATACACAATCAGCCATATATAATGAATTTAATAATAAAATCTAAGCAATTTAGGAATCCCATTTTAAAACATTAATACCTATACTCTTTTAGACAAATTTCAAAAATACTTACAATGACTATTTGCATCATCTGAAAAAAAAAAAAAAAATTGAATTTCAACTCTGCATCGCTTCCTATATATATCTACAAGAATTAGTTTTTTCTTGGAAAAGACATAAAATTAATCCCCAAAATAAATTATATCACTTCTAAAATCCATCCACAACACCATGGTCAAGCTAAACCCAAATGCCGAGCCTTTCGTGCCAACATTGCAGCATGCTGAGGCTTGGCAGCACGCGCTGGAATCATGTGATGAGGATGAGCGGTCGTTATATATGACCTTCTCACATGGTGCACCACTTCGACGGTGGAAAATCTCCAAATATTTTACTAGGTATGTGGAAGACAAAGTTAAGACTAAATTTTTTCCTACAATAATTTTCATTTGTATGTAATTATTACAACAGAAATAACATTACACATTTTAAGTCTTAACTTTATCTTCCACATACCTTGTAAAGTATTTGGAGATTTCCCACCATCCAAGTGGTGCACCATGTGAGAAGGTCATAAATAATGACCTCTCATCCACATAACATGATTCCAGCGTGGTGCTGCTAAGCGTTAGCGTGCTGCAATGTTGGCACAAAAGGCTCGGCATTTGGGTTTAGCTTGGACGTGGTGATACAAAGAAATTTTAGAAGTGCTATAATTTCTTTTAGGATTAATTTTACCTAAGAATATTGCATGTCTTTTCTAAGAAAAAACTAACTCTTGCAGATATATGTAGAAACTGATGCAGAGTTGAAATTTAATTTTTTATGAGATGATGCACATATTCATTGTATGTATTTTTTAAATTTGTCAAAAAAGGTATATGTATTAATGTTTAAAAGTGAGATTCCTAAATTGCTTAGATTTCATCATTAATTGCATTATCATTTGGCTGATCGTGTATTTGAATAATGAAATAAGTTCATTTGTTCAACGATTTAAATGAAATACTACAAATTAAAAAAAAAAAAATTCTAACCGATAATGACAATATGCAAATATAATTATTGGGAAAGAAAAGATTTTACCATTTAGTAGCTATTAAAATAATCAAATTTTTTAACTGTTATTATATATCTTGTACATTGTCGCATAATGCCACCTGTTATTAGATTATTTGCCTAAAAAACGTCATTAACTTTGGTATTTTGCAAGCCCTCACCCAAGTTCTCAAAAGTTTGCATTTTCTATTGGTACCTTTATTATTTTTGTTGTTTTGGGACTACGCGTGCTAGTAATCTTGGTTCGTGGACTCGTTTTGCGATTTTTTTTGGTAAAAAATACAAAGTTTGGGACCCTAATGAAACAGTCTCGTGTTCTATAGGACAAACTATGCATTTTTCTCACAAAATTCAAACATAATTCCAGAAAATGGAATAATAAACCGATGCATTCACATTTTATACGTACATACTCTGTTTATCAGATAAATATGGTGTTGTAGAAAAACAAAAATGCTTGATGGGTGTCAAACCGCCAAATTAAATTACCTACTAGCAAATTACGAGTAAAGTGGTGAGTAGGGTCGAATCCACGGGGAACGGAGATTAATTCCTTTTGAGCGAAAACATGAAATAAACTGGGGGGTTTTGGATTGATTTTATCTAACTAATCTAAATTCCTAATAATTAACTAAAACATGCAAATGAAATAATAAAATTGTAAAGACGAATCAAATTCTACCTGGCTCTGATCCAAGGGTGTTGACATTCAATTATATTAATGATCATAGGCTCACATATATATTTTCTTGCAATTCAAATAGTTCAACCAAATATTTATTAGGATAGCCATAATAAATCTTGCGTTTTCCTAAATTAATTGATCAATCTCAGCAACCGGTCAATACTTATCATTAACGAGTTGGGCACGATAGCATTCCATACCACGTTAATGATAGCATTACGATTTATGAAAACAGCTAAACCTAATTACTAACAGTCGAGATAGCTGCAACTATCAATAATTAGCTTGTAAATTCAATTAGGTTAAATTAATTATGATAGCACGATTAATTCAATCTATTGCTACTAGGGTTCAATCATTCATGACAATTACGGATCATGAATTCATGAATAGCAGTAAGAAATTGAATAATCAATTGAGTTGTCAATTCAATCAAATAAACAATTCCTATATAAATAAGTTTGAATCTACAAATATTAGAATTAAACAAGAACGATTAAAACGCATTGCCTAACAATAACATAATTGAAATCAACCCTTGAACCAGAAAATAACCTTAATTAATGGCGGTGGAATCCAAGGTCTTCAATTAAACGTAGAGAATAAAAGATGAAAACTAGGAGAAAAAGAAAGAAGGTGGCGTGATTTTTTGGTGGAAGAGGAGAGAGAGAGCGCGTATTGGAATTCATGTACTGGACTGGCACGCCTCTCTCCTTTTTATTCACGCTAATTACTTCTTTTCCTACTCCTAATCAAATCTTTGTAATATCCAATCTTATCTCTAAAAAGAAAAATATCTAAATAATATCTAGATAATTACATAAAAGAAATAATAAGCCTAATTAAAATAAAGCTCTTGATGGGCTTCTTCATAAAATTGAAGACTTTAACAAATTCAAGCCCATCTTCTCTCTATCTCGGCCCGCTTTTTCACTTTTCAGCCCAAAACATTAATTTAAGCCCAATTTTGCTCCAAGTCCAATTATTATTCTCCTACATGAAAAGATAATTAATTAAGATCAATAAAGAATAATAATCAACCAAAAATAAGGGAATATGGATATAAAATATGGAATAATATATGCACATCAATGCTAGACCGTGTGTTCTAAAAACTTAAAATATTACACTAAACCTGAAAGAGCAGGCCATTACACGTGGCCCCGTTAAGTTACTGGTCCATCGGTTAGGGCATAATGCATCTAAACTCATTTTGAGCCTCAAATTTTATAGTCCAACCACCTAAATAATTGGGCGTATTGACTTGTCCATAGGGTTGAGTCAATTTCATCGGCTCTAATTTTTACCATTAGCACCGGCTCTCTTCTTGCCCATTTTTCCCAACATTATTCTTAGTTGAATCTAAGGACATTTTCATACAAATCTTATAATATTATATAAATAAGGTATGGAGAAAATATGGAGAAATTTATAATAATAAAAAAATTGATGGAGAGAAATGGAAGAATGTTGTACATTTCATAATATCTTAAATTATACTTGAAAGTCTAAAATGACACTTAATTATGAACGGAGGGAATATAACTTTGTTTATAAATATTTTTGGATTATCCTACGTTTTATTTTTATTTTTTTATTCTTGAAATCTACTTTTATAAACTGAATTAATCACCCTCTTTTTAAAAGACTATTATTATAAATAGTGGTCATGGCTTTTAAAGAAGGAAAACACATAAAATGGGTGCGATCAAAAAAAGAAAAAAAAGAATTGCGAAAAAACACTTTATTACCATTAACTATATGCATCTCTTCATATTATTCGTACAAAATCGAGAAACATAAATCTGATCACCTTAATAGCTATTAAATGGTAAAATCTTTACTTTCCCAATAATTATTTCTTGCATATTGTCTTAGCGGTTTGAATTTTTCTATTTTCATTTGTAGAATATCATTAAAATCGTTGAACAAAATAAATCTGTTCCAATATTCAAATACACAATCAGCCAAATTACAATATTATTAATAATGAAATCTAAGCGATTTAGGAATCCCATTTTAAATATTATTACCTATACTATCTTTGCCACATTTCAAAAATATTTACGATGAATATTTGCATCATCTCAAAAAAGAAAAAAAAGAAAAATCAAACTCTGTATCAGTTCCTATATATATCTACAAGAATTAGCTTTTTGTTAGAAAAGACTTACAATATTCTTAGATAAAATTAATCCCAAAAAAAGAATTATAGCACTTCTAAAATTCCTCTGCATCACCATGGCCAGGTTAAACCCAAATGCCGAGCCATTCGTGGCCAAGCTAAACCCAACTTCCAAGCTATTCGTGCCAACATTGCACCGGACTAACACTCAGCAACACGTGCCGGAATCATGTGATGAGGATGAGAGGTCGTTATTTATGACCTTCTCACATGGTGCACCACTTCGACAGGGGAAAATCTCCATATATTTTACTATGTATGCGGAAGATAAAGTCAACACTTAAAATTCATCATACTATTTCTGTTGTAATAATTGCATAAGAATTACACTACAAGAAAAACTGCATTTAGTGAGAGGAAATTCCGTGGTTAAAGCCCCAAAAACCGTCATAAAAGACATTTAGTGACGGGATATATACCGTCACCGCCCCTGGCTACAGCTTCCGCCACTAAAGGTAAATAATGACGGGACACCAGTCCGTCACTAAAAAGTATTTAGTGACAGTAATAACCCGTCACTAAAAAGATGTATAATGACAGTCAATTCCCCTCACTAATTGCACTAATCCCCGTCACTAATAACTTAATTATAGACTAATTTTATAACTAAGTCACCCGTCACTAATAACACTAGTCATAGTAATATACCGTCACTATAGAGGTTATATAGTGACCGTCAATTCCCGTCACTAATAACACTAATAGACTCTCATTATAGAATAACATATTAAATAACTATAAAATTAATATGATTAATATCGCACTATCCAAATAAGATTAATATGTAGAGGAGAGACAAACAAAAAAGACAACATAGAGGCCAAAGCTCAAACAAATTAAATCATTTTTAATAAACAAGAATGTCTAACTAATAATGTCTCAACAGAGCAAAGCATTTCTAAAATGCTATTCCAAGTGTATACAAATTACAACTACACATAAAAATGAAAGCATTGCCAAAGTCTTTGACAAGACTTTTACTTCTAGTTGGCTTTCAATATCTTTAGGCTTCCCCCATTTCACCAATAACTTTGTCACCTGCGCAGTAGTAATGATCAAGAATTTCAGAATGATTTAAAAAGCTAGAGCTATAATTCTGTCAACAAAAACACGGAATCAACATGGGAGCAAATAAAAAGTTAAAACGTAATATTAACTTTGAAACTAACTAATAACCATAGTAATTATTTATAAATCAATCCATGTCGAACAAAGGCCATAGTAGTACTCGCTTATAAATTAATCCAAGTCCAACAACATCACACGGTTGATATCAGTCATCTCATATCCAAACCAACAAACTAAATACCTCTTGACAATATAAAGACCACACTCTCCCCAAAAGGAAAAGAACGTGTAAACATTACTAGTAGAAATCGCACAAAAAAACACATCCACATATTCAAATATAATGAGAATTTTTTGTCAAAGGAACTTCAATGTGTAGTAAATGTCCAAATATGCATTGACTCAATGACAAACTATAAAATTATCACAGCAACATTAACCACTCAAAGCACTAGAAATTTTGGAAGTACAGACTGAAAAAAAAAAAAAAAAAAAATTCACTATCATAATAACAACAAAAGCAAAAAGAAAGTCTACTTGTATTTTCTCATGCATCTCGTGTAGTTATTTTATATGAAAAAATCTTAGCATCTGGTTGCTACAAAAAGTAGTTATCATCTTTAACATAACAAATAATCCAGCTTTTTCTTATGAACTCCTAATCAAGAAAGATGGTAAAAAATGAAAGTACCGGCTACTCTATTCTCCATATTGTACTTAGCAGTTTACCAAGAAATCAGACAAGTTGGAAGAAAACCAAAGTAGACAAAAAATAAACAACTGTGTTTCTAGACCAAAAGCTAAAACTAATAGCATAAGCAAGTTGTAGAATCTAAAACCAAATAGGGATATTTCTTGTGATCAAGTTAAAATACATTACTAAGGATTTCAAGTAGTCGACTCGATACCTCAGTTTTCATCTGAAGAATTGCAATCACGTTGCTACTTCAAATATCAGAGGCACCTTGTATGCCAAAGCTTCGCTCACTATACCATAGCCAATTTTATCTGAAAGATATAAGAGTCATTGCGATGTAAATTTATATGCTACAAACCATCTCATCATGGTCATGGAAATATTTCTTATCAGGCCTTCTATAACGATGATATGCATTTCTGCGCGTCTTTTTTCGAGTCCGAACTGTCACCACCTTTTTTTATCATTCCTGCCAAAAATTGCAAAAATAAATTAATTATATACTAGCTAGCTAGTTCCGAAAATAAGTTAAAAGAAATACACACCAAACAATATTAATAAGTTGAAAAGTATTTCCAAAATATACAACACTATGCAACATTACTGTAAAAAAGCTAAAAGACATAATAACAAAGTGTTTTATTTGCTCCTTTATTTCAATTTGAGATTCCCACACTAATAGGCACACTTCAAATCTTGCCAGTATAATTCAAACTTCTTCACTAAAGTGGAGAAACCGACATCTGAATAAGTAACAAAGCATCAAGTTCCAAAAACACTACAGTGGGAGCTACCAAATAGATTTCATAAAGATAGCACAATTATGAGTATTTATTATACCTGTTTACTCAATTATGATGTCTTAAATCCGCCTACTCGGAGAAAACATCTTCAACTTCTGACTTACTATAGTACATTTCTGTGAACTAGAAAGCAAATACATTATTTACTAGTCAGACAAATAAATTAATACAACCTATTATTGTTTAGTATATGACTAATGCATTCTCTCAGGATTATTAGCTATGGGTATCTAAAAACATGATGTAAGGAGTGTGACAATAGTCAAATTCATTTGAAATAGATGAAGACAGTAATTTGCCAATTCTTTCCAACAGGACTTTGCATGAGGATTTGTCATTGAATTAGAGCAAGACTATATGAGGTGCAATAATGTCGAAGAGACAGAATAAATGTTGAACAAATTTTGGTTATTTCTAGAAAATGTGTATTTAGGCAAATATTAGAGATATATCATGAATGTATTTTGCACTCATATGATAATTAGGCTAAAATTAAGAGTTTTACAATAATTTGCCACTAACAAAATCTGTTAAACATTATGATCTTTTAAGAAAATCAACTACAATTTCTTAAACTTTGTCTAGTGAACGAACAATAGAAGCGATTAAAATTGGACTAAAACAAATGGATATATGATTAAGACTTCTAGAATTGCTTGATATTTTCTAATATTTCAACTAGGCAATTAGTGCCAATTGATGAACGCTAGTAACTAAATTTGGTAAATGAAATAGAAAGATTCCTATCTATGCCTTTTAGTACACTTCAGAAAGTAAATGAAGAAAGACAAGATGCATGGAACTCATAGTAACTGCTTGCAACAAATACCAGTTTTGGACTAGCAGTAAGCTTTATCTCCATTATGAGTTTTGCAAAGCTCCATTATGAGCTTTAACTCAAGCTTATCCAAAGCTCCAGTGTAAACTAAGATCTGAAGCTTCCTTTAACTTCTCTTCTATGACTCATGGCTATGGAAGTATATGCATCTAGCAGGAAAACAAGTTAATTGATTTCATTAGTGGAAAAATGATCTAATCAACAGTTCTTGGACGTCATGAACGTGTTTTCATGATCTCTAACCAATTAATTTTCCAAACTCTGGCAAATTTTACACTGCTCTCAATGTCTTGCCCTGGAACATCTAAGTAATGACTCATGACTACTCTCTTATGCAGAATTCTCTGAAACATTTCAAACCATGAATACATAAGTGATTGTGCAATAAATTTTGTGAGAGATCAAATGAAAAACAGAACCTCTTCTCTTCCTTATGACAAAGCAATATCAAGGATTATCTAAAAGAGCAAATATTGAACTACAACATATTTTAATAAAGACGTGGTAGTATAGGCTAAGTTTAATAAGAACAAAACAAGTCAATGGATTTCATTAAGCTAAAAATTGGAAACCAATCCAAACAATTCATTTCTCTTTTAATCCAACCTCAATTTTCAATTGTCCCATATGGTAATCACAAAAAGAACAAATTGATCTTATATTACCTGTATTTCATCAAATGAAACTCCTCCACCACCGGCACAAAGTTCAGCTTGCAGATATTCCAACTATTGGCTCATATTTATTATTTCATTTGGAATGGGATCTCTGTTTATCTGCTCATCAAGATCTCATTATGAAAACTACACATAAAAGTAACCCCATCTAATATGTTGATGCATTGATTTGGAGAGATACTCAGCAAATACTTCAATAAATTACCACGTGTTTGTTTTGGATATTCCGGCCACGATTGGGCATATTTCAAGTTCTATTCCGTGTTTATTAATACTCATTTCGAATCAATAATTGATAATCACAACAAGATCATTTTAGAATGATAAACAGATGCTTGAAAGGTGTTTGAATTCTGATACCCTACACTTACCCTAATTTTGAGCTGATGTAAAAACCCTGAAATTCTTCGTCCCAAGTCCGATCTACAAGAGACACCAAACAAGATACAAAATCTCAGCCCTAAATAAAAAATCAAGTAAGAAAACAATAAATAAAGAAAACTCACCACCAGTTTTGACGGTGAAGGAGCAATTGGGGCCTTTTGGTGGATTTCAAGGCTGGAAATAAAGAAAACGATGGGAAGATTTTGATTGAGCTTGAATTTTAGATCAGTGGGGATGTGCCTTTTGGTGGATTTCAATCAATTCCATGGAATTAGGAAGCTGCATCTTGACCTGCAATTTTAGTTGGAAGCTAGAAGGGTTTTCTTGAGAGTGGAAAAGATGTGAGGGAGAGAGAGAAAGTTGAGAGAGAAATTGGGAGTGAGAATAAAGTGTTTAACCCAGATATTCTGTATTCTTAATATGTCCGCGTCAACGATCTCGGCCGAGATCACTCCCTGTCTCGGCCGAGATGACTTCCAGCAATAACTCCCAGTTTTGCCTGCCTTCTCGTCTCGGCCGAGATCACTCCCTGTCTCGGCCGAGACTCATCTCCAGCAATAACTCCCAGTTTTGCCTCCCTTCTCGTCTCGGCCGAGATCACTCCCTGTCTCGGCCGAGATGACTCTCCAGCAAAAAATTTTGCCTGCCTTCTCGTCTCGGCCGAGATCACTCCCTGTCTCGGCCGAGATTACGTTCCATACTCAAAAGTTTTGGTGGGAAAGTTCAGCGCCATTTTTTCAGCTCAATAGTGAGGGTGAATTTTATTAAATTTCTGAAATTTATATTTAGTCACCAACAACCAATATTTTTAGTGAGGGTATTTTTTTACTCTCATTAAATGTAAGAATATAGCACATTTAATGAGAGGCTTTTCTTACCCTCACTATTTTTTTGTGACTATAAGTGGCTTTTCTTGTAGTGTTAGATTTAGGAGGAATTTTATGGTGCGTCGGGTATACTGGCCCACTTAAGAATTTTACATATTATTACGGGTAATTATTTAGTAATTAAGTTCTTTTATTTAAAGTTATATAAGCTTTTATTACGTTGAATTTTCATTTCAAACTGATTCATACTTCTAGATTTTTGTAAGTGGAAAAAAGAAAATGTCATTTAAACATTTGCAGAACTATTTTGTGAGTTTATCTATTATATTGTAATTTATATTATATGTTTAATGATAAAATAATTTTGTATTCATATTGTACATTCTTCATTTCATTAAAATAATTTTACTTTAAAATCATCTATTATTTCAAGAAAAAGGTGTTTCAAAATTATTTTCTTGTTTTAGTTGTAAAAAAAATATATTTTTTTTAATTTCACAAATAAGTTACATATATGTGATTGAATAAGTCAAATTAATAAATAGTGGAACTCGTATAAATTAAAATTTATAGTTTTCCAAAGATTGTAAATGTTTATCAAATTGACAATAAAAAAATTATATCTCTATACAAAATGACCTTATTCAATGGAAAGGGGGAGTATTTTTTATAATTAATCTTAAATTATTATTTATTATTTTAATTCTACTTTAAAAGGTGCTGCCTATCTGTTAATCTATTTTTATTTATTATTATTATTATTTATTTATTTTGTATGTTTTAATCTTCATTCATAGGATTTTAATGTTATACAATACATTAATGGTTTGTTTCGTTTTCTTTTTTCCCTTTTTACCTAACCGCTAGGAAGTTTGCTTATTAGCTTAGTTAGATATTAATTAAGTTATTACGGTCACTATATTAAAAGAATAAATATCCACAATTTATTATCTTCACTATTCCTACTTGATACTGCAGCCTATACCAACAACTCGTTCTCAAGTTGTCTCAGCAGTGATATACTCTTTCCATTCCGGCCTAATTGTCCAACTTGCCTGTGAGTTATAGTTCAATTGCATCAAAGATATCCAAACTTTGTATAAAAGTGGTGCTGGATCAGGAACCGGGTCGAGAAGCTGGAGAACCGGTCTGGAAAATCAAAACAGAAAGAAAACTGAATTCATAACCACCGGTTCAGGGTGGTTATGAAAGGAGTTGCAGAAAACAGAATAGACAACGGTTTTAAAACCGTTGCAGAGCAGTTCAACTTGCAGTTTCTTTTCCTGGATGATTCGAGTTGTTTCTTTTATATAGAGCTATGTTAAATGATGTAATTAGAAACAATTTACAGTTTTCCCTCTGGTTTTATCAACTTCAAGAGAGAATTGAGTCAGTAGAATTGCATGCTCAGTTTAAGGGTTCTAAGCTGAGGGATTGAGTGATTCTGGAGTGATTCTCGTAATCTTGAGGTGTTGATAGTTAATTGAGGTGTGTTAATCCTCCGTGGATGTAGAACACTTGTTCGAACCACGTAAAATCCTGTGTGTTGTTTTTCTTTCTTCTTGTTTGCGCGATTCATTTTCATTCTCTGGTTCGTTTGAATTGTCCGTTGAAATTCGGCCATTGTTCTTAGTTTTCTGGCTGAACAGAGCTTGGTGATTTTATGTGAGTAGACTTAACAAAGTGGCGCCGTCTGTGGGAAACTAAAACCTGAGAAGTGATCAATGGAGGGCATGAAGATGGAGGTGGACAGATTTACTGGGAAGAATGATTTCGCTCTCTGGAAGATAAAGATGAATGCAATTCTGATTCAGAATGGGTTATCCATGGCATTGAAGGCTCAAGAAGATTGGCCACTTGCTGAGAGGCCAAAATTCCAAGAAACTAATCGGAAGGCTCTCAGCTCGATTATCCTTTGTCTGGGAGATAAACCACTCAGAGAAATATCAAGATGTAAAACAACTTTGGAGGCATGGTCGAAGCTGGAGGAATTATATCAATCAAAAACGGTAACCAACAAACATTTCCTTAAACAGAAACTGTTGTCCTTTAAAATGACTGAGGATAAAGCGTTGATTGACCAAGTTGATGATTTTAATCACTTGATTGATGATCTTGAAGATCTTGGTGTAGATCTAGAAGAAGATGATAAATCTCTTATGTTACTGAATTCTCTACCTAAGTCACTTGGAAATTTTAGGGACACCTTAATGTTTGGTAGACAGGAGAAATAAAGTTATGATGTGATAGTAACTTCCCTGAAAACCAAAGGATTACAACTCCAAGGTGATCAGAAATTCAATCCTGCTGCTGAAGGTCTGAATGTGAAATTCAAGAAGCAATTCCCAAAGAAGAAGCATCAAAATCAAGGTCAGAAAGAGCATAAAACTAGTGGAGAGGATTTCAAGAAGCCATCAGATTGGGTGGAGAGAAGGAGATGCTATTCTTGCAAACAGACTGGACACCTCAAAAAGAATTGTCCATCAAGGAAGAACAAAACTAAGAAGAAGAGAGCAGATGCTGCAGTAGTAGAACAAGCAGATGAGTTGGCAGAGGTGTTGAATGTATCAGATGGAAGAATAACCAAGGAGTGGGTGTTAGATACAGGGTGCTCATTTCACATGTGTCCTCATGAGCATCTGTTTCAACAATTGACTAAGATAGATGGGGGAATTGTCCTTCTAGGAAATGATCAATCCTGTAAAGTCAAAGGAGTGGGCTCTGTGAAGATTCAAATGTATGATGGAGTCCCAAGAATTATCTCAAATGTGAGATATGTACCATCACTCAAAAGGAATTTGATATCTCTTGGTTCCTTGAATGAAACTGGCTATGAATTTAGTATAGTGAATGGATATATTCACATTACTAAAAATAACAAATTAGTAATGAAAGAGGAAAAACAAAATGGTTTGTTCATTCTGCTTGGAGAATCTGTTATGGGGTCAGTAGATGTCACTTTAAGTAAATCAGAAGTGATGATATGGCACAAAAGAATGGGCCATATGGGCATAAAGGGAATGAAGGAGCTATCAAAGAGAGGAGTGATTGGAAATATGAGTTCAAACAGCCTGGAATTCTGTGATCAGTGTGCAATGGGCAAGTCTAAGAAGCTAGCTTATGGGACAAGAGGATTCACTCAGAGGGAAGGGATTGATTTTCATGAAGTATTTTCACCAGTGGTTAAGCATACTTCTATTAGAATCTTGTTGCCAAAAGTTACACAGGAAAATCTTGAACTTCAACAACTAGATGTCAAGACTACTTTCCTACATGGAGAGTTAATGGAAGATATTTACATGAAACAGCCTGAGGGTTTTGAGAAACCTGGGGAAGAAGAGAAGGTATGTCATTTGAAGAAGTCTCTGTATGGGTTGAAGCAAAGCCCAAGGCAATGGAACAAAAGGTTTAATGAGTTCATGATAAATGCTGGTTTTGCTAGAAGTCTTTATGACAACTGTGTATACTTTGAGAAGAATGCAAAAGCAGATCAAATATACCTATTGTTATATGTGGATGATATGCTAATAGCTAGTAAGAGTAAGCTGAAGATTCAACAGTTGAAGGGAAAGTTAAGCACAGAATTTGAAATGAAAGATCTAGGAAGTGCTAAGAAGATGCTGGGAATGGATATTATCAGAGACAGAGAAGCAGGTGTGTTATTTTTATCTCAGAGGGATTACCTACAAAAGGCACTGGAAAGGTTTAACATGCATGAATCAAGGCCATTGGTAATTCCAGTAGGGCAACAAACCAAACTATCAAAAGATCAAAGTCCAAAGACACCTGCTGAGGAGATATACATGCAGAGTATACCTTATGCAAGTGGAGTAGGGAGTCTCATGTATGGTATGATTTGTAGCCGGCCAGATTTGGCATTTGCAGTATCCTTGGTTAGTAGGTTTATGGCAAACCCTGGAAGAGAGCACTGGGAAGCTCTGAAGCATATTCTGAGATATCTGAAAGGAACAGTCAGCTTAGGTTTGAAATATGTGAAAACAAGCTCTGAATGTGATCCATTGTTGGGGTTTGTAGATGCAGATTTTGCTGGAAATATAGACACTAGGAAGTCTATTTCAGGGTATGTGTTTGCACTATATGGAACAGCAGTCTCTTGGAGGTCTGTACACCAACCAGTAGTGGCATTATCTACAACGGAAGCAGAATACATTGTAGTGACTGATGCTTGCAAAGAAGCTATATGGCTAAAAGGAATTCTAAAGGATTTTGGTGTGAGACAGAAGTGTGTTACAGTGTTGTGTGATAATCAGAGTACTCTACACCTGGTTAAACACCATGTTTTTCATGAGAGATCAAAACATATAGATGTAAAGATGCATTTTGTTAGGGATATTGTTGAAGCTGGGACAGTGGTGGTGAAGAAAGTGCATACAAAGGAAAATGCTGCTGATTTTCTTACAAAGTCAGTTCCTGGAGCGAAGTTTACTTATTGCTCAGGCTTGATCAAGCTTGAGTCATGTTTCTGAGTAAGAAATAGTGAAGATTGAGGAAATGACACACACTTTGATTTATTGAGGTGGAGATTTTTGAGTTATAGTTCAATTGCATCAAAGATATCCAAACTTTGTATAAAAGTGGTGCTGGATCAGAAACCGGATCGAGAAGCTGGAGAACCAGTCTGGAAAATCAAAACAGAAAGAAAACCGAATTCATAACCACCGGTTCAGGGTGGTTATGAAAGCAGTTGCAGAAAACAGAATAGACAACGGTTTTAAAATCGTTGCAGAGCAGTTCAGCTTGCAGTTTCTTTTCCTGGATGATTCGAGCTGTTTCTTTTATATAGAGCTATGTTAAATGATGTAATTAGAAACAATTTACAGTTTTCCCTCTGGTTTTATCAACTTCAAGAGAGAATTGAGTCAATAGAATTGCGTGCTCAGTTTTAGGGTTCTAAGCTGAGGGATTGAGTGATTCTGGAGTGATTCTTGTAATCTTGAGGTGTTGATAGTTAATTGAGGTGTGTTAATCCTCCGTGGATGTAGAACACTTGTTCGAACCACGTAAAATCCTGTGTGTTGTTTTTCTTTCTTCTTGTTTGCGCGATTCATTTTCATTCTCTGGTTCGTTTGAATTGTCCGTTGAAATTCGGCCATTGTTCTTAGTTTTCTGGCCGAACAGAGCTTGGTGATTTTATGTGAGTAGACCTAACATTGCCATATTGGTTTGTCCCAAGTTAATTGTCCAACCCCATAAATGGCAAATTCTCTCACAATCTCCACCCTCAAAATCTCTACTTTTAATCTCCACATTTGAAAAATTCAAAAATTCCACAAAATCTGTTTTTTCTTAGTCTTCGTGCCCGGCCAAGGTTGGACAATTAGACCGGGACGGAGGAGTATATTTTATATCTCATTGAGTTTAACCAATCATACGATCTTTTGTGATCTACAACACACCATATGATCTACTTATGGCTTTTCAGATACAAATCCAACAGTTCCTAAGTCACGCAATATGGCTTTTGAGTCGTAAGATTGGCTCCTAAATCAAAGGCTATTGAGTCGTAAGATTGGCTCCTTAGTTAATGATGTATTTATTGTGGTGCATATTCATTTAGTACAAGTGTTAATAGAGTTTGCTCACTAGGTTCGCATAACTCATGATGTTATGCTTCAAACAATTTCAGGTCCAATAGATGGCAGGAGATCTAGCTGGCGTGGACAATTTCTCAGTAAGAAGTAAAAGAAGTTAAGTAATTAAAGTAATTTTAGAATTTGAATATTGAAGTAGAAAAAGTACTTAAATTATATTAATTAAGCTAAATGTATAAATGTTTTAGCTTTTGAGTATTTTAAATTCAAAGTAAAATCTATAATGATATTATGAAAGTATATTATGGATTTTAACTCAAAGATGTGGTTTTATATGAATTAGCTTTTTATGTAAACAATATTTTAATTAATTAATGAGGAATTTTCTAACTCGTTTTTTATTAAAAGGTCTTTCGTTGATAAATGTTTTGAAAGTAAAGTATGTTTTAGTGGCAACCCTTCACCTGCTTGCGGGGCTAGAGTGTTACATCCGAACTATATTTAATGATCACAAATGTTAAATTTGTTTTGAACCAACTCTTGTTATTTCTATGTGTAAATTCTTATCTAATCAGAAATGTTTTGGTTGGAAAGGAAATCAAATATAAAAGTCCTATTTATGTTTTGCTATTTACATATCCAAAAAAGAGTGTCGTCATAGAGAAGTTGAAAATGTTTAAGAAAAGTGTCGCTTTAATTAAAAAACATATTTTTTTCCTATCTTATCATAAACAACCTACTTAATTTAGTTGACTAGTAGTATTCCCATACGATGCACAATTTGTAAATATAAATGAATAAATAATAAGAATTTTATATGTCTATATAATTTTAATGTAATAAAATATCATGGTCTTTTTTTAAAATATTACAATTAATATTAATATATAATAAGAGTTAAAAAGTTATATGTTAATGAAAGAAGAGTCAATGAAAAGTTTTAGAAATTAAAAATATATAAATTTGAGTAAGTTATAAAATATTCATATTTGTCTTTCTTAATGTATGAATATCCCTAGCATCCACGCAAGAAGGTCATATTGATCGTCTTGTACAAAGGATTAGTGTATATATGTATATTTATAATTTTATGATAAATGTAAAGTATCTAACTTTTTAAGATATAATATTCAAGAAATTTTCAAAAGCTTTTAGTAAGTACAAATAACACCATATCCTAATTTTATTAATTTTTATTTGTAGCACAATCACACTAATAATTAACCCACATAATCAACCAACAACCAATTATTTGTCTTTAATCTAACATTTTATTTTAATATATATACAATATGGTGTCGAACTATACAACGACATTAAATGACTAATTTAATTTATTACATAGAAAAATCACATTAGAAATGAATAAAAGAGATATTTTTATTTTAAAAATTAGTTTGTTTTTTGAAAAAAAAAATTGAAATCATAAAATGAAATTATAAAATATTTACTAAATAATTCAATTTTTTTATATGATTACAAAAATAAAAGGTAATTAATAAAAGAATGAAAAATATTCAAAATAATGTTAAATATTATAAAAGACCATTAGGGATTTATTCGATAAAATTGTACAAAATCTATTTTTTGTTTGATTTTTTTCTTTATTTATTTGTTTCCCTTTTCTAGGTATGAATATACTTGGTCATAATTTTTATATACATATAATTGATCCTACACAAATTAAAGGTCACTTATGTTGAAAATAAAATTAAACAGAAGAAGAATGGGTACAGTAAAAAAAAACTTAGGATTTTAGAAACAAAAAAGTAGTAATTTTGCTTTTGGCGTCAAACTTCCTCCCATCCTCACTCCCTTCCCCATATTTTCGCCCCCTCCCCCCATTTTAGATTCTAGAGAATTATGTTGATCTCTACCACACAATTTCGACCACACTCTCACAAGTTCTTTCTTCTACTCTGGTGGGTGGTGATGTCACCTCCCTTCTCCCTCAGTTACTTTGGATCTCTTCATCTTCACAGCAAATAAAATTATTTAAAGAAAAAGAAAATTTGGAAGTAGAGACAAAAATTGGATGAATAAACGGCTTGATTAATGTCGATTTCAATTAAAAATAAATTGATTGAGAGGAATAGATTTTGTGAGATATGGGTCTGGATCTTTTTCGAAAGGTTACATGAGTGTCTCCTTTTATAGACTTTGACAAATTGAGCTGATTGTGGGAGACTTACTATTAATTTGAGATAATGATGCATAAATATAGTTTAGGCAAATATATGTTGATTTATCTCGAAATAAAATATTTTATACAAAAAATAATATTTTCTAGAAATAGTAAAGGAATTTGGGAGGAAAATCCCTAGATTACTATTTTAAGAGGATTTTGTTATTATAAATTGGTACACGTGTTTATGCGTGCATAATAGGTCAAGTTAAGTGTCTATTTAGTGATATTTGCATGTGTAATTGACCATGTATTGCTCGTATTTGCATTATTGGACAATTTCATGTTTGTGACTTGTTTTGAAGTTATATGGGTGAATTTAGACCAAAAAGTCGAACTCGACTAAGAATGGATGTTGAGAAAAAGTCCCACAAGTCAAAAACCAAGAAAAATCAAGCCAAAGCTTCAGGAGATTGAGCTCGGCCGAGACAGATGGTCAGGGAAACTAGGATTTTTAGCTGTAGAAGAGTCTCGGCCAAGACCGAAGGCGCCAGCTTAACATATCTCTAGTATTTTGGTCATATCTTGAGATCTACAACTCCGATTAAGGTGCAATTGGTGGTGTTGGAAAGCTGATTCAAAGAACTACAACTTTACGTGAAAAATGAAAAACCCAAAAATGACTAGCAGACCCTCAAAAATAGATTTGAAGTTGGAAAAACAATGCAGTGTCGTCCCATTACTTGGCCCACAAGCTCAAAAACGAGTTTTAGACTTATTTTCCTATTCCAATTAGATTTTCTCCCTCTCTATCATAGAGATGTACTCCTATAAATATCTCAAGGCTCTAGACATCAAGGAAGAACTTTTAACATCATTTTGGAGAGCACGGACTTGGGAATTACAAAGAGCACGAAGAATTAAGATTCGGCGACTCGGGTTTTTCTAGTTTTATGTTTTCCATTATTAGTTTGTTCTTAGCGATCACTATAATTGGCTAAGTTAATTATTTCCATCTTTGACTATGTTGAACCCTAGTAAGATGTTTTTGTGATTCTTCCGGTGATTGTTTGATTAAATTATATCCTGAAATTATTTGTGTTATTTGTTTTCTTCATATCTTTTATATGTTTGTTGTTTGGACTGACCACCCTTATATTAGGCATCTAATTGCTGCTAGGCCATAAATCATAATCCGTAATTGTTATGTGTTTATGTCTACAAGTAGCAAATAGTGATTATTTGCTAGGACAACATAAGTCGCGGTCACTTGTACCGAGCTCGCGAGTACAACACCTTACCTATTCAGTTGCCCTAATTCTTTATGCATTCAATTAACGGTGTTCTAGCGATTGTATCCTAGGACTACTTAATTGGATAGGATTAATTACTAAGCAAACCTGCGATTAATTATACTTAAGGGGTAATAAGGATTAGCTAAGTGTACCTATTAATTCTTGGGATAGGGGTTTCAAAACTAGTTTGTCAAACGATTGCAATAGTTACAAGAATCAATCGGACTAGGGGGATACTGGTTAAAGGTGGGAATACCTTTTATTCATACTTTAATTTCCCTTAGTTGGTTAGTTTACTTATTAATTGCTTATATTAATTAATTCTCATCAAAACTCCGCCCATATTATATTTATATTACTATAGTCATTTATATAAATAGGTCTTATACGATAACTCAATTAATGTCTCTGTTCTCTGTGGGATCGACCCTGATTTGCTCTACCTACTATTAGGAAAGAAGGTTAGGAAATAAATAACTAATTTGACATGCCTCGACAACGCGGACATAAATACATAGATTATTTTCTTATTTCACAAAATATATTACAATTAAATGAATTGTGTAGGGATATACTTGTCATTTCCACCCATTCTTAATTTTTCCAAATAAATATAAAGTGAAACTTTTTATGGACCGAAGGAATTAGTATTTCTCAGTAGTTTGAGAGTTTTGGAATGAGAAAATTAGGTTTAAAGAGAAAAATAATTTGCATATGTCTAAGAAGTATTTATAGTTATCAAAATGGATCTGGCAAAAAAATATGTTCAATTGGCCTTGGAATTAAATTGTGTTAAGCCTATAATGTTTTTCACGTTCATAATTAAATCAATCCATTTGACCTGATCTAACGCTCATACAAACATAATTGTATAAGAATAAATACATGGGCTATCTTGGACAATCAATTTCCTTACTTGAAGTAAGTTCGTATCGGCCCGCCTATTCCCCCTAGCTTAGCTGGTCAGGCTAGTTTTGAGAGAAAATTAAAAAGAAAATTGAGGGAACTTGAAATTGAAAATGTAGATAGAAGAGTTTTCTCTGTAAAAGTAAGAGAGAGAAAACTTAAAAATGATAATAAAGAGAGAAAAAAAAAAAAAAAAAAAAAAAAACAAGTCCTTGTAAAGGAAAAAGAGAGAAAGAAAAAGTAAAAAATAATACGAAAAATCGTGAAATAGTAGAGGAGGGTTGAATCTGGGGTGAGAAGGGGTAGTGGCGCGTCAGATTGGAGGAAAATGACAAAAATGTGCTAGATTCTATAGGTTTTTTATAAATTAGATAGAATCTATATGAAAGTTAGGAGGAGTGCTATACATTTTTTTTTTTAATTGACATCAGATTAGATATATGAATGCACGAATCTAAATCAGTTGATCATTAGTAATCACGAATATGCTGGTTAAAAAATTGGATTAGAAAAAATAAAGTTGCGACTATTCGCAGTCCATAAATTTTCTCAACGCAATTCATTTTTTAATGCAATCCATTTTTATTTTAAATCTAGTATTTTTTTTTTAATATAGTCCATTTTTTAGTGCAACCCACTTTTATTATTTTAAAGTTCGGTATAAAATTCTTAATACAACCCACTAATGACAAATTATACATCTTTTTATTAAATTAAAATAGGTGCAGACTATTTCAGCCCATAAAATTTCTCAACACAGACCTCTGGTCGGCCCCTTCCCTTTTGTATGCCGGAGATCGGATTGATCGAATAAGGCCTCAACAGCTGATTTGTTCTATTCTTTTAACTATGGGGCTACTAGACTATTATAGTTGTTAAACGGCATCTTCCTTTCCTTATTAGTTGGACGGAGAGATGAACAAGCCAAAGAAGCAAGGTCTTTACCTTGAACATTCTCAAAAGAAGATTTTATCCCAATTTGTCAAATAGTGGTAGTGCTAGTGCCTTCAACTCGTCTCATAAAACCAAGTGCCTTTGCCGAAATAAAGTATAAAGAGAGCCGGTGCAACCTACCTAGGCAGAGGCTCCAACAAGAAAGATCATAAGAGAAGGAAAATAGTATAAAGTCATTTCTCCATCCAACTCACTTATATTCAAAAGATGAATTCAAACTTCTCAATCCTTTCCACCTAATCCTGAACACACGCTCTTCACTAATTAATAAAAACAGCAAAAGCAAAAAACCCCAATAGTCCCGCTCGTCCCCGAAAATTTTATATTATTGACTAGTGTTGAATGTTGATTATATAAATGAATTCACGTGTCTGCAACTTTAGTTCGGATATTGTGCTGATAAATATGTGCAATATTATGTTAATTAAAATTTTGTTGTGTAATTTAAATCCTATTACTTGACAAATTCTCATTAATTGAACAAATTTCTATTTTAAATATATCCAACTCGAAATCTTTTATAAGATGTGTTACTACAGGAAATTACTTTCACGAAATTATTCGTATTGTAACATCCCGAACTTAGTTTAGTCTACATTCCAATTTATTGTCCATCTATCATCAGGGTCGTACCTAGAGATATTTGGGCCTGAGTCGAGTTTATTAAATGGACCCATAATTTTTTTTTCTAGTGTACAAACTTAAAAAAGTATAAAAAAGTTGAAGTATTTACAATAGTCTATTGTATCTATTTTATCATAGGAAATAAAAAAAAAAAAAAGCCAAAGAGTTTTCCAAATGGACACATAAATTTTTTCTAGTGTACAAACTTAAAGAAAAACATTAAAAAATGAAGCATTTGCAACACTAAATATTTATATTATCATAGGTAAAAAGACTAAAGTTAAAAGTCAAAGGAAAGATTCGAAACTGTGTCTCTAAACTGTCAAAAACATACACTAACCATTGGATTATATCAATTAAATGTTTAAGAGAACACATCTAAATATACTTACACATTATATATAAGTACCTAAATATTTTTAGGCCCCTAAAATATTACAATATTTTGGGGCCTGAGGCGACAGACTCTCCCGACTAATGGGAGGTCCGGCCATGTCTATCATTCATTTTATCTCACAAACTTAAAATTCACTAGTATTTCACCCGTGATGCACGATTATCATATGCATAATATAAATACAAAATATTTGTAAATTATACTTTTGCTATTAATAAAACAAAAAATATAAATTAATAAGTTGTTGCAAGAGACACGTTGCTCGTATATAACATGATGAATATTTCGAGAAGACTAAGGGTCTGCTTGGTTAGGGGGGATTAGGGTAGTTAATGAGAATGAAAGATGACATATTCTCATTTATCATGCTTGGTACATAATTAATAAGTTAATTATTACCTCATTTTATTAACAACTCATCCCACATCATTTCATAGAATGATCGACGTCCCATTCATACTCATTAGCATTGTCATTCCATAAGTTTATACGAAGCGGCCCCTAAAATTTGGCATTTTCTAGATTATAGATGATTATGAAAGAAATCTATATCTAGAATGAAAAAAAAAATCAAAAGTTATTGATAAAAACCTATAACTTTATTTATAGATGCTTTGAATTATCCTAGATTTTGTTTTTTTTTTATCAACTTATAATAATCCAAAAGCATTTATATCAATCACGTTATTTAGACCCTAAAAAACTCACTTTTCATTTAAAAGACTTATTACAAATAGTTGGGGCGGATTTATAAAATAAGGAAAACACATAAAATGGGTATTGGGTGCGACCATAAAAAGAAAAAAAAATTGCAAAAAAACACTTTATTACCATTAATTGTATATGTATCATCATTGATTCAAACTCTTCATATCAAGAAACTTAAATCTGATTACCTTAATAGCTATTAAATGGTAAAATCTTTGCTTTCCCAATAATTGTTTCTTGCATATTGTCTTAGCGGTTTGAAATTTTGTATTTTCAAATGGTAGAATTTGACTAAAATTGTTCGCAAAATGGATATGTTCCAATATTCAAATACACAATCAGCCAACTTATAACAATTATAATATTAATAGTGAAATCTAAGCAATAGGAATTCCATTTAAAAATATATATATATATATATATATATATATAGCAAAGATAAAAATCTTATTATTTAAACAATGTTCATAAGTACAAGATTCTCGATTCAATCAGTTAAATCATGCCCCATTCAAACAGGGTGATAGGCAGAAGAAAAAGAAAGAAAAAAACTGTGTCAAGTGATAAGCAGCCGAAGAAAACTCAGCTCTGTGACTGCAGGCACAACAAGCAAGAAATCGGTAAACTACCACTACGATATCGAAAAATTACACAACAGACGTCATCTAGAACAAAAGAACAAAATAGAAACTAAAGAGGCACTAACCACAAGACGCGTTAGTTAGGCCTATAACAAAGGACCAGAATTCCGACAAAAGGACTAGAAGGACCGACAAAAGTCGCAAGTTTGCGAGAAAAAATCTCACGGAAGGAAAAATCATAGTAGAGAGGAGAAATCTAGAAACCTAAAAATTAACGAAATAAATAAAAAATGAATTAAATAAAACAATAGTCGAATGTAATCATCATATAAAAAACTAGAAAATGTGGAATATGGCCGGCGGCAAAGATATGCTGGTAATTGGAGGTTCTAGAGAGAGAGCGGTTTCTTTCCTTCTTATCGCACTGTAACTGCTACGAAAAAGGTGTCTTACGGAGGGGCGTCTATGGGAGGATGTTTCTTTCCTTCAAAGAAAATTACTTCGACTGTTTGACGAATTAGTCGAAGGAAATTTACGATGACAGTTTTCTTTTTTCCCATTTGAAATTGAAATCAAGATTTGGGGAAATTTCGCCTAAAGAGTTGGAGGCGTTGTAGGGAATACGATAATAGCATAGAAGAATCAGCAGCGAGGAGAAGAGATTGAGAGCGAAATTGGTTGAGCGGTGGAGTGAATTCGACGGAGATCCCCATTTTAAAGCATTAATACCTATACTCTTTTAGAAAAATTACAAAAATACTTAATGAATATGTGCATCATCTAGCTTTTTCTTAGAAAAGACTGCCAATATTCTTAGATATAATTCCCAAAACAAATTATAGCACTTCTAAAATCCCTCCGTATCACCATGGCCAAGCTAAACGCAAATGCCGAGCCATTAATGCCAACATTGCAGAGGGCTAACGCTAGACAAAATGCGCCAAAATCATGTGATGTGGATGAGAGGTCTTTATTTATGACATTCTCACATGATGCACCACTTAGACGATGGGAAATCTCCAAATATTTTATTAGGTATGTGGAAGATAAAGTCAATACTTAAAATTTGTCCCACTACGTATGTTATAATAATTGCATACGAATTAGATTTGATTTGTTAAGAAAAAATTTTATTCTACCTACACACTTACATTACATGTATCATTTATTAATGAGAATTATCGTATCCTCTGCAATTTTTTTTAAAAAAATTTATAAAATTAGTGAAAAATTCAGATATTTGTGCCACAAAAGTTCACCGCGAACTGTAATAGCGACGGCTCCATAACGATGGTTCTGATGATGAAATAAAGCTGGTTCGCGGCTAATTCTTTTGCAGCTAATTTTTTTATTTTTCCCGTGTATACTGGATATTTGACATCTTTTTTTGGTATTTGGTACTTCAGTATTTCGATAACCCATATTTTTTATGATAGCAATTTTTTTTTGGTACAGTAACAATATGGATGATCCCGTAGGATATCGCATACCGAAAAACCCCAGAGAGGTTCTATCCGCTGCAAATATTTTTCTTAATATTATTTTATTATTTTATAAATTAACTACAAATTCAAATATTTTTTGCCATAAAAGATTGCGGTAGTATACATAAGTCGTGCAGGATTTTTATAGCGACGAAATAAAGTTGGTTAGTAGCTAATTTTTCATTTTTTGACATGCATTTCTTCCCTCACACATATCTAGGTATCCGATTGAGTTTTGACTGTGTATATATATGTGTGTGTGTGTGTGTGTGACAGGTGGTTTGGAGAGTACAATGTGGAGCTTGTGTATGCACTAGGGGCATAATAGGCATTCTAAGTTCGAGAAAGTAATTTTTACTACAAAAGATTTTCCCGCAATGGTGTTGCGCAACGAAGGAGTAGTGAAGCTCTTTATAAATGGGAAGCCTCTTTGGCTCAAGAAGTACATCCCTAGAAGCCAACGTTATAATAATCAAATTTAACTGCTCCCGATTTTTCTTACAAGCAATTAAATTTGATTATTATAACGTTGGCTTCTAGGAATGTACTTCTTGAGTCAAATAGGCTTTCAATTTAATAAGAGCTTCACTACTCATTCATTGCGCAGCACCATTGCAGGAAAATCCTTTGTAGTAAACTTACTTTTCCAAACTTAGAATGCCTATTATGCCCCTTATGCACATACATATGCTCCACAATATACTCTCCTAACCACCTCAGACACACACACACACACATATATATACATACATATATATACATAATTAAAACTCAATCAGCTACCTAAATATGTGTGAGGGAAGACATGCATGTCAAAAAGACGAAAATTAGCCACTAACCAACTTTATTTCATCGCGAGAGCCATCATTATGAAGTCGTCTCTATTACAATCTGCGATGACTTATGTATTCTACCGCAATATTTTATAGCAAAAATATTTGAATTTGTAGCTAATTTATAAAATCAAAAAGAAATATTAATAAAAATATTTGCACTGGATAGAATCTCTCTAGGGTGGTACTAAGATTTTTTTTTGTAGATGATAGAATCAGTCTGGGGTGGTTCGGTACGGTATATCGTACATAATCATCTATATTGTTACCGTATCAGAAAAATTTGGTACAATTAGAAATTTAGTATACCGAGATATTATACCAAAATACGAAAAGAATTTGGTATACTGAAATACTGAAGTACCAAAATACCAAAAAAAAAAAAATTCAAATATCAATTATATGCGAGAAACATTAAAAAAATTAGCAACAAAAGAATTAGCCGTAACCAACTTTATTTCGTCACCAGAGCCATCGTTATGAAGTCATCGCTATTACAGCTCGCAACGAACTTTTGTAGCAAAAATATCTGAATTTTTCGCTAATTTTATAAAATATTAAAATAATATTTAAAAAATGTTTGTAGAACATACAATAATTTTCATTAATAAATTATACATGTAATGTAACTGTGGGTAGAATAAAATTAACTCTACAAACTAAATTTAATTTGTATGCAATTATTACAACAGAACTAATATGACGAATTTTAAGTCTTAACTTTATCTTCCACATACCTTGTAAAATATTTGTAGATTTATCATCGTCTAAGTGGTGCACCATGTGAGAAGATAAAAAATAACGATCTCTCATCCACATCACATGATTCTGGCACGTACTGCGAGCATCGGCGTGATGCAATGTTGGCACGAATGGCTCGGCATTTGGGTTTAGCTTGGCCATGGTGATACAAAGGAATTTTAGAAGTGCTATAATTTCTTTTGGGGATTAATTTTACCTAATAATATTGCCAATCTTTTCAAAGAAAAAGCTAATTCCTACAGGAATATATATAGGAACTGATCCAGAGATGAAATTTAATTTTTTTTAGATGATACATATATTCGTTGTATGTATTTTTGAAATTTGTCTAAAAGAGTATTTGAATAATGGAATAGGTTCATTTGTTCAACGTTTTAAATGAAATTCTACTTTTGTAAATAAATAATTTCAAACCGATATGATAATATGCAAGAAATAATTATTGGGAAAGCAAAGATTTTACCATCTAGTGGCTATTAAAGTAATTAAAATTTGACAAAGTCTCATGTGCACCAGTTGCACGATGCAATCCTGGTTAGGTATCACGATTTATGCCTTAAGGTATTATACCTTTATTCAGCACAAGTAATATCTTTACCCATAAATCGTGATATCTTTTCAACATCATACATTTACCTAAAACATGTAATATCTTTAGGCATAAATACTAATGCCTTTCGACCCATGACTCGAATTGTACGGATCTAAAATCCTTGCAACTAGTGTACACGAGACCTCCCTACCATATTTATGTTTCTTTTTTCGAAACTAGATTTATGTTTCTTGATTTTTATTAAAGTAGTCCGATTTATACATATATATATATTTATTTATTTATTTATTTTCGAAACCAAATTTATGTTTCTTGATTTTGTACAAATGATATAGCGCTCAGAATTTATAGTCAATATTTTAGACTTTTGAAGTTGATTTCAAGCATAAAAATATCAAGGATAATCCAAAAGCATCTAAAAACAAAATTATAGATTTTTCTTAATAACTTCTCATTTTTTTCATTATAGATATAGATTTCTTTCATAATCATCTATAATCTAGTAAATACCAAGTTATAGTCTTCTCTAAATATGCATCATATTTAATCAATTCCTGGTTTCATACTTTTGATTTTTTTAATCGATAAATCGCATAATTCTTTTTTGGACTATTATAGAGTGCAATTAGCTATGATTTGTTTTAATATTAATTTTCTAAAGATTGTAACTTTCTTTTGAAGGTTTTTATTAGATTGTTAAAGGTGATTACATAAATTATACTCTTTTCGTCCCGAATGAACGTGTAAGGAGTACACGTAAATTACGAAAATCTGTTTTTTGCTTTTATGTTGACTTGTTAAAGGTGGATTGGGGGTGGAAATTGTGTTATAACTTTCATTTATAAGGGTTGTGCAAATTTGATTGGGACGGATGAAAAAGAAAAGTGTACACGTTCTTTTTTTGGTTGATATTTAATTGTATTAATAGCATTTAATAAAACAATTGGTATGCAAAACAATCACTATAAAGTAGAACATTTGTAGCCGACAAATTTTTGAGAACCTTACATAGTAATAGCAAATGAAAAGCTACTGAAAAATCAATTTCAATTTAAAATAGTTACATGAACTCATGATAATATAAAAGGAAAAAAAATACTAAGTTACTAAAGAGTAAATTTTTTCAAATTAGATTTATTGACATTAACCTTCAAACTGAGTTGCATACAACGCTTGTTTTTCTCTAATCTTTTGTCAATATTCTGTCTGGATTGGTCGTATATATATTATGATCCAATTGTGATGTTAGCACAATGTAGTGGAAATCATATTAATCTGGCACATAAAAGCAATTGAATAAATAATTGGATAACAATTATATATTACCGTACAAAAGGTTGATGGTAGGAGAATTTGAATACTGCGACAATCGAAATTAAAATTTCCAGAATCAAGCTGTTATTTGGCTGATTTATTCTGCCGTGTGGCTGATTTATTCTTATTGTCATTTTCAAATAGTCTTTTAGGAGACTCCATTGTAATGTGCATATCACAGTTGACACAGTAGAATTGCGAAATGAGAGAAAAAAACAGCCACAATCACGAATGAGGATAAAATGACATTTGTGTATTTATAGATTCAAGTATGTATGCATACTTGATTTTCTAATTGGATAAGGTTTAATTTAAAATTCAAATTTCAAAATTCAAAATAACTTTCAAAGTATTCTGTTGGAAAATATCGTACAGATTTGGTTTTCCACTTTTTTCGAGAAAAAAATAATTTTGAGTAGTCTAATAAAAACAGATTAAATCAGATAAGATTGCATTCAAAATTAATTATTTTTCTGATTAAAATTGTATGAAATACTTTATGTAACTACTAGTAGTTACAAAAGGGGTTATTTTTAGTAACTACTTTGTAGTTGCAAAAAGCTAGTGACAAATGTTTTTTTTCTTGTAGTGTGTGCAAGTACATTGGGGACGGAGGAAGTATTTTATATCATCTTCTCACTTTCTATAATCATACAAAAAGATTGGGTTTATTTGAAGGAAAATAGTTATCTTCTAATGAAATTTTCAACATATTTTACCATAAGATTTTTACTCGTCTTAAAATATGCAAAAATTTATCTTGTACATTGTCACATAATGCCACCTGTTATTAGATTATTTGCATAAAAAACTCATTAACTTAAGCATTTTCCAAACCCTCACCCAAGTACTACAAAAGCTTGCAGTTTCTATAGGGAACGTTATTATTTTTGTTCGGGACTACGCGCTCTAGCAATTTTGGTCAGTGGAATCGATTTTGCTCGTTTTGCGATTTTATATGGTAAAAAGGTAAAGTCTGGGACAATAATGAGACAATCCCGTGTTCTATAAGACAAAAAGTGCAATTTTCGCATATACCAACTCATTGGGGATTGGCAAGCTAGGACGCCCATCAGTTAGATTTTTCTCCTTTTATTATTAGTAATTAGTAATATTACTAAACTTTTTGAGAAAAAAATACAAATAATATAAATCATTTTATTGGAATGTAATAGCACATTTTTGTCTTTTTCCTCCAATGTGCAATCCGACACCCCCCCCCCCCCCCCTCTCTCTCTCTCATGGAGACTTGTTTTTTCGCGCTTTATTATCAGTTTCAAGTTTCCTCTCTCCCTTACTTTACAGAGAGAACTCTTCTATCTCCATTTTCAATTTCAAGTTCCCTCCATTCTCTTTTCAATTTTCTCACGAAATATATATTTATTCGTTGTTGAGACGAAGCACCGACACAACATGACACTAAGTCATGGCATGATATATTTTATTGTGGCATGACCTATTTAATATGACACAATATATTAGCCACTATATGAGAATATTTTATTAATCAAATATTAGTTGGCACGCGTGAAAAATAATTACAGACAAATAACTGCATGTTCCAAAATATATAAATGTGTGCATTCAAAACATACACATAAGAATAACTGTGTGTGCCCCAAAAATAACTCTCGAAACACAGTTGAAATTGAATTGTAACAACTTCAAGAGTAAAATTTGATAGATATCTCCATCATAATGGGAAACCAAAAGATCGGGGATGGTATAATAGAAGAAAAGAGGGAAATATTTTAAGAAAAATATAAAACGACGAATCCCCTGCTTTCGTTGCATATACATACCTCTTCTTCACGCGAAGTCAACACATCTCATCTTCATGATCCGTTTAATTTCAGTTCTGTTCTGTTTAGTTTAGTAATAGTAGCTTATATTTACACAGTGATAAGTAATTAGGCTAATAATGTCGCCACTAATTTTACTGATTTAGAGGAACAAATCTCATCATGGCTACGGATAATGTAGAAACATTGGTTGCCGGACTAGTAGGCGGCCATGAAAAGGGTTACGAAGGCCAAAAATTATGTTCTCCACCGTATGCTTCACAACCTATCTAGAGGAATCTGCCGTCGGCGATGACTCAATTTCAGGAAGATGGTGAAAAGGTTACTTTTCTGAAGAGATTTTATGCTCTGTCGATTTGAAATGAAAAGTAAAACTAAGGTGGGAAGAAAGATGAAGGAGAAGATAAAGGGGTTGTTGAGTATGAAGCCTGAATTGCGTCACAAGGATCGCAGCCGCGACAGGGTGGTCGCGGTCGCGACAAAAGAGCTTGCGTTTATGCTGTTTGCACTGAAAAACGTAACACGACCTTGACAAGCTGCAACGCAATCGCGACAAAAGATGCTTGGTTAAGCAAGCAAAGCGTTTGACGGAACACAACTGCTATAAGGTAGGTCGCAATCGTGACAGTGGAGACGGCAGTTTTTCTTGGGCATCAAGTTTAGGCCTATTAAGCTATTATAAATAGTTGTTCTCTCATTGTTGTTTGTGTGGTTGGTTTAGTCGAAAGTTAGTGAAATTCCTGACTTGGTATCGCCCCCACACGTAGTTACACATCGTAACAAACTGGGTAACCAATATTGTGTGTTTTTCTCTTTCGTGTTTCTTTCATTTTTGTGATCGTGTGTGGATTAATTCCTAACAATTGGTATCAGAGATTCGAGTTCGAATGGAGCATCACAATGGAAGGAAAGGTATCGATCGAAAACTTTGATGGTTCTGACTACGGATTTTGGAAGATGCAGACTAAGGATTACCTTTACGGTGAAGATCTGTATCTGTCTCTCAAAGCAAAGCCTGAGAAAATCGACGTAGAGGAGTGGGATATTGGACAGCAAGGTGATGAGTGTGATACGTTTATCGTTGTCCAAGGAAGTAGCTTATCACACGACTGCAACAAAGTCGAAGAGGGAGATATTGACGACTTTGGAGGAGATGTATCATAAAACATCGACGACGAACAAAGTATATCTGGTTATGAGATTATTCAACCTAAGGATGTCAGAGGGTACACCGATGCAATAACAACTGAACAAGTTCAACATGATTACCTCGCAGTTGAACTTGGTGGAAATCAAATTTGACGACGAACTATATGCCCTGATTATGTTATCGTCTTTGCCAGATAGTTGGGCTGGTACAGTGACAATAGTTAGTGCCACGGAAGCTAAGCTGAAGTTTGACAAGGTAAGGGATCTGATGATTAGTGAAGAAATTTGTAGGAAAGAATTAGGATCCACTTCGGGGTCAACACTAAATGCCAAGAACAGAGGCAGGTCAAAGAGAAGGCAAAATCGGGGAAGGTTTAAATCTAGAGGCAAGAGCCAATCTAGGAAGGATGTAAGCTCGGTCAAGTGCTAGAATTGTGAGGAGTTCGGTCACTTTAGAAACCAATGTAATGTACCAAAGAAGAACAAGAGGGATGAAGCAGCAGACAAGAAGACAACGAACGCAGCCACAGAAGAAGATGATGGTGACGCGTTGGTCTTGAGCATGTCTAGTCCCATGGAGTCATGGATGCTGGATTTCGGAGCATCGTTTCATTGATGCAGTAATTTTGAAATAATGAATTTTTATGTTTCTGGCGATTTTGGATAGGTGTACCTTGCAGATGACGAACCCCTAAAAATTGTGGGACAGGAAAACATACGGGTTGCGACCTCCAACAAATCCACATTGTTGATGAATGAAGTCCGATGCATTCCCGGACTGAAGATGAATCTACTTTCGGTTGGGCAGCATGATAAGGAGGGTTACGTGGTAACATTTGGCTGTAGCAATTGGAAGATTACCAGATGAGCTATGGTAGTGGCTCGAGGTAAGAAGGAAGGTACGTTGTATATGACAATGAATTCCAGAGATTGCATTCATCTTGCAGGTGTAGAAAGTGAGGTGATTTTTTGGCACTGTTGGTTGGGCCACATGAGTCAGAAAGGGATGAATGTGATGTGTTCGAAAGGTAGACTGCCTGGCCTGAAGACTGTTGAAGTTGGTCTGTGTGAAGACCGTGTGTTTCGAAAACAGAGGCGAGTGAGTTTCTCAAGAGTCGACAGAACCTTAAGGACTCAAAAGTTTGAGTTGGTCCACAGTGATCTATGGGGACCGGTGCCCGTGACATCCCTTGAGGGATCATCGTACTACATGACATTCATCGACAATTCCACAAGAAAGGTATGGGTTTATTTTTTGAAAAATAAATCTAATACATTTGATACTTTCAGGAAGTGAAAAGCCATGGTAGAAACTGAGAGAGGGCTGAGGGTGAAGTGTCTAAGGTCTGATAATGGAGATGAGTATGACCTCAAGGATTTTAAGGACTACTGTGTTGAGAATGGGATTCACATGGAGAAGACAATGCGTGGAACTCCCCAGCAGAATGATGTAGCAGAGAGGATGAATAAAACACTGATTGAGCGAGCGAGATGCATGAGGCTGAAAACGGGTGGCCAAAGATGTTTTGGGCGGATGCAGTAAACATAGTTGCATTCCTGATCAACAGAGGCCCATTCCATTGGAGAATAGGATACCGAAGGAGGTATTGACGGGAAAGGAGGTAAACTTATCCTTTCTACGTATCTTTGGCTATGTTGCATATGTTCATGTTGATTCTATTGATAGGAGTAAGTTAGATATCAAATATATTAAGTGTACGTTCATTGGTTATGGTGGCGATTAGTTCGGTTATGGGCTCTGGGATGAGCAGAACCGAAAGATGATTCACAGTAGAGATGTAGTTTTCAATGAACAAATGATGTACAAGGATAGATTGGAGGCATCGAGTTGTGACAGCTCTAAACCCAGAGTGGTTGGGTTAGACATCTCAAACTCGAATGGGAGTAAGGAGAGTCGAAATAAAGAGGAGGTTCTTGAGGATGAGCTAAGAACTCTATCACCACCTCAGGATGTTGTTCCGCTACAGAGACAGGATAGAAAGCGATGTGCACCTGATATGTATTCGCACTCTAACTTCTATTTATTGCTTACTGACGGTGTGGGACTCCAACAAAATAGTAGCCCCCAAGATTAATGTATGCATATATGACTGCCATCCCTTCATTTTCTCATAACTAAAACTCTGGTTAGGTTAACCATAATATAACATATAAAATCTACTTATTTACACACACATTAACAGGCAAATGCACTTACTTTGCAGATACGGAACATTAATTCTCAAGCTCTACAAAATACAAATATAAAATAAGGAAAAGTAAAATTACTCAAGTAATGTGAAAAAAATGGTTGCAGATGGAAGAAGATGTCAATGTCAATAGCTAAAATACCCTATTAAATAAATAAGTAAAAAAACCTAAAATGAAAGGCAGGTTTTCCATGTTCTAGTTTCACTCAGGATTCTCGCGATAAGCAGCGGTTCCATCTTGTGTATACAATTCGTCTTCCACCGTAACTACAATCTTCAACACTGTTCTCAGCTAGTTAATTCCACTTTACGCGGTACTTTCACTCAACTGAATTTGCAATATATAAGAAATCAATAATTTCTCCATCAAACTTTGATAATTACAGCTAAACAGGAGATTTCGCAAAAGACAGGGAGAAAACTCCACAATAATTAATAATATTGGTGAATTCAGAATCTATATTGTAAAAACCAAGCGATTACTTCAATAAAGGACAAGAAGAAAGCATTAGCGTCAAGCAGTGCCACAATATAAGGATCAATCAAGGATGTAAACACATGGTGATTAAATGATGGTCATTTGATAATTGTTCAATGAAGCATGAAGTTATCTCCTGAAAATGATAGGCAAGATTAGATAGATCAAGTTCAGAAGATTACAGGATAAATTGATCCTTGTGTAGTATGACACGCTTAATTGCAAGCTTGGGTTTCTTGCACTTCTTTTTCTTCCAAATCCTCCATAAGCTAAAGACACGTTTTCATTAACAAATGACAATAATATCAATGGGTCTGTAGTGGTGTTATTAGTCAATGAACACCTAGATAACCCACTAGTTGGCATTCAGAAATTTACTATGAAATATAACATCATATATAAAAAAATTGATAAAGTGAAATGTGTCCATGTACCCAAGATAGAAAAAATATTATGCAACATAATTTTGCAGCAATTGAAATTCTTACATATTCAAAATACTGGAAGTAATGAAATCACAAGTTTGACTGATCAAATCATTACACACAACATCAGAATGCAATGTTACACACACGCAAAACGAATATGGAGAAGAATTCTTGAAAGATAAATTACAATCAATTAGGAGAAAAAATGGCTCTTAAGACGTGAATTAAAAGCAATCGCAGATATGATTTTGCTTCACAACCAATGTCTAGGAAAAAAGGCCATTTAACTTTTCTAAAAATTAACAATGCGAGTGTAGATTCGTCACCTTCTATACAGAATACAAGAGAGAAAGAGAGCTAAAAATGGAAGGAAAAATTGATGCATCATCAGCTGATCACAACAGAGTGGAAATGCTGAAAGCTTTCGACGAAACAAAAGCTAGGGTGAAAGGTCTTTTAGATTCTGGAATAATGTTTGAATTGCAACATAATACATATCAAGAAGAAATAGCAATGATACAGTAACAAGCTTGTAGAGAATGAAGATTGTATTCAATGAATAGTATTTGTGATTCTTACATCTCTATTTATACATCATAAAGGAAGATACTAGAACATCTAAGACAAAATGAAGTTAATGCTACTCCAAGTGCTCTGGAAAGTCAAACAAAAGCACAACCAAAACATTAAATGAAAGATGTTGTTTTCCTAGCTGTTGAACTTGCCTTCATGTTCCATCTTCTCTCTCTTCTGCTGCATGAGAGTGACTTCTTAAAATCGTTTCTCTGATACTTCTACGGCTCTAATGATCCTGCTTTCAAATAACGAAAGTTCCAGAATTTTTTTTGAAGCCATTTGAAGATCTCGATCACGAGTCCACTGATCAGGTTGAAGTTCCTGTGCTTAACATAAGTAAAATCCAAAATGCAGACCGATGAAAGCAGATCGTGGAAGACATGCGAATCACATCGGAAACATGGGGATTTTCCCAGGTGGTGAACCATGGGATTCATCAAACTGTGAATTATTCTATGATTGATGGTATCAGACATTTCAACGAATAGGATGTGGACGAGAAACGGAAGTATTATACACGGGACGTTACAAAAAGTGTGAGGTACTTCAGCAGTCCTGATCTATTCACAGCCAAAACTGCTAGCTGGAGAGATACTTTGCTCATTGCTTCAATTCAGGTACAGATTCTTCTCACCGCGATCAATTGCCACCTGCTTGCTGGTATTATACTTTCTTGCTCAATCATTTTCCGATTTGATATGGTATACTATACCGAAGCAGGGTTATAAACGAATCAAGTCGAGTAGAGTATTGGCAGGCTCAAACTCAAACTCGACTAAAAGACTCGAGGCTTGAGCTCGATCGAGTTCATTTTGTTTAAATTCGAGCTCAGTGCAGTAGAAACTCGTTGAGCTCGAGATCGACTAGATTCATACAAAAATAGAAGACAAAAAATATTAAAAAAAAAACACAAATTAAATTGAAAACATTAACTATACTACAAAGAGTTGCTAATGGAGACCTTATAGAATTATGATATATCTATAATTATGTCAACTCTAAAGGGTTAACTAGTAATTTAACAAAAACTCGATTAAGCTCGACTTGTTTCTCTCGAATCGATTTCGATCTTTTTACAAATCGATTTCGAGTGACTCGTGAGTTGTCTTGACTCACCTACACCCCCAACTCTAAGATGTATTTAAAAGGAAAACAGAGAAAAGAACACTATCGTATTTGGAAATTGCAAATACCATCTTATCTTATTACAAACAACTAAAATTTGTATCTCTTACAAACTATCAATATCATTTTCATATTTAGACACTTAAATATTCACAGGGAAACGGCAGTGGAATACTCGAAAAATGTCGAGAAGTTGGGAAATACTCCGTTTGGCCTATTGTCTAAGGGTCTTGGACTCCAAACCGATCACCAAAATAATATGAAAATCTCTGAGGGGCACACCCTCTCGGGCCACTATCACCCGGCTTTCCCTTAGCCGGAATTGGCAATCGGCACAATGACACATTCTGATGCCGCATTCCTCACAATTCTTTACAAGCTCAAACTGTAAGCGTGTTGCAGGTTTTGTATGACAGTCAATGGATCGACATTCAGCCCATTCGAGGAGGTATAGTCGTATATATTGGGAATCTTCTCCAGGTACCTTCCCCCAATTTTGCCTCCCTATCTAATTCTAGGGAATATAGATTCTTATCTCCTAATTTTTATCTTATTTTTTAGTTTGTGTATGTGCGTGTGATGTTTTCGATTTGAAATTGTATATCCAAAAACATCCGAATATGATTGTGTTGGAGAGAGTTTTTTTATTAAATAAATTTGGGTCTATCTTTTATTTTATTTAAAAATTAAGTTTGGATAATTAAGACCCAATCAGTATCTTTAACTAATAGACCGGGTCTATCCCTTTTCTTATCCCATGTTCTCCTCGTTAAAGCTCTATTTTTTATTCTTATTTATGAGGAAGGCGCGAGAGGAAGAAATATATATACGCGAGAAACATAACAAAAACATATACAGAGTGCTTTCCAAATTCTTCTTCCATTTTCTTTTCCTATCGGTATAGAATTCCTATCAATAGAAGAGTAGAAGATTTTTTCTTCTATTCTTATTCCAAGCACTAGGGGGAGGTAGTATACCGGTCCCTTTCCAGTGCAGAAAGGTTCCGAGACAGAGAGAATTTTTGGGCTGTTTTATCCTGGGGATAACGGGGCTGGATACTACTTGCACACTTTGGGCAGAGCTGCGAATGTCTTAAAAAGAGTGACCTACTGCGTGACTCAACCCAAAGAATTCGGTAATTTTGTTCCTTTATATTTGTGCAACAACAATTTTAAGACGTTCCTTATCTACCATGACCAATGAAATTGACTTTATGTGCAATAATTTTCGTTTGATTAATCTCACTGATTATCTTGATGATTTAAATGATTACTATATTTCTTATAATTGTGCAAAACAATCCATCTGGATTATACTCCATAAATTTACCCTAGTTGAAAAGTTTTCATGGATTATATAAGGCTTAGTAATAGAGAATGTTTACTGGAAAAACTTTTTACTTATCTTCATATTGAGAAATGGAGTCCGGAATCAAGAACAAAAGAATACTCTACATAATTCCACCTCTGTTGTTCTGGCATCGAAAATGGAATATATAGAATATCATAGTTCTAATCAAAATTTTTGTAATATTTCAAACTGGTATATTCCTCAATTTCAAAATATGAACAATCAATGCCTCCCTTCAAGAAACGGTCCCCCAGTAAGAAATGATGTGGTATATGCCAGAATTAGGAGAGTTTAAAATTTGAAATTGTAACAGAATAGACCTTATAGCAAGGAATTGTCGTAAATGGACTTAAGGTATGGCACCACAGGCTAATCTTACTGGGGTCCTATTTATTGTTATGATTACAAAATCGATTTAGTTGGAGGATCCGAAGGGTGGTAGGTAGACACGGGTGCTTCTAGCCATGGCTGGTATGATTGAACTATGTTCAAATCTTATTTTGAAACAGAGGATAAAAATATGTTTTTGGGTGATTCTCACACTACTTTAGTTGCTGGGGCTGGTGAGGTGGAATTGAAGTTTACCTCTACAAAGACATTGATTCTGAAAGATATTCTATATACTCCAGAGATGAGGAAGAATCTTTTTTAAGGCTATCTTCTCAATAGGACCGGGTTTACTCAGACTATAGGGTCTGAAGTTTATACTTTAGCGAAAAATAATATTTTTGTTGGGTGGGGTTATGTTATTGATGAGATATTTAAATTGAATGTTGACGTGAATGAAATCTCTCCTTCTGTTTATATATGTTCTTTTAATATTTGGCATTATAGATTATTTCATGTCAACAAACGTATTACTAAAAATATGTATAATTTATGCCTTATTCCCGAATCGACTGTAAATGATTTTGAAAATTTTGAATTTTGCAGTCAAACAAAAACCACTAAAACTCCTCATAAATCAGTAATACAAAAGGAAATTGAGTCATTTGATTTAATTCATTCTAATATATATAAATTTGATGGTGTGTTGACTAGAAATGGAAAGCGATATTTTATTACATTTATTGATAATTCATTCTAATATATATAAATTTGATGGTGTGAAGCATTTGATATGTTTAAATTATTTGTCACTGAAATTGAAAATCAATGCAATAGAAAAGTGAAAAGATTGCGTATTGATAGAGACACTAAATATGATTCTGATATGTTTATTGAGTTTTTTAAATTAGATGACATTATTCATGAAAAAACGGCACCTTATTCTCCTGAAATGAATGGAAAAGCTGAAAGGAAAAATAGGACTTTGACTGAGTCTGTTGTTGCCATTTTGCTAAATTCTAGTTTTGCTTCTTATTGGTGGGAGAGATTTTATTGACTGCATGCTATATATATATATATATATATATATATATATTTCTCCTACGATTTTCAAAGGCAGGAACCTAAGTTTGTCTTATTTTAAAGTTTGGGGTTGTTTGGCTTATGTAAGAATTTCTGATCCAAAAAGGAAAATACTTGCTAGTTGAGCTTATGAATGTGTGTTTTGGTTATGCTGTGAACTGTAAAGTATTCAAGAAGCCTTGTCTTCTGTAGATGCTAAATTTTGGCAAGAAGCTATAAATGATGAAATGGAATCAGTTGCTTTTAATAGGACTTGAGATTTAGTTGATTTACCCCCCTTGCTACAAAACTATTGAAACCTGATGGTACAACTGATAAATACAAAGCTCGCCTAGTTGTTAAAGGATTTAAACAAAAATAGAATATACATATCTTTGATACTTTTTAGTCTGTTAGTCGAATTACATCAATTCGTATTTTATTTGCACTTGCTTCTATATGATATAGTTGTGCATCAAATGGATGTGAAATCAAATGGATGTGAAAACTTCATTTTTAAATGGAGAATTGATTGAAGAAATTTATATAGATCAGCCTGAGGGCTTTATAATTTATAAACAAGCAAATAAATTTTGTAAATTGAATAGATCTCTTTATGGATTAAAGAAAGCTCCAATGCAATAGCATGGAAAATTTGATAATCTTGTTATCTCACATGGTTTTAAAGTGAATGAAAGTTATAAGTGCATTTATTATAAATAAGAGAATGAGCAATTTGCACTATTATATGTCTTTATGTTGATGATTTGCTTATTTTTTTTTTTTTATTCTAGTATTCATGTGGTCAACAATGTGAAATCCTTGCTATATGCGAATTTCGATATGAAAGATCTTGGTGAAGTAAATGTTATTCTTAGAATTAGGATAACTAGGTCTGTAAAAGGAATTTGCTTAGATCATTCATATTACATTGAGAAGATTTTGGAAAAGTATAATTATTTTGATTGTAAACCTTCCTAGTGTAAAATTATTTAAAGATACTAGTGATAGTGTATGACAATCTGAGTGTGCAAGCATAATTGGTAGCCTACGCTATGTAACTGATTGAACTAGACAAGATATTGCATATGTTGTGAGATTGTTATGTAGATTTACAAGTAGACCGAGTATTGTGCATTGGCATGCAATTGAGAGAGTTATAGATATTTGAAAAGAACTGTGAACTTTGGTTTACACTATGAGAAGTTTCACGTTGTCCTAAAAGGATATAGCGATGTTGATTGAAATACTCTTTCAAATGACTCCAAGGCAACCAATGGCCATATATTTCTGGTTGGACAGTCACTTGGAAGTCAAAGAAACAGACTATTGTGACTCAGTCTACAACGGAGTCTGAGATGGTAGCACTGGCTACAACTAGTGAAAAAACGGGATCTGCTATGTCATACTCCCTTATGGAAAAGACCGATTTCAGCTATATTGGTCCCTTGCGATAGTACCGCGGCTATTGCAAAAGTTTAGAACCGTTATTATAACGACAAAAGATGACAAATACGTCGTAAGCATAACACTGTTAGAGAATACCTAAATATAAATTAGAGTGAATCATATACGTACTGATAATAAATTAGTTGATCCTTTGACTAAAGGATAGCACGAGAGAAAGTATGGAGAACCTCGAAAGGAATGGGACTTATGCCCATAGATTGATTGATGAGTTACATACGATGGTAACCCAACCTATAGACTGGAGATCCCAAGAAATAAATTCGATCGGTAATAACAAGTCATAAGTAATATGTGTGAATCATGTTAATTTTATAATTTGGAAGCCTTTCGAGTATTGTTGTGTTGAAGGATGATATCCTAAAGCGGTATAATTAAGGTTGAGTTTATATTTTTAACTTTTAATGGGTTCAATATATCCAATTGGGTTGGGATACTTAACTACAGGAGTACTCTTGATAGACCCACCTATGTGAATATGGAAGTGAGGTTGCTTCCTATGAGATGGTGGGCAAAATCTCTAGAGCATTCACTATACCAGGATACATGTGCATGGCCGTAAAAGCACAGGCTTTTGGACTACTCCCTGATAGAGTTGTGTGTGGGATGTTGTTAGAGATAGAGTTCAAAACTACGAGTTACTCTAGTAAAATCTAAATCATCCACACTATGTAAATATTCAAATTTATCAACACCTTTACTTATGCACAACTTTATAATATTGCTTGATGAAAATGTTTTGTAAAAATGTTTGAAAAAATTCAAGTGGGAGATTGTTGGAGTAAATTTTTTTATTAAATAAATTTGAGTCTATCTTTTATTTTATTTAAAAATTAAGTTTGGATAATTAATACTCAATCAGTATCTTTAACTAATAGACCCGGTCTTTTTCTTTTCTTATCCCACTTTCTCCTCGTTAAAACCCTATTTTTTATTCTTATTATGAGGAAGGCGCGAGAGGAAGAAAGATATGTACGCGAGAAGCATAACAAAAACATATACACAGTGCTTTCCAAATCCTTCTTCCATTTTCTTTTCCTATCGGTATAGAATTCCTAGCAATAGAGGAATAAAGGATTTTTTTTATTCGTATTTCAAGCAATAGAGGGAGGTAGTGTACCAGTCCCTTTCCAATACAGAAAGGTTTCGAGACAAAGAGAATTTCTGGGTTGTTTTATCCTGGGGACGACGGGGTTGGATACTACTTGCACACTTTGGGTAGACTCGCGAAACATCTTAAAGAGAGCGACCTAGTGCGCGACTCAACTTAAAGAATCCGGTAATTTCGTTCCTTTATATTTGTGCAACAACAGATTGTACAACCACTTGGTACATTTTCGAGTTAAGAATTGTGTTGTTAGCAGCTACCGGTCAATTTACATTAATAGCCGGTTCTCGAGATAAAATTTTAAATTTTTGTAACTTAATTGTACTCACTTAAACATACAAGAAGAAAAAAAAATCATGTAGTTCAAACTGGCGTAATTAAAACATTTTTTCTTATTTATTTAATATAGTTGGTGTCGAGTGGGAAGTTTAAAAGCATTGAACACAAAGTAAAAGCACATCAAATTGGGCCACAAAATTTTGTGGCATGTTTTTTCTCCGAACCCACAAACATGGCCAAGATTCATAGGCCCATTGATGAGCTAATATCAGAAGAAAATCCTCTAGATTATACAGATATTGTATTGGCGGCGGCTATTCGCAACCCACAAAATTTCTAAATCCGGCCCACTAATTTAATAAATTAAAATAGTATTAATAAAAGACTACAATACCCTTAATGAAAAATTAACATTAACACAATTAATTAAAAATAATATATATAAATATATATAATTCAAAAAAAAATTAAAAAAAAAACAATATATTTTCTTTCTTCTTTTGAGTCATCTTTAACCTGACAGTGTCTCTTTTTTCCTAAATTTTATAAACCCTAGTTTCTTCAATGTTTCATCAATAGAGGAAACTTAGGAATTATACTTCCATATAAAAATTCATTCTGGTAATTTGCCAAAGCCACGCAGATGGAGGCAATGAACGACGGGTTTAGTTGGTGTTCTCGATCTTTATACTTTCATATAGAAAGAGAGATAAGGATTGACTGTTAGTAGATTTGTTGAATGCTGTCGCTAATGGAGAGTTTGAGGCAGCAACTTGCAAATTAATAGAATCTACAATAGAAAATTTTTTAATCTTGAACCGAAAAAAATGAAAAATTGTTGCTTGACCTTTTATTATTAATATTTTATTATTTTATTTTTATTATTTTATTTTTATTTCATAAAGAAAAGGGTATGATTGATATTATGTGGGTTGTATTAAGAATGTTATACTTATTTTTTTTAAAAGAGTGGGCTACATTGAGAAGTGGGTTGCGTTGAAAGATTTTGTAAGCTGCGAATAGTCGCTGCTTATTGTATTAGGTGAATACATAAAGAAGTTCATGACAACTGGCACAGACGACTATCGTGCTCTTCAGTATTATGAAATTATTGTTGGTTATGAAATTATGGGTAATTCTTTTGTGCAACTGTTGCATCTATACAACTTAAGGTATTTTTATCATTTTAAGTGTTGTTTTGGACCTATTATTATTTTTTATAATTTGAATCCACCCCATTATTATTTTTTAATAATTCGAATTGAGGACCTCTGAAAAAGGGAATGTCCCGGTGGAGATGGACATGCCTGTTAGAGTCGACGGCGGCGACGCGGTTGGAGGAGGCCTTGCTCTCGTTCGACATGGTACGTCTATATGACGGGATGAAGACGGATTGATGTAAAACCACAATATGTTGTGCAGAAGCAAAGAGAAATTTATCTGAAAAACTTGGCTAATGGAGGATTATTTTCGAAACAGAGGGAAATCGAGTGTTGAATTCAGTTTTCATAAAGGTTTTTTTGGGACTCGTAATAACTTAAAGAGGAGAGAATGATTTGACATTTAAACCTTTTTCTTAAAAAAATTATTCGAATTAAATGAACGTTCAGATCGAAATGGAATAAATCTAACAGTAGAAAATGAAGGGTTGCATGGGTATAACGGTTGCGTAGAAGTTGGACTCTGAAATTATGCAAGTTTCAACTTATTTATGTATCTGTCCGTGTGATGTTTGTAAAATCATTATGCACTTGTATGAGGTTGTATTGATAAATTTGGTTAATTGTGTCGACCGTGTGACTATTTGCTATCTGTATTACTGCAAGACGGTCTTATATGAAATCGTCTGGAATATAGTGTGTCCATTTGTCCAGAGTTACCGATGAAAACAATTTAGATGTTTTTATGTTTGTGAAAAATTTGTATTTAATACTCTATATGAGATATTTGATGAATTTGATAATTCTATTTGTGATGCTTTTTTATTTGACACTTGTAAATGAGATCTAACGAATAAACACGTTAAATTAACCTATATGATGTTAACAAAGTTTCATGTGCATCAATTGTATGGTGTAATTCAAATTGAGTATCACGATTCATATTTAAAGGTATTACATGTTCTAGGTAAAGGTATTACATCCAGAACATGTAATTCATTTAAGCACAAATCATGATACATTTTTACCGTGATACATTTACCCATCAAATACAATACATTTAGGCACAAATAATAATACATTTTAACTCATGTTTCGAAATTGCACGAATTTAAAATTCGTGCAACTGGTGTACAAGAAACTTCCCCTCTAATATTATGATTTACATAAATAAGTCAACCCATGTGGATTGACAATGTGTTAAATAAGAGCTTTAGGTGATGCAAACTTGTAAATTTTAGTTTCTTTATTCTTTTTTCCCAACAAACACGTCACTAATAAATAAATAATTTCAAGTTTGCATTAAAGAAAGTTATTTTACAAATTTGTGTGTGTCAGTTCAAGGTTCACCCTAATATATATAATGGGGAAGATCAAAATTATTTTTGACATATTTTTTATCATTTTATTTTCTTCAACTAATAGTATTTTAACATTGTACAATCTTAAGCAAATTTTCATATAAATCTTATAATATTAGTATAAATAAGGTATGAAGAAAATATAGAGAGATTTATAATAATAATAATAATAAATTGATAGAGAGAAAATTGGAGAAGTGTTGTCCATTTCATAATATCTTAAATTATATCTGAAAGTTTAAAATGACACTTATTTGTGAAATAAGGGAGTATAACTTTGTATATAAATACTTTTGGATTATCCTAGATTTTTTTTATACTTGAAATCTACTTAAAAAATTCTAAAATATTGACTTTTACAAACTGAATTAATCACCTTCCATTTAAAAGACTATTATTGTAAATAGTGGTCATGGCTTTATAAAGAAGGAAAACACATGAATGGGTGCGACCGAAAAAAGAAAAAATAGAATTGCAAAAAAGCACTTTATTACCATTAACTATATGTGTCATCATTTATTCAAACTCTTCATATTATTCGTATAAAATCAAGAAACATAAATCTGATTACCTTAATAGCTATTAAATGGTAAATATATGCTTTTCCAGTAATTATTTTTTGCATATTATCTAAGGCAAAAACTCGTATGTGACCGTCACACGGTGGTCACACGGAGTGACAGGAAAAAATATCAATTTTTGTGGTAAAAGTATCACGTTTATCTGTAAAAGTATCACTTTTTTTTTGCACAAAAAAAAATATCACTTTTTATAGCAAAAGTATCACCTTTATCTGTAAAAGTATCAATGTAGTAAAAGTATCACATTTTCTTGTAAAAGTATCACTTTTTCCTGTAAAAGTATCAATATTTTCTGTAAAAGTGCATTCCGTCACACGTGTGACCGTTCACACACAAGACTCACTCATTATCTAAACGGTTTGAATTTTTTTTATTTTTATTTGGAGAATATCATTAAAATCGTTGAACTTATTGAATCTATTCCAATATTGAAATACACAATCTGCCAAATATAATGAATTTAATGATAAACTCTAAGCAATTTAGGAATCCCATACTAAAACATTAATATCTATACTCTTTTAGACAAATTTCAAAAATACTTACAATGAATATTTGCATCACCTAAAAAAAAAAAAAAAATCAAACTCTGTACCAATTCCTATATATATCTACAAGAATTAGCTTTTTCTTATAAAAGTCTTGCAATATTTGTAGATAAAATTAATCCCCAAAATAAACTATAGCACCTCTAAAATCCATCCATAGCACCATGGCCAAGTTAAACCCAAACGCGGAGCCATTCGTGCCAGCATTGCAATGGGGTAACGCTCATCAACATGTATCAGAATCATGTGATGAGGATGAAAGGTCGTTATTTATGACTTTCTCACATGGTGCACCACTTAAGTGGTGGGAAATCTCCAAATATTTTTCTAGGTATGTGGAAGCTTAAGATAAAGTCAAGACTTAAAATTCGTCATACTATTTTTATTGTAATAATTGCATACAAATTAGATTTAGGAAGAATTCTATTGTGCGCCGGGTATATATACTGGCGCGCTTGAGAATTTTACATATTTATTACAGGTAATTATTTAGTAATAAAGTTCTTCTCTTTAAAGTTATATGAACTTTTATTACTTTGAATTTTCATTTCAAACTGATTCACAGTTCTAGATTTTTGTACGTGGAGAAAGGAAATGTCATTTAAATATTTATAAAACTATTTTGTGATCTTTTATATTGTATTTTATATTATACGGTTCATGATAAAATAATTTTGTAGTCATATTTGCTTCCTTCATTTCATAAAAATAATTTTACTTTAAAATCATCTATTATTTCAAGAAGAAAGGTTTTTCAAAAATTAATTTCTCATTTTAGTTGTAAACATAAAAATATAAATTCTTTAGTTTCACAAATAAGTTACATATATGTGATTGAATAAGTCAAATTGACAAATAGCAAAACTCGTATAATTCAAATTTACAGTTTTTCAAAGGTTGTATCTTTATTAAATTGACAATAAAAATTATATCTCCATAAAAAATTACTTTTTTCGTTGGACGGAAGTAGTATGCTTTATAATTAATCTTAAATTATTATTTATTAGTTTAAGTCTACTTTAGAAGGTGTTGCCTATCTATTACTGTCTTTTTTTTTCTTTTTTTTTTATGTGTGTGTATATATCAGAGCTATATGAAATCGTCGCTATTTCAGTTCGCGACGAACTTTTAAGGCAAAAATATCTAAATTTGTCGCTAATTTATAAAATTTTACAATAATATTAAATAAAAAAATTTAGAGCATAAGACAATTTTCATTAATAAATGATACATGTAATGTAAGTGTGGGTAGAATTATAAAATAAAATTAACAAACTAAATCTAGAGAACTTCTATGATGCACTTAGGATATAGGTGCACTTGAGAATTCTATCCATTAAATCAACAATATTTAATCTTTACCATTAAATTGAGTAACCAGTTACCTGCTAAACAGGTTACTCAATTCGAGGCTATCTTGTTGGTTCAATTAATCATTTTCTGAATTTTTTCCTTCCTAATCTCAGCTCATTATTTCGAAATGTATGGATACTAGTAAACTACAGAAACCAAAGGATATTGTGTTTGTGGGTCTATATATATTCTCATTAATTCAATTGTATATTTTCATTTTTTTAATATGGTAATTGTAATAATTTAATTAATATCTAATTAAGCTAATAAGCAAACCATTGCATCTGTAACATTAAATTCCTAGGAATGGAGATTGAATGACGAAATAAAGCTGGTTAGCGGCTAATTCTTTTGTAGCTAATTTTTATTCTTCTCGTATATACTAGATATTTGAAAAAAAATTGGTATTTTGGTATTTCAGTATTTCGATATACCAAATTATTTCGATATTTTGGTATAGTATTCCGGTACAAATTTCTAATGGTGCATGCCAGCTATTTTTGGAACGGTAACAGTATGGATGACTCTGTACGATATATCATACCGAAGCCCCTTAGAGAGGTTCTATCCTCTGCAAATATTTTTCCCAATATTAGTTTATGATTTTATAAAATTAGCTACAAATTCAAATATTTTTGCCATAAAAGATTGCAGTAGTATACATAAGTCGTCGCAAATTGTAATAGCGATGACTTCATAACAATGGCTCTGACGACTAATTAAAGTTGGTTAGTGGCTAATTTTTCCTTTTTTCACGTGCATGTCTTCCCTCACACATATTTAGATACTTGGTTGAGTTTTGATTGTATACATATATGTGACAGGTGGTTTGGAGAGTACAATGTAGAGCTTGTATATATGCATAAGGGGCACAATAGGCATCCGAACTTTGGAAAATTAATTTTTACTAGAAGAGATTTCCCCGCAATGGTGTTGAGCAATGAAGAAGTAGTGAAGCTCTTTGTGAATGGAAAACCTCTTTGGCTCAAGAAGTACATCCCAAGAAGCCAACGTTATAATAAGCAAATTTAATAGTTTGTAGGAAAAATCTTAGAACTAAAGGTTCGCACTATGTCTTTTTTTTAGCCTAGTCCATACTGTATTTAATGATGAGAAATGTTAAGTTTATTTTGAACCAATTCTTGTTATTTCTATATTCAATTTCTTGTCTAATCAGAACCATTTTGGTTGTAAGAAAAAATAATAATCAAATATCATTGTCCTATTAATGTTTTGTTATTTACATATATAATGTTTAAGTAAATAATATGTTACATTCGCTCAAATTTTAGAGTTTTGAAACTAGCAAATTAGGTTTAAAGAGATATATGGTAATTTTCATAGGTAAAAGGAATGCTATACAATTTTTCCTTTTTTTTTTTTTTTTTTTTTTTTTCTTTTATTGACATTAGGTTAGATATATGAATGCACCAACCTAAGTCAGTTGATCACTAGTAATGATGAACATGTGGGCTAAAAAAGTGGATTAGAAATAGTAAAGTTGTGATTATTCACAGTCCATAAAATTTCTCGATTCAATCTATTTTTATTTAAAAATTAGTATAAAATTCTTAATATAGCCCATTTTTAATGCAACCCAATTTTTTTAATTTAAAATTCGATATAAAATTCTTAATACAACCAAGTGAATGCCAATTATACCTTTCTTTATTAAATTAAATTATTTAATTTAAAATAAGGCGTTGACTATTCCAGCGCATAAAAATTCTTAAAATACAGACCAGTTCTCCATCGAGCTCACTTATATCCAAAAGATGGATACAAACTTCTCAATCCTTTCCAAGTAATTCTAATCATACCCTCTTCACTAATTAATAAAAACAGTAAAGCAAAAAAAAAATCCAACAGTCACGCTCGTCCCCCGAAAATTTTATACTATCCACTAGTGTTGAATGTTGATTATATAAATGAATTCACGTGTGTAACTTTAATTCGCGTACAATACTGATAAATATGTATATGTGAGTATAGAGTGTATGTATGGCTTCACAATGCAGTAACAATTAGTCTGGAAGCAAGAAAATCAGATTGGAAAACATAAGAAAACAGTTAAAATCAAGCTGGAAGAGTTTCTATTGTGAAAAACGGTTATTCTGGTAAACCGTTGTCGTTTAGCTAGAAACTGTTGTCGTTTATATGCAAAACCGTTGCGAATCTTCTGGAAGGAAAAGTTGTTAATCTGTTGCAACTGAATTTCGTCCGGTTACTTCAGCTGCTAGAAACCGTCGCTCATACTCTCTAGTTCACACATCGAGGAGTGCATATTCCATTCCATTCCAGTTTTTTCAGATTCAATTTAGAGTGAGAATTTGTAGAGAGGTTAGAGATTGATTCTTATGTTCTACATGAGTTCTTGGTAAACTCTAAGTGATTGTAATCTGATTCAAGCCTAGTGAATTGATAGAGGGATCATCTCTATCCGTGGATGTAGGATTTAAATCCGAACCACGTAAAGATTGTTTGTCTTCGTTTTTCTTGTTCTTTGTTTTCTCTCATTTTCTTTTGTGAGTTTCTGGTTTTGGTTTCATTGTTGGTTTGTGTTGCTTTTGGTGGATCTTGGAGGTTATCTAATAACAATTGGCGCCGTCTGTGGGAAACGAACCCACGACCACGATCAAGATCTGAAAGAATGTCACTCTCCAAGTTGGAAACTGAGAAGTTCACAGGGAAGAATGATTATGGGCTCTGGAAACTGAAACTGAAGGCATTACTGGTTCAGCAAGGTTTATCTGCAGCTCTGAAGGTTGAGAGAGATGATCCAGAGATAAGTGATCCAGAGAAGAAAAGAGAATTTCATGACAAGAAGATGGAAATCCAGGAGAAGGCTCATAGTTTGATCATTCTGTGCTTGTCTGATAAGGTTTTGAGATTGGTGTCAAAAGAGAACACAGCTGCAGGGGTAATGAAGAAGCTGGATGAATTGTACATGGAGAAATCCATGACCAATAGGCTCTTCCTGAAGCAGAAGCTGTACTCATTCAAATTCTCAGAAGAAAAGTCAGTAGAAGATCAACTTGAAGAGTTCAATAAAACTCTAGATGATCTAGAGTCTGTAGAAGTAACCATGGGAGATGAAGATAAGGCAATCTTACTTCTAAATTCATTACCTCCTTCTTATGATCATTTGAAGGATGCAATGATGTATGGTGGAACCACCACGGTTTCCTTTGCTGCAGTACAATCAGCTCTAAGGTCAAAAGAGATGCAAAGACTGAATCAGGATTCAAAGGAAACTGCAGGAGAAGGATTATTTGTGAAAAAGGGGAAGTTTCAGAAAGCCAAGAAAGGTCCAAATTCAGAACAACCAAAGAAAGCCCCTGATTCAAAGCCAAAGAACACTGAAGGAAAAGAAACAAGAAAATGTTTCTTTTGCAAGAAGCCTGGTCATCTTAAGAAGAATTGCTTTGAGTACAAGAAGAAACAATCCCAAAAGTCAGGAACTCACTCAACTAATAATGCAGATGCTGTTGAAGCCCTATCTGAAGATCCAGAAGTTCTAAACATAACAGAATCTAGTCCAGAAATGCAATGGATTCTTGATTCTGGGTGCTCTTTTCACATGTGTCCAATACTATCTTGGTTTGAGAATCTCAAGGAACAAGACTCAGGAAATGTCATGCTGGGGAATGATGAAGTATGTCCAGTTAAAGGAATAGGAGACATAAAGCTGAAGATCCATGATGGCACAATAAAAGTTCTGAAGGAAGTCAGGTATATTCCAAACCTGAGGAGAAATTTAATTAGTCTGGGGACATTAGAATCCAGAGGGTGTAATTTCAAATCAGAAAGGGGATGCCTATATGTCTTAAAGGAGAACAAGATAGTCATGAAAGGCATAAAGAGAAATAGCCTGTACTATCTTGATGGAAAAGTGATACATGGTGAATCTGCTAATGTCTCTCACACTGATTATGACCTATGGCATTCAAGACTGGGGCATGTGGGAGAATCTAGCATAACTCAACTAGCAAAGCAAGGACTGATCAATCATACTGGAAGTCTGAAAGCACACAGAACATGTGAAGAATGTATACTAGGAAAAACAAAGAAACTACCCTATCCTGTTGGAAAACATTCCTCCAAACATGCTCTGGATTATGTGTATGCTGATCTTTGGGGACCATCTAGAACTCAAACTCTAGGTGGAGGAAGGTTTTTCTTGAGCATTATGGATGATTTCAGTAGGAAGCTATGACTGTATGTCCTGAAAGCTAAGTCAGAATGCTTTGAGAAGTTCAAAGACTGGTGTGCTGAGGTTGAGACAGAAAAGGGGAGCAAGCTCAAGTGTCTGAGGACAGATAATGGATTGGAATTCATGTCTGATGAGTTCAACAGTTTCTGTAAGACAAAGGGAATAAAAAGGCACAACACTGTCCCAGGAAATCCTCAACAGAATGGAGTCATTGAGAGGATGAACAGGACTGTGTTAGAAAGGGTGAGGTGCATGTTACTAAGTTCAGGGCTTGGAAAAAGATTCTGGGGGGAAGCTGCCTCTACAGCAGCTTATCTAATCAACAGAAGTCCTTCAGTTGCCTTGGAAAACAAGACTCCAGAGGAGATATGGACTGGAAAGCCACCCAGCTATAATCATTTAAGGGTATTTGGATGCAGGGCATATGCTCATGTCAAGAAAGACAAACTTGATGCAAGAGCAGTAAAATGCATCATGGTTGGATATCCAAATGGAGTAAAAGGGTATAGGCTTTGGTGTACAGAAGAAGGACAGAAGAAAATTCTCATAAGCAGAGATGTAGTATTTTGTGAAGAAATATTGCCTTACAAGCCAGCAAAGACTGAAACAGAAGTAATATTGCAGAATATTAGTGATCCTATGTCTGAGGTGGAGAAATCTAAGAAGAGGATTGACTCAGAATCAGAAGATTCAGCTGATGAAGAACAAACTCAAGAGGAAGAATCAGATATCCAGAGTTATCAGTTGGTCAGAGACAGAGAAAGAAGAATAAGGAAGCCCTCTACAAAGTATGCTGAGGATTATCTAACAGCATATGCACTTATGACAGCTGAAGAAGAGATTGAATTCCCAGAACCAAGAACCTATTCAGAAGCAATTCAGGGATCAGACAAAGAGAAGTGGCTCATGGCAATGCAAGAGGAAATTGAATCACTTGAAAAGAACCAAACTTGGGTACTTGTTCAGAAGCCCAGAAATCAAAAGCTAGTAAGCTGTAAGTGGATTTTCAAGAGGAAAACCGAGGTCACAGAAGTGGAGAAAATCAGATACAAAGCCAGATTGGTTGCCAGAGGGTTTACTCAAAGAGAAGGAGTTGATTTTAATGAGATTTTCTCTCCAGTAGTTAAGCACACATCCATTAGAATTCTATTAGCCTTAGTGGCTCAGTTTGATTTTGAATTAGAGCAGCTAGATGTTAAAACTGCATTTCTTCATGGTGAGCTTAAGGAAAAGATATATATGACTCAGCCTGATGGTTTCATAGTTCCAGGAAATGAAGATAAGTGCTGTTTGCTACAAAAATCATTATATGGTCTTAAACAAAGTCCAAGGCAGTGGTATTTGAAGTTTGACAGCTACATGAGAGTTATTGGGTTTGAAAGATCAAGGTATGACAGTTGTGTATATCTGAAGTTCTGTGAAAGTGGAGTTAGTGTCTTTCTACTCCTATATGTTGATGACATGTTAGTTGCAAGTAAAAGCAAGGCAGAAATTAAAATGGTAAAAGAACAGTTGAAAGCTGAGTTTGAAATGAAGGAGCTTGGACAGGCTAGAAGGATTCTGGGAATGGATATATTGAGAGATAGGTCTCAAGGGTGTTTGCTGCTGCATCAAACTGACTATGTACAGAAAGTGTTGAAGAAATTTAACATGCATGAGAGTAGGCCTGTTACAGTTCCTCTAGGACAACAATTTAAACTATCTGAGCATCAGAAGCCAAGGAATGAGGATGAAGAATCAGAGATGAGCAGAGTTCCATATTCAAATGCTGTTGGAAGCATTATGTATATTATGGTCTGTACAAGACCAGATGTGTCTCATGCTATTAGTGTGGTGAGTAGATACATGTCAAATCCGGGGAAGGCTCATTGGGAAGCATTGAAATATGTCATGAGATACCTAAAAGGAGCTGGAAATTATGGGATTTTGTTCAAAAAGGAGGACAGAGAAGGTGATGCTGTTATAGGTTTTGTAGATTCTGATTTTGCATCAAATCTTGATTCTAGAAAGTCTCAGACCGGATACATTTTTACATTGTATGGCTCAGCAGTGAGCTGGAAATCCATGCTTCAGCCTGTAGTGGCTTTGTCAACCACTGAAGCAGAGTTTATTGCACTCACTGAAGCAGTGAAGGAGGCAGTATGGATGAAAGGCATATTATCTGAATTTGGAATCAAACAAGACTCAGTCAAGGTGAAATGTGACTCACAGGGTGCTTTACATTTAGCCAAACATCATGTGTTCCATGAGAGGTGTAAGCACATAGATGTTAGGTTACACTTTGTGAGAGATATTGTTGACAAGGGTTCAGTTTGTTTGGAGAAGGTTAGAACTGAAGAAAATGCAGCTGATATGCTTACAAAATCATTAACTCGAGACAAATTCCAGTATTGTCTTCAGTTAGTGAGGATTCAAACTATTTGAAAGAAGCATGGGAAAAGGTGGAGTGGTTCTGATGTCAGTTCATGTTAAGGAAATGGGAAAAGGAGTATGTTTTGATGTGATTGAGAAGCCAAGGTGGAGATTGTGAGTATAGAGTGTATGTATGGCTTCACAATGCAGTAACAATTAGCCTGGAAGCAAGAAAATCAGATTGGAAAACATAAGAAAACAGTTAAAATCAAGCTGGAAGAGTTTCTATTGTGAAAAACGGTTATTCTGGTAAACCGTTGTCGTTTAGCTAGAAACTGTTGTCGTTTATATGCAAAACCGTTGCGAATCTTCTGGAAGGAAAAGCTGTTAATCTGTTGCAACTGAATTTCGTCCGGTTACTTCAGCTGCTAGAAACCGTCGCTCATACTCTCTAGTTCACACATCGAGGAGTGCATATTCCATTCCATTCCAGTTTTTTCAGATTCAATTTAGAGTGAGAATTTGTAGAGAGGTTAGAGATTGATTCTTATGTTCTACATGAGTTCTTGGTAAACTCTAAGTGATTGTAATCTGATTCAAGCCTAGTGAATTGATAGAGGGATCATCTCTATCCGTGGATGTAGGATTTAAATCCGAACCACGTAAAGATTGTTTGTCTTCGTTTTTCTTGTTCTTTGTTTTCTCTCATTTTCTTTTGTGAGTTTCTGGTTTTGGTTTCATTGTTGGTTTGTGTTGCTTTTGGTGGATCTTGGAGGTTATCTAATAACAGTATAATATGTTAATTAAAAATTTGTTGTGTAATTCTAATCCTATTACTTGACAAATTTTGACAAATTCTCATTAATTGAACAAATTTCTAATTTAAATATATCGAACTCGAAATCTTTATAAGATGTGCTACTACACGAAATTACTTTCGCGAAAATTATTCGTATTGTAACATCGCTGGTCGAACTTGTTGTAAATGCCGGCTCAGGACAACTCGAGTCGGAACACTCACTCCTTAATTTTGGCACCACCAAGACCACAAAGGTACACCAAAACCTTAAGCCCCACACTTTGGCACAAAGCCACGAGAAAGAAAGAAGGATGTATAGAGCACAAAGCCCTTTTTAGCACAAAGATAATTTGTCTCTCTTTCTCTCTTATTGTTGTCTCACTCAATTCACTTGTTAGGACAACCACATATATCAAACATATATATAGGTGCTGGGCTAGGGTTTAGTGGGGAGCTCAAGGGGCATTAGGAGACTAATAATATATGGGCCACCACTAAGTTGGGCCAACAATATATTAACAATATATTTTGCTGAGGCGTATAAGGCACAGTTTTATGACGTTTAACACCAAAGAAAGCACACAACTAATCAAATTCCTTATTACAAAACTCAAGCCCATTATCAGTTTTAATGGTTTTAATTTTCTTTCTTGTTTGGACTTCCACCAAAGTTTTCCAATTTTTAAACTTATCAAAAACATCTGGTTTGTGTTCCAACAAACAAACCCAAACTTTTCTAGAAAAATCATCAATCAAGGACAGAAAATACTTCTTACCACCATGGGTAGAAACACTAGAAGGACCCCACACATCAGCATAAATATATTCAAGCACTTCAGTAACACTTAGATTGATTAGGGTAAGAGGAAATGGGGAATGAAACCTTGTGTTGTTTAACTAACACACAAGATTCACAAAAACGCACATAGACAGTTTATCATTACCAAAACGACCTCATTTATGCAAAATATCAAGACCCTTGTTAATCATATGACCTAATCCGTTATGTCATAATATAGACTTATCATTATTCACAGAGTTCACATAGTCAAGAATAGGTTCAGCACGACAAACATATAAGTTGTTTTTCTTTTTAGCTTTGAAAACAACAAGGGAAATTTTCAAAATTTTCATAACTCCCTTCCCCTATTTTCCCTCCTAACCATCATCCTCAAGAGTAGCACAAGAAAGCAAATTATGAGATAAGTCGGGAATCTCACATTCTTCAAAGTAAATAAAGAGCTAGAAGAAAACTTAAAACATATATCACCAATTCCCAACACATTACATCTCTTCTCATTTGCATGTAGCACATAGCCACAATTAAGCTCTTTATAATTAGAAAACAAATTTCTAATAGAAGACATATGAAAAGTACAACCAGAGTCAACTAACCACTCATGCTCAGACAAAGAATCGGATATAATATTTGCACATGCATAATCACACATATCAGACATCATGAATACCACACCCAAACTGAAATTACCAGCATTTTCATCCTGATTATTACACTAATTATTCTTTTTAGGACAATCTTTGCTAAAATGACGACTTCCTTTACAATGGTAGCACAATCTAGACCTAGACTTAGATCTCTTATTTCCCCTAAAATTCTTTTTACCACTGGATTCATTGTTATTAGCATTCTTTTGATTTTGAGATCTAGTCTGAGACCTCCGCCTCACCGAAATTTTTATTACTACTCCCAGAATATTTTAAATCAAGTTCCTTACTCTTTATACTATTCACAATAATGTTGAGACTTATCTCATCTCTACCATACTTAATAGCAAATTTTACATCATTGTAAGAGTCAAGAATAACATTCAACAACATAATAGGAGTATAATCATCAATATGATTTCACCAGTTTGTTTTGTATCTTGAACCAATTTAGTGAACACATCGAGATTCTCATCAATATCTTTACTCAAATCCAGTTTGAATCGAAAGAAGTTTTCAAGTAAGAAAAGTTTTCCAGGTAAGGAAGTATCATTGTAAAGTTCATTAAGTTTATCCCAAAGAGTTTTCGCAGATTCTAAAATACCAAATTTCCTAAGCACAGAATCAGTCAAGTTCAAGTAAATGGTGAAACAAGCAATTTCATTCAATTCCATTTTCTTATCTTCGTCATCAGTTTTCAAATAGGATTCCATAACAGCTCTGAAAGTCTTTTGTTGGACTAAGACACATTTCATTTTTTGTTTCCATAACTGATTCACAGAGGACGACATACGATAAATGCAAATAACCGGAGTCACCGGGAACCACAAATCACAAAGTAATTACTATGAAACACAATAGTACAGTAGAAATTTTAACAATACTCAAGAAATCACATAGAAATCGATAAGCACATACACCTAGTATTCTAACAGCACGTAAATCCCAACATAAATTCGCTACAAGCGGTGCTATGAAAGCAATAAAACAAAGGAATTTCAGCCTCTTTACCTGAGTGAAATTCTTCGATAAAATTTTGACTTACCGAGGGCAGTGGATAGCGAAGACGGCGGGGGACAGTGGTTGCGGGCAACGGGTAGAAGCCTTCCGACGATGGTCAGATTACCAGTCGCCACGACGCAATAAGCTCTGATACCACTGTTGGTCAAACTTATCGTCAATGCTGACTCAGGACACCACGAGTCGGAACACCCACTCCTTAATTTTGGCACCACCAAGATCACAAAGGTACACCAAAACCTTAAGCCCCACACTTTGGCACAAAGCCACGAGAAAGAAAGCAGGGGGAATAGAGCACAAAGCTCTTTTTAGCACAAAGCTAATCTGTCTCTTTCTCTCTTATTGTTGTCTCACTCAATTCACTTGTTAGGACAACCACATATATCAAACATATATATAGGTGTTGGGTTAAGGTTTAGTGGGGAGCTCAAGGGGCATTAGGAGACTAATAATATATGGGCCACCACTAAGTTGGGCCAACAATATATTAACAAACATGCCGAACTTGGTTTAGTCTACCTTCTAATTTATTGTCCACCTATCATTCATTTTATCTCAAAAACTTAAAATTCATTAGTATTTCACCCGTGATGCACGGTCATTTTATGTATGATATAAATACAAAATATTGTAAATTATACTCCCTCTATCCCGAATAAACTTGCATACTTTCCCAATCGGGGTGTCCCACCCCTTTTGCACACTTTCCATTTCAGGAAATAAAACTTTACATCTCTACCCCACATTAATCACATAATTATAAATCTGCCATCACATAAAGGTAAAAACAGATTTGACTAAGTCAACATTTATCAAAAAGCAATTTTTCTTAATACGTGTGTCGTGGACCAGTGCAATTTCATTCGGAACAGAGGGAGTACTCTTACTAATAATATAATAAAAATTATAAATTAGTAAGTTGTTGCAAAAGACGCATTGCTCGTATATAATATGATGAATATCTCGAGAAGACTAAGGGCCTACTTGGTATGGGGATTAGGGTATGTAATGAGAAATAAAGATGATCGATTCTCATTTATCATATTTGGTACATAATTAATATGATTAAAATCTCGTAAATAACACAAGAAATACTAAAAATAAAAATTGAAAATAAAAACATAATAAAACAAAACATCCCTAGATATTTGAGTATCTAAATAGTTGCACTGAATTTGATGGAGATATAGATATGATTTGAATTTATTTTTAATGATAGGATCTTATATAGTTTATCTAGAATATTTATTTGATTTGTTTCCTTTTATTTGTGATTAGATTGCCCTCGGAGGCTATGCTTTGTTATGGATTTTTACGTCCAGATGGGGGACGGACCTATACAATTCCAGTAATTATAGTATTTTTTACGTAATTTTTAAATATACTTTAATCACTTTTTAAGTATAATTGAACAATATTCTACCATAAAACTTTATCAGGTATATGTAATTTTTAAATATATCTAGGAATTTTCAGATCTTTTTATGACTTGTAAACAATGGATGTTTGTTTTGGATCGCCCTCAATTCATTGAATGGACTTAATCCCAATAAAACACACTCATATACTCTTTCAGTTAACAGTAACTCCGCACTCTCCAGCCTTAAGCAAACACACATTATTGAAGAAAAAACAAATCACCGCCAAGAAAAATTACATATTAAAAACAAATTGTCCTTAAACAAACACACACTAGCAAACTCCGCGTGAAATGGGGCAACCGGAAAGCTACCACGCCATGATTGTAAACAACGAGTTGTGCACAATACCCTGGTTACCCTGCCAAGATACAGGTTGCTGATTATTAAGAAGTCATCCGGTTAATCATAAATGTTACTTGTAAATTGGAAATTAGGAAAAACTTATATCAAAAACAAAAGTGAAAGTACCTAAGAAGGTCATAATTTTACAGGAATTTGTATTATTCGCAATATATTTGTATGTATATTTATGTTTGAAAAATTCGAGTATTAGTTGTATTTTTAACTATTATTCAAAAAAGCGAAGTAAATACGAGAAATTGAAAAAAATTGAAGAATTTTATTACCTGGGAAAGTAGAGTGTGTCAGGGTAGAATTTCGGATGGAAGTTGATGGGTCGATCCCTATCCACCATTACACGTTTAAAAGTATTGGTTGGGCTCATTTCACATCCGATTGGGCCAGCGCATCACAAACATACCTTTAAAGGATATATTGGCCTAATGGATGATTTGTATATGCTCTCTGTCTTATCACAACCTTTCTGTAGTGATCTTAAATTAAAAATCCAAACCAAGTCTTGGGCTTAAGTTTTATGAGTTCAGCCAAGGCCCAATATGAACATATGGGCTTTGTCATGCATGTCTACTTATGCATACTTTCAAGTTGCAGAATTTTGAGCCGATAAAGGGCTGTAACCCATTTACACACAATTGCTACTGGGGATGGAAAACTATCGAAATATCGTAGGTATCGTATCAAAAAATTATTGAAAATATCAAAATTTTCGATACTATATGATATCGTACCAAAAATTTTGGTACGATGATGATCTAAAAATATCGATATTTCGGTATATATCAGTATACCGAAATTTTTCAGTATTTTGATAGTTCAGTATTTCGGTATATATCGATATTATCGAATTTTTATTAGGGATTTTTGGTGGTTCGATATTTCAGTGTACCTAATTAACGGTATACCAAAAAAAAATGTGTATCGAATTCTCGATATACTAAAATTAACGGTATGAATCGGTATATATTGATACTGAACAAAATTCGATATATCGAACTTCGGTACGATATCAATATTTACCAATATCATATCGAATATTCAATATATCGAAATTCAGTATACTAAATTTTTTTATTCAATACGGTATACCACCCCTAATTGTTACATCAATCTCATGGCCACTTTTTCAACTATTTTTATTTTCTATTACAAAAATAGTTACTACATGAATTGTTAAGGAGTTAAATGATACAGTCCACTAAAAGAGTCCAAGACAATATAATTTGGATGTATCTATTATTTAATAGAATATATTTAATTTGTCATAGTTCTTTAGAGTATTTGTTTTCTTTTATATTTTAAGTAGTAATATATTATTACTAGCATCTTAGGGTTGAATTATTAGTTAATATAAATAGGAGTCTTCTACATTCTTATATATTGATAATAAAAAATAAGTTTTATTAACATTCTTAGAATCTAATAAATTTAAATCCTGTATATTATTTTTCTTTCACGCTTTTTCTTGCATCACTCACCTCCCTAATTGGACCATCAAGGGGAAGAAAGCCCAAGTTCAATTGTCAACTGGATAATAGGGGCCACAGAGGCCGAACCATGGGCTCATCCATTAAACCACAAGTATATATATATTTTTCGAATTGTTATACCTATTTTTTGGCAATGAGGACTATGATTTAGGAAAATTATGAATGCTTGATCTTGTTCTTCTCCAGAAGTGGTTCAAATCGACGTACTGTATGTCCAAAATAATTAATGAATGTATGTTCGGAAAGTTTTGAGTTCCCACATTAAAAAAGTATTACAAAGTTGACTTGTATATATTGAGCAATCTTTTAGTGAGTTGAAAAATGTGTAGTAAAAAGAGGTTCTCTTTTGCACATGCGCAGAGACGGATCTAAGATTTACTAATGGGATGGGTTTGAACGTAAAAATTCATATACAAACTCACTATGCCTTGAACTTTTTTTTTTTTTTTAATCAATAATAGAGTTTAGGTAGTAGTTTTCTTTTTTTTTTTTTTTAAGAGAAATTAGATGAATTTGAAATGAAATAATTGGATAAGATTTAGTATGAATCATTTATTTTATATATGGGTCAGAGATTAGAGGTGAACAACAACGTAAAATTAGGGTGGGCTTAGATAAAACTTAGAGTGCATAATAATTGAAATAATAAAAATTATACCACTAAAAATAAAATTCTACGAATTTTGCATTGTATTGAAACCTGATGTTGGCCTAATATAGCTCCGCCAACGCACGCGCCCGCATAGGATTGCAAATCAATGGCTGATTTGTGTGCGAGCAAGCCTTGTACAAGAATGTGATCGGATTGATGGGTCAGCAACCAGCTCCTTTTCCCACTCTTTCTTTTAATATGACCAATTAGGCCAATCGCGACACCGACTTCTTTTGGTTTTGGTACACTATTTTTCGGCTAAACCTTCAATTTCTTGTGATCTTTAAGTATTCAGTTGTTGATGCACAATATTTGTATTCAATTAAAATACATTACATAATAAAATATGAGTTAAAAGTTAATGTTATATTTATTATTTTAATATATGAATCAATTAAATAAAATTACTAAGTTAAATGATCAATTTAATTGATGATTTACTATATCTTTTATTGACCAATGGGAAGCCACCACGTGTCAAGATGACGCAGATATTACTAAATCAAATTAAATTAATTTAGTAATTATCAAATAAGATGAGGATAAAACATCAAGTCATGGTGGATCAATCAGAATGCTCCTTGTTTCAAGTTGCCCGCGCTGTCGAGGCACGTCAAATTAACTATCTTCTCTACCTCTACTAACTAGTAGCAACGATAAGTAAGGGTCGAATCCCACAAGGAGCGGATGAATTAATTATGCTTATAATATTAATAGCTAAACGATAAAAGCAAATAAAGGGGGGTTTTTGATTGTATTATTCTAACCACTAAGCTAATCAAATAAACAATTAAATAACTAACTATCTCAAAGACTCAATTAAACAAATACTAATCGACTTAAACCAATATCAAAAGTAATACTAGTTCTCAGTTCAGTATCCCCCTATTCGTCTACAAATTAATTAACTAATTAAACCTGATTATTATCCCTCAACCTTCTAACCCTAGACCGACAACAAGCTCTGTCGGCCCGAATTATCCCTTAAGATTAGTTAACTAAGATACGATCGTTAGCTAACTCTATTTAATTGAACAGCCTAGAACACGCTCTCTAGGTTTAATTCATTAAACGCATTAATAATTAGGATAATAGGTCAGATTAGACTCCAAATATATACGCTCGATCCGGATGGCCTAGATTTGTGTTACCCCTAACGAGTTAATCGTTATTGCTAATCGTGATATAAAATTATAACAATTACGGATTACAATTTTATAACCTAACAGTGATAAATTAATAACCTAATTCGACGGGCCCTATCAAATCAAGCAATCAACCAATCGTGGGTCATAAGAACAAGTAACACAAATAAGTTGGGAAATAATAAATCAACATTCAATTACGGATCAATTAATCATCAAAACGAATAGGGTTCAACATCCCTTCAAACTAGTATAAAATACTTAGCTACTCATAATCAAACTATTGTCTAAAATCTGATAAAAGAAAGACATAATTAAAATAAACGAAAAATGAAAGCAAACGGAATTGACGACGGAACAACGCTCGCTGCCCTCACGCTTCCTGCCTTCAATTTCCGTATGGACACACTCTTCATACGATGCCTCCTTCTTGTTTTTATATGCACTAATGGGCCTCTGCCCTTAATTAAATCACATTTCAGAATGGGCCTTTTTTCTCGCTACCATAAATTTAAGTGATCATGGGCCACCGAGCCCTTCTTTTCAATTGTGAAGCCCATCATCAACCTATTCTTATGGCCCGTACAATTCAAAGTCAGCCTCCCATATATCGAAGTCAACCCATAATGGCCCAGAATCATTAACGTCAATTCCTTGTCTTCATGGGCCAACAGCCCTCGTATTTCGTGGCTCGTCTATTAACTGGGCAAATTCCGGCCCAGTTCTTCCTTCACTTGTCGATCCAATTTAGTTAATCTAAAATTACTCCAAATTCACTGCAATTTCACAATAAACAAAACTTTGGAGTATTTTACTTCAACGTGAAGATAAGTAGAAAAATAACAGTGCATGACAAATAAAATGCAATAAAATTACATTTCTATCAATATAAATAATGCACATTTTTCTGCTTATCACAAGTTGTTGCAATAATTATTAAATTAAATACATTTAATTTAATAATTATCTTATGGATAATGGAATGTGGAGGCCAATCATATCGCTTCATTCAAACTCATGCTCATTAGAGTTTCTTCATCCTACAACTATAAATAGAGCCTCATTCTCCACCAAAATGATCAACAATACAATTCAAGAAACAAGTGAAGAATCCCATAGCAAAGTTGTTCGGCAAGCGCTCTTCAATGACTTCAAGAAGTCCATCAAGAGGCAACCTTGTGTTCTTCAAGAAGTTCATCAAGAGGCAACCTTCGATCCGCGATTAAGGTGTCGAGACCCTTCAATCAAAAGTTTCTGAGATATATATTCGAAGGTGTTCGTCGGCGTTCATCAAGACCTTCGAAGCTATTCTTCGGATATTCATTCAAGAAGACCGTTTGATCCAAAACCAGGCTTCCAAACCTTTTGATCAACATTATTCAAGTCAAAGCTCAAAATCGGAGAAGATCAAAGTCAACTCCGAATTCGAAACATAAAATAATTGTAGAGAAAAATCAGAAGAAGTATAAAGATTGCACCGCAAAGTTATTTTAATTTAATATTTAAAATTTATACGAATTTTTTATATTTAATTATTTATACACAAAATTTGCAGTTACACCGGCTTCCTTATTAGCAGGTCAAACGACTAATAACTTGCATCAGGCATCAAGGTAATTCCTATATGTAAAATCTTGCCATTGACTTGGTGAATTTTCCAAAAGGAAAAAGTAAAAAATATTTTTTTTATTATTTTTTAATTCCGAAATATCTCCCTTTTGAAATTACAGTTCATCCCTAAATAGAAATAAGCATATTTGTATTTTCAGTGAACTTTATTTTTCTATAATATTTACATTTTTGAAATGTGGAATTTTTATATATTTGACCTCCAAAATATATATATATTAAATGAATCTTCTCAGGGAACACTCAGAACATCTACAAATTTCTGTATTTAGAAATTTCTTGTAATTCGAAAAGATCCAAAAATAGAGTTGCAATTGTCGACTTTATTTTACACATTTCAGCCTAGTTAGGTTAGGCCAAAATCAACCAAACCAACATTCTCTCAACTACCTCCTCTCTATATCATAGAGTTTTGATATGCTGCAAATCTAACGTGATCATTCCGTGAACAATTGTTGATGTCATAGTGATATAGCATATGTAAAAAATTGTCACATATACGGTGCTTTTGGTGCTCATATTAAGTATGCAGCATATCAAAACTCATCTATCAAAAGAGGAAAAAAAAATTGCCAAGTGACAATTTGGAAGACTAAATATTTGGTCTCTGAGATGCTCGTCTCTAAAATCCAGAGGTCGATTTTTTCCGCTTCTAAATTTAGAAATGAAATTTCCGTTTCTATTATGAAATTAGAGATCAAACCTGCCAAATAGAGATGGATTACGTGTGTCTCTAATATTCGGTTGTTATTTCGTTACTAATCAAATACTAATGATACAAAGAGTATTTTTGTCACTTTTTATCACTATTCGTTCCTATTTTATTTTTATTTAGTAATCGGGATAATCCGTAACTGGTCTTTAATATGAAGATTTTTTGTAGTGCCGTCCATGACTTGTTGGGCTTATTACCCATTGGGTTATACTGATCTGATACTAATTCAGGCCGAAATTCCTATTTTGCCACTTATAAACTTACTTCACATGTTAACATCACATGAAGCTATCTACATACTATGTATGTTTTGAGATTCAAATTTTCAATTAATTTCAAATCTAAGAATGTGATTGTGAGTGAACTTTTTAAATTAAATGCAAAGTGGACCTTAGAGGCTTGGCCCACTAAAATTTAATGCTAAAGCTGTAAACCGAAATAAGCGGCATTGAGCAGGCCCGGCCCACACCAGTTGTATAGTTTTTCTGATCAGTCAACATTATACTTATATATAACTCACGTTCAAGCTTTCAAACCCCTATTAAATGATTAAATCTTATATGTGCATGTGCATTTTTTTAATTTCCAACCATTGTTTATATTTTTTTATTGGATAAAACAGCTGGTTCCATCTTGTCAAGAGGAGGCAAATTGAAAGCCATCACATGTTCAGTGGTTACTGGACCTGACAGAATCGGTCCGGCTTGATGGATCGGTGCCATTCGTCAGATATTTTAAATGAACTGGATTATAGGTTTCGTAGTTAGTAGAGCTGGCAAAGTTGGTCTAGCTTGATGGGTCTGTTGGATCGATCAATCAGAGGATAATAATTGTTGATATATTGCTTCAATAATTCCGACTAAATTAAGAGTGCAATTATATTCTTTTAGTGGAATAGAATATAATTAATAAATTAATATGATAAGGCAAGAGTTGACCGAGTCATAATTAATTTATTGGCGCTTGATTTAATTGGGTCCGATTGGGTCCCTTCGGTGGCTCAATATGCACTATAATAAATTATAAATATTATAATTTATTATTGCAATACAATAAATATATTGGATATTGATAGATATAGAAGATGGAGATATCCAAGATCTCCTATATCTATCAGGATATGTTACTTGGAAAGAAAGAATATAATGTGACATTATATATATAAAGTCACGGTTATTATTTCTTCTCCTACACACAACCACGCATACAATATATCCAAGGAGGTGTCCACACATCGTGTATTACAGTGCAGTTCGTGAGAACACCGGAGAAGACTTGGAGGTTTGAAGCCACACGCTATAAAGGTATTAATTTAATCCTTATAGCGTAAATTAATTAATTATAGGACATGTGATAAATCGGTCGATCCTACAACGATGTATCCGATTTACAATATTACATATTGTGGATCGGATAAGAATCGTGGTTCTAACAATTGGTATCAGAGCGTAGGTTTTGATATTATTATATGTTCTCTTTTAATTGATTTAATTATGCATATAGTTTTGAGCGGTGTTTTAAGTTTACAATTTTATTGTTGTTATGAATGAATGTTTTAATTTTGATTGAACAATTTATGGCCTAGTTTTATTGGTAAAATTGTATTTTGTATTTTTCGAGTTGTACACAAGGGGGTGGATTACGACTCCATGTTTTCCCCTTGTTAGATTTTGAAATAGGGTACAAAATATGTAAATTTTGTTGTAATTTTCGGATTTGGGGTATTCTGTATTATTCCTCGAATTTTCTGGTGTAAAAACTGAAGGATTCAGAAGTTCATAGAAATGGATGAGCAGCAGATGGCGGTGCGACGCAATTTTCCGGCGGCGGCTGAGGCAAGGCGGTGGCAGGCCCTGCTGCTAGGGTTCAATAGAACCGGGTCGCGACCCGGGTCGGGTTGGTCCAGCTCGGGTCGTGGGTTGGACCCTTGGGCAGTTGGGTTAATTAAGTGGACTCATTGGTATTCAATTGGATATGAGCTTATTTTTTAAAAAATTGGGCCTGTTTTAATTGAATAATGGGCTAACTAGATTAATAAGATGTTGGGCCTCCCTTAGGCTGCTGAAAATTTATCAATAAATTCAGTCGGGACCAGAAAAATTGCAGATGGACCGTGAAAAATTGGGCCGAGTTGTGGCTCAATTAGTTTTTCAATTTTTCTGTAATTTTGAGTCTAGGATGGCCATAAATTTGTTCTTATTTAATTATTGCTTATTATTTGCTTTGATTATACTTGAAATTAGTTGTCATTCACATAGCATGTCATATAGAATTGTATGAACATCGCTCTAGGTACTGGACTATCATGCATATTTTCTTTATTTATTTTCTTTTCTAATTTAGAATTAGATTTGAGAATTAATAAAGTAATTAATATTTAATTATTTTGAGAGTCAAATAATTTTGAAAAAAATTAATTGGATAAAACCCAAATTTGTTTTATAAAATATTAAGTGTGTGAGGGTTTATTTATAAATCCACGACCTCCTTTATTAGCCCATAAGTAAGAATGTATATATGCCTCGTACTAATTCAATTGGTCTCCCTATAGGAAGGCTGCATTGTTTTCGGTTACTTAATTGGGCCCAATTATGGTAGTAAATTTTAAATTTCAATTAATTATGTTTATCCTATAGATTTCATAATTATTTGATAGTTTTAAAATTTATTAATATAAAGGTAATACACTTAAATCAAAATATTGTAAGGTTTTCCTATAGAATATCCGAGCAATATTATTGAGGGTCAAATATATGTGATACTAAATCAATATAGCATGAGATGTAGGATATTTGATTTAGTGGGAGATCCCAACCTAGCTGTAAATCAACATTTTGGAGTTTTAGGTAGTCACATAATACTGTAGTTTTTTTTGGGTCTACTTATTAAAAGTTTTATTTCATGTTTAGAACATGCATTCATTCATTCTATGCAAGCTTATATATGGTGTTTTATTTCAAAAAAAAAAAAAAAAAAATGTCTTCTAGCGCACTATCTGTGATATTGACTAAAAACCAACTAGTGGGAGAAAACTACATTGATTGAAAACGTAATTTGATGATTGTTCTCACTGCTGAGAAGTTGAAATTTGTGCTAACTGAACCTTGTCCCAAAGTGACCATGGAGTCCAGTGATAAGGAACATGAGGCTCGTGACAAGTGGATTCATGCCAATGACATGGCTCGTTGTTACATTTTAGGTTCTATCTCAAATGTGTTGCAACAGAGGCATAGAGACATGGAGACATTTGCTGAGATCATGGAGAGTCTTAAAGATATGTTCGCTCATCAAGGACGCCAAGCACGTCAGGCTGCTATTAGAGCCATTATGACTGAGCGTATGAAGCCCGGGACGCCCGTTAGAGATCATATGCTAAATTTGATCGGAATGTTTAATGTGGCTGAGGCTTTAGGAGCTGACATTGGTTCGGAAACTCAGGTAGACATGGCACTGGAGACTCTCCCTGAGATGTTCTCCCAGTTCAAGGTCAGCTATAACATGAATAAGCTGAACATGTGTCTGAATGAACTAATGAAAGAGCTCCAAAATACTGAAAGCATTCTTAAGGCTCAAAATGGTGATGCTTTTGCTGTTGCTTCTGTCGGACAAACCTCATCCAAGCCGAAAGGTAAGGGTGGAAAAAGGAAGAAGTCCAATAAGAAGGGCCCACAACAACAAGCAAAGAAGGCCAAAACGGATGGCAAACCTACGGGGAAGTGCTTTGAATGCGGCGAGAAGGGCCATTGGAAAAGAAATTGCCCGACTTTCATAGCTAAGAAGCAAGCTAAGGGTGAGTTATCCTTCATTGAGTCTTGTTTAGTGGTTGATTCTACGGATACTTGGATAGTAGACTCTGGAGCCACTAACCATGTTTGCAATTCGTTGCAGGGGTTCCAAGTAACCAGACAACTTAATGAAGGGGAACATACTCTGAGGGTTGGCACAGGAGCTGTGGTTTCTGCAAAAGCTGTCGGAGTTATTTATCTTTATTTTTCAAATAGGAAGTATTTGGTGTAAAGTGATTGTTATTATGTCCCGGATATTACTAGAAATTTAATTTTTGTTGCTTTATTATTCAAACAAGGATATTATGTTCATTTTTCATTAATGGCAGTCGATATTTCTTTTAATAAAGCAATTGTTTGTAAGGGGCATGTGGATAATGATTTGTATATCTTAAAACCAACCGACAGCTCTTTGCATCACACAGCTAAGCGTATAAAACTGTCTCCTTCTAATGAAACTTACTTATGGCACTTAAGATTTGGTCACGTTAATCTTAATAGGATTCATAGACTAGTAAGGGATGGTCCTTTAAGTAACTTGAAGGCAGAATCCGTGCCTGTATGTGAATCTTGTTTAGAGGGTAAAATGACTAAGAGGTCTTTTAAATCTAAGGGATTTAGGGCCAAAGAAGTTTTAGAATTAGTACACTCTAATGTATGTGGACCAATAAACGTTCCAGCTAGAGGTGGATATGAGTATTTCATCACGTTCACAGATGATTACTCAAGATATGGTTATGTTTACCTAATGGTCCACAAATCTGAGGCACTTGAGAAATTCTAGGAATTCAGATTGGAAGTGGAAAAACAATTAGGTAAGAACATAAAAACACTTCGATCAGATCGAGGTGGGGAGTATTTGTCCAACAACTTTAGGACATACTTAACAGAGAATGGGATTTTATCCCAATTGAGTGCACCAAGAACCCCACAGCAAAATGGTGTCTCGGAAAGGAGAAACATGACCTTGTTGGACATGGTCAGGTCTATGCTAAGCTTCTCAACTCTCAAAACTTCTTTTTGGGGATATGCCCTACAAACAACAATATACTTACTAAACTTGGTTCCTTCCAAGTCTGTACCTAAGACACCCTTGGAGTTGTGGAATGGGCGTAAGCCCAATCTAAGACACCTTCGGATATGGGGTTGTCCAGCACATGTGTTGAAGAGTAAGACGGAAAAGTTGGAATCAAGTTCAGAATATTGTGTGTTTATAGGATATCCAAAAGGAACAAGAGGGTACTATTTTTATAGTCCTCAGGATAAGAAGGTTTTTGTAAGCACAATTAGAGGACAAGTATATAGAAGAACGCGAATCCAAGAACAAGGTTCTTTTGGAGGAGATAAAGGAAAATCTTCCTAGATCATCTGCCCCAGAGATCCGCACTGAACCTGTTCATGAATTCGCAACTCTACCATTAGGTGTTGAATCCAGTGGGAGATATATGGCGACTCCGTCAAGAATGTCTATGGGAGAATCAACACCTGAAATGGTAGAAAATCATGCCCCTAATGTTCAATCACCCCTAGGTGGTCAAATGGACATCAAGGAATATGAGGAAAGAGAACCGTCTCCAATTGTAAACGAACCTATAGCAACTAGACCGCGAAGAGGGTCATTCGACCACCTTCCAGACTTGTTCTTTATGGAGAGTCTCTTGAGGCGGTCTCTGTTGAACAAGAGGAAGATCCTGCATCGTTTAGAAAGGCTATGGAAGATAAAGACGCTGATCATTGGAGAAGTGCTATGGATTCAGAAATGAATTCCATGTACACTAACTCTGTCTGGGATCTTGTAGACAAACCCGATGGGGTAAAACCTATTGGGTGCAAATGGGTCTACAAGAGAAAGAGAGGAATAGATGGAAAGGTAGAAACCTTTAAAGCAAGATTGGTTGCCAAGGGTTATACCCAAAGAGAAGGAATCGATTATGAAGAAACCTTCTCGCCGGTAGCTATGCTTAAGTCTATTCGGATTCTCCTGTCCATTGCAGCACATTTCGATTACGAGGTGTGGCAAATGGATGTCAAGACTGCATTTCTTAATGGAAATCTTGACGAGAGCATCTATATGATGCAACCAGATGGTTTTATCCAAAAGGATCAAGAGCATAAAGTATGCAAGTTGAAAAGGTCCATTTATGGACTGAAGCAAGCGTCTAGATCTTGGAATATCAGATTCGATCAAGCTGTGAAAACTTATGGTTTTGATCAGAATCCTGATGAATCTTGTGTCTATAAAAAGAAAGAAGACAAAAGAGTAGTTTTTCTCGTGGTGTATGTGGATGGCATCCTTTTGATTGAAAATCATGTCGGAATGTTAAACTCGGCAAAACACTGGTTGACACAACAGTTTGATATGAAGGACTTGGGTGAAGCAAACTATGTTTTGGGAATCCAGATCTTACGAGATAGGAAAAACAGAAGGATTGCTTTGTCCCAAGCTTCATACATCGACAAGATATTGGTAAGATTTGCTATGCAAGATTCCAAGAAAGGCCAAACGCCTTTCAGACATGGAATTCACTTATCACGGGAGCAATCACCTAAGACTCCTAAAGAAGTAGAATACATGAAATGGGTTCCTTACGCTTCAGCAGTAGGAAGTCTCATGTATGCTATGCTATGTACACGACCAGATATATGCCATGCTGTTGGGATAGTTAGTAGATATCAGTCGGACCCAGGGCCCGAACACTGGATTGCTGTTAAACATATTCTCAAGTATCTTCGAAGAACTAAAGATTATATGTTGGTATATTCAGCATCAGACTTGGTGTCTGTGGGATATACTGATTCTGATTTTCAAGCTGATAGAGACTCTCGAAAGTCAACGTCAGGGTTAGTATTCACACTTGGTGGTGGTGCTGTTGTTTGGAGGAGCATAAAACAGTCTTGTATTGCTGATTCCACTATGGAAGCTAAGTACGTGGCAGCTTGTGAAGCAGCCAAAGAAGCTGTTTGGCTTAAGAATTTTTTGCAGAGCCTAGAAGTGGTTCCTTCCACGTCACAAAGTATTCCTTTATTTTGTGACAATTGTGGAGCTGTGGCGAATGCAAAAGAATCTGGAAACCATCAACGCGGGAAACACATTGAGCGGAAGTATTACCTCATAAGGGATATTGTTCAGAGAGGAGAAGTGACGGTGTGTAAGATTGCTTCTGCAGAAAATCTTGCTGACCCCTTCACAAAGGGTTTACCGGCTGGTGTATTTGAGGGTCATATTAGAAATATGGGTATACTAGACATGTCTCATTTACTCTAGGGCAAGTGGGAGAAAATGTTTGATAGTATGAGTGCCCTTATTTGTATTACTTAGATGCCCTTGAGTAAATTTTATCTTGTTTGTTTTTTTGACATTTTGAAATAAATTTATGAGTTGTTCTTTTGATTAATTCTTTATGAGCTTGCATGTGTCCATGAATGGTAGATATATTAAATCGAGTGTTTAAGTTGTTCAACACAGAAAGATTCGATTTATTATTCTATTTGAAAATAATTTTTGTTCACGATCAGTAAATAGTTTTTGGACAATATATTTTGATAAGATCATCTCAATTTCATTAAAGTTTGTCTTTGACTTGGTAATGAAATTGAGGATACATGTATGGTGTATTGGACAGGATCACATGAAATTTAATTTGTGTTTTGACCATACAATTTAAAATTCATTGATTGACGTATGTATTACCTTAATCCTGAGTGAATAATATACCTTTATTACCAATTGGACATTCTTTGAAACACCAAAGAGTGAGATTGTTATATTGATCAATACCTCGGTGTTTTGGGAGTTAAAGTGAAGTGATAAAGGACATATATTTACAATATTTTCACCTATTTAATAGGCATGATCAGGATCTCATGAGTTCTTCTATGAACAGTAAATCTGAGCTCAGTATTCGACATTTGTTGTGGAATCACTTTGTGTGATGTAGGCACACATGACTGTTAGATAGAAGATGAATGTTGAGATTAACAAGTGTTTGAACATAGGCTTATTGGTCATGGTAGCCTATTGCAAATACTTTAGTTGATCGAGGGGGGCAATATGTTGGATCGATCAATCAGAGGATAATAATTGTTGATATATTGCTTCAATAATTCCGATTAAATTAAGAGTGCAATTATATTCTTTTAGTGGAATAGAATATAATTAATAAATTAATATGATAAGGCAAGAGTTGACCGAGTCATAATTAATTTATTGGAGTTTGATTTAATTGGGTCCGATCGGGTCCCTTCGGTGGCTCAATATGAACTATAATAAATTATAAATATTATAATTTATTATTGCAATACAATAAATATATTGGATATTGATAGATATAGAAGATGGAGATATCCAAGATCTCCTATATCTATCAGGATATGTTACTTGGAAAGAAAGAATATAATGTGACATTATATATATAAAGTCACGGTTATTATTTCTTCTCCTACATACAATCACGCATACAATATATCCAAGGAGGTGTCCACACATCGTGTACTGCAGTGCAGTTCGTGAGAACACCGGAGAAGACTTGGAGGTTTGAAGCCACACGCTACAAAGGTATTAATTTAATCCTTATAGCGTAAATTAATTAATTGTAGAACATGTGATAAATCGGTCGATCCTACAACAATGTATCCAATTTACAATATTACATATTGTGGATCGGATAAGAATTGTGGTTCTAACAGGGTCGGTCCAGCTTGCTAAAATTTTAAATGGACTGGATCATAGGGATATAGGTTCGAAGTACCATTTAGGTCAACATGCTCGATCCAATCGGCTAAATGCACGACAGGTCACGGAACTGCCTGAAAATTTTAATATATTTAAAGAAGATATGCTGGACCGGGCTCAATAAATTTTTGTCCGATAAAATTTTGACCCGACCTAACTTAGCCCGACTGATTAATCTGATAAGATGAGGCCGAGCAGCCTAAATTGCCACCTCTAACGATAAGTGGTGGAAATTCGAGCCGTTCACACAAACTGGGTTGAGCCAGCCGGGCCAAGGACCAAGATAGGCCGGCCCATAATTCATATCTTGAAGACCTATTACTAATAAGATGTAATAGTGATTAAAAATGACCAGAAGCCCTATCAGAGTATTACTAATTTATTGGTCGACCATTTACATATTATACTCGAGAAGCTACTTAACTGCATACAATAGAATATATATGTAGCGGTCTAAGTTGAGTCGAGTTTTTGTAATGTTCACTAATTTTGAAGAATTCCTACTCTGTTCGTTTTAAAACCTAGTTCAAAAGTATATTCGTATATATAATTTGTTTATTTGGATAGACGATGAGGTTGTTCATGTGATGTTCACTGAAGCATTGTTCAGGAATGCTTTTTATATATCGTTGGCATATGTAATGTGTAAAGATATCCTTAAATCTTAACAAGATAATTAACTTGTTTTGTGTGATTTTGATTAACATGTGTCCATGATGAACAAGAAAGCTTGACCGAAAATCGAAAAGTCCCCCTTACCCGGCATCGCGATTCACCGCTGATGTGTGAGCATCTTTTCCCAAAATTATGGATAGTATAATTATTTTTATAAGTTTTTTACTTAGAGCATCTCCAGCCGTAAGTGTTATTCCAGCGTCAGATTTACTCTACCCCAACACAAATTGTAGTGCAGAGCCAATTTTCTCTCCAATTATCTACGCCACATGGGATATTTCCTTTTTTATATATATATTTTTGTATTTTTGGTAATTTCATATTTGTAGTATGTGTAAAGTAATCTTTATTTTGGTGTATTTTAGATTAGTATTGTAGTGCCTTTATGTATTTGTTTCGATTGGTAATGTTTATGTTGTTGTAATCTTATGAACCTTGTTTATGATTTTTCTAATAGTTTATCATCTCATAATTTATTTATGTTGTGAGTTTATTGAAGAAGAGCTTGGAAAGGAGGAGCAGCAGCTGAGTTGTCCAGCTCAGCAGCTGAGTCAGCAGAAGAAGAAGCAGCTGAACCAACACATCAGCATATGCATGTGAAGTCATGTGAATGATGCATCATAGGCTAGCTCAGCAAAGTAAGTCAGATTTCAGTTGTAACCGTCAAGTTTCTAGATGCATAAGGAGTGAGCTATATAACTTGCAACAGTCCATGTAAATCATTTTAGTTGAATACAATATATAGTTGAGCTATCTTCTCTCTCTATCATTCCCTCTCTATATTATACTAACCATGGTATCTAGAGTTGGGGCAAAACTGCCGATCACAACCACATCTCATCAATGGCGACACCAGCTATTAATCTTCCTACACTCACATTGTTATTAGATAGGAAGAATTATGCTATTGGAGAACTTAGATTTTCGCCACAGTTACTACGCATGGATTGGAAGACTTTCTGCTTGGCGTTCATAAAGCACCGGGGCAGTTTGTACCAGATTCAACTAATCCAACAAAATATCATCCTAATCCTCAGTTTCTCATATGGTTGTGTAAGGATCAACACTAATTCAGTTGGCTTTTGAACTTAGTTTACAAGAATCTATTAGGATACATTCAACTATTGGTGAAAATGATTTAAAACTTAGTTTCTCCGATCTGGAAAGAGTTTAAAACATTGTTCAACTACTCTTCAGAGGCTAGGATGTTGCATTTCAAATCTCTACTACAAACACCAAAGAAAGAGGACCAATTGGTGGAAGACTGTTTGTTGAAAATGAGGACCATAGCTCATGAAGTTAAAGCAGCTGGCCACAATATTGGTGAAGAAGATTTGGTAATGCATATATTGAATGGTTTGGGCAGGAGTTTGAGTCAGTGTGTGAACATCACATCCAAAGTCGAGCTGCAGGAGTTATCAGAGATTCAATACATATTACAAACACATGAAATACGGCTGAAACAATTTCATGGTGGAGATCTAGTCCAGCCTTCTATTAACATGGCAAATAAGAAGTTCCCTAAAAAATATAACAACTGTGTTGATTATAAGAATTCTATAGGAGAATCTGGAGGCAGAACTTCAATATTTAGAGGAGGATTCTCTGGTAGAGGTAGATAATTTGGCAGATGCAAGATGTTCTGTCAGATTTCTGGGAGAAATAATCACTTTGCCCCAAAATGTTATTGGAGATTTGATGATAACTTCCCTGGTCTTGAGAATCGGGCTATTCAAGCACAAGTTGTGGCTCTCTAGTCACCATCTATCTCAAACCAATCTGCAGCTTTATATTCCACTAATTCACTTTGAACTCCTACTCTTTAACTTTTCTAATATTGCTTCTACTTCTAACACTTCATTTTTCAGCTCCTAAAGCTACTATCAATCACCAAGATTCTAGCTCCAGTTCTGTTGTTGCACATGATCCAAAGTGGTACTTGGAGAGTGGAGCTACACATCATGTGACACATGACCTCAGCAATCTCAGTTGTATCACTCCCTACACAGGTACAAACTCTCTTGTTGTAGGAAATGGATCTCTTCTTGCTATTTCCCATGCCTTGCTTCTATTCCCACTCTCATCTCATCTAGTCATATTCATCTTAAACAAATCATATATGTTCTAAATATCACAAAAAATCTACTTAGTATCACCAGAGTACTTGCTAATAACAATACCTATGTTGAATTATTTTTTTGGTTGCCTGGTCAAGGACATGCAAACACACCAAATCCTACTGAAAGGACAACTTAGTGAAGGCTTGTACAAGCTATCAATTCCTAATACTACTGCATCAACATCCTACAACCACTCTGCAAATATTACTCCTCAGTTTCTATATGTATCTATAAATACTCAAGGTCATTATGTTGTAAGAAAATTCTTGTTTGTTGTTGATGTTTGGCATGCAAGGCTAGGTCATCCTTGCTTTACTCTGATATCCTAGTACTCAAAATTATACATCTTCCCTCTGTCAGAAATAAAATGACCTTTTGTGAATCCTGCAATTATGGCAAGCAGCATCAGATGCATTTTTTATATGTTATGCATCATACCACTGCTCCATTTCAACTAGTTCACGCAGATGTGTGGGGACCAATATTTGCCACTTCTACTGAGGGCTATAAGTACTACATTTATTTTGTGGATGATTACACTCATTTTACTAGGATCTTTCCCATCAAACAAAAATATCATGTAACAACCACTTTTCTTAACTTTAACACCGTGGTAGCGAGACGATTTCAGCTACAGATCAACGAGGTGAGAATACATAATGCTCAAGGAAATATCCACTAATTTGGGTATTATGCTTCAACATCCTTGTCCCCATACATATCACGTCACATATTGGAAACTGGTCTCACTGTATTATCTCATGCTTCTCTCCCACCAAGATTCAGGTGGGATGCCTTTTCCACTTCAGTTTACCTTATCAAAAAATTACCAAACACATCCCTAGGCCTCACATCTCCCTATACCAAACTCACAAATAGAATTCAAGACTACAAGTTCCTCAAAGTATTTGGATGTGCATGTTTTCCATTTCTCAAGCCCTACTCTCATCCTAAACTTCAATATAGATCCTTAAAATGCATATTTATGGGATACCGTCCAGCTCACAAAGGATATAAATGTCTCAGCCCAGACGGAAGGTTTTACATAGCCAAAACAGTGGAGTTTGTGGAATCTAAATTTCCTTATGCCTCACTATTTCCTCCATCTCCCCTCTCTCAAACATCTCCTCTTGTTCAATCGACCCCGCCACTGTTCCCTATTCATGTCCCTCATACTCTTTATGAGTCAGAATCTTCATCATTTGATATACCTCTCCCAGCCTCTCCACTATTATCTTCTTATGACAACACTATTCCACAGTCACACTCTCAGCAATCTAGTACTGCTCAGTCCTTTAACCCCCAACCTCCTCCCAACCCTGTTCCAAATCAAGTGAACGTACAAAATTCTCATCCCATGACCACCAAAGCAAACCGGGAATCACTCAACCTAAACAAATCTATACAACCTCTTCACAATCCTATCATTTCTCATCTTCAAAATCTTATCTTGAGCCTACTTCAGTAACCCAAGGATTGTCCATTTCTGCATGGGAGAAAGCCATGGATGTTGTATATAATGCCCTCATATCCAATCATACATGGCAAGTTGTTCCATTCTCTCCTCACATGAATCTTATCTCCTGCAAATAGCTCTTCAAAATCAACATAATCCAAATGCATCTGTAGAAAGGTTAAAGGCTAGATTGGTGGCTCGGGGATTCCAACAAAATGCTGGGTTAGACTATTTTCAGACCTTCAGTCAGTAGGTAAGCCATTAATTATCAAAATCATGTTCACGCTTGTTGCTACAAGGGATTGTCATGTGCATCAAGTAGATGTGAACAATGCTTTCTTGAAAGGGGATCTTTAGGAATGTGTTTGCATGCAACAGCCAGAAGGATATATGGACTAAAAAAAGCCCTCATATGTGTGCAAACTGAAGAAATCACTCTATGGATTGAGACAGGCCCCCAAAGCCTGGAATGACAAGCTGAAAACTTTTCTGTTGGGTCAAGGATTCCTGGTTTCTGTATCTGACAGTTCCCAATTCTATAAGTGTTGTGAAGGAAAATTGTTACTTGTTTTGGTATATGTTGATAACATACTTGTCACTAAGGATGATAGACATATGATAGCTCATGTGATCAAATTGTTGGATCAATAGTTTTCCCTCAAAGATCTTGGGTTTGTTCACTATTTCTTAGGGATTGAGGTGTTCTGAATTGCTACTGGTGGATTCTTTTTTAATCAAACTAAGTATGTAAGAGATCTATTGGAAAAAAGTGGCATATCAGCTGCCAAGTCATGTCCCACACCTTTCCTTCCCAACAAGAAACTCTATCTACAGGACAATACTCCACTTATTAACCAACCTTATACGGAATCATAATTGGGCCATTACAATACTTGTGCATGACAAGACCTGATCTATCCTTTTCCATAAACAAACTGAGTCAATTTATGCACAACCCTACATCCAACCACTAGAAAGCTTGCAAACGAGTGTTAAGATATCTCCAAGGCACACTCACTAATAGGTAGGAAATTGTGCATTCATTTAGATGTTAAGATTGCATTTTTATTCGAATTTTGGTTATTGCACTTATCATTTTCCTACCTATGTGATTTTCTTGGTCCGAATTATGTTGATTATTTTTTAAGGTGAATGTTGGTTGGTACACGTGTCCCGTGCACGCACTTTAGGGCGCTTTTAGTGCCATTTTAATGTCAATAATGTGCACAATCACGTGTATTTAGTGCTTTTATATTCTCATGGGCAAAATAATGTATTTGTGGTATTTATGTGTTAAAACAGGTGTAAAAGGATCGAAAAAGAACATCAAACGATCGCGGAGTCGATGGATCAGTTGCGGCAACAAGGGACAGGGCTGAAGGATTGATATCGGCCGAGATAGGACACAAATCTCGGCCGAGATACCTCTCCAGGGAAATCCTGGAATTTTGAGAAACTGAAGATCTCGGCCGAGACGGATATTGCATCTCGGCCGAGATACCTCTCCAGGGAAAAGTCAGAAATTCAAGAGATGAAGATCTCGGCCGAGATAATCCAAACCCTAAATTCCCCTTTTCACGTCTCGGCTGAGATGCAACCCAATCTCGGCCGAGATCATCCCTCGATGAACAAGTTGAAAAAGCCCCTTTTCACGTCTCGGCCGAGACACACTTGCATCTCGGTCGAGATTCCTTGCCCTATTTTAAATTTCTAAACGCAATTTTGCCTTAAACGGAAGTAACAACTCTTCCCCTATATATATATATATATATATATATATATATATATCCTCCCTTTCGAAATTAACCTATCTTGGGACATTGAATAACATATTTTCAGCCTCCATCATCCTCAAGAGCTACATTGGGAAGAAGATTAAAGGCTTTTCATTCCTTCTACCCAAGTTCTTGGTTTCTTCTACAATTTTATCATGTCTTATTGAATTTCCTTTGATTTACTGATTGCATTAGGAGTAATGGGTAGCTAGCACCCTTATTTCAGCCCTTGATCATTAGTTGAACCTTGGTTTGAGAATGTTTATGTAATTTCTACGGTTGTTAATCGATTGGATTATGTCTTTAGAATTTTCTATGTTATTTGGGATTGTTGATTCACACTCATGAATTGAATTGTGGTTTGATCGCCCATTTGGATATTTATTAGTGTGTTGCTAGAATTGAGTTTATAATCCGTAATTGTTATGAATTTTATTCCCGGGTAGCAAACAATAGATTCATTTTATTGAGGATAACATAGATTTCGACCACTAGAACCGAACTTACGAGTTTTATGTCAAATCTACTCCGTTGTCTTAATTCATAATGCACTCAACTATCGATTCTTGAAGATCTTTTTTTAGGATTTGATAAGTTGAGTAGGATTAATTGAAGAGCTTATTTTGATTAATCATACTTAAGAGACAATTAGATTGATAGAGCTTGTTATCAATCTTGGAGTAGGAGTTTCATAGCTAACCAATTGATTAATGACATTAATTACATAGATTGTTTGAAACAAGGGGATACTCGATCAAGGGTTGAATACTTTAATCATACTTTAAAAATCCAAAAATCAATCTACCTATCTTGCTATCTTTTGTTAATCGAATCTTAAGTTTAGTTGATCATAGTTAAATAGTTGTTCTTGGTAGTATTGGTAGTTTATAGTTAAATAGTCGAATACTGGAGAGAGAAATTAACAAAATGGAAGAGCGAGGATCGAGATTTCACGTTTGTGGTTATTTAATTTATGTTTCTAAATTCATGTTGGATATTTTATTTATGTTTTTAGACGTCGATATGTGCGGCTAGTCGTTTAATTTCAGTCCCTAATCGATGTTTGAACCCTAGGCTGATTGACTTGTAACTCTTATGGTGACTATTTTTGGATTATATTTTGGAACTATTTATGTTATTTGGATTAATTATTTTTATATGTGGATTGTTAATTTAGATTGATCACCTACTTTAATTAACCACGTATTTACAGCTAGGGTATTATCATAATACGTAATTGTTGTGACTATACCCATTGGTAGCAAATAGTGAATTAATTCACTAGATGACATAAATCAGGGTTAATTGGACCGAGTTTGTGAGTCTAACACTTTGTCTACCCTATTATCCTAATACTTTAAGAGCATGTTTGGTTGGTGGGTAAAAGCCATATTACAAGCCTTAACCCACTTATTAATATATTTGGTTTCCACATTTAGAGCTCTTTTTTATATCAAGCCCGTCTTCCATAAACCCATAGCCCAGTAGATTGGAACCCACGGGGGGATTGGGTTCCATAAACCTGAAGATTGAGTTTAATTAAAATGACTCTTTTACCCCAGCCATATAAATACCAAACTAGTTTCTACTATTCCCTACCCCTCATATTTCATCCCAACAGCCACAACCATAGAACCTGCTTGCAAAGGGAAAGGTATTTGCAGGATTCGAGTCAAAATATCTTGCTAAGGTAAATGTTGTCTTTGTTCACCTAATAGCCTAGACGTTATTAGGTATTAATTAGTAAGTTAACAAAAATAATTCAGAGTCTTTTAAACAACCTGGTAGCCAATAATCTAAAAAAATGAATTCTTCATTCCAATAGCAAATTATTTTACTGTTGATTTTCCATTCCCACAACATTATAGACCAATTTCATCCATTTGTCCCTAAAAAAATAATGGAATATAGCAAATCCCCGCAGATAACCCTTCTTTCTTGGTTCAGTTGCTCTCCTTGATTTCTTTTGTGGGAATTAAGGCAACGAGAACTAGGTCGAGTGAAAATGACGAAAAAACGCTGAAGAGAATACATTCGGCAATCTTACTAAAACGCTCTCTCTTTTTTGGGCAACTTGAGTGTAATATTGTAAAATTCTTAAACTGACGCATAAATTAACATCTGAACCAAACATGTTATTAAGATATCTCAAATGTACCAAACACAGTTAAACCAACCAACTAAACCAACTAATAAACAAACCCAAGTGCTTGAAATCACTCCAAAAGCCCATTTAGATATACCAACTCAATTCTTGTTACTGGCAACCAAACAGGTTCTAAGCGTTTGGCCAATTAGATCTAGAGAGTTTGTTCCAGATTGTTTGGTTAGATAAATTAATCAAAGAGCTTATTTTGGTTAGTTAAAATTAAGGGATAATCCGAGTCAATAGAGTTTATTGTTGATTTAGGGGTAAAAGTTCTAGGATTAATTACAAAGGTTAATCATACTAGGGGGATAGCTATATTAGGGGTTGGATCTTTTATTTAAATCACTGTTATAGCGTACTTTCAATCCGTCTTCAAGATTAATAGTTTATTAGTTAAAATCAAATCAAACTCCCCAATTTTACGTTCATGTTCGTTTCATTTAATTAATACATCAAACATGATAAATCGGACTACTCCTTGTGGGATCGACCCTGACTTACCATTTCTACTAATTAAAAGAGGGAAGTTAAGGATATTAATTTTGCGTGCTTCGTCATTACGGTCATTCACTCATGGTTTGACCTTCAACCCACTCCAAAAAATTACTCTCACAAGATACTCGAATGCAGATTGGGCTAGCTGCGTTGATGACAGGAAGTCTACAAGTGGTTTTTATATAGTTTTAGGGGTCAATTTGTTAGTTTGGAGTTCAAGGATGTATAGTGCGGTGACTCGTAGCAGCACGGAATCAGAGTACCAAGCACTAGCTTTGACCATTGAGCTTATCTGGATTAAGTCACTTTTTGCAGAACTTGGTGTTTCAGTCACACAACCAGTTATTGTGTGGTGTGATAATGTTGGAGCCTCAAGCCTAGCAAATAATCCATTATATCATCAACGAACGAAGCATATAGAAATTGATATTAGTTATGTTAGGCATCAAGTGCAACAGAAGGCAATTGATATTCGGTCCATCCCATCAGAAGATCAGATAGTTGATCTCTTAACCAAGCCTCTATCAGTTGGCCAATTTCAGAAGTTAGCTCAGAGTCTCTGTCGGAAGAAGGAGAGCTCGATTTCGGTGGTGGCATGTTGTTAGTGTATTAAAGAAGAGCTAGGAAATGAGGAGCGGCAGCTGATTCAGCAGAAGAAGAAGAAGCAGCTGAACCAAACACATCATCATATGCATGTGAAGTCACATGAAGGATATACATTTGAGCTATCTTATCTATCTCTATGTTATACAATAGTAGTTTTTAATGAACTAAAATAATAATATACAAATTAATTAATAAATAAATAATTTTAACAAGAACAAGTCTATATTGACATGAAACCAATTTACTTTACTTTTAAAATCTAATAATCACACATACAAACGCAGTACAAGAATAAAAATAAAAAATATATATAATTAATAGGTGTAGTATAAAAAAATAATGTGAAGTAGCTGAACAGTTGTCGTTACCACAAACATTAAATTGTTCAGCACCGCTCCACCGGTACAAGGAATGGCGCAACATTGGAGCAAATTTTCTGAAAATTTGTTCCTCTTCGCTACGTGAGAGCTGACTGAAGATGCTCTTATTACTTGATGAAACATTAACATATATTCATGATCGGTAGTAAAAGAAGACCGAATAACTTATAATTTTATTTTATTATTTACCAAAGTTGAGTATATTGAGTTGACTCTCTAATAGGAAATTGTAAACCCTTGACTGGATGGTGAGTTGGTAGTTAGTATTGGTGGGAGTTGCCCTTCATCATTACACCTTTTTGTTTCGTGTCTTTTTTCTCTTCTTTTTTTTAACTTTTTTTATTGAGAGAGAGAGAGAGAATTTATTACACCATTTTAAATGCTCAACTTCCTGTATTATTTTTGGATTGGTATTTACTAGAGTAATAAATTTAATAATTGTGTATGGGCAATAAAAGTATGGGCAGAAGTTTCTTTGAACTCAACCGTGGGAATGTGCAACATTTATGGTTATTTTTTTTTTTTTTTCTTTTACTATTAAACATTTATGGTTCTTTTTTTATTAACATCATGGTTGTTTTTTTATTTAATATAACATTTATGGTTCTCTATGCAATAGAACAATGAACACACTCGGTTCTCAAAGATTTGTCTTTGTGGATAAGTTCCAACTTACAAGGAACGAATCTTATGTCTCAAAATCATTTGACTTTCCATTTTTAGAAAAGCCAAAAAAAAAAAAAAAAAAAAAAAAAAGGGAAGGAGGAGAAGAAGTGCATGCATCCACCGTGATCAGCCATTTCCTCATTAAGATTTTTGCAATAATAATTCTAAAAAAAAAAATAGTTCTGTCTAACTATGTAGACAAGTATTTAAATATTTCAATACTACAATATATAGTTTAACTTCTATTGATGTATTTGCTTAAGGTTTACATTAATAGATTTAGCAGATCAAATTCTAATAAAAATACTCATTAACTTCCTCCATCAGATTTGACTCAGCTAATACTCCCCAATCTTAAACAAACACATCCTATATTCCTATATAGAATATCATTTATCTACCTCATTTATTATACATTTATTCACATGAGCATTAAATAGTAATATTGAATAGTATAATACTCAATAAATATGGACATATTCAAAAGTTGATTTTGTATATTTATCTTTTTAAATAACTTTTCTTAATCCTTATGAATAAACCAATAAGCATATATATGGGGAAAAAGAGTATGTTGAAAGATGTGTTCTGAAGGACCAACTGATCCCAAGGCCTCTTAGTGCCTGTCTCTAAGGATATGTTTGTTTATGAATTTTTCCGTTTGGATGAGCATGTAACAACCTAATTCAAATAATTTTATTAATTTTTATCTAATTTTTTAATATATTTTTATCTATTTTAATGCTTATTTGATAGTATCTTATTAATTTTGGCACATTCCTTTCAAAACTAAATATTAAATCTAGAAATCATTCAAACAAAATTTGCACTTCTGAATTTTTCACGCTCTACTCATTTCATAAATAAAACATACCTAAATCTTTGTAAATGAGGTGAATCCTTGGATGTGTTTCAAGCACTATAAGAAATTATCATATTAGAAATAAGAATTAGTAAAATAGAAATGAAATAAAAAGAATAGTGAGGAAAGTAGGAAAGACATCTTTTATATAATTGGTATTCGATTAGGGATGAGATAGCGACCGAATATTAGAGTTGAAATAACGACCAAATATTAGAGTCGAAATAGCGACCAAATATTAGAGTCGGGCCTAATCCGTCTCTATTTCTATAGCTAATTTGGTCTCTAATATCATAATAGAGATGAAAATTCTAAATTTAGAGACTGAAAAAATTGATCTTAAATTTTTTTAGACGAGCATTTCGAGATTATACATTTCGTCTCGGGTGCATCACTACTTTAATTTAGAGACAAATATTATATCCGTCTCTATTTTTTTTTCTGCAGTGAAGTAGACCAAGGTTTGATGTTGTTTTTACTTTTCTGTTTAAACATAAATAACTCACTTCGACTTCTCGTTCTTCTTTCTTTTTAAATCGAGAATCTCATTAATCAATTTTAATTACAGGACTCTCAATTCAATCAGAAAATTAGGATTTATCCATAGTAAGACCTGATTCGTGTGTTGTGACTGCATGCACAATAAATAACGAATTGAAAGAAAACATGAACAACTACCTTCTTTTCTGAATCAAAATCATCAATCTTCATCCTACTTTGAGGAGTCGAGTAGTAGCTAGTTATGAATATCATAAAAAGATGCAACAAGACCTCTTAAATTTGATCATTGATTAAAACTTACTATATGTCTCTTGCACAATCCTTCATTCTTTTACATTCAAGGGCATAAGTGAACTGAAAAATTGCGGATCCTTCTACAGTCTACTGTCTCCTTCTTAAAAGTTTCAATCTAAAAATCTAGGCGCCACTTTCTTCCCTATCTTTCCACATAGGAGGATGGTGAAGTTTTCATCTTTAATTTTTATTTTATTTTTTCTCTTTTCAGTTTCCAAAATAATGGAAGACCCATTACGCCTCTCTGTTAGGGTTTAAGTGAGACTTCGCCACATCTATGTACGTTTTTCCCGGCCTTTTTTGGTCTTTCTCCACTACAACAAAAGAAGTCTTTTGCATAAAACTTTTTGACACCACAATTGTGGTCACTAATAATAATTTATTTGTGACCACTTGTTGTCACAAATCTCTCTACAAATTATTTGAGACAACTTTAAGACTACTTTTAGAGACAACTAGTTGTTGCAAAAAATATTTGAGACGCATTTGAGACCACTTTTGTGGTCACAAATATATTATTTGCGACGGAGTTATTGAGACGACAATAAAGTTGTGACAAACACTCATAAGTTGTGACAAATACTCATTATTTGAGACCACTTTGCCTGAGTTGTGGCAAATACTCATTATTTGAGACCACTTTTTTGTGGTCTCAAAAGACCCTTTTCCTTGTAGTGCTCCACCAATTTTCTACTCCGATCGTCAAACTTGCTTCTGTCTAGGTCTGTCATGCAAATCTTTTACTCGCTATGCATGTAGTCACGGGGCAAGGGGCAAGGGATAAAATTTAGTTCCGCTGGTCTTTTCGCAGCTAATATTTTGCATTTCTTTTATGCGATCTGATCTCGTAAAGCCAACTTGTTGGCACATAATCCACTCGTTTTTTCTTTTTCTTTTTTTTCTTCAGGCGATCCAATTATTTGAATAGCTTCTAATTTATCTGATTGAATTGAGAATCTTGTACTGAACATTTTACATTGATCAATGAGATTTCAATTGAAAAAAAAAAAAGGTATAAGTGAACTAAAGTGTAAAAGAAGGAAAAAACACAAAACACCAACTACTTAACGCTGGATTGGATTCAAATCAACATATAACAAAAAAACAGGTTTGAACTTAATTGATTATAAATAATTAATTCTTCCACAATAATTTAAAGCTTGATTTGAGATAGGTTACATTAGCTAAACAAATACTTGTAAAAATCACCAAATTAGTCAAGGTTGATTCATGTATTGTACTATTGAAGATTATTCAACAAAATTAGAAGGCTCAACACATTCTGCAAAAATTCAACATGCCAACAAATTAAATTAATTTAAATGTTTCCAAATATAATCTTTTACAAATTCTTGAAATGTGCAATTCTTGCCTCTAAATAATAACATAGTCAATCCTCATCACATCCCTAAGAATAATACATAATACAATATGGTTCCTAAAACTCAAAAGACCAAATTCACATTGATTCTCAAAGAGAAAAAAATTAACATCTGAATTTTCCCCTTTCTCTTAAAACTAAAGAAAGGTTAATTAATTTATATTCACCACTCTTGGAACCTCAACAGGAAAGTCATTAATCTCATCCATCCAAGGATTCTTCTCCTTAGCCGGGTCGACCCGCCTCAACGCCTTCCATACTGCGCTATTACACTTAAAACCCGACCCGAATGCAATCTGCCACGTCCTATCTCCCTTCCGGATCCTCCCCTTGGCCTCCGTATACGCCAACTCATACCATAATGAACTACTAGACGTGTTACCGAACCTATAGAGTGTCATTCTAGAAGGCTCCATATGCCATTGAGTCAACTCGAGATTTTTCTCCAACTCATCCAACACAGCCCGCCCTCCCGCGTGAATGCAAAAATGCTCGAAAGCGAGCTTGAAATCCGGGATATACGGCTTGATCTTCATCTTGAAAACTTTTCTTGCAACAAGCGTGACAAAGAACAATAACTGTTCGGACATAGGTAGGACTAGTGGTCCTAGTGTTGTGATGTTGGTCTTTAGGGCTTCCCCTGCAACAGCCATTAGGTCCTTGGAGAGGGCAACTCCGACCTCTTTGGCCTCGTCCTCTTCTTGGAACACACAGCCGTAGCTCTTGTTGTCAGCACCCTTGTGGGTCCGGACAGTGTGTATTAGCTGATACTTCGCACGACGTTTATCTTTAGGCTTGTTGGAGAGGAGGATCGCGGCGCCTCCCATCCGGAAAATGCAATTCGAGACGAGCATTGATCGATTGTTGCCGAAGTACCAATTGAGAGTAATGTTCTCCATGCTAACCACTAGGGCATAGGAGTTAGGGTGCACCTGTTGCATTAATAATAAAAATTGAGAGTTAGGGTTACAATTTTTAGAATTTATACATTAATGTATTAAGGGCATCATTTTATATCCAAGAAAATTGAATTGAAACCACGAAATTATTGTCCAAGCATTAATATTTTGGTGCAATTTCCAAATTATGCATTGAATGTTTCCATTTTGAATAGTGGGCTAGCAAAAAAATTCTATTATAGTGTCCTAGGCTAATAACCTATCAAGAGTGGTGTTTTTAACAAAAAAAAATAATAAAAAAATGGTGTTTTTACCTTCACCGTAGATATTCTTCAACGTATTTAAAAAAACCTACTAAAAGACGTTAGATACCAGTCGGACATTAGCCAAGAATTTAGTAGTCAGGAATTATGTGGAATTAAGCAGTTTATGCGGGACAAAGCAGGGAGAAGTCGAAAAAATATAGAGAGCCAAAACCAGTGTTAAATGGAGCCCAATTGAAACTAGTTAATGACTTTTAGATAAGAATTTAATGGATATAAATGGAAGGGAAAATAATAGATTTAACGTTTAAAACCTGATATCTAAAATTTTGAACAAAAAAACAAATAAAAGTAGTTTCCTACTTTCAGAAAAATTTGTCCTAATTGTCAAAAATAGGCAAACACATGCATGTGGGCCGGTAATTAAATTTGGTGGCCTAATTAGCTAGTCCCAACAAATCGTACCTTAAATTCTTATACTGATAAACTCTTTCCAACTATATAAACCTGACAAATAAAAAATAAATAATTCCTTACACATCTCTTATCCAAATGTTTCAACCGAACCTTATATTAAACTATAGACAGTCCATATTTTATCCGACTTTCCCCGTTCAATTCGCTTAAATCTCGTTTAGTTCCATTTAAGCGTTAGTTAAACGCTAAACTCCTATTATAGAAATGTAAAATAAAAATTAAATAATCAAAAACAAAAACAAATCACCATAGGTCTTTGTTTTAAAAGTTCCAACTAAATCTCGTCTAGCTGTTAAACTATCATCGACCGTTTATATTTTCTATCCGAATTTTTTCCGTTTAATCCCTTCTAAACCTCAATTAAACACTAAATCCTGTAGAATCTACACAAAGAGCACACACTAATTAGAATCAACACTGGACTCGCACGACCAGTGTTTGACATCTTTTATAACATTCCTAAACATTTTTGTATGCAAAAAATGAAAAAAAAAATACAGAGAAAACACACACACTAACCTGCAGAAGCTGTTTAGCAAGATCAATGGAGATCAACCCAGCACTGCACCCCATTCCCCCAAGATTATAGCTCAAAATATTCCCCCTAAGCTTATAATGATTCACAATCATGGCGGAAAGCGACGGCGTCGGACAAAACAAGCTACAATTCACCACCAATATCCCAATATCCTTCGCCTTCACCCCCGTTTTCGCCAGCAAATCATCTATGGCTCCAAACATCACCATCTCCGCCTCCTTCCGTGCCTCGGCCATACACGGACTTGCCGGAACGCGCAACAGCGCTTCCGGAAAGTACGTCTTCTGGCCGAGGCCAGACCGTTCCAGAATCTTCTTCTGGAACTCAAGATTCTCTGTTGTAAAAGTCTCCGCCTGCCGGGACCGCTCCATGAACAGCTCTTTACTGCACATGACATCGGCCGCAGGCTTGTAGCACGCGAAGTCTACTAAGTAGACTTTGCGCGGCCGCGTCATGCAGTAGAGAGTTGCCAGGAAGACGGCGAGGGCGGAGCAGAGGACGACGGAGACGAGGTTGAATTTGAGGTGGGCCCATAATAGAGCAACGTCATCGGATGTGATGGAGGAGAGATGGACGGACAGTATCGCGAGTAGGGGGATTAGGAGTAAGTACATGGCGTGGGAGATTAGATAGTGGTAGCCGAGTTTGACGTACTTAAGACGAACTGTTTGGTGGAAGTTCGGGAGGTTTGGTCTTTTGGATGTAGCTTCGATCGAGATTTTGGCCGTCTCAGGACGGTTCTGTTGTTCATCAGATCCCATTTTGGCGGAAATTAGAAAAATAAATTGAAAAGCTAAGTAGATAGTGTGTGTGGGCTAGAGAGAAAATATAGGATGAGAAATAAAATTGAGTTTTGTTGAAAGTGGGGAGAAGTACATGTATTTAAAGAAAAGTTGAGACATGGGGGGAGGGCCAACTACCCCAACGAACTTTTAATTGTAAGCGAGTTGGGCATTGAAGTTGCCAGGCGGGGAAATAGCAGGATTTCGCGTCGAACGATTTATTGTTGTATATGTTAAATGTCGAAAATAGCCTTCTGTTGGGAGGTCAATCTCTGGATTGCCATTCTGCAGAGCTTGGGGTAATTTGGTCAAATCCAAAACCGGTTTGACAAGGTTTTGGACTCGTTAGTTTTACTATTCAATTCGGTTACAAAATGAATCGTAAATCGGATACATAATTAATTTTATCGTTTCATATGCTTGCATTAGTAGCGTACTTTTAACACTAATTCTTCTTGTATTTTTCACTCTCTTTAACAATAACTTTTTTTATATTTTTCACGTTCAAACTAATTTTTCTTGTACTTTTACGTTCCAAATTTTCAAGCCTTCACTATCCTTTAGCAATAATTCTTCTAGCTCAAACTTTCTTCAGTGTTCTCAAGAACTATTCTCAAGAAATTTACCACGCTTTACCAATAATTCTGCTTGCCCAAATTTTCATCTATGTTCTCAAGAACCGTACATTTCTCAAAATTTTGAGAATTGTACCTCCTTTAACAATAAATATTCTTCACTACAAAAAAATAGTATTTTGAGATAATAAAAAGTGATATTAAATAATACCCCCTCTGTCCCGCTCTAATTTGCCTACTTTCCTTTTTGGTTTGTCCCAATTTAATTTGTCAATCCATAAATGGCAAATTTCTCTAACAATCTCCACCCTTAAAATCTTCACATTCAATCTCCATCTTTAAAAAAGTCAAAGATTCCACAAAATCTGCTTTTTCTTAACCTCCGTGCCCGGCCAAGGTAGGCAAATTGGGCCGGGACGGAGGGAGTAAGTAGTTGTTACAATTTATGAATATTTGCCATAACTTTATTATTAGAGATATTATGTCGTCATTAATTAATTGTCTCAATAACTAGGACGCACATAATGTATTTGTGACGACAAAAGTGATAGCAAATATTTTTTGCCATAACTAGTTATCTCTAAAATTAGTTTAAAATGATCTCAAATAATTTGTAGAGAGATTTGTGACAGCAAATAATCACAAATAACTTATTATCAATGATCATAATTGTGGTCTAAAAAATTGTTACACAAAAGACGTCTTTTATTATAGTGCTTGCCCAAGCTTTCTCTGATGTCTTATCAAGAACTGTACCGCACTCGCAACATGATTGGACACGTTTCTTTCTTGAACTATATATAGGGATGGCAATATAGGTCCCAATAGGCCAACCCAACATGAACCCAACCTTGTTTTAAGTGGTTTTGGTATAGGCATGGTGGGTTTGTGGGTTAAATGGGTCGAACCAGTAAAAATGGATTGTACGCATGTCAACCTGCTATTTTCTCTACCGATTAAAATAGATATCTTTATTTTCTCTACTATTTATTTTATATTATCTTTGATTTCAATAATGTTAGAGATGGTATTGAGAAAATGTTAAAAAACTAATATATATATATATATATATATATATATATATATATTATGAATATTCCACAAAATCTAATTAAAACTTAATGAAGAAGGAGGTAGTATTAGTTAAGGCATGTGCACCTTACAACACTAAGTTATTGCTTATTGGTCTCTTCAAATGACACAAAACCAAGTTTTTTAGTTTTAGATTTAGTTATAGCTATACCATCATATGAGGTTTGATATTGAATGAGATTATCTATTTTAAATATAGTCAAATTTTTTTTTTATTAATGATCATCTATTCCACATTTATCTTATTTTAACTAGTAATATTCCTGTGCGCTGCACGGAAGTTTATTTAAAAAGTAATGATTTTAGTAAAACTAAATATAATATAATCTAATCTAATATTAAAATATGTGACAATTTGATCCTAATATTATTTTTAATAATGTAGGATAAAATATATATAAAATTATAAGTAATGTAAATATAAGTTTCTCGCACGTTATATATGGATTTAGTACAACTTATTTTATATATACATATATATATTAACATCAAGATAAATATTAAATATAAAATAAAAATCTTTTTCAACATGATCATTTCTTGTCTTTGAAATCAAAACACACATTTAGTGTGTCTATATCATTCTTCGCTTATATGCATATAGCTTAATTAATTATTAATATTACACCAAACATAAATATCTAAATATCAATTCATATTATTAAAAAAAAAAAAAAAACCTGAATAATGTTATAAGAAAATTATTTATCTTTAATTTTTTTTCATTTTACTTTAAATATTTAAATTTATCTAAATAATGGTTTAAATTTTATCTACAACTACTTACTTTTAAAAAAACTTATTTGAAAGTTTTAATACTTTGCTTGATATTTCAGAGATACAAAGAATAACAAAATAACATTCAAAAGTTCTTCAATAGTTGAAATAACAAAATAAAACATATGAGTTCTTCAACATTTCTTAATACTATCATATATATGTTGAAAAGTTTCAATTAATTCATTTATATTGTAAATAGTAAATTCACTTATAGATGCAAATTGTTTAATATAAAAAAAATTAAAAAAAAAATTGCTTATTAGGTTGCAAAATGTGAAAAAAGAAAAAGAAAAGAAAAAAAGAAGAAGAAGAAGAAGAAGAAGAAGACGACATAATTGAGATTGGTTAATGTGATCAAGTATTGTTTAGGTTGCAAAGTCTTAAAAAATTATAGTTCAAGTTGATTAATTTTGCTTATTTAAAAAAACTTTAGTTACAACTTATATAACATCATAGTTTAGGTTATATATATGAGCAAAAAGTCATAGTTTTGTGATTTATCAATAAAAATAATTATTCTAACAAATAAACATTAGCAAATTTAATAATTTCATACTTTCGCTTTTACTTCTATAAAGTATGTGTTCAATTATATACATATTGATTTTTCTCTCAATTTAATAAATGAAGAAAATGTGAGACAATTCATGTCGGATAAAACAAACTGATTAGCTGTGGTTTTAATGAAATACTTATGTAAAATAATTTGTAAAAGAGAATTACTTGAATGATTTTTAATTTTATTCCAAACCAATATTGTATTTACTATACAATCCACAATAAACATTGTAATCTTACTCAAATAATCATCGAACAAATAATATAATATTTTAAATAGAATTTATTATTATTATTATTATTATTATTATTATTATTATTATTATTATTATTATTATTATTATTATTATTATACGGATGTCAAATCAAACATCATCAAAAGATGATTAATTTGATATATTATACATAATAAATAGATTAGAAATGAAAAATAATATTTACAACTTTTGAAAATAAAATAAATTTTGATTCTAACCAAATGTGACAACATCTTACCAATCACAGTCTAAAATTTTAGGTGGAAATTGCTACTTATAGAATGTCCATATTGTGGCTTATATATATAAATATATATAGATTTTTTAATTATGAACTAATTTTTAAATTCTAACTGTAAATAATTAAAAATAACCATGAAATAGATAATAAAAGGAACAATGATATTTTATTTGGATATTTCATATGTAATGTAAAGTTTAATACTTTTTTTCTTTATGTCTCTACTTTTATTTTATATATTTTTTTTAATTGATCTAACTAAACTTTCAAGTTCTAATTATATATATTTAAGTTTCTCTTTCTAAGGTTAGATTTTCATTTGCAAATTTTAACATTTCATTTTGTGATTTCAAAATTATTATAACTGAAGTTTTAGTAAAAATAAAAAATTAAAAAAGATTGCAAAATGTAACAAATGTCATAATTTAGGCTGCAAAGAATAAATTTCCTTAAAAGAATAATTTTAACAAAATACACATTATTAAAAATATAAATAGGTAATTATAAATAATTTCAATAATAATTTTAATACACAATTATACATATGCTCAAATCTTCAGTACTTTCGTGATAAAAAAAAAAAAACAAATTTTTGATGATATAATAAGTTTATTATAAAATGGATATTGATTTTTCTGCCTTTGATTTAATAAAGTATGACTTTCATAATTTAAACAATGGTCTTTCTCACTACATAACTAAAATAACAAAAATATTTGAAAATTCATGTCAAATAAAATAAATTGGTTAGTTGTATTTTTATAAAAAAAAAATACTCATTTATCTCTAAAAGAAATTATTTTACTAATTTTAGTTCAACTCAAACCAAAATAGCATAGTTCAATTCACGATAAACATCAGTCTAGCATAAATAATTAACCAACAAATAATTTGTTTATTCAAATTAAATATCTCATTATAATATATGTGATATGGATGTCAAATCAAAGATCGAGAAAAGATGAATATTTTGGTATATTATGCATAAAAGTCGGATTAAAAATGAAAAAGTTATTTGTGTTTAAAAAAAATAAAAGAAAATTATGAACTTACCAAAAATAAGAAAAAAGTTACCAATTAATTGTATGTTGTAAATTTTTTGGAGGGAAAGTTAAAATGACATTAACGTCCTCCATTTTACTTTTATATATATATAGATTGTGTCTCATTCTAAAATCGAGCCACAACACGTAATTCCTGAACACATGAATCATGAATCATAAACTATGAACTATTGAATTATAAACACTGAATCATTAAATCATGAACCATGAACCGTGAATCATGAAATCGTAAGTTTACAATAGAAAATATACCCTAGTCCAAGAAAATCGAACCCTAGACCTTAAACATGAATCCTGAACCTAAATAATGAATTTTAAAATTCATAATTTGCAAAAAAAAATTATAATTGTCTCGATTTTGGTGTGGGACACGGATTAAATAGGAGAAAAGTGGACTAGAGGATCCTAAGTGCTATTCTTTTATTTTAATTCTATCAATATAAGTGAGAAGGATTATGAATTCAATTAATTATTGATCATGGAATAAGTGGGTGAACTTCCAAATGGAGATTTTCTTTTTTAATTAATTGAAACTCAAATTACTTGGTAGCCAGTACATGTTTAAATGTATAAAAAATCATATCTAGAAGCTACTTTTAGGTCTAAATTCTGAAACTCATGGAATCATTTGTCTTTTTATCAAAATGCTTAGACAGGTGTTTAGGAAAATATTCTAAACAGTTGTGGTTCTAGTTCTAGTAATAATTACTCAAAATAGGGGGTTTGTAATTAAACTCGGTCCATTGAAGATAGCAAGTTAGGTCGTCCCACCCAGACCCAGTGTATCAGACCAACTACATTTAACGGCTTGTGCCGAGCTATCCTGATATGGTACATGTGCAAAAAAATGTTGGGCAAGTCTGCGGCTCGTCAGGAGCTTTTGGGTCCACGATAATTTCGGTAAAGAGTTCTGTAGTCTAGTCCGACTAAAATGTCGAATAGACTGACCTATCGAATTTGTAGCCCTCTTAATTTGCTCAGATGAGTAGGGATGACAAAATGTTCCGTATTCGAATTGATTATTCTTTCCTGACCTGATCATGACAACGGGGTAGGGACGGATTTGAGTCTCCCCGGCTCGAGTATCCCCGCCCCTGATTCCCTAGATATTTATTATAAAAAAGTTATTATTATCTGAAAAATATATCTTATTTAATAATATTGTATAAATTTTTATAGTATTGTTAAATAATACACATAAAATTTAATATAAATATACACAATAACTTGTTAAGATATAAGAAATCATAAAATATTATTTTAAATGAAAATTAATTTACAGGGTGAGAACGGAGATGTCAAAACCTGTCCCGAGACCCGCTACATTGCCAATCCTACGGATGAGACGATAGGACGGATTTATGTCACGCGTACTACCAAGAGTTAGTTTTGTTAATCAGAAGATAAATTTACAATATTAGGATTGGTCTTAATTGCATGGCTTTAAATAAATGCAGTTGTGTAGCTTCAACCATATGTGTCACTTATTCTAATACTCAAGGCCAGGCCGGTTAGTTAAGAATATGACATTTTTTTTCTAATTAATTAGGAGTACTAATAAATTAAAATTAATTAGTTAATGCCGCAATTAATTACAAATTTGTTTAATTGTGTTGGAGTACCTGTTTTAAGAAATTGATTTGGTAACCGTCTCCAAAATTATGACTAGACATTATTAACGTGCCAGGTGTCTAGGACAAAAGCCAGAAAATTTAATGACATTTGAGAAAATGCTGAAGTTCGGTTAAAGGATAAAAAGAGAAGTCAATACTAACGTCTTTTGGGGACGCTACAATTTATTTTTAATAACGAAAAACTTATTTTTAGTCCTGTATATTAGTTCTTGTCAGACTTGTTTAGTAACAGTTCTGTATTATATTAAAAATTTTAATTTTAATCTTGTATGTTTTAAAAATTGTTCAATTTAAGAACACTGATCATCGCCGATGACCAATTTAGCCAGAATTACACTAATAAATTTAGCGCTTTCGAGTGTTAATGCTTATGTATCAAGTATTTGTCCAGATAACATGTCAAATTATTAAATTACTTTAGTAGCTCGCCACAATAAAGAAAAGAAAAAGTTAAACCCTGATTCTCGTATAATGTGCATTTCATTTTACTTTTTATTTTATTTTTATTTCTTTCTTCATCTTTTTCAAATTTATTAGTCACGTGCGTCGCACGTGATTAATAGCGATCGAATTGGTTGTTTATGATGGTCAGTGTCCTTAAAGTGGACAACTTTTGAAACATACAGGACTAAAATTGAAATTTTTTAACATACAAGATTTTTACTAGACAAGACCTAATATACAGAACTAAAAATGATTTTTTTTTTCCATTTTTAATATGTCGAAGATGCATTCATTCAATTAGGATGAGTCTGACTTTAGGTAAAACAAGGGGAAAAATCTTTAACACATTCCCACAACTATTTGCTTTAATGAAATAGGTCCCACAGATTTAGTGTTTTTTTAATTTAGTCCCGTAACTCTGAAAATTACTCGATTTAAGATCAAATTTTACCGAAAAAAATTTAATTTGTCTGAAAAGTGGCAAGTGATGAGCACGTGACCCTTACTTATTGGAGGATTCCGGCGAAAAATCCGTGTGGCAAAAAACAGGCGTGCTGGCTTATTTTTCATTTTTTTTCTTAATAAAATGCCATGTAAGACTGTCACCTAAGATAAAATTAATTAAATCAAAATAAATGGGGTTCTTCTTCTCCAAATATGTACACGTTTTGCTGCAGAAGAAATAGGCAAATAAGAACCCTAATCTCCATCTCGCAAGAGTCACCATGTCAACTTCAAGGGGGAGCTCACATACGCAGCCGTTGCGCCACTGTGGCATCACCTCCCTCGATGTGCCACTGTGGCGTCACCAGTCTGTGGATGTCATCAAACGAAAATGTATTTATAGACCAAAACGGAGACATTAAAGTCAAATGCACTCAGAGTTTATCTGTCGGCTGAACCGTTCCGACCCAAGACCGCTAACATACACCTCACGAGCTCAACGACCAACCAAAAGCATCGTCGCCTCCGAGACCGCACTTACCAGATCGCCGCACCCGTCCGCGAGGAGCATCAAATTAAATCCTAAACATCGACCTTGATCGTCGACCGTTGTCATCATTGTAACGTCAGAATAACACATGGCCAGAATGAAGTTCCAACTCCGCAAAGAAGCTCCACGTGGACATCGACCACCTGGCACCGACTATGACACTTGGCCGACACGTGTCAATCATGCAAGAGTTGCTTCCAAAATCTATAAATATCTCAACACTCCCATTGTAATAGGACATCAGAAAATAGAAGGAGAAAAGGAGAAAGAAGATTGTTTAGACTTGAGAAATATTGTACTTCAAACTCCAAGTATAGAGTTTCAGATAATCAATAAGAAACATCATTTCATATCATAAACTATGTATGACAAAACTTTCCATTTTGCACGATCGACCGCTGAACCGGTTTAAACATTGTGGTAGCGGTCTACGAACTAAACAACCATTTAAATTCCTTAATTAATACAGCTTACAGAGCAACTTAAGACGACCCATCTACAAACTGGCGCTAGAAGGAGGGCCTAAACCTACGAATCATCAAAAAGGTATACCAATGGCGAATGAATCAACGTCATCTCATGCACCGCCAAGACACACGTTTGTCTAGACGGAATAGAAGGACTTCACCAGAAGTAACGTCCACACGATGCCAACCACAAGATCACCGCAATAATACTCCACCACCACCAGTCAACCCTTTGGAAGCCGAGCTGCTTTGTGAAATTGCCAATAAAACCGAACAACTAGCACAATTATAGAAACAGAGGGTGGATCGTGTCGACGAACCGTCACGAGTTCGGAAAGATGCCACATTATAAGAAAGGACAACTGACCCCCCTCCCCCCCCCCCCAGTAGCACCAGATCGGGATAGGAAGAAGAAGGGGATTTACCGGTCTCCCACTCCGGTGTTGGATGCACACCGCCAGCCAAGTCCCCCAGAAATGACTAGAGATCGGCACCACAAAAGAGGAGCGGCGTCACCACGAAATGCCGCAACAGTGGCCGAATCAAGGTCCACACAAAGCATAGTCTTCGATAGACTTGGGGGTCAAAGAGAACCGGAGCGAAGGCCCCAACAACCGGTGTCTCCTCGAGAGCAAAACTTTGACGAATGACATCCCCACGATGGATTTTGGCGGCAGCAGAGAGCAGAAGACCGCCGCAGAGAAAGACCCCATTATCATCAAGGAGAGGAACATGAGGAGATTGCGCGACTCAGGGACCGTCTAAGTCTGTTGGAGGGACGTTCACGTGCGCAGCCGTCACCGCAAAGCGAAGGACAGGCATTTCGACAGAAGTCATTGTTCGTACTATCAATTCTGTCGGCAAGATTACCCAGTGAAGTCAGACCGCTGAATATCGTTTCATATAATGGGGCAACTGATCCTTCCACTCATCTGAATACGTATTTGTCTTGTATGGAACTGTTATCACCGACCGATGTGACCCTGTGTCGAGTGTTCACAGCAACACTCGGTGATAGGGCACAAATAATTTTTTAATTCATTAATTTAGTTCGTTGTGCTAAGAAATTTTGTGGGTTGCGAATAATCTCAGCCACAACAAGATAGAAAATACTAGGGTCCCAAAGTAAAAATATCAGTAATTAATACTAGCTAGTTTACTTGAACCAATCCTTATTGGGGAACTGATATGCATTGAAATTTACAGTCAAGATTCGCCTACAACTCATACTTGTCAGAAACAATTTCATGTGTGTCGTGTGCGTTTTGGTTGTCCTATTTGGCAGATATCACCAATCTACAAGCTGGCGCCAATGCAAACGTTTTCTGCTTCCCACATTATCTGTTATGGCCCCTAAGGAAAGACCAACCACAATCGTCCAGGGAAAGGACGAAAAATTGAGCAAGTACTAGGAGCTGTTCAACAGACTGTTGTTGGAAACCGAAAGAATGACCGATGATGCGTTGCTGATTGTCGCAATGCACGGACTACGGACGGATACCCGTTTCTGGTGGTCTGCCAAAATTGAAGGACCTAGATCGTTTGCCGATTTCATGGTGAGAGCAGACCAATACATAGGTGCAGAAGAAAGTTTAGATGTGCCACTAAAGAGAGATGAGACTGTCAGAAAAAGGAAAGCAACAATCGCCGCACCACGAGAGGGAAGGAATCTCCGAACAGCTGAAAATCAAGAACAATTAGATGAGCTCAACGAAGTTCTCTCAATTAGTCCTGAGGAGATTTTCCTTCAGATAAAAGGGCAAGGACACTTGAAAGAGCCGCGAAAAATCCATGCTGATCCGTCTAAATTAAATCAATGGAAATTTTGCAAATACCACGAATCAGCTGGACATAATACTAACGAATGTCGGGATCTAATCTCGCAACTGTATGCCCTGTACAAGGAAGGGAAGTTGGACATTTTTATCATATCAAAGCTAGCGGTCCGGAATCAACGTCAGAGGATAACCTATCCAGTTCCCCCAAGGCCACTAGCAGAAAGAATGACAGTCACACCACCAGCTGATAGGGTCGTACCTCCCCAACGAAATGGGGTACACCCCGAGGGAAACCCCCCCACAGGAGATCATGATGATGGGTCAACCTAGCCACCCATACGCTCGTTATAGTAAAAGGGCTAGAAGGTCACAACTACTCGCAGCTCAAAACAGCTACCAAAATGGCCCGCCAAGGAACAACTTTCGTTCTGAGAATGCTTACCCTTACGACAGTCCAACTCCAACGTCTTACCTACAAGAAGAAGCCCAGGGATCTTCCAACCCAGAATAGGGTCAGGGAGGTCCGTCTCAAAATCAAAACTCAGAGCCAAGCATCGATACAATAATGCGATTGGCGCAGTTTGGATATGATAGAGCTGTCCAGGAATCCAGGACCGTCAACCAGGATATCATCTTTCGAATAAGGACGCAAGCGGTCTGGTCTTGCCTCACAATGACGCGTCAGTAATCGCTGTAAAGATCAACGGAACCGTAGTCCACCGAACTATGGTGGACACCGGAAGTTATGGCAATGTCTTGCTCCTCAGCACGTTCAAAAGACTAGGGCAGCTCCATTCATACCTAGAGCCCTGTCTAGAGGTAATCCGAGGATTCAGAGCAGGAGTAGTTCGCCCCATTGGGCAGATAGCATTTCCAGTACGGCTCGAAGAGAATGGTTGAGGTATCTCCCACAACTTAACTTTTAAAGTTGTAGATCAACCTTCGATCTACAACTATATGTTGAGAAGACCATGCCTAATGGCTTACAAGGCAGCAGTATCAATTTACCATTACTGCTTGAAGTATCCAACCCAGATGGGGAGATCACCGTGAAAGTGACCAAGTAAATGCTCGTGAATGCACCTTCAACATTCAACCATGCGAGCTAAACATGATGGAACCAGAGCACATGCAGACCGAAGAGAGATCTCATCCTTTGCCAAGTTTTCCAAGCTTAGGAGATTTAGAGTGGGAGCATAATGACCCCCGAAAAGCTCCAAAACAAAAAAGAGAAGAGCCTGCGGAGGAGTTGATCAGTGTGTCGGTCGATCCCGATCGACTAGAAATTGAAGTTGTTATCAGGGCCGAACTCCAGGAACCGGAGCGAACATTGTTGCTCGAATTCCTGCGAAAGAACTTGGATGTCTTCGCCTGGTCTCACGAAGACATGATCGGAGTAGACCCAGAAGTTATCACTCATCGGCTAAACATCAACCCAGAGGTACGTCCAGTAAGGCAGAAGCGCCGTCGTCTTAGTCCAGAGAAGTATGACGCACTTGAGTGCGAGGTGCAATAACTGCTGGCGAACGGTCTGGTACGAGAGGTCTTCTATTCGGAATGGATAGCTAATCCGGTCCTGGTGATAAAGCCAAACTTAACGTGGCGTATGTGTATAGACTTTACAGATCTCAATAAGGCGTGTCCTAAAGATAGCTTTCCGCTCCCCCACATTGATCAACTGGTAGACGCGACCGGTGGACATGAGCTTATGAGCTTCATGGACGCATTTTCAGGATATCATCAAATCCTAATGCATCCAGAAGACCAAGAGAATAATGCATTCGTCACAGATCGTGGGCTTTTCTGTTGGACGAAAATGCCATTCGGCCTAAAGAATGTGGGAGCAACCTACCAAAGGTTAGTAAATAAAATGTTCGCTGGACAAATCGGAAAAACAATGGAGGTTTACGTTGATGACATGCTGGTCAAAAGTCAACGTAAAGTTGATCACATACGCCACCTGGCAAAAGCTTTTGCAATCTTAAAACAATTCCGGATGAAGCTGAATCCGAAAAAGTACGCGTTCGGAGTGTCCTCCGGCAAATTCTTAGGATTCATAGTAAGCGAGAGAGGGATCAAGGCAAATCCACAAAAAATTCAAGCCATTCTAGATCTACACCCACCGCGGAAGATAACGAACGTACAATCTTTAGCAGGGAAGGTGGCGGCTTTGGCCCGATTCATCTCAAAATCGTCTGAAAAGTGCAAACCATTCTTTCAAGCGATAAAGAAACGAAAGGAGTTTGTTTGGGATGATCACTGCGTCCAAGCCTTTGAAAAATTGAAAGAGTTTCTCCAATCACCCCCTCTTCTGTCAAAGGCCCTAGACGGTGAAACTCTCGATCTATATCTTGTCGTAGCAAATGGGACCGTGAGTGCGGTCCTCGTTCAATATCAGGAAGGACAACAATATCCAGTCTACTATGTAAGCCAGGCTTCACACGAAGCAAAGGTCCGTTACACCGCTGTCGAGAAATTGGCTTCCGCACTGGTAATCGCCGCTCGAAAATTTAAGGCCTTACTTCTACGAGCATACTATAAAGGTACTCACGAACTATCCCCTGCGACAAATCTTAAAAAAACTAGATACATCAGGAAGTTTGTTAAAATGGGCGGTCGAGCTTGGACAGTTCGATATACATTTTGTTCCATGGACGGCCATTAAGGGTCAAGCCTTGGCCGATTTTATCCTGGAATTCACTCCAGCGATAGATATGCCCACGATCGAGGAAGACATGGGACGTTTATGTGGACGGTTCGTCGACCGCCCAGAGGGCCGGAGCAGGAGTGGTACTCCTCAGTCCTCAAAAGCAGTATCTCAGTTCAATTATACGGTTTGATTTCAATGCAACCAACAATGAGGCGAAATACGAAGCCATCCTGTACGAAATGAACAAAGCTAGGTCGTTGGGCGTTGACAAGGTACGAATTTATAATGACTCTAGCTAGTAATTCATCAAATAAATGGAGAGTATGAAGCGAAAGAAGAGAAAATGTTAAAATACTTAAATATGGTACGAGAAAAAGCAAAAAGCTTCATCAAGATCGAGTTTCAGCAGATTCCAAGGACCAGAAATGCACAGGCGGACGCTCTGGCTAGACTAGCCACTTCAGAAGGAGCCGAGAACTAAACCTCACTAATATTTCTTCGAGCAGAAACTTCGTTTATCCAACAAGATGAAGTCGTGCAGGTTGAAGAAAATCAAGATGGATGGATGATACCCATAGAGCATTACCTCCGAACTGGAGAACTTCCATCAAATCGTTTGGAGGCTCATCAACTCCGCATACGGTCAGCACGATACACCCTTGTAGACGAAGCGCTCTACAAAAGAGGGTATGCAATGCCACTATGAAGTGCGTTCAAGAATTAGAGCAGCCATATGTCATGGTCGAAGTCCACGAGGGGGTGTGTGGAAATCACACAGGAGGACAAGCCCTCGCGCAGAAAATACAAAGGCAAGGCTACTTTTGGCCGACGCTTAAAAAAATATGCAATTAAATACGCCAAGACATGTCCGCAGTGTTAGAAATATGCTCCCCTCATGCGTCTCCGCCCAGAAATGTTAACATCTGTCCGGAGTCCATGGCCCTTTGCAAAATGGGGAATCGACCTTATTGGGCCTTTCCCAAAGGCAAAGGCAGGATTTACGCAAGCAATCGTAGCGGTCGACTACTTCACGAAGTGGACAGAAGCAGAAGCTTTAGCGAAAATCACACACAAAAAGGTCGAAGACTTCATTTGGAAGAATGTGATCTACCGTTTCGGAGTCCCAACATCATTCGTAACTGATAATGGAAAGCAGTTTGACAACCAACAGTTTAAGAGCTTTTGTGCCGATCTCAATATCAAGACCCATTTCACCACACCATATCACCCGTAATCGAACGGACGGGTGGAAGCGGTCAACAAGGTCTCAAAACACTCTGAAAACCCGCTTGACGGAAAAGAAAGGATACTGGGCAACAGAACTTCATGGCGTTCTATGGTCATACCGAACGACCCATAGATCGTCCACAGAAGAAACTCCGTTCAGCTTGGTTTACGGAACGGAAGCGGTCATCCCAGTAGAAATAGGGTCATCAACCCTAATGACAACCCACTTTGATGACCGCCAAAACGACGAGGCATTGCAAACTCGTCTAGATTTCCTTGAAGAACGCCGACTGGAAGAAGAACACCGAAACATAAAATACAAACGGCGTTTAGAAAGATATCACAACAAACAAGTCAGAATCCGGAAATTTCAAGTGAACGACTTGGTCATGAAGAAGATCCTACCACCAGCTCAAACAAGTGTATTCGGTCCGAACTGGGAAGGACTGTATAAGGTCACCCGCTGCATTGTGAACGGGGCTTACGAACTAGAAGATTCAACCGGCAAGAAACTACCTCATCCATGGAACGTCTCACACTTAAAGAAGTATTACCAGTGGAAAACCCGATGTATGTACACCTTGTAAAAATCAAATGTTTGTGAATAAAGTGAACACTTAGTCTTCAAAAATTACTTTAAGTCTTATAAGACTCGTCCAAGGACGAGCACGAAAAGATTCATGTTCGGACGAGCGCAAAAAGACTCGTCCAAGGATGAGCACGAAAAGACTTGTCTCAGGACAAGCGCGAAAAGACTCGTCACAACGCGAGCACAAGGAGACCCATCCAAAAGATGGGCGCAGCAAAACTTGGTTAATTAAGTACCCAAAAAAAGAAAAATAATAATAATAATCAGAAAAACTTAAACTTAAAACTTAAAAGTAGAGCATTCATTTAAACCAAATTGTTCACACAAAACATACAAAAGTTACAACCAAAATTTTCAGGGACAGCAAACGGTGGGTCGATCTAGAGACCTTCAAGGTCTTCAGCAGTTGGACGACCGCCGAACAGAGCCCAATCGTTATCATCCAAGTTTTCCTTGTGAGCATTTCTTGTCACGAAGCGACCTAAGCTCTTTCGGAGTCCCGTGAGATCGACTCCTTGCTCGGACAACACTCTGGTCACGCCCATATATGCTTGGACAAAACCAGTGTTCGCCATGACGGTCCCCTCAGTGTCTGCGAAATCCTTGACTGCAGTTGTAATGGTCTTCTCTCTTTCAGACCGCTCCACCGACCTGGCTTCCTCAACCTTAGCTGCCATCTCTGCCTCCAGCTCCTTCAAGGCTTCTTCAAGCTTGTCCTTAGCAGCACAAGCTTTCGTCTTAGCAGCAACAGCTTCCACGACTAAGAGTTGTGAAGCAGCGGCGTCAGCGAGGACACGGTCTCTTTCCTCTTCAGCACACTTAAGCGCTTCCTTGAGACGGGATACCTCGGCCTCAGTAGCCTTTCTTTTGCTCTCCTCCTCGCTGCACAGCTGGCGAGCCTTAGCCAGTATAGGGTTAGAGAATGCATCACCCAACACTTCAGTGTTGGGCGGCCGTGAAGAAGTTAAGGGACCGCCCCAAATGCACAAGGCTTGCTTCCAGCTTACCCCCGAAGGTGAGAGAAGACTCGGTCTCGGCCAAGTGCTTAGTCCATCCCTTTGCTGGAACCTTGACCGCCGTCTTCAGATAGTGGGGCATCGCCTCAAATGCCGCGCGATCAGGTGACCGCGATTGCTGGAAGTTCCTCAGAAAAGACGGTTGTTTTTCACCATTAACTCCCCGCTTCTCCAAAGCAGCCTCCTTCTTGCTGTCCCATCCCAGGTAAGAAGAGTCTGGAAGAGAAGCGGAGCTTGGAGACCGCACCTGAGTCTTGGACCGAGATTGCTTCAGAACGGAGTGAGTCACCTCTTCAGGAGACCGCTTCTTATATCCGATCTTAGAAACCTTCTCGGTCACTAGAACCGGAATCTGCTCTTCGGTAGCTGAAGGGATTAGTGGGGAATTCTCCGGAGCTACAACAGCTGATGTTTGACCTCGCTGCCCCGAAGAAGATTCGATTCCTTGAGAGGCTTGAAACTTCTTCCACTTCTTAATTTCACCCCTCCAGTACAGCCTTTCCTTTACGGACATATCGTCGAGAGCCATAGGCGGGATAGGCTCTGCCATCACCGCAGGCTCAGTACGATCGCCTCCAGGGACCGGAGAAATAGGAGTGACATCAAGAGGTTGGCTGGCCATTGGAGGAGGAATCTCGAAATCTACGATCATTGATTTTTGTTAAATAAATAACGCAACAAAAAATGAAAAGAAGGAAACATATTATCGCTCACTTACCAAGGTCTGGCGGAAAAGTGTGATGAGGAGTAGGAAGCAATCCGCAATCACGAAGCTCCCTGTGTGTGTATAAAATAGAACATCAAAAGGACTGTTATGGTTCTTAGCTCGAAGTTCCTTCAAGTTCGTCCTGAATATCGCTGACGGAACGGCTGGCTTCTTATGATCTGCAAAACAAAAGAAAAATGGAGGGTAAGATCAGCAGAGTTAGGGAACGAAGAGAACATATGTAAGAAACATACCACGAAAAAAAGAGTAATCAGTGGGAATTAAAATCCGGTCATAACGATCGCTTTGATCGATCGGAGCCGGCGACGCCCCATCCCCTCCTACAAAGAACCACTTATCTTTCCAACCAGAAACTGAGTCCTTCAGATGACCGATCAGTTTATGCCCTACCCCCGGAGTCACATAATACCACCCTGGTAAGGTACGGTCACGCTCCACCAACTTATAAATACTGCCCATCTCTTCAGGTGTTGGGGCAGAGACTCTGTTCGATCGGAAAAGGCAAACGGTGGCACAAAGTATGTGCCAACCGTTCGCAACCAGTTGGGAAGGGGTGACTCCCCAGTACCGGAGGTAAGCACTGAAGATCGCAGGAAGAGGAAACCTTTCAATGACCAGAGTGTGAAGGCAACATAGCCTTCAGCGGCTGATCGGCCCTCTCATAATGGTCTGGGACATGAAAACGAACATTCCCTGGAACCTCTGCAGCACGCGCAACATCGAAGAGCTCCTCCGCTGTCACTGAGCTAACAAAATCACTTGCTCCAAACGGTGATTGATCATCGAAAGGTCTAACAGGGGGACGTCTTGTCGAGTCCAAGTCAAAATCAGGAACACGGACGCCCCTTTCAAATACCAGTTCCTTTGGATATTTCCAAAAGGGAAAGCCCGCAACATATACACTCAGATCCAGACATTTGTCCCAAACAACACTATCCTTCTAACCAGACTCAGCAGGGGTAGATTCAACTTCCCCACTACCTCCGCGTTCCAAACCTAAACTTTTTTCTAATTCATCAGCAAACGCAGCAACATCCTCTTCATTTATAAGAGCAGTTGTAGGGGTCTCCAAAAGCTGGTTCGCTCGGCGCGCCGTTTCCGTTCAAAGGTCGTCTAATATCAGCATCAGTATAACCCGCTTCCCTCAAATCCTTAATATATTTCTTCGTGTCCTCAGAAACTTCCACTTCCCATTCGAAACTAGAGACACTCACCACATCTTCCTCCATACTTCCGGATTCAATTTCAACAGGAAGATTGACCCTAACCTCTCTCCCACTAACAGTACTTGAACTCGATGAAGACATAACGATATAAACACGGAACGAAAATTACCTTGAAAATTACCGCGGACGGTCTTCTATTGAAATCAGGAAAGCGCAGCAGGAACAATAGTAAAAAATCGCTCTGGAGAGGTAAAGAAGGTAAGAAAAATGAGGCAAACTAAAGCTTATTTATAGTGAAGTAAATTAAACAAAAGCAACGACTCAGATTAAAAAGGAATGAATTGCTGAGATACAACCACACTTAAAAACCAATCGAAGCACAACACGTGTCCGTGCGTAAAGCACACGCGCGCGCACAAAACGTCACCCTTGAAAAGGTAAAACATCAAATCACCCCCGGTCACAAGCGGTCTACAAAATCTCCCCTTCTTACGCAGTTTTGAATTCAAAATAGATCGCTTTCCTGCCCCAAAAAAAAAAAAAAAAAAGAAGAAGAAGAAAGAAGCAAAAGCAAGAGGCGAGATCGTATGAGTTAGGAGACCGTCGAAACGAACTCCGCTCCCCAAACTCAGGGGGGCACTTGTGGATGTCATCAAATGAAAATGTATTTATAGACCAAAAACGGAGACATTAAAGCCAAATGCACTCAGGGTTTATCTGTCGGCTGAACTGTTCCGACCCAAGACCGCTAACGTACACCTCACGAGCTCAACGACCAACCAAGAGCATCGTCGCCTCCGAGACCGCACTTACCGGATCGCCGCACCCGTCCGCGAGTAGCATCAAATCAAATCCTAAACATCGACCTTGATCGCCGACCGCTGTCATCATTGCAACGTCAGAATAACACATGGCCAGAATGAAGTTCCAACTCAGCAAAGAAGCTTCACGTGGACGTCGGCCATCTGGCATAGACTATGACACTTGGCGAACACGTGTCAGTCATGCAAGAGCTGCATCCAAAATCTATAAATACCTGAACACTCCCATTGTAATAGGGCATCAGAAAATAGAAGGAGAAAAGAAGAAAGAAGATAGTTTAGACTTGAGAAATGTTGTACTTCAATCTCCAAGTATAGAGTTTCAGATAATCAATAAGAAACATCATTTCATATCATAAACTATGTATGACAAAACTTTTCATTTTGTACGACCGACCGCTGAACCGGTTCAAACATTGTGTATGAACTAAACAACCATTTAAATTCCTTAATTAATACAACTTACTGAGCAACTTAAGACGAACCATCCACACAGTCCATGGCCCCTTTTTTTTGGACGAAGACTATGTTCTTCTTTCCTCGTTCAACGCTTTGCTACTAGACGAAAATACAGCTTCCTGCAGTGCGCTTGTTGTCGGAAAGATGGGCTACGGGTTCGATTGATGATGGGTAGAGGGATTGCTCGCAAATTTTCACCTCTCAAGCTTTTCTAGGGTTTATATAATAGAAAGAATGAGTTTGCCTTTTAACTTAATCTGTTTACGCGATTAAATTAAAATGGATTGAAAGCGTCAATGTGAAAATATAAAACACGTTTTTCTAATCCTAGAAGAAGTGTTATTCGGCTTATGTGGATGAAAGAATTTTCATACAGTATTTGTTTTTCAGATTTTAGTCAACTCAAATGCCACCAGGATAAGGATCGCCACATCAGTTAAGTCACCGATTTCCCCAAAACTAAATCGGGGTGTGTACCTTACGCTCCTTTTACGGCTAAAATGGCCTTAAACTGAGCAATTTTCAGAATTGTGACACTAAATTAAAAAAAAAAAAAAAATTTATGAGACCCATTTTATTAAAACAAATAATTATAAGACGAGTGATGATTTTTTCCCAATAAAACAATATGTTCCAATGAATCAAGCGCCAGCATGACCACCAACGTCGTTGAACTAGATATGAAAGCAAATTGTAATAAATGATGAGCTAACGAGTTAACGGAACGTCTAGGCAAACTAAAATAACATGCTCAAAGTTGAAGCATCTCTATCCAAATTATCAAAATCCAATCATAAAGAAGATGCTCCAATAAAATTACCTTATGCATTAAATATTTACCTTGAATTTTATTCCGAAAGTAATAGTTCATTTGTATTTTCCAATGTTCTAATAGATGCTGGTCTAGACGGAGATTAGAGCCTAGCGTCTAGTCGAGACGTATAAAGAGTTAAGTGGAGATTAGGCCAGAAGTGGAATTAAGCTAGAAGACTGGAAAAAAAGTAGACAGACAAGAACACAATCTAGTACCCACCTAAATAGACGGAGTTTAGTTGAAGTTAGACAATAACTTTAAGGGTGTGTTTACTTAATGTTGAGGAGTGTTGAACCAAACTTGGTTGAGGAAGAGTTAATGAGTGTACTTTATTGGATTTGGACCCTAAATTTACTGAGGAAAGTTTTAAGTAAACACGCCCTAAGAATACTAGAGACATTTTCCGACGCCCCTTTCGTAAAATCATTTTTATCATCAATACTTGCATTTTATTTTAATAAATTTGATTATGTGATCAAATATGTCGTAGACTAAATTAAAGATAACTCGTAATTATCATAAAATGCAACAATCAATAATTATTGGAAACATAAATTATCCGTTGACCTTTAGAAACATTAAAGCAAAATCGGCCAACTACTACTGGCATTAGTATTACATAAATCTAAATAATTATTATTAATAATAATAATAATTGGAAAAACTGTATTTCAAAAATAGCTTTCAAATAAATGGAGTCGTTTGAAAATCCAAGTTTGGGATAACACGTTACTTAAATGTTATTAATTTGCAACCCCTAACTATCACCACCCAACTGACATTTTCATTACCTTTGCCAAGCTATGTGCGTTCACACTTTAGTATCAGTAGATGCGGCAATTCTGGCCGTCCCGCACGGCCCAGTTTGTCGAATCAATATCCTATAAAAAGTCGGTCCAAGATTTTATTTGGCCGATTACTATTGAATCCAACTCAGTTTATCTCTTTAAATATACTAAGAGTTTTAGGGCAGTTCGTGTTTCGTTAGGCGTTCGGCACATCGGATCTGACTTGTTAGGTCTGATTATACTTCGCAATTAAATTTTTATGGCTCAAATCATCTATAATATTATGAACTGGACTAGCCCATCACATTGGACCGATTTTACCACTGCTGTCGAGAAATTGGATTAACGTGACTTCTAAATTCACATATTTTGTATAATTTGGTATTCGAGCTGGGATAATATTATTAATCTTATATTTGGTCTTTATAAAAAGCTCATGTTGGATAAGAGGTCAGTTAAAAAACGTATTTATCTCAACCAGCGTGACTATTTGTCATGGCCAAGCGACCCATCATGCTATACTCCACTAAATTATTAATCTTATCTTTCACAAAAACTAAACAATGTATAAAAAAATTCAAAACTTCAACAAGTATTAATAATAGTGAATAGAGTTATCACCACAAAAATTAGTAAATCTCCTGATTTTATAGTACTCCCAGACGTAATCATTCTTGACGAATTGAGTTAAAACATTTATGTCATTTATTTTCCAGTCATATTAATTTTTTAATTAATTGCCCCTAATCCATAACAAGCTGGTACTCCTTGTAGTAAATCCTGGTAGAAAATTATGAATGGTATGGTAAATTTTATAGATCGTTATCCTAATTCTGGATACCGATGCAATGATTATCTGTAGCATTCAAATTTTGAAAAAAAGAAATATTCGATTTTTGTTTTTTAATCGAATCAACTATGTAAAACAATAACTTATAATTTTCATATTTATACTAATAGACTAGTATCAAACCTTAATAATAACTCGATCCCTAAGCATCTAATGGATATGAGAAAATTAACTAATAAGAAAAATAAAATAAAATAAAATTATGAAATAAACTAATATTTCATCTTCAATTTCAAATGATGCAACGTGAATTCGGAGAAAAGAACGTTAATTAATTTGCAACAATCCTCATATATCGATTGAGTGCATATGTGCCAGTTAATTGTGAATATTGCATCTGATCAGTTGACGTGACATATCCACCTCGTTGGATCGAATAAAATGGATCGGATCAGTTCAGCTCGTCCGATATTTAAGACAAACTGAACCATATGATACGTAGTCTTAAGACAGTCCCGACCTGATAGATTGATAGTTGGGGCAGACTCGAAAAGTAATAGGTTGATCCAAAAAACTTTAGTGTATTCTTAAGTATATTTAAGGAGGATGAACCAAGATGAACTCACAATTTTACAGTTTGTTGGCCTATTGAGTCAGGCTCAGCAGACAACGAGCCAATCCAAAATGTCTTAATACATTTGAGTAGAATGAGTTAGAATGAGCTCACAGTTTTATAATTCTCACGAAATTTTTAGCCGTAGCCCGACATACTGACGGGCTCAGGTTGGCCAGCCGAAATCGTCACCTCTAGTTAATGCATTCACACCATTGAATAATTTTAATTTATTGCGCCAACTAAAATGACAAGTGACCTAATTCAATTGTTCAATTCTCCAACGTTGTGTAGCCCTATGAAAATGAGATATGACATTGGAAAGGTAGACAGGAAATATAGTCCACAAGAAATCTTGATAATCTGTCTTTCACTTGGCTCATCCCACTTGTTTCTAAAAATAGGAAAGCTAACAATTAAAATATATATATATATTAAAGGAAAGTTGGCTAGTTATCTTGGTTGCGTTTGTTAAGCTAAGTAGATGACAGCATCTTGATTCATGTACAATATTTTAAAAGACAATAAACGCTAGTCGAATGGAAGAATGATATTATGTCTAGCGTCTATTAAAAGTCAGGTGGATCAAGTGAAGTTTAGAAGAATTTATGTAGAATAGTTGGGAAAAATACGTAGACGATCGAGAAAAGTTTGAACCTACAGAAGGCCTAATTGCCTGTAGACGAGAACTTTCAGATCAGAGCTCATCGATACTAAAGTATAGTCGTCCTTTATTAGTTTTTTCATAATTAATATTTAAGGGTATGCGTTGAAATAGTGTCTTGAATCTTATCAGTTTTGGTTTTCGCAATTGTCGTCAAGTTGGAGGTTTGATCTGTCGAAGCCTTGAATCTGTTTGTTGTTGGATTTGAGCGTGTCGGAGGACGCGGCGGGTGGTCGGCGCCGCGACAAAAGGTGCCTGAATAAGGCATTCGACATTGGGGACCTGACGCGGCCACGACAGTCTCGCAACAGTTCTAGCTTAGTTGAATGTGGGGGCGAAAGAGCTGGTCGGGAATAATCTATCTGTAATCTGTCTGATTGTAGTGAATTAGTTCCTCTCATCTGGTCGTAGACGTAGCTAACACGTTGTCAGCGAACCACATCATTTCTGTGTATTTATTTTCTAGTTTATATGTTATTTTTTTCGCGTATGTCATAACAATATAGTTGTTTATGATTTATCTGCAAAGACGGGATGAACCAATCCAATTCAAATAATTATATTGATTATCCCCTATTTTATTTAAAAGATAAATGTTTCAGTTGGACAATACTTTATAAAGTTTACAACTCTACTACAAAACAAACACTCTGTTTAGAATTCGACAATTAAATTTTCTCAATAGATTTATCATGCGTCCCTCCATCTATAAATACAAAACCCTAAAGTAATTGGTTAGTGTAGAAATTTAGTACACATGAATCATGAATTATAAACTAATCTATTGAATTATAAATAATAAGTCATTAAATCATGAGCCATGAATTGTGAATTATGACATTGTAAGTTTACAAAAGAAAATATACCTTAGTCCAAGAAAGTCAAACCCTAGAGCTTAAACATGAAATCTAAATATGAACCCTGAACCCTAATTGGATTTTCAATAATTTAGCGCGCGTGAGATGATGATTTGAAGTGTGCGAATTAATACTCCACCTAACTGAGGCTCTGTTCGGTCAACCAAGTAAAGAAGTGTGTGAGTTGTTTTTTTCTCATTTGAGTCAATATTTTAAATCAAACATTCATTTTGACACTTACATAAGAAACATACATGTCACCAGGGACGTAACAAGGGGGCGGGTGGGGGCGGCCGCTCCTTCCCACATCGTTTAAAAAAATTCAGATAGTATATATATAGTATAATATTAAAAAAAATATAAATTTTGTTTCCCAAAAAATTTGAAGTCTCGTGTTTCCTCCTTCAACTTCTAAATACATTAATTAGTTCGTGAAAATAAGAAATTAAAGTTTAATATTGTTGAAAACAAATTATATTGCCTCACCTAACTAAAATTACTGATTCTGTCCCCGCATGTCACCCCGCTCAAGGAAGCCATGTTTATTATTCTTATATGGATGAGTTTGATTAATCACCCTCGAAGTTTGACCAAATTACCAAATCCAACTTAAAGTTTGTGAAAATTACTATTAGGTTTTTTAGCCATGATCAAAACATGAAACTTTAGCAACATTTGACCAAATTCTCTAAGTAATTTTGTCTGAAAAATCCATTTCTTTTTATATCATGCGTCATCTTTTAAAAATAGGTCCTATGTTTGAAATTTTGATGTCTGAGGGGTCTTATTGTAATTTCACCCATGGATGTTTACACCATATCCTTTTACATAGGGGTGTACATGAAATTACACTGTGCTCAAAACCAAATTGAAAGTATGCCGAATCGAAAAAAAATTGTTGGTTATTAACTTTCCGGAAACCAAATTATACCGGAAAAAAATTTTAGTATGATTCTAGATAGTTAGTAAATAGTCATACCGAGAACTGTGCCATAACTTTAAGGCGAATCAATACGGAAATTAAGTTCTAGATATTCATGGGATATTTCAAGTTTAACATTAATATAAAAAGGTAAGCAGCTGCATATGATTAAATAGGCTGAGTTAATACAACTTTTCAATTGCATTTGTCATTATGTTGTGTATCTTTTTTCTCTTGTTGAATTGTATACATTTTAGTTATATGTGATTCATAACAATCTTCATTTACACATAAATTTCGCACTACAGAATTTGTAACATTGGGCAAGAAAACACAGTTCATTATACAGTAGGGACACTAAAGTTTCTTGCAAGTCTATAATTATAAAAATTAATTTATAAAGATCCAATTTTGATAGCACTCTTTGAGTCTTTTTTATATCAATTGACTTTAAGGTTTTGGCAAGTCCTAACTTTATTGAACGGTGTAAGTTTCATTTAAATAAAGTACTATTTTTAGATGTGGTAGGTAGAGGTGGTAATTCGGGACTGTCTAGCTCGTCGGATCATTGTCATATGTTGGATTGTGCTGGGCCGGCATACAATTTTATCAAGCTAAAAATTAGTAAGAAAGGTTTGGTACATCTTCCTATAATATACTATTATTTTTTGGGGCCAATCTGTAGTTCGTCGAGCTTTTAGCCTATTGGATCGGGCTTATTGAACCGATAGCACCTCGGGCAAAAAATTATATGATCCCCGCCAATCAAAAACATCAGGCAAACCGGATTGATCCATCGAATCAGATTAATTTTATCAGCACTAGTGGCAAGGAAGAGGCAGTGTGACCTCGATGGGGTTCGGAAAGAGAGACATGTAGGTTAATTTGGATTCATGAATAAAATATAGTTAAAAAATCACGAACTTTTTTTTAATTATATTTGCCCCATAATTTTAAATATAACATAAAAATTTGTTATCTACTATTTCTTCAATTCGATGCACCCGCAAGTTTTGAGCTAGTATTGCTAATGGGAGCCTGAAATTTGGATTTTGGTTAACTTAATTGCAAATATGCAATTATCCAATGTTTTTTACGGTCCCTTAAATGAAAACAACAATATATGATAATCAGGTTTATGATAAATTGATATCATTTTTGTTTAATTAGGGGTCGAATTAATTCATACGATTACACGTAGTCAATTGAGTGGCCAAAATTCCAATTTCCGCGCCACATCAGCAACTGGCAATCCAAAATTGGTCCGTGTATATCGATCTAAAAGGAAAAACCTTTTTTAATCTCTGTATGAACTGGGCTCTTATAAAACTATAAAAATTGTATGAATTATTTTGTATATTAATCTCTGTATGGCCTGGGCTTTTTTAATTCTTAGCAGCATACAAATTAGGCCCATTAGCCCAATAAATGAAATAGTAGGTGGGCTAAATCATAAAACAACCCAAAAAGAATCAAGACTTTCAAATTTTGAAAGAGAATAATCTTTCTCTTAAAAGTTGTAAGGTAAACCTTTTTCTAATTTGCAGGAGCCACTTCTGTAATGGACTCACAGCCCAATAGCTAAGCCCAAATTTCATTAAATTGTCTTCAAGAGCATGATGCACCAAGGCAGTCTTGTGGTTGGAAAAAAAAAGTTGCCCCTCGTAAAAAGAGTTATGTTTAAAAATATATTTATTCCAAAAAAAGATACTTAAAAAACTCAATGTCTCATTTTATTTGTCAAGTAAAACAATTAAATTTTAATTTTACGAATTATTTAATATTTAATATGGTTATTTAAGCCAAATGGAAAAAAATAAATGAAGTCACATGAAGTAGAATTTATGATTTTTAAATAGTTGCAATTTTATTCTAAAATTTATTTAAAATTTTAAAAAAGTTGCATATTTGTCAAACGTGATGCATAATTTCTGATTCAAGGGAATTATCTTTATTGATTTTGATTTTGTTCTTTCACTTTTTGAAATTTAACAAATTGATTGTTTAGCTTTCGAAATTAAAAAAAGAAATGTTGAGTCACCAAAACTGGCTATCTTACCTGCTCTCGAAAGTTAAAGGATCAATTATTAAAATTTTTAAATTAAATTATCGAAATTAAAATAGTCAAAGATAATATATTTGAATAAAAATAGTAAAACTTAATAGGTTTAAGAAAACTATTAACCCGAATTATGAAGAATTTTAGACGATTGCAAAAATTAGTTAAAAGAAAAACAAAAGAACAAAAAGGAGACTGTAGAAGATCATAGAAATCTGGTTAAAAATAATATTGCCAAATATAGCATGTGCTTTAATACTGAATTGACTAATATCTTGTCGTAACAGTGAGTCACTCAAATAATTGAGATTATTTTGGATCGTCTTCTTGCAAACTTACAACGTATCCCCTCATGTGTTGCAAGAGCCACTCGACCAAGTGTCGACCGGTGGATCAAATCATCTGTTCTACTTTCGATTTTTTTATTTATATTATAAGTTTATAATATAAATCGTGAATCTTAAACTTTGTAAATATATAATTAATTCTGAATTCATAAAATATAAAACTTAAATTGTGAATCATAAATTCATGAATCGTGAACTCATAAATCACGAGATAAATATATAATCTAGTTACGAAATTTAAGCTCTAGATTGTAAATCTGAAGTTGAGCCATAAATTCATGAATCCATGAACTACGAAACTCAACTATGAATCCTGAACCATTTCTTTTCCTAGAGTAGAATAGAAAAAAGAGAGTAGAACATGTGATTTTATGTTGTTAGGAGGAGTGGGGGTGGGTCGCCGCTTGAAATTCCAAATAGTTTGTCCTCTTACTTTTTTTAGAGTTCATTATCATCGACTATAAATTTTATAATATAGTTAAAAGAACTCGACATCCTCATAACAAAATTATAAATCAGTCCTTGAATGTGAAGTGGTTATATTACCTACTCTCGAAAATGATGAATTTTTGCAACTTAAAAGATAACCAACTTCATTGTTTTAATTTGTACGGAGATAAAACATTATGTTTCAACCATCTTTTTAGGACTACAAAGTTTTTGTATTAATAAATTTGGTTAGAGAAAGTGTTTGTTATCTCTTTAATTTTTTTTCTCTTAATCTAAGAATAAAGAAAAAAAAATTCCTTCTTTCCACGGTGACTCGAATCCTAGATCAAAGATTGTTGCCTCAATTTTTACTATTTTAGAAACTATGCCAAAATTATTTGTATTTTTAAATAAGTGTAACACGAGGTTAAAAAGTTAAGTTTAAAATGAAACTAAATCTTACACTTGATATCTCCCAATATCATTTGAATTGAATTTGACAAATCTAGCAAATAGATTTAAGTCTACGACAAAAATGGTCTTTCGAAATAATAAAAAGTTATCAAATAATAAATATTTATCATAACTATATGATTAGAGATAATAGATCGTCACTAATTAATCATTTAAATATCTGATCAAAAATAATATTATTTGAGACGATTAAATGAATCAATTTTTTTTTTTTAAATGATTAATTGTCTCTAAAGCTTGTGAAATGACTTAAATAATAGAGTTAATTATAAGAAAAATCACGATCTTTGGTGCAATTTTCAATTGCAACATGACTTTTAAAACTTATCAATGATGGTCATCCACTATAACTTTTTTTCAATTGCAACATCGGCTAATTTTTTTAACACCAGATTGTGTCGACATCACCACCATTAGATGCACCTGGACAAGACCGTCATTTACCCTCGATCAATTTCACAATCCGTCATTTTCATTGTCGTTAATCGATGATTGAAGTTATTATGTCAAAACTTCGACTCTCAATTAACGACAGAAGAATTGACGGATGTGAAATTGATCGAGGGCAAATGAAAGTCGTGTCCAGACGCATCTAATGGTGGTGATGGAGACACAATCAAGTGTCAAATTTTTTAGTCAATGTTGTAATTGAAAAGGAATTATAGTTGACGACCAACATTGATAAGTTTAAAAGTCATGTTGCAACTGAAAATTGGATCAAAGATCGTGATTTTTTTTTTATAATTAACCCTAAATAATTTGGACGATCATTTTGGGCATGCCACACCCGGCTTGGCCCATCCTTTTCCAAATAACCCCTTAATTAATACTTCATTCGTTTCATATTATTTGCCATTATAGAAAAAAATGAAAGATTTAAGAATGAAATAGATTGACAAATATACCATCCTCAGCTAATACCTACCTTACAACTATTAATTTATGAAATCTTGCTATGTCTCTCTTTCAACAATTATCTCGGATCATTTCTGTCAAAATTATGCTAGACCAAAATATTATTATAGGCTGAAAAATAAGAGATATTTTAGACGTGAGTTAAAGAGAAAATTGATAGAAATTATGAAATATCTAAAATATAAATTAATTAAACGATAATTAACAAGTTAAAATATCAATTAATACGAAACGATGGAAATATTAGAAACAATAATTATGGTCTCAGAACATTGGTGTCGTCTATTGATTGTGTTTGTACTAATCCTATCCTGCTTTATTTTCAGATTTTATATCCTTACTACCGTTGCAGTTCACGATGTACTATGGTTTAGATTTTTTCCAACTTTGTTATTGCATATAAAATTCAGAACCCCTCATGATATCTTCCTAGTAGTGATTCATGTAATATAGTATTATTTAAATGTTTCATTAATTAAATTATTATTAATTAAAGCTGCTTTAATAAATAAAGTTTTTTAAAGCTGCTTTAATAAATTAATTAAAGTTTTTACATAGGCGTCAACGAGTTATGTTTGCTTGGGGTTTGCCAAACCCATAATCAGTTTGGCCAACTCCAAGTGATGTTTGGTTTGCCGGCTTGAAGCAACCCCCAACAGTAGGGTTTGGCATTAAAGGCGCCAACCCCAATTTTAATATTATTTTAATCATTCTACAATCATTAATAACTACCTCTTACACATATCACATCATCTTTTATAATTAATAATTAAATCTCACACTTCAATCACAATCCCACCACTCAACCAAACATCACCCTCTAACATCCCCAGCCACTAACCTCAGCCACTTCCCTCAGCCTAGCCACTCCAGTCCCAAGCAAACATACCCTTAGTATCACTACGTCCATAATGTTGACAGGAAAAAATAAAATTAATAACTTTCATCCCCAAATTTTATCCCTTTAAGTTTAATTGGATTGGATGTTATCGTTCAAGTGGAGTGACCCTGTTTAACCTAGTAAATAAATAATAGTGAAAGCAGAATACGAAGTATCGTTATATATATTAAAAAACACATATGAGATCTTCAACTACAGAATTTAGTGTCATTTGAGCGTTGGAGTTTCACACGTAACTTCACGGAAGAGTGAGTCTTGTGTGTGACGGTCACACGTGTGACGAAATACATTTTTATAGGAAAAAAGTGATACTTTTACAAGAAATAGTGATACTTTTATAGATAAAAATGATATTTTTATTATATTGATACTTTTACAGATAAAGGTGATATTTTTGCTACAAAAAGTGATTTTTATTTTGTTTAAGAAAAGTGATACTTTTACAGATAAACGTGATACTTTTACCACAAAAAATAATATTTTTTTTCTGTTACAAGTATCACCACAAAAAGTGATATTTTTTTTCCATCACATCGTATGACGGTCACATATAAGTTTTTACCTACACAAAGCATTCGGAAACATTAAAACCATATATGGTTCAACTCGTTTGTGATCTGGAGACCAATTCCGTTGCAATTAATTTTACCTATTACCTCCAAATCATGCTTCCTGTTCTTGATCATCATCATAAAATGTTATAACTGGCTTCCACTTAGTATTTAATAATATTATCACTTTTTTTATTTTTATTTTTGTAATCATATCAAGCAATAAAATCTTGACAGATAACAAATCCAAATTCACATTTCTCTATCATGTGCCTTGTATTTCAATAAACATAATTAATTAATTTGATAAACTAAAAATTAATTTACTGTGAAGTTAGGTGAAATGATGCCAAATATGGTAGGGACATTGCAAGATTCAACAACAAGTGTTAGCCATTCAATATAAAATTAGACATATGCAATAATGCTAATTTTATTGTAGCAATTGCAATAACTATGAACAAGAAAGTGATGTGCAAATCTAGTGCTTATTTTATATAGTGTATGGGGCTTCTTGTCATATCAAAAACTATCTTCTCATTGGTCCAGGTAGAATGACTACTATAGACTCGAGATGACGATTTGAACGGTTCGACCCGATGATCCAGTTCGATCTGTACAACGGGCTAACATTATAAGTTGGACTAGGCCAAATCAGTCCAAAAATTTATCAGGTTAAATATTGTTGAGTCTAACTCAGCATATTCCTCTTAAATATACTTAGATTTTTTGGTTGGTCCACGAACCACGGTCCACTGGACTTTTGGCATATTGCGTCGGATTTGTTGTGCTCGATGGTACTTCAAGCTCAAATTTTTTAACCCAAATTGTCTAAAATATTAGGCGAGCTGAACTAGTACATCGAATCAAATCGATTTTGCCAACTATATAAACATATGTTAATATATTTATTATTAACTTGGTAGTTGGTATAGTCACACCTGCAAATTTTAGAAAATATGTTTCACTAGCACTTCATTAGGAAAATCACAAAATTTAGGGTTAATTGAAAACAAAACACTAACTTTTGGGGAAATTTGCATACAGCGTGAACTTAAAAGTGTAACCAAAGAAAGTCTCATCAACTTTCAAGTTTTATTAACGGGGAGATCCCTTGTGCATCAATTGCACGAATTTTAGATTCGTGCAATTTGAATCATGGGTCAAAAGATATTAGTATTTATGCCTAAAGTTCGGATCACAGATCATGAATCAAAATGTATTAGTATTTATGCCTAAAGGTATTACATAATCTGGGTAAAGATATCATAGTGAAAATGTATCACGAATTATGTTTAAATGTATTATTTGTTCTGGGTAAATGTATTATAATTTTTTTACTCAGAACAAGTGATCTTTTTAAGCATGTATCGTGATACTCACTCCGAACTGCATCGTGCAATTGGTGCACATTAGACTTTTTCTTTATTAATACAAAATACTAATATTTTTTAACATCTAATTACATCTGTTGAACATACTTAGATATGTCTTGATGAAATTGTTCAATATCTATCTCTTATACATATTGTCATCCTTTGCTATATTTGTGACAAATTGAGAGTTAAATTCATGGATGTCACAATTTCCTCTCGATTCACAATGGTGGAGATGACTTATTGTGAAATAGGTGGAGAGTATAGCTAGGAACGGTCTTGTCAAGATGTACCATATCATATTGTTGGCGACACAATTATATGTCAAAAATATTATTAATTAATATTGTGATAAAAAAAAATAAAAAAAAAAAAAAGCTGGTGAATTTAATTATTACGTTCTAAAATTCATGTTGTAATTGAAAAACTCATACAAAGTTGATTGTTTGCTATTAAATCTTCAATTTGGTGTTATAACTATACACAAGAAACAAACTGCAACTTACAAATTTTATTTGGTCCTCTGTAATTGGTCAAAAATCAAGGTAATCTTTTTAAGTAATCTTATCTTTGATGACATGGTGATAATAATAATAATTTTAGAAAATATATTTATTACCTAGTTGGTTTTATTATAGCATTTCAATCTTTGGCATCTTTCACCCATTATGAATTTTATAAGTATGGTAAACTAATGGTTCCAAGAAGTATAGTTGTGCTATAGGCCATGCAATAGTTGCATACTTTTTAATTGTGTTATAGTTTTTATTGGGGTGATAATAATTTTTTTATTCACATCTTAACTCTTATGAAATATCTGAATATGATTGATTGAATATGAATTGTTATTTTGTTCATATCTTGTAAGAATAAATCATATAAGTGTAATACCACAACTCAACTATATAAGTCACAAATTGTATTATAAATATTTTTTGTATCATTATTTCAATACTACCCTTTAAAAATTAAAATAAAATAGACAATAAGAAAAGAACTGGGAGAATTTAGAAATTTAGTGGGAGAGAGTAAATCAAATTGAGTGCTTATTTATCCATTTAATTTACTCGTTAATTTTCTTTCTCTAATCTAAAACTGCATTTTAAAAAAAAACGATTGGACAAAGGTAACGATTCGAAATCAAAATGGTCAGAAGTTAATGAGGAAACAAAACTACTACCTCCGTCCCAATTAATCTTGCACACTTTTCGTTTTCGTCCGTCTCAATGAATTTTGCACACTTCATAAAAAGGAAAGTTATAACACAATCTCCACCCTCAATCTACCTTTGAAAAATCAACAAACACTTAAAAATTAACTTTTCTTAATACTTGTGTCAACCTCCCTTATGCAAGATTAGTTAGGACAAAGTATTATTTTATGAATTATCATTATTTGATTCGATACCAATACAGTAAGCTAGATACATTTTCGAAAGTTTATATATATAAGATCCAGATCTAGCTAAAATAAAAAAATGTCATTTCAAACTAGAGGTGGCAATTCGGGTCAACAGGTTGAGTTCGTGTTCGATTTCGGATCGATTTGGATTATATATTTAGCATGATTTGAAACAAATTACTATTACATTTTAAGAAAAAAAATTAATTTCAGGTGATTCGGGTCAAAATCGGGTCAATCAAGTCGTGTCGAATTGTTTGCGAGTTTCCTCAGTAAATTTGTGTCAGGTTAGGTTAGGAATTGTCACCCCTATTTCTAACAGCCAAACAAATGAATAAGTCTCTTATACATTAATTGTACGGATATTAGATCCGTATACTTCAGATCATGGATAAAAAAATATTAGTGTTTATACCTAAATATATTATATATTCTGAGTAAAAGTATCACGCTGAAAATCTATTAGTGTTTATATTTAAATGCATTAATCGTTCTGAGTAAACATACATTTATCCAAGACAAATAATACCTTTAAGTATAAATAGGTGGTAAGTCACTGAGATTGCTCCGTACAAATATTGAAATATATTGACCAATTGAATTTGAGTTGTAAGTTGTGCTTATCTATCCAAGATAATTATCATTTTAGAAAATTGCACACAATAAGAAGTCTTATAAAATAACTTGCATGTCTTTATTTAAGTCTAATTTTTATGTTGTCTTTTTTATAATGTCGTGTCTTTCTGTATTTTGTTAACAATATTTTTTATTTTATTTTTAGGACTCATTAATAATACTGACAATTTAAAAAAGTTAGTAGAAATTATAATTTAAATTCTTAAAATAATAATTATTTTAAAACAAATTTATATTTATATAATAACAAAATCCATCCAAAATAGTAATTTAGAAAATTTTTTGCCCAAATTTTTTGTCATTTCTGAAAAAAAAAATATATATATATATATTTTTGGTATAAAGCATTTTATTTGAAAAACATTATTTTGTTATAAAGCATTTTATTTGGAAATAACTTAATTTGAATTTTGCTTTATTTTTTAATAATTTTTAATCATATAAAAATTAAATTATTTAGTAAATATTTTATAATTTTCAATATTTTTTTTTCCAAAAAAAACATCTAATTTTTTAAATAAAAAAATATATTTTTTTCATTTCTAATGTGATTTTTCTGTATCATAAATTAAATTAGTCATCTATTATCGATCTATAGTTTAACACCATATTATATAAATAAATTAAATGAAAGACAAATAATTGTTTGCTGGTTGATTATGTGGATAATTATTAGTGTGTTTGTATTACAAAAAAAAATTAATAAAATTAGAATATAATACTATTGGTACGCACTAAAACTTTTGAAAATTTCTTGAACATTATATTTGAAAGAAAAAATAGACACTTTGAATAAATATATAAATGTTTATCATAAAATTATAAATATACATATGTACATTCATCATTTGTATAAGATGGTCTAACATAACCTCCATACATGGATAGAGGTGGCAAAATCGGCCCGGCTCAATAGGCTTGAGATCTTGGATGGACCGGGCCACATAAATTTAGGCCCGAAGTACTATTTGACTCGACCAGGCTGGCCCAATGGTCCAAAAGTCCGACGGGCTCCGGGTCAGTCCGATAATCTTAGTATATTATAGGGAATACCTCGGGCCGAGCAGACTAATTTTAGGCCCAACCAAATCTTGGGTCGGGTCGGCCCGAAATATGACGTTGGCCTGACGGACCCGACTTGATCGGGCTGAACCGCCTGAATTGCCACCTCTATACATAGATCATAGAGATATTCATACATTAAAGAAAATAAATATGAATGTTTTGTAACTTACTCAAATTGATATATTTTTAATACTTTTCATTGACTATTCTTTCATTAATATATAATTTTTCATCTCTTATTATATATTGATTGTAATATTTTATTATATTAAAATTATTATTATTTATTCATTTATATTTACAAATCGTGTATCGCACGAGAATACTACTAGTTTTATATGTTAAAACAATAATTAATTTAGGTAGGAACGCAGAACTCCGAATAAAGTTGGGCCAGTGGCCCACTATCATGCCTATCAAGTTCCAAATTAATAATTATGGCCTCTTAGTAGATACATAGATACATACAAAATATTGGTAGGCGATAAGATGAATTCTGTTCCTTTTTTCTTCCATTACAGTGATTGTCATTTGTCACCAATAAAACACTCATTACTGTTGCTACCATATATATGTAAATATAAAATCGAAACTCGATTGTAATTTAATTGGTAGAGCTATTTGTAATTAATTAATTGATCTATGATCAAGTTTTACCGTTCCTATCATAATTAGAATTTAAAAACATATACAAACACTCAAACTAGTATAGCTAAATTAATATCGGCAACATATAAAATATCGATGATAGTGATGTGTCAAAATCTCATAAAAATAGTTAATTGACTTGTTAAATTCACTACTTCCGCAGGTAATTTACCTGAATGGATTGTACAAGTGCCAAAATCTCATAGAAGGTAGTTAATTAACTTGTCAAATTTATACACTACTTCCGTAGGTAATACCCGAATAAATTATCCTGAATGGATTATACATTATTGAATTGATGTGCAATAAATTCATTCGATGATCAATACCCGAATGAATTATACACTATTGAATTAATACGTAGATACATAATCAAATGTTATATTTTGATTTAAATCTACACTCAATTCGATGACCAACTACAAATGATACAAAAATACTTCATTCATCCTACCTGGAGAGTTTTGTTTGAAAAAAATTCTTATCTCAAAATGAGAGTTCTGTTTCAAAATTAATGTCTCATTTTACTAATTTAAGGAAAATTTTAAATATTTTATTTTATAATTTCCTTAGGTATGATTAAAAATTAAATAGGAAAAAAATCATATGAGTACGTATTGTAGATTTTTTTTAGAGTTAAACCTTATCAATTTGATTATATATATATATATCACTCTCGTTACGGGAAAAATGACATATGAGATTAATCTTAGAGGGTAGAGTTGAAATAACAGGTGTCACAAATTCATTTTTTTGAATAAAATAATTAGTGTGGAAGTTCATATTTTAGTGGTAGATGCTGGTAGTAGATGGTAGAGATGAACCAATAATAGGTGACGAATTTATAAAATATTGATCAGTCACTATCATCATTTTTATCTACTATATTCCTTGTTTTAAATGAATTGATTGGTTAATGCGATTCAACTCTACAATGAAGTTTCAATACACAACTTTGATTATATTTTCTAATATCTAGTTGAACTGTCATCATTTTTACTAGATGTAGTTTGATGAGACCAATTTATATTCACAATAAAATTTGCTATAACTATAGTAAGTCGAGGAATAAAGTATCATACACATCATCATCTTTCGATTTACGGCATTGGAGCCATCGACTTGTAATATAAGTGATGGATGTATGTTGATAGCAGTATCGTCAAGACACATCTAATAAAGATAACAATGAAATAATTAGATGTCAAAATATATGGTTCATGTTGTAATTGAAAAAATATATATAATTCATAATAAGCATCAACAAATTTTTAAAATTATATTACAACAAAAAAATTGGACGATAAAATATGTTTTTCGGGATTAACGCTTTCATTAATTAATTGACATATAATGGTATGTTTGTTTATGATTTAACCCAATAAATTTAGGAGAAATCTCAATAAAATACACTCATTAATTCTCTTAGCCAAGTTTAATTCAACACTCCCCGATCTTAAACAATTACCCTAAATGTAGGCCATCTAACAATTGAAAAGGACATGAATATTGAACATCAAAACCGCTCTTGTGATTGGGACAATTGTCTACTCCACAACCATGAGTAAATACCAACAAAATATATATATATATATATATAAAGAATATATGTTTATTCTAGCATCAACAACGGTGACGTGTCATGTTAAAATGTTGCAGTCTAGTTAGAGCAGTTAGTGGTTGCTGTCTTTGCAGTATATAGTTTAAATACACATCAACAACTGATTGAGTATGACAAAATTAGTAACTTAAATTTTTGGAGAGCATAAATTTGCATTTATAGAAACTCTTATTTTAACATTATTTCTGAAAAGAGAAACAATTTTCGAGTCACAACTTAAATTTCATTCTTGTTTGTCACATAATAAATGTCTTGTTTTAATTTATTTTGTCTCCAAATAATAGTTAGTCCCTCCATCCCACCTTAATACAGCTTGTACAGTGTGTTTAAGCTCAACAGATTCAGTGGAGGTTTGAGGATGTGATTGAGTACTTTGATTCATTAAGGTGGAGAATTGTAAAGAGGTTATTTTCATCAAAGTTATGTGTTACCAAGTGTATTTTGGATCAGAGATCTTGGAACCGGGTTCAGGAGTGGAAGAACCGAGCCAAGCTGAAGACCGGGTGTAAAACATAATCAAACCGGCAGTTATGATTCTGTTATAACTGCCCAGTCTTCGACAACAGTTTTATAGGCTTTCCACAACGGTTTCTACAGTTTATTTTCAAGCTCAATTTTGACCCATTTTCTAGAAGATTCGAAGTCCGATTCTTGATCACATTAGCTCGCTTTGTTGATATAAATACTTTGTAACTGTTTTCCCCTTGGATTTGAGAACTAAGAGAGTGCAATTAGAGAATTAGGGCTCTTGTTCCAAAATTGAGTGATATTTTGGGGGTTTTCTGAGAATTTCTTGTAATCTTGTAAATTGGCTTTGAGTTTTAGTGGATTGAGGTCTTATGATCCTCCGTGGATGTAGGCCACATTGACTGAACCATGTTAAAGGTGTTTGGTGCTTGTTTTTTATTTGATCAGTTTGCGCAGTTTTGTTATTCTTCATTTTCTTTGATTTCAACCCTCATTTCTTGAGTGTTTGTGGTGAATTTGGAGTTCATTATTCTATCAAGTGGCGCCGTATGTAGGAAACGGACAAGAAGATGACATCAATGACGCTGGATGTGGGCAAGTTCACCGGGAAGAATGATTTTGGTCTCTGGAAATTAAAAATGAAGGTTGTTCTTACACAGCATGGTCTGGCTGTTGCTCTGAAGCCAGATGAGAAGTGGTCAGCTGCAGAAACGGCCAAGAAAGATGAACTGATGGAAAAAGCACATAGTGCAATCATCTTGTGTCTTGGTGATAAGCCATTGAGGGAAGTTTCAAAAACTACCATTGCAATTCAAGCCTGGAAGAAATTAGAAGAACTGTACCAGGCAAAGTCTGTCACAAACAAGTAGTTTCTCAAGCGAAGCTTCTTGGGTTTAAAATTACAGATGACAAAGGATTACTGGAGGTTAAAATGGAGGAGGATGATAAGGCTCTGATGTTGTTGAATGCATTGCCTAAATCATTTGAACACTTCAAAGACGCTTTGTTGTTTGGAAGACAGGACAAGCTGAGTCTTGATTTGATTCAAACATCTCTGAAAACTAAGTTCCTTCAAATATCTGGAGACAAGAAGCCACAAGCTGTTGCAGAAGGATTGAATGTCAAGTTCAATAACAACAAGTTCTAGAAGAAACCTTAAGGAAATCTGAATATAAACCAGAAACAGAACCAAGAGGGGGGAAAGAAAGGCACTGACTGGGTTGAGAAGAGAAGATGTTTCTCATGTAGACAGGTTGGGCATCTAAACAAGAATTGCCCAACCAGTAAACAAAAGAATGTGGCAAAAGAGGCAGATGCAGCAGTAGCTGAGGAAGGATATGACATTGCAGAGGTGTTGACTGTTTCAGATGGAAAGATCAATGAAGAATGGGTACTTGATTCTGGCTGTTTCTTTCACATGTGACCTCATAAGTCATGGTTTCAAGAACTACAGGAATTTGATGGAGGGTCTGTTTTGTTGGGAAATGACCATGTCTGCAAAGTTGGTACACGCGTTTATTTATGCACTTTAAGTCTGTTAGAGTGATGAATTGTGATGTTTGCGTGTAGAATGGAGAGTATTTGGTTTGTTTTAGTGCTGTTGGACAATTTGACGTTTGTGTTTTCATTTTGAGCTAAATAGGTGATTTAAGGCTAAGTATTCGTACTCGGCCGGATGCACAACGAGGAAATGAAGTCCGGATGTCAAAAGGATGGAAAAATCGCCGGAAAATAAAGAACAGAGTACCGCGACCGCGGCAAAATGGCGCGGCCGCGGTCCAAATGAAGAAATAAGCGGAAAAACTCTGGACAAGTAGCGCGGCCGAGGCACACTTGCGCGGCCGCGGCGTGCTGCTGGACCAAGAGCGGGCGCGGGCGCGTCCCATGAGCGCGGTCGCGGCCCGTTAAGGCGGTTAATTAATCCTTGGGCCACAAGAATTCCGTTTTAAAGCCCAAAATCAACCCAAATTGACTTCCTCTATAAAAAGGGACCCTTATGCTCGGAAATAGGGGACTTGAACATTAGAGGAGAGCAAGATTGAGAGATTCCGAAGGGGACAAGCAATCAAGATCGGCAATACTCGGGTTTTCTAGTCCTTAAGTCTTTCAATTATGTATTTTCAGTTTAATTTGTCTTTTGTCACCGCCATGAGCGGCTAGTAGGTTATTTCAGTCCTTAATCGAGTCGAACCCTAGTTGTTATTATTTTGTGATATTTACGGTGATTATTAATCAGTTGATTCCTTGAAACGTTGTTATACTATTTGTTTATCCTTCGATGCTTGTGTGTTTATATGCTAGATTGATCACCTAGGATTATAATGGCATAAGTAACGCTAGGTTATAATCGTAATCCGTAATTGTTACGAACCTATAGCCACTTAGTAGCGAATAGTGAGTGATATCGCTAGGGTAGTATATAGCTCGGTCTGAATGGGTCCGAGATTACGAGGTCCACACCGTGTCTATCCCGTTATCCTAGTTCTCTAGGCGTCCGATTAATGAGATCCAGAGAGCTTATTCCGAGGTCACTCAACTGGATAGACTAACCAAAGAGCTTGTTTTGGTTAGTTAAACATAAGGGATAACGAGGTTAGCAGAGCTTGTTGCTAACCTCGGGGTAGGAGTTTTAAGGATAAAATTGGTTAATAATTGCATCTATCACAGGGTAGTAATAACTAGGGGGAGATAAGATTAAGGGCTGGGATTCATTATTTTATAAGTAGAACAAGTCATAGTTAATTTGCTTAAATTCTGTTTTAGTTCCTTAGTTAACATACATCAATTCATAAACCCCCATTATTTATATATTTATATATGTTGCTAGTATTAGGATTTACTTAAACACTAAGAGTCTTCCTGCTTCCTGTGGGATCGACCCTACTTACCACTTCTACGAGCTAGAAGGGTAGCTAGGTTTAATTAATTTTACCGCATCGCGACAGTGCGGTCAAATTTTGGCGCCGTTGCCGGGGAGCGGTGCAAGATTTTAAGTGTTTATTTTTATTAGTTCTATATTGAGTCTCGTAATTCTATTTCTTTTAATATCTGCGATACACTCGAACTCACCTAAGTTTCTTTTTGTTTTAGCAGTGAATGATCACTCGTTCACGCCAAAATAAAGAAATGTTTTTCGACCCTGAAATAACTCGTAGAGATCGCATCCTGAGAAGACAAGCAAGAGAGAATCTAGAAGAATTTGAAGCCTTACCCTTCGCCACCGAGAATTCCGCGTCTGAACCTGAGCCAGAAACAATGGCAGCCGAAAGGACTATGAGGGAATTGGCCACCACTGGCACTACTCACCAGCCTCTATGCATCACCTTCCCTGACCTAGGGGAGGACACCACTTTCGAACTCCGGTCAGGGTTAATTCACCTGTTACCCTCTTTCCATGGGTTAGCAGGAGAAGACCCGCACAAACATCTGAAGGAGTTTCACATCGTCTGTTCAAGTATGAAGCCGACGAAAGTCACTGAAGAACAGATAAAACTGCGGGCATTTCCTTTTTCTCTGAAGGATATGGCCAAGGATTGGCTCTACTACCTGCCCTCAGTATCTATAAAAACTTGGGAGGAAATGGAGACCCAGTTCTTGGAGAAGTACTTTCCGGCATCTAAGGCCACGAACATCGGGAAGGAAATCAGTGGAGCGGTACAACTGCCCGGAGAAACTTTGTACGAGTATTGGGAACGCTTTGAAAAGCTGGTGGCCAGATGTCCCCAACATCAGATCACAGAACAGTTGCTCATCCAGTACTTCTATGAAGGGCTGACGCAGTCAAACCGGAACATGCTGGACTCTGCCAGTGGGGGAGACCTATGTGACAAAACCCCGACAACTGCTCGAGCACTCATTTTGAAAATGGCGGCTAAGACTCAACAATTCGGGACACGGGATGCTTCAACACGGATAGTGAGGGAGGTGAACGATTCTCAAATGGATGCGAAGATTGATCAGCTTACCAAAATGGTCCAGAAGGCTGTTTTGGGGGGGAGCTCAAATACCCGACCTTGCCGAATATGTGATACCACAGATCACACAACCGACAATTGCGAAGTTCTGGGTAATGAGCTAGAAGCACACGCCAATGCTGTCGGAACTGGAAACTTCCAAAGCTGAAAGTACGACCCATATTCCCAGTCGTACAACCCAGGATGGAGGGATCATCCAAATTTCAGCTATGGTAATCAGCAAGGTCAGTCAAGTGGGCAAAACAGACCTCCACCACCTAGAGGTATGTATTACACAAAGCAGCCAGCCGAACAAGCACCTGACTCATCCTTGGCGGATATTGTGAAGACTTTAGCAACAAACACTGTGCAGTTTCAAAAGGATGCAACATCAAGCATCAAGAATCTCGAGACACAGATGAGCCAGATGGCAACTGCTATAAGTCGTCTAGAGAATATGCAAAGTGGCAAACTGCCATCACAACCTGAAATGAACCCTAGAAATGTCAGTGCCATCACATTGAGGAGTGGTAACCAGCTTGGAGAGCTTAAGAAGCCCGGGCAACCATTGGAAGATGATAAAAACGACGTTTCGGACAAGACAACAGAAGACAGAGCCGGTCTGCCGCGGCCGCGCCCAACCTAACGATCCTGAAGAAAAATTCTCTGTAGAAGTTGCGCGACCGCGGCAACCCAGAGCGGCCGCGGCCCCTGTTCAGCAAAAATTGACACATTCTGCATCCATTCCGCCTCAACCACTCCCTTTCCCAAGTCGTATGATCAGACCGACACGACCTGACAAAGAGAAAGAGATATTGGAGGTGTTTCGCAAGGTTGACATCAACATCCCCTTGATCGATGCTATCAAGCAGATCCCCAGATACGCCAAGTTCCTAAAGGAGCTATGTACCAACAAGCGTAAACTCAAGGGGGGCGAAAAGGTCCTGATGGGAGAAAACGTCTCAGCAATCTTCCAAAAGAAGATGCCACCAAAATGTAAGGACCCAGGTATGTTTGTCATTCCATGTAGAATAGAGGGCACAAACATTGAACGTGCCATGCTAGACCTAGGAGCATCCATTAATGTAATGCCAAGAGCGATATTTCATGCATTAAAACTAGGACCACTGAAAGAAACTAGGATAGTAATTCAGTTAGCAGATCGTAGTAATACATACCCCGATGGTCTAATTGAAGATGTCTTAGTAGAAGTAGGTGAACTGGTATTTCCCGCTGACTTTTATGTTCTAGACATGCAAGGAGATTCCACTACATCGTCCCCAATTTTGTTAGGGCGGCCGTTCTTGAACACCGCCCAAACAAAGATTGATGTAGGTAAGGGGACGCTGAGTATGGAATTTGATGGCCACATCGTTAAGTTGAATATTTATGATGCTATCGGACAGCCTGAAGATGCCAATTCTGTTTTCTTACCTGATGCGACTAACCCTGTTGTTGAGAATGATTGTGAGAATAGGTGCAGGAGTAAGCTGAATTGGTCCGCATTGGTGCGGCATCGTAAAAAGGAAGATGAAAGGCGGAATGCGGTAAAGTGCCTGAATTGGTCTGGGCCCATGTGGAAACCACATTGGCACAAACGCTAAGGGAATATGCAGCCGTCGAGCCAACGACGTAAAACAACAGCGCTTGTCGGGAGACAACCCGATGTTTACGGTTTTTTTTATTTCGTTTTTTTTATTCAGCATTAGATTAGTTCTCTTTCATGTTTTTGCATTTTTACATAATAAGGATTACCATAAAACACAAGACGGAGGATGATCGTCGGGCACAGATGCAGACGTGGTCAGAGCAACAGCAGGAATGGCAGAGGCAGCAAGAAGCTCAGTGGAAATACATGCAGTCCTTTTGGGGACAAGGGGGCATCCACCCCGCTGCCGCCTCAATAAAGCACTGTAAGTACGTACCAAGCCGCACCACTTTTTCTTCCCTCAAACTCTGGTTTTCAACCAAGTTTGGGGGAGGGGGGTGTAACGTGGGGCGACTTGGCAGCGTTTTTAATATGCTGTCCGTTTCTATTTTGTTGTTGGGCCTGTGAGCCATTAGTTGAGGATTGGGCCTGTGTGCCATGGATAGCGTGTGGGCATGTGAGCCGTAGTCATCTGTTTCGTTATTTTGTTTTGTGGAGTCTGTATGATTTATTGTGTTTATTTTGGTAGAGTTTAGATCGAGTCTAGAGAGGGAAAAGAAAACTGAATCGTGCTGTTAAAGATAAAATGAACAAATTAAGGTGACGATAAGTTGGCAATGAGTTCATGATGATTGTTGATTAAAACTTGTTTATAATAGCATATGATAGAGCATGACGGGTAATGGATATGAAATTGAGTTGTAATTTGCAACATTGATCAGTAAAATTGCCCTGTGAGGACTTTGAGCCTATTTTGTACCTCCAGTCTTGGATTAACATTGTACAAATTCTTTCGGTGTGATTTTCATTGATTATGTGCATATAGACCCTAGAACTTGCCTTGCATGTCTGTCGTGAATAAGTCAATGTGTGTTGTGGCTTAGAAAGTGATCTTAGGCATTTCTTGGTTAGCCTATTTCAGACACTCAACATAATTACCTTTTTTACCGCAAACTTGAAAAAGTAATTTCCCTTAGTTAGCCCAGTTGAGCCGTGAGCCTATCACTTGTTAGCCGAATATTACAAGCCGAACATCTTTCCAATTGGCCTTGGACCTTATTGGACTAATCTAGTTAAGAGGGAGGCAAAAGGAGAGGTAGTCGGGAATGTTATTTGGGATTCCTATGGACTGAAAAAGGAGAGTGAAATGAGAAATGAAAAGGGAATTGGTGATAGAGACTTCAAGAAGGTTTCCCTCCTATGTGCTAAAAAGTTTAGACTTGTTAATGTGTACAATGCAAAAGTAAGAAAAGAAATGAGTTGGGTACATATGAAGCATGATTTGAGGATGGGAGTAAGAAAAGTGCTTAGTGAAGGGAAAAAAAAAAGAGGAATTCGGGTAGTCCCAGAAAATGTGGTACCCACGTGGAAAAAAAAGAGAAAAAAAAAAAACATAGTAAGAAAAAAGAGAAGCACTTGGTTGTAAAAGATGTGGTCGTGGGGAGAAGAAGTCATCCCTTGGGGTGATTTACTGAGATTTGGAGAGTGAGATGTGAGTGATTGTTTTGAGGGGTGGTTGAGTATGAATAACTCGGTTAGTCCACATTTTAGTCACTTTCATCCAAATTTTATCCTACCTTACCTAAGCCTTTATTACAACCGAATTAAAGACCTTTTTGATTCTTTGCCACACATGCTGAGCACTAGGTCCGACTTAAATAATAGGCAAGCATATAGTGGTCGTTGCATATAAGTCAGTGTGAGTGTAGTACTTTGCATACCTTAAACACTTGAGAGAAGAGTGATACACAATTCCGGTGAGGATCAATTGTTGAAAATCATAAGCAATGAAAGTAGTTGAAGTTGCTCTGTCAAATATGCTCGGTTACATCATGTTGCTGTGTTTTATTGGAAAACCTTTCTGAAACTCGTAATTGCCACTTAAAGTGCCTTAAAACCCGTGTCTTGATTGTTGTTTGATTTAGATTTGTTCGGGACGAACAAAGGGTTAAGTTTGGGAGATTTTGGTACACGCGTTTATTTATGCACTTTAAGTCTGTTAGAGTGATGAATTGTGATGTTTGCATGTAGAATGGAGAGTATTTGGTTTGTTTTAGTGCTGTTGGAAAATTTGACGTTTGTATTTTCATTTTGAGCTAAATAGGTGATTTAAGGCTAAGTATTCGTACTCGGCCGGATGCACAACGAGGAAATGAAGTCCGGATGTCAAAAGGATGGAAAAATCGCCGGAAAATAAAGAACAGAGTACCGCGACCGCGGCAAAATGGCGCGGCCGCGGTCCAAATGAAGAAATAAGCGGAAAAACTCTGGACAAGTAGCGCGGCCGAGGCACACTTGCGCGGCCGCGGCGTGCTGCTGGACCAAGAGCGGGCGCGGGCGCGTCCCATGAGCGCGGTCGCGGCCCGTTAAGGCGGTTAATTAATCCTTGGGCCACAAGAATTCCGTTTTAAAGCCCAAAATCAACCCAAATTGACTTCCTCTATAAAAAGGGACCCTTATGCTCGGAAATAGGGGACTTGAACATTAGAGGAGAGCAAGATTGAGAGATTCCGAAGGGGACAAGCAATCAAGATCGGCAATACTCGGGTTTTCTAGTCCTTAAGTCTTTCAATTATGTATTTTCAGTTTAATTTATCTTTTGTCACCGCCATGAGCGGCTAGTAGGTTATTTCAGTCCTTAATCGAGTCGAACCCTAGTTGTTATTATTTTGTGATATTTACGGTGATTATTAATCAGTTGATTCCTTGAAACGTTGTTATACTATTTGTTTATCCTTCAATGCTTGTGTGTTTATATGCTAGATTGATCACCTAGGATTATAATGGCATAAGTAACGCTAGGTTATAATCGTAATCCGTAATTGTTACGAACCTATAGCCACTTAGTAGCGAATAGTGAGTGATATCGCTAGGGTAGTATATAGCTCGGTCTGAATGGGTCCGAGATTACGAGGTCCACACCGTGTCTATCCCGTTATCCTAGTTCTCTAGGCGTCCGATTAATGAGATCCAGAGAGCTTATTCCGAGGTCACTCAACTGGATAGACTAACCAAAGAGCTTGTTTTGGTTAGTTAAACATAAGGGATAACGAGGTTAGCAGAGCTTGTTGCTAACCTCGGGGTAGGAGTTTTAAGGATAAAATTGGTTAATAATTGCATCTATCACAGGGTAGTAATAACTAGGGGGAGATAAGATTAAGGGCTGGGATTCGTTATTTTATAAGTAGAACAAGTCATAGTTAATTTGCTTAAATTCTGTTTTAGTTCCTTAGTTAACATACATCAATTCATAAACCCCCGTTATTTATATATTTATATATGTTGCTAGTATTAGGATTTACTTAAACACTAAGAGTCTTCATGCTCCCTGTGGGATCGACCCTACTTACCACTTCTACGAGCTAGAAGGGTAGCTAGGTTTAATTAATTTTACCGCATCGCGACAGTGCGGTCAAAAGTACAGGGGAGTGGATCTTTGAAGATCATGATGTATGATGGTGTGGAAAGACTTCGCAGAAATGTGAGGTATGTTCCTGCTCTAAAGAGAAATCTCATTTCCCTTATCATTGAATGCTGCTAGGTGTGAATTTAATACTGAGGGGGGATATATATTCATGTTACCAAATTTGGAAAAAACTGTCATAAAAGGCAGAAAGATCAATGGTTTGTATATTCTCATAGGAAACTCAATTACTCGATCTGCTGATAGTGTAATGAGTGCCTCAGATGCATTATTGTGGCATAAAAGATTAGGCCACATTGGACATAAAGGAATGACTAAGTTAGCAAAGAAGAAAGTGTTTGGAAATTCAGAAGCTGTTAAGTTGGATTTCTGTGATCATTATGTCTTTGGAAAGGCAAAAGAAACACCCCTATGGGAAGGGTATTCACTCTACAAAGGAAACTTGGACTATATACATTCTGACATATGGGGACCAGCCAAAGTTGAAACTCATGGAGATGGGAGATACTTCATGACCATTATAAATGATCACAATAGAAAGGTCTGGGTGTTTGTCTTGAAACATAAGAGTGATGCTTTTGAAAACTTCAAGAACTAGCTGACTCAGACAGAAAATGAAAGGGGAAAGAAACTCAAACATCTCAGAACAAATAATGGACTAGAGTATCTATCTGAAGAATTCAACAAATGCTGCAGAGATAAAGGGATAGCAAGGCACAAAACTGTGCCACTGAATCCTCAACAAAATGGCCTGGCTAAGAGGATGAATAGAACCATTCTGGAGAGGGTAAGATGCATGCTGGCAGATGCTAAGCTACCAAAATCATTCTGGGGAGATGCTGTAAATACAACATATTTTCTGATAAACAAAACACCCTCATCAGCAATAAACTTTCAAACTCCTGATGAGATCTGGTATGAGAGATTATCAGATTATGCTGAGTTAAAAGTATTTGGATGTACAACCTTTTCACATATCAGGCAAGACAAACTTGAGCCAAGGGCTCTGAAATGTATCTTTATTGTTACCCAAAGGGTGTAAAAGGATACAAATTATGGTGTCTAGAGAGTGATCATCAGAAGGTAATAGTCAGCAGGGATGTTACAGTCAAAGAACTGGAAATGGGGTATAAACATACTGGATCAAGCTCAGAAGTAGATGGAAATATTTCAACAGAAACTATTCTAGTTGAGGTGGAACTTGAAGGGCAAATCACAAAAACTGGAAATGGACAAGCTGATGAAAAGGGACAGGAGGATTCAAAAACAGAATAGGATGATGATAATCAAGGATTGAGAGATTACCACTTGGCCAGAGACAGAGTAAGAAGAATAATTCATCCACCAAATAGGTTTGGTCAAGCTAATATGGTGTCATATGCTTTAGCATTTGCTAAATATGTGGAATATCAGGAACCTCAAAGCTTCGAAGAGGCAGTGTCAAGTCAAGAAAGTGAGCATTGGGTAAATGCTATGACTGAAAAGTTACTATCACATGAGAAGAACCATTCATGGATTCTGGTGGAAAAGCCAAAGAACCAGAAATTAGTCAGCTCCAAGTGGATTTTCAAGAAGAAGTCTGAGACAATTGGACCTGAGAAAGTGAGATATAAAGCAAGGCTAGTTGCTAGAGGTTTCACACAAAGAGAAGGGATTGACTTCAATATAGTATTTTCACCTGTGGTAAAGTACTGTTCCATCAGACTACTTCTTGCAAAGGTTGTTCAAGAAGACATGGAGCTACAACAGTTAGATGTCAAAACTGCCTTTTTACATGGTGATCTGGTAGAAAGCATTTATATGCAGCAACCAGAAGGCTTTGTACTTCCTGGAAATGAGCACAATGTATCTCACCTGAAGAAATCACTGTATGGCCTTAAACAAAGCCCAAGACAGCGGAACAAGAAGTTAAATGAATTCATGTTAAGTGTTGGCTTTGACAGATGCAGTATGACAGTTGTGTTTATCTTGAAAGGCAGGGAAATACTGTGCTTACCTATCTATTACTCTATGTGGATGACATGTTAATTGCAAGCAAGAGTAAATTAGGATTGAACAGTTAAAACAAAAAACCGAACTCAGAATTTGAAATGAAGGATCTGGGCAGTGCTAAGAAGATTCTGGGCATGGATATTGTGAGAGACAGAAACAGTGGAAGACTATGGCTGTCACAAACTGAATACTTAAGGAAGGTATTAAGGAGATATAACATGCATGAAGCTAGAGCTGTAATAACTCTATTTGGGCAGCAATTCAAACTATCTAAGGATCAGTGTCCAAAGACAGAACAAGAGCTTAGGGAGATGAATAAAATTCCTTATGCAAGTGGAGTTGGAAACTTGATGTATGCCATGATTTGTGGCAGACCAGATCTGGCTTATAGTGTGGCTATGGTAAGCAGATTCATGTCACATCCTGGAAAGCCACACTGGGAAGCATTAAAATACATACTGAGGTACTTAAGAGGTTCAATAAGTCTGGGATTGATGTTTGAAAGGAAAGATCATACTGAAGAACCAATCCAAGGCTTTGTGGATTCTGATTTTGCTGGAAATTTAGACAATAGAAAGTCTATTACTAGATATGTTTTCACCTTTTATGGTACAACTGTGTGTTGGAGAGCAGTTTATCAATCTGTTGTGGCTCTTTCCACAACTGAAGCAGAATACTTGGCAGTATCTGAAGTTGTGAAAGAAGTCATGTGGCTTAAGGGAATTGCAAAGGACTTTGGGGTACAACAAAGATCAGTGACAGTGTATTGTGATAATCAAAGCACAATTCACTTGGTTAGACACCAGGTATTTCATGAGAGGTCAAAGCATATAGATGTAAGGATGCATTTTTTGTTAGAGATGAGGTGGAAAAAGATGTAATTTCTATTAAGAAGGTGTCTACTGAAGAAAATCCAGCAGATATGTTTACCAAATCTCTTTCTGGAAATAAATTTCAGCATTGTACAAGCTTAATACAGCTTGTGCAGTGTGTTTAAGCTCAACAGATTCAGTGGAGGTTTGAGGATGTGATTGAGTACTTTGATTCATTAAGGTGGAAAATTGTAAAGAGGTTAATTTCATCAAAGTTATGTGTTATCAAGTGTATTTTGGATCAGAGATCTTGGAACGGAGTTCAGGAGTGGAAGAACCTGGTCAAGCTGAAGACCAGGTGTAAAACAGAATCAAATCGGCAGTTATGATTCTGTTATAACTGCCCAGTCTTCGACAACAGTTTTACAGGCTTTCCACAACGATTTTTGCAGTTTATTTTCAAGCTCAGTTTTGACCCGTTTTCTAGAAGATTCTTAGTCCGATTCTTGATCACATTAGCTCAATTTGTTGATATAAATACTTTGTAATTGTTTTCCCCTTGGATTTGAGAAATAAGAGGGTGCAATTAGAGAATTATGGTTCTTGTTCCAAAATTGAGTGATATTTTGGGGTTTTCTGAAAGTTCCTTGTAAATTGGCTCTGAGTTTTAGTGGATTGAGGTCTTATGATCCTCCGTGGATGTAGGTCACATTGACTGAACCACGTTAAACTTGTTTGGTGCTTGTTTTTTGTTTGATCAGTTTGCACAGTTTTGTTATTCTTCATTTCATTGATTTCAACCCTCATTTCTTGAGTGTTTGTGGTGAATTTGGAGTTCATTGTTCTATCAAAAACATTAGATGAAACTATATAAAATGTCATTATCCTATATTATCTACCAAAGTAACGGGGCTAAGTGTAGAAATGTAGATCGAATCTCTAGTTTTTTATTATCAAATAATAATAGTGATACAATATATGCAAGTAAACTACATTAAACCTCCATAAAATAATACTCGATAAATTAATAACCTCGATAAAACTAATAATTTGTTCGGTCCCAACTTGGGACCAGTTCAAATTTGGACACCAATCAATTAATAATAAGTTAATATTTTTTTTTTTTGGAAATCCTAGTGTATATTTAAGGTCCCGACGAAACTATAAATTAATAATTATTAAAAAATTCTCATATATATATATGTTATCCACTTAAACATTCTAAGACAATTTAGTAAAATATGAATCTACTGTTACTTGTTTTTTTTTTCTTTTTTTTTTTAACTTCAAATCTGCATTGATCTCATTTTTAAATCTTCCAATTGCACCCAAGAGTTGCGGCGTTGTCTTCTTGTATTGGTCATGGTTAATTATTTAGCCCCTTTTACATGAGAAGCCATTGTTGTATATGGTTTAGAAACAATACAATGGATCATTATATATTGATCTACTTCTACATAATGTGTACGTAAGTTCATGAACCATTCTTTTACTTTGGCAAAAAAAATAATGAATGAGACCACTCAAACTTTCAATTAACATGATTATGTTACTACATTCTTTGAATGGTAATTAAAACTTGTGTTTTAATTTATTTGTCATCAATAACTAATGTACATTGGAAGTGAATTATACAACCCCGAAATTTTGAAGGTCAGTTATGTATATACGTTAAAATCTCTCTAAATTAATAAATTATTAATTTATCGATTATATAATATCTCTTTGAATTAATAAAATTCTTCGGTCCCAACAATTTTGATTTATAAGATTTTACTGTACCAATATCCTGGAGACTCAACAATTAGATTGTAAATACTACTTCCATATTTTTAATGCAATTTTAGGTGCCAGTGAATTGTTTATAAATAGAAGTCCTTTTATCTTTTACCTTTTATTTTATTTTATTTATTTCTTCTAATGTTATACATATCACTATTCTTTATAAATCTCAAATTTTCTGACATACCCAATATTAGAAACTGATGGAAAAGAGATATATAAAGGAAATAGGTGGGTGAATTTAATGGATTTGAAGGGTGAGAGAAATTTAAGGTTTTATTGTTCATCCTCTTATTTCTTAATTATTTTATTTAAAGTTAAAATTGCATCTAAGAAGATGGAGGTAGTACCTTTTTTTCTGTGCTAAAAAATCGTCGTAAGAATTGATGTATTAGATATTGATCTCAAACCTGTATATTGAGTGACATTAATGTATATATAAGTTTATGACATTTACAAAACAAAAGAATCCAATAAGGGAAGAGAAGAATCCAAATATCTACTGTATCTAAACCTTTTGAGATTTCGCATTGCTAAGAGAAGTAAACTTAAAAAATGTTCTTTCTCCAATTGTAAGGTTACCTAAATGGTCGGTTGTTCGATTTCTTCCCTGTGGAGTGAGAGACTATAAGCACACATTTTTTGAACACAAAATCTGCGAACAAATTTTGATGCTCCTGTGAACCCCTAACATTGTTCTTAAGCATTATAAAATTGATAAAGCATCCAGTTCAAGTCAGATTCTTGTTAAGCCCATGCTCTGGCACTATATCATCCCTCTAATAATAGCTATAAACTCAGCAACAACATTGTCCTTAACATCCAAATACTTCCAAAATCCAGCAACAAAATTACCACTTGAACCATGAACAAATCCACCAACCCCAGCAATGTCGGGGTTTCCTTTAGCCGTCCCATCCGTGTTAAGTTTGAAGAATTCACCATCTGGGACATCAGTGACGGAACCAAAAATTGGATCAGGGCCCAATTATAGGATAAAATAAAACGATGCACCTCAACGTTAAACATAAAACTGAAATTTTAAGTATAAATATTTTTCTAATTTTTTTATGCTTTTCACTCTGCAAGACTTTTTTGCTTCAACTCAATACATTACATTTTACGTTTTTGCATAAAAATGCCCTAACTTATTACTTAAAAAAAAGTTAATTTATGTCTGTGTGTGTATATATAATAATTGTATAAGGTATATATCAAATAAATTGATATAAATAGCTAGAGATACCAATCAAAATCAAACTATTTATTGAAATTGACTATTTTGTTAATTTAGTATTTATAAAAATTATAAATGTAACTCTAAAAATTACTAAAATTTGAGGAAGGCCCAAGGGGATGGGTTCCTTTGGTTTTGTGGGGAATCAAATGAATACAAAATTAGTTTTATTTTTCCTTTTAAGAGAGACAACATTTTTTAAATTGCAGTCAAATGCCAACTGTCTCGTCAAAATTCAATTGTCTAACGAATAACAAATTTGCATTAGGTACAATTCTAAACTTATCTAATATCATACATTGAATTTGAGAAGCCGGAAGCATTTGACTGTGAAATTCGGATAGTACATTATTTTATGAGTACAAAACGAAATTTTCATTGGAATATAAATGTGGACCCTTTGTATAGCATGGTTCATACCACGTGGGTGTGGTTTGAACCGCTTAGGACATGACATTAACTAACGTGTGAGCTCGGACAAAGCAGTGGACCTTTCTCATTCATATATGGCCCAGAATTGTTGTGTCATAACCAGACCTTCACTTGGCGTGTAATAATTGCTGGAATGCGAACGAGGAAGTATTTATTAGACGAAAATGTATCTTGAAAAGTTGCGATTATTTAAGTAGAATATACGCAAATGAGAGGTCATGAACATTCAAAAAATAATGAAATTTAACCATTAGATTGTGACCTTCGGTGAAGAGGTATAATCTAACGGTCGTGATCAAATCCAAAGGATGCAAAACGAAATGGTGAAGAGGTATAATCTAATGGTCGTGATTGATCAAATCAATACTAGAAATAAGATTTTTTGCCACTACAAAATGTAGTTACAAAAAAGGGAGAGTAGTCACAAAAATACTTTTAGTAACTAAATATCTAAAAATAGTTACTATAGGGTAGTCACTTATAATAAAATGTAAAACGTTTTTTTGCAACTACTTTGTAGTTACTAATGTATTTTTAACTATTTTTTGCAACTACTACGTAGTTACTATATTTGTAACTACAAGTAGTTACAAAAGAACTTGTCATATTGTAGCAAATTTGATTAAAATTGTATGAAATACTTAATGTAACTACTAATAGTTACAAAATGGGTTATTTTTAGTAACCACTCTTGTAGTTGCAAAAGGCTAGTGACAAATGCTCTTTTTTCTTGTAGTGAATTCAAATGATGCAACTGTTTATGAAATGACGCCTAAAAGTCAATAAATATGTCTTATCATTCACATCTTCAATCACTTGTAGAACTCATCGTATATAACGACAATTACTACAGTTTGCATTTATCATATTTTGCAAATTGTGGTCTTTGGGTCTTTTTGAGCTACAAGAAACTTCTGAGTATCGAGTAGTTCACCAAAAACTTTAGTTTTGTTGTGTTTCGATCCTAAAGTTAAAAGTCATTGTATCTTGTGGACGATTACCGAAGACCGCGGACACTTGGATGTGGGGCAATATCGTCTTACGAATAACGAGTCAAACTTGTGCCTCGTCTTTACCAATCCTGTCATTTTTTAGTGATTTTCAAATACACTATATATTTTTCCAACAATCATAGAGGCAACAATTTTGGCGGTCTATCTTATCGGACCCGGTTTATCGGGCCAACATCATATATTGAATCGGATTGGACTGGTTTAAAATTCTATAGGGTAAAAATTTATCGAGCCCAGTCCAGCCTATTCTCCTTAAATATACTAATATTTTCGAATCAACTCATGAACCGTCGAACTTTTAATATATTGAATACTTCGAACCTGCATTCTTATGGTCCAGTTCACCTAAAATTCCAAATTTGATCTATGTAATAATATTATACCCCACTCAACCAACCCCTAGCCAACAAAAGGAGAGAGGATCTAATTGGAACACCTGTGATTATTTATATGTACGATTATTACGCGTGTAATTTCAATGATGTAATAGTTCCTATATTATTGTACTTTATAATTATTAATTAGAGTCGTGCGTATTTGGCATTGAATACATGGATAGTGTTTGTGAAGCGTGACATTCTGATAGCTTATCGTGAAATTAAGAAAAGCTATATCCAAATTGATTTTTTCTGAAAATATGTTTGAATAAGATTATTAGATTTGATTAGGATGTGTCAATGTTTTCTTTGCTAAACATATGCCTCCTAATTCCCTATTTGTTTTTCAATAAATCTTCTTGATTTTTCATGCCTTGTGTAACATTCGATTTCTGATTTTTGTGGATCTTTCGATTTTTCTTTCTTGTTATTTCTTTAGTACTTATGAAAGAAGTCACAATTTGCAGAAGAATTTTGATTCTTTAAATACATAATGATAGTTAATATGCAGCTACTTAATTATAATTTTTTTTTTTTTTTGTCTCCATATATTTAAGACTGCAATGAGCTTGGTGTTTTTCTTCTATTCCCTCGCAATTGTGTTGAGACAAGTTAAATATAGTTCGTTAGAGTTCTTTGAATTTGCATATTCTTATGTTTTTCTTAGTTCAAATAAATCTCTAACTTAAAAAAAGTAAATACTTCCTCCGTTTCTTTTTTAACATGTCATTTTATAGTTTTTCTTAAGAATTAAGAAACTAAAAAAATTGATTAATACATCGATAATCAATTAACAATTATTCCTAATTAATATGTCTCTCTCTCCTCTTACTTGTCATAATACCTAAATTTATTTTGATTTATTAAAATAAGTAGGGCTAAAGTTCAAAGAAAATGATATAAAATTCTAAGGTAATATTTAATTTATAACAAATTCAAACTCTAAACGACAATTAAAAAAACAAAAGGGTACTATTGTTGTTTTTGTCCAACCCATGATCAAAGTGTCAAGAATAATTTTTCTGTATCCGTGCATTTCGGATTATGAACAGCTTCTCAGAGTAATATATTAATAATTATGTTAAATTATATTAATATTTATTTAAAAAAATATATATCGTGCTAAAAATATATTCGTGTACTAATATACGTGCGGTGATAATAGGCATCAAATTTCTTGATAAATAAACTGACGTGTTTAATTAAAAGTGCGGATTGAAATCTTTTACTGATAAGTTTGCATGATGTGTGAGTAGATAAGATAAGAATGGATTGAGGATTCTGACTTTATAGATAAAGCGACGTCGCTCTGCATACTTAGTAATCCAGCGTTTCGTTGAGATGATTTTCTTATGCCCTCGTGAGGAGGAAAAAGGGCTGTAATCCTATTGGAATGAATAAATTAGAGCATAATTACACTTAGATCCATAATTAGTGCATATTTTGACTCATACTTGCAAAAATTTCTCTCAACCTTTAAATCTTGAAGTTTTTTTCTCTTTCATTGTTCTAAGAGTAGTTTTTGGAATGGAAGAGATTTGTATTAATAGAATTAGAGTACACTATTATAAAACTTTAAGCTGGAATTTAGTCTCAACCCAAACATATTAGAAAGAGGACAAAAGAAAAGAAAAAGTTATTGCAAGTTGCAACACTATAAGTTGTAAATACCAAACTTGGATAATAATCGATAATGCAGTTTTTCTGGACGGAACCAGTCGATTCAAAGCACTTCTATATGATGACTTCTTGCATAGTGGTGAAAGAATATCCAGAAATACATAGTAGATTAAGCATCAACCATGGTCAAATAAAGGAAAAATTAGATTGGAGGACGTACAAAACATGAAAGACGCTTATAACCTGGAGGATGCACAAAGGGCTTAGGTTTGATTTTTATTTACGTATCCACAAGCGCATGCCCGCGATCACCCGAGCGCGCACATACACATATATGTGTGTGTGTTTCACTTTAATATTTTAAAAAAGTTAGTGATAATGTTAAAGGAAAAATTAAAGGCAAATTCTAATGTGCACCAATTGTTCGGTGCAATTTGGATTGAGTATCACTATTTATGCTTAAAGATATTACATGTATAATATATTTACCAAGAACATGTAATACATTTTCACTGTGATGCCTTTATCCATCACATGTTCTATATTTTGACTCATGACTCGGATTGCACCAATCTAAGATTCGTGCAGCTGATGCAACAAGAGACCTCCCAAAACTAAATTATACTTCCTCCGTCCCACTTAACTTTACACACCCTTGAAAATGAAATTTCTCTCACAATCTCCACCCTCAATTTTCACCTTTAGAAAAAAAATCAAAGATTCCTCAAAATCTATTTTTTTTTTTAACATTCGTGTCCGATCAACCATGCAAAATTAACTGGGACGAAGGGAGTATTAGATACGTCACCCCTATTTAATGAGTATTGGGAGTGACAATATTGCCCCACTTATCACGAAATATTGCAGAGTATTGGGAATGACAAGGGATATCTTGAAGGTAATACAAAATATAGAAACATGAATATGTAGATGTATATGTATACGTATAGATGTATTTGTGACAACCCAAAAATGAAAAATAGACATCATATATACTTTAAAGGAAGATAACATATTTTCTAAAATTGTGGAGTATATCATTATTTTACGTATTCATTTATATTAATTTATTTACAGATTAACAAATTAAACATTCCTTTCAATCTTAAGTACTAGCTATTTTAGATAAAATCTTTTATTGTAAAAAACATGTTTTTCTGGAAAAAAACAAAACAAAACAATACACAGTTATTTGATATTATCTTAGACATGTGTCAATAAATCTCTATAATAATCTTGTAATTTTGTCACCAATCAATCATAGTATAAGAGGGAGAGAGCAAAATATAGGTAAAGGAAACTCTTTGGAGAGGCAAAAGAAGAAGAAGAAAGAAAGATATATAGGATAATAGAGATAGATTATATCGGGTATATTTGTCTATTTTAAGAGTTTCTAATTTCTAGCTCCCGCTATTAACAATCTCTTCATTTAAAAATTTAGCCGTCGTCACCTTCTTTTCTCATCTTCCCTCATCGAAGGATGAGGAAGGTTTCATCTTTAATTTTATTTTGTTTTTTCTCTTTTTAGTTTTCGAAATAATGGAAGATCCATCACGCCTCTTCGCTAGGGTTTTAGCGTGAGACTTCGCCGCGTCTATGTACGTCTTTTTTCGGCCTTCCCTAGTCTTTCTCTACCGATTTTATGCTCTGATCGTCAAATTCGCTTCTGCCTGGGTCCGTCATCCAAATTCTTTATTCACTGTGAATGTAGTCACGAGGCAAACAAGGAACATATCTTAATTCCACTGATCTTTTCACGGGTAATACTTAGCATTTGGATGATGTTATCTGATTGTTTTTTAAGCATGGAGCATATGTTTCGTAGAACAACTTGTTGGCACATAGGTTACTGATCATTTTTTTTTTATCTTCAGACGATCCAATTATATGGTAACTCCTAATTTTCTTATTGGATCGAAATTTTTTATAGTGAACGTTTTACATTGATTAATAAGAATTTCTAATTTCTTTCATAAATTTTAAACAATTAGTAATTAGAACTGGGGAGAGGATCGAAAACTTAGTCACGCCTAATCTCCGACTCCCCATCTCTTAAGTCCTAATCCACCGCACAACTTACGGCTAACGATTTACAAACACCCCTAAATATTTTGACGAAGTTACCAGCTAAGTTCGTGGGTTGACCGACATATTCAGTCAGGGGGGCGGGCAGCGGCAATAATAATCATGTTTAATAAAGAGGTGGATTTTGCTTTGCCCTTCCTTGAAACAGCTAACACATTTGAAGTCAAATTGCACACGTGTATAAGTGTGCGGCTGCTAAAATATCTCGACTACATGTAATTGATTAAAGGATGTGCTTTATGCATATAATAATAATATAAATAAATATCATGTGAATAACTTTTTCATAGTGGGATAAATAGAAAATGTCACATCTAATCATAAGTTGCAGCCAGTGGATGCAAAGGTTGTATAATCTTAGAAAATAAAAAATATTGAAATACATAAAGTAAAATTCATATGTGATAATATTGTTTATGTTCACTGAGGTTGCACCTTATCAAACTTTAAAGCAAAAATTAAAAAATCATAAAAAATATCAAACTTTAAAAATCACAATACTAAAAATTAGGGGTGAAAATCAAACCAAATACTCAATAATCGATTCAAATTATTTGCAAGAACTCGTTGAACTTAGTTTGAAAAAATATTTAAAATGAGCTTGAACATCATCTCTTGTTTGATAAACTATGAAGTTCGAGAATTTAAACTCGAACTCGATAAATAAAGTTTGTTAAAACAAGTGTAAAAATATAAAATTATTGGAGCACGATTTGTGGTTGATTCAATTATAGTTTATTCAACCTCGATTTGTTTAATTATCATACAAACTTCAATATAATATAAAATTTTCGATTATATTGCAAATAAGCTTGAGTATTAGTACAGTTGACTCAACTAAATTTATTTACAATACTATTAAAAATAACATGATGGCTTTTTTACGTGATATGATAATTATATTAATATAGTATGACAATTTTTTTTTTTTTAGGGGAAATATAGTATGAAATTAATGTATAGATGTGTATATCTTTTTCTTCTCTTAATAATGTGCCGTGCCTAATAAATAAGGAGTAAGTTTTGCAGGTGGCGGTTTCGTGGTCAGGGACGAAATCAGGATTTATAATAAGGGGAACGAAATAATTTTTTTGAAATATATATAAACGTTTTCGAGAATTTGAGGGTGACGAAATCATTTTTATAACTATAATTATATTATATATGTATATATACAGTACATCGGTCGAAAAATTTAAGAGGGCGGTCGCCGCCGCCAGCTTCCCTGGCTCCGTCTCTGCTCGTGGTGTGATGTAGTGTGGGCGGAATGGATTTTATAAGAAAAAGTGATACTTTTACAGATAAAAAATATACTTTTACATATAAAGATGATATTTTTCTTAAGAGTCGAATATAGTAGTTCGTATTTTTTTTCTGATTTGTTGCTTGTTGTGCATGCAGGAGGCGCGAATCAAGTCTTACTGTTACTCGTCTTCTTGTGGATGATATTTCGGGTCCGCTTGGTTGCGAATCATCAATAACAATGGCAATGAGTATGAATGAGGGTCAATCATATTGTGGAATGAAATGAAGAAAATTGTTAATAAAATGAAGTAATGATTAACTTATTTATTATGTACCAAACACCATAAATAGGAATGAGTTTTCATTCATTCTCATTCATTATCCCTAAACCCCCAACCAAGCGGGCCCTTAGTGTATGCTTTTGACGAATTATTTAATGTAATTGCAAATAGGCTTGCGTGCTTTTTCTTTTCATCAGTCGACCGATTGAGTGGATAGGTCCTAATTCTTTTTATTAGGTTGAGAGTCTTGTAATTGAAATTAATTAACGATTTTTAAAAATTACAAGCCGCAATAGAGGAGCTAGTGTTTTTTTTTTTTTTTTTTCTCTTAAGAAAATGACAAAAACTTGTATGAGACTATCATATCGTGTGATAGAAAAAAAATATCACTTTCATTTGTAAAAATATCATTATTTTTTAATAAAATAAAGTATCACTTTTAACAAAAATATCAATTTTATTTGTAAAAATATCACTTTTATCTATAAAAATATATTCCGTCATACGTAAAATCGTCAGGCACAATAGTCAGTCAAACAAAATAACTACTAATCTAATGCTAGCATGAATACAAAACACCAACAGCTAATATTACCAATTATTATCTCTAAAGATGCTCCCCATATATTTTATCATAAACTCTGTTATTAACTTATTAATTATATATGCTCTCCATTTAAGTCCACGTACACCCTTTGAACTTAAATAATTTACCTTTATCTAGATTATCGAATTAAAAAAATGTGAATTTAAATCTATAATTCAAATAGAAAATTTAAAAATAAATATAGATAACTACTCAAATGCAAGAAGTAGACAAATTCACGAAGGATAATCAAGTTCAAGGGATTGTGAGGTAATGATATCCTCTAATTTCATTTATGTAATTCAATTAATCAGACATCTACTTTTATTCTAACATTTGTAGGAGTAATGATTCTCTAGAACAGATTAAAACGTAAATTAATCATTAATTAACTCAATTTTTCGAACTATCAGTGAAACGATCAAACTAGAGTAGGGATGTCAGTCGGGCCATCTCTAGCAATTTCGGGCTAGCTCTAACGATTTCCGAACATATAAGACCTCGGATCTATCGAATCATTTTTATCGGACCAATAATATGATGAACCTAAAGCTAAATCTTTTCGAACGAATTAGGATCGGCTCGACGAGCTCGGGCCATTCCAGCATCCCTGAACTAGAGCCGTTAACCAAAATTGTAAGGGCTCAGTCAACTGAGCTACACACCCACCCCCCTCCCCCCCCCGTTTTTAACATGTCCATTATCACTCTATGAAATATTATTTATAGTAATATAGTGATTATAAAAATTTTAATATTATGCCATTAAAAATCAACTGAATTTAAACAATCAGATTTTAATCTACTTCTATTATAAAAGTGTGAGTTATTTCTTACAAAATTTGATTTGCCTATTATATCCTTAATGAATTTTAATTTATAAGGTTAGTTTCGTAACTATATCTTTATTGTTTTATTTATAAATTATATCTTTGAATTTATTTTTTATATAGTTAGACAAAATTTGATTTTCCTATTATATTATTAATGAAGTTTAGTTTTTAAGGTTAATTTATTAACTGTATTCTCAAAGTTTTATTTAATTGGTTAGAGCCCTAGATAGTTCATCTATCAATTCATAGATATATAGGATACCCTAAAAAATTCATAGTAAGATTCATTTTATAAATGAAATTCATCTCTCAAGTCTTAACTTATGAAATTTTCTATCACATTTAATATTATATATCTCGACTGATGATATAAGCTGAACCTAAATATTCATAATATATTATTATTTATTTGTGGTCAAATACATTATATTCTTTTTATTTGTTTATATTTATTCGATTCTTCATAAATTTCTGATAATTTTTCTAATTGGTTTCTTCTATAATTGAAAAGAAATAAGAAAGATCGATTAGCACAAATGTACTTACAATAAGTAAAATTACTTTAGTATATGATTCTCAGGATATTGAATAATTGAAGTTACATAAAAGATAACTATGTATTTATAAGAAAATTATGGAAATTTAAACATATTATAGGACTTTACTAAATTCAAAGTTTGACTTTTTTTACTAGGATCATGATTCCAAGACTTTTAATTTCAAATAGTGGTACTTTAGAGTTATTTAAATGTTTGCAAAACTATTAAGTTTTGGTGTTTTCATGGTGAAAAAAATACTAAAAGGTTTTACAATTAGCAACAACAAGAAAAAAATTATACACATAAAAACTAGAACAATTGAATAATAGTGAAAACTATTATTTATTATTTTTCATTTTGGAGATATTTTTTATTTTTAGTTTAATTTTTTCTTAGGTACGTTTTTATAATATATATACTCATTCTACTAACCATAAGAAAAAAAAAAAAAAGAATTGACAGGACAACTATAGTGTATCATATTCCTTTTATTTACTCTTAAATTTTGTGAGTCGATCTTTCTTCTTTCTCTACAATTGTAAAAGAATCCAATTAGAAGAACTATATGAAATTTATGAAGAACTGAAGAAAGTATATTAAAAAATTAAAAATAATATAATATATATTAATAAAAAGGAATAAGAATATAAGATATTATGAATATTAAAGTACTTCAGTTTATGGTTCTCAAAATATTAAATAATTAAAATATATACAAAAGATATTTATATATGTATAAAAAATTATAGAAAATTAAGCATAGTTTAATAGGAGTTTAATAGCTCCAAACTTTGACTTCTTTGTTAGGATAATAGTCACAAGAATCTTAACTTGCAATAGTGGTATACAATAAAGATATTTAGGTACTGAATGTTATATTAATTTTTTGTATTTTCATGGCGAAAAAGTACTAATAGATTTTAAGATTAGCAACAAGAAGAAAAAACAATATACATAAAAATTAGAACAATGAATAATATTGAAAGCTCTTATTGATTTAATTTATCATCTTTAATTTTTTGGAGATAATCTTTTAGTTTACTTTTTTTAATTTAGGTACGGTATGTAGCTATAACATATATATACTCATTCCAATAACTACAACAAAAAATATGTTGACAAGACAACGATAGTTTATTATATAATATTTAATTTACCACAATATATGAATGACTCAAGATTAATGATAGTTATATGATAAAATATTTCAAATATGTAAAATTTAATAGGTAATATGATTTCAATAGTTATAAGTTTGACTTCATAGTCGAATAATAGACACAAGATTGTTGACATATGATTGTATTTATATTTTTTTATTATATAAAAATGATTGAAAGTTAAATTAAAAAAAAAAAATCATTAAAGAATTTTTGGAAAAAATAGATGAGATTAAATTAAATCTTTTAGTCTATTTAAAAAATGTAAAGATTATATGTCAGAACAATATGTAAATGATTCACAATGATTTATATTATTATGTATAAATTATTAACAAATTCTTACCTAGTATTTGGTCATAAATAAAACAACCAACTCTTATTATAAATATAAATTAGAATAATACTTATCTAATAGTAACAATTTATTTGTTGAAATTTGAATATTATAAATTTGCTACTTGCAATAATTTCCCTAAATTTCTAAATGATTGAAGTATCAATATTACAACATTGAGAAACAATAATAGAATTTATATAAGTTATCTAATGAAAAATAAAATTTGAATATATAATATTTAGACTAAAGTGTAAACTATTAAATTGATCAAGTGTTAGAGCATAGTAACTTAAACTTCATTATGATATAAACTTGAAGCAAGTACTAAAATCAAAGAATAAAATGACTTGCATGTGAAATTGCTAAGATTAAATTTTAAAATTGACTTTTGAGTGAATTATTATGCTTGTAGGAAATGAGATTATATATTATATTTAATTTCAACGATTTAGAATAATGAAATCGATATACTTCATAAGTAACATTTATAAACATTCAACAAGGGAAAATAATAATTGATTTACGAATTTTATTGAATTAAAAAAGTATATGATAAAGTCATATATGTGCATGTATATATATATATATATATATATATATATATATATATAAGATGAAAAAAGATGGAGGAAAACGGTAAAAGTAGCTTATATATGAAATCAGTAAAAGACTTATATGAAGATATAAAAACTATAAATGCATCGGTAGTGATATTGTGTAAATTTAAATACTGTTGGTCTATACAATGGATCGATTTTATTCAAATAAGTCTATAAGTTGAACATCATTTTTAATCACATACCTTATACACCTACAAAAATATACTCACTAATGTAATACTTTTAATAGGTGATGTAATTTTAGTAGACAAAAAAAAAACTATTATGTTATAAAATTGGAGAGAGACATAAAAATCACAAGGTTTATAATAATTGGAGTTTAAACCGAGGTGTGAAATTTTATTGTACTAATAAGAGAAATAATAAAAGGGCAAACGTAAAAATTAGTGGACATGAATAGTTGCAATTCTTTTAAATATTTAAGATAAGATCTATCATTAAACAAATTATTAAATTAAGAACAATATTATATATATATATATATTTTTAAGCATATGTAATAACTTGATAAATGAATTTACTATGCTATATAAGTTATAAGGTACAATAACGAATAAAAAAGAACGATAAAGAAATAATGAACTAAGTTGTACTGTGAATGATTCAATTGTACTATGTGAATGAGTATCACATAATTAAACTAAAACATGCTGAAAAATAAAGAAAGTGAAATGTGAATGTTAATATTAACTTGACACTAGATTAGAAAAATAATTACGTCAAATAGAGTACGGTATACACTAAATAAAAAATAAAATCTGTATGCGTAGTTTAAACATGTATATATAAGACTTTTAAATGGATGTGCAATGTTTGAAAAAATTAGGAGTATTTCACTATAACTAAATAAGGAATTAAAGACATTACAAATTAGTTAAAACATTTATTATATTTTATATAGATTGTAGCATGTGTCTTGATTGAAGATTGTGAGACACTATGTATATAGTCAACCTTCCATAAAAAATATGATTTATTTTGTAATTATACTATAGTAGAATTCTTATTTTAAATCACATAATCTTTAAATTTCAACGTTGCATTGAGAAAATAATTAAGGAAAATTGAAATAAACAATCTTAAGTCGATATGTAAATTATATTAAAGAGGGTTATACTTAATAATAATAAAAAAATAGAAAATAACTTTCATATCAAAAGGTGGATGTTTGACCTTGATACTAAGTTGCTGGAAGTTTTCCCTCACATTAAAATATGTAAAGAATTTCATGTGCAAATGTATATTGAAATCGAAATTATTTATTAGAGAATTATAGAAAAGTACATTAGGCCTAATATTTTGTGTGTATATAAATAAATAATTGACTTATGGATGCTAGTTGATGATATAATGAGACAATTAAAAATGTGCTTTACTTCAAATGCCAGTGATTTGGGGCAAAACATAAAAATATATGCCTCATTATTCCGTATATAGTTTTTCAATCATCGTATAACTTTATTTAAGATATATAAATGATGGTCGAGCTTGTGTATAATAAGAAGTAAACAATAATTTGAATAAATCAAACTTTACATGTATAATAGAAAATTTTGTAAGCCTAAATATTTCTATAATATATCATGGTATGTCGTTTTTTACGAATCTTTTAATGTTAATTATTATAACTTATTTATTAAGACTGAGATTATTTAACTTTTCTATTTTTCGTTTGTGATTCTTTTAGTTTTTAGTTGATTTAAAATTATATTTGTTCAATGGATTAATTTTTATTACATTGAATAATCTACGAAGTTATGTATATATATTATAGTGATCACAATGTACAATTATTTTATGTTCAAATTAATTTTTTTATTAAATAATAATAATAAATTATAACCACGTGCAACGCACGTGCGTAGTGCTAGTGTAAAAAATGTCTGTTATTTAACCTCTATATTACGGATATTTTTGTTTCCTTCCTGTTTGACCTTTTTGATCTTTAGTAGGCTGATAAGTTGATACGTAACAAACATATATATATATACACACACATGCAGTGACACAAATTTAACAATAGTATTAAATTAAAAATTGACACTTCTTCCGTTTTAAATGAACTTACACAGGTACGTGAGCACATATATCAAGAAAACTCATTTTTTTTGGATTTTGTTGACTTTTCAAACGTACTTTTTGCTTTATTAGCTAAAAATTGAGAGAGAGATTAGTGTGCTAATTTTTTCCTCAAATTTCACCCTAAATGAAAGCTAGACCCTGTTTTCAAACATGAAAATCACTTAAAAAGTCGAAAACTGAATAAAGTCTGAAAAATTTGAAATTTTCAGGAACTTAAAACATGGATTTTTTTTTTCTTCCTTTTCATTACACAATTACTGCATTTTACAGCTCCAAACTCCAAAATTACAAACTTTAATTTTCCACCTAAAATTTAAAAACATCTAAACTTCCTAAGGAGCATTGAATGTGACTTAACCACATGCAATGCTACTTACTCTAATACAACAGAAATCTGTAAATACAACATGGTTTGTAACAAGAAGGGTTGGAAGAACTTGACTCCATCAAACCACTTATTGATCGCTCAGTTTCTGATTCAGAATAGCACAGACCTGGTTGTACATCATGGCAAGATCAAAGAAGCTGCTATATCATTTGGAGTCAGTTGTCGAACTATTCGATACATATGGGAGGCTGCAAGGGAGCAAATGATAGCAAATGTTCCAGTCAGTTTCAAAGCAAAGAATCTTGGTATTGGAGTAATAAGCACTGAACTAAACATAGATATGATGAAAAACATACCATTCTCGAATAGGGGCACCATAAGGAGGTTTGTCAAGGAATTAAAAGTCAACAAAAGTAAGGTAGGCATGTGGGTTAAATCTGGAAAGATAAAATCACACACCAATGCCATAAAGACCTGCTTTAATTGAAGCCAACAAGCTGCAAAGACTCAAGTACAACCTCAATTCATTACGTTTTGACAGCCAAACTAGTAAGACAAGGTACGAATCTATGCACAATGTCATTCACATAGATGAAAAGTGGTTCTATATGCAAAGGTGCATCGAGAGGACATACAAATTCCAAGATGAAGAAGAACCTTATAGGTCTTGTAAATGCAAGCGCTATATACCAAATGTTATGTTTATGTGTGTTGTTGCAAGAGCAAGATATTCAAGTCAAGGTGTACTTGAGTTTGATGGAAAATTTGATATTTGTTCCTTTACAACACAAGCACCGGCTCAAAGAAATAGTAGAAATAGAGTTAGAGGGACTTTGGCGACTAAACTCATAGAGTAAATAACCAAAGAAGTCATAAAGGAATGCATTTTGCAACAGGTATTAGTTTTAGCTATCAGATTTTATTCTCATCATTTAGCTTATTAATCTAGTAAGCCTCCATAATGGATTCTAACAGCTTATCAAGCTTATAGAGCCCATTGGTGACATTACTATCACATATTTTTTTCATTTAACAGATTATACCAGCAATCAAGGCTAAGTGGCTAGCAAATGCAAACAAAACAATCATAATTCAGCTAGACAATGCCAAGCCACATATCAACAATTTTGATCAAGAATTTAGAGTTGCTGCACCATCAGATGAGTTTCAGATACAACTAATATGTCAACCACCTAATTCATCAGACACAAATGTGCTTGATTTGGGCTATTTCAGGGCCACACAATCATTACAAGTGGATACACCATCTAACTCAGTGGAACAATTGGTGAACAATGTGTTGAAGTCTTTTGAAGACTTGCAGGTAAGCAAACTTAACAATGTGTTTCTAAGTTGGCAGACATGCATGATAGAAGTGATGAAGCTAAAGGGACATAATAGCTATAAGTTACCACAAATTGGAAATACTGCATTACAAAGGTAAGGGAATCTGTCAACCACATTAGAAGTGGATGAGGATGTAATAAGAGAAGGGATAGAACATTTAATTGCAAACGAACAGGCAGCTGACACATATGACATAGGTGGGTTGATGAAAAAATTAGGGTATATTTAGGGCCAAGTAATAGATAAATTTGCATTTTGAGATAGTGTTTTCAGCATAAACACAATATAATGTATATTTCACTTAGGTTGTAAACACTGTCATTTCTATGTTGTATATCAGGAAGCGGAAGTAATGTATTAGTGGTTATTTTCTTTTTCTATCCCCCAACCCTCAGCAAAAAATCATCATTGGGTTCCACAATTACTGTCACCAGACAATTAAGGAAGCTAAGGTTTAAACTAGCAGCAAAAGTAAAGCCACACACTTTAGACACTTTAACTCAACCTAAAATAATTGATTATGCATCAAGCATTCAGTTATGTAGCTTAAACCAACAAGTATAAATACAAGGTGTTTAAACTATCAACATAAACAACATCATACATTTGAAACATCTTGGCTGTAAGTGTGCAAGTTCATTCACGACTCAACAGAGGGAGTAACTATTTAAACTATTAGTATTACCAGTATCACTTAGTTTAAACTCTTTCACACTTGATTACAAAATTTGATTAATCATTTTAATCCATAACAACATCTTAACCCAACATATACAGGGACAAACTTGTTTAAATTATAAGCATAATCAACATCACACCGTTCAAACAACGTAGGTACACATATGTGGCAACACCAACAACATATTTTGCAATTAAGTGAACTTAAACCCATAAAATTAACCGACATGCATAGAGCCTCCATAATGTATTCGAATAGCACAAATCAAGCATAAGAACACATTGGTGATAATAAATGCAAAGATCAAGATTTAACCAGCATACTGAGCAACAGATCAAGAGATCCCCCACAAATCACTCACAGACCTTAGATCTAACAACATATAAGAGCAATAGATCCACAAAACCCCAAATATTGGGCACAAATCTCAGATCTAACAAGATATATAGCAAAAGATCAAGAAAAAAGAAAAAATATCCGATATCTAGTAGAAGCAAAATAACCTTCATGAAGATCGAAAACCAAAGGATCAAGTGCTGCATGAAATGATCTCGTACTCTTTCGTATCTAGCCACGAACCTTTAACATGAATCAGAGCTGCTAGATCAACCTCGTGAGGCCCAAGACCTTCGGTAGGTTGAGAGGCGGAACACAGATCCAAATGAAAATCTGGTTCCTTCTCCTCTGAAATTTTGGAAAGATCTAGCGGCTTTGGTGTCTCGAGGACGAAAGAATCCGAATAATACACCCCCGCAAAAGCTAAATTGTCCATCGAAATCGGGACCAAAGGGTGTTGAAACACTGAGATTTCGAGAGTAAATTACAGGATCTGTGAGAAGGTTGAAGAAGATGAGAGAGAAGTAGGGTTTATGGGGGTTAGAGTAGTGGATCCGCTAGGGTTTGAAGTTGAGAAGGTTGAAGAAGATGAGAGGAAAATAGTGTTTGTGAGTGTTAGAGTAATGGATCGAATATGATCCAAAAGGGGGTGTAAATGAGGTAGCTGAAATGGGTTGGGCTGATTTTGTGGTCTGGGTTGGGTTAATTAGGTGATAGGTTTATTAGTGGGGTATAAATTAGGAGGTTTTAATTAGTGGGAAATGGTGATTTAGTAATGGTGTTTCATTAAATAGAGTATAATGTGGAGAGTAGAAAGTGTGAGAATTCTTCCATTATTAAGAAGTGTGCAAGTTTGCTTAGGACGGACGAAAACGAAAAATGTGCAAATTCATTCAAGACGAAGGAAGTATTCTTTATATGATCTCGGTAAAAATAGAATTTCTTTTAAAATATTAATGTGTAAGAACTTAATTTTTTTTTTTTTTTTTTTATGGAGTAATTTATTTCTTCCACTATATGATTTGTTTATAGTTACAAGTAAATAGTATACTTGGACGTTGTATAAGTAATGCATAATGAATAATATCTAAAGAGATAAAGATAATCACTTTGAATGGCTAAAAAGATATTTACTCGGCTTTGATATTGACGCCCATATAAATAAATTTCATAACTCGCTTATGTTTATTACTCCAATGTCTTATATATTTCCTATGTTCACATTCTCTATTTCCAACAAATTGTGTATAGTTTTCATGTATTTTATTTTATATTTTATACATTTGTAATCTTTTATATAAATAATCTATCAGTTTCTAATATATGCTTATGACATTATACTATGACAATTACACTATGGCAATGTTTGGTTGGAGTTGAGGTGGCTGGGCTGGGGGAAGTAGTTGGATTTAGTGGCTGGGAGAAGTAGCTGGAGATGTTTGGTTGGATGGTTGGGGTTGTGGTTGGAGTGTGATATTTAATTATTAATTATAAAATGTGATGTGGTATGTGTAAGAGGTAGTTATTAATGATTGAGAGATGATTAAAGTAGTGTTTTGATTTGTGATTGATGCCCCCACCAAACCCTAATACCCCGGCTTGGTCAAACCCGCCCAAAGAAACATAAGGTTGGATTGACCCAATTGATGAGAGGTTGGGCCAACCCCAACCAAACATGCACTATTTTTTTAAGATAGAGATTGATTATAAAGTAGAAAATTCTGTAAGCACAAAAAGTTATAGCTAGAAAAAAATCATGCAACCCAATTGTAAGGGAATGATATTGACAAATTAAAAAAAAAAAACAAAAAGAAAACCACAATAGTTATAGTTTAAGCATATATGAATACCTAAAGTTTCAACCCGGTCATGATGAAAATAGATGGACACTGATTGTAGCTTAAACATATGAGGATAAAAATATCCTAGTTAAAGAAGTTGCAAACTATTATTATGTGCTCACCAATTAACTTTTTTCTTCCGCAAACTTACATAACTATTAGAGAAAAAAAGAAGACTCGAACAACAATAAAGAGAAAAAGACGAAAGATCCATTAAAAATCAAAGATAAGAGGCTGCACCAGATATGAAAAACTAGAAACACTCATAAAAATAGTGATTAAAGATCATACAACACATTAAAAAATGCAAAAAAACCAAAACCAAAACAAATCTAAAAAGAGAAAAAATAAAGAAAAAAAAATAAAAAAGACAAAGAAAAAGTAAAAAAAAAAAATAATGAACACACTAGAGCAATACTAGTTGGACTAAAATGAAAAGCTAACAACCAGGCAAAGTCCAAACAGAAAATAGGCCACATCCTGGCCATCAATCACATATACTATTTTAATCGAATAAAATACCACAGTATATTCCTTTAATTTCTTACTATAAAACCATTGTAACACAGATTAACACAGAGCCGCCCTCTCCACTCTCCTGAATCTCCCACCCCCGTACCCCCACCCTCCCCCGATATGGGCCCACCAACGCCCCAGCCACCGCCAACCGCAACCAAAATCAAACGCACAACCAGCACCGGTGGCGGAAGCGGCTCCATCGTCCTCGAGAAATACCAGCTCGGCCGCCTCCTCGGCCGCGGCAGCTTCGCAAAAGTATACCTCGGCCGATTAATCGACAACACCGACACTGAAGTCGCCATTAAAATTATCGACAAGGCGGCCACTGTAGATGCCGCCATGGAGCCGCGCATCGTTCGAGAAGTCTCCGCTATGCGCCGCCTACAGCACCATCCGAACATCCTTAAGCTCCACGAAGTCATGGCTACCAAATCGAAGATCTACCTCGTCATGGAACTCGCCCAGGGCGGCGAGCTTTTCGCGAAATTGAGCCGCTGCCGTAGATTTTCTGAAGGCGTGGCTCGTAAATACTTTCAGCAGGTGGTTTCTGCGCTCCGATTTTGTCACCAGAATGGCGTGTTCCACCGCGATATTAAGCCGCAGAATCTCCTCCTCGATCAAAACGGTTTGTTGAAAATTACTGATTTTGGTCTTTCTGCGCTTACCGAACATAAATTAGATGGTTTAGTTTACACCGCTTGTGGTACGCCAGCGTACACCGCGCCGGAAGTAGTCTACCGGAAAGGCTACGACGGCGAAAAGGCGGATGCTTGGTCGTGCGGAGTTTTACTCTACACCTTCTTAGTTGGTAGCTTACCTTTTGATGATGGCAATTTATCAAACATGTACCGTGCTATGCACCGTAGATCTTTCGAATTCCCTGATTGGGTTTCGAAGTCGGCTAAGATAGTTATATACCGTCTCTTGGATCCAAATCCAAGTACAAGACTTAGTCTCGACGATTTGCTTAAGCTTTCATGGTTTAAGAAGTCATTTTCGCAAGAGAATTTGAGGTGTGATCAGAATGTAGGATCGGAGTTTCTTGAGCCGAAGGAGTTCAGATACCTTCCCAGAGTGAATGCTTTTGACATAATATCAATGTCATCTGGGCTGAATTTGTCCGGCCTCTTTGAAGCTGAGACGAACAGTAAGGAGGTTCGATTTACGAGTGGGATGCAGGTGGGGAGGATTGAGGAGAAGGTGATGAAGGTTGGTGGGGAATTTGGATACAGAGTGGATAAGGGGAAGGGAGGGGGACTGAGGCTAGTTAAAGGGAGGGTGGTTTTGATGGTGGAGATATGGGAGGTGGCAGTGGAGTTGTGGTTGGTGGAGCTGCGGCTGATCGACGGCGGAGTTGAATTCGGGGAGGTGCAGTGGGGGGAGCTGAGATCTGGGCTTGGTGATGTTGTGCTTTCATGGCATGGGGAGGTTTCTGGGTGATTCTAGATGGTTCTAGACTGACTGGGGTTGATGGAGTTAACATTGATCATAGGGTGGGGGTGGGGGTGGGGGGTGGGTAGAAGTGTTTTGCTTGAAAAAGTTAGAAAATGTGCTCTTTGTGAGCATGGATTGTAACTGTGTAAATCGATTCTGGTTTGATGAAATGGTTTAGTTGCATAGAGATTCTTGATTCTTGTCTTTGGTTTTCTTGATTCTTATAATATTGCTTGACTAATTACAGTAAGTTGATTTGTTATTTTGATCTCGGACAACATAATCTGAAATCTGCAGCTTTTGTGAGAGTTGAGTAGATAATTAACGGGTAATTCTTACCTAGCCAGTCGGAGTAGGTAACCCCGTTCATTTGGTGGTGGAGAGCAAATTCTCCATTTGTACTCGACTAAGTAGATAAGAATCTTTCAGATTCACTTATAGGCGTATAACAATATCATCATCATTAACTGTAGTATACTGTTTTAATAAACTCTTGTATGCTTGATCGACATTCTTTGAGTTCGGTTGTGCCCCAAGCTATTGTGGAATATCTCCGTCAGCTTAGTGGTACACATCATAAAGCTTATGCATAACCAATTGACATAGCACCCTACCGTGAAGGCCTACCAGATTTCTTAGTTGTGGCGTAGCCTACTTATAATCTGTCAATCTGCAATTTTTGTGAGAGTTGAGTAGAGGATTAACGGCTATTACTTACCTATCCAAACGGATTTTTATGAGAGTTGAGTAGAGGATTGACGGCTAATTCTTAACTATCCAGATGGAGTAGGCGACCCGCCGTTCATTTGGTGAATTCTCTATTAGTACTTGACTGAGTTGGTAAGAATTTTCCGGATTTACTTCTGGGTGTACATACAATATTAGAAGATCATAATCATCAACCGTAGTATGCTGTTTCCTGAATAAAGTCTTGTATGTTTGATCAACATTCAAACTCCAAATCATATAATTAATGAATATAATTGTTGGTGCAGATCAAACCATTAATGGGATACAATGGCCCTGCAGTTGTTCATATTATTTTCTAATAAATGGAAGTGGAAGGGTAGGGAATGAGAATGAATGATAACTCAATCTCATTTATAGTGTTTGATACATAATAAATAAGTTAATCATTACCTCATTTTTTTAGCAATTCCCCCAACTTTATTCCATAATATGATTAACCCCTCATTCATACCCATTACCATTGCCATTAATGATTTGCAACCAAGCGGACCTTTAATGAAAAATAATAAGCCCTTAATACAAGAATTGTGTGCCTCATTGCCATTGATGATTTGCAACAAAGCGGACCCCTTAATGAAAAATAATTAGCCCTCAATAGAAGAATTTAATGCCTGACTCTTGAATACAGATACGAAGTTATGGGGAGACGCTTTGGAAAGTATTAAAGAAAATATATAAGCCCCATGTCTTAATAGAAGAATTCTGGCTCCGTCCCTACTTGAACAGTGGCACGATGGGAATTTTATTATGACTCGACCCGTAAACTAGGTCCGAGGAATTCAAATTGTCTTCCGGTTTTAATAATGAGTCCGTGGGTGGTCACTACTAATATTAAATCCATGTCCATGGCTGAAAATAGTTAAGATTGAAGGTGTTCAAGGATTAAGATGCAGGCACCGCTAATATTTTTAAAACTGGCGAGACGATGCCAGTAAATTATCAAGACATGGAATAATCGACAAATGTATAGGTGAGGCCACTAAGCAATGCACAATGCATATTATAATCTCGTGAGATGATGTCACCAGACAATCAAGAATTATACTAAATATATATCATAATCTTTTGATGCAATTTCACTAAACTACTCTAAGCCACATTTGCAGTTCTTTTCTTTGTATATTTCGATTTGAAATAATTGATAGTACTTGTCAGTTTTTATTTTCTTTGAGTGGGATGATAATTAAACTCCTGATCGATACTTATTGGCTCTATCCTAAAAGTTTACGTCTACCTCCAACTATATCCCGTTTAGGTGCTAGACGAATTTTTTTCCTCGACTCCTCCCCATCTAATCCTACTTAGACCGATTAACACCGTCTAAATCTCAATTAAGTTTCAGAATCTAATCTACCGTTCGACTAACATTTAACGTCTTTTAAAACATTTCTAATCAAACTCCCGGTCGACACTAGTGGTTGCAGATGATTGCTTCCGAAGTAAATTCGAATGTGGTGGTGAGTCTAAATATGTATGACAATATTGAATAACTATGCAAAATTCAGATGAATTTTTCAAAATATGAACGTTAAAAAAAAAAAATTAATTGATGTACATCACATCAACATGGCTACTACAACTCAAGTGGGCGTGGGCTGGGCTAACCTGCTACGGGTCGGGACTAGCTTTGTTTGGACTGGGTTATGATGAGTTTGGGTTTTTTAGCGGGTCTGGGTTGAGCTAAACAGAGGATTTGAGCCCACAATGACTCAAATAGTCCACATAATTCGGACCTAGTAATCCGCTACATTTTATGAGCGGAGCCTGGGTCGACCCGTGACGAGCTGGACAAGACCAATCGACCCACTCGACAACTATACCCTAACCTTCACATTATGATAAGGCAGTGTCAATAAGCTATAAGGGCATGAACATAGAAATCAGATTGTTACATGGCAACTAACATAAGGCATAAGTGTTTCTTTTATACTATTATACTATTATATTCTTTTGTGACATAATTAATTAATACTCCCTCTATTTCTATTTCAGAATGAAAGTGGTATTTCACCAGGAGAAAACTTTTTATTTTGATCAATTATATGATTCTCTAAAACCATTACTTTGCTAATATACGATTTACATTATTTTTATATTTAATTTATTCAATCATACGTGATTTATTCGTGAAATAAAAAAAAAAATCAATCTATTATTTGGAGTAATACAGCGAGACATTAACTCTTGAAATATGACTATTATTCAGAAGAAAAAAGTTTTTGAAACATAATACTCATTATGAATTTTATTTTTTTTGTTTTATATTACTCCCTCCGTCCCGGCTTGATTTGTCAACTCTGGTCGGGCACGGAGGTTAAGAAAAAACAGATTTTGTGGAATTTTTGATTTTTTCAAAGGTAAAAATTAATGGTAGAGATTGTGATTGAAATTTTTCTTTTTGAACTGACAAAATTATTTGGGAAAAATAAGAAAGACAAACACGAAAATTAAGTCAGGAGCATAAATGACTATATAATCTTCTTGGGCCACCTCTTGATAAATGGGCTGATTCTGTAAATAGGTAGGATTGTATAGTGGGTTGATCCAAAAAAACTGACCTTTAAACACAGCCCATTCTGTCAAAGGCCGATTCTCAATTTAGTATGTGTAATGTGTGTTTGCTGCCAAATTCCCTCCTCACACCTTCATTTGGCGCTCAGCTTCTCCCCAAGGTTTCAGCGGTAGGGTTTATCTCTCTCTCTTTTATTTATTCCTTTTTTGTTTTGTAATTTTATAATTGTTTTCAATTACTTCAATTTTGGTTCCGTTGGTGTTGAATGCACTAATTTTAGGATTGAATCTCAAATTTCGCACGATCATTTGTATTATTTGGCTATTAATTTCACAATAAATTGCTCAATCTGAGAATTTCTGTGATTAGAGGCACAAGGAGCAGAGAAATGTCATTTAAGCTGTAAATTAGAGTAGAGCCTTCGTTTTTGTTCATTTATGTTCATTGCTCATCTTATATATTTCTCGAAGAATTATGTTTAATATGCTGCGCTTCGATCCTAGGTTAAGTTTATGCATTCAAAATTGATGAAAAAATATTTGGACTTCGAATGTGATGTTTTTTGGTCTAATTCCATTTGCAAGACTTACTGCTAGTTGTTACCAACCAGTTGTGTTACTCTGCCGAACTGTAGAAGGAATTGTAGAAAGAGTTGTAGCAGCTGATTTTCTAACTCTATTATCACGATAGAGATTGTACGATTTTATATAGCGTCTTGATCATGGCTAGCCAAGTTATGGTGTTTTGGTTAAAGCTTCACATTTCAGACTTTGAGATGTAGTTTAGTTTTGAGGAATGTGCAATGTCATTTGTAAATTATTTTCAAATTAGGCTGTTGGTGCTATTTCTTATATATTGTTTTCGTATTGGCATTAGTTTTCAGTTTCTTTACAGTTTAGACGGTTTCCATCATTGTTTAAAGGGTGCTTTCATAAGCATGTTCACCAGCATCACTTAATGGTGAGATCTGAACATAATGTTCTGTTTTCTTGAATTAAAAAGGTGGCAAATATGGTTAGGGGTGAGATTTCTAGGCTGGTTTCAGGTACCCAACCCAAGCGGAGTTTAAGCCGATTGGGGCGGGTTCTGCGAAGATTAGCGGGTACGGGTATACATGAAGCCAACCTAAATCCTGAAACCCGACCTGTTCACTGCCCTACATATGGTGCCATTTGATTCACCCAGGATAGAAGCATGGGATTGAAAAATACCTATAAAGTCCATGACTTGGTGTGACATTTGTGAAATTTATCGTGTAACTTACTGTTTGTATTATCATATCTCTTTGTCTAACAAATATGAAAATCTGTCTTTTCTGAGAAAGAAAGATCATTAAACACATACCTCTCTCTTTCTCTGTCATACGAACAATGTAGGGCACAAAGCCACCTGTTGCTTGAACTAACTAAATTGGGGAGACAAGGAAGTGAAACTTTCTGTATATCAAATGGTTGAGGTATGGTGGACCCTACTGGGCGCTGCTGCTGTTCCCGTTTTCTTTGCTGGTAAAGCTCTCAGAACGAAAGCAACCCATGCTGAGGAGCTACGAATTAAGAGTGCGCAGGGGAGAGAGAGGAGTGCTGATGAAGTTTTTGTGTGTGAGCGAGTTTGCACATCGAAGAGAATGTTGAAGAAAGTCGGTGCGTTCTCCAAGGATCCCATCCCAGATTCATGTGTTACGGTATGTGGTGCTTCTGAACTTGATGCTTGTGCTGATGCCTGTGTCAGAACTGTGTGCGTCAACCAACATCAGGTACCTAACTGGAACGATGTTTGCCTCCGACGATGTCAGAACGAATGTCTTAAATTATCTACTTCTCGCTTTTCGTGATGACTTGTCGTACTATATCTGTTTATTTCATCCTATCTGTGCTTAAAAATTGTGGTCTCACTGGTATCTTAGGGGATGTAAACTTGCCAAATTTGCTTTATGCAAGGAAGCAATTCTTTTGATCACTATTGTAAAAAGTTTCCGTTTATCTCTGGCTAAGTGCTAGCCTACCTTCGGCCACCTTTTGTTGATTTGGTCCTGTCTAACCTTGCCAAGTCCCTTTTAAGTCTAGGGGTGAGCAAAAATCGGTTCGGTGACCGAACTGATCCGATTAGCAAGACTTGGAAATCGAAAATCATAAACAAACTGAAACTAAATTGAACCAAATTATCACTTGAACTCAGGTTCCCATTAACTAATACTTTAGTTAGATATACTACTAAGGAATATAAATTCTACCATAAATACAACGAACCATTTGATCCAAAGTAATATATTAAAATATGACATAAAAAGATAAATCTTATAGCATATATGTGAAATAGTAGACTAAAATTACGGGTTGGGTTTATATACATTTATAATAATTAATAAAGAATTTATAATTTTGTTTGGTTCGGATATATCAGTGGTAAAACCGAAAATTCTACGAAAAGAAACCAACCAGCCAAACCTTTATTTCAAAAACGAACGAAATCTTGAATTTTGGTTTGATCGATTGGTTTCTTCGGTTTGGACCAATTTTTGCTCGCTCTATTTAACTCCTAGGTTCTTGATTAGTAGATGTGCATCTTGCATTTTATTTCTATATTATTTTTCACTCTTTAGGAGTCATTATTAGACATGCAAACATAACTAGAATATGCATCATTACAAGATACAACTACAAGATCATGTAGACAAATGCACATAGCAAATGTGCTCTTTTCAAGATATTATCATCTAGAGTTTCTTCAAAACTAAAGGAGCACCATACTGTGGATAAATGGTGAAATCAACGCACGGGGCGTGGACATAAGTTGGCGACAGATCAAACGAAAAGCTGCGAATGACCATTGATACAAAGAGTTTGAGCTCTATTAGAGACAAACTTTGAGCAATGCAGATGCGAGGGCCCCAGCCGAATGGCATAAATGCAGTCTCTCGTTTCGTTGCTTTCGCTACTCCCTCTGCAAACCTTTGTGGTTTGAATTCTCCGGCATCTTCACCCCAGATTTTTTTGCTTCGCTGTAGCATAAGCAGCGGAATTGTTAACAACGTGCCTTTTGGGATGTTGTATTCCCCTAACTTTGTGTCGTCTTCGACTACTCTGGAGAATTCCATTCCTGATGGGAATAATCTCAGCATCTCGTGCATGATCATTGTTATCTGCAATTAAATGGAAAAGAAATAGGTAATGTTATCTTTCCTGCCCATGATTTTTCTCTTCAATATTCATGTTTCTAAACATATTTTTGGATAATCATTTGACAAACTATTACTTGAAAATACTATTGCATTTTTTACTTGAAAGTATAGAAATATTCTTTAGCTATTACCTTTTTTTTTAGATTTTTCTTTAGACAGTAAACTTAATTAGTGCTTTAGGTTGTGTTTGGATAGGGCTTGAGTTGGTTTGAGGAAATCCCGAATTTGAAATCTCGACACTGAACAATTGATGAATACTGAAAATGTATGTTTATGATAAGATTATGTAGGGAGTGATTTTACTGTAGGTGTTACATCTCAGCAGAAAAAAAAATATTGTTTTATTACTCCCCCGTCCAATAAAGATAGATTTACAGGAATTTTCCCACATATTTAAAAATTGAAGTTAATATAACTGAAGCATTAAATTTTATCTGCATTTTCCGTTTACACCTTACATCTCATTGAATGTTGAATTATTTGGTTGATGTGGAGAATTTTAAGGCATTTTAATTAGGAGTAAACATAAAAACAAACAATTAATTATGGGTTTTATGTAGTAAGTAGTCTATCTTTGTGAGACGGACTAAAATGGAAAGTTAGTTTATCTTTGTGGGACAAATGGAGTAATCTATTTGAAAGAGATGAGTTGGGAAATGAAAAAATAGATGAATAATATCCCCATCCCCAAAGATAACTTACTTTCCATTTTAATTTGTCCCACACAAGTAGACCACGTTGGCACTTACTATAATAAGAACATCATAATTGTTTATCTCCATGTTTGCCCCTAATTAATGTGTCTTGATATTCTCTACATCAGCCAAATTTCTTCAAACATCAAATGAGATGTTGGGCATAAAAGGAAAATGCAACTAAAATTTAATGTTTTAACTATATCATCAACTACTATTTTTTAATCTGTGTGAAAATAACTGTAGGCCTATTTTGTTCGATAGAGGGAGTATATGATGGATATTCGATTGAGGGAGTATATGATGGAAATAATAATAGGGTCATATTTCATTGGACTACAAAATCTGGTCCCTATGCCCAAAACAAACATAGTTGAAATCCCAAATCGTCTTGAGAAATCTTGAAACAACCAACTCTTTGGGTGTTTGTTTATTTAATGTTGGAGGAAGTTGGAATACTGTAGGGTGGGGGAAATAAAGTCGAAAGAGAAAGTTGAATTCAATAAATGAGTGTTTAGTTTTGTTGGTTGGAGATTGGGTTGATGTTTGTTTATAGTGTAAAAGGTGACATGATGTGTGTAATATATTGATAGCAACCATAAAGGAAACACGACCCGAGAGTGATAAGTAGACACACCCTTTATGTTTACACACATGGTGGATTTTGTCTGTCTTTTCACTTTTAGGATCTTGATTTTGTTTTACAGATTCTGCTACTAGGTAAACATTTGCATACATACCATAAAATACAGGATAAAGAGTAAATTATAGTATAAGGGGATGTTTGCAAATAATTGTGCTGTTAAAAAAATGATTTAAATCGATTTTTGTGGGAAAATCAGAATTATTTTGTGTTAAGAAAATAAATGATTTTGGCCTAGAATCTGCTTTAAGTTGGGGGATAATAGTTTCTCAGATCATATTTTAAGTGATTTTTAAGCAGTTTTAAGTGTACAAACACTTCAAAATCACACCACAAAAGTGATTTTAAGTCAAAAGAGTTTGCAAAGACCCCAAGAATCACATCAAGAAGCTGGTGAACAACGAAAAAGCTTACAATCTTCAGCTGGCCCAGGTCGTCCAAACTGATCTCCTTCTTCACTCCGAACACTCGAAAAACCTCCTCTCTAGCTCGATTTTGCCAATTTTGATGAATTGAAAGCATGATCATGATCCAACACAGTACTTTGGAGCTAGTTTCAAACCCTGCAAAGAAGAAAAACTTGCATTGTCCAATCACATCCTCAACAATCCTCCGACGATCTCTTTTATTTCGACTGTTTTCGTCATACAATTCTTCCAGGAATATGTCCAGTAAGTCCTCCGTATCACTTCTAGTTTCTCTGGCCTTTCTCTTCTGCAGCCTTTCGTTGATCATGGAGGTAAATGATGCTCGTACCGATTTCTCAATTTCTTTTGCTCTTTGGTTTCTTTTTGTTGGGAAATACCTGTTTGGGAAAGGTAGAACATGGCAAGATTGATTAATAGTAGTGTAGTGTGGGCTAGGGATGGGTATTTGCGGGTTATCGGGTCAGTACTCGCGTTGTCGGGTTAGGTACCCACCTTGTTGGGTGCCTGATAAAAATTACCCACAGAACAGCCAAATCATGTGGATACCGACCCGGCGAGTACCCGAGCAGGTTGAGCTGGATTTTGTCGAATGGGCATAATAAATATGTCTTTTCTATCGTTTTTAGTGAAAAACAAGCTTGCGGCGGGAATGACAATAAGGCAATTTGCATTAGCAAGAACGTTCATGTTCTTTAAAGAAACCATAGATGACGAAGTTGGATAACTCAAGTGGCATATCATCTGCTACTTAGGCTTTTGGTCCTGGGTTCGAGTCACCGTGGAGGAGGGGAGAATTTTTTCTTTGTTTTTAGATTAGGAGGAAAAAGAAAAAAATTAAAGAAACCAAGATGAACGAATCTATATTCAGGTATCTAAGAAACCCAATGGATATAAAAAACCTGACCCGGCATAAACCCAAAAAATCCGACTCAATTGGGTAAAATCTGTCTACCTGAAGCTTTCCAAACAAATTTACCCCATCAGGTGAAGTCATGTAACTTATGAGCAGGGATAAACCCAGTAAGTCAACTTTTCAATTGCTAGAATTTGATTGTTTCTTAAGCCGGAATTTGAAGTTCTCGTAGATAACTGCATGATTGTATATGACCGTTTCAAATTGGAGTTTTCATTTTTTCGATATTAAAAATGACGTGTACGTGTGATAAACAAGATGACATAAAGGACATACCAAAATCTACGTGAACATAAATTCATTGGAAATAACCAATTTCACATGGAGTTATCCAACAAAAATTCGTAAATCAGCTAGAAAATGACCGAACTCGAGTAATTAGATAGATGCGTGACTAGCTTTGGGACCATCTGTAAATTAATTACAGGATAAGTGTCGCAATTTTGCTGACATATCATCAAAACTAAAATAATAACTTAAAAGAACGGCGGGCGGTAGTACTTACTTTTCACCAGGTAGAGTGACTGAATAGAGAGCCAATTTCCCCAAATTTGACAGCTCCGAGAGCTGAAGAAATGTCTGCTTGATTTGCTGAGTATACGTAGAGTTAAACATCAATCGTGCAAGTACTGAGCTCGTGAATACCTCAAGATACGACGACACATCAACGACGGAAGAACCCCCACCATCGGATGTCAGCGCTTTCCATTGTTCTAGAATGTCCTCACAACACTCTTGAATTGCAGGCACCATTGTCTTATCATGAACACCACCAAATTAGGATATCATAAAGTTGGAGTTGCATAAGGTGTGCACAATACGGTCTTAATTGAAATAAAAGATCGAAGTCCACCGAATTAAAATTTGGATTAGGTTTTTATATTTTGATTTTGGATTTTAGTTTTAATTTCTTACACCTCTTATCTCTCTATTCTATTTCGTCGGCTCTCTGAAATTTAGCTATTAAAGCTTAATCATGATCTACTTTTTACTTGTTTCCAGAGAACCCTTTTCGTTCTGACTCCATCTTTCTTAGGGTATATTTGTTTATAAATTGAGTGAGACATGATAAATTTGGACGTGAAATTGTTAGGACGTATGAATCTAAATGATGGTAGAGATCTTATATTTGTTCAAAAATGTAATAAGGTAGGATTTGTAAAAGTTGCAATTATTATGTTAAAAAAATAATGAATAAATATTAAAAAAATAGTGTATGGAGAGAGATAATAGAATAGACTTGTATTTAATTGAACTAAAAAAATCCTAATTTTAAGTTCCCATCCAAATCTAAATTTGTATTAGCCCGTCCTCCATCCGAACAAACAAATTCGTAAACAAACGTACCCTTATTGTTATGGACTGAAATTTATTTGTTTTGGATGTAATATTTGTTTATCTTGTTACCCAAACCGTCAAAAAATCCTAATCTCGGGTTTTCTTTTCTAGATGTTAGTAGTGAAAAAAGAAAAAAGAAAAAAAGAAGTACTAATTCAATGAACTTTCCATGTTTCTATGATACTAGAATAAAATAAAAATAGGAAATAAAATAAATGGTGTAAGAATATAGCAAATATTAGTACGAAATCTAATCCACTCAACAGAAATACGTTATCCAGGAAATCTTGCCTTTATGGAAGTTCCTATTATTTTTTATTGCACGGCGATCTTATCTATCTATACGTGTGTAACATGTAAAAAGAAAAAGGATATCTAGGTTAAACAACTGAACATTTTTATTCGGTTACTTAGGCCTCTAACTCGAACAATTTGGTTTCTATTTTCGGTAGATGTCATAATTCGGGTGGTCCGACTTGATCAGGCTCAATTCATCGGGTCAACATTATATGTCGGGTCGGACTGGTTCAAAATTTCATTGGACAAAAGATTATCGATCCCGACACAGTATATTCCCCTTAGATATACTAAGATTTCTGGGTTAGCCTGTGGCCTCTCAGACTTTTAGCCTATCGGGTCAGGCCTATTGGGTCCGACAGTACTTCAGACCTACATTCTTATGACCTAGCTTATCTAATATGTCGGACAAACTAGGCTAATCCATTAAGCCGGGTTAATTTTGTCAGCTCTAATTTTTAGTATGATCGATTACTTAGGGTTTGGAAAGCGAACGATTTGGATAACTGAACCGAGAACTTGTAATATAACTAGTTAAAAGGTTGATGAAAAATGGGTGAACTTGGCTCACCTTGCACCTTTCCATGTGAAAGACCGGGCCGAGCTTCGAACGGGCCTCGGCCCATTCATCGCCCTCCATAGAAGCAATGCCGCTAAGCAGCATCTTGTTTATGTGATTAGATATTTTGATGGACTTTTGATACGTACGGTATTTGATCATCATCTCTCTGATAAGACCTGTCTCCATTACTAACAACCTTGGTCTTGGCCCTGACCAGATGAACGTTAACTTTCCTGCATGTTTATTACTTGTAAGATTATTATCATACAATTCTACTCTTCTACGGGTTATTGTGCACCAACTCATGTGTCAAGCTCTCATCGAATGCAACTAACTACTTCATTCATAATTTAGGGATGAAATCTTTACACATCAGCGATGACACATTAAGTTGTCCCCCATAAATAAAGGAGTATTTTTGTATTATCATAATTGACGGATATATACTAATATACTATAATAAAATGCGAGGTTAGATAATTTTTACTCATTTTGGTTCCTTGTTCGGCAGTGGTGGTTAAAATGGTCAAATGAGATGAGTAGTTCTTTTATAGCCACATTTTCCATGACCATATTTTTAGGTATTTTTAAGGGTAAAGTATCTTAGTACATTTAATTATGTGGAGCTAAATATGTAATATACATCTAGAAGGTTATGACCTTCGATATCTTTAATATGTGTTTTGTAAACAGTGACCTTTTATTCCTTTGATATATCGAAAGTCACTGTTTATACTAAAAATCGATATCAACATATATCAAAAGTTATATCCTTTGACTCAAAAAATGGTCTTTGATGTGATGCTGCATTTATAAACTTCTATTCATTAAATGTGATGTCTTTTTAAGGAAAAATGACTTAAAATAAATACTTTTAACAAGTGACTAAAATTCACATACCATTGTAGAATTTAGATAAAAACACCAATATGAGTTTCTTTTTTTTACTTATTTAGGTTGTGATGCATTAAATTATAGGGGAGAATTGTAAAAATGTCCGGTAGTTCTAAACTCAATAATTTATCTTTTTAATTTCTCAAATTTGGTCCACTTTTAGTTGGAGATTGAAATTTTCATTAAATAATTGCACGTGCACTAGACATGATCGTATTAAATTGAAGATTTCTTTTTTTCCAAATAAAATTTAGTTCTCACGGTCATTTTGGGTACGTCTGTGATGTCACGTTGTTTATCAGGATGGCAAGTCCATGACACTGCAAAGTTAGAAAAATGAAAAACTCCAATTTAACTTGTTCATATACGGTGCACAAATAATTATCAAGTGCGTATTTCAAATTCTAGTTTAAAAGCGACCAAATTCAAGCAATTACAAGGTAAATGACTAAATTCGAGAATTTGACTTATTTTAAATCAATCCTAAATTACATGATGACATATGCAATTGTCCAAAACTACACTGTACCGTATTTTTGGATGGCGTCGAGGATGTTTGGCATGAGACGAGGAACAATGTCGTCGTTAAGACCAAGAGGTTTCGCGTAAGCTTTCTCGTACATCCGGTCGGTGTCTCTGCTGTCGCCGTACAAGAATTTGTACGGACTCCCTTTGATACCTTGCTGTCGGAATATCCTCTCCATCTTCTTCGGTTTCAGCCAAACCCAGGTGAAGAATTGCCATGTCCACACCACTAGAATGAAGATCACTGGTATTACGGTTAATTCCCACATTTCTCTTTTTTGTTTTTTTATGTTGTAGTTGTTTATCGTGTTTGTTTTGATCAGCTTTCGCCGAAAAATCTACTGATTTATGAAGTGGTACGATGTTTGCGTTTAATGAATCACATGTAAGATGATAAAACTTGTAACTAACAGAAGTATTCATGTAGTAATTAGACTTAATGATTGATGCAACGGAATCTCGTGGACGTAATAAAAACTTGTTAAAAAATAAGTAACACTAATGAGGGGGCATTGATCTAATTCCTGGGATGAGGGGTCCCAGAAAATGGGTGGATGATGCAGGAGACGTCAATTTAGTCTCTGAGAAGTCAGAAATGACTCTTGGTGACTGGTAATTAGTCAAGAAAGACCTAGTGGTTGGTAAGTCCAAAGAGATTATCACACGTCGAGTTATGATGCAATACTAACCTTGAATGAAGGTGACTGAGCAAACCTCTGCTCTTAATCATCATTTTGAGTTGGAAGTAGGCTCATCTTTCTTCGAGTCCATGCAACATCAGATACACTCCAACTTCCATGTCAGATGTAGCCCCGAATTAGATTGATGTGACACTGTCGTTGACTTTTCTTTGAGACGAAAATTGAACGAGCGAAATGTTATTGGACGAACAATGAGTCACGTGTGCTTTTTCGGGTGATTTGTTTTCAGTGCGAAAATTGGTTTAATTGCGAGCAACTTCTTTAGTTATGTGACAAAATTAAAAGCAACAAATTTTAGGACGAAAATCAAACGAGCAAAATATTATAGGACGAAAATGTATATTAGCCCTATATGCCGCTATATCTATTTATGCATCAATCTCCAATGTGTAATTAACAATTATGTTTATTAGTATATCCCGATGAGAAGCAAATAGTAACGTGTGCATACAATTACAGCATTATATATAATGCATTGTTACAAAACACACAATACAACAATGAGTGAGCCTTGCGTGTCGCTGTTATACAGATCTTATTTTGTGTGGCGAAGCCTTATTTATTGAAATCAAGGGAAAAGGCGGACTCATTTGTCTTTTTTCTTTTCACTATACTTGAATTGATCCGTCACACATTGCTACATACAAGCTATTTACTCTAGAAACAACAATGAGGCCAAGCACTAGACATTATGAAGCTAAAGCTTCTTTAGAATGATGGGTGCACCGTACTGCGGATAAATGGTGAACTCCACATAGGGCGCGTGCACATAACTCGGCGAAAGCTCAAAGGAGAAGTTACGGACGAGCATTGCCACGAAGATTTTGATCTCTAGCAAGGCCAGATTTTGCGCGATGCACATGCGCGGGCCCCAGCCGAAGGGCATGTACGCGTTCTCGCGATTCGTTGCCTTCACCACTCCTTCGGAGAACCTTTCCGGATTGAAGTCGTTGGCATCTTCGCCCCATATTTCTTTGCTCCTTTGTAGCATCAGCGTTGGACACGTTAACTGCGCGTCTTTGGGGATGAAATATTCCCCGATGTTTGTGTCTTCCTCGACTACTCTTGAGAACTCCATTCCTGCTGGGTATAGTCGGAGGACTTCGTTTACAATCATTGTTATCTGCAGTCAAATGAAAACGAAATATTTAAGATTTTAAATGCATTGACATATAAAATATTGTTGTATGCATATAGATGCAATTTAATGGTAACGTCAGTCTATGAATTTTTGACAAATATTCGGAACTTAAAATTTCACCCAAAATCCAGGTGCTATCCTAGTAGAAGCGAAAATGTGGGCGGCCCAGCCTGTTGGGCCACTCATGTAGCGGGCCAGGTCGGCCGAAGTACTATTTGGTTAAAAATTATTAAATCCAGCTCAATCTATTCCACGAATGCATTAAGATTGTCGGAACAACTCACAGTTCGTTGGATTTATTAGGTCTAGGGGTGTTTTGGTTAATATTTCTATCATTCAGCTTGTTTAAAATATCGTACAGGTTGGGCCAGCCCATTGAACCTAACCCATGCTTCTGGAATAAACTAAGATTGTCCGACGACATACGATCCTTTGGAATATATCGGGGTTGTTTGGTCCTTAGGCCCTACTTTTTATTTATATCCACATTATAAATAAATTTCAATTATTGGATCTATTTTGTCCATATGGACCATATCCCCACTAATCAAGGTCTGTGGCCACAATGAAGCGATAAATAAAATGGAGAAAATGACAGATTCTTTTTATAATTATTTCTACTTTTCGAAATAATATTTTTTATATTTTCAAGTGAATAACTCCATGTGAATTAATTAATCTCGAGTTATAATTTGTTAAATTAATAGGATATTTTTTTTTTTCACCAACCATATTTTCTAGGCTACTATGAGTTTGGTCCTACAAATTTTAATAAGTGGAGTAGTGACCTTTAGAAAATTTTAGACAAAGACTTCAATTATTACCCGTTAGCTTTGCTCATGTCAAATTATGTACGTCAAGGTTACGATTTTCTAAAAATATCCTAAATTTTTTAATTCTATGTAATTCATGATCGATTTCATTGAAATTTCTGATGTGATACTTCTATTCACCTAAGATACATGTTACGTGTGTAAAAATTAAACATAAATTCGAAAAACTACAAAATCATACGACTTACAGTTTTAAGTTTTGTCAAGTCATCCGGAGTGATCTCCTTCCTATCTCCGAGCACCCGAGAAACCTCCTCTCTAGCTCGAGTTTGCCAGTTCTGGTGAACCGAGAGCAAGATCATCGCCCACGTCAACGCCTTCGAACTCGTCTCGAATCCTGCAAAGAAGAAGATTTTGCAATGTCCAATCACATCTTCAATGAGTCTCTTCTTTTCTCTTTCCTTTAGGGCATCTTGTTCGTACAATTCCTCCATGAAAATGTCTAGCAAGTCCTTAGTGCCATGTTCTCCTGTCTTTTTCTTTTCCAATCTTTCATTAATCATAGAGGTAAATGTGGCACGTGCGAATTTGTCGATTTTGTATGCTTTACGGTTTATTTCCGTTGGGAAATACCTGAAAGGAATATATAATAAGTCGCGTGCCATTAATTTTTTTTTCTTTTTAGTGCATTGGGAAATTAGAACTGAAGAATGGATCTAAAATTCGTGACCTTTCTATAAGTAAAAAATATGTTATTGAACTATAAAATTCTTAGCACGTGTTGTAATTTTAATATCACTAAAAAATGAAATAATAAAAGTTGCTTACTAGCAAAATTATCTAACACTCCACTACTACTTTCGTTGTTCTCTCACCGACCTTCGATATATCGAAGAACATGACCTTTAATATATCGAAGGTCACTGTTTATAAATTTATGACCATATTTTTTATGGATTTATTGCACAAAACCCCCCTGTGTTTTTGAAATGTTGCATAAAATTCCCTCGTACTTTTATAATTGCATGAAATTTCCTGCGTGATTAAATAAATTATGCACGGAATTTTCAATTATGTTAAAGATGACAGGCGTGTAGCACACATTTGATACAATGATGGTTCATATATATATAATTTTTAGGTGGTAAATTGTCTTTATCGCCTTCTATCAAAGTGCCATTTTATTTTCTAGTGTTAACTACAGTGCAAATTAAATCTAGAACAAAGGTAGCTAAATTTTAAGAAACGCCTGGAAAATAAAAGAGCACGTTGATAGAGTTAAATTAGGACGATAAAGATAATTTACACCCAAAAACTAAAAAAATTGAACCATCATTGCATCAAATGCGCGTGCTACATACATCTGTCATCTTTAATAGAATTAGAGATTTTGTGCATAATTTATTTAACCACGTAGAATTTCGCGCAATTAACAAAACACGAGGAGATTTTATGCAACATTTAAAAAAACACAGAGGAATTTGGTGCAATAAACCCCATTTTTTATGGACCCTCCAAGCTAAGAAGAACCAATTTTTATCGTACTATGCTCTACAAGGAGCAACGCTTCTCAAAATCTCACTCACAAGTTTATATCGACCGTCATGATTTTTGATATAAAAAGTGATATTTGATAAATCGAAAATCATGATCTTCAATACAGACAATAATCTTTGGCCGGTTTCACATTCATTAAGAATAATCAGGTACTTTATATATCCTTAAAATGATCAAAAAGACCATTGAAAAAAGGTGAATCTAAAATATTTTTATTTTATTTGACCATTTAATCACCACGACCCATAAGACGATTAAAAGTTTCATTGCAATTAATACTTACTTTTCTCCAGGTAAAATGACTGAATATATAGCTAACTTCCCCAATCCAGACAGCTCGGCAAGTTGAAAAAATGTCTTCTTGATTTGTTCAGTGTAAGCCGAACTAAACATCAACTGCGCAAGTACTGAGCTCGTGAATACTTCGAGGTACGATGACACATCTACCTCACAACTACCCCCACCCTTCAATATCTTCTCTTTCCATTCTTCTAGAATATCCTGACAGCAAATTTGCACTGCAGGCACCATTCTCTGCCACCCATAACGAATGAAGACGGGCCATTAGATGTGCCACACATAGCATGGAAAAAACAAAATAGTTCACTAATTTATGGAGGTTATAAAATCAGTCTTTTATCCTTTCAACTGCTAGAATTTAGTTATTTACCTGATAAGTTTTCGAATTTATTGAAATTTAAAATTTTCACATTATAATTGCATGTACATCGCATTGGGGGTTTTCATTTTTCTACATTACAAATGACGTAAACTTTCCACCCTACTATATCATATGAGATCACCTGTTTTTACGGTACATTATTTATTAGGTATCATGTCCACGTTATTTATAACACCGAGAAAATGAAAAATATTCAATTTAACGCCGGTGTACGTGGTGCACATGTAATTAGTCCTCTACATAATGTTATGTCACATACCATTGCAAAGTTTGCGAAGTCCTGTAATTTAAATTTTATCTGGTGAAACTCACGATCGAATTTCCTTTGTCATTCAATGCTGGTTGATTCGAACAAAATTTAATGAAAAGTCTTTTCTCTTTTAGGGAAAAAAAAAATAATATTTTCGGTATAATTTGATAAATTTTGAGAAGAAAAAAAAAAATAATGACTAATTTTAGGGCAATTCAGGACGAGTTTTACGATTTTCCTCGAAAATGACGGTACCATGAGCATAACTAACCTTCAACTTGTCCAAGTTAAATGCAGGGTTAAGCTTGGATCGGGCTTTGAGCCATTCATCGCCCTCCATGAAAGCAAGGCCTGTAACCAGCATCTTGTTTATGTGATTAGATATTTTGTAGGACTTGTGAAACGTACGGAATTTGCTTGTCATCTCTTTTATATGAGCGCTTTCGGTAACGAACACGCGCGGTCTCGGCCCGGCCCAAATGAATGACATGCTACCTGCACCATGTCAATTACTTAGGGGAAAGTCACTTGTGCACAAATTGTACGTATTTTAGATTCTTGCAATTTGAGTCATTGACCAAAATGTATTAGTATTTATGCCTAAAGATATAACATGTTTTAGGTAAGTATATCATGGTGAAAAATGTGTTGCGATTTATGCTTAATCCTTTGCTCAGAACAAGTTAATTCCTTTAAGAATAAATCGTGATACCTAACCGAATTGCATCATGCAACTAGTGCACATGAAACTTTGTCATTATGCAGTGGGGAACGGAGCTAGAGGTTTGGCTACCTCCAAACTTTTCAATGAATTTATTACTTCTCTGTGTTTGTTTATAGTTTCCCTCAGTAATTTAGAGGATCAACTCCCAATAAAACACACTTATTAACTCTCTCAACCAAATTTAATTCAGTATTCTCCAACCTTAAGCAAACACACCCTAATATAATCTTATCCATATGGGCATTAAAGTATATTGAATAGTAATACTTATTAAATATGGACATATTTGAAATTGAACATGTATTTATTTTTTCAAATATTTTTTCTTAATCCTTGTGAAAAGGCCAACAAGCATTTATATACAATTTGGATCCTCCATTGCAATAGGTGTTTCATTTTTTGTTACATTCAATTTAATAAACGATGCATATTAATTTGTGACATCGTATAACACACATGTCGATTAATGAATATAACAAAACACAAAATAAAATACCAAAATATACGAGATTATAATCTCATATACTTTATATATAGGACAAAGGGAGTATGTAGTTATATAGGTAGATTCATTTCGCGCTGTAACCCCTTACATCCCTAAAAAATTGATTATAATTACCAAAAGAAAGAAAAAGAAAAAAAAGAAAAGAATTCAGACTCCGCCGCAAACAGTGTTAAAAAAATGATTCCAAGTATTTGATAAAGCATAGTGCTGCATGGGCAAATTATGCCCGGACACTTTTTTTTTTTTAATAAATATTTTTTTTTTATAAATGTATTTTAAATTAGTAATAAAATAATTTCTATAAAGATGATAATTAATTTTTTACTTAATACTCGATTACGAGTAGAATTTTTTTTTTAAGAAAACATCATTTTTTTTAGAATGTTTTAAAATGATAGTTAACATTTAAATCTCTAATCCCAACATAATAATTTGTACCAGTTTTTGTTTATATCTTCAACTTAATTTTATCTAACTAGATTTATAAACTGTCTCCAACCTACTTTACACTAAATTTTACATAAAAAAAAAAAAATTAGTTTTATTATGTTGATGTCCTATACTACCTCCACCTTTTTATTAGGATTAGAAAATTAAGGAGTGAGTAAAATTGACAATTGAGTCGTCAATTATTATTTCAAAGAACTAAAAAATGGAGGTAGTATTAAATAGTCATTGTATTTCAATCTTTTCTTAAGTCTAAAAAATTTATTTTTCCAACATTGTTATCTTTTATATTGTTGTAATGAAATTTTCGTTTAGTATGATGTAGTTATTCTGAATTTCACAATTAGAGATGACAATTCAGCCCGTCCGACATAGCCTCCGGGCTATGTTGGAACCGAGCAGACCATAATTCCATTGAATTATTAAGCTCAACCAACCCATTCCCTTACATATACAAAAAAATTCAGTCAGTCAAACTTTTAGTTCATCGAATCGAATTTGTTGGAAGCGATAATTCCTTAAACCTAGATTTCTATGACCATCCATCTAAATATGAGACAAGCTGAACGGGCCATTGAATTGGATGAAGCTCTAACCACAATCCTGCTAATTTAATTACTATAATTAATAAATTTAACCACTTATTGAAAAGCACAAACATACCGTATTTGTGGATGGCGTCGAGAATGTTGGGCATAAGGCGAGGGATAACGTCGTCGTTTAAAGCAAGAGGCTTGGAGTAAGCTTTCTGGTACATGACGTCATCATCTTTACTGTCGCCGTACAAGAACTTGTACGGAGACCCTTTCATGCCTTGCTGTCGGAAAATCCTCTCCATCTTCCTCGGCTTCACCCAAACCCAGTTGAAGAATTGCCATAACCACACCAGTAGACCATACGCCAATGGAACTACAATATATTTCCACATCTCTTTCTTCACTGCTTTGATTGCTTTACGATGATATTTTCTCTCTTATATATGGGAATTAGATGCAACCACATGATAAAAAAGACTCTCTCTCTCTCTCTCTCTTCAGTTTAGTTGATTTTCTTGTAAACAATTCTGCAATCACATAATCACATCGTGTGACATATGACAAGACATCACATTATTCGAATATCTTCTATTTGTAAATATTTTTTTTGCCAAAAAATTCCATAAGGCTGTGTTTGTTTCAGGCTGGAGAAAATAAAGTAAAAGAAATAAATTTTGTTAAATAAATGAGTGTTTAGTTTTGTTTGTTGGAGATTTAGTTGGAGTTTGTTTATATTATAAAAGGAGAAAAATATGATTTGATATGCATAAGAGTTAGTTATAAAATGATTACTTGTGGTTTGTTTATATAATAAGTGAAAAAGGTGATGGGGTCACTACAACAAAAATGATCTCTTAAGAGAACAAAACAATGACTATGTTTACTTAAGACTTGGCTCAGTATATTTAAGAGCTCAAATCCCGATAAAGCACACTCATTAACACCCTCAGCCAGATTTGGCTTAGCACTCTCCAGCCTTAAGTAAACATACCCAATGTGTCAAATAATGAGTTTTGTCACAAATTATAAGAAATGATCTCAAATAATGAGTATTTATCACAATTTTATGAATATTTATCACAAGAGTGGGTCTTGTGTGTGACGGAATACACTTTTACAAAAAAAATGGATACTTTTACAAATAAAAGTGATGTTTTTGCTACAATGATACTTTTACAGATAAAAGTGATATTTTTGCTACAAAAAGTGATATTTTTTTTGTTAAAAAAATGTACTTTTTCTACAAACAATAATATTTTTTCCAGTCACACGGTGTGACAATCACATACAAGTTTTTGTCTTATCACAATTTTATTATTCTGTCAATAACTTGGACGCAGATAATATGATTGTGAAACAAAAGTGGTCTCAAATGCATCTCAAATATTTTTTTGCAACAACTAGTTGTCTCTAAAAGTAATCTTAAAAATGTCTCAAATAATTTGTTGAGGGATTTATTATGACAACAAGTGATCATAAATAACTTATTGTTAGTGACCACAATTGTGGTCTCAAAAAATGTGATACAAAAAATCGGGCTAAAATCATTTTTGGTCCCGTAACTCTTCACTTGTACAATTTTGGTCCCAAAAAAAGTTAAAAATTCAATTTAGTCCTGTAACTTTGGAATTGGTTCAGATTTAGTCCATTTTCTTTCCGATAGTGACCAATTTGACTGGAAAATTGCATGTATCATTCACATGACTCATTTTTCCAACATAATTTTTAATATGTGGCACCAACAAGTGATGAGAAACGAGAAAAAAAAAATTCTCTTTCTTTTAATTTTTTCTTTTTTTACTTCAAAATCACTTAGCAATGCCATGTATTTAAAAATTGGATGGAAAAATGAGTCTGGTGGCCAGTTTATGCAATTTTCCGGCCAATTTGATCACCGATGGCGAAAAAAGGGACTAAATTTGGACCAATTCCAAAGTTATAGGACTAAATTGAATTTTTAACTTTTTTTGGGACAAAAATTGTACAAGTGAAAAGTTACGGGATAAAAAATAATTTAAGCCTCAAAAAATCTCTTTTGTTGTAGGGATGGCGGATGAGATCCTCAATTTCAATTTGTAATCCATCTTATATTTCAAAACAACCACTACATGCCACATGTATATAAGGACATCACTAATTAATACATGACATGTGTTAACTATAATGAAATACTAACGGCATGATTGGTATGAGTGAATGGAATAATGCCTGAATGGAATCAATTTAGGAATGTAATGAAGATGGGAAATGAATGATATAATTATAATCATTCCAATGATTGGTATGCTCAAGGAATGACTAATCCTATGAATATGGGAGTAGTTATCCCTTTGGAAATGATTATTCTCATCACAAATTCATACCAATAAAAGGAATGTGGATGAACTAGTGAATGAACATTTCATCCCACATCATTCCTTCATACCAATCGTGAATGAAATATAAATTGGAATAGAGGATCCAATCTGGGGGTAGGGGGGTGTTGATTAAAGTAGTTAAGATCTTCTATTCCAAATCATGTTCCATATTGTATTCCATAACTTTCACTAGCTTCCATGTGTATACTAATGATGTCATCTTATACACATGACATGTGGTGGATGCTTCGAAATATAAGATGGAATAGAAAATGAGTGACACTCATGTGCATAAGATGCACATTAGTGTTATTGTACACCTTGTGGGGCCCACTTAAGATATTTGCGCCGCGATATATATATATTAAGGTGTGTTTGGAATCACAAAACAGGCGCTGGCTTAATTGGTAAATGCGCGACATTGTACCCTTTAGTGTGTGGGTTCGAATCTTAAAAACGCCTTTTTATTTTTCACCAACAGTATATTCAAATTTCGAGCATAGTATATGTTATTTTCACCAACAGTATATTCAAATTCCGAGCATAGTTTCACCAACAGTATATTCAAATTCCGAGCATAGTATATGTTATTTTCACCAACAGTATATTCAAATTCTGAGCATAGTATATGTTATAAAGCCTGAGAGTATATGAACACCACCTTTTTATTTTTCACCAACAGTATATTCAAATTTCGAGCATAGTATATGTTATAAAGCCTGACAGTATATTTAATATTTCGATGTAGTATACGTTATGTTACATGACAGTATACGTTGTTTTAGTTAAGTTTTGTTTTATACTGCGAAATATTTATTTTTTCCAACTTACAATACTCACAGTATATTTAATATTTCGATACAGTTTACGTTAAGATGTCTGACAGTATACGTTGTTTTAGTTAATTTTTGTTTTATACTGCGATTTTTTTTTCCAACTTACATACTCACAGTATATTTAATATTTCGATACAGTATACGTTGTGATGCCTAACAATATATGTTGTTTTAGTTAATTTTTGTTTCATACTGCGATATATTTGTTTTTTCCAACTTACAATACTCATGGTATATTTGATATTTCGATACGGTGTATATTATGATGTATGACAGTATAGGTTTGGTTAAATTAATTTTTTTTTTTGTATATTGTACAATATCAGGCAAAAAAAATGAAGGAAGAAGGAAAAAATATGCAAACAGAAAAGGAAAAGGCAAAAAAATGAAGGAAGAAGGAAAAAAAATGCAAACAGAATTGAACCCTTGACCTCAAGGTTGAGATATTTAAGACTACATTAAATACCACCAGACCACTTGCTTTTAGTGTTCAACAAACAGGCCATTAAATATATAAACACGCGCGCGCATAAAAATTAATATAATAATAATTGGCCGGTTCAGACCGGTTCAGCGATTTTTTTTTAAGTTGAACCGGTGGGGCCCACAAGGTGTACAATAACATTATGGTGCATCTTATGCACCCAAGTTTTTGCCATAGAAAATCTCGTCACAATTAAAGGCAAATACTAGGCTCCGGCCCAACACATGAGATCCTCTATCCCTCTTTTACCTTGTCACTACAAGGAAAAGGGTCTTTTGAGACCACAAAAAAGTGGTCTCAAATAATGAGTATTTGCCACAACTTAAGCAAAGTGGTCTCAAATAATAAGTATTTGTCACAACTTATGAGTATTTGTCACAACTTATTGTCGTCTCAATAACTCCGTCGCAAATAATATATTTGTGACCACAAAAGTGGTCTCAAATGCGTCTCAAATATTTTTTGCAACAACTAGTTGTCTCTAAAAGTATTCTTAAAGTTGTCTCAAATAATTTATAGAGAGATTTGTGACAACAAGTGGTCACAAATAACTTATTATTAGTGACCACAATTGTGGTGTCAAAAAATCTTATGCAAATGACTTCTTTTGTTGTAGTGTGTTCCAACCGTGTCCCACTCCAAATCGAACCAATTATAATGATTTTTTTGCAATTTGTGAATTTAAAATTCATGATTTAGGTTTAGAATTTCATATTCATGTTTAGATGCCATGTTTAAGGTTTAGGATCCGACTTGTTTGGACTAGGGTAATAGATTTACGATTTCACGGTTCCTGGTTCGTGATTTAATGTTTCAATATTTATAATTCAATATTTCATAGTTTCGAACTCATGATTTATGTATTCGAGGTTCACGGTTCATATTGTATGACTCGATTTTAAACTAAGATACAATTGAAACAGGATAAATGTTGAACAGAGAATCCGAATTGTCCTAAGAAAAAAATTGTACAACCTCAGTTTTACTACTATAATTTATTTCTACATTTATAACTAAACCTAGCTTATTTATTTTTTTTATTTTACATTTTTATCTTTGTTCGACCTATACTTATACCTCAAACAAAAAGATTGTATTGAAAATTTTATGTTCTTAGATTTTGGCCCATCCCATAAGTCTATTATACCTATGGCTATAATAAGTGGTATTTAAGCCAAAATCAGATCCTCCGAACACGTAAACCATATATAATTATTTAACATAAATCAAATATAAACACTCCCTAAGTAAAATTCAATTTTCAAAATCAGCCATTAATAGGTCTTGCCACACGAAATTCCTAAATGCAATGCTTGGTTGGGGTTGGCCCAACCCCTTCTTATGTTTGTATACACAGGTTGACCTAATTATTATAAATCACCATAAATTTTAATATCACTTTAATCATAAAATCAATCATGGTTAACAAATTCTTACACACATCATATCACATTTACAATTAAAAATTATATCCTATACTATAACCACTATTCCAATTATCCGGATAAATATATTTTTTTTTATTCTTTCAATCACTAATTTCAGCCACTATTTTTAACCAACAGTACCCAGCTCAAACTAAATATGCACTTAGAGAATATTTTTGTAATTTATTCTAATAAATAATTGCATCAATCATGGAACATATATGACCAAAAGTTAGTGGTGTCTCGAACCAAGTGCCTATGAGGATGGAGTGTAACCACGTGTACTCCTCGTGTCATCTATCTGTCTGCATGGGTTATATTCTCCGTTATTAAAATCTCCACTAGTTTCATTGAAGCAGGGGATGTTTGGTTATGTTTTCATCTTTAATTTTCAGTTTTTAGTGTTTTAGCGTTGTTTTCGAGATTTTATTTGATATAATTGATATGATTTGATAAATATAATTGATGTTTAAATAGATGTGATTAATTATTAAATAATATGTTTGGATACTAATAGTTTATTAGAATAGTAGTAAATGATAGGTGATGGGACACAAAAGTGATTGACTATGATTGAAATATATTGTATTATATTAGATGAATTGATAGTGATAGGACACATGTAATGATTAATTTGAAAAAAAGTATATGAATAAAAATGATAAAACAAACATGATTTATGTGCTTAGTATAGTAAAAAATGAAAAATATGCTTGTAGAAATATAACCAAACGTCCCCTAAGCTTTTACTAATGGTCTATATTTTTTCTTTGTCTAATTAGGTCTAGTTTATGCTCACCTCCGTCTAAATCCCAATTAGAGAATAGATTATAGTTTTCGTTCGACTAATACCTAACTTTTGTCACATTAATTATACTCAGAGTGTTGTGCCCTCCAATGTTTACACCTTCAAATTATTGGCATTATAGAAACACGAGAAGGGGTGGCAAACCGGCAATGTAGATCTGATCCTGGCTCGAGGTATTTGGGTCGCTCATTTCGGTGATGCATGACGCAGCGGAAAGGGACTGTATGGATCATGCAACCACCACCTTGCTTTGACCTGCCCAGCTCCAACCCACAGTGATATTTTGACATATATATATATATATATATATATATATATACATACATGTGATGTGATTAATTATCACAAATTAATTAACTTAATATATATATATATATATATATACTCTGTTCTAAATTAAAGTGCAAGCCATGATTCTATATTTATGATACTCTGTCTAGATGCTAGACGATTATTGACTGCTTATCTTTTTTCCTCACTTCTCTCCACTTAACCCTATTAGACCTGACTAGTCCCGTTGAGGTCCCAATTAAGTGCTAAATCCTAATTTATCGATCAATTAGCGTCTAACGTCTATTAGAACATGTTTTAATTCTAACGTAATATTTATATATAATGACATGTGTCATCTAATAAAAAAATAAGAGATGTTAGAACTTGAAGGTTACTAAGTTCAAACACTCAAATAAACATTACAAAATATGATATAAATGAAATTTAAGCACATACCGATTTCGATTAGGATTTATTTTATGATAACTCTTTGAAATAATATTTATGTAAAAAATAACCTTTTAACATTCATGTTAAATTTTAATAATTTATATTTTACTAATTTCTTTACAAAACATAGTTCGCCTAGTTTCAATTTCCAGGTAAAGAACGAAACATATATGAATTTGTAAATACCCATCACTAAAATACCAAGCACGAGGTTGTACACGAATAATATATTTGCAACACGAGGAGACAAACATTACTGACCTGTCACATCATCTTCATTAATTACCACAAAAGGAAACTAACTTATATGGGATAACTGGACTGGGATGTCTCCATTCGGATGTGGCATGAGCCATCCTCAATGTATTTCATTTTACACTGGATGGTCAATCCCTGCACATCCACATTCTATTACCTACATCACCTTTTACAATTTTCAACACACATTTTACAAATTCCAATATACCTTTTACAATTTCCAATACACATCCTAACCTACTATACCCTTAAACTAAAATACCTTTATGATGTCCTTTCCATGGATGTGCCCCATTGGATGTGGTACATGTCACTACATCCCAATCCAATTATCCCCTAATAACATAGTATAGCACACCACATTATCTTCATATATTGTTCTTTTCTAAAAATTCACAAAAATCAGAATCAATATATATGTGGACTGAATCTTGTTCTTGAATACTCTTTTACTCCTTCCGTCTCAGTTAACTTTTCACAGTTGATCGGGTACGGATATTGAAAAAGGACAAATTTTGTTTTTTCTTTGACTTTTTTAAAGGTGGAAATTGAGTGTGAAGATTTTGAGGATGGAGATTGTGAATGAAATTTCCTTTCTAAGGATGTGAAAGTTAAGTATGACGAAATGAAATGAAAAGTAGAAAAAAATAGTTGGGACGGAAGGAGTATTAATTATTTTATTTACTAACCTAAATCCAATCGTGCAGTGCAGGTAGCATAGACGACAAACAAGGTCATAATCATAATGAACTTAAGAAATAATAAATTTATAATAATCTAATTTTATTTAAATGATCGAAGTCAAATTATGCATAAAAGAATAAATTGCAATTATTTCATATTCGAATCAAAATTTAAAACATGACTGGTTTTATGCATACAAGTTAAAAGTAATAATTTGATGAAAAAGTAATGGTTATTAGTTTTCTTTTCTTCGTTTTCTTCTTAAATTTTTGTTCCCCTTATTCTTATCATATCTTTTATTGATCAAGAATGAGGAGCAGCCTGAATTATTTTACTTTTTAAAATCTAAAGTTTTAAAATTAAATATTTAAATATAAACTACTATGATATATATACCAGTCCTTTGTAATGGGTCTATTGATATTAGAATTAGCCTAAAAGTCTATATACAAGGCTCATGAGCTAATTTTTCCTAGTTAGAATAGGATAAGTACGATTAGAAACTTTCACGGGTTGCAAACTTTCGTTAATTCCACTAATTGTACCTGTAAGTACCCTCCGTTCATACTTTCCTATGCAAGATAATAAAATAAACTTTTCTCCGGAACTATTGTATATTTATAGTTTTTAGTGATACACTATTATACTTACAGAAACTTATAATAAAGAACAATAACAACAAATTGAAGAAAATAAATTTAAATAATCAATGTTTAATTATATTTTAGAATACAACATATATACACACCTGTGCAGAAGCCATTAAATACATTTTCTATAATTTAGGGGGGAAAAAAAACAGTCTGTAGAAAATCAGCTGTTAGATCAAATAAAAGAGCCCAATGAAAGGAAAACAAATCCTATGTAAGGCCCAGAAAGCCATTAAAGGTCCAGCATCCAGAAACCCAAGCCCAGTACCGGACAAAATGTGGAGTTATGAAGGTTGACCGCGTGGCTTACGTCCTACGATCACGGTGATCAATGAAATAATCATTTGATTCATTTTATCTTATATCACTAATAAATATTAGTAAATCTCGAGGCTTAATAGTAGGAGTGTGCACGATACGGTGTGGATCGAATATTTCAAAATATATGGATTCATACTAAATTTTGATTATTTAAAAAATAATATTCATTATCGGTCCAAAAAATCGGACAATACGGTGCGGTTATTTGTTTTCTGGGGACAATTCGGCTCACAATTTCGGATCTAACGGAACGGTTCAATTCGTTCAGTTCAGTTCGGATAATCAGAGATTTATTTTATCTTTTGAATAATAAATTAAATTGAATATAATATATTGACGTCTAACTAATATAAACAATTTTATTACATCAAATTTGTTTCCAACTAACTAACTTGTGTTTTGAAAATTATATAATAATTAAATATAATATTTTTAATAATTTATGTTACATATAACTAACTACGAAATTATGAATAATTTAATTTTTAATTCTTATTTAAATTAATCTGTCAGGGATAATATATTTCCAAATTTATAATTTGTTATTTTATTCGGCTATTCGTTCAATACAGTTCGGTATGCTTCAGCACGGTTCAATACGGGTTTCGGTTCGAAAAATTGAGAAATATCCTATTCCGTACCAAAAAAATAATCGGTTCAGTTCGGTTCAGAAAAAGTCAAATGGTCAATGACTTTTTTCGGTTCGGAACTGATTCAGTCCGGGTTTCGGTGCGGTTTCAGTAATCTCCAAGCTCCATCCACAACCCTACTTGATAGTCCCCCAAACGTAATCATTATCGATGAATTGAGTTAACAAACTTATGTTTTTTGTTTTTCATTTCTGTTAAATTTTCAATAATTGCATAATAATTCATTTTTGTTGAAGAGACCTGATAAAGCGCGATCCGTTCTATCACCGAAGTCTTAACGAAAGGTATTAAACAGGAAAATAACTAATCAATGAGACACAAGGTTTACGTGGTTCGATCCGGAGACCTACGTCCACGGGAAGATAATGTCCCAACCGGGCTCCTTTTTCTTTCTCTAGTGGTGTTTACAAGTGTGCTTTTCTCTTTCAAAAGTTCCAACCCCTATTCTATTCCTCATTCTACTATTTATATTATACAAATTACAGCCCTCAATAAATTCCTACAATTGAGGCCCCTAACTATATTCCTACAATCAAGGCCATGAAGCTCGCTTTCGTGATTTGGAGGAAATCGTGGGTCAGATCTTTTCCTTCTCTTGCGCTGCCGTTACAAACCAATTATCATACTTGGGCCAATTCTTGGGCTTCCAACTATAAACAATTTGGGCCAGCTGGTATCTTTAGGTAACTTGGGCTTTACTTACCAGATGCCCCCCCCCCCCCCCCAAAAGAAGCCGAAACAGAAGGATTCGGCTTTGTAAAGTAGATAAAGTAAGCCAGGGGTGCCGGAGTCGAAAAAAGTAAGCCCAGAAGTTCCTCACACAATTTTGAGGGAGAGAGTAAAACCCCAAAGTCATTCACCCGTGATTGGGAAAAAGTAAAACCCCCGAGGTCCTTCAACCGGGGTTGAGAAGAAATAAAAACGCCGACGTCCTTCAAACGGGGTTGAGGAGAAGTAAAAACGCCGAAGTCCTTCAACCGGGGTTGAGGAGAAGTAAAAACGCCGAAGTCCTTCAAACGGGGTTGAGGAGAAGTAAAAACGCCGAAGTCCTTCAAACGGGGTTGAGGAGAAGTAAAAACGCCGAAGTCATTCAACCGGGGTTGAGAAGCTTCCTCAACATGAGTGATGAGTACCACTGAGGCGCGTGGCAAACAGCTGTACACGGTATTCGAGTAAGCGCGTGTGAAACAACGTATATTGCTTTTTTCGAGGCGCGTATGCAGCACGTGAAAATCAGGATCCTTGATTTTAAACCATCAAATCGTCACCGTTGCTGAGTGCATAAGAAAAGGAGGGAAATCAAAAACCCTTCATCTTCTTCTTTTACAGTTATCTGAATCGTGTGTTAGAGAAATCCACTATTGAGGCACCTCGTGGCGATAGAACATCTCTCAACAATCAACCAGAGAAAACAAGTAAGTATGTCTATCTCATCTTCATCTTCATCTAAGGTAGGAGAGGTAGGCCCAGAAGGAGTGCCTTGCAAAGCACCTCCCATACGAGTGATCTATCCTGTGAATAGTGAGAGCAGACAAATCCATCGCGGTGACCTTAGTGAAATAAGAGTAGAAGCAGTGAGTTTTCCCCGGTGTGAAGAGAAAATAGAGGGATTCGAGGTAGCAGGGGTAAGACCTACGGTAACTGAGACTCAGATTAGGCGATGGGTGCCAAATTTCTTCTTACCCTTTGACTTGGAATTCATTATTCCCGAAGGTAATGACAAAGCCTGTTGTCCTCCCCAAGGATTCATATCCGTGTATATAGATCAACTTGCCGTAGGTTTGAGGTTTCCCCTATGGGAGTTTTTAATAAAATTATTGGATTATTATGGAATAGCGTTAGGACAATTAGGACCTAATGCTGTAAGGCAGGTGGTAGGTTTTTTAGTGGAGTGCAGTAAGGGAGGATTAGTGCCTAGTATTAGTTTATTTAGGCATTTCTTCCAACTGAAAACGATGGGGAGAAATAAAGGTTGGTATTACCTTAACCCTAGGCCAGGTAAAAGGTTTAAGGTTAAAAATCCGAGTAAAATTGAAGGATGGAGAGGGAAATTCATATATGTTAGGCAAAAAACCATATTACCCAAATGACAAACGTTAGAGGTGGTAGATAGTGCTCCGGCAGGGGAACCCAAGGGTGTGAGTGTTCTGAAGAAAGTTGGTGTATTGGAGTCCAGATTCCCGGAAGAAGTACTAGACGAAGCTGGGTTGAGTCCGTATTATTCCAGATGGGCTGGTGGGACTTCGGATTCCAAGAGAGCAATACCCCCACCGGGACTGATTCTGACAGGACACCGAGCATGTCTGAGGGGGAGAGAACAAAAACCAGGGCAGAAGTAGAGGGTAGGGTTTTTATTCCTATATAAGTTGTATAAGATAACCTTGTCAATTCCCTGAATTTTTATTTTTCATGTGCAGTGGGTAAGTTCAAGAGTGCCGCTAGGAAGAGTACCGAAGCCAGCTCAGGGGGCCGAGGTGATAGTTCGAAAACCCCGGAGCTACAAAGAACAACACCGGAAGGTAGCCGCGGAGCTGACCCTGAAGACAATATTCCCCTTTCCGGATTAACACCAAGTACCAAGAGAAGGATCACCTCTCCAACAACACCACCGCCTCCCAAAAAGGCACACATGACCCCGGCTCACGAGGTATCACCATAAATAATGTTATTATTCTTTGCAGACACCCATCATAATAGTAAGTTAATGCAGGGGCAAGGAGTAGAGATATCTGTTGCCGAGGCCGAGCTTGAAAAACTATTGGAGCCCATCCGCGGGCTAGTGGGGAGATTAGAGAAAGAATCTACCCAGGGCAGAGTAGCTGAGCTAGAGGCCGAGGTTGCCAAATTACGGGCTGGCTTCGTGGAGGCTCAAAGAAGTGCTAAAGCAGCCCGAGACAGGGCAGTACTTGCCGAGAGAGAAGCGGCTAGACTTCGTGAACAGGCCGTTGAGGTTTCCATTATGAGAGGTGACCTAATTGCAACGCGGGAAGAGCTGAACAAGGCGATCGTGGGCCAGGGAGCTGTACTAGAATCGTTCGCCGAGAAACTGATGCAAACAGAGACGTTCCTGAAGTTTCTGAGCACGTTCGTGGCGGCAGGTGATACGGCCACCAAAAGCGAGCTGTTGGAAGCCGTGTATGATAAATACCCGGAAGTCAATGTTTACGATGAGGACTTCGGGTATAACTACGATGCAGTCGGGAACGAAGATGGCGCATATTTTGAGGCTCTGACGAAAGCTCCGAAGTGGCCATTGATCGAGGCCTTAGCGAAGAAGAACACAATTCTCACTCCCGACATCATAAAACGGTGCAACGAAGACCAGGATAAGGACTTTTTGGGCTTCCGCAACGGTTTTTATGTACGGGAGCTAAGGAACCGAGCTCCCATTCCCCGCCAAGAGATTGTTAGACCCCCTGTTATGATCGAAGGCCCTAGCAAGGCAGCGGAGGGTACACGTGATGTTGTGGAGGCCCCGGGAGGAAAAGAAGCCAACCCTACCCCCGGAGAGGTCAGTGACCTCCCAACTCATGAGCAGAATGTAGGATAGAGGATCTTGTAAAAAGAATTCCATTGTAGTTACTTGCTTTGTAATGATATACTTTGTATTTCCGGAGAAATGAAAAAAAAATCTTCTTTTTTATGGATAACAAATGCTGTTACTTTCTTATCAAAGCAATGTATATATATTAGTAAAGTCTAAAAACCCGAGGTGTCTCCCTTGCCAGGAAAATATTGAAAACCCGTACGAAGTAATAAAGCAACTTCAATCATCAATAGTTTGGCTACAGAAAGAACGAGACTAATAGAGAAGAGATACGTCGAGGTGGAGAGCTCATGGAAAGAATCTGCACAACAAATGAGGCAGTACAAAGCACAGTGTGTTTTAAAAGATCTTGAATTAGAACAACTTCGTATCAACCAGCAAGAGTGTGAGCATCTTCTTGTGGACGGCGGACGACTATCAATGAAAGATATTCAAGCCCGGAGAGCCGAAATCCGGGAAAATGTTCAACAACGGAGTGAGCGAGGTGATGCCAACGATCCCGAAGTCATAAGGAACCGGCTGGTACTTGGATTTCTGGTAGAGCTGCAAAAGAAAGTCAAGGCTCGGAATGAAGCATTGAACATTGCAGAGCAGGAAGAACAAGAACACAGCCGCAAGAAAAAGCGTCGAGGCAAGAAAACAAAGTCCGATATCCAGGAGAATATAGTGTTGGCTGATCAAGCTGTAAATATTGGGAAGACCCACACCACGCCCGAAGTGATATGTAAAATACCCCAAGAACCGGAAGGAACTCATTTGATGGAGCCGGAGGCCAGTGGATCGATAGTTGTGGCATTGGCCAAGGAGATTGATGAGATGCCTGCCGAGGAGTGGGATGCCGTAGAATGGGCAAACACTCCGGGAAGAGAACGGAGAAAAAACCCTATGCCTCAGAAATCTCTAAATCCTCCTCGTCAAAAAACCAGGGAAGGTATAAATAGAACCTTCGAGGTGATGGATCCATTGGCACCACTAGAGTGGGACCATGCAGAATGGACCAATATGTCAGGGCCAAGAACAAGAACCAAACACACTGCATATGACGGGGGTCCCCAAGCGATAAGTCATAGGTATGGGATCGGAGTCCATGGCCGAAGCGAAGCAGGACGTCGTAGGAACGCGCAAGAATCATCCCGGAGGACGGGATATGCTCGATCAGAAACAAGACGGCGCGGTTTCGCGTACTGGTTCGGAGAAGGCTCGGAAAAAAAGTAGATAATAGCATAGCTAATTTCAATCAAATTTAATGCAATGGAAGAGTAATTAGTCTGTTGTATTATATATGACTTGTGTATATATAATTTTTTTTTTTTTTTTTTTGAAGAAGACACACTTAGATAAATTATGAAGTGGTGTAAAGAAAGTGAGTTTGAAGTCCGGAGACAAATCAATAGCGCCTTGTAGTCTCTGATCGAGTAAAATAGAATTTGAATAGGACCCTGAGGTGTAAACATGTAACTTCAACCAATTTTGGGAATTGATTAATGAAGTCCGGAGACATGTGTGATATACGACGGATCGAAAATAAGTGTTTGGAAACATTAAGATAAAGATATCGGGGCGTCCCCACGGTATCACAAACAAGTAATAATCAGACCAAAATAACATGATTAATCAAACAAACTTATCATAATAAGAACACATTATGCAAGTGATAGGAAATCGAAATAAAACTAACAGTGTGTTAGAGGAAAAACTTTCGTAGGTTTGTAACATGCCAAGTCCGAGGTACCGGGGTACCATCAACACGTGCAAGCTGGTAACTTCCAAGAGGATTAGCACTGACTACACGATATGGTCCTTCCCACGCTGCATGGAGCTTACCCTCAGGCTCGGCCTTGCTGGCGGAATTTCGCCGAAGCACAAGATCACCAACTTTAAACTGTGTATTCCGAACTCGAGCATTATAATACCTCGCTGTCTGCTGTTTATTTTTAGCTTGCCTGATAAAAGCTTGTTCTCGGCGATATTCTACTTCGTCAAGGTTGGTACGAAGAGCATCTTCATTCTGTTCGGGATCGAAATTCAGCACTCTAGGGCTGGCTACACCGATTTCTGCTGGGATGACAGCTTCGGAACCATAGGTTAGGCTAAAAGGAGTTTCTCCAGTAGCAGAGTGTGGTGTAGTTCGATAAGCCCATAATACTTGAGGAAGTTCATCAGCCCAAAGTCCTTTAGATTCACCTAGGCGTTTCTTAATGCCTTCAACAAGTGTTCGGTTTGTCACCTCTACTTGGCCATTAGCTTGGGGATGGGCCACCGAAGTGAATGCCTGTTTGATATGTAACTCCTCGCACCAAGAACGGAAAGGATCATTCGCGAATTGTTTCCCATTGTCAGAAATAATGGTACTAGGAATGCCAAATCGGCAGACAATGTTCTTCCAAACAAAGTTAAGAATTTTCCTTCCAGTAATGGTAGTGAGTGGCTCAGCCTCGACCCACTTGGTAAAGTAATCCACCGCAACCACCAAGAATTTAAGACCACCTGGAGCTAAAGGGAAAGGGCCCACAATGTCTATGCCCCATTGAATAAAAGGCCATGCGCTCTGGATGCCTGTCAGTTCAGTTTGAGGTAAGTGTTTAATCCGTGAATGCCGCTGACAGTTCTCACATTTTGACACTAACTCATGCGCATCATTAAAAAGAGTAGGCCAATAATATCCCCATCGGAGTGCTTTTTTAGCCAAAGTCCGGGAACCAATATGGTTTGCACATGAGCCCTCATGTAATTCTTCAAGGATATAACGAGCCTGAACCGGTCCAAGACACCGGAGACTGGGCTGAAGATAAGATTGCCTGTACAAAACTCCATCATGTAAAGTATATTTTGGTGCTTTCAAGATTACCTGTCGGGCTTGTAACTTGTCATCGGGTAAGGTTCCATCCTGTAAATATTGGATAATGGGCGTCATCCATGTAACCTGGGAATCAGTGATTACCGAGATAGGCTGTTCATGGATTGACTGATGAGACATCTCTTCTACAATTACATCAGGAGGAATATTTGAGGGAGCCACGGAGGCCAGTTTGCTAAGAGCATCAGCTTTTGTGTTCTGTTCTCGAGGAATCTTATGAATACTGGCGGAGGCAAATGTGTGTAGGAGACTTTGAGCCAACGCCAAATACCGTTTCATGGTTTCCTCCTTTGCTATATATATGCCATTGATCTGACTGGAAACCACCTCGGAATCAGTGTATAATTGAATATGTGCAGCTCCTAATGTCTTCGCCAGACGAAGGCCCGCAAGGATTGCTTCATATTCGGCTTCATTATTCGTGACTTTGAAATTGAAACGCAAAACAGACTTAACTTCGACGTTGTTAGGTCCATTGATGATGACCCCGGCACCACTTCCCCGTGTGGCAGAAGCACCATCTACATGAACACGCCATAGTTCAGTCTCAACACTGGTATCAGCAGGAGAAATGTGCTCGGGATGTGAGTTGGAGTCCGGACTCTCATAAGTAGCTTCAGCTAGAAAATCAGCTAGAGCTTGGCCTTTAATGGCGTGACGAGGAAGAAATTGAATATCGTGCTCTCCCAACTCTATTGCCCATTTGACAAGTCGACCTGAATGATCGGGCTTACTCAGGATTTGACGGATTGGCAGGTTTGTAAGAACGTTAATAACATGTCCCTGAAAATAGGGACGAAGGCGGCGGGCCGCCATAACCAATGCCAATATGGTCTTTTCAATGACTGAGTATCGGATTTCTGCTCCTTGTAAAGCTCGGCTGGCAAAATATACTACCTTCTGAGTTCCGTGGTCATCGCGGACAAGGGCTGCGCTGATGGCTTCATCAGCAGTGGACAAATATAGATACAAGGGTTCTCCAGCAATCGGGGCGGAAATAATGGGAAGTTGACGGATGTGTTGCTTTAAGGCTGTCAGAGCTTCCTCACACTGGGGTGTCCACTCGAATTTCTTAACCTGGCGTAACACCTTAAAGAAGGGAAGTTGCCGTTCAGCCGCTTTAGATAGGAACCTGTTTAACGCTGCTAATCGCCCAGTAAGGCGTTGAACATCTTTTTCTTTCTGGGGTGTCTTGAGGTCGAGGATATCCCTGATTTTAGAGGGATTAGCTTGTAGTCCCTGAGGAGATACCATGTACCCTAAAAACTTGCCTGAACCCACCCCGGAGGTGCACTTCGCTGGATTTAAACGAAGATTATGGCGTCGAAGTACTTCCAGTGTTTCAGCAATGTCCCGAACACATGCATCAAAAGTTCGGCTCTTGATGACTAAATCATCGACATAGACCTCCACATTTCGACCAATCTGGTTCTGAAAAACATGGTCCATCAACCTTTGATAAGTGGCTCCGGCATTCTTGAGCCCGAAGGGCATCTTTTTGTATGCGAAAATTCCGAAGTCCGTTATAAAAGCTGTTTTGATCGCATCGTTCTTATCCATATGAATTTGGTGGTATCCCTTATATAAGTCCAAGAAACAAAGCGCGGGATGGCCAGTAATGGCTTCAGCTTTCTGGTCAATAGAAGGTAATGGATAACAATCCTTAGGACAATATTTATTCAGATCGGTAAAATCCACGCACATTCTCCATGTATTATCAAACTTCAGGACTAGAACAGGATTCGCCAACCAGGTCGGATAATGGACTTCGAACAGGATATCTACCTTGACCAATGCCTCAACTTCTGTACGAATAGCAGCTTTTCGGTCGGGCGCAAATTGTCTGCGCTTTTGCTGTACTGGTTTAACTGCGGGGTCAATGTTCAACCTGTGAGTAATCAGGTCTGGTGAAACACCGGGCATGTCTAAAGGTGACCAGGCAAAGACCTCGGAGTATTCTCGCAACACTTGAACGATGGCACTGTGAAGTAGGGGTAAATGTACAGCACCAACTTTAACAGTTCGCTCGGGCACATTTGGATCAAGAGGGATTTCTACTACCTCTTCACCAAGAGGTTGAATTGGTATTGATCCAAGCTCGGGGGTACCTATTTGAAACTGCGATCGAACCATCTGTGTAGTTCGTGGTTTAAGGGCAACAAGCATACACTGCTTAGCCATCTTCTGATCGCCACGGATGGCTATGGTTCCGTAGGGTGAAGGACATTTCGTTAAATGAAATGTGGAACATATGGCTTGGGCAGGAGTAAGCCAGTCCCGTCCAAGAATCATATTATAAGGAGACGGAGATGACACCACATAAAAGTCAACAAAAACTGTTTTGATTGCGGGATGAGTACCTACCGAAGCTGGTAGATTAATAATCCCCTCTGCGCGAACTTCCCCTTGTGTGAATGTCTGCAAAGGTCCTGGAGCAGGCCGAAGCAAATCTCGAGATATGCCCATTTTTTGGAAACAATCTGAGAAAATAACACTGACAGCTGCACCGTTATCAACATACACCCGTTTGATTATGATGTTCGCCACAGTCATATCAATGATTATAGCATCGGTGTGAGGCGTGTGTTCTGGTACGGGGTCGTCTTCAGTAAAACTTACTGTCTCATTATTGTGGAAACGTTTGTGACGGGGTTCCTCGGGAGGAGGTCGGCGAGCTTCCGCAATAAGAGCTTTGCGGGACATCCCTGCTGGCCGTGTACCATAGATCATATGAATAACGCTATTGACAACGCGAGCTGGGGGATTGGTCCCTTCTTCTTGGGGAGGAGGAGCAGGCAATAAGCGAGGTTGTTGCTGTTGAACATTGCGTCTGCTTCCCTGATCTTGTCTCGAGTAATGGTTATTCCCGGAACGGTTATTCGGCCATGGTGACCGGCCTTGTTGGAAACCACGATTGTTATTGCCAGCTCGGTTCTGGTGTTGGTTTCCACCTCGGTGTTGTATTCTATTGTCCGATTGAGCAATATATTGACGGAAATAGCCCTGCTTTATACATTCCTCGATCTCTTTGCTGAGTTCCTGGCATTCTTCAGTATCATGCCCATGGTCATAGTGGTATTCGCACCACTTGGTACGGTTCCGTTTTTCAGCCGGGGCTGTCATACGAGGACAAGGCTTTAGATCAGCCTTGTGAATAGCATGTATTTCGGTTCGGGACCGATTTAAGGGCGTTAGTTGGGGTAAATCGTGATGAGTATTGGATCGACCTCCGCCCAATTGGTTAAAGGCACTGGTACGAATGTTAGACCCAGATGGTCCTTTATCTAATTGTTTCTTGGCAACAGATTTCTCCCTCTTACGTCGGGTCTGTTCATCGGCTTTAGCAAACCACCCAACCACATGATAAAGAGCTCGGGTAGTAACAGGGGTATTACGGACCAGCTCGGTGTATAGTGGTCCGGCCCGTAGTCCGTTCATGAAAGCTGTGACAATGATATCATCTGGCTGATTGCCTACCTTCAGACTTTCAGTTGTGAAACGTTCTAAGAATTGAGAGATGGTTTCTCCTTCTTTTTGTTCGACGTTCATCAGGTCAGCCAAAGTGGACATAGGCTTGGCACGTGCTTCAAAACGTGCCCAGAAGTGTTCAGCAAGTTCCCGGAAGGAGGATATGCTGTTGCGAGGAAGAGAATCAAACCAAACTCGTGCCTCATCCTGGAGGTACTCAGGGAAGATTTTGCAATAGTGAAGAGATGCAGTGTGATCTCTACTGAGCATGTTATGCCTGAAGGCCCCAAGAAAATTAGCTGGGTCTCCGGTGCCATCATAAGGTGGTATGGCGGGCCTTTTGAACCCTTCAGGAAGAGGCGTAGCTAGAATTTCTTGGGAAAATTGAGTGATAATGTCTCCATTGGCGTCAAGACCTAAAATTCTGTCCAGTTCAGCATTCCGTTGTACCCTCTCATACTCACGAAGATCCGGAGTATAGGGATCGGTATATCGAGCTTTCTTAGTTGCGTTAAGCGGGCGGCGACGATCATCATCAACAAGTTCGTCATGGCGTTGTCTCGATCTGTTAGAACTTCCATGGTCCTCGGGAGAACCAGGTCGTTCTCGTCGGCGATCTTGTCTCTCGTGGTGTACGGGATTGTGTTGGTTGGACAGATTCCGACGAGGTGGTTGCCCTGCGGGGTTGATGTTAGGCCCAACAGGGCCATCAGGGTTTAGCCGGTTGGCAGCCCAATCTTGGAGAACATGAGCATGTTCCTGTAAAAAGGCTTGAAGTAGTTCCGGAGTCATCTGGATATTAACTTGAGGTTGTGTAGTCGCAGGACCAGGGTTTTGTACATCTTGTGGAGGTAGGGGTAAAAATCCGGCACCTGGATTTGCGACCGGATCTTGGTGGCCCTGGTGGTGAGAGACGTCCCGTATTATCGATTGCCTTGTCGGTAAGGTTTGATCCACGGGTGGATCTTGATTGACTTGATCACCTTGACGAGAGTGATTCAATCGAGTAGTTACCATGGTTTGAAGCGTAATATCAAGACTAAAAATCCAATCGTTTCTACGTTCCCACAGACGGCGCCAATTGATAAAGCGCGATCCGTTCTATCATCGAAGTCTTAACGAAAGGTATTAAACAGGAAAATAACTAAGCAATGAGACACAAGGTTTACGTGGTTCGATCCGGAGATCTACGTCCACGGGAAGATAATGTCCCAACCGGGCTCCTTTTTCTTTCTCTAGTGGTGTTTACAAGTGTGCTTTTCTCTTTCAAAAGTTCCAACCCCTATTCTATTCCTCATTCTACTATTTATATTATACAAATTACAGCCCTCAATAAATTCCTACAATTGAGGCCCCTAACTATATTCCTACAATCAAGGCCATGAAGCTCGCTTTCGTGATTTGGAGGAAATCGTGGGTCAGATCTTTTCCTTCTCTTGCGCTGCCGTTACAAACCAATTATCATACTTGGGCCAATTCTTGGGCTTCCAACTATAAACAATTGGGCCAGCTGGTATCTTTAGTTAACTTGGGCTTTACTTACCAAGACCGTTAGGGAATGGGCTGGAGAAATGGTAAAGTAACTGAAGCTGCTCGCCATTTGTAGAAAATGAAAACCTTTATTTTTGCAGATGGAGCTGCTCACCATTTGCAGAAAATGTCTCTTTCTCCTGCTATTTGGTTGAGGAATACAACTGATGTGGGAAATGGGGAAGTTCATGTCCAGCCTAGCCAGCATAGTAATACACGTATCGCAATTTCTCTAATTTTGGTTCTCACGTGAGCAACACGTACTCATCTCCGACGACTTAAGTGATTGGCAATTGAATTTGTCCTTAAATTGGACATCGCAAAGAAGATGCAGGACCAAAATTGAAATTATATAATATAGAGGACTAGTTTTGGACAAGGCCTAACATATATGACCAGTTTCGAATTTTTCCCTAAAGGTTAATAGTAAAGTTGTATATTTGTTTTGAGATAGTATAGGGTATGATTATACTTAGGGCGGATCCGAACCTTATGACTAGGGGGAGCCGACAAATAAAGAACCCCAACCGCCAATAATATACACATAATAATAAATATTAAATATATTATATTTATTATTTAAATAAAATATCAATAATATCTATTATTAAATACTTCCTCCGTCCTGACTTATCTTGCACAGGGGGGTCGACACGGGTATTAAGAAAAAATATTTTTTTGGTTGTTTGAAGGTGGAGATTAAGGGTGGAAATTTTGAGAGTGGATATTATGTTACAACTTTCATTTTTTAGGGTGTGCAAGATAAGGTGGGACAACCATTTAAGGAAAGTGTGCAAGATAATGTGGGACGGAGGGAGTATGTTGAAACGTATCATTAGTCATCTATATATTAAAACTTGAGTGTATTTATTATATATTATGAAAATTATCTAAATTTATCTTAATATTTTATAATTTTGAGGGGGGGGGGGGGGGGGGCCAAAATACATATATTGCTCAAAATAAATATACAATATACATATTATACATATTTTAGGTACAAAATTAATGGGGCGGAGGTTGGGGTTGGTAGGTCCGCCCCTGATTGTACTATATATATCAATTAATGTTGGAAAATAGTGATATGTATTTGATTGGGTATACGATATGTATAGGTAGATTTTATAGGATATGATTATATTGGATGAATTTTTTTGAATTTAAATCTTAAAACAAACGGGAATTGAATATTTTAACATCCAAAATTCGTCCGTACTAAGTTAGAAACAAACATTCCTATAAGAATCTTTAGATTGAAAAAGTCATTTTTTATATTCTAAAGATAAGCAATTAATGTCAATTTATTTATTTAAAATCACAACTCCAATTAAAGAATATTTTGGCAGTTGTAAAAAATAAAGTGGTAATAGGCCACTGTGCCCATTCGAAAACTTTAAAAACTAATATAACACTTTTACTTCGAAACGGCAAATATATCCACAAGGACCAAATTACCCCCACTTTTTTTTTCGACTAAAAAGTTACCATTGCTGTGACTCACCATCAATTGCCTCATTTTAATTTTTTTGTCCGTTTCTTATCAAATCGTGCATCATACATCTTCAACACAATCGTCATTTCGTCTACAATACATATAAGTTGATTTATTTCGCATTTAATGGATTCTCCAGCGGAGGTCACCAGAAACATTACCGGCGACACACGGGTAGACTTACCTCCGGAGCGTGGAGGCGAGCTTTCTATTCCGGCCGAATAGTTGCCGGAGAACTCGTCGCCACAGGCAAATGAAGTTTTACCAGAAGCAGAAGTTGTTAGATTGCCTAAAAACTCCAATTTTGCTCTGTAATTTTTTTCAAAGTTTTAGAAGATGAACTTGTGGTGTAAAGATAGACGACACAATATATCATACACGACGTAACTGTTGATGTGAAGATGCACGTCAATATATTTGATACACGACCTGTAAAATAATACATGACATGTATAAATGATACACGATTTATCTAATTAAATGATACACGACCTGTAAAATAATACACGACATGTTTAAATGATACACGATTTCTTTATCTAATTAAATGATACACGACATGTATATTTAATACACGATTCACTTCTATGAAATGATAATGGTTGCAGTTAAGAAATGATACGCGAACTCTTTGATACACGACTGCATATTGTATGATACACGACCTCTTTGATACATGACTGCATATTGTATGATACACGAATAGGTTTATGATGCATAACATTTGTTACATGACTTCATATTTGATACACGACCTCATATTGAATGGTACACGATGTAGGTTTTCGATACATTTGTTAGGTATTATACACGACCGATGACTTAGCATAACATTTGATACACAACTCATAATTTGATACAAGACCTCATAGTAGTGTATGATACACGATGTAGGTTTACGATACATTTCTTAGCGATGTACACGACCCACCACTTATCTTATCGTATTATACACAACCTCATATTATATTATAACGTATGATGCACGACCTTGTGTATCGAATTATATTTGATTCAAACTTATGATACACGATGTAGATAAATGATACACGATATCTATTACGATACACGATGTAGATAAATGATGATTTTTGGATATAACATTTATTATACATGATATAGTATTGTATGCAATAATGACACAAGATATCATACACGATATCCTGTACATCATACACGACCTTTGCAACTTGACGCTTCGTATTCAATAATCCGATGTTTTCGTTTATGTAGGATGTGTGGCCCTGGAAAAGGCCCGATATCCGGAACTGGAGGGCTACTGTTATTAGTTATGTCCGTTTGAAGATATTTGAAGAGATAAAAAACGAACTTGAATTGGCCGGTGGCGGCGCACTCGATACCTTCAGGAGGTGCTGTTTTGGGCACCTACTCGATTGTCAGCTCTCGCCTTCTTTTCCTGGGCGAGAGTACACTCGTTATTGCTGAGGGAGGTAGTGAAGCCCGGTGCTGGAGATTTTGAGTTTTGATTTCGAATAGGGACACACCACATAAGATTTTCGTGCCATGAGTATGCACTTGTAACAGGTTTAAGGTTTGGGGATAGTGAATTCGATCCTGAAAGTGCCCCGGCCCTGGCGGATGATGGCTTCTACAACATGATTATACAGCCGACTGGTGCGCACAAGCTGGACGAGCTAAGGAACAATTCCTTCTTGGGTCATTCAGGGCCAACGAGCATAACGTAGTTACGATTGCGAAGGTGTTGTTGTTGTATTATATTCTGCTGTGCCCGGACGGACGAAAGACCGTCGTGGGATAGGTGGGTGTGGGCTCTTGTTGATTAGCCAGAGCGGTTTGAAACCTTCCCCGAGGGAAGTATACCTTCTAGAAGCTTGCACACTACCTTAGGACGATTCCCGTGCGGTTACTGCCAGACTCCCTTGCGAAGGGGAATTTGCATCCTATCACTTTTATGGGTCCAAGTTAGCGTTTATGGTATGCATTTATTTTAGCTGTTTTTTTTTTATTGAAGCTAATTTTAAATTATTTTGGTTTCTTCTCAGAATGTTTGATTTCTCATACGTGGGCTTTCGAAGCTATCCCTATTTTTGGGATGAAGGCTGGTAGTCTTATACCCCCTCCGCACCCGCAGTGCCCTGATGTGTTCATTGAAGATATGTTGGCGGACAGAGGTGTGATTTCTTAAATTTCTTCAATGAAGAGGTTAGTTTTCTCTTATTGAATGTTCTTATCAAGGTAATTGTTTATTATTAAATCATTCAATCTATATTTACCACTTATTATCCCGTACTACAGACGGAATGTCTCGAGACTCTAATTCCCACGGCGGAGGAGGAGGGGGTCGTGTATCTGCAGTATTTGGATAAGGATCTTCATGTGGGTGTCGCCTAGTACGTACACAGGGAGTGGCCGGGCGGTCCGAAACGGGCGCATATGCACGAAGATCTGCAGGGACAGCCTATTCAAGAACTTGTATGGGAAATGGCAGCTGTACATCGCGATCGGGGCCCCCGAATTTGATTGTGTACGAGGATCGTGTAGCATGGAGCAGGGGGAGACATTGAATCCGTCCTTGAGGTGCGAGACTACTAGTAGTAGGGCGATTGTGCCGGGTCGCGAACATAGGGTAGTCGACGGTCGGCCTACCAAGCATCGTAGGCCCTCTGTATTACCGGTACATCATGTACTACCATGTTCCAGAGGAAGTCCTGGTAACAGAAATGGGTATGGATGATGAAGGAGATGACCCTGTCCAGCAAAATGTCGTAGCGTCGGAGCACCGCACGGATTGCTCTGCTGATGCGTCACAGAGTAGTGAGGCAGAGCCTTCATACATAGCCGAGCGTGACCATCATTGTGGTTCGGATGTCCAAGAGGTGGGCTAGGACGAGCAAAAGCCGGATTGTCGAGGGTTAGTATTACTGATCTATCTTCATAGCACGACGAGTTGATGAAGAGCATTACATCTTACTATGTCCAAGAGTTACGTCAACGAGAAGATTGATTTGTTCAAGGCAGAGATCCCCACTTTGATTCGTGATATTTTCTACAAGAAGAATTTCTCCATTAATGAAGGCTTGTCGTCTTTCATGGGCGGTGTTCAGGAGCATGATGATTGTCTATCTGGTGAAGCACCTAGCTCGCATAAGCAGGGTAATCCTGGTGATGATTTGCATGTGTCATCCAGTGATCCGATTGTCGTCCCCTCTTCGCGTACGCATACAGGTGGCGAAGATATCGTTCTGTCCCCGCTTAGTGTTCAAGGAGAGACACATCACAACCCGATCATAGTTTCTGAGGAGCAAAGATTGGCATGGGATCTAGGCCCTGATTTGGAGAGAGCAGCTGCAGACTTGGTTGATCCGGTAGATGCGGCGATTCAGGACGTCGTTGATAGCGTGGCCTCGGAATCCAGAGATGCTGATTTGAGTAGTCTCGAGTGCCGGGGTACGACTCCAGTTACTGAGGTGGGTACCGGTGTTAGTCATGTGGACGTCCCACAGCCTTCCACTATCGTAGAATCGTGTGATGTGACGAAGAGAGGCACCGTGGAAGAACATCAGACAGAGGTTAGGGTCCTCCGTTTGAAGAAAAAGGGGAAGGCTGTCTAGAGTCTTTATGATGCAGACAATATTAGACCACCAGCCGCTGCAGAGCGTGAGTATGAAGCCTTTCTTTTGAAGCTTAACGGACTGTGAGCACATCTTTATCTATATTTCTGATAATATCCCTTGTGTGAATTTTGCATTTCATAACTTAATAATCATTGTATGCCTTTGTTGTACAGGAGGGACATGGATATAGGGCGAGGGGTGGACGCCCAATGGTTTAGGACCATGATGAACTATAACTCAGAGATATCTGTTGACCTAATGTTTAGTTATCACGTTATAAAAATGACTTCTATATTTTGACGTCCCTTTATTGCATGAAAATGTGGAATGATAGGTCCGTATATTCGTATGAGCAGCATATACAGGCTTACTTACATCTTCTACAAACTCGGTCAAGACTGGCTAGGGTTACCATAAATAAGAAGTGGGGAGGTCGCGTTAAGTTGATTAATCCAACGTTATTTCTAAGTCTTTAGTATACAATTTTTTTTTTCTTTTTTTAATGTTTGAAGCATTTAGTTTACGCGCAAATGACACATGCTTGACATTAACAGGTGGGCATAATGGCGATATGGGATGACCTCCACATAAATGACCCCTCGGAGTTGCACACTCTTGAGGAGGTGGCTGATGAAGTTTTGAAGCCATGGGCGGACTATGTGAGGGGCATTTTACTAGCATGGGGCAATGTGAAGCTTTGGGTAGAGTTGGCTCCGGTTAGTTTTCAGTTATTCTCTTAAGTTTAGTATTTTAATTGTGAGATTTGTTTAGCCCGACCACATCATATAAAAAATCTGAAAACATTCGTCATTGTTTTTTAAGAGGTTGTGACCGCTTGGAACTGCGAAGGGCATTGGATAACAGTTCAGCTGAATTTCAAACCATACAATTTCATCGTGTATGATTTGCGGCTGCACAAGGACTCGATTGTGACATGCGATGACCTCGCGAAATTGGCACTGCCTTTACGAAGAATGATAAGTGCTTTGTGCACGTATTTGGCTTTGTACCTGTAACGTACCGACTACCTTGCCTTTCCAGTGTGGAATTCCTACGCAACGGCCCATGTATATGTACCCACAGGATATGACAAATAGTGGTGCTGCATTAATGCTTAAACAAGTTGAGTCCATTTTGAAGAAGCCTGTGAACCTAGGTGTTGTATGTCCGGACATAAAGGCTACATGGCGTGCGATGGGTCTGGCCCTTTACCGGTTTACCACGGCAATGGCCAATCTCACTAACTAGATCCCGCTTGTGTTTTGATGTTGATGATGTCCTTGTATTATTTGTGAAGGAAAGCTTTGTTTGATTTTATAATTGTTTGGAAGTATTTGGAAAACATTAATGATATTATCACGCATGCATGACCTCATTTTGTAATAAACATGTAATTAAGTAACAAACACGACTTACACCGCACAATTGTAGATACATCTTTCGACATACAAAGGTGGGTTCATTTGGAATACTAATAGGCAATAACTTACTCCTAAAGTTGTCTACTATTAAAAGGTAACGTCTTAAATGAAAGGTTAATAGACAAAGAGACGACACTTATAATATTACACAGTTTCAAGCACTGACATGCAACCGCGTACTGCAATTATTGTTTATTATTCAACAAGCTTCTCCATACTGAGTCTACTCGCCTCCAAGGATGCCAAAAATTCCTTCCATATACTCCCTCATCCTCTCTCCCTTGTGACGATAAGCTTGTACGTAGCTGTCATGCTTCAAAGTACAACGTATTTAATGGTAAAGAAATTGGCATAAATATCATATAATAAGATTACAAAATAACAAACCCTTAATAAAATCATTTGCCTACAAATATATTTTTACATCATATGAGCTTAAATATTTATTAATTGTTGGAGTAGTGCTTTGGATAAGTATTACCTGAAAGTGTAGCTGGTACACATCCTGTGGGACATGCATTGTGTTATCTTTATTGTGAAGCACACCTGATATTGAGGTTAATCTTTTGAAAGTTGTGTAGCACTTCTGTAACTCCTAGAGACCGTTCTTGAAGTTATCGTGAGAGATTATCCTGTTGTGTATGTCGTAGAAGTAGGATTTTGTATCGGTGAAAACAACTGTATGATCTCCACATAGAACGAAAGTTTAATGACGCGTTTCGGCGAACAAGCATGCGATGAAAGCTTCATCAACTTTCCTTGTCCAATAGTTGTCGTAGAATAGATTGTCCTTTAGATCAGGGTTCGCATTTGGTTCCTTGCGACTTGAGCCGACTATCCTTCTTAATTGAAGTTATGGTGTGGTTGTATTATTTGTTTCCTATGTAGGTCTCTTATATTTATAGAACAAGTCTTCGACTAATCAATTGTGAACGTCAATAATTATACATTGATTTAATAAATACTTTTATTAAATTTAGGGGACATTATATGACCGTTCACTTGCTGCGTCAGTTGGACGTGCTTCTACATTGTTGAGTGCTGTGAAAGTGTATTGTCCAATCAACTAAAGTATGAGTACACATCAGTTGATACAAACTAGCATCACATAATATATTTTTAGTCGAAACTGAGTGTCGTACCATGCAACATATTATAAATTTTAACAAATACGATTTTGGAATTTACTAAAGGGTAAACAAGACTAAATCAATGTTAGGCGTGAGCATAACAGACTCTTCTTATAATCGCAACGACCTTTACTATCTCCTTCCATTACACAAGGTACTCAGGGTCTGTAGAAGAAGACCTACTATCTCGTCCAACGTTGTGACCCAAAGCGTCCATGGCCACGACAAGTTCAGGGTTTCGAGGTGAGATCTCGATTACCTCGAAGATAATTGAGTCTAATTTCGAATACTTTGCCTAAAAGAGTAAAGTTTTGCCGATTGTTAAACGATTATCTTTAATAAACCTCCTCCAACCGATTCTATCGAACTTCGGAGCACTATTGTCTCCGAGATACAGGACTTCCCAAGATTGTTTTCTGAATTGTAGTGTCGTTTCCATAGTTGTTCTCGGTAACAACTTAACAATGAAATTTAGAATTCTCTAGATGTAAAATCGGAATCAAGAAAACGTTATTGACTTTGAACAGCAAATAAGTACACAGTAATTACCATTTCGTAATCCGGCGAGACCTCATTCTGCTCAATGGAGATACCCAAAAAAAGCTTTTCGCGTTCGGCCCTAGGGCTATCTCCGTCACTCATGATTGGTTGAACGATTTAAATCGGTTGGTATCATATGGAATGCCTTTCATTTTTCAAGTACTACCCTTTTATAGTTGAATTAAATTGCCCACATAATTCTTGTCATCGATGCCTAAAGAACATACTGCCATCATTTACACTATCACATAAATGACCACACATACTTTTCAGAGATACGGTCCCGAAGACGTTGTTTGTGGTTTGACCTCACATTTTTCAGTTTGAATTTGAAGCCCTGAATTGAGCTCACTAACACAATATGGTATTAATTAGTAATAACATGTGTGTGGTTGGCCTGCGAAGGAATCAATGTACTCCTCGGGCATAACAGTACCAGAAAAGTATAATCTTTGTTCATATAGGGTGTTTTCCAAATTTAATTTCCTTGTTAGGTTCTCCGTAAATTAACATCTCGGAAGGTCTTCAAATTAAAATAGTTTAATTAAATCACGTACTGCAATTGTTGCTTGACCCGAAGTTAATGATGCTAGCTTTTTTAGCAAGGACACAAATGACATAAGACAACAACTAGTTTGAAACAAAATACGAGGTAACACCTAAATTGACGGTTCTAGGAAATTACCGAATACCAAATTGCCCATTGGCTATTGCCTTCTTTAGTTAACTACATTAGTAGATAGGGAATTCCCTAGGTCCCATTCATGGGGGGACTGACTAAAAACAATCAAACCAAGATTTATAGTTGGAGTGAGTGGCACATATGGGATATCCAAATGAGCAATCGCCCGGGACAGGTTCTTTATATCCTCTCTTTGCCATCCATCGTTTCACGTCGTCATTCGGTTTAGGAATGTAAAAAATCTTGAAAAAGATCAAGTCTTCGGTAATCTGTCTAGCATTGAAATTCAAACTCATACCTCAAGCAATGCTGTTATCCTCGACAAACTTCTGCCATCCAGTCTTCTCAAACGTGGGGTAATGTTATCTCCCACATATTCGACGACCCTATGCATCTTGCGATAACGGAACGTTGTTTCAACTTTCTTGCATGGGAGTTGTTCAGCAACATGTGGAGGTATTTTTGTTACAAATTTTAAGTTGTTACGATAATGAAACAACCAATTTAAAAAGCCGATTTAAAAGATTGAAGCATATTGTCCTTACCAATAGGAATTCCAGTGCAAGTTGTAGGTCCCAGGTGTATGCGTCAAACTCCGGCCAATGTCAGTCATTGACCTTGTAGAACTCATCGTCACTCATTCTGCAGCTTTGATCCCACTCAATGTTTTGGCACATGAAAACCTCGAATGTAACTCATATTTATAGATAAAGTGGGCTCTAATAAATTTAAATGATAGCCCTTCATTTATCTGCTCTTTACTATGTAAATGATGTGAAAACTCATAGTGTCGTAAGGTGTCCAGAATTTAGATATGATTAGTCCAATCAAACTTTACATTACTATGTCAATGATGTGAAAACTCATAGTGTCATTAACTGTCCAGTATTCAGATATGAATAGTGTCGTCAAACTTTACATTGCTATGTCAATGATTTGAAAACTCATAGTGTCATTAACTGTCCAGTATTCAGATATGAATAGTCTCATCAAACTTTACATTACTATGTAAATGATGTGAAAACACATAGTGTTAAACTTTATTTCAATTAACAATTTTATGTAATGCGTTTGAAATCATTACCCTTGAATTAGTTGTTTAATTATCGGGTCCTTAGCCCTACATAGTGTGTCGAACACATCACTTCGGTACTATCTATGGATGCAAATTACATGATGGTTAAATTTCGTGCTACTGTAGGGATTCACTATATCACTGTTTATAATATCAAAACACAATTTTTTTTTACAAATAATACAGTCATATTGATACGGTTTATTATTTGACAAAGCATATTTGGGAGTACACGATTAAAACTCATATGCGAACACCGCTGCTAAGAATACATTTAATAATTAAAGATATTTATTCATTAGATGCCTAAGAAAGCACGATAATACACCTAAACTCCCAATAATGCATTCCATAACATTTCCTTTAAATTTTCATCGCCGATTATGGTGCTCTTCAGTTGGAGATGCTTGGCACATTGGTCTCACTGAAAACCCTCTCCATCGCACGAAATTTGTACTCCCCTACCTCGGAGTATGCATATATAAAATCACCCTCTTTCTGGAACCATTCCTGCCATTGTTCTTGTGATGCTAGCACTCTGTTTTCTCTCTCCCTAAGAAGGCACATAATTGACAACATGCTCATGTGGTTTGGTTCGTTCGGGTTAGCATCCCAGTAACCCATACTTCTCTCATGACTCAAATTGCATAGGATGCAGTCGTCCATTTCTGGAGTCCAGGTTGTTTCGTCGTAAAAGTAAATGTTTTGAATGGTTAGTAGGTAAGAACTTGCGTTGCTTAGGGCTGCCATTGGATGGTACACGAATGAGGGATGTTATGTGTGTAGGTATGCAAAGAAATCAGACTTTTATGCTAGAGGAAACATCTACAAGTAAGTATGTAAGCAGTGGTCAATTATGGAACATAACTCTTGTGACATATTCCCCAACTGTACTTTGAAGCCACGACGGGACAACACATGCACGATATTTTATTTATTATTTATTATCTATAACATGTCAGTTATTGATATAATAAATGTTTTGGATAGTCACCAGCTAAGTATCCCCACCATGATGGGACTATTCAATATGCACTTGAACTAGTACAGTAAATTTTGTTTCTCGATGAGACGATTCAATGTCTGATGGACGATAATAAAATGAGTACTTCGTCTGTCCAATGTTGCTGAATTATTGCTCAATTATTTACTTTTACATTTATAAGAATATTCACCAATGTGGGGGAGACTGATATCAAATTATATACAGTTTGACCAGTGAAACTGAATTTATCTTCCAAGCATGACTTTTTAATCTGTCGGTTGTCTTTGTGTAATTGGTTGTAGAAAAAAAAAAAAAACAACCCGCAGGGACATATTTAACCTGAATTTATTTATCACCCTAAACCTAAAACAAACTAAAATAATTAATTATAACATTCAACATAATAAATAGTGCCTACTAAATGATGCAACACATTATACGAGTATAACATATAACACAATAAACCAAAATCTCCCACATACCACATAACAAATCCACAATCACATAGAAATTCTTCAAAGCAGTTTTGCGTTTATGAAGTTTACTAACAGTGCTTCACGCACATAAAACACATAGTCGTCTTGGTCTACACATTTAGTCTTATAATGAATGCGAAGTAGTCTGGGTCAATATCCCTGGCATCATCCACCTTGAAAGTGATGGATCTGTTGTCCATGTGGATAGTGCTGATGATCAGTTTGGTCCCACCTACCAGTGCATTATCGTCTACATGTTTTTTCCATCCGGAATTACCTAGTTTAGGTGTTAGGTGTTCACCCTCGTAGTTGACCACCTAGGAGTTGCCCCCGAACTCCAATGTAGCCTCAATGTTTGCCCTAGGAAAATGAGCGGCAGCCCCACGAGGTATTTTTTGCTATAAAAATTGTTAGGGTAATAAAAACAAGTAAAGAGAAAAAGGTTGAAACAAAAATCGAGATGCAGTATACGACATAAATGATATTACCATCAAATATAAAGGAGATAGATGACTCTCCCCAAGTTTCACCACAAATAATGACATCGGGCTGTAGAAAGGCGAATTAGGGTTGGAGCTCATTTTCCTACAGAGTCAAACCAATGCGCATTTTGATTACTAAGGTAGAGAGCTTCATTATTGCACTTAAATAAAAGGAGGAAAATAAAATACTGATGGTCCCATAAAAAATTACAATTGGACAACCAAACAAGGAGGAAAACAAAATACTAATGGATATTCAAATATAATTTTGCCATAAAAATTGATTAATACATAATATCGTGCACCGTTAAACAAAACACAATTATTTCGTTCTCATAACAAGTCAAACATAACATGTTTGTAGCCATGCCACTACAACACAATTATTTAAAAAAAAACAACTGCAAGGTTCATAATCAAGTCTTTTAATACGACCAACATTGGTTTGTCCAATCGAATCGATGGTCAGAGGATTTGAAAGAGAACTACCACTTAGACCACCCCTCTGCCTACGTCGCTCAGTCAGAGTAGCCTGTAACTTCGGGTTCGGGGGGTTTAGGTGCTGTACCTTGAATGTCAGTGAGCCAGACTCCATGTCCTCAGTGGAGAACACCAGGACATCGTCCACACGAAGCCTATTACCCTCGATGAACTGTCTCCACCTGGAGTTATCAAACTTTGGGATCACATGATCCCTGCAATACTGAACCTTCCAGGGCGGCTCCTTAAACCTCAGAGTGCACTCGACAGTTTCTTTCGCTAGTCTCCCGCGACCTCCTTGGGTATCTTCTAAGAAAATTTATAGAATATATATATTAATTGTACAGAAAATGAAGATAAGATTAATAATTTCTCTTTCAAGTATACCCCTCTATTCCTTACCATGAAGTAATACGGAGAGACCTCGGATTTCCCGAGCGACACATTGAAGAATGGCATGGATCCATCAAAGTACGGGGACTCGCCATCACTCATCTTTCTTAAAAAAATAAAACGACGTAACATGAGTATTCACTTAACATATAGTAGCAAATCTAATCTTTCTACAATATAAAGCACCAAAAAGATATAGTGTTCTCCTACAAAACCAATTATAATGGCAAAACAGTTTCCCCCAGAAGCTATGGAAAATATAATCATATTCTACTTAAAATATTAAGGATTATGTTTAAACAAATAAACCGTAACACAAATGTCTTAGTACTACATAATACGTGTTCCCCTTTATAACACATCAAGAAAAATCTTCTTCTATGGTCCTTGCGCCAGTCATGTTTACACTCCTGGCCGATCTTCTGCCATTATGATATGATTTAGTTGGTATCAATTATGAGTAATCGACCAAAATGAAACTTCAACGGGATAAAAAATAGGGATCACCAGTCACTTACATTTCACTCTTCGACAATGGGTTCGTTCAGTTCAGACGTTTGCTAGAATGAGCCGATGCAAGATAGGATGGGCACCTAGGTCTAGTGTGATCTGTCTTTTTGCAAATACTACACTTTGTTTCCTTCTTAGATGGAGGGACTGATTGAGCAGCTTCACTGACATGCCAAGATGGACTCGGACATTTGAAGCGGGTGACGTTGTGACCTGCCACCTTGCATCGACCGCATGCTTATAGCTTTCATCTAGTCGAAGAATCAGCCCCTAGTGGATGTCTCTTCTCTTTCGACCGCCTAACTGGTCTCTGGTTATTAGAGGGCTTGCATACCTTTGTTTTCAAATTCTCAGGTAAGACCTACTCGCTTGGATCCGGAATTGGGGAGACCACACAAGACCACATCTCACAAAGGCTATCCACCTTATAGCATTCACGCACATAAGCGTGCAGGTCATGCTTCACCTTCCTGTGAGCAAATAAGCGTGTTTTAGCGTATACATTGGATAACAAAGTTATATCAGTAGATTGATATAAACCAAGCACTCACCAGATCGCAGCTGTTGCATGAGAACAAAGGAACATATGATGTTGAAACACCTTGCAGGTGGATGTCTTATTTGCCAGATTAACGACAAATATTCGCTTCTCAACAACAACCTTGTACATCCAAGCATCTATTTGCTCTAGCACAAACCTTCCCTTCTGCACGTGCTTCAGTAGTTTATTAGCTGCATGGTTTGATAATGGACCGGTCATTCCATCAGCAGCATTTCTCCGGTCAATAAATCGTTGACCAATAATCCCCCGGTTCACCTCTAACACGGAGTAAACTGGCAAATGTCTCGCATACAAGATACGACTATTGAAGCTCTCAACAATGTTTGAATTCATTATGTCATACCTCCTAATGGGACACTGTGACATTGCCTACCGCTCGAGTTCTTTATCTTTCAGAGAAGCATGTGCACTAGGGCTAACAACACTAAGAGCGAAAAATGCAGTATCAAACTCCTCTTCTGTGTACGCGTAGATTGCTTTTTAAAAAAACCAAGCGACTTCCGCGTACGATGCTAAATTCTACTAGAGTTGATAACAGCACAAACCATGCGTCGTTGTAGGGAAAACTCTCTTAATTGCAACACTAATGCCCGGATGTCTATCAGACATAATTAGGAGCTGAGGGTGACATCCATATGCAACCCTTAACTTGCTCAGAAACTAAAACCATGATGCTTATGATTCGATAGCTCCAATGCCCACGGCTAAGGGGAAAATTTGATTATTTGGGTCCTTCGAAACTGCAACAAACATTATGCCCTTGTATATCCTTTATGATGAGTACCATCAACTACAATAACGGGATGACAATATGCAAATCCGGATGTTGATTCGGCGAGGGTGTAAAACATGTATTTGAACTTCCCTCACGCATCTGACTCGGAAATGCTTTCGTACCAGGATTTATTTCCGTAATCATATGTACATATCCGGGGATCATACGAAAGGACTCCTTACTTTCTCCATGGATCGCTGCATAAGCACGGTTCCTGGCCCTCAGGGCTAAGTCGTAACTAACTTCTACAGAATGGTCCCTACGCAACTTAACAATCATTTGTCGTCGAATTAGTGTTGACCTCTCACATATTAGGTCCTTTCGAAAGTAAGTACCAAGAGCCTTCACAGAAACCGACCTGGCTGCATTACAATTAGGGTCTAATACACAATCTTACCCAATCAATTTCTAAACCCGCCAAACTCTACCTCTGCCATCAACATGTAAATTGAATGAACAATTATGAATTTTGCAGATTTCAGTGTAACGTGTCTTGCATGAACGATCCACCTTGAACTCGGTAGAATATTTAAGGTTGTAGATCCCAACGGCTGAGGCTAGCTCACTTTTTGAAACGTAGATAGAGCATTCCACTAGGTCCTTACAAGAGCAAACATATGCAAAATCTTCTTGACTAGGGGGATCCTCGATACTCGTTGGAGTAAATGGCCAATATTTAACACGTGGGAAAGCAGCGTCAAAACATTCATCATCGTTCAAATTAGGGTTCGTCTCCATTTCTTGGATTGAATCCAGTGAGTTGTTAAGATCATCAAAATCCTCGGACTCCGCCTAAGTTGTGTAACGCCTAAAACCGCAGTAATCTGCAAATAATTGTTCTTTTCTTCGGGTATCAATCCCAAAACCCAGGTTACTATCAGCAACATTCAAATCGGCGTAGTCCTCCTCATTCACAACGGGCTCATGGAAGCAGTCTGGGTCGCTTAAATTGACACTAAATTCCTGACTTTCATATACAACTCGAGGGAGCTCATAGGATTCACCACCGTATCGTGAATGACCAATTGATTAAAGCACATAATAGCCACCTCTAGCATTTTCAGAGCACCATCTCTTCCTCGGTTCGGTTTAAGTGCGACAAATAATACCGGCTCATCACTAGAATCCAACAAATATTTTACGTCGGTATCGTTCTTAATCTTCCACTTCATTACTCTACTATCACTCGTATCAAGCGAGTACATAATATACAGAGCCGTTTGTGCATCAGCTTGAACAATGGATTGCACAGTTTCCATTAAAGACGTATATGTCATCCCCTCCGGCGGGACTGACAACATCCCTTCCTCTCTGCCAATATACTCAAGGTTCAACCAATGTCCTCCAAAATGAACGACAACCTTTTTCTAGCCCATCTGTAACTTCTAAATATTCAGCTACCGTTCACATTTTTTTTGGTGCCCATCTACTATTACTCATGATACAATAATTAGTGATATCAATCTCTACTTGTTTATTTATTTTTATTATTATGTTTATTATTGTTAAATTTATTATTATTAATTTTATTATGTTTAAATCACATCAAAATTAAACACACAATCATGTGGCTAATATCATAGAATTTCAGAAGAAATACTATCATACATGACATAAAATATGACACACGACGTCGTGTATCATATTTATATTCTACATGAGACTTCAACCTAATCACACACGACCAATGACTTAAGGGAAAACATTGTCATGTGTGATGCGTCGTGTGTTAAACGCCGTGTTTGATAAAGTTGTATGTGGTACGTTGTGTGTGATAAGGTCGCGTGTGATAAAGTCGTGTGTCATAAAGTCGTGTGTGATGTTTAGCTACGGCCGTGTATGATATAACTCATACACGAATATATACATCGTATATAAAATCACACAAGATCTGTATCGTGTATAATTTATGTGTTAGGCTTCCTACATTGTGTGTAAAAACATACACACTCTTCATCGTGTATGATTTGTACTCCCGCATGTTGGATTTGTTATACACCATGTAGGATTTATCTCATACACGATGTCGTGATACATGATATACGTCATACACGATGTAGATCGTGTATGATAGAAAGCATACACGATGTACGACAAATCCAACATGACATACAAATCATACATGGTCAAGATCGTGTATGACTTATAACAAATCAAACATAAAATAGATTCATACACGATCAAAACACATCTGCTATAATACACGAACTACATGAATCATACACAATATACATAGAGCATGCACGATCTACATAAGTCAATTATGATACACGATCAAATAAATTAATCATACACGACCAATCATTTATGATGCACGACCAAATAGATTAATCATACACGACATGCACATTATCATATACGACTATTTTACATTCAATAGTCTAAATCATTCGCGAAATATCCAGTTCAACCTAATTATTTTGTAATATCGTGTATGATTCTCCAATTCAGGCAAATTTCAGATGGACGCAGATAATGATGGAAGCAGATCAGATTGGATTTTTTTTTAAAAAAGATTTGAATTACTCACGTCGGAATGCGGGGAGGGGGTGGGGATATCCGGAATTGAGATGACACAACGTCATCGGAATTGCCCAAGTTTAGAAGCTGCTGAATCGCCGACAGAATTTTGTTCACCAAAACTGGTAATGTGTATTGTTGGGTGATAAAGGAAAATTGACGATGAGGGAGGACTTTGAGGGTGAGGTGGGTGAGAGGTGTATTTGGAGTAGTTTACTTGAGACTTGGACATATTTGCATTTTCAAAGTTAAAATTACAAATAATTTTTTTTTAAGTTTCTCGATGGGCACTACAGCTGTTTCCCAAAAATAAATACATCACATTCACGACTTTTTCAACCCTACACCCAGAGCGGTGCTCCGGGTGTATTATTCTTCTGCCACCTGTCAACCTTTTGCCTCACATTTTAGTTTCATTTATTTTTATGTATTTGCTCTATTCTTTATTATTATTACTTTCCTGTAACAGAATTAATACGATTTTTATTTATATTTTATATTTTCAAATTGTAATGCTTATTCATATAAAAGTATATTGACAATTTGACATATTTATTTGGATATAACAATATATTTTATTCAGATACCGTGATGTACTATATTAAATACAAAAAAATAAAGGATATCTTTTAATATGACTAAGGATGTGCATAGAATTTGGAGATAATCGAAATCAGGATGTGTATAGAGTTTGGAGATAATCGAAATCGGACTGAACCAAATCGAATTGAACCATACATGTTAGATCCGAAAATATTTGAATCGAATTATTTCGGAAAAAAATATAACTGCATCGTATCGTTTCAATTATTTTGGATTGATTTTGGATACTCACTTTTCAAATAATCGAAGTTTTGTATGTAACCGAAGATTTCCAAATCTCCGATCTGCACAGTGCACACACCCTAAATATAACAACAAACAACCGAAAAAGCGATCAATTATCACTCCTCAAATCCTTTAATTTTATCCCTATTTCTTTTAGGAATAATTAAAGGGGTAATATTAAAAAAGAAGTGGGAGAAAAGCTAAAAAAAACCACAAAACTTAAAATCTTTTTAAGTTTTGTGGATTTTTTCTTCTTCTTTAAAATAGATTTTTTTTTAGCTTTTCTTCCACTTCTTTTTTAATATTACCCCTTTAATTACTCCTAAAAGAAATAGGGATAAAATTAAAGAATTTGAGGAGTGATAATTGATCGCTTTTTTGGCTGTTTGTTGTTATATTTAGGGTGTGTGCACTGTGCGGATCGGAGATTTGAAAATCTTCGGTTACAAACAAAACTTCGATTATTTGAAAAGTGAGTATCCAAAATCAATTCAAATAATTGGAACGATACGATGCGGTTATATTTTTTTTCTGAAACAATTCGATTCAAATATTTTCGGATCTAACGGGTATGGTTTAATTCGGTTTGATTCGGTTCGATTTCGATTATCTCCAAACTCTATACGCATCCCGATTTCGATTATCTCTAAATTCAATGCACATCCTTAGTTATATTAAAAGATATTTTTTATTTTTTGTATTTAATAATTTTTAGTACATAACGGCAGCTGAATAAAACACATTGTTATATTTAAGTAAATATGTCTATTTGTCAATATACTTTTATATGATTAAGCATTACAATTTGAAAATATAAAATAAAAAAAAAATCGTACTAATTCTGTTATTGGATAATAATAATAATAATAATAATAATAATAATAATAAAAATAAAAAAGAATAGAGCAAATACATAAAAATAAATGAAAGTAAATTGTGAAACAAAAGGGCTACAAGTGGCAGAAGAATGGTGCTCCGAGTGTAGGGTCGAAAAAGCTCACATTCACATCATGGAACATATGACAAAACAATGAGTGGTGTGGGCGGAGACAGTAAGTGTAACCATGTGCGTAAGGCCACGTATTATCTATTTTCTCTTAAATATTTATGATGGATATGTTTGTTTATTGTTTAGCCTAATAAATTTGGGGGATTAAATCTCAATAAAGTACACTGATTAACTTCTTTAATCAAATTTTGTTCAAGCACTCCCTGCCTTAAACAAACATACTTGATATATATGTTGAATTAGTTTATTTTATTTTCGGATCAAATGATTTATTTCACTTTCAATATTTCATTTTACATTCCACGCTAAAATCAAATGTCTACATCATAAATTGTGAAATTTTGAACCATTCTACGTGGGTGTTTGTAATTGATTTTTTAAAGTGTTTTTCAACTTATAACTTGAAAAAGACAGTTTTAAAGTGTGGAAAACAACTTCAGTTTTAATAAAAGTGATTTTAGATCGAATGCTAAAAATAGAAAATAATTATTTTTTCAACTTTTTGATATTTAGATAAATAAATAGAAGTTTTTTTCTTTCATTCATAAGTTGAAAGCTGCTTAATTGTCAAATAATCCAGCTTTTACGTTTGATCAAAATCACTTTTATTATCAAACGCTACCTACATTTGATTTAAACAATTTTACCATAATCTCTACTTTTAATCACTTCTTAAAAAGTTAAGGAAATGAAAATAACCCCTAAGTGGGTGTTTTTAATTGCTTTTCCAAAGTGTTTTTCAGTTTTTAGCTTGAAAAAACAGTTTTAAAGTGTTTGAGAAAACTACTTCAGCTGTAATAAAAATGATTTTAAACCAAAAATTAAAAATATGAAATAGTTATTTTTCTAATTTTTTTATATTTTTGTAAATAAATTGAAATTTTTCCTCTCAGTCATAAGATAAAAGCTCCTTAAGTATCAAGTACTTCAACTTTTATATTTAACTAAAATCACTTTTATTCTCAATCATTATCTACTTTTTAATTTAAACTCAATCTTAATTTTTAGTCACTTTTTCAATAATTATTTTTTAAAAAATTAAGTAAAGGAAAACACTCATTTTTTTCCCTTTTATTATTATTTTCAGAGTGATGCATTGATTGAAGATTGAGTTAGGCGATTAAATATATTGGATGGTTGAGATCTAGCAAACTCCACGAACTCTATTCCAATTCTATAAAACACGATGAGATAAAACATTACAAGTTGTCGCATCAGCTTTACCAATTTACCATAAAAAGAAATTAACACATATTTCTTAAAACAGCATAGGTTTTTCATATTTTGTTCTTTTCCAAAAATACAAAAATATATATATATATATTTGTATCAACATATATCCCACTTAAAAGGAAAAAAAAAAGTACTCCCTCCATCCCGGTCTTATTGGTCTACCTTCCATTTTTGTTTGTCACAATCAAATTGATCAGTCCATAAATAACAAATTTCTCTAACAGTCTCCACCCTCAAAATTTTGAAAAAGTCAAAGATTCCATAAAATCTATTTTTTCTTAATTTTCGTGTTCGATCAAGGTAGACCAGAACGGAGGGAGTAATTCTTTTGCAAGACTCTTGATGTTGACACAAGAAAAAATCATCGCCCTCACCGTGTCTTAGATTTTGGTAATACAGAACAAAATTTCGACATACCGAAATTTATATCGATATCGATATTGATATCAATATAGGTATATCGATTCATGTCGTTAGAAATTTGGTATATCGATATACCGAAAAAAAATTGATATATCAATATATACCAAAATACCGAATTTTCAAAATACTAATTTTCTTTTTTGGTATATATATCTATACCGAAATGCTAAATTTCTTTCGATATTTCGGTATATATATTGATTATCATAGTGTTACCGTACCTAAAATCGATATACCAAAAATTTAAATATTTTCAGTAATTTTTTAATATAATACGTGCTGTATTTCAGCATTTTAATATTTTTTCGTGTTGTGTACTTATGTTAATTGCAAATTTTTCGTTAAGCAATTGTGAAGATGTACTCCTTTATTAGGTTTGTATATCTCTGTTTCTAGATGTAGTTTTAGATTAAAATAAATGAATTACGAGATAGGAGAAATTGACAAATAAATAATCATCTAAATTTTTTCACTCCCCTCTAATTTGTTAATCTTTCTTTTATATTATCTCTTTCAATTTATTTATAGTGATAGTATTAGAAGAAATGTAAACGAAAAGCTAAAAGTCATCTATTTTATCAACAAATCATGAAATCATAAAGCTACAACTAAATAAATATGAAGGTAGTATGTATATTTGTGTTTACAAATTTCGGCATCCTAATTGTGGATCCACATATAAATATTCGAATACCAGCTTACACCATTGACACGTGTTAATGTCCCCATTAGAGTACGTGTCAAATTCGTGTATTAGTCAATTCATTTAATTAAAACATGCAAGTATCATTGTAGTACATTAACGATTGACACATTAGCATATATTTATAACGAGTATGTTGGGATTACTTACCTAATTTGCAGTGACACTTTTATATCGCCTAAACTATACAACGGTTTTGCTTCTTATAATAAAAGTATTTCACTTCTCTAAAATTGGATATGTTGCTAAATTTTATTCTTTTCTTCAATTTCTTTTTATCAGGAATTTAAAATTTTCGTTGGATAATGCATATGTAGTCATGCATGTTGAATTGGGGATTTTTCTTTTTGATGAATTTGACCCCTATGGTCAATATAATTGGCATGTTCTATTGTAATGTGGGTGTCACGTCTAAGAAAATTATCACTTTTCTAAGAATGGACCTGTTGCTAATTTTTTTTTTTCAATTTCCTTTTAATAGGAATTTAAAATTTTCGTTGGATAATGCATGTGTGGTCATGCATGTTGAATTGGGGATTTTTCTTTTTGATGAATTTGACCCCTATGGTCAATATAATTGGCATGTTTTTATGTAATGTGGGTGTCACTGTCCGGCATTGTAACACCTAAAAAAATACAATTTTATGCAAAGTTCAAATTTTGGCTTACAGATAATAAATTTGAGCAATTAGAAACGTAAATAATTAAATTTAAATAATTAAGAAGATAGATAATTGATTTTAGAATTACTCATAAATTATGTACGAACTTTCATTATTTTGGTCCAATTCTTTTTCTCCCTTCTACTTCCGAGGTAATGGCTAAATGACAGACTAGGGAAAAGGATTTGAATCCGATACAGTGTCCCAAATTACTGTAAATGATGCAGTGCCTATACATGTTGCGGTTTCATATTGTTGTCGAGTTTTAGTTTTTATTTTATCCTTTATTTTTTTTCTATTTTTTATTTTCAATTGATTAATTCTATGGTATCTCGTGGATATATCAAATCAGCTATACTATTTGCATGTAGATATAAATTAAAATAATATTAATATTCAATTTTTATATAGATATCCAATTGATGTGTATTCTACCTCAAATTGATACTGAAATTTGTTTGAAGAAACAATCAGAATAAAAGAATTAAAAGAAAATAAAAAATTACTTTAGTTGTTTTTTTGTGTGTGTTAAATTTAAGAAAGGATAATAATTAAGATAAGAAAAAGGGAAAAAAATAAAGAAGAAAAAAAGGAGCAGATCTGGATCAGTATCCAGAAAGGATAATGATGTGTGAGAGCTTTGGCAGAATTATGTTTGTTTCTATTGTTTTATCTAATATTTATTCAAGAATTATAATATTAATTTGCATGCCCACGTTGGTAGCATGCTTCAGCATAACTATAGTTTAATCGTGAAATAAAATAAGTTTTTTTTGCTTCTTTTTTTCCAGAAACATGTAGAAAACCACATCTTTGAGCTATCACATTGGACGTTTATAATGAATGAGATTGGGTGCATGAGATGTAAGGATAAAATTGAAAGAAATCGGCAAAAAAATACTAAAATGATATTTTTTTGTGAAAAGATATTTTTTCCTAAATTGACACTTATTTATGAACCAGAAAGTTTAAGTTAAAAAAGATAGTAACAACAATCAAATCTCACAATATCATAAAATCGTCAATATTTCTTTAACTAAAAATAGAGTAAGTCCCTTAAAAGGAAAACGACACAGAAATAGTTGTCATAATATAAAGGGTCCTTCTATAATACACCTGGTGTATTAATACACCTAATCATGATAACTCTTGGATCTTCTTAATGTAATCTTAGCCATTAAATTAGTTAACCAGTTACCTATTCAATAGGTATCAAGATTCTAATGACTTAGACAAATAATGTTTTATTATTATTAGTAGTAGTATTTCATATTTTACTTCTTAATTTTATATTCAATTAAATAATCATAGGATTTTAATAAACTATTTTCATTCATTTAATATTTTTTAAGATTTTAAAGTTAAAAATATTTACTACACAGTTAATATTTACTTGAAAAGTATTTTTATTTAGTAATTTTGATTAATTTAAATAAGTAAGGTATTAATTACTTTGAGAAGTATAAGTATTTATTATGTACTTTATATTTACTGAAAAATATTTTTAATTTTGTAATTTTAGTTAATTTGAATAAGATCTAGTTTACGGATTGAATAATTTTATATATATATTTCTTTTATAAAAAAAGGTACATTTTAATTTACAATATCTTAGATTTTACTTTATCATTATGGAGTTATTAAATACTTGTTAACTTTTAAATATAAATTTCAGATTCATATAACAATTTTTTAAGTTCTTAAGTGAAAGTTTTAAAATTTATTTTCTAATATTTTCTTATGATAAGATAATCTAAATTATTTCCACAGTTTATTTTCTAGATATACCTTCTGATCTTAACAAAAGTTATCAATCTTGTTCCAATTTTTTCGTTAGAATTATTTCGCTTCGTAGCATCTTGGTCTGCCGTTTCAGAATATTTTAGAATAAATTTATATATTTTACCTTATAATATTTCAAATTAGGGTCAATTACATAAATCAGCTTGTACTATACTCATTTTGTTACTTTGGAACATAAACTTTTATTTTTACCCATTACAACTTATACTCCACTTCTTTTACAAAATTGCAACCTCCAATGACAATTTCCGACAAGAAAAAAAATAAAATTAAAAATTATAAAGTTATTTTCTTAAAATCTAAAATTATTTCTAAACTCTGAAAATTAATTTAAAATATCTTAAAATTAATTTAAAACCCTTGGAACTATTTTTACAAAATTTAATTTTATTTAAAAAGTTTAAAACAATTTATAAAAATTATATAAATAAATTAAAAATCATAAAAAATATTTTTTTTAAAAGGTAGTTAATTCTCTTACATAAAATCTACATCTGTTAATATTGATATGTTACCAATAACATATTAACATATATCTACGATAAGTGCACCATACTATTCCATAACTTATTGTCATGCTTCAATTTTATTTGTATTACAATTGAATTAATTAAACTATCATCTAACATCTATCAACTCCTACTCTTTTTTTTAACTAACGATAACTGAATCATCTTCATAGCGTTTGTTAATAATTTTACGTAGTCGACCTAAAAAATGAAAAAAGAATTATAATATCATATCATTTTTGTATTCTTCCTTCAATCTAATACAATATACTAATACAATATTGCCAAGTTTAAAAGAAGTATTATCAATTTTCTTAGGGACAAGAAGTACTATTAATATTAATATTATATAAAGTTAGATTGTTTTTTGACACAACATGGATTGATAAGTTTACTCATAAATATTTTATATTTTATAAATAACCTATAAACACGTAACTCATAATGAGATGACATATTTTTCTTATATATATGAAACTGAATTAATTATTTTAAAAAATAAAAATGTATATTAATTATTAATTATTATTTATGAAATATTTTTTTCATGGTTGGGATTGTAAGAAAATATCAATATTAATCCATTATTAGATCTATAAAGCAATTAGGTAAATGTGTTATGGGTCCTACACAATTGATTAAAAACAATTAAAAAATTACTTGTTGCTAACCTGCTATAGTAGGTAAAAGATATAGGTGTATTAATACACTAGGTTTATTATAGAACTACCCTAATATAAAGGTAAGGAAAATAAATTAGTGGAAATGGTATGTAGTGGCCTGTCAAGGGCATAATTATTTGGATAGTTTAATTTTTCATTTGAAAAAGTAGTCAACTTGTGTCAGGGATGATAATATTATTGTGTACACGATAATTTTTATTACCGTGTACACGATTCGTGTACAGATAAAATATTATCCTGTACATGTAACAAGAATTTTTTTTATCGTGTACACGATGAATTTAAATCGTGTACACAATAATTTTTATATCGTGTATATGTGTACACGATAATTTTACATCATGTACACGATAATTTTTTTTTTTATCGTGTACACGAAATGAAAACTTTCTTTGACTGACTTTGACTACTTTTACATATAAAAAGTTAAATCATACAAAAAACATCTCACTATAACTTTGACAGACTACAGTATCAATTTTAATTTCCCAAGAAGTTAATATACACAAGAAAACTTAATTGTTTTATAGTCTGCTGTCTTCACGTCTGACACAGGGTGAGAAATTTGAATTGAGTTTTTTTAATAATAAATATGTATAGTTAATAATTAATTTTTATGTGAACCTAAATTACTTTTTGCAGGGATAACTAGATCACCAAATTACTCGGTATTCAACTTGGTCATATAGAATTAGTCCAGGAGTGAGTCTTGTGTGTAAACGGTCACATGTGTGACGGAATGCACTTTTATAGAAAACATTGATATTTTTACAGAAAAAAGTAATATTTTTACAGAAAAAAGTGATATTTTTATTATATTGATACTTTTACAGATAAAGGTGATACTTTTGTTACAAAAAGTGATATTTTTTTTTTTGTTCAAAAAATGTGATACTTTTACCACAAAAAGTGATACTTTTTCCCGTCACATCATGTGACAGCCGTGTGACGGTCACATACAAATTTTTGCCTTAATCCAATTACTAATTCTATCCCAGTCAGTTTGTTACGGTCCGTAGATAATATCCAAATACTTTATACATCAAAAAAAAAAAAAAAAAATTGGGGGTTTCCGCTGGAATTGATGTGTTCATTATTTTAGCACTAATTAGTCACTTTATATTCATTTTTAATCAAAATCCATGTTATTCACGTTTAGAGCCGGCAAAATCTATTCGATGGACTCCAATTCATCTAACATTTTAAGATAGAAATGAGTCACAAAAATTTTAATTTGAAATACCATCGAGCTCAATATGACCTAAACCGCGAACCCCCTGGAGTAAAACATGAGTCGCACACAAATAACTTGATGGACTAACACTCATTTTAACATTAATTTGTTTCTTATTGAACTCGAGCACGAATTGTGCTTCAAAATTTTGTCAAATTACAAAATATGTTTAAGTTAATTTGATATCTTTAATCAAATATAATTTATACAAACTTTTAACGAACAATTTTGAATCGAGTATAGCAACTTGATATTCCATATGTACTCCACATGTTACGATAATTTTTTTTTTTTGAAGATATGTTGCAATAGTTTATCAATTATCCCAAATCGAAATGAGGGCCACAATACCAATACGTGGAGATGAATTATTTTCTTTACGTATATATCTCTTCAAGAATTTTTTATTTTTTTTTTCTTTTTTACCTGTATATATAGGTGTAGACATCAAATTTCCAGTTAAGGCAACCAATCAAAAGAAAATGTGGAAATACATAGGGATCTCATTGGCGACAATTTTTGTAGTGTGGTTGTGGAAAGTATTTTGTTGGGTATGGCTAGAGCCAAGGAGGATAGAGAGGGTCCTAAGGAAGCAAGGATTTAAAGGGAACTCTTACAAGTTGCTCTTTGGAGACACCAAAGAGATAGCGGCTTTGTATGAGGAAGCTCACTCCAAACCAATCGGTCTTCATGATAACATTATCCCTCGTATCATGCCTTTCATTCTCAAGACCATAAATACTTACGGTAAACCTAAATCTTGACGTATTAGAAAAACTGTTGTTTGTATTGAGTTTGACTTTATAAGAAACTCACTATTCTATTTATATCATGTTATATATTATCCCTCATTTTCTTCACTTTTATAGTTAGATTCAATGTTTTTCTTTTCTTAATAACCTCTTTAGACCGCTTTGTCCTTAAGGTTGTTTGTACCGCAAAAGTTAACATATAAAATTTGCAATCCATGAGCATCAAGTTTTATAAGTATCGAAGCGTTACAGTATTAGACTTTATAGGTCTCCACGCTCATAGGCATAGGGACTTGTATAAGGCTCTAATTCATTAACTTCGAGAGATAAGGGTGAGTACATGACCAATTTATCAGAGATAAGGGTGAGTAGGTCCTTACGCACCCACACTGCAAGAGAAATATTTTTTTAACAATTATCTCAACTATGCATTCGTCACAACTACATTATTTGTGACAATATGTCTCACTAGTTAGTTAGTCTTTTCATTTTTTTTTTAAAACAATTACGTTATCTCTTAGAAGAGTTTAAATTGACTCTAAAAAATTTGTGGAGCACTTATAATGATAAGTTATCACATAAACTTTTTATCGAAAACAACAATTACCGATTGTTTCAGGAAAGAATTCATTTGGATGGATCGGGCCGACGCCAAGAGTGTTCATATCGGATCCGGAGTTGATGAGAGAGGTGTTTAATAAACACACAAGCATCCAGAAGAACTTTAGGGTTTCTAACAAGATTTTCAAGTTGATGGTTGGTGGAGTTATTTCCTTTGAAGGAGAAAAATGGACAAAAAATAGAATGAAGCTAAACCCTGCGTTTCATCAAGACAGATTAAAGGTAATTTAGCCTAAAGTTGAGTTCCATTTCATGTGAATTAATTTTTTCACTAATTTGTAAATAGTAAATCCAACATCCGACACGTAATTGATTCGAATATGATATGAGTATGTCTCTCCCAATGCTCTTACCCTTTTTTTATTTGAAGAGGGTCGAGTGATGCACAAGGGGCGCGGGCATTACCCAATACTAATATATAAAATAAATTAATATATATATATATATATATATATATATATATATATATATGTGTAAATGTTGAGTTTTGATATGTGCACATCTATAGCGAACATTTTGTGAATACCTGTTGATGTGTTAATGATCTAACACATGTGAAAGACTGTCACATAAGTTGGTGCTTATAAAAGTGCTCATCATATATGTGCATCATATAAACCTCTGTAAATGTTGTTTTAAGTGATTTTTCATGTCAACTATATTATGATACACACACCATATATATTTACTACTACATCTAGAGATGTACATTAGGTGGTTCTAAATACATACATATATGCACTCTCACATGCATTGGTGTAAGTCTACATGTATAAGACCATAGGCGTCCCTACATGGGGCGCTTGACCCGGCCCCCGTGAAAATTTGCTATTATATAGGTGTACTTTAGTCGATTTTAATACAATTTAATTAAATATAATAATTATATTGTTTAACTTGATATTATTTAATAATAATATTAATAATCAACCAATGTATTTTTAAGTGTACGTAATAGTGATAAAAATTTCAAAAATAGAATGAAATATTTAGAAACCAGTACCTTGATTTTTCTTTCTTTTTCTTTTTTCTTTTTGTACTTGAATCAATTTATTGATCTTATTAATATCAATAGTACTTTTTAGTTTAATATATAGAGTTAGAATATTGTTGACGCTCATTCATAGGTTTAGGTGGCACATAGTTGGTCCTTCCTTTTAGATCTTCTTAATTTTTTTTCTTTTAATGTAATTTTTCAATATATTAAATTTAGAGGCTAATTTATAAGAGTTGGACTTGCTAGCCTTCTAAGAGTATGTTTGCTTAGTGTTGGGAGTGTTGAGCTATTATTGGCTAAGGGAATATATGAGTGTGTTTTTTTGGATTGGGTTATCTCAATCAATTGAGGGCAACCCAAAAACAAATATACCCTAAGAGTGTGCCCCTTACTTGGTATAAAATTTATAAAATAATCTTTGAGTTAGAAAAATTTATCCTCGTAAAACGAACACCTAGATTTGCCTATAGACGGACCTCCTCGACAAAATTTTTGTGTCGTTACTGTATAAAACACCACCCTGTAATTGTCCAAGTACAACATATAATAGACCATATAATAATGTATATTGATCTGCTCAAGTTTTGGAGCTTTCATCAGAAAATGAGTGATAAATTCGAGATCATCTTTTTGGTATGCGATTTGTCCAGCGCGATAACGAATTATCGGATTTACTGAGTTTAGATCTGTATAGATTTAAATCTAGTAATTTTGTTTTATATGCTTCATATATTTAGTATTATGTTGACTGTTTTTTTATCAATCAGTGCTGACTGATTTTTAATGAATTTTTATTATCTAAAAAAATATAATTGGATGTAGGGGTAAGATAATCAGGTAATTCCCGCGCCCTACATCCTATCCTACCCGATCACTAATACCGGGTTCTTCTCGTGCAGGAAATGGTCCCGACATTTCAATCGTGCGCAGAGAACATCTTAAACGACTGGAAGAAGATGACGAAAAACGGGTCGGGTTCGGCTACGGTGGATGTGTTCCAGTACCTGGGTCTTTACACCAGTTCTGCTTTGGCCACGTCACTATTTCATCAACCATTTGATGCAAAACGAAAAAGCTGTTTTGATCTTCTCAAAGGCCTCTCTCTTATGGCAAACATTGCTGTCAAGACATTCGATGTTCCTGGAAGAAGGTTCACAATATAGCCCTCCGTTCTAAAATAATTATCATTTTAGCATATGAGTGGAATAAAATTACTGTTGATCCCATAACACTACAAGAAAAATTAAAATTAGTGACGGAAATTAGTTTCTGGTAATATTGAACATTAAATAAAAATAAAATAAGAATAGAATAGTGACAAAAAGTGGCGAAAAATCATTAGTATCTGATTAGTGACGAAATTCATAACAGAGACAAAAGTTCGGTCACGAAATTTAGAGACAAAATAAATTGGTCTCTAAATTAAGACAAACATTATAGAGACCAAACATTTCGTCTCAAAACCATCACTGTTTTAATTTAGAGATGGATATCATGTGATTAGAAATGGATTTCTATCTCTAATTTGAAATTTTCATGTAGTTGTACTTTCAACTAGTTCGATCTCCAACCAATTTTTTTTTAGCACCTGTGCCATGTTAATTAAAATCGATCGGAAATTATGTCACATGTTTTTCCAATCAATTGTTCATCGACAGTAGAGATTGGTCTAAAGTTTTGGAAAAACATCGAACGAGCGAAAAGTAATAGGACAAAAAGTGATAGCCTTATATGAATTTTGTCCCAATATATTGTCGTTTTAGAAGAGGTATAATATCCAATACTCTTATCCATGTTATAAATAAGTATTGAAAATGCAAAAGGTTGTTAATAAAATAGAGATGACACATTTTTTTTCTTTCTAAAAGATAATATAATAATTAAAATTAAACTTTTAGGAGACTCCCTAATTTGTGTGCTAAAATGATAATTATGTTAGAATAGTGAAGTATCACAATTGAAAACACTATATTAACATTCATTGCATGCTCTTAAAACAAACAAGCTATCATGTCGAAGTCACTTTTTGACGAGTAAAATTGATTTTGTGTGTGTCAAAATCATTTTATATACTTTTAAAAATCATCTAAAGTCTGATTATAAGAAGTGGGTATTACTCAACTTCAGGTAAATTCAGGGTCATTTATTTTAAAAAATTACCTAATTCTGATTTTCTAAAAAAAGTTAATTTAAAAAACTTTTTCAAAAGTAGAACAGTTGCAAATACCTCCAAAATATGTACCATTTCCCCAAAAAATTCAATTTAATCCACAACTTTAGAAGACTCAAATTTAGGGGTTCGGCATGGTCCACGCCCCAACTTCAGGGATTCCACACGATCTAACACATTAAGCATAACCAATATATGAATGAGAGAATTCAAATCCATCCTAAAGCAAATCGATAATACGCAAAGCAACTCACCAACCTATAAAGTAGCTGATATTCACTACAACAAAAGAAGTCTTTTGCATAAGACTTTTTGACACCACAATTGTGGTCACTAATAATAAGTTATTTGTGACCACTTGTTGTCACAAATCTCTCTACAAATTATTTGAGACAACTTTAAGATTACTTTTAGAGATAACTAGTTGTTGCAAAAAATATTTGAGACACATTTGAGACCACGTTTGTGGTCACAAATATATTATTTGCGACCAAGTTATTGAGACGACAATAAAGTTGTGACAAATACTCATTATTTGAGACCACTTTGCTTAAGTTGTGGCAAATACTCATTATCTGAGACCATTTTTTTTGTGGTCTCAAAAGACCCTTTTCCTTGTAGTGATTCCTTAAGTTAATTATTATGGGACGACTGACATATATTTGATTATAGTGTCTTGCCGGACCCACTGCATATGAGGGCAAAGGAAATTGAGGGGGAAGTAAGCAAGACATTTCGAAATATGGTCGACGAGAGAATAAAGAAGAGCAGAGTAGGAATTCAAGACCGACGCGATTTGTTCGACCTCTTATTGGATGATTTGTACGACGAAAGCAAAGCAAAACAGGTCGATATCGATACCATTATCAGTGATGCCATTGGAAACTGCAAGGCCTTCTTCTTCGCAGGTTCTGAAACCACTTCTAACCTTCTTGTTTGGACCATGGTTGCCCTTGCCATTTACCCGGAATGGCAAAATCGTGCAAGGGAAGAGGTTTTCCGTGTTCTTGGCAATAGAAAGAGACTGGAACCGGATGACATGCCCCAGCTAAAACTGGTACATGAAGCAATTAATGCTATTATTAAGCATTTATGATTTATTTTCATATGTATTTGCAATTGACTGTACCTTTTGAAAAATGATTCGAGTTAAATTTTGTAGAAAAAAATAGAAGTAGGTAATATTTTACAAGAATAAGTTATTTTCTCGAAAACTTAGGAAGTTGATTGTTTGCTAAGTAATTACTTCTTCAGTAGTTTATTGACACAATAGTCAACAATCATCACACAAAATTAGAGTGTTTCCATAAGCTTTTCCCAAGAGCTTGTCATAACTTGGAAAATGTTGCTTTAAAGTATTTGAAAATACGGCTTTAACTTTAATAAAGTGAATAGAGAAAGATCTACAAGCATAAATTTGATAATTTTTCTTTAATTTTTCTAGTAGTCACTTTTTTTCCCCTTAAAAACCACTGCATAAGTAATTTTTCTAAAACCTTTAATTTAATTACTTTTTTAAAAGTAAAAGAAATAACAATTATTCCTATTCTCAACTTCTCAAAACTGATTTTAATTGAATTCGAAAATCAAGTGATAGTCTTTGGACATCCAAAAAAAAACATTTTTCCTTCGCCCGAGTGATTATAAGTTGATTTATAGTGTTTGCAAACACCAGCTTTGTTAGCATCTATCTTTTAGTTGTAACTTATGGATCTTCCCGAATTCTTTTGTAGGTGACCATGGTCCTAAACGAGGTGTTACGTTTATTCGCACCAGTTTTTGAGATCTCGAGGGTGGTGGAAGAAGACACAAAAGTTGGGAATTTCCTTATACCAAAGGGAATCCTTCTACAACTTCCAATAGCCATGATTAACAGGAAACCCGAGATATGGGGAGAAGATGCCGAGCTTTTTAGGCCCGATAGATTCTCCGAAGGAGTGCTGAAAGCAGCCAATGGACAGGCTGCTTTCATGCCCTTTGGGTGGGGCCAGCGCATTTGCATCGGGCAACACTTTGCTATACTCGAGGCCAAGGTTTTCACCGCAACTCTTCTACACACCTTTACATGGGAACTGTCACCAGAATACATCCATGCACCGTATGCAGCCTTCACCGTTCAACCACAGCACGGTGCACCTTTGGTGCTCCGTGAAATCTAAGATATGCACCGGTCTCGGTCTTCTCTCTCTCTATTTTTTTTATATTTGTTTCTGTTTTCTTGTTAAAAATAAAAACCTAACAGGCTCTGCTACTGTTACATCGTTTCCCATTCTGAAAATTTAATAAATATATTTTCCTGTTGTGAAACATAAAATATTTGATAGTAATTCATGGAACTTATTGTAAAAGATTGAAATTCGATTTGATCTATAATTTTATATTGAATTCTCTGCTTTGAGGTAGCACTAGAAGAAAAATAATCGTTGAAATAACAAAAAGTGGTCTCAGATAATAAATATTTATTATAACTTTATTATTGAAGTCAACATATTTCCACTAAGTAGTCATTTCAATAACTCGGTTGCAAATGATATTATCTTAGATGACAAAACACCGTCTCAAATACGTATAATCTTTTTTTTTGCAATAATTAGTTGTCTCTACAAATATGTTAAAATGACCATAAATTTTTTTACAATATTTTCTGACAATAAATCGTTACATATAATTGTTATTAGAGACAATATTTGTTTTCTCAAAAATGATAGACAAAATGTAGTGTAGAAACTAAGCGAGATTAAGGAGTGCCAAAATCTTTACTCCTATAAATTTGCCAGAAATTGGCACCGCATCGGAATATAAGAGATAGACAAAAACTTGTGTGAGACCGTCACACGTGTAATTGGTCATATGACGGAAAAAAAAAATCACTTTTTGTAGCAAAAATATCACTTTTATCTGTAGAAGTATCACTTTTTCTGGAAAAAAAAACAGTAGTATTACTTTTTGTAGCAAAAGTATCACTTTTATTTGTAAAAATATCATTACTAAAGGCACTAATTTATTTATAAAAGTATCACTTTTATCTGTAAAAGTATCATTTTTCCTGTAAGTGTATTCCGCCACATGTGAGATCGTCACATACAAAACTTACTCTAAGAGATATTAATGAAGTCGGACCGGCACATAGAAAAAAGAAATATGCGCTGCAGGACAGGACGAGCAAATCAACAATACAGAAACCGCCCATCTAGGCAAGCCTTTGCTAGCTGAGCGAATCTCCGTCTTTTATCACGCATCCTTTATTTCGGCAGCTCAAATCTAGTTTTCTCCCTATGTTTTGTGTACTCACATAAATACCTAGACTCTTCTATTGTGAAGGGAACACCAGATAATTATCATAGTTACTTTAGAGTTTTAATTTTACGCAAGTAGAGAGTAGTTTAGAGAGCCGAAAAAGAGAGGTTGTAGCAGCGAGTATTCGAGAGGAACACGTCATCACATCATATGCTATCTCTTGTGACTTGTATTAAACTATGTTTTTCAATTCAATGAATGCTTTTAATTTCATGTCTATGGAGTAATCGTTTATATCTTAGAGTTTTAGAAAGTATGTTTCACTTACAATGTATATAGATGATCTATGATTTCTGATTAACCCGTATCTTGTTATTTATGTGTTGAGATTGATTGCTGCATAATTAGTCTGATCACCTATTTTGTGCACACATGAACCAATATCGAAGATTTGAGAGGTGGGAATATTAATGGTCAAATAACACATAACATATTATTTAAAACACCGAGAGGATGGAAAATACTGTGGGGTATTTCCTCATCACCGTTAGGAGTTGTATACAAAGGTTTAACCGAGAGGTTGGTCTACACTTCAGGCGCTCTGAGATGAGGTTTTGAGAGACACATAGAGAAACATTATAGTAATAGGACCAATATGAATTATGAGTTATCATTCATTATTAAAGTTGTAATTGATTATGAAATCGACAACCCTGAGATAGTCTTTTAATAATAAATTTTGTTAATTAATTACAAAATTGTTTTAATTGTCTAGTTGCTTTAGTAGATGGTCATAGTTAGAGTAGTTAGGACGACACTACCACATATTCAATCCGCCTAGATGTATTAGGATTAAACCACTATAGCACTTTATGTAGGTCATTTTACTAGCCTCTGTGGAATATGACATTACTTTGTCAGTTGCCTCTCGAAATTAACTACATTGTCACTTCCAATATATCTGGTAGAAAATAAAACAATTAATCATTAGTATTGGTAAACGATAAAAAGTATAATTACTAAAAAATGAAAATTTCCCATAATCTTACTATATAATAAGAGGGAACCCTCTATAAAAGAAAATCGATAGTAGGTTCAAATCATAACTAATATAAAGAGATTTGTATATATCTAGTAAAAATCTATATGTGATAAAATCTTCCCAAAATTAGTTCCAAATTTTAATTTTGTTGACAATTTGTTATATATAAGAATTATAGGTTACATCTTTTGATAAACTAAAAATGAAATAATAAAAATAAAATAAATTAAAAAGAAAATAATTTTTTGTTCCTTTTTCCGTTTTAATGCAAAATATAGCTAATTAATTATTTTCATGACCTTTAATTTGACATGTACACATTGCATATTTTAAAATAAGTTATATTAAGAAATGCAATTGCACATCAATTATTTAGATTATATTTGTATATGTAATCTTGAATTATTTGATTGAGCATGAGATACAAATAAAAATTAAATTAATATCAAGAATATTTTTTGATAAATACTTATTAATTAATCTCTTTAAAATATTAGTTTTCTTTAAAGCTTTATTTTAATTTTATGAACAAATCATATATGTGCATTTTCTACAATATTACAACTGCTCAAAAATAGTAAAAACTAACTACTTTTCGGTTTCTAGATTCAATGATAATATTTGATTTTTTTATAAAGAACAAAAAAGAAATAGCGGAGGAACATATGTGTCCACGTTACAAATGGAAAGAATTTAGAGATACGTAACGTGGGCACACAAGAGAATAAAGATTCGTGCAACCGGTGTACAAAATAACTACCGTAATTTCATATTTTGTTCGACGTGTCTAAAATTAACATATAATAATATCGGTTATCCCATGTATTATTATCTCAAACATCCTGAAAAATAAACATATCGGTAAATATCAGGGATATTTTCATCTTTAAGTTTGTGTTTGGTTATAGATGGGGTGCTACAGAATTGTTGGTTAAAGTAGATAAGGTTGGTGAAAGTAGGTTGGGGATAAATATGGGTGTTTGCTTATGTTGGTTGTAAAAAAGATTGGGGTTCGTTTATAATATTTAATTAAAAAATGTGATGAAATATGTGTAAGAGTTGACCGGGAGATGATTGGTTAAAGATTAAAGTAGTGTTGAGAATTGTGATTGAATGATGATGTGTAATTGTTGATAGGTATTATTCGGTTTATGTGATATTTTAATATATTGTTATCACAGGCTCTCGATATATGAATGTTTTGCACAATATATGCAACCAAACACCTTTTTAGTTGAGCCCTCCTAAATGGGTCGAGTATAACTTAAAACAAATACAATGTGTGTTTGGTTGTCCATCCCAATATCTAGGTTAAGAAAACACAATAACTTTTAAGGAGATAAATACACAACATGAATTAGTGAATATTATCTTTGTTTGGAATGTTTTAGTAAACTAGCTTTAATATAATTCTTGTTTTGCGGTTGATTTATAGAACCGAATTCTCCAATTAATGCCATTCAATTAACTTAATACATTTAGAGAGACGAGCTTCTATCAAATACATGGTCTATAATTTATTAACTAAATAAATTATAAAGTGAGGTTGCCCCGTGTAATCTGTGATTGGGATTGTTTCAGTGTTCCCTAATATGGAAAGGATCAGATCTCCCAAATTTAGGGCTTTTTCTTTACTACCCAAGTGGGTAGTGCCCAAATAGGAGATCTACCATACACTTAGAAAGTGTATGGAGATCAAATTAATATTAGCCACTAGATCACCACACACCCTCCAAGTGTACGGTAGATTTTCTACTTGGGCACTACCCAAGTGGGTAGGATAGAATTAGCCCAAATTTAGATGCATTCACAACAACGACAAAGATGATAAGAGCCTAAGAGCAAAAGGTATGATGTGACTTGTCAAGAATCACATGCAACTAATATTATGTACTCATATGCATCACAATTTTTTCTGGTTGTGTGTGCCAAGTATTTCTAGATTATTTTTAACTCGTCTTCCATAACTTAGGGTAGTGTTTGGTTGGTGTTGGACCAACCCACCTATATTTTTTGGGAAGATTGATCAGATCACCACAAATCATTATAAATTATAATATCACTTTAATTATTAAGGGTTCGCTTAGTTGCAAATCAGACAATAATAATGAGTATGAATGAGCTAAGAGTCAATCATATGGAATGAAGTGGGGGGAATTGTTAATAAAAGGGGGGTAATGATTAACTTATTTATTATATATCAAACACCATAAATGAGAATGAGTCATCATTCATTTTCATTCTCTACCCCTAAATCCCTCAACCAAGCGGGCCCTAAATTAATCATTATTAACAAACTCTTACACACATCACATCATATTTTACAATTAAAAATTATATCATACACTATAACTACTTTCCAATCACCCAAGCAAACATTACTTTTAACTCTCTCAACCACTAACTCCTGCCATAATCCCCAACAAACAGTATCTCAGTCACCCCAATTTTAACCAAACATGCACTTAATTTGTATCATACACATAATTGATCCTAAAATATATTTAAACAGAAAAAGGGGAAAAAAGTAATAAACAGTAAAATAAAGCTAAATGAACAGGGCTAAAAAGATCAGCAAACTTGATTGAATGCAACTCAATGCAAAATCTAACTAACCTACTTTAAATTATATTGAATTATTTTTAAACAAAATTAAAGATTTTCAGTTATGTACTTTGGTAGTTTAACTTTTCAATAATATACTATTCATCTTTATTTTTTTATATATTTGCAATAGTGTGAAGGTTTGTCCCCTTCCAAATTATTTTTATTACTTTCTCCTAAAAAAATGTTCGGCTCATCTCCATTAACGATTGTTTTAGTTATGACTATTGTAATTTATAAAAGAATAGTATAACAATTAAATTTCTTGTTAGGCTGAAGCGACAATCTAATTTTTAAAGAAACTAGGGCTGTAATATATTTGAAATGTTAAATACAAAATATTGATATTTTAATTATAAAACAAAAAGTATTTTTATCTTTATATATATATATATATTATTTATATATGTTTATATATTTTCAGTTCCCTACAATATGCCATAACAAATATGCACGTCTGTGCTAAACATTATCTTCACAATTCTGTAGATATATCCACATAAAAATTTGTTTGGATTGGCAATAAAATGTCTCAAACATTTTTTATTACACCTTGCGCTGCACATGCATATGTTACAATAAGATATATAATATCGAACCATGGACGTATATATTAGTGATGAGCAGATTAGATTGTATATATTTTCATCCATTTGTATATTCGACTGGATATATTCAGGATGTGTACGATTATTTAAATGGTATTTCATAATATATATTGTGATGGAGTAGGCCAGTAAAGTACTGTAAAATGTCGAATAACAAAATCAGTTGTATGTATGTAGGATACTGTGAATGTGAAATTAATGGGTTATTTATGGTAAAAATAATGATTAGTTAAATCACCTTGTGTTGAGTTGATTTTGTTCCAAAAGCACCTCTTGTTCTCACTACAATAAACGAGGTTTTTTGTATATCGTTTTATGAGATCACAATTATTGTGATTAATAATAAGTTATTTATGATTACTTGTTGTCATAAATCTCTGTACAAATTATTTGAGACCATTTAAAGACTATTTTTAGAGACATCTAGTTGTTGCGGAAAATATTTTATACGCATTTGAGACCACTTTTGTAGTCACAATTATATTATTTGCGTTTGAGTTATTGAGACGGCAATAAAGTTGTGACAAATACTCATAAGTTGTGACAAATATTCATTATTTGTGATCACTTCACTTAAATTGTGACAAATACTCATTATTTGAGACCACTTTTTATGATCTCAAAAAATCATTTTTCTTGTAGTGTCTCATGATCCGGCCTAGTCAGTACCCAATCGGGCGTTTTTGTTTCAAAAAATTGTAGATAAATAATGATTCATTTGAAAATAAATGGGTTTCTTTATTATGAATATATTTGGTTGAATTTTTTATATTCCAGCAACAGAAAGAAGGAAAATCATCTTATGCTTTTTCTTGTTATATTTAGATAACCGATCATTCATCTATAGCTTAAATCAAATATTTGTGTGGATGAGCCACCTCCAATTAATTAGTAGAGCTGTCAGAATGAGTTAGCGAGGCGGGGTGAAGCGGGATAGACTACTAAAACATCAATCCAGCCTAATCCACCACAGGTTACGGCGGGCCAACTCTCTCTCTATAGATATATCTCCCTAAAAAAGACAGAGCATAATTAATACTTCCTCCGTCCCGAATGAACTTGCACACTTTTCGTTTTCGTCCGTCCCAAATGAATTTGCACACCCTTAAAAAGGAAAGTTCTAACACAATCTCCACCCTCAAAATCTCCACTCTCAATCTCCACCCTCAATCAACCTTTGAAAAGTCAACAAAATCCCAAAAAACAACTTTTTCTTAGTATGCGCGCCGACCCCCTTGTGCAAGTTCATTCGGGACGGATGGAGTATAAAACTAGCTATTTATTAATTAATTTAACAATTAAAACACTCTAAACTTATTCATCATTTGCTAATTATAAAAATTAAAATAGTTCGTATAGTTTCTCCATTTTCAACTTTCACCGAGCATAAATACATAATATATATAATTTTACAAGATGACATATAGAACTGTAAACGTGTTGGCGCGACGAGCCACATGTTGGAGCATGTCACTAAAACTTCGGTCCAATCCACCTATTATGCATGACGAGACGGCTCAACCCCATGTGCTAAGATCCATTTTAACAGCTCTACTGAACGCCGAGCACGACCCAGCCCAAACAGTCCCTAGATGGAAAGGATGAAACCATTTCATGGGGGCCCATTGCCCTTTGTGGATAGGGTTTACCCAAAAAAAATATAGAAAACAAAGCGTGTGGCTTTTAAGTGATGCCAACATATTCGTGGTGTGAAGGATGAAGAATCTCCTCAGGGTTTCAAAGAGAACTCTTACAAGTTTCTTCATCAAGACATGCACCACTGCTCGGCTAAGGTCTCGTGAGGATGGTAAAAGTAGCTAGACGTCACGCTAGGACTTAACAATTAATCGAGACCTAAGTAGAGTTGAGTTGAGCATATATAAGATTAGATGGAGAGGAAGTGGAGGAAAATTATTAATGAAAAACTAGCATCTAAACGGAGACTAGTCGAAATTTTTCGCAACTCACAATGTTCAATACGTTAAAGTATCATTTCGGGCAATGATTTTCGTCTGGACAGACAGGTGGTGTGAAGATACCCAACATTATCCGCGGAGAAAGGTATGTTTAGTGCCAAATGCGATTATCTACTTTAAATAGTGTTATATTTTGTTTCACTTTTATGGGCGTGCTATATATATTTGTTTGTGATATGATCATAATATTATATATATGTATATATGACATTGATAAAATTGGAATATGCGAAACATTATTTGTTTAATACTTATAAGTAGAGTTCTAAAAAAAAATAAAAATACTTATAAGTAGAATTTAAAAGAGGGTAATAGGAGTAAATTTTCAGCTGCTGCTTAGATTATTTTAAACAATATTTTTATTTTAACTATACTTGTGTATAAGTGTATTAAAATTCTGTTCCATAACGTATATGTGATATGACAAATAACCCAAGGTAGGGTTAAATTGTTTGAATGAGATTGTTGATTTCGAATGAAAAGACGAAGAACATGCAGAGGGGATTTTTTTCTTTTTTAAGTATACAAAAAAATGAAAAGTGAAAATACAATAGTTCAAAGTTAAGAAAGATAAAAGTGCATGGACACAAAATATATCATGCTTAAATTTAGCAATTGCTTTGTGCGTGAGGTGACAAATGGGTTGTTTAGAGTGAAAAATAGGATTAAAGTATGTGTTTTTAACATATATTTGTAGTTTTTAAACACCCATTTGTTATATTCTTCGTATTTCTTCTCTTGTTGGAAAACCTTGTTTTCAAGCATTTTGCAGGTAAAAAAGTATACAAAGAGGTGATGAGTAGATTGGAGTCGAAGAAATCGAGAAAAAAACCCGAGGAGTGAAGAAACGGGCCAAAATTGGGCCGTGCACGGTCACAACCGTGCATGCCTTCACAAACCGTGCACGGCCCGTGCGCGCAAAAAGCAGGGGCAGCGATACACGGGCGCACGGTCATGACCGTGCGACCGTGCACGGACCGTGCAAGCCTATCCAGAGAATAGGTGATTTCAGGGGTTGTGCACGGTCCGTTCAGCCTTGCACGGGCATGACCGTGCACAAACTCCGGAATTGGCTTAATTTCAGCCCATTTATGTAATTTTGAGCCCAAGACTTTGTAAAAAAGCCCCAAAAGGGGGTATAGACTAAGATTTTCAGATTTTTTGAACACACACTATTCACTTTACTTACTTTTTAGAGAGAGAAAGCTAGAGAGCATTTTGGGGGAATTACTTGAAGATCAAGATTTATTTCTTCAATAGGTTTTATCCTTCCATTTTCATCTAAATTTTGTATAAACATGATTATGTCTATATCTTTGTGTTTATTTATTATGATGATCATGGTTGGCTAATTTTCTTAATCTAGGTTTAGAAAGTAGATTATGGGTGATTAGTGATTTTACTCGATTAATTTAATCCCGTGCTATGCTATTAGTTGATTAAAGGTTTATTATGCTTGTTGAATGATTTGATCACTTGTTTAACATTATTGAGGATTAAATTGAAACCGAGAGGGGAAATTTGATCCGAGATCACATTAATCGACATGATTAGGCAATAAAACCGAGAGGTTTGAGTTAATTGTGGGAACATTGATCTTAAGACCGATTAGGAGTTGTATTTGATTAATCGACCGGAGACGGTGATTAATCTTATACAATTAACACGTAAGTTGCCCCGAGAGGGGATCTTACATATAATTTGTGATCGTTTCCTAATACGTAGCATTCAGTTTAAAGGTTGAAATAATCGAGATAATAATTGCTAATTACCCTAATCGAAATCTAAGCCTAGATTAGCCTTACTAATCGGTTCTTCCCTATAAATTGCCATCTAGTCTATCTTATTAGTTTTTCAATTGCTTGTTGATCTAAATTAGAGTTTAAAAATACAAAAACCAATCTCGATCGTCTAGTTAGCCACTTAAATATTTGGATTACTTCATCTTTCCGATATTGGGCCGATTCCTCGTGGGATCGACCTTGTGCTCACATAGTGCTACTTCAACGCCGTATACTTGCGGTTGTTCGATTTAGTTACAACAACTAAGTGTGTGTCAAGTTTTTGGCGCCGTTGCCGGGGAGTCGGTAACAATAGCCGGAAAATGTTGTTCTAGGCATTTAGTGATACTCTAGACACTTTCTTTTTGTTAGTAGTTTAGTTTATTTTAATTGTCAATTAATCATTAATTGAGCATACGGGATCTCTTTTTGATTGGTGTGCAAGGTGTTGATGCACTTGAGGTCACAAGGATTGGAAGGCTTGCTACCTATTGATTCGGAAATCGAGGCAACTTGTCGACACAATCAAGGGAGAAGGAGTAGAGAAAGAAGCATGGAAGCCGGAGATAACGACCCAAGAGTCTTCAATCAAGTTGAGAGGAATGCACCGGGAATTCCGCCGGATCAAGTAAACATCTATCATCAAATGATAGAGATGATGCGGAAACAACAAGAAGAGGTGAATGCTCTCCGGAATTGGAGAGAGCAAGTGCTTAACCCGCCACCACAAGATACTATACAAGATTTCCTACAACCGGTAGCAAATCAAAATTTTGGTGGGATGGGTAGAGTGCCCGTGAATGCAGTAAATTTCGAACTAAAGCCGGCACTCATTAACATCATTCAACAGAACCAGTTTGGAGGTCAAGCTAGTGAAGATCCGAATTTGCATTTGTCAACGTTCTTGGAAGTATACGGGACGATTCAAATCAACCAAGTCCCACATGATCAAATTAAGCTCCGCCTTTTCTCATTCTCATTGAGAGATAGGGCAAAGTTGTGGTACAACTCCCTCGCCAACGAAGATATCCGAACATGGGACGATCTCTATCAAAGGTTCCTTCAGAAGTACTTCCCGGCGAGTAAGACCATTAGATTGAGAGGAGAAATCACGCAATTCCGACAGTTCGATTCTGAATCATTGTGGGAAGCTTGGGAGCGTTTTAAAGACTTACTCCGGAAGTGTCCCCAACACGGGTTGCAAGATAAGGAGCAAATTTATTACTTCTATAACGGATTATTCGGGTCTACAAGAGAAATCATAGATGCAGCCGTCGGTGGTGCATTGTTGGCAAGAACGGCGAGAGATGCAACATCAATCATTGAGGACATGGCCACAAATTCATATCAATGGCCAACCGAAAGGAATAAACCGAGGGTGGTTGCAAGTGTAGCGGAAAAAGAGGCAAGCTCTTGGCTTTCAACTCAAATAGCGGCTTTGTCAAAACAATTGGAGTCGCTAACCAAAGCCGCCTCTTCGGTTCAAATGGAACAAAGTGCAAAGGCCGTTGTTGCACAAGAAGACCCCGAGGATTGTAACTTCATTCATCAAAGGGGTTATGGAAACCAAAGGGGACACCAATATCCCTATTCGGGGAAAGGTCAACATTTGAATTTCAATCACAACCAACACCAACCGGGTCACTACCAATCGGGATCAAAGGGGCATCAAAATCTCTCCTATGGCAACCCCAACAATTCGGTCCAACCACCACCCAGATTCTCTGTTACCAATGGGGTAATAAACGAAGGAAGGGAACCAAGTTTAAAGGAACTCTTGACATCGTTCATCTCAAGGACGGACGAAAGAATGTCACAAATGGACAATTCTTTCGCGAAATTTCAAGTTGATGTCAACAAGAGCATTGTGACAAATGGGGCCGACATTAAAAGCTTTCAATTGCAAATGAGCCAGTTAGCCCAAGCCATTAGTCCCCAACACCAAAAGGGGCAGTTTCCGAGTGACACGGTGAAGAATCCAAAGGAACAATGCCAAGCAATTCGACTAAGGAGCGGAACCGAGTATGAAGGACCAAAGCTACCGGTGGAAGGTGACCAAGTGATTGAGAAAGAGCATTTAGAGGAGCAAACCAAACCCAAGGATTGTGGAGAATCAAGTGAAAAAGGAGCCGTGAAGCCAAACTCCACTCCTAACTCTACTCCTCTTACTTATGTCCCTCCCCTCCCATTTCCACAAACTTATCAAAAGAAAAAGTTGGATAACCAATTTGCTAAGTTTTTGGAAATCTTCAAGAAATTGCATATTAACATTCCTTTTGTTGATGCTTTGCAACAAATGCCTAATTATGCTAAATTTTTTAAGGAGGTGATATCGAAGAAGAGGAGGTTGGAGGCTTATGAGACGGTTAACTTAACTGAGGAGTGTAGTGCCGTAATTCAAAGAAGAATTCCTCAAAAGAGGAAGGATCCAGGTAGCTTTACAATTTCTTGTATTATTGGGGATAAAAAATTTGAAAAAGCATTATGTGATCTTGGGGCAAGTATTAATCTCATGCCACTTTCTATATTCAATAAATTGGAAATTAGAACCATCAAACCTACCACTATTGCTTTGCAAATGGCGGATAGGTCTTTGACCTATCCAAAAGGTATAGTGGAGGATGTGTTGATCAAGGTAGGTGAGTTTATAATCCCGGTGGATTTTGTAGTTTTGGACATGAATGAGGACAAGGAAGTCCCCTTGATTTTGGGCCACCCGTTTCTAGCAACGGGTGGAGCCCTCATTGATGTTCAAAAATGGGAACTCACCTTACGTGTGAATGATGAGAAGGTTACTTTTTCAATTTATAAGGCAATGAGGTTTCACAATGAGGATGAGGTTAATGTCATAGAAGAATGTAATGCTTTGGATTTGCTAGATACCAATGATACAAGAAATCTTTTAGCTTCAAGTGAAATTGATTCTTTGGAGATTTGTTTGCATGACTCTATTTTTGCATGTGCTAACCATGAAGCTAATGGTGTTGATGTTTTGGATAGTGTTAGTGCATTGAATTCTTTACAGGAGGTACGCAGTGAGGAGATTTCTTGGTTGAAATTGGCGGATGAGGAGTCAACCGGACTAAAGGAATCTAAGGGTAAAGAAGAAGAAGGACCCAATGTTGAGTTGAAGCCTCTCCCTGACCACTTGAGGTATGAGTACCTTGATGAAGGTAAGAAATTTCCGGTTATAATTTCAGCATATCTTAATGAGAGTGAATGTGCGAAATTGATTGAAATCTTGAAAAAGCATAAGAGTGCTATTGGATGGTCCATCTCGGATCTTAAGGGGATTAGCCCCGCTATTTGCATGCATAAAATTTTAATGGAAGAGGACTATAAACCGAGTGTGCAAAGTCAGCGTAGGTTAAATCCAATTATGCAGGAGGTGGTGAGGAAAGAAGTTTTGAAATGGCTTGATAATGGCATAGTCTTTCCTATATCCGATAGCAAGTGGGTGAGTCCTACCCAAGTCGTGCCTAAAAAAGGAGGAATAACGGTAGTAAAAGTGTGTGATTTAGAAGAAATAGCCACTAGGTTGATAACCGCTTGGAGGGTTTGTATTGATTACCGGAAGTTGAATGCGGCTACTAGGAAAGATCGTTTTCCACTTCCGTTTCTTGATCAAATGTTGGATAGATTAGCCGGGTATGACTATTATTGTTTTTTGGATGGGTATTCTGGGTACAATCAAATTATGATTGCCCCGGAGGATCAAGAAAAAACGGCTTTTGTATGCCCATATGGCATCTTTGCGTTTAGGAGAATGCCCTTTGGCTTATGTAATGCACCGGCCACTTTCCAACGATGCATGATGGCTATTTTTAGTGGGTTGATCGAGAATGTGATGGAAGTATTCATGGATGATTTTTCTGTTTTTGGTGCATCATTTGATCATTGTCTGTTTAACTTGTCTCTAGTCTTGCAGCGTTGTGAAGACACTAACCTTGTATTAAATTGGGAAAAATGCCACTCCATGGTGAGAGAAGGTATAGTGTTAGGGCATAAGGTTTCAGCTGCAGGGTTGGAGGTAGACCGAGCCAAGGTGGTTGCAATTGAAAGATTACCACCACCACTCAATGAGAAGGGAATCCGAAGCTTTTTAGGCCATGCTGGTTTTTACCGAAGGTTTAATCGTGATTTCTCGAAAATTGCTAAGCCTTTGTTTCACCTTTTAGAAAAAGATGCTGCTTATGTTTTCGATGATTCTTGTCTACAGGCCTTCGAAGTGTTGAAGAAAGCGTTGGTTTCGGCACCACTCTTGATATCACCTGATTGGAACCAACCTTTTGAACTCATGTGTGATGCGAGTGATACAGCAGTCGGGGCAGTTTTAGGACAGAAAAGGGATAAAATCTTCCGGGTGATATATTACGCGAGTAAAAGCCTTGATCCGACCCAGTCACACTACACAACAACAGAAAAGGAGATGTTAGCGGTGGTATATGGGTTCGACAAATTTCGTGCCTATCTTGTGGGCACGAAAACGATTGTATACACCGACCACGCAGCCATCCGGTACCTTTTCGATAAAAAGGATGCCAAGCCAAGACTCATTCGATGGATCCTACTTTTGTAAGAATTCGATTTAGAAATCAAGGATCGGAAAGGGTGTGAAAATGTTGTAGCCGATCACCTTTCGAGGATTGAGAATGAAGTGGACAAAAAAGGGCAACAAGAGGTGATCAAGGATACATTTCCCGATGAACATCTCATGATGGCGATTGCTCGGCTTCCGTGGTATGCTAACATTGTGAACTTCTTAGCTTGTGGAGCACCTCCACCCGATCTCTCATCACATCAGAAGAAGAAGTTCTATCACGAAGCAAGGTTTTATATGTGGGATGATCCATATCTCTTCCGAAGATGTGCTGACTCGATTATCCGGAGGTGTGTATCGGAGGAAGAGGGTCGAGAGATCATCGAACAATGTCACTCTTCACCAAGTGGGGGACACTTTGCGGTAAACAGAACAGCGGCTAAGGTGCTTCAAAGTGGATTCTATTGGCCAACGATCTTCCAAGATTGCCACAACTTCATCAAGCAATGTGATCGGTGCCAACGAACAGGTGGAATCTCGAAAAGATATGAAATGCCACTTGCCAATTCTATTGAAGTGGAACTGTTTGACGTTTGGGGAATCGACTTCATGGGACCATTCCCATCATCTCAAGGCTATCAATACATTTTGTTGGTGGTGGATTATGTTTCTCGATGGGTTGAGGCCATCCCTACATCAACCAATGACTCTAAGGTGGTACTAAGATTTCTTGTGAAGAATATCATCACCCGTTATGGAGCACCTAGAGCATTGCTTAGTGATGGAGGGTCGCATTTTTGTAACAAATGGCTCAATGGCTTATTGGCCCGGTATAGCGTGAAGCATAGGGTGACTACACCATATCACCCTCAAGCAAATGGTCAAGCCGAATTAGCTAACCGGGAAATCAAGCAAGTCCTCGAGAAATCAGTAAGTGGAAACCGGAAGGACTGGGCTCTAAAATTGGAAGATGCATTGTGGGCGTATAGAACGGCCTACAAGACACCCCTTGGTATGTCTCCTTATCAACTTGCTTTTGGAAAATCATGCCATTTGCCCGTGGAGCTTGAACATCGTGCATATTGGGCGATAAAAAAGTTGAATTTCGACTTTCAATCGGCTGGGGCAAATAGGGTGTTACAATTGAACGAACTTGATGAGTTCCGAAATTAAGCATTTGAGAATTCAAGGGTGTACAAGGAAAGGGTTAAGAGGTTTCATGACAAATTGATCATCAAGAGAGAGTTTTGTCATGGAGACCAAGTCCTTTTGTTCAATTCCCGTCTCCAACTTTTCCCCGGGAAGTTAAAATCAAAATGGTCGGGACCATTCACAGTCAAGAGAGTGCTACCAAGCGGAGTTGTTGAGCTACTCAATACCGACGGGAGCACGTTTATGGTGAATGGCCAAAGAGTAAAGAAGTACTTTGACCAAGCACAAGAAAGAGAGGTTCACCAACTGTCTTTGGTTGAACCGACTTGAACCAAAATAGACAGGCGTCCGGCTAAAGACGTAAAACTTAGCGCTTGTCGGGAGGCAACCCGGCGGTTCAATTTCTTTTAATTTCGTATTTTGAATAATTAGATAGTTTTATTTAAATGTTTTTAAATTTTTAGTGTTGAATAATGGCAGGTAAATGCAAGGAATGATGGGAAAAGTGGTAGGATGCAAAGTGGATGAGCACAACTTCAAAAAAATGGGTAAAATCTCAATTTTTAGGCGTGCACAGTCATGACCGTGCACCCTTGCACGGTCCGTGCATACCTCTCCCGAGAGGTGCCCAATTCTGGGCTCGTGCACGGTCATGACCGTGCACGAGTGAACGGACCGTGCATAACTATTTTCCCGAGAGCAGCCCATTTTTCAGGTCGTGCACGGCTGGGCAGAAACATATTTGAACGCGAAAAATACCTGAAAAATACCTCCAAAACCCATTTCCCCCTTTTTCTCTTCGCGAAAAAAACATTCCCCCACACACACAAATTCAACGCCATTGTTGGCAAATCAACACTTTCAAGTCATTATCCCCCTACATTCACAAGGTATGCACATTGAATCTCAATTAAATTCGATTTTTTTTGGCCAATTTTGTCAAATTAGGGCTTAATTGTGTAGTTTGCCTTTAATTTCGAATTCCTTTGTGATTTGTGGATAAATTGCTTTGTTGTGAACATATTGTTGATGATTGAGTATAGGGAATAGATAGAACTTGAAATTGTTCAATTCGGAGTTAAAACTTCATTGGAGTATTTTGTCGAACACCTTGCGTGCAATTGTTTTTGTGCTTGTTTGTTGATTTAAGGCCAATTGGTGCCTTTTTCTTATGAATTGTTTCGACTTTATACTTCAATTGAGTGTAGTATTGCATAAATTTGTGGACATTGAGGTGTGTTGAATGTGTAAATGCAAGATATGCTACTTTCTTGGCAAATTGATGATTTTTTACCCTCTTGCATTTCATGGATACCCTTCATTCACCTTAATCATCCGAATTGAACTTGTATGCTTCAAACTAGTTGGGATTGTAGTGCATTACCACTTGTTTCATCTCAAGCACACAACACCAAACTAGTTTGAGGGTAGCTGTTATTTGCTCAAGAACACATTTAATTGTTCAAGAATGGAAAACATTGTGTAGAAATTGTGTGTTATGTGTGTTACTTGTCGTGATTATACTAGATATGAGGCTCTATGCAATTAGGAATGCATTATATTTTTTTTACATACACCTCAAGTCTAGTTTGAGGGGGTTGATAATAATTTGTCTCACGTATTTTGGGGTGATTGTAGGTCATATTTTCTTACACCGAACATGGGGCCAAAGAGAAAAGTTGCAAGGGTGGGCGAGTCAAGTTCGAGGGCCACACAAGACCCTACTGAGCAAAGTGAGCCCGCGAACATAAACCCGAGTGATTATGGAATCAATTTTGGCCGGATGTGGGAGTCGGAGACAGTTCAAGAAAAGTGGAATAAGCTGACCAGAAGACGGATCATTCCAACACTATACCCCGATCCCCCAACTATGGATGAGTTGGGTATCCGGGAAGACGTGGAGACTTTGATCCGACGGATGGATTGGGGTCACTTCCTTTATGGATATTGGCCCACCTACAAGGATCTAGTCTTGGAATTCTTCTCTACTCTCAATGTTGTCATGCATCGCGACGAAGCCTTGCGCATGACATTCCGATTGGGCAACCGGCCTCGTGAGATGCACTCGAGACAATTGGGAGACATCTTCCGGTTTCACTCTCCGGGCGACTTCCCTCACCATGAGGATTTCAATCCTCAAGAATTTTGGCCCAACATCAGTTACCAACCAGACGCCACACCTTCTCACCCCACATACAATGCTAGCAGATCAAAGCCGACCGAGATTCGAAACCAGTATTCAGATACATGGCTAAGATTATGAAACATACTCTCTTCGCAAGGCACGAGGCGGGAGGTCTTCGGGCAGACGAACTCTATTTGCTATGGTGCATGATGAAGCCTCACCAGGTGCGATCAGCACCTTATTTGATGGGCCAGTTCAATTCAATAGCACACGAAACAGGTGCTATCCGAATTGGAGAGTTCATCACTGCCTTGGCGGTGCATTACAAGGTAAATCTCTCTAGATTTCAGCCAATGCGCGGAGAATCAAGGATAACGACAGAAGTCCACAAAACGTCTCATTACATTAAGTTATCCAAGGAGAGAGTTTGGATGTGGCAGCATCGAGAGGGGGGGTCCTTTCCCTTGCCTAACCCCCCTCTGACTACGGTGATGAGGTGTGAAAACTGGTTCATGATGACCCCGGTCCATGCGGAGATGATTCAAAAGGGTTTAGCTGGCGTTCTACCTAGGCAAGTGGCGACTGAGGAGCAAATGGAAGAGGATCGGGAGATCCAAAACATTGAAGAGGCATTCCTTGGACAGCGAGGGGAGGAGTCTTCCTCCCGACAGCGCGGGGAATCCTCCACAGTCACTGATAGGTTGAAAGTTGTGGAAGCGGCCCTCAACGAGCTTAAAGAGCAGCAGCAAACACTTATCAACAACCAAGCTGACATAATGCAAATGCAGCGAAACTTGACAACGGGCCAGTCCACAATTATGAATGCATTGTTGGAAATCATGGAGGCCCAGAAGGTCAGCTCAAAAGAAGAAAGGAGAATGGCAAAAATGCTGCAAAAGCTCGAGGACTTGAATGTTCAAGCCGACCATTATGATCCCACACCACCCTCCCCTTAGGGGCAGTTTGTAAGTTATTCGCAACATCTTTACTTCTTAAAACTATTTTAACGCCTTTTGGAATTTAGTGTAAAACAGTTTAAGGGGGGATGTATGTTGCGAAATTTGAAGGGTGGTTGATTGTCTTTTCTTGCATTTGTTTTGCCAAAATTGAACTATGTTTTAATGTTTATGAAGTTTTTGTTTCGAACTTTTAGTTTCAATTAATTTGTTAAGTTATTTTATCTTTAGTTGTTCATAGCTTGTTAGGTTGTTGATTTTAATTTGTAAAAAAAAGAAAATAAAATATATATATATATATATATATATAAAAAAATGAAGTTCTTGAAAGAGGAAAGATGGTACACGCGTTTATTTATGCACTTTAAGTCTGTTAGAGTGATGAATTGTGATGTTTGCGTGAAGAATGGAGAGTATTTGGTTTGTTTTAGTGCTGTTGGACAGTTTGACGTTTGTGTTTTCATTTTGAGCTAAATAGGTGATTTACGGCTAAGTATTCGTACTCGGCCGGATGCACAACGAGGAAATGAAGTCCGGATGTCAAAAGGATGGAAAAATCGCCGGAAAATAAAGAACAGAGTACCGCGACCGCGGCAAAATGGCGCGGCCGCGGTCCAAGTGAAGGAATAAGCGGGAAAAGTCTGGACGAGTAGCGCGGCCGAGGCACACTTGGGCGGCCGCGGCGTGCTGCTGGACCAAGACCGGGCGCGGGCGCGGCCCATGAGCGCGGTCGCGGCCCGTTAAGGCGGTTAATTAATCCTTGGGCCACAAGAATTCCGTTTTAAAGCCCAAAATCAACCCAAATTGACTTCCTTTATAAAAAGGGATCCTTATGCTCGGAAATAGAGGATTTGAACATGAGAGGAGAGCAAGATTGAGAGATTCCGAAGGGGACAAGCAATCAAGATCGGGAATACTCGGGTTTTCTAGTCCTTAAGTCTTTCAATTATGTATTGTCAATTTAATTTGTCTTTTGTCACCTCCATGAGCGGCTAGTAGGTTATTTCATTCCTTAATCGAGTCGAACCCTAGTTGTTATTATTTTGTGATATTTACGGTGATTATTAATCGGTTGATTTCTTAAAACGTTGTTATACTATTTACTTATCCTTCAATGCTTGTGTGCTTATATGCTAGATTGATCACCTAGGATTATAATTGCATAAGTAACGCTAGGTTATAATCGTAATCCGTAATTGTTACGAACCTATAGCCACTTAGTAGCGAATAGTGAGTGATATCGCTAGGGTAGTATATAGCTCGGTCTGAATGGGTCCGAGCTTACGAGGTCCACACCGTGTCTATCCCGTTATCTTAGTTCTCTAGGCGTCCGGTTAATGAGATCCAGAGAGCTTATTCTGAGGTCACTCAACTGGATAGACTAACCAAAGAGCGTGTTTTGGTTAGTTAAACACAAGGGATAACGAGGTTAGCAGAGCTTGTTGCTAACCTCGGGGTAGGAGTTTTAAGGATAAAATTGGTTAATAATTGCATCTATCACGTAATAACTAGGGGGAGATAAGATTAAGGGCTGGGATTCGTTATTTTATAAGTAGAACAAGTCATAGTTAATTTGCTTAAATTTTGTTTTAGTTCCTTAGTTAACGTACATCAATCCATAAACCCCCATTATTTATATATTTATATATGTTGCTAGTATTAGGATTTACTTAAACACTAAGAGTCTTCCTGCTCCCTGTGGGATCGACCCTACTTACCACTTCTACGAGCTAGAAGGGTAGCTAGGTTTAATTAATTTTACCGCATCGCGACAGTGCGGTCAAAAGATTAGGTTGATAAGGTATTGGAAGTGTTGTCAATGATGATACACAATTTTGTGTTTTGATTGAAAATGTGATATATGCACATACTTGTTATGAAACAAAGAAATTTATCATACTATATAAGCCGGTGAGATTTTGAGCCAAAATGAAGAACTCCTATTTTTGGAGTTCAATATCTCTTTGATTTGTGTGATGTTGGTCATATGCATAGTACCTCTAGAACTTGCTTTGAGTCTACTTGAAATCACTAGGTATGATTATGAGCATTAAAAATGATTTTAGGCAATATTTGATTATAACCCATTTTGAGCTTTAAAAATCATCTTCTTACCCCTTTATATCAATGATCCCTAGTTAGCCAAGTTGAACTTGTAGCCTTTTTCTTGATATCTATAATTACAAGCCATATCCATCTTTTTAGCCTTTTTCCCACACTTGGATCGAACGAGTTTGATAGAGGGAATTGGAAAGTGGATGTGAGATAGGGTTACAAACATGATGAGGGTGCGATGATGAATATAAAGTGGGGAGAAAAAGCGCAAAAAAAAAAAAAAAAAAAAAATTGCGTTCTACGTCGATTGGATGTTTATAGTTTATGACCAAGAAATGGTCAAAGGAAACCAATAATAGAGCTTACTTTGATTGAGTTAGAAGTCAAAATATTGCTAACTCATATTTTATGCACAAGAGTTGGTTGTGGTGATTTGGAGAAGGTGAAAGATACATTGAAGTTTTGAAATGATGAAAAAGGAGTGAGAGTGAAACTTATGTGAGAATTAGTTGAGTGTAACTCAATCGATCCAAGTTAAGTCTCTACACTCAAACATATCTCACCTAGTCCAAAGAGCCTACATTACAACCAAAACAAAAGACTTTTCTGATTTTTTGCTCATATTTATCAAAAGTGACGGAAAGATGAGACAATAAGCAAGCATATGGTATGGCATGCATATGTATACAACTCGAGCGATACACGACCCTCTTTTATACACTTGAGTGCTTGAGTGATACACTTATCTGTGAGGATAGTATGATGATTTCAAAGGTTCATTAACTTGTGATGTGCATAATTAGAATGTGCTTTTGGTCTGAGACTTACATTTCCAAGTAAAACCGATGATACCTATATGTTTCCCTCCTACTGAGAAAGAAATTCTTCATTCTTTTGATATTAATTGCTCAGGGACGAGCAAGGGTTTAGTTTGAGGGGGTTGACAAATGAGTTGTTCAGAGTGAAACATAGGATTAAAGTATGTGTTTTTTACATATATTTGTAGTTTTTAAACACCCAATTGTTATATTCTTCGTATTTCTTCTCTTGTTGGAAAACCTCGTTTTCAAGCATTTTGCAGGTAAAAAAGTATACAAAGAGGTGACGAGTAGATTGGAGTCGAAGAAATCAAGAAAAAAACCCGAGGAATGAAGAAACGGGCCAAAATTGGGCCGTGCACGGTCACAACCGTGCATGCCTTCACAAACCGTGCACGGCCCGTTCGCGCAAAAAGCAGGGGCAGCCATACACGGGCGCACGGTCATGACCGTGCGACCGTGCACGGACCGTGCAAGCCTGTCCAGAGAATAGGTGATTTCAGGGGTTGTGCACGGTCCGTTCAGCCTTGCACGGGCATGACCGTGCACAAACTCCGGAATTGGCTTAATTTCAGCCCATTTATGTAATTTTGAGCCCAAGACTTTGTAAAAAAGCCCCAAAAGGGGGTATAGACTAAGATTTTCAGATTTTTTGAACACACACTATTCACTTTACTTACTTTTTAGAGAGAGAAAGCTAGAGAGCATTTTGGGGGAATTACTTGAAGATCAAGATTTATTTCTTCAATAGGTTTTATCCTTCCATTTTCATCTAAATTTTGTATAAACATGATTATGTATATATCTTTGTGTTTATTTATTATGATGATCATGGTTGGCTAATTTTCTTAATCTAGGTTTAGAAAGTAGATTATGGGTGATTAGTGATTTTACTCGATTAATTTAATCCCGTGCTATGCTATTAGTTGATTAAAGGTTTATTATGCTTGTTGAATGATTTGATCACTTGTTTAACATTATTGAGGATTAAATTGAAACCGAGAGGGGAAATTTGATCCGAGATCACATTAATCGACATGATTAGGCAATAAAACCGAGAGGTTTGAGTTAATTGTGGGAACATTGATCTTAAGACCGATTAGGAGTTGTATTTGATTAATCGACCGGAGACGGTGATTAATCTTATACAATTAACACGTAAGTTGCCCCGAGAGGGGATCTTACATATAATTTGTGATCGTTTCCTAATACGTAGCATTCAGTTTAAAGGTTGAAATAATCGAGATAATAATTGCTAATTATCCTAATCGAAATCTAAGCCTAGATTAGCCTTACTAATAGGTTCTTCCCTATAAATTGCCATCTAGTCTATCTTATTAGTTTTTCAATTGCTTGTTGATCTAAATTAGAGTTTAAAAATACAAAAACCAATCTCGATCGTCTAGTTAGCCACTTAAATGTTTGGATTACTTCATCTTTCCGATATTGGGCCGATTCCTCGTGGGATCGACCTTGTGCTCACATAGTGCTACTTCGACGCCGTATACTTGCGGTTGTTCGATTTAGTTACAACAACTAAGTGTGTGTCATGAGGCATGATATTTGCGATTGTTTTTACTTTTAAAAAATTATTGAAATTAATAATTTTAGAAATGTTACTTGTAGAAAAGTGGGTAGTGTGAAGAAAAAAGTGATTTTATAGAATTTTTTGAGAAAACATTAAAATTATGCTGATAACTATTACCCTGGACTACAAGAAAAAGGGTCTTTTGAGACCACAAAAAAATGGTCTCAAATAATGAGTATTTGCCACAACTTAAGCAAAGTGGTCTCAAATAATGAGTATTTGTCACAACTTATGAGTATTTGTCACAACTTTATTGTCGTCTCAATAACTCGGTCGCAAATAATATATTTGTGACCACAAAAGTGATCTCAAATGCGCCTCAAATATTTTTTGCAACAACTAGTTGTCTCTAAAAGTAGTCTCAAATAATTTGTAGAGAGATTTGTGACAACAAGTGGTCACAAATAACTTATTATTAGTGACAACAGCTATGGTGTCAAAAAGTCTTATGCAAAAGACTTATTTTGTTGTACTGGATCTTGGAGTCACTTCTTTTAAGGGAAAGTTTTCCAAACACACCAAATAATTTTTTTCAAGTTATAAGTTGATAAGCACTTGTATAATAAAATAAAATTTAAAAAAAAAAATCAAACACCCCTATATACTATTATGTTCAAGGTGTGATAATTTGTTTCACTATATTCACTGCAAAATTTAAATTGCTTGAAATTGCATGTAATTGGTTACGTGAGTAGAATTCCAGCGACTATTGATTACGTAGCATTAAACGTGGATTACTATTATAACAAAAAATGCCACTATCATATTCAAAATATCTGTCATACAATTATAAAATATTAAATTAAATATTATCAATATTTCATTTGGTATTTTGATTTGAGTGTCAAGTATCCACACTATCTAAATCCATTTATATATTTTACACAAAGAAAAAGCAAAAATAAACAAAAAAATAAATAAATAAAAGTTACACCTATGTCTATTACATAACGGTAAAACCCTCGCACTTCCATCCTATAAGGCAAACATCTTATCATCAAAGGCAGACGAAATGTTGGGACATGAGGGTATAATTGTGTGCGTATGTTATTTGTATTTGTTCGAAATCTGAACAATGACAATATAAAACTTTTATCTATTACAACGGAGAAATATCAGAAGATGAATCAAGTCGTAGGAGATCCCACAGCCCTTAGGAAAAAACTCGTCCCAGCTAATGCTCACGGAACGATGTGACTATATTCATAGGTAAAACGATTTCGTCTCATCAGAAGCAGCACCGCAATCTGAAGAGCTCCGGCGAACTGAGTATGTTCTTTCTAAACTGGATAGTCCTAAGGTTGATACTAGTATGTATGCAGCGAGATGAGAGATATTTCGAATTCTTCTGTCTTGCAACCTAGGAAGTGCACCTATATATAGTGCTTATAGCCATGCAGGGAACATGTCTCATAAAAAGCCTTAACTAGCCATGATGACGAATGTTACAGGCCATTAACCAGTCTTAATGTTGAAGGTTACAGGCAACCGGCAATGAAGATGAAGGTTACAGGCCATGAATAACCTTGACCAGCATTTATTCGAGCCACATATGCATATGCATTATTTCAGGCTTCCATTTAAGAGTCGAAGCCCAAGTCCCAAGGTCCGAGGCCGAGGCCTTCCTAAGGACCAAGGATCAAGGCCCGATGCCAAGCCCGTGGCGTGGCGTGGCATGGCTGTGGCCGTTCCGTGCCGAGCCGAGCCTAGTCGAGCACACGCGCGCGCGTGTGGGCTTTCAAGAGGACTCCCTCACAAGCATACTTAGGGCCCGCTTGGTTGCATATCATTAATGACAATGGTAATGTGTATGAATGAAGGGTCAATCATACTATGGAATGAAATTGGGGGAATTGTTAATAAAATGAGGTAATGATTAACTTATTTATTATGTACCAAGCACCACAAATGGGAATGAGTCATCATTCATTCCCATTCCTTACCCCTAAACCCCCCAACCAAGCGGGCCCTTAATATGTTATAGCGTGCTCCCATATTTATACAAGTCATCAATACTTCATTTATCCCATGTGGGATAGTAAATGCACATTCATTCTCTATCACCACATTACATAATCAAGTTGGGAAACCTTGATAATTAATTTCTCACTCACCGAAAGATGGTTTTGAGAAGTTCAAAATGTTACGATTATCTACTCCAAACGTAGATTAATCTTATAGAGTTTAATTCCTACAAAATTAAAGTTCCAACCACTTAATTATTTAATGAAAGTGACTACTCACACTTTAATAATATTCAACAATCCCCCACATGAGTGGAAATTAATGCATGCATGAATACAAACCCAGTCCAGTCTCTATTGACCAACATTGCCTAAGGATAGGTAGCTTGTAGCTTTGAAACTTCCACAGCAAAACACTATTTCATGCACCGGTGAATTGGTGGACGTAAATCCTTGAACCATTCCACCTTGGTGTGCACCAAGTCAACAATGCTTGCATAACACTAATCAAAACATACTCGTTCTCACGTTTTTTTCCGTTTCGGCCATGGACATACTTTAGATTCCTAAGTGTTTCATTGGCCCTTCACACTTACATAGGTGATTCCTTTATCAAGTATCCTGCAATCCTCAACCTCCTCGAGGTATCTCGGAATAATTAAAAGTCATAAGACTTATCCTTACCACCGTTAAAGGTCTTTAACACTTGTCTTGCGTCCTAGGGATGGGTTTTGAAGACTTGGTGGTCTTCCAAGTTTTTCTCACAAACTTTCAAAACTTGGTTTTTTCAAGAACCAAGTTTGTGGGATCTCCACTCATCATGGTTGGGTATCCATTTTGATCTTTTTTAATATGTGGCTTTAATCCTCTCACAACTTGACCAATTGATCTTGGTTCAAACATTTGGTTAACGGATCCACTAAGTTATTCTTAGATCTAATATAGTCTATTGAGCTAACCCCACTAGAGATCAATTGCCTAACGGTATTGTGTCTACGACGTATGTTCCTAGACTTACCACTATACATGTTACTCAGTGCCCTACCAATCGTGGCTTGACTGTCGCAGTGAACCATAACTGCTGGCACTGGTTTGCTCCAGCATGGAATATCTTCTAAGAAGTTCTGAAGCCACTCAGCTTCTTCACCAGCTTTATCCAAATTGTTGAATTCTGATTCCATGGTGGATCGGGCTATACACGTCTGTTTAGTTGACTTCCACGAGACTGCTCCTCCCTTAATCATGAAAATCCACTCGTGGAGAATGAGTCTTTCATGTCAGAAATCCAATTTGCATCACTGTACAGTTCAAGCACAGGAGGATATCTTGTATAACGCAGCCCTAGATTAAGAGTATACTTTAAGTATCTCAAAATTCTTGTTAAAGCTTTCTAATGTTCTTGACTTGGATTGCTCATGAATCTGCTCATTTTGTTCACAGAACATGCAAGACCGGGTCCAGTACAATTTCTAATGTACATCAGACTTCCAATCACTTTTGCATATTAAATTTAAGCTATTGGTTCGCCCATGTTCTTTTTTCACGTGACATTCAATTCTAATGGTGTCTTGGCAGGTGGATCATCATAAGCATTGATCTTGCTGAGTACTTTCTCCACATAGTGAGATCGTGTCAGAATAATTCCCTCAGATGTCCTGATAATTTTGATTCCTATAATCATGTCAGCCAAACTCATATCCTTCATGTCGAAGTTTCGTTTCAACATTCATTTCGTATTAATGATGATTTTATGGTTAATACCGATGATCAACATGTCATCTACATACAGACATAGAATAATATAGACATCAGGCGTGCCTTTAATGTAAACACATTTAGCACACTCGTTGATTTTGAACCCATTTGACAACATTGTGTTGTCAAATTTCAAGTGCCATTGCTTCGGCGCTTGTTTAAGACCATATAAGGACCTTACGAGTCTGCATACCTTTTTCTGTTGACCTGGTACCACAAACCCTTCAGGTTGGTCCATATATATCTCTTCTTCTAATTCTCCATTTAGGAACACAGTCTTCACATCTATTTGGTGAATCTCAAGATTGTGGATTGCAGTAATCAAGAGAAGCACACGAACAGACGTAATCCTGGTCACAAGAGAGTAGGTGTCAAATAAGTCATCACATTCTTTCCGTTTGAAGCCCTTGCCTACCAAACAAGCTTTGTACTTATTAATTGAACCATCAGCCTTATATTTCTTCCTTAGGATCCATTTGCATCCTAAAGGCTTATGCCCAGGTGAAGGTCAGCTAACTCCCACGTGCGATTCTGCATGATAGATTCAATTTCACTGTCGATCGCCTCTTTCTAGAGCGGAGCGTCTGGACTAGACAAAGCTTCTTTGATCTATTTTAGTTCATCATCTAGCATAAGGTGATAAAGTCAAAACCAAATGATTTTGCAATCCTAACTCTTTTGCTACGTCTCGCTTCTTCTTCTTCCAAAGAACGAGAACTGCTATTAGCATCACCAGTTCTTATCAAGTTCGAAGTACTTCCTTTCTCGAAGGTATTTTCTTGATTCGGACTTGTTGGCATTCTTTCTTTGCACAAAAAGATGTTTTCAAAGAACACAGTGTTCCTTGATTCTATCGTTATTCCCACAGTCATATCCGGAATTTTAGACTTATGGATTAGAAAACGATAGCATTATTGTTGAGTGTATACCCAACAAATACACAATCGACCGTTTTAGGGTCAATTCTAACTTGTTTAGGTAACGGCACCTCAACCTTAGCCAAACACTCCCACACTTTGAGGTATTTGTATGACGGTTTACGTCCTTTCCACAATTCGTAAGGAGTTTTATCAACACCTTTAAGTGGAATCTTATTCAAGATATAATTTGTTGTGAGGACAGCTACCCCCCACATGTTCTGGAGTAACCCAGAACTAATCAACATGGAATTCGTCATCTCCTTCAGAGTACGATTTTTGCATTCTGCGACGCCATTCGATTGTGGAGAATAAGGAGCCATAGTTTGATGAATTATGCCACTTGCGGAGCATAACTCCTCAAGGCTACATACTCACCACCTCGATCACTCCGAATTGTTTTAATCTTAGTGCCAAGTTAATTTTCTACTTCACCTTTATAATTCTTAAAGACTTCGATTGTTTCATCTTTACTTCTTAAAGATAAAGATAGCAATATCTTATGCAATCGTCTATAGAAGTTCTGAAAAACTTTTTCTCACCTCTAGTTTGCACAAATTTAAGATCTCACACATCAGTGTGAATAAGTTCTAGAGGCGTAGTGCTCCTTTCTACTGAATGAAAAGGGAACTTTGCCATCTTGGCTTCAACACAGACTTCACATTTGTTATGTGACTTAATTTCATTTAGTGTTAGCAAATCTAAATCTACTAATCGTTTTATAGCATTGAGATTTACATGGTCTAATCTAGAATGCCATAAAGAGAAACACTCAAGCAAGTAAGCAGAAGTTGATGCATTTTCGTTCATAGCAGTGGTTATTGTTAATTTGGTATTTCGCCATTACATTGATCTTAAACAGACCATTCACTACAAACCCTCTACCTATGAACACTCCTTGCTTAGTTAAAATAAATTTCTCGGCCTCAAACACCAAGCAAAATCCATGCTTGACAAGCAGTGATCCGGAGACCAGATTTTTTCGAATGTCTGGGACATACAGAACATCCTTCAGAGTGAGTTCCTTCCCAGAGGTCAGCTTCAAAACCACGTTCCCCACTCCGGCCACCTCAGACGTGGCATGATTACCTATGTGAAGCTTTCTTCCAGAAGAAGCTTTGTAGCAAGAAAATACATCCCTATCAGAACAGACATGGCAGGTAGCCCCGGTATCAACAAACCATTCACGAGGATTGTCCACCATATTAGCCTCGAACTCAACAGCTGAGAGGTCTAAGTTATCTTGCTGATTTTCGACAATATAGGCATTGTATTGTTTCTTCTTCTACTTAGGCAGACGGCAATCCTTGGCCATGTGGTTCGACCTGCCGCAATTGTAGCAATTTCCTGCAAATTTGGGAGCGTTTGCAGGTTGTTTGCCTTTGCCAATATTGTTGTTGGGCTGATTGTTGCCCCTAGTGTTCTTCTCATTCTGGCGTTTCCTCTTGTTGCTTGAGGATCCCCGTTCCAACAGGCTTGCTTTCACATATAGTTGTACCCGATGCCTGGATTCAGTTTTCCTGTTGTCCTCTTTAATCCTAAGCTTAAGAATCAGGTCCTCGACAGTCATTTCCTTACGCTTATGTTAAAGTAATTCTTGAAATCACTCCAGCACGGTGGCAGCTTCTTGATTATGCTAGCCACAACAAATGAAACTGGAAGCTCCATGCCCTCAGCAGCAGCATCATGCACGATCAACTGTAGCTCCTAGGCTTGTTCCACCATGAGACGGTTGTCAACCATCTTGAAGTCAAGAAAACGTGCCACAACGAACTTTTTAGTTCCGGCATCGTCCGTCTTACACTTCTTTTCAAGCGCGTCCCAAAGTGCTTTCGTCGTGTTTGTACCTGCATATACATTATACAACGAATCGGCCAGTCCATTAAAGACATAATTTCGACACAAGTAATCTCCTTGTGTCCAGGCATCAAGTGCAACACGCCTTTCAGTATTGGTGTTATTTTCAACAGGGGTTGCAGGAGGATCTTGCTTCAAAAACGAAGCAATGCTGAGGGTGGTAAGATAGAACATCATCTTCTGCTGCACCTTTTGAAATTATCACCGTTAAACTTTTCCGATTTTTCCACAGTATTGGCAGGGGGAGTAGGAACAACACTTGAGTTGGACGCCATTGTATTGGCAGAGCCAGTAGGAACAACAGTTTGGTTGGATGTTATTGTTCAGAAATTATTTTGAAGGCGTGTTTTGTCTTAAGATTGTTAGAAATCTGGACAATGACAATATAAAACTCCTATCTATTACAACGGAGAAATATCAAAAGATAAACTAAGTTGTGGGAGATCCCACTGTCCTTAAGACAAAATACGTCCCGGCTAGTGCTCACGGAACGACGTGACTGTCTCCAAAGGTAAAATGATTTTGTCTCTTCAGAAGCAACACCGCAATCTGAAGAGCTCCGGCGAACTGAGTATGTTCTTTCTGAACTACATAGTACTAAGGTTGATACTAGTATGTATGCAGAGAGATGAGAGATATTTCGAATTCTTCTGTCTTGCAGCCTAGGAAGTGCACCTATATATAGTGCTTCCAGCCATGTAGGGAACATGTCTCCTAAAAGGCCTTAACTAGCCATGAACCAACCTTAATGTTGAAGGTTACAGGCCATAAACCAGCAATGAAGATGAATGTTACAAGCCATGAATAACCTTGACCAGCATTTATTTGAGCCACATATGCATAGGCTTTTATTTCAAGCTTCCAAAAAAATAAGAGTCGAAGCCCAAGTCCCAAGGTCTGAGGCCGAGGCCTTCCCAAGGACAAAAGACCAAGGCCTGAGCCCGTGCCCGTGGCGTGGCCGGGCCGAGCCGAGCCGAGCTCGTGCACGCGTGCGGGCTTCCAAGAGGACTCCCTCACAAGCATACTTAATATGATTTAGTATGCTCCCATATTTATACAAGTCATTAATGCTTCATTTATCCCATGTGGGATAGTAAATGCATATTCATTCTCTATCACCACATTACGTAATCAAGTGGTCAACTTTGATAATTAATTTCTCACTCAACGAAAGACGATTTTGAAAAATTCCAAATTCTATGATTATCTACTCCAAACGTAGTTTAATCTTATAGAGTTCAATTCCTACAAAGTTAAACTTTCAACCACTTAACTATTCAATTAAAGTGACTGCTCACACTTTAATTATTAAACAACAGTATTATATACCAATTGTACCTCCATTTTCATTATCCTAGACTCGTCATTTCTTATCACTAGATTAATCACTTAATTTATTGAAAATGTTAGGTATTAGTATACATGAATAATTTTCATATAAAAAGCATGTACCAATAGAGAAGACATTAACACACAAACCTAAAAGGCTAATCTACTATAATTATCATGTTAAATGTGTTGGAACACTTAACAAAGTCCCACATCAGATATCATGCAAGATCATAAGGTTTATTAGGATTGAAGTATCTTTATTAGTATGAGGCATTATAGGAGTTAATTCAAAAACAAATTCATGCAGACTTGGCCTAAAACGGACAATATCATACCAATGTGAAGTACGTGGCCTAACAGAATGATTGTATGACGATAATAAACTTCTCCTTTTTATATTGGTAGACATTTTGGGTTTTTCAGTTTTTCATCTCTCCTTTTTTTATCTTGTGTTTGATGTTTGTTGATCGCCAAGATACTCGGTCTAATACTCGCTTAAATACGCGTGAATATAATATTTTTCAAAAAGTTTTAATACATAGTGAGGGTACCCGGTTGATGTTAGTAAATGAATTTGAGTGGTTTGAGTATTGTATGTACCTTTTAAACGGGTTTGGGACGGGTACAAGTAATATAATTTTATATGGTTAGGATTTCGATGTCCTTAATTTACGATTATCCACCGGCTGCCATCCGTTATTGGGTAGGGATCAGGGTGCTGCTTTTTCGTTTTTTATTTTCTTTCTGAAAGAAGTATCTTTCCAGTTTACTTCTAATTTTTTTTTTTTTTATATTAGATATTTAAATAAAAGAATTTTTATTTTACTGATATTCTAGTAAAGATTTTTAGATATTTTTTGTTACTTCAAATTTTACTTCTTTTAATTAATTATTATTTCATCCTTCTCATAAAAAAAGTTATTTTTAAAAAAGTTAAAGAAAAAAATAACTACCCCTGTTTTTTCTTAGATGTTCTTTTAGACTTGGATAAGAAAATTAAGGGGTTGGAGAATGGACAAATAAGCCCTCATTAGATTTCTCCCATCCCTTAAATCCCTTAATTTTCTTACTATTGTTATCTAACTAGTAACACTCCCGTGCGATGCACGAAAATTTATTTAAAAAATAATAATACAATTAAATTAGATATCATATAATCTAATATTAAAAAATGGAGTTGTTGCATTCTAAACCAAATAAATATTTGAATAGTTTTAATTAAACATATACAAATTATAAGTAATGTAATTATCCATTTGTGTTTACATGATATATGAATTTAATATAACGTATATTTTATAAATATATTATCTTATGGATTGACATAAGGAAATGAATATTTAAACAAAATAAAATATTTAAGAACATCAAATTGTTGTGTGAGCATATATTTAAGTGATAATGAATATTCAAACAAACACCAATATTATCTTAATATTGAACTCAAACATATATTTAGTGTGTTTGTATCCGTATTGATATGTGTGGATACCCACAAATAACTTAAGTGATAACTAATATTCAAACAAACATAAATATCTAACTATCATAGAACCCATCAAAATATATTAAATATAATAAATTGAATAACGTTAATGTAAATTAGTGTTTTTTTTTTTCATTTTATTTAGATATTTTAATTTATCTAAATCATTTTATAATTTTGAATATACCTATTTAACTTTCTCTTTAGAAAGAGAATACTAATTTTATTGATTTAATATATACTCAAATACGTTTCAGGTTTAAATCATTCTTGTAACTAACAAAATAAATTTAAAGATCTTTCAATATATAGTTGGAATAACAAAATAAAATATATGAGTTTTTCAGTATATCTTAAGAATTTCATATATGTTGAAGTTTATTCAAATAAATTATATATTTTTATTATAAATATATGATTTAATTAAAGATACAAATTTATTAATTTAAGTAAATTAATTAACTAGGTTAAAAAATGAGGAAAATAGACATAGTTGAGGTTAAATAATGCGACAAAGTAATGTTTGGATTGAAAAATCTAAAAAATTATAAAGATCAGGCAGATTAATCTTATTTTACTTTTGAAAAATTAGATTGCAACACGTATAAAATCTCACAGTTTAGGTTGTCAATTTTTAAATAAAAATAACATAATAAATATAAACTATAAAAAATGAATAAGTAATAAAAAAATTCAATATTAATTTTCATATAAATATGTGTGGAAGTCGTAGTCCTGCGGTTAACGAAACAAAAGTATTATTATAACAAACTACGAATTAATATTTGCAAATATAATTATTTAATAAGTCGATAATTAAATTATACTTTAACTTTTATTTTAAATTTAAGAAATTACATGCTTAATTATTTAAATAATGAACTTTATCTTGACACATAAATGAAGAAAACGTTCGATCAAATTAAATAAATTAATTAGTTTTGTTTTTAATAAAATAATCAAGATAGTTATTTTTTATTAGAGAACTATTTACCTAATTTTAGTTGTATTCTGGTACTAGGCTAACCTTAAAAGCTCAATTCTTATTCAAATAATCAACGAACAAACAATATAATATTTCCAAATGAAATATCTAATTATAATATATGTGTTATGGATATCAAATTTTCCTAAAAAAATATGAATATCAAATTAAAGATCTTGAAAAGAGCTTTAATTTGATATATTATACATAATTAAAAATAGGTTTGAAATGAAAAAGTTATTTGCAGTGTAAAAGATTAAAATAAAGTTTGATTTTTACTAAATGTGACAATAACATACTACATCCGTTGTTTTTTATATACAATTTTAATTATGGATTAGAGAATCAAAATACAGGGGAAATGGTTATCTTCAACCAAATTTCCTATCTCACACGAATCCCTTAAATTTATCCTAGCAGAATTTCAGTTGAAGACTTGAATTTTGGAAAAGTGTCCCAATTAGGGGCCTGAATATTGGAGGTTCTGAATTCGAGGCTTGAATTTTGAGTTTTTCTCAATTAGCGGGTCAAATTTTCAATTCAGGATTACGTATTCAAAAGTAGGATATATTATTCGATGTGCGAAAGATTCAGTACGGAGTAGATTGAAAGCTCCAGTATAGAGTATATTGAAATTATATATGTATAAATGAACATTTCATATATCAGATAATGTGTCCTATTTTTCAAGACGTAAGAGTGAGAGTTAAATTCAAAATCTAGACCTCTAATAAGAAAAAAAAAACTCAAAATTCAGGCACCGAATTGAAAACTCCTAAAATTCAGGCCTCGAATTGATTTTGTGAAACCTTATAGTGGAATTTCCCAATTTATCATCATATTTTCTTTATATTATATTTCTTCCTATCTATATATGATACTGGATATGGTAAATTAGAAAATTAGAGTTTTTTAGAGATAATGGTACGAATAATATTGGAAAATTTAGAAAAAACGCTAAACAAACATCTATTTAAAAATAATTTGACAAAACCTAAAACTCTATCTTATAAGAAAAAAAGGTCATCTTAAAATTAGAAATATGACACGGATAGTAATAAAAAAAAATAGTAAAAAAAAAAAAAGGAAAAAACGGCATCTATTTAAAAACAATTGACAAAACCTAAAACTACATCTAATAAAAATGGAGGTAGTACCAATTATGATCCAAAATTTCAGACGAAATACAAAAAAAATCTGTTTCACTAATCTAGTTCTGCAGGTCAATAAATAATATTTAATATATATAATTAGCATAGAAAATAAAATTACTTTTCAACTCATTATAATATTTGTGATATGGATGTCAAATTAAAGCTCGTGAAAAGATCATTTAAATGATATATCTTACAAAAAAATCGGATTAAAAATGAAAAAGTTATTAGTATTTAAAATATTAAAATAAAAATTAATTTTTACTAAAGGTACAACAACTTACCAAATTATGGAGTAAAAATTAGGAGGGAAAGTAAAAATTACAAAAATAACCTTCCATTTTACTTTTATATATATATATATATATTATATGGTAGGTTGTATAATGGGAGATTTTTTAGGAACAGTCAAATAGGTAGTATTGAAAAAAAATTATGAAAAAAAAAGCTAAATGAATATCTAATTATAAATAAAATACAAAAGCTAAAAGAACATTTAAAAAGGGGAAAAAATTTTATCTATCACATTTGGGGAAGGACATATTAAATCTAACCAACTTCTCATATATTATCAAAACTATCACTTTGACTATCACCCCTCATTCCCCCCCCCCCCCCCCCTCCCCCACGACACCCAGCCATCCTAACCCCCCCACCACAGCCAACTCATGAACTGACACCCGCCGCACACTAACCCACTCCCTCACTCTCTCTCTCTCCTCTCTCCTCTCTCCTCTCCCCTCTCTCTCTCTCTCTCTCTCTCTCTCTCTCTCTGTCATATAAAAAGCGCGCCTGTTCATCTTCATCCATTTTACCTGCTCATTCTCACCCTCATTTGAAAATTTACCACTATGTAAACCTTTCCCTCCCAAAATTCTGAAAATTCACCGCTTTCAGAGCCCACATCGCTTGAGCTTGTTTTGCCATCTACAAGAGAAAATTAAAAATGGTGTCCGCCTTACGAGGTTGCGTTCTTTTTTCCGAGCCCCAACAAGTCGCCGGTGTCGGGCGCCAAATAACGGCTGAGAGGGGTTCAGTCGGTCGGTTGCCTCGAAGGCGAAATACAGTCCCCGAATCGTCGAGGAACGAATCTGCTCCAGCACCTCCCGTGCCAGTTAGCCCTGGAGTTCGTACAAGAGCAGCCGCTGCAAGAGAACTTGGGACGACAACATAGATTAGGCATGCACAGACGTCTTCGTGCATTCAACAACCCGCTCAGGCCACTGGTCCTCCAGGCACTCTCTCCTCTAGTCATGATTCGGGAGGAGGTGGCCCCTCTTCGTCTGGGTTCGTTGAGGGAGAAGACAGCGACGAGATAAATATTTGTTTATCGTGTGGGTTTGTTATTAATGCAAGATGGATACTTGAATTCTTTTCCCAATTTATTTTTTAAAAATATTTGATTTCCCGTCTACTCTGTTGTGCATTCTCTCACCTGTCCTATGATATGTTATATCCGTTTGTTATATGGTGAAAAATTCGAGCCGCAGATACTGTAAATGCATTGGCATTTAGTTGGTTTTAAATTTGTTTATAAAAACACAGATTATCTGAAGAAGTTGTTGTGTTGGTTTTGTATTCCATGTAATTCGGGCCTGGTTATTGTTGTGCGTTGTGGGGCCGGATCGTGTGGGGTGTATGTGCTTCAAGGTCTGGTATTTTGCTGTTGTCCTATTTTCGTGCCTCAATATCGATCGCTTATCATTAGCACGAAGAAAACGACATTACTCTATCTAATGAGTTTTGTTTACTTTCTGTTCATTATGTAGTTTAATCATAATTTCGTGCCTCCGACAGACTCCGCATTTGCCTTAATCAATTAGTACAATTTTGGATGGAACGCTCTTGTATGGAATTCGTGTGGCATAATAATGTTTGGGTATTACATGTTACATGTTACTCTATTTGTGATGGGGTTGCCCGGGAGTTAAATGTTTGGGTATGACAATTTAGCTTTTTCGTCAATATAAACTGGATTTGCAAAGAACGGATGCATTCAATTGAGAACGCTAGCTTATGCGTGTGTTCTCATATACATGTGACACTATGTTGGTGATAATAATGTGTCAGAGAGCTTTCGTGCGTTTGCTACGGCTATCTGCAACATGCAGTAATCGTTATCGTAAAAAGCTATTGTTTTGTTCTTTCGATGACGGGCACTGTAAATTAAGTATTTCTGGTTCAATAGGTGACAGGTTGGTGATCTTAATTTCAGATAAAACGCTATTGCCAATAACCCCTTGTCTTACATGTCATCCTTCTTACTACATTCATGGTGTTTGATAGAATAACCAACTTACTCCATCTGATTAGCATTAGTGACTCTTTTTTTCTCAGTGCAGTGGTATTGGAAGCGTCCATTAATGTAAGCCAGACGGCACAGGATCAATGGTTATTGTCGGTTTAGCGTTGCTACAATAATCAAGCGGAATTTGGGCGAGATAGGACCGGCTGCAGTCGAGGCATACAGGTCATCAATGTTCGGGCCCCTCCTCCAATTCGACGGTGATGTGTTAAGAATCCCGAGCATAGCAATGGATGCAGTTGTATCATTCGAGATAGTGAAGAGAGGTGTCATGGGTATACCTGAGATGTGGTTTTAGGTTGGTACACAGCCAATCAGGTTTGGCGAAAGAGAGTATGCTTTGGTTACGGGCCTCAGATTTGGTGATTTCAATCTTCAAAGTTATCCGGAGCCACCAGCTAGCGGGGTGTTCATGAGACGTTTGAGGGGTAGGCATATTCGGTTGAAGCGATTGATGACGATGTTCGAGAACCGGGTTTTTAATAACAGTCTGAACGACACTCTCAAGGTCGCTAAGGTGCTATATTTGTACTACATTCTGCTTGGACTGGATGCACCAAAAACATTTGTTGACCCTTGGGTGTGGATGTTGGTTGAGAGCGAAACCGAATGGGACAGGTTCCCCTGGGGTAGATACACCTACATGAATCTGATCAGATACATGGTGGACCTTACACTTAGTGTCACTAATGACTCGAATCGTTATCATTTTTACGGATTCACCACAGCTTTCCTTGTGAGTTATTGTTTTACTCTACCTGATTTTCATTTCTAGTATGACACTGGAATGTACCTAGAAGTCAATTAAACCTGTGTACCATCTCGGCGGTGTAGATATGGATATTCGAGGCCATCCCGCAGATCGACGAGGACTGTGGAGATTTGGTCGCCGAGGATGCATTGCCTCGGATGTTAAGGTGGAGGCCAAAAAGGACCGGGGTTGACTACAAGGCCGATCGGTTTTTCCAAAGAGATGTAAGATGCTATGCCGAACATGCAGTAAATTTAACGCGATTATGTGTGGCAAGATACACTCATTGACATATTAACGGTAAAATTTACCCATTTGAACTGTATTTTCCTTTTGTGCAGCATCTGTGTTTTACAACACTCGTCCCAACCGCGGCTGAGGCAGTTACAGCTTATTGGCTAAGCGTTGGAGAGGAGGTCGTTCCAATTTTTGGTCCGCCAACCGTGCCACATTTAGTTCCTGACCCTGTCCCGGAAAATTTAAGTGATCACGTGTCGGAAGACGCGGGAGGGGATGATGGACCGAGTAGTGGCGGAGCACGTGGAGCTTCCTCACGGAGAAGACGTCTTCATCGAGCAGCCCCCGTCGTAGGGTTACGACGTAGCTCCCGCGTCAGACGGGTTGTGGCCTCCAACGCTGCCGAGGGGTACCCAGATGACGACGATGATGTTAATGAACCAATTGATTTGGTGGACGACACAACGACCTCTACTGAGGACGACGCCAGCTCTGATGACTCGGATAATGGACCTAGACAAACAGGCTCACGGGACGGATCTAGTGATGTCGGTTGGTTATACGGGATTGCGCGGGAAATGGGGCAGGTGATGCGGTCTGTGGTCAAGGATGTTGTGCCAGGTATGGTGCGACAACAGATGATTGAGATAATCAGGAATGAGGTTCCTGGTATAGTTCGAGCAGAACTGGTTAGAATTTTCAATGCCCAAGATGAAGATATTGCCGGCCGGGTAAGTTTTGGCCGAACCTTTTTGAAGCCCCCTTTTTTTTTCCCTTATTTTAAATTACAAAACTTGTTCATTAAGGGTATCACTTTCCCATACGTTTCTAATAAACATGCTCTGTCTGTGCAGAGAGGAGATTCTAGGTATGAGACGCGCAATCGAACACCCACACCAATCAACATGCCTGTGGCAGGAGGGTTGAACCCGTCCCCGGTAAGTAGACCACTTATGAACATAAACATTTGATGCACGTGTTTATTGCGTTATATTCACGTGCTCTATGTTTAAATGAAACTCTTGTCTTAACGGGATTGTAGGCTGGAGTTACCCCTGCTGCCGTCCGGGTAGAAGAAACTGTCACAACTGGAGGGGGGGAGCCTACAAGCCACAGTGATGGCCCGAGTAGAATTGGACGCATGCGTCTTGCATTTGAGGTCGACCCACAGAGCGCGAGTGAGCGCGTAACTAGACCACGTTCTGGTTATGTCACGCCAATTAGGACAATAGAGGTGCCCCAGCTGGACCCCGTTACAGCGGACAACGAACAACAGATTTCTATAGAGCCAAAAGACGATGTTGGGAACGACAATGAGGATGAGGAGCTCGAGCTGCCGAAAGAGGTGTCCCCGACAGAGATTAACCCAATGGAGATAGCCGATGAAGAGGAGCCCATAGGTCCTATATCAATGTCCGCCGAGCCTGACTCATCCGATCGAGGAATCAGGGCTATCAGGTTGAGGTCTAAGTCGGCCGTAGTGATGAGTCCTTATCGGCTATTCGAACGACGTCAGATGTCCGACCGTCGTGCCTTCGAAGCATTCATGAAAACTGATGGCTTGTGCGTACTCTCTTTAACCATCTTCATCTAGTGATTTATATGCCGTTACTTTAGCAAATCTCGATGGCCGTTTGTTTTTTGGTCTTTCTTCTTTTAAACTGAATACTAATCACGGGTGATAAACTAGGAGGAACGTCGGCTTTCGATGGACTGTCAGGAAGGATTTCTTTGAAGAGATTGCAAATCCGAAGCAACAATTTGAGGAGATTGTATGTCTCTTGCGTTAAATTGTGTTGTTAGTGTGATTTTAGAATAGTATTTTTCTGAATTCCTCCATTTATGATGCATCTGTTTTCGATGTTAAGCATGTTGACGCGTACATTGGGATACTGATGTCCGATCCAGTGATGGCTAAAGTTAGAGTCAGCCCAGACGTAGCTGGTCGATATGTGATGGTTGACACCGAATTCCATGTGAGTCAGTGTAATGAATTCTACATTGTTTATTTGATTGGGATATTAATTTTCCTTCCCCATTAACCTTCTTTGTTTAGGGTTTTTTTAATTTATTTATTATGTACGGTTCCATATCACCGGTAACAATATAAAAACGTGTGAAGTTACCAACGTTGTGTTGTTGCCCTTGCCTCACGTAAAGTCAAATTTGGCTTGACAGGATATTCGTAATGGATGCAATTTGGTTTCAATTGCTTGTATTCTGTTGTGTGTTGTTGATTGATCGCCCTACACTTACTTACGCGGTATTTGACGTTGCTTGTCCAGGCATTGTTGAAAGAGTTGTGGCAGAGTAGGTATCCATTGATAAACAACGAGCTTCAGTACACAAGCCACTGCGAATTTGACCCCAGTACATATGAGGTGTTTACCAAGGAGGAACTTCAGCATCTAATTCCGTACGTGCACGGGTTAGCCCCAGCGTGGCGTAACATGAAATCGTGGGCACAAGTTAACACGGTACGATGCTTTTTAAACCAAAAGTTTGTGTAATACTATTCAGTGTGCTTATTGCTTTTGGCGATGACAACTGTAGGCCGAATAACTATGTTAGTTTTTGAAAAGCCCTCAATTGATGGCGTGCCTGACTACATAGCATGCACCAAAAAGCGAATCCTGTCATCTTGTCAAGAGCCCCACGAAAGCTTACAGGTGACCAGGTTAGCAGAAGTTTAGTGCTTTAACTGTTCTTTAAATTACGTGGTGGGGTATGTGCTAACTTAGTTGAGAGTATCTATAGTTTTCTTTGTGAGAATGACTCGATGGGACTACAGGCCCTAGCAGGAATATTTCTACACAGAAGGGTGGACAGAGATAATGAACGACGGGCTACTAGAGGCACTCGAGGAAACGTGCAAACTAAATGGTTGCCTGCTCGATTCTTGTGGGATGAGGCAATGAAAAATGGACGCTTGACGGTCGCAATACGATCGTACTGCGGTTGACCCTTGTCTAAGATTGCTGAAGAGACTGAGAAACTAAGAAGGAGGTACAATCTATTCAAATGGATCAAGGAACAAGAGGGTGTCCATCATGACAAGCACTCGGATAAAATAATTGCGGGCGAGGATGTATGGGAAAAACTACGGGAGGTCTAGTCTCAAGATTATGATCATAAATAGTAGCATTGCCCGAATAGTCGTCTATATTTATTATTCATTACATTGTCAAGTGTGAACAACCACAAGTAGATTGATACAATTAACCAAACAATTATTTCTTTTTGTTTATTCAGGAACACCTACTCGCGGCCGCATACAAGAACGCTGGGGAGCCCGACTGGCGTAGTCTGCAGGTTATATTTGGCCAAGTTGACGGACCGGTTTCACTAACTCCATCGCCCGAGCTTTATAGAGGTCCAGAGGAGGACGGCGAAGCTTTGTATCAATGCGGTTATTCGAGCACCGAAGACTGAATGCTTTAATGATTGTCAGACCCCCGGGCAGGATCTAAGTATTATCTATTAATCACTACCAGCACAATATATTTATTTATGCAAACTTTAGCAATGATTGACACGTTAGTGCCTAACATTCTTTCTCGATTTTAATTAGCCAATGCAAGTATATGTTTCTTTCGAATTATTTAATCCAATATTGAAGTGCTCCACACATTCCTCAAAGGTAACAGTCGTGATTCGTGCATCTAGACTAGCTACAGCAAGCACGTGTAATAACCCAAGCGACGCCCGTATTCCGTTATCGTGCCAACATAATATGTATAATCAAACCAATGCGATGTGTTCGGGCCCGACATGCTCGAACGTTGGAATATTAATAGTACTTCAAATATAACTCGAACACCAAACCTCATGGATCTTACAGTAATGTTATTTTGTGCCGCCGAAACGTCACGGCTATATCGTGCCCTGCGCTATCTTAAAATTTAGTTGGCATCAATAACACGCAACCATCAACGCTAATGCTTACATACGTTACACTATTGAACAGATGTAACCCTAAGTGTGACGAAGCCAAGCCAACAATTAAATCCACATAGACATGTTTGATTTTCTGGGGAGGTCATTGATCTTCATGTACTTGTCACAATCAAGGTATTTCCAACCATCACACTCTCGCCGGTGGGGGAGACTAGGGAAACCGACGAACTTGCCTTGGCTCAAAAATTACTTGTAGTGCGTCCCACATAGGGTCACCTTCGACTTTGTACGCTAGGGCCCGAGTGTCGCGCTAAAGGTCGTGCAAAAATGAAAAATGCAAATCATTAGCTCATAATTATGTTTGATAACAAAAATTTTGTCGAAGGACTAAAATTACGGTCTAACCTCGAAAATTTCAGCCCAACAATCTGGTGTGTATCGAATTGAGTTGTTCCAGATGTCATATACAACTCCCTCATTTTCGCCGATGGATTTGAACAACCGGTGTCGGCGCCCGAGCTTTTCAAGCCTATCCGCTAGATAATCGGTGGTTACCACTTTTTCGTGCTGCTGGAACAAAAAATCCTTCGCCTTATCTAGCACCATGTTGTGCCCCCCACCCAAACTAAAATTCCCATTCAGAACTTCATCGGCAAGGAACACGATGAAGGACTGATCTACATTTTTGGACCACCCTTTGGGGTACATAAACATATCCTGATAACTTGATGGCCGATTAGCACGTTGTCAGATGTTATGATGACCTCGCAGCATCTCCTTAATTAAACACAGATGTATTTATTTTGTGGACAAAACGGAGTGGATGTATTTATAGCCGTCTCACATGTCCACCTTAAACCTAAACAAGAAAAATGAAAAATATTTATATTAATAAATTAGTAGGGGGTCACAAGAAAATTAGACCTATAAATACGCGAAGCTGAATTAGGAACTACCACACTAGCCCTAACGCCACTCACCTCCAGAAACCCTCGAAATTGTACACACACGACATGGCCAGTGCGAGCAACATCTCACAACCACCACTAATACTCCAAACAATATATTTCTACGAGGACAGCGATTGGACCAAAGAAATGGATGATTGTATCCTAGGGGTCATCAAAGGTGAAGTACAACGTCGATATTGGGTCCCTGGCGAGTATCCACCCAACAACCTCAGCATAGTCGCCGCTCGTTCAATCCTGCGGGAAAAATTTCTACACCTTCGGAAATTCAGCAGTGAGGATGTCGTCGCCCGCCTACAAGTTTTAAAGGAGAGGTATGAACTCTTCAAGAAACTTAAGGACACTGAAGGAGTTTCGTGGGATGAATATGGAAATCGACTGCTAGCGACGGATACCCAATGGATTGAATGGTTGTCACTATATGGAGACATTGTCTTTGCATATTCAGAGGAGGGAGAAGCACATTACCGTACAATGAAAATGATATTCGGCTGAATCAGCGTACTCTCTGGAGGGGTCCTCTTTAACTATCTCTGTACCAGTTAACGCAGCCTAATATAATCTATGTTTTTTGCGTGCTCTACAACTAGACCTAATATGTCAGCTGTTTATCTTTAGCCCCAGCGTCAATGTGTAATTGGAACTGTGTTTTAGGAGTTGTTTTATCCTCTAGATTTGGTTTAATCCATATTTAGTGACGTCGTGTAATGTTCAATGTTCAATGAAATAGGTTTGGCACATCACGCCCTCCAAGGGCTGACATACGTTTTCTATGAAAACAGCATGGTTGACGCAGCATGTGTTGTTTGCTCGGTAATCTGGACCTGTCAAACATGACGCTTGACCAAACCACCTGAGTAAGCATTATTCGTGCCAGAGAGAAGTCATTCGTGCCAGCTATATTACATTTATAATGCAGTTACATGCAGTGAACCTTGGTAACTCCGACATCATAGACCTAAATTATATATTAAAAGCATATCATATTCGACCCCGTGCATGTATATATGTGTGTGGGGGTCGGTTGTTGGCAATGTATCCCAAAAAAGGAACACGGTCACAGGCTCAACCGAGCACGATTCCTAACGCCCATGCCTCCTACATCACCTAGAAATTGGAAAACCCAGGCGGAGTATTTCTACACGAACGGTTGGACGCGGGAAATGAATGTAGCGCTTGTCGACTCACTCGCAGGTACTTGCCTGAGGAGGAGCTTCCAGCTGGCTAAATGCTACAAGGAGGCTCTTGAATATGCAGTTTTCGATGTGGCCGTTGAGACCGGACGGGAGTGGCCTTACGAGCGGCTTTCTGCAGAGATTGCAAAGCTGAGGGAACGATATGACGTATTCAGGTGGGTGAAGGACCACAAATTGGTTCATTACAATTCTCGAACGAACAAGCTCATTGCCCCAGACAGCACATGGGTGAAACTGACCGAGGTTTTTACGTTATTCCAACTAGGTTTCTTTAAATTTTTGTCTTTTTTTTTTTTTTTTTTTTTTTTAGCTGCAACTGCGGGCATGTGATTAACAACGGAATACTTTCTTAGATGTGCCCCTTCGCAGCTGCTTACTATAGTGAGGGTGAAAGTAGTTGGGATCGGCTGCAGGATATCTTCGGCCGAGTAGAAGAAAACCCACTCCCGACGCAAGCAGATAGTCGGGCTCCCACAAACACTCAGGCTGAAGAAAACATTGCTGATGAAAACTGGCTGACCGACGTGGGGTACGACACCGACTAACTCTACGAAGACAATAAAGGGTTCCGTTGGGATTCCTAGACCGTAAAAAGGCCTAACTTAATTACTTTATGTTGTTTGAACATCCCCTTGTGTCCGGAACCATTTCATCTGTATGTGTGTACTCATAAGGCTGGTTCACACTTGTAAGCTACTTTTATGAAGATGAATGACCTTAACTTATTTTTACATAATTCGTGCCTGCTAAATGCTTCGTGCCAAAATAATATGTTGGCACAATACCTACCCCTACCCTAAACTAACCTAAGTGAAAACCTAAGCACTAAACCCAAGTAGACATTACGAGGGTGCAGCATTGGGGTGTCACCCAAACGCTGGAGCCCGTTTGTCTTGATGTGTGTGCCCAAAACTCAACTTTTCCACTAAGCTGTTAGCTAGTTTTATGATACCCTAAACCCTTAAAAGATTTTGCCAAATTCGTGCCGAGGTATACGTTCGTGCCAAAATATTATAGTGGCACGATTCATCATTACTTTGTTGTAAACTTGTCTTACGACTACCCAGGCATCCATGCTATCATTATAAACCTCTACATGTGAGATGTCACATAAACACAAACAAGAAATGTGTCTGGAACCCCTTTCCCATAAACTTGTTGTACATTTCCGGAGCAGCGATCACTATTTCGGGTACCTGAACACTGGAGTGACATTACCGAATTGATTAGTCCCGAATCGTGCCTGAGTATATCTTCGTGCCGCTAAATGAGTATGGCACGATTCTGCTTTTTTAATTTAAACATTAGTGTTTTAGGTTTCAATACATAAATAATGCTTGAAATATTCGCGTCAGGCCCGTGAATATGAATTATAATATTCGTGCCTTCATCAAATGCCGCAAAACCCTTTCATCCACACGGGAAAACATTGTGGTCTCCAGAAGAGACATACTTAGACCTTGTTGTACATTTCCGGAGCAGCGATCACTATTTCGGGTACCTGAACACTGGAGTGACATTACCGAATTGATTAGTCCCGAATCGTGCCTGAGTATATCTTCGTGCCGCTAAATGAGTATGGCACGATTCTGCTTTTTTTAATTTAAACATTAGTGTTTTAGGTTTCAATACATAAATAATGCTTGAAATATTCGCGTCAGTCCCGTGAATATGAATTATAATATTCGTGCCTTCATCAAATGCCCCAAAACCCTTTCGTCCCCACGGGGAAACATTGTGGTCTCCAGAAGAGACATACTTAGCCCTTGCTGTACATTTTCGGAGCAGTGAATCATATTTCGGCCACGGACTACAAAAAACTGTAATATTTCAATGCAAGCACGAAATACATAAAGGAAATTTTTTGGAAAAAATGTTGACTTGTGAGAAGCAGAACAACAATGGAGGGTGTAAAACCAGATAATGGGACGGAAATGGCTGTAAACAGAGGAGAGAGGAGAGAAGACAGGGGAGAGAGGAAGGAGGAAAGAGGAGAGAGGAGAGAGGAAGGAGCTCATGGGAGGTCATGTCGCTGTCAGTGGTCTTGGGGAGGGGGGAAAATGTGGGGGGGAGGGGTGGGGGGGGGGGGTTCTTGTACTACACCAGGTGGTGTAGTGGGGGGTCGGTACCTGTTAAAGTACATGTAGTGGGGTGGGTAACCGAGGGGTGGGTTGGGTAGCTAAAAGACAAAATGTGATAGATTTAATATGTTTTTGCAAAAATAATACATTTTATATGTTTGTTACAAAAGGTGATAGATTTGGGGGTTTTCACTTTAAAAAGACCGAGGTAGTATCTTTCAAGAGTCTATACCTTCACTTTACTAGTCAAATTGGAAAAGTCAAGATCTTAAAATTCACAATAAGTTAATACAGTTGAATAAGTTACTGAAAAATATCCTCTCCATTTCTTTTTAATTGATCTTTTAGCTTCTTAATGATTTTTCAAATTAATTGATCTTTTAGCTATTCATCATGTCTCTTAAATATGTCCTTGTCAATTCTAAAATATCTCTTAGTTTTCAACCTAGATTTAAGATAGATATGAGAGAGAAAAGAGATTACTAGATTATATTTTTAAAAAAATAAAAATTGAATTCTTAATTCTTCCACTTTTTTTTTCTAAAAGATCAATTAAAAGGAAACGGAATATCTCTTAATTTTCAATCTAGATTTGAGATAGATATGAGAAAGAAAAGAGATTACATGATTATATTTTAAAAAAATATATATTAAATTCTTAATTCTTCCACTTTTTTTCCTAAAAAATCAATTAAAAGGAAACGGAGGGAGTATCATATAGTGAAAATTCACGATTATTTAAAGGTTGTGTCTTCATTTAACTAACAAAATATAAAAAGTTGTATCTCGTCAATCAATACATTTTTTTCTTATTATTTGTTATTTTAATGGGGCCTGGGGGAGTACGTTTTTATTTGGTACATTCGAGCCTAATGATTCAATTTGCAAATAAAACTAAGTCAAAGATTATTATGCAAACGGCAGTGTTTCATAGTCTATCTTGTAGCCCAATTTAATAAAATGATGCACTGTTCATAACAACATTAAAATTATAACTGAGCTTTTTGAGAATTTATCAAACTAAGTGAAGTCGCCTGTGCCACAAACGACTTCACAAAAAACAGATTTGCACTATTCAAAGTCGCCCATGCCAGGGGCGACTTCTAATATATATTTTTTTTTTTTTTAAGAAACGCCTATGGTATAGGCGAAATTGATTTCATTTTTTCTTTTTTTTTGAATTTTGTATTATATATTGTAAATATAATAATAATAATAATTCATACCAAACTTCAGTTATTTAAAAAGTGAGTATCCATTATCGATTCGAAAAATTAGGACGGCAGGGTACGGTTATTTATTTTTTGCAGGACAGTTTGGTTCAGAATTTCAGATCGTTCGGAACGGTTCAATTCGGTTCGATTCAAATCGAATAATTGAATATTTGAACCGAATCGAATTGAACCGTTCCGAAAGATTCGAAATTCTGAACCGAACTGTCCTGCAAAAACTAAATAACCGCACCGTACCGTCCTAATTTTTCGGATCGGTAATGGATACTCACTTTTTAAATAACCGAAGTTTGGTATGAATTTGAATTATTATTATTATTAAATTTTTTTTATTCGATTTGAACAGAACCGAATTGAACCGTTTCGAAAGATCCAAAAATTTAAACCGAACTGTCCAGCAAAAAATAAATAACCGCACCGTGTCGTCCTAATTTTTTGGATCGGTAATGGATACTCACTTTTTAAATAACTGAAGTTTGGTATGAATTTGGATGATGATGATTATTATTATTATTATTATTATTATTATTATTATTATTATTATTATTATTATTATTATTATTATTATTATTATTATTATTATTATTATTATTATTATTATAATATTTACAATATATAATACAAAATTCAAAAAAAAAATGAAATCAATGTCGCCTATACCATAGGCGTTTCTTAAAAAAAAAAAAAAATGCGACTTCGAATAGTGCAAATCTGTTTTTTGTGAAGTCGCCTGTGTTCACTTAGTTTGATAAATTCCCAAAAAAGCCCACTTATAATTTTAATGTTTTATGAACAGTGCATCAATTTATTAAATTTGCCCTATCTTGTAACCGAAAACTGATTGATTTTTTATTTTTATTTTGATTTTTTTTTCCAATTAACTCTTCTTCTACCAACGTTTGAACAAAAATTCCAAAAACACATATACTGTGATTTTCGTTAGGAATGTAAATGAATCGAATCGAGTCGAACCGAATTCACGTACTCACAAATTGTTCGCGCACTGATTTATGAGGAGTTTTATTAATTTTTATTTGACTGCAAAATTCACATTTTTCAAAATCATTTACAGACAATTTCGGAATAAGGCCTAAATTACACATATTTTTAATAATACATTTGTTGACATGAAATAATCTAGAATGTCAAGTATTAAAAGAACAGATATAAATAGAAGGAGAAATTGTATTCACGTCAACATTCAATTTAAATATTTCATCAGTGGCATAACCTCTCACAACAAAAACATTATTTTTCGCTAAAGTATAAGCATCAGCCCTTAATTTTTTTATATTCAAGAAATCAATTTCTTAGCATGTACGTGTTCACTTAATTATATCCTGCAATTAAATATATGTAACTTTATAAATTCATAGTAACAAATTTTTTGTTCTTTATACAATTATCTGAATTTGAAGGATCCGGTGTGCTAAAATAATTCTTAGAAAAGGATTAGTATTGTTCATTTATTAAATAGTGATGGACATGATCAACATAAATCCTTAATGAAAATTATCAATTTTTTCGAGTTATCTCTTAGATTTTACGGTAATTTTGTGAACACATATTTAGTTTTTGCTGGAGTTTTTCTTCAGCATGATTGATTTGTTAAAGTAAGCTAACAGTGAACCCATATTCTGGTGGCTTAGTTCATAAATCTGCTCAGTAAATGCTCATTTTCAAACATTAATCTCCTAGACTTCGGGGATTAATCCTATGGGATCGTACGAGATAACCAATGGTAATATACAATACCTTTTCGCATTGAGGAGATGTTTAAATTTTTACTATACCCGTGGGTGGTTAAAAAGAGATAAGAAATCTCCTACTCAATTCATATAAAATTAAGAAATCAATGAAGTTGACAGTGGTTCTATTTACCTACTACTATTTCATTGGAATGGTTAGTATGACTCTCACAATATTTGCACTGATTCCTTGCACAAAAGTGATACTGTAGTATGTGTTAGAATCTGATCCGGGCAAAACACGAAGTGTTGCAGCAAGTATTGCAACACCTTTGAGTTTGTTTGTGCAGAAAACAACAGAGCAAATGAAAAGCAGCGTAATTGAACAAATACAACAAAAAGAGAAAGAACAAACATAGTAAGTCTAAAACTCAAGCATCCAAAAGCTTGAGCAAACTTCATCACTCAACAAACAAAGTACATTGCCGATACATCCCAAAATGGCATAGACTAAGATGAAAGAAAAATCACCACTGATCTAATTCCTGAACTAATCTAAACACACCCATAAAGACCACACACAAGGATCTCACAACCCACAAGGAAAAATGGGTGAGTTTGTGTGCAGTTAAAATGTTGCTGAATGTGTTCTAACACTTTGATATGACGCAGGAACCTTGACGGAGTGGTCAACTTCCATCTTCATGGGAACTTGTATTTATCGAGGTCCGCACCTTATTTCTTCAACAATCTCCCTCTTTCGTCTTACTAATAAAAACCTGCAAACATCTAACAAAGAGAACGATTAGTCAAACAAGAAGGTCTAGTAATATAAAACATGCGGCTCTACAAATTGTATCCTGGGCTGGAGCCCGATATTGGCCTTACTTTGATCATGATAGGTAATCTAGTAATAGGGTGGGTATTACTTGAACCACTAATTCTCATAGACACCGGACTTACGGTGTAATTTTGGTTAAAGGATGGATCCATGGAAACCAAGTACACCACGGGATTAAAGGACGGATCCATGAAGGTATCAATGTCTATACTGAATATATATATATATATATATATATATATATATATATATATATGTATATTACATGTTCTGAATAAAATATAATCTTTAACATAATGTTTTTTTTTCCAAAACAAGTAATTACATTTCAGTATGAAACACTAATACATTTTAGCTAAGGGTGAGCACGGGTCTCGGAGATAATCCGCTCCGCATCGAACCCCAGACCAAAAGCACTCCGAACCGATAATATCCGTTGACTATTTGACTTTATCCGAACCGAACCAAACCGATTTTTTTTGTTGTAAATCCGAACCGATCCAAACCAAAAAACCGAAATAGAACCGAGTAGAACCGATTCTAAGTAATCAACTATAGAATTTTTTTATATCATTTAATTCATTTCTTTTATACTATAATATTGAACCATTATGAATTTTAGTAAATTTTAACAATGATATAATTATTGTTTTAGTATTTTATAAAAGATTTAGTAATTAATAATAGAGTACAATATTTATAATAAATCATTTTCATAATAAACATATATCTATTAATTATAAATATATGAACAGTGAATATGTTTATAGTTTATATAAAGAAATACATTACTATGATATGTTTCAATTCAATTCTACATTTTCTTGATCCAATCACTAAAATGTATTATTATATCTAATATTTAGTTATTTTCATATATAAAGGTCAAATTTCTAGACCTGAACTCACTGCACATAGTTACTGTCCTACGCCTGAATTCCAAGTAGTGACTCTTTTCTTGTTCTCTTCTTCTTTGATTCTCCATCTTTCTCGTGCACACACATTTTTCGCTTGAAGTCAACTTTAATTTTACTGTAGTTAGTCATATTAAGTTTACCTTTACTTATTGACAATGTATACGACTAGAGCTTTATCGATGAAAAATAATCGGTAAATGTCCAAAGAGGTTATCGATAGCTAACAACTTTATAATTTAGTGATATTCTTTTTTGAACGAGATAACTATTTCAGTAACTTGTAATTATTTTTTATAAGTTATGATTTTGAAACTTGTCTTAATATATAACTTATAAGTTGTTTAATATTACACTTTTTCTTTAACAATATGATATTATTGTCAAGAACAACACTATAATTCTTTCGTGCACTTTGCTAAAAATATTAAAGGAAAAACTCCGAATAGTTCCGAATAACCGGACCGAAAGAACCAATCTCCGAAAGGAACTGAACCGATCAACGGAGCGGTTCTGGAGATTTAATTTTGGAAATCTCCGAATATCTCCGAGTTTTGGTTCGGTTCTGGAGATTTCCATATCTCTGAACCGCTCCGGACCGCGCTCACCCCTAATTTTAGCATGATACCTCTATTCAGAACAATTAATATCTTTTAGGATTGTACAGATCTAAAGTTGTACCACTGATGTACAAGAGAATTATTCTACTTGAACTTAATATTTTATTAATTGAGGTAGGATACCGGCATAAGATATTACCCATTTTATCCGATGACAAAAAATATACATTATACATATACATACATATATATATATATATATATTATGTTATACAATTAACAATATATCTAATATATTATGTTTAAAATATATTATTTAGATAGAAAATAAAATATAATACGAGGTTTTACTTTATATGTTATATAGTATTACTTATTTAATCATATTATAAGCCTAGCTAGTTACTTGATCACTAGAGAACTGACCTGATTGTCTAACCAGTATTATCCGTGTGGACCGTGCCCTACACAAATTAAATAGAATAGAATATAGGGAGCATACTCGTAACCTACTCGATCTATTTACATTCCTCGTTTAAAGCACTTTTTCCTCCCACCCTCCACAAAGATATATCTGTAATTATTTCCGCACATATCATGAAATGTCAAATAATATATTTAAGAGCATTATATTTTAATGATGTTTTCCTTTATGTCTCTCTAACTTATTTATTATTTAGATATATTTGATTGACATGAAGAATTCGAAGACATGACCGTATTGTTGGTACACAATAACTTTATTTCAACTTCAACTAAATAGTAGTAGTGGTAAATAAGAATTGGTCCAATAAGAAGCGGACATAATTAATTACGTTTTTAAAACACAAAGTGAATAAAAAGGGGGCTTTGGTTGGAATTCTATATCTAATTAATATATTCAACTAATTAACTATCTAATAAAGGATTAAAAAACTTAAACAAATAGACACCACAAAATAATCAATGTAAAGTATATCAGTTCTTAGTTCAGTATCCCCCTAATCGTAATATGTATTAAATAATTAATTGAGTTCGATAATCTATCCCATAGTTCTTTATCCCTAGACAGAAAACAAGCTCCGACGGCCTGAATCGTCCCTTAATTCTAGCTAACTGAAATAAGTTATTTAACCAACCTTATTTGATCAAACAACCTAAAACAAGTTCTCTATGTAATTCATTAGATGCATTAATAATTAGGACAATAGGTTAGACTAAACTCCAAATACATAAGCTCGATTCGAATGACCTAGATTTGTGTTATCCCTAATAAATTAATCATCAATTGCTACTTGTGAATATAAAATTACATTAATTACGGATTGCAATTATATACCCTAGCAATAGACATATCAATCAACCTAATCCGATGGCCCATATAAAATCAAATAATCAATATCTCGTAAATCGAATCAACCAATTAACACAAATAAATTATTGGATAGAAATTAAAACACAATTACAGATGAATTAATATAAAATTACGAGTACGGTTCAATATTCCTTTAAATTAGTAAAATACGAACACATAATAATATTTGTCTTCATGAATTGACAAACATAAAATTAAAAGGCATAAAACATAATTGAAAACGAAACCAAACGGGGGGGTCCTTACTCTATTCCTTCTTTTGGTTCAATGGCCTTTTCCACTTTGATTCCTTCTCTGCCACTAAACTCTCCTCCTTTTCCCTTTGATGACCTACCCCCCCCCCCCCCAACTTTGGAGGTGGACATATATATGGGGCCCTCATAAACCCATAATTGGGCTAGGTCTTTTAAGACTTAAAATTTTGTAATGTTGCTGGGCTTTCAAGGCTGACATTGGATGATTCAATGTCTGTTCATGGATTCAATGTGCTGACTTATGTCTTTTTTTCAAGTCAAAATATCTTCTCTTGTCCATCTCTCGACTAAAACTCATTCTATAAAAATTTAAAATCACTCTAAATCCACCTTATTTAACATGAAAATCTAACACTTGGAGTATATGGTACCAAAGTGCAGATAAGTGAAAAACAATTATATGATAACAAAATGCAATAAAAACATATTCTAAGCAATCCAAACCATGCACATTTTTCTACTTATCAAGACACGTCAACAATGGACAAATATGAAAATAAAAAATTAATGATATATTTGATATGGTAAGTAATTTATAATGACGAAATGGGGATGAATCAGATTCGAACCTGCATAGAATCCGTCGCAATCAAACCTGCTAAAATCTCTTTAGTTGAGTTTTTAACAGGTTTTTTTGTTAGGTAAAGGATTTTGCTAAACTCACCCCTAACCCTCTTCGTGGAGACTATGTATACAACTCATTTATTGATTTTAAAATTTGTTATCGGAATATTACTCAATAGACTAGATTTATAATTTATTTTTTTATTTGCAAATTAATTTCTTCAATTTCATATTCTTCAAATTATATTTCAGTTTTAGAATATAAGAAATAACTTTTTGTTCAATACATCTGGAAAGAATGGGATTGATGGCATTTGATATTGAGCTACAATCAATTTTCTATACCTATAATTGTACTATTGAAAATATTGAAAAATACATAATACAAACAAGTAATAGGCAGAACAAGTAAATCTGGGGGTTGACGAAGTGAAGTTGGACGAATTATGAATTTAATATTTCTTTTGTGGGCGGATTACCGGTATAACAAAATCTGTCTCTACCCTTGTTATCATCCCTAGTAATTTATCTTTGTACGACTGACTAAAATAAAAATTAAATCTACCTTTATAGTATATATGGAGTAGTTAAGATTAGGGTTTTGTGGGGCTGGACCGGCCGGTCGAACCGGTCCGTAGTGTGAAATAACCGGAAACATCATAAAACCGTTGAAAATCGGTGAAAACAGGTTAGACCGCCGAACCGGCGGACCGTCCGAACCAGTCTTATAATCCTTTTTTTTCTTTTTAAAAAAATAAAGTCGTGGTTTCGAGTCCAATTTTAAGTAAAAAAGGGGGTTATTCACCTTTCATCTTTCACTTGCCCTTATTTTCCATATACTTGTTCTTCCACCTCTCAAACTAGGGTTTGCTTGTTCTCACTCCTACCCATCTTCTTGTTGAAAATTCTCGACTACATCTAATGTACGCAGCGGAATAATAAATCGAGAATTAAGATCGTGATTTATAACTGAATTAATCGTTGAACATTGATTACGCTAAAGTTGGAACAACTTACTTGTGCGTAATTAGTCGGACATAGTTGAGCGATTGATTTACCACTTCAGGTATCCACGCGTATATTGTCCGTCGCAGGAACTATCCTCGGTACAATTATTCGATAAGTGATCGCTAGGAAATCACTTATTGAATTCTATAGTGCCTCCAATTTTTATCTGATAAAAAACCCTTTATTTTCTACTATAGAGAATATGTATATATAGTACCATATAACCCTAGGTTTATGGGCCTAATATCCATGTCCACTTAATTAATTAATTAGTCTGACTTATTAATTAATAAAGCCCACATATCCTAATCTAGTCCATATCTTTTAATCTCCCACTTGGACTAGCATTAGATATAATTCGAAGCACTAACCTTGTACCCTTGAGCGGAACAACAATACACATAAAGTGTGACCCTTCAGGCCCCCATTATCGACGATAATCTAATTAAAGTCTGCACAAAACTCCTAGACTGCGTTGCGCAGCGAACTCGATATATGAAGGACGTTTACGTGAATCTAGTAAACAAACTTTTATATGAAGTTTATGTAATAATCTTCATTCACGAACCACTTGATTGAGCCTAAGATCTGCCATGTGTCTATCCAAATAGCTCAATCATTTTTCTCATCTTTATTATATGACACATTCGATCATATTCAATTACTTTAATTGAATATATCTTTTGCATTGGCCAATGACTTTATTGTCAAATAATATAGAGAAATATAAGTGTTCTCTCGAGTTTCAATCGAGGAATGAATCCCATTCTTGGCTCAACTACCATTTCCATTTGCCTCATGATGAACCCAACACAAGACGTGTCTTATCCTCCTTTGGGAGGCAAGTGTGTACATGGTCAAAGTTCATCACTTAACAAACAAAATGAGTAATGACCTCAGGTCAAAGGATCATTAGATACTCCACACACTAATAAACCATAGACACTGAAAACAAACGATTTAATAGTAGGGTATACCAATACTCTCCAAAGTACCCATGTGTCCGTCACGGATATCTAATATCTCGTAGTCGTGAGACCTACTACATTCTCTGAGAATGTGATGCAGACCACATGCTAACCTATCGCGTGTCATCAATATCCCATTCTTGATGACCATTGGTTATGGCAATTTTAGAATCATACTATATCATTTATGTCTCACACCATAAATAACAGTCATGATTCAAGGGAACAGTTACAAGAATAATAACAAACCATCAAAATAATTATTCTAATAAATACATAAACTCAAAAGACAATCAAAATGTCATAGAATGCGATCAAGAATGAATGTCTCAAACGAAAAGGTTTCTAAGACATACAAACTATAAACTCCCACTGAATCAAGACCAACTACCAACGTGTCTAACACACAAGCTCTCAAAGTGCTTGTTGTGTCTAGCTATACACAACTGTTTGGTTGAAGGATTAACCAAGTTATCATCAGTGGATACTCTATCTAAGTCCACATCTCCCTATCTATTATTCTCCAATCAGATTATATCTACAGGGAATATGCTTATTTCTGTTCGTGGCTCTCGGTTCCTTTTGCTAGAGCAACCGCACTTACCGTTGTCACAATACAACGGTATTGCACTGCTGGCACTTGGAACGACACCTAGTTCTTTTACGAACTTTTAACAAAGCAACAACCCCTTTTTTGGCAGCTTTAGATTTAGCAATATACTCGGCTTTAGTGCTGGAATCGACAGTTCTACTCTGTTTGGAACTATTCCGATTCACTGCACCACCATTTAGAATGAAAACATATCCAGACAAAGACTTGAAGTCATCATGGTCCGTTGGAAGCTAACATCAGTATACCCAGTAACTGATGACTCTAGCTGCCCACCATAGACTTTAAGAAATATTCTTTAGTCCTTCTAAGGTACTTAAGAATAGCCTTGACAGTTCTCCAGTATTCCTTACAGAGATTTTGCTGAAATCTGCTCTTTCACGGATTGCAACATGGAATGATTGTTCTCCATTATCTGTATATCGTCGACATATATGATAGGGAAGACAACATTTCATTCTTACGTTTACTAAAAACGCATAGATCCTATTTGCTTCTGACAAAATCAAACAATTTGATAGCTTTGTCAAAACAAATATTCCAACTCCTAGATGCTTGCTTGAGTCCACAAATGAACTTCTTTAACTTGCATACTCCGTTCGGTTTTTCTTTGGATACAAAACCTTCAGGCTGTGACATATACACAGTGCCTTCGATTCTCCATTGAGAAACGCGATTTTAACATCCATTTGCCAAATATCAAAGTCATAGTATGCAGCTATTACAAGTAATATCCTAATGGACTTGACTTAGCAATTGGCGAAAAGGTTTCATCATAGTCAATGCTCTTGCGCTGACTATAACCCTTTGCCAACAACCTAGCCTTGCAGGTTTGTACCTTGCCACCTGCATCTCTCTTCTTCTTGAAGATCCATTTGCAGTCTATGGGACGAGCCCCAACTGGCAAATCAACTAGTTCCCGGACTAGTTGAGGTACATCGAGTCCATTTTAGATGTTAAAGCAACCAGCCACATCTTCGAAACGGTGCCCGACACCGCTTCGATATAGGTCTTAGATTCGTCGTCTTCTGAATCAACTTCATCATCTTGGTTCTCAACCAATAGATTTAGTCTTTCAGGTGCACGACGATTCCTTTGAGGCCTATTGAGTTGGTTTTGCGTTGGTTCATTCGGTTTATTCTGATCGTGAGTTGGTTTTCAACATTTTAGAATATTCTCAAGAATTTCACTATGATTCTCTTGAGGTGGGACTGATACAATATCTTGTCTTTGATGCATCTTATTGTCTTGAAGTGACCCTCTAAGAGTTGTTTCCCCTCCTAATTGATCATCAAAACTTCCACTGAGTTCTTGTCCACTCAATTGGACAAGACCTCATCCTCTATGTTATCTTGCGGGTTTGATACAATATCTTGTTTTGATGCCTCTCATTGTCTTGAGGTGACCCTCTAAGAGTCATTTCCCCTCCCAATAGATCATCGAAAACTCCCACTGAGTTCTTGTCCACTCCATTGGACAAGACCTCATCCTCTATGTTATTTTTTTGTGGTTCTTGAATCTTTTCAAGATCTACCTTGTTGTGACCTTGTTCCTCGGAGATATAATTATCTTCAAGAAACGCCACATTCTTGGAACTATCACCAGGTGATCTCCAGGGCAGTAGAATTCATATCCTTAGTTTCCCGAGGATATCCACAAAATAGCATTTCTCACTTTTAATCTCCAATTTATCAGTCGTCATCTTCTTAACAAAACAGGACAACCCCAGGTCCGTATATGGTTAAGACTCGAATTCTTGTCACACCATAACTTTTATGGTATTTGCGTGACCGATTCAAGAGGAACTCTATTCAGAACATAACCATCGGTTAGTAAGACATAACCCCAAAGGAATAAGGAAAGACTGGTGAAACTCATCATGGATCGAACCATATCTAATGAAGTTCGATTTCTCCTTTCGGATACTCCATTCATCTGTGGTGTATTCGAAGGTGTCCAGTCTGATCGGATTCCATGTGATTTCAAGTAATCAAGAAAATCTCGGCTTAAGTATTCCCCTCCTCGATCTGATCGCAGAGTCTTAATACTTTTCCAAGTTGTTTCTCAACTTCTAACTTAAATTCCTTAAATTTCTCGAAGGCCTCAGATTTGTGTTTCATGAGATACACATATCCATACCTTGAAAAAATCATCAGTGAAAGTTATGAAGTACGAATATTCGCCTATTGCTTAAGTTGGAACGGTCTGCACACTGCTGTGCGGACCAACTCGAGCACAACCTTGGCACGTAACCCTTTTCCCAGAAAGTGGTTAACTTGTCATCTTTCCTTTGAGACAAGATTCGCAAGCACCATATGATTCGAAATCAAATGATGTGAGATAGTCTAACTTTCTCAATCTTGCTATTCTTTTCTCATTGACATAACCAAGTCTACAGTGCCACAGGTAGGTTTCATTATTCGTATTACTTAGCTCAGGCTGTTTGTTCTTGTACATTGAGAATATTATCGATGATTTTTGAAGAGGTGTACACATTCACCAAATTGATTGAACATAAAAGGTTGTATATTTTCAAACATTACTCTTTTATGAGACGAAGGGAATACTAAATAGAAACATAAATAATTGTGGTGTCTCCTTTTTTTCTTGAGTAGGTTTCTTGACACCAAGTGTACGGATCTAATCTGGATCATCGGCAAAAAATTATTAGCTTTTATGCCTAAAGATATTACATGTTCTGTGTAAATGGTGAAAATGTATTAATATTTATACTTAAAGGTATTACTTATTCTGGGTAAATGTATTGTAATACCTCTACCCAAAATAAGTAATACCTATAAGCATAAATTGTGATACCCAACCTGAATCGTACCGGACACCAGGTATTAGGGTGTAAACAAATCAAATATTTTTAATTTGATTAAGATAATTCGGATTCGAGAAGTTCAAATTCGTACTCGAATTCGAATTATTCAAATATTCAGCTCCTTTATATATAAAAGAAACATAAATAATACATAAATATATATATATAATATATTTTTATAGATATATATTTAAAATAAATTTATATATATTATATTTTATTAAAAGTTGTAATTAAAATAATAATAATAATAATAATAATAATAATAATAATAATAATAATAATAATAATAATAATAATAATAATAATAATAATAATAATAATAATATTTGAATATTAAAAGAAAACAATTTTTTCGAACCTCGAATCGAATATGTTCGAACTTTTTCCACAAATTAAATTCGAATTACTTTTTAAAATTTGACTAATATCCGATTTAAATTTAAATTTGAGTTCATATTTACCTGGTGTATAGGAGACTTTGCTTCTTTTTCTTTTCACTTCAAGAAACTAGTGTGGAATTTTTGTGGTCGTGGCAAAACATGTAATATTCCTAGTTTTTCTCTGTGCACGTGATTGGGGAAACGCCAGAGGCCACAAGCAGCGCTCGAGGCCCTCGTTTCATAATAAAATAATGAAATGAGATTTTACACTGTACAAAGTTTGCATAAATATAAGATTAGATTTTATAGCAAATAACCAACATAAAATGTGGAAATTCATTGGGATCTCTTTGGCCACAGTTTTTGTGGTGTGGCTATGGAAAGTATTCTGCTGGGTATGGCTAGAGCCAAGGAGGGTGGAGAAGATTCTCAGGAAGCAAGGCTTCAAAGGAAACTCTTACAAGCTTCTCTTCGGAGACACCAAAGAGATCGCCGAGCTGTACGCGGAAGCGTACTCCAAGCCGCTCGGTCTCCATGACGACTTCACGCAGCGCGTCATGCCCTTCGTTCTCAAGACCATCAAGACTTACGGTAACTCACTTGCCATTGCAGATGATTGCCTGTACTTGTGTGTGTAGCAATATGAACTGCAGTAAACAAAAGGGCATAATAGAATGTAAAGTTTAGTAATTTCTTTGAAGTTGGCTCCATAGGGAATTAGATAATACAAGAGGGTCAGAGTTTATTTCAAATATCTTATAAGCTTCCAATATATAATAAGTTGTTTCTGATACAGTGTTTTAATGATGAAGCTTAGGGATGTTTTTCACCTCATTTTTCTTATGCGGCTTATAACGTTTAACAAAAATTATTTTAGGTGTTTGTGATAACTAAAGGGGTGTTTGCAAACACTTTGGGGAACTTAAAATAGCAAAAGAAATTTTGAAGTGTTTGTAAAACTTAAAATTAATTATCAGAATTACTTAAATTTGATTCTAAGAAGTTATTACCTAACTTCAAACATATTCTAGGCCAAAATCACTAGCAAACACTACATAATTTTAATTTTTCCACAAAAATCAATTTAAATCACTTCTTAGAAGCACAAGTATTTGCAAATACCGTTAATTCTGCTTCTTTAAAAAAAAAAAAAAAAATCAAAATCTGCTAGCTGTCTACACTTTTACAGCTTTTAAGTTTTTTTTTTTTAAAAACACTTCTACCTCAAAGCTCCCTACTTTTACTTATAAGTAATTTTTTCCACAAACTCTAATTTTATCACTTTCTAATAGCAAAAGCAAGGAAAAACACTTTTTTATAAGCTTGCAACTGAATAAGGGGGTTTATTTATGGATTTAGGAGGACAAATTTGAAATCCACCATCAAACAAATTTTTCGATTAGTGTTTGAAGTGTGTGTATAGTGTGTATATGTATCTTATAAGATTTTAAGAAAATAAAATGAACGGGAGGTACTCATTATTCTCCAAGAGCTTATTTTTACAACTTGTTAGTTGTTTACCTTCTTAATCTACCAAACATAGTTTAAGAGTTTATAAGCTACCAAGCATCTTATACTGCGTGTTACAACTTACAGGGAAGAATTCGTTTGCATGGATCGGGCCTCGGCCGAGAGTGTACATACTGGATGCTGAATCGATGAGGGAGGCGTTGACGAAACCAGCAAGCATTCACAAGAGCTTTAAGGTTGTAAACAAGATCTTCAAGTTGGTGATTGGTGGAATTGTGGAGTTTCATGGGGAAAAATGGACCCAGCACAGAATGAAGTTGAACCCTGCGTTTCATATGGACAAACTCAAGGTCAGCTCTTTAAACTCCAACAATACCAATGAACAACATCATTCTATAGTAGGCAAGCAAACTACTATTAACGAATGGAGCTGAGTCGAGTTTTGGGTTGTTCGAGTAATGTTTCTTAATTTTTTAAACGAATTGAAACTGTTAATTTGGTGTTTGTGAATTGTTCGTGAACATTAACGAGCATCAAATTTTTTTATAGTTTTTGTTTGTCAGCACAAATATTATATATTATTCTAGTTTTGCAAAAAAAAAAAAAAAGAAAATTAAAATATTGGGCTTTATTCTTTAGACAACTAATTCATGGGCACTTTAGAATGAATGAGGTACACAAATATTACTCCCTCCGTCCCGGTTAACTTGTCACAGTTGACTGGGCACGGATGTTAAGTAAAGCAGATTTTGTGAAATTTTTTACTTTTTAGAAGGTGAAGATTGAATGTGGATATTTTAAAGGTGGAGATTGTTGCCTTTAATTTCCATTTATAGGTGTGACAAATTAAGTGGGACGGAGCAAAACGAAAAGTAGGACAAGTTAACTGGGACGGAGGAAGTAAACAACATTATTATTATTATTATTATTATTATTATTATTATTATTATTATTATTATTATTATACAACCCTAAAACATATTCATGAGTTGTTAATGAACGAGTGTGTATTAAATAAACATAAATAAACGAGCTTGAACAAGCGTTGTCCGGGCCCGAACACAAGCCTTTTACCGAACGTTTTGTTCGTTAACTTCCTGGGTTACTCAAAGTAACATTTTTTACATTAAAAGTAAAACATTTTGTGATAAAAGTGACTTTGCTTTATACTCAAAAGGATCGGTCAAATGGTCATATTTAAGTGTTTACCTACGGCTATTAATGAACAACAAAGTTATTTTATCATAAAAAATGTTACTCTTTATGTGAAAAGTGTTACTTTGAGTGTGAATCTTTTTGAAAACCCAAATTCAAAAGCATCAGTTTTTTGAGATAAAAGTAACATATTGTATGTCAAAAGTAACTACCGTCTTACAGAAAATGTTGTTACACAAGTGTAACTCTCTGTGGCAATGTAGAGTTGATGTTAATTTCGTTTGTTGGGATACAGCATATGTGCCCTATATTCCAATCCTGCACTGAGAACATCATAAATGAATGGAAGAAGAAGATGAAAAACGGGTCGGGTGTGGTGGACGTGTACCATTACCTGGGAATCTTCACTGGTTCAGCAGTCACAACGGCGCTATTTAGCCATCCATTCGATGCCCGAATGAAGAAGTGTTTCGACACTCTCAGGGACCTTTCACTTATGGCCAACATAGCTGTCAAGACATTCGATATTCCTGGAAAAAAGTAAGCCGCATAGCTTTATCATATCAAACAAAAATAAATCACTAATTTTCATATACACCAGCCGTGTAATCCAGATTAAAGAGAAATCCATGAAAATGTATCACTATTTATGCTGAAAAACTAACTCAATTAAGGTATATTTTTTACTGAATAAAGGTATTAGCTTCAGTATAAATACCAATACCTTTTTACTTCAAAACAATTATTACTTTTCTTTAGTGTAAATACTAATACCTTTCTGCAGGGCAAGTAATGCTGAAAAATGTCTATGATCCGGATTTCATCGATCTTAGATTCATGCAACTGTTGTACAAATGAATTATTCAAAATAAATAGACATGGAAAGAATATATAGTAGTGGGTGATTTTAAAAAAATGCCTCAATTAAGGGCCTCTTCGGGTTTTCTCAGTTCAAAGTCTGGATTTTTTGTTTTTCTCAATTAGGAGCCTAAATTTTAAACTTTATTCTCAATGCATGGCTTGCATCTCCAAAATAAGACATTTATCCGATAAACGGGTGGTTCAGTATAATATATCAAAAATTTCAATATACTTCTTACTGAAAATGTTAATCTACTATGTACTGAATTCCGTACATCTGATAATGTATCCGAAAATTTTAATATATATTTCATACTGAAAATTTATTTCTACTCCGTACTGAATCTTCCGTACATCCGATAATATTTCCTATTTTCAAGACGTTAGTCCTCGATTGAGAACCACCAAAAATTAAAACATTTTTTTCAAAATTCAGGTCTTTTGGTCGAATTTTTCCCAACTTTATGACACGAAACAAAAACAAAATAGAATGGAAAGATTAAATACTAGTTACTGATTTTTACAGATACTTGCCAACCCAAGCACACAGGAAGGCAATGGCAATGGAGCGGGAAGTGAGAGAGACGTTTACCAGTATGATCAACGAGAGAATAAGGAAGAGACGAGCAGGAATACTAGAAGGCCGCGACTTTTTTGACATGTTCTTGGAAGATGCCTATGACGAAAACAAAGCAAAAGAGTTGGACGTGCGCAGTCTGGTAGAAGATGCCATTGGAAACTGCAAGGCCTTCTTCTTTGCTGGTTACGAAACCACTTCTAATATGCTGGTTTGGACCATGGTTTGTCTGGCAATTTACCCCGAGTGGCAAACTCGCGCTAGAGACGAGGTTTTCCAGGTCCTTGGTGATAGAAAGACACTCCACCCTGATGACCTGAGCCAGCTGAAGATTGTAAGTATTATGTATAGAAAAACATAATCATTCTTCGTCTAGTCTCTCTAACAATCAGTTGTTTTGTTTCCCTCGTTTTTTGAAGATAAACATGATCCACCTCGAGGTGCTACGACTGTTCCCACCAGCTATAGAAATCTCCAGGATTGTTGAAGAAGAAACAAAACTAGGAAACATCACCGTACCTAAGGGCATACTGCTGCAGCTGCCAATAGCGTTGCTTCACAGGAAACCCGAAATCTGGGGAGAAGATGCAGACAAATTCAGGCCGGATAGATTTTCAGAAGGAGTGCTGAAAGCATCAAACGGGCAGCCGGCATACATGCCCTTTGGTTGGGGCAACCGTATCTGCATCGGGCAGAACTTCACGATGATGGAAGCCAAGGTTTTCATGGCGATTCTTCTCTACTCATTTACCTGGGAGCTTTCACCTGAATATATACACGCGCCTTTCTGTCCTTTCACCGTGCAACCCCAGCACGGAGCTCCTCTGACACTCTATGAAATATAGACCTGATTACATGAAAAGCAGTGTGAATGATTATACAGTGATCGCCATACGCCTGTATTTTCATATCGGTTTATACCCGATACCTCTGTTATGCATATGCTGCAGTCATGTCATGTACAACAACTTGAGTTTATATCATAATAATATTCGAGCATCATGAAATCCTTGATAGCAAAATCCAGGTCAAGTTTTGGGGGGAAAAAAGAACAGCTTACCGGCTTACCGGTTCGATTCATGGAGGATATTAATGGAGCCAGATCAGTGTTGGTATCTTCACAGGGAGAATCCATATATATATGACTAGAAATGCTGCATAAATGCTACTGCATCCCAAGTTTTTCTGGATAATCTTAAACTAAAACACGCTATGCACGCAAACACACCACACACACTGCCCATACTTCCTTTACACGCACTATACACACTCACTGTACAAACACCACACATACTTCACACACTGCTCAAAAACGGTGTTTTCGACGGTTGATTTCAAAGTCGTTGTTGAGATTATCAGCACTAATTCTGCCATTTCTTATGTCATTAAGCCTGATAAGGCTTCTTTTGTAATTAGCATATAGAGTAGCTTAAAACTTACTATTTTGAGCTTTGTACTAATGCAGCTTAACTGCATGCCTACATGCAGAAAGCTGCCAACTTATGCCTTGCTTATTATGGCAAGCCTTTTATGAGGTTTGTCTTGTTTTGAAGCTAATCTAAGGCACATTTTCTAGCTCATATATATATAAGGAATTTGGGATTGATGAAGAAGAAGAATAGCAGCCGCAAGCTGTACAATTCCCATCTCAAAAACATTCAATGAAAACCATATGATTCTCTCTCATTTATGTTAATGTTTGAAGCTTTTATATATATCTATGTTGTGTTTTCTTAAAATCTTCATGGTACCAGAGCCACAGTTCAAAAAACTATGACTTCAAACGTAAATCCGTTGAGAAATACAACAGAGGAGTGGCTACGACTTGGAGCTGGAACAGCAACTCCAACTTTCATGGCTACAGAAACAACACTTTCCATTTCATCCATGAATCTGTCTAAAAATGATCCCCTCAGCCTACATGGCTCGGATCACCCAGGTATGATCCTGGTTTCTAGCAAGCTTACTGGAAATAATTATTTGCCCTGGAGCAGATCCATTCAAATTGCTCTTCATGCTAAAAACAAGTTGGGTTTCATAACTGGTAATGTAGAAATGCCCACTGATGCTAAGCTGAGAGAACAATGGGAAAAGGTGGATGGTATGGTGAGAGCATGGTTAATTAATTCTCTTGCTAAAGACATTTCTGAAACTTTCTTGTATGCTAAATCTGCTAAAAGTTTGTGGGAGACTGTGGCAAGTAGGTTTCGTGACAGCAATGGTCCTCAATTATTTCAAATACAGAAAGACATATGTAATCTCTCCCAAGGAAACCAATCAATGGCAGTTTACTACAATAACTTTCATAAACTCTGGAATGAAATATCTCTCTTAAAGCCTATACCAGTCTGCACTTATGATGCTGCTAAGAAATGGGAGGAGTTTCAAATGTCTGGAAAGCTTATTCAATTTCTTATGGGATTGAATGATTCATATGACCAAGTGAGAAGCCAAATCCTTATGATGGATCCACTGCCGAATGTGGATAAGGATATTCAATGGTACTGAGAATAGAGAAACAGAGAAATATTAATGTTGGACCAGTTGAGAATTCTGATCATAGTGCCATGAGTGCAAAGTTTACAAACAGTGGAAGAGGCTCATTGGGAAGAGGTGCCTCTCAAGGCTCACATACTAGAGGATGATATTCAACAGGGAGGGGCAGGAACAGTCCAAGACTCAGCAAAGAGGAAAAGGCAAATTGCAATGTGATCATTGTGGCATCAATGGGCATGTAATAGCAGATTGCTTCAAGTTGAAAGGGTATCATGATTGGTACTATGTGCCAAAAGAGCAAAGGAATTATGCAAATGTAGTAAATGAGGGTGTGGGACATGAAAATCAAGGTAAAAATAATGCACAATCTGTAGGAAGTACTAATGACATCTCTGTTATTGTACAGAAAGAAATTGCAAAGATATTTGCTTCTCAGTCAATTGCTAGAGGAAGTTCAGAGGCACCCAAAGGAAAGGGACAGGACTTTTATTGCATTGGAAGCTCACATTTTGCATTTACTCTGATTGAAGGGGTGGATGATGATGCCTGGATCATTGACACAGGTGCCAGCAGACACATGTGCAATGATCAAACTTTGATGACAAACCTCACACCACTTCATCATACTGCAGTAATCACTTTACCAGATGGAGCTCAAAAGCAAGTAACACATTATGGGGATGTCATTCTATCAGACAAACTCACCTTAAAGGAAGTCTTTCTAGTGCCAAGCTTCACTTGCAATTTATTGTCAATATCACAACTTACTCTCAATAGTGGAGCTCAAGCCACTTTTGATCAAGATTCATGTGTTGTGAAGCTAAGACAGAATAGAGATGTATTACTCACTGGTCACTTGGTTGGAAAACTCTATATAGCCAAGCCAACCTACTCCAAGGAAGCAGCAGCAGCTTATGCTATCAGTGCCCCTCACTACATAAAAGTTTTCAGAAGTTGGCATAAAAGACTTGGTCATGCATTACCAACCACCTTACAGCATCTGTATTTTCTCAAACATATGTGCACTCCCCCAGTAATTGAGGAGCACAGAAGTTGTGAAATATGCCACACGACCAAACAAACCAGACTCAGTTTTCCAGTAAGTTCAACACGGAGTTCAAAAGTGCTGGAGTTACTTCATGTGGACATATGGGGTCCATACTCTCAACCCAGCATCACTGAAACATCCCACTTCTTGACTGTTGTTGATGACTACAGTAGGATGACTTGGGTAAACCTGATGGCTAGTAAAAAGTAGGCTCTAACATCACTTCAGCAGTTCATAAACATGATCACTAGACAATTGGAAATGGAAGTGAAGATTGTGAAGACTGATAATGGGGCAGAATTTATGAGCAAAGACTGTCAAGATTACTTTTCCAGCAGGGGTATTATACATCAGAGAACTTGTGTTTACACTCCACAACAGAACGGAGTAGTGGAGAGAAAACACAGGCATCTCCTTGAGATGGCTAGAGCACTCATGAAGGAATCCTCAGCACCACACTACTTGTGGCCATACTCCATCCTCACAATTGCACATATAATAAACAGACTGCCCACAAGGATACTGGATTGGCAAGTACCATATGAAATCATGTTTAACAAAGTGGCATCCTATGGAAACATGAAACCGTTTGGCTGTTTGGTATATGCAACTGACACTGAGCCTCACAAAACCAAATTTGAAGAAAGAGGAGTGAAATGTATATTCATAGGGTATGTTCCTCATCAGAAGGGGTATAGATTGTACAACATTGGGAAACACAAAGTGATCACTTCAAGAGATGTTATCTTCCTTGAGTCAGTGTATCCATTTGGCAACTCTGATGGCAAACCTCCAACTATTGAGCCCACTCTGACATTTCCATTCTTTCAAGATGATGAACCAGAATTGAACTCCAACAATATTCCTAGCATCTCATCATCATCTTCACCAGCAAATACAAATGATCCTGTCCAAGCTGATGACATTCAACCCACTGATCCACCTCCTTTCAGAAGAAGCAATAGAGCCACACATCAGCCAGCCCATCTGAAAGACTATGTCCAAAGCTCTACCAGTTCCACCGATTTATCAGATCCCATTTCATATTTTCATCCACCAACAACACATGCTGCCTTTCATACTTGCCATCTTACTATACCTGAGCCAAGAACCTTCAAGGAAGCCAACAGGCACCCTAAATGGATTAAGGCCATGCAGCAGGAGCTCCAAGCACTAGAACAAAATGAGACATGGAAAGTTACCTCATTGCCAGCTGGAAAAAGAGCAATTGGGAGCAAGTGGGTTTACAAAGCGAAACTGAACCCGGATGGATCTATTGAGAGATATAAGGCCAGATTGGTAGCAAAAGGGTACAACCAGATTCTTGGGAAAGATCATGATGATAGCTTCTCCCTTGTGGCTAAACCAGTAACAGTAAGATTCTTAATAGCATTGGCTACTATCAAATGTTGGGCATTGCATCACATTAATATAAATAATGCATTTTTACATGGGTTCTTTGACAAAGAAGTTTATCTTACACCCCCGATGGTTACAATGGAGCAGCTCTAGATCAGGTGTGCAGACTTAAGAAAAGCCTTTATGGCTTGAAACAAGCCTCTAGACAGTGGAATACAGAATTCTGCTCTAAACTTCTGGCATTTGGTTTTAAGCAATCACCACATGATCATTGTCTTTTCACCATGTCTACACATGATCACTTCTTAGCTGTTTTAGTTTATGTGGATGATGTCCTCATTACTGGAAGTAACAGAGTTCTAATTGATGGTCTTAAACAGTTTCTGGATAAAGCATTCACCATCAAGGATTTGGGAACAGCCAGCTATTTTCTAGGGATGGAGTTGATCAGAAATGCTAGTGGAACTTTTCTATCTCAGAGAAAATATATCCTTGACATCCTCAATGATGCAGGTTTGGATAACTGCAAACCTGCCTCTACTCCTCTACCCTATGATAAAAAATTAAGCAACTCAGATGCTTCCCCTTTTTCAGATCCTGAAGCATACAGACGACTGATTGGGAGACTCTTATACCTCAATCTGATCCGGCCTGACTTGACATTTGCTACACAGCAACTTAGCCAATTTGTTAGTGCACCAAAAATCTCTCACTGGAATGCTGCCATGCATCTACTCAAATATCTGAAAGGTACTACACACCTTGGTCTTTTTTATTCCAATTCCAGTGATTTCATCATTCGGGCTTTTTGTGATTCGGATTGGGGGTCCTGTTTAGACACTAGAAAATCCATCACTGGATATTGTGTGTTCTTAGGAAATTGCCTTATTTCTTGGAAATAAAAAAAACAAACCACAGTTTCTAGGAGCTCTGCAGAGGCAGAGTATAGGGCCATGGCTTCCGCTACTTGTGAACTCATTTGGATTGACTACATTTCTGTAGACTTGGGACTTGCTATTCCCAAACCGATTCCCCTATCTTGTGACAACCATGCTGCTATACACATCGCTGAAAATTCAGTTTTCCACGAACGAACTAAGCATTTGGACATCGACTGTCACGTTGTGCGCAACAAATTTAAAGAAGGTTTCTTAGATCTTCATCCAATCTCGTCCAAAGACCAGCTCGCCGATCTTCTTACAAAGCAGTTGTCACCTGGAGCATTTAACTCACTCTTGTCCAAGCTTGGATTGCAACTTAATGCACTTCCAGCTTGAGGAGGGGATGTTGAGATTATCAGCACTAATTCTGCCATTTCTTATGTCATTAAGCCTGATAAGGCTTCTTTTGTAATTAGCATATAAAGTAGCTTAAAACTTACTATTTTGCGCTTTGTACTAATGCAGCTTAACTGCATGCCTACATGCAGAAAGCTGCCAACTTATGCCTTGCTTATTATGGCAAGCCTTTTATGAGGTTTGTCTTGTTTTGAAGCTAACCTAGGGCACATTTTCTAGCTCATATATATATGAGGAATTAGGGATTGATGAAGAAGAAGAAGAGCAGCCGCAAGCTATACAATTCCCATCTCAAAAACATTCAATGAAAACTATATGATTCTCTCTCATTTCTGTTAATGTTTGAAGCTTTTATATATATCTATGTTGTGTTTTCTTAAAATCTTCAGTCGTCCCCAAACCCATTGCTAAATCCCTCAATTGCAAGCTTATAAGCTTCATTCTTCACACTTTGTTGACTTATAAGTTCTTGAGAAGTTATATCTCATAAGCTTTTGAAACAACTTATAAGATGTTGGAACGAATAAAATATTTGAAATAAGCTTAGCCAAACACCCGCTAAGATAATGGTAATATTAAGAAGTTCCAACTGAAGTGTCCTCAAGAAAGGATGACTTTAATTCACACTCTGCACATAGATACATTTTCACTGCTATTTACAATATTTATTGAACCACACTCCAATATTGAGGAAGCTTTCAAAGTCGGATTGTGGTCTGCGAGGAAAATACGTATTATCAGACTCTTGAAAATGCTGTGCTTATAGTGACATTGTTGTTTAGTAAGTATGATTCACAGCAGACAGTATAAGGACAGAGATTTACCTCTTAATAGCATGTACATCATCAGGGAACATAATAACCTTTGTTTCGACCCTGCGCTCCTTTAGTGCTCGTGCATACTACATACGTGCAAAATTAGAGTAATTAAATCACTACAAGATGACATGAACGACGTATAACATAAAGCATACTAAACAGGAGCAACGTATTAGCTAAGAAGATTATGACTTCAGTATCAAACTAAAATTGAATAGTTGAATGGGGGCATAGGATGACTTATTCAAAATACCGGTTCTTTCAAAATTTCACAATAAGCAGCTCCAACCAAAATAACTGCGTAAGTGTTAATTATAAGACACTAATTTTGGATGCATTAAAATTGCTAGCGAAAACAATGGTAATGTGGAGAAACTTCTTGGACTCGATTCAAAAAAATTTCTTATGCATGTGAAGCAGCTTAGCAATGCTTTTAACTACAGAATCTTTAATTTATCGTTCCGCAACATAAAAAGCACGTAAGCATCTGTGACCAAACTTCCCATTTTACTGTACATTTCATATTTTCCAGTATCAGACAAAATCCCTATGTTCATCAGTATATTCATCATATTGGAAAAGCAAATGATAAGAGGCCGTACTTGTATTCCATCGTAAACTGGTACGCGAAGGTCCTGAGCGCCAAGCAGAAAAAGAGTAGGGGTTTTCACCTGAAAAAGTAACAATGAATCCAGCAAAAACACAAAGTAACTAAATATGCGTGCTGTTGCAAATACTCAACACAGCATGTACATGAGAAAAAACAACTAGGACTGAAAATGATGAAACAACAGTGAGTTTGCAACAGAATTTCTCTCTCTCGCTATATATATATATACATATATATATATATAATGTATATCAGATTTATTTCAGTTGTTAACAGCATTCAAGTTCGGGTTTAGAATTCAAACCTTTGAGATATGGGAAATTGGAGACTTGCTGTAAAACAAAGCAAGGTGTTCTGCTGACAGAGATTCTGTATAGATAGATTTTCCGTCACTTCCAAGCGCCTCAAAGAAACACCAATCAGGAATATCCGTTGTGCCAACCATCAAAGCAAAATTGCATACAGGGTTCCTAGCTGCTGCTACAGCAAACCTTTCTGGTGCCTGATGAGACAACAAATCAAACCTTTTGGCATCATAAAGTCTACTGTAAAAGAAATTAAATAAATGTTAAAATGATACTCCCTTTTAATGTCAAACTTTTAGAAAAGGTGGTCACTTAACATGGTATCAAAGCCCAGGCCAGATGAAAGGTCCTGTTGTCGAATCTCAACGCCACTCATTTAAAGAAAACCCTGAGAGGCTTAATTAACTGTGAGTATTCCGCTTGCACATGAGGAGACGTCTTGAAGATGTGACATAAACTTTAAAATAATACTCCTTTGTAATAGCTTAACTTTTTGCATGAGGTCAACTAGTGGTCTAGCACCAAACCATGGCAGAGTGCAATCAAGGCATTATCTTTTAATAGGAAACAAAGAATTATATTTAAAACACAAACACACACACACACACACACACACACAAGGGATGAGGGATTCCCAAACAGACAGAGTACACCAGTTCAAAAGAAACAGAAATGAAAAATCATAATACCAATTCCTATCTAAGTCAGAAACGTGAAAACTTCTAAACTTCCTATGACTAGTCATCCTTGGAGCTACTCTAAATTTGACTATCTCCCAAATGTCCTCCTCATAAAAGTAACATTCATACTGAAACCAAAAAAAGAGTTTAGTGGAACTTCAACTCAACCTGACCAATCAAGTGTGTTGTTAAAAAACCACCATGTGAAATACCAACAGCAGCTACTTTACATGGATCTGCAAGTCCCTTGCCGATGACATGGTCTATAGCAGTGAGTACATCATTAACATCCTGCAGAAGATTAAGAAGGAAAGGCGAACTCTTATTTGCGAGTCATCAGACAAAATTTGTTGGTTAATCCGATAAGTACCTGTGACCCCACTTTCCCTGGAAGAGACTGCAAGGCCTCCTCGCCAAATCCCAGAGAACCCCTTGGAAACAAATCAAAATCAGAATGTGATTTGAGTTAGAAGCAGTTTATGTCTTCATATATACGTCATATATTTAACAGCATACTGCCTTGGCTAAATCTAATCATGTATTAAACTAGTGGTATCATGCCTGCATCCAGTTTAGGTATGGTATGTCCATCATAACCGCAGTGAAAGAAGCTAGAAGTAAGAGGACATGATGTAAGAGGAAATTGATGGTACTTCCTTGCAAAATATTCGAAGGTAATAAAAACACTAGGCACAATATCTGTACTACAAAAAAGAGCAATAACCTACAGGAGCACTTCAGGAGCAGAATAAGTTAAGCCAGATTCAGTCCCATCTGTTCTTAGATTTTTCACACCCCGGGATGCGATAGTGTCCATTATAATATCCAAGAATAATGTATGTTAAAAACATTGTAGAAAATTTTAGTCCTCATGTGAATATTTGAAAAGTCGAACATCAATAGATTCTCCACCATTGCAATTAAAGAAGGGCTTGTTATTGTGTATCTTTTATAAAAGTCATACTAACAATAAAGAATAAAATATTATAATTGGGTGCACCTTAACATTTTAAAATAACTAGTATAGATTGACTGAGTTTGAACTTAGTATGTGAACCTATCTGAACTTACTTAAGTATAGTACTACTGTGAAAAGGATCGTAAAGGAAAAAACTAATTTAAACCATATATTCACTAAGGCCCTGTTTGTTTATGGCTGTGGGTGGCTGGAGTACTGTAGGCTGTGGGGAATATAGTGGAACATGGAGGTTGGAGTAAATAAGTGAGTATTTGTTTATGTTGGTGTTGGAGATTGGATTGTGGGGGTGATTATAATATAAAAGGTGTTAAAGTTGATTTGATATGTGTAAGAGTTAGTTAGTGAATAATTAATTATTGACTAAAGTGTGTATTTGGAATGATATTTGATTGGTGATGTGTGTAAGAGTTAGTTAATGATTTGATGATGTGTGGAGATTGTGAACAATTTATTGCCCACAACCGGTGAGCAAACACACAATGGGTTGGGGTCAATCCACAACCGATTGACCCAACCCTAAACAAACAGGGCCTAAGTTCTTAGTAAATAAAGGCATGTACTGACATCTGAAACATATTTCAGACACATACAAGAATAAAGAAAAGGGGAAAGACTTTACACTTTGCTCACCTATAATTCACAATGAGCAAGCTATAACCAAGTGAGCAAAGAAAAGCCGAGGACCTAGAGAAGCTTGACATTGAGACATCGTGAGGACCCCCATGAAGGATTACAATTAATGGATAACACAAGTCAGGTTTTCTAGACTTTGTTGATACAGATATAGCTTCAAATGGTTTTCATGCACCTACAACACGTTTAAAATTTTGGAGGTGAATAACTAAATAAGGTAACTAAGGAGCAATTAATACGATAATGATCCATGCATTTGCAGATAACTCAAGGAACTACAATAGATAAAAACAGCGCTTGATCATAATGGAAATCCTTAGTAGCAAATTTGTTATTGGTTGTTTGGACTGATATCAATTTAAAATCCATCACTATCATCTTGAACTATTCTTTTAAGGGATTTGAGTGGATTCGAAATCCATTAATTTCAAGTCCCTCTATCCAATGAAACCCAAGTGTTCATTGTCTTGTTTTTCATTTGTTTGTCCTTGCCTCTCAGTAACACATCCTAATGTAGTTAGTTAAGCAACAAGATTCTCCTGAAACTTCAAATACTACTCTAGAAAAGCATTGTTATAATCAGATTGTCACAGCTAAAAGAAAAAATATACAGTGTCGAGCAAGAAGCGGTATTATTTTTTGAAAGCACCTTCTGTGAGGTTCTCAGACGCATCCCTGACTGGAATTTCAATAATATCAAATTGTAGGGATGCCAGCAAAGACAAAGCCTGCATAAACTCACAAGGAGAGAGCAAATAGCTTTAGGATTCAACTATATACAAAGTAGCAAACCTTGGTGCAGTTGCAGAGAAAGATTATGCCACCTTATCCGAGCATGTAGTTGTCGGACATGAAACATCCAACCACCTCCAGTTTGCACCTATGGATATGTCCCCGATGAGACTTCCATACTTGATCGCCGGAATATCAATTGGACTACTGCATACTTTAAAAAAAAAAAAAAAAAAAAAAAAAAGAGGAAAAAGAAAAATATATATTATATGGCACAAACGAGCAACAAACAATCCAAAATAAGCACCACTCCTACCAGCAATAATATTGTCGCCATCTAGTGCAAGAACATCCCAAGAAGAGTTTGAATTGCTGGGGCTGATTTGTGATAATTTTCCACTGTAAATCATAACAACACGCCATTTGTTCAAATGATTGATTGTGTTCTATCTATTTCAGATTGATCAGCATAGCTCTGAGTTACCTTAGTACATCCACTGAAAGTATTCTTTGAGTACTACCCCAAACAGAAGATAAAAGCATAGTTTTTGCATCGGAAAACCAAGGTTTAGTGGGATACTTAGAGCAATAAAGCCCAGGAAAGCAGCCATCCTGGGGACACATCACGACAGGAACCTGCGAATATCACAAAGAAAAAGACACATTAAATGTGGGAGAGTAAAAAGATATACAACGCATCCCAACTTTTTGTTTGTTCAAAAATGATACTATCAAACGGGGAATAAACACAATTAATTAGTAACTAAAAGAACAAAGGGCTAGCTGAAGAGATTTTTCATTAATTAAAATTGGATAAATACAATAGGAAGAGGGATCCCTAAATGAGTAAAAGAAACTATGAACACTACGAGAATTTATTTTAGTATCAGACAAAAGGAAAGCTTCAAAAACTGCAGATTCACCAGAGGCAAGTTTCTATATCTGGATTAGAATTAGTTTCCAGCATCATCTCTAGATTCCACCCTAATTCCAATATAGATTTCAAGAGAGAACATTGATTTGAGTGTGTCAATATTTACAATTTTTGTTTGAAGCCTGACCTAATCAGCACCATAAAAGAACATTCGGATATGCTAGTCCAATATAAGCATAACAAAGAGGAAAATCCAAGAGTTCCGTGATATCCAAATTCCATTGTAATTATATAACATGTAAAGGAGTGATAAAAAAGAGTACCAATTCAATGATTTTCAAGAATTGACTCAGCTTTCCATCAGAGGGCCACTCAATCTTATGAAGCGAATCCGTTGCCAAATGTGCCCCAGAATCAACAGAACATTTTGCAGAAAGAAACACTAAGAGATTCCCATCTGGACTGAAGAGGGAGAGGAACAATTGTGAAGCAAAATATCAGCAGCATGACTACAGAAGCTTAAAGAATTGCACAAGGCTAATGCTGCATACAAGAGCCATTTTATAACCTGTTGGAATTTCCAGTTATACACAAGTGCGCGCGCGCACGCACACACGCATATAATATATGGCAACTGCCGGTTCCACATACCTGAAACGTGATATAATGCGCTACTGATGCTTGGTGTCAATTTAACTATGATCAATTCTTCAGTGTCATTGCTTCTGAGGATAACACAAGGTATAAATAGGCAAGTGATTTGTATCCAAATATTTCCAATATTTGCAATTAAATTTCAAAAGTTGAATTTGGTGAAACAACCAACTATTTACTTCTGATTTTATATCCAACCTGGTTATACTAGTCTTTGGTTTGAATGATGGAGCTTTTGCTGCATACAAGGCGCATGGTCGATTACTGCAATATTTGACACCGAACTTCCTAGTATCTGAAGGCCACCCAACAAATACCAGATATTGCTGGCCTTCAATTGGTGGGGCCCATACAACTTGCCCAACACTCAATTCCCTTCCTACTCCGGTGACTCCATGAACCTCTCCACTGCAGAATGTTTTGTATTAGTTGAGTTGCGAATCAGTCAACTTCTCAAGCATCACGGCACATGTCTATACTTATACCTATTAATGTCGATAACAAAAAGAGTTGGTTGTCTTTTGCCAGCGTACGTTTCTCCCCAGTCCTCCTCCCAGTCACCTTGACCCTTCCAGCTACCACAATCCTTATCTGAAGAGCCCTCCATGCTGTAACCAATACAACTAAATGTAGGTTTGGAGCGATCAGGCTCCTCAGCAACATAAGCTATCAAAGTTTCGTCTGAGTTCCATGAAATTCCCTCAAACCTACCACCAGAGAAATATAAAATGGGCTCAATGAAGAAGAATCGTGGATGAGGGCTGAATCTACTGCTGGGTGCAGGAAAGAGAATAATCTAATTGTTATTATACAAAACATTGATGTATATCTATTAGTTACCCTAGTTACTCTAAATTAAATAGGTATTAGGCCGATAGAGTTTATCATTTTCATAAACCCTTGAATCTACAATCATTAGGGAGTGAAACTTGTGAAGTGTTGTGGAGAATGTTACAGAAATTGTCGATGTATTTAGTTCTAGTGATGAGGAGAAGTAAGCTACTTTGGAAATGTGAATTGCATCATCTGTCCCTGTAATTTATCAAACCAACTGAAAGTTTATTTAGTTAAAACCAAACATGAGATATCCTAATATTTTGGACAAAGATGAATATGTGTCATCCTATGACCTATATACACAAACAAAGGTCACTGACGTAGAGCTCTAGATTCAAATGGATTTGGAAAGTTCCTCTGTATCCCAGAAAATAGAAATTTGATTGCTCTTCTAAATCTTTGATGTTCGTGAGATCATACGAATAAATAAAAGATTGGCAATATCAACTCTTATTTGAGTCTGCAAGACTGGGAGCTTTTGCAACTAGTAATAAAGATTCTAAGCCATGATGATCGAGTACTACATATCAAATTACTTATACCACTTTTCATCCTCTTCAGTTAGTTCTTTACTTTCTTTTGATGAAAATTATACGAATACAGTCTAACAAATAATCTAATAAAATATTTTTACCATCCATCTGAATATACTGGTCCATGGATAGAAGGTGGGACAGCAAACTCCTCCTTAACTCCAGATTGATCCCATATTTCAAAGCGGGTCGGGGAACCACCTTCAGAATTTTGGATAACTAGAAGTTTTGAACCCGATATAGAGGGAACCATGGCAGACACACCAGTCATGTCAATAGGGAATTGAGCCCAATGGAAACTTACAGCATTGTTACTTTTCTGCATAATATGACTGGATAGCATGGATTTCCTCAACTTGTTAGATAGAAGATCTGGTTGGCTAATCAAAAACATGGCCTGAGAATCAGCTTCTGCAGAAAAATATATGAATAAACAATAGCCAGTCAGATATGTTTGTTTCGATATAAAATGAGGAGCAAAAATAAAGAGAAAAACAACATAGAACAGAATAATTCCCTACAAAAATTAATTAGCAATACCAGCCTCGGAAGCAAAAGTCCATGCTTTATCAAAGGTGGGGATCTTTGTAAATTCTTGGAGCAAAGTAGATAGAGAAGCATATTCATCTTGAGTAGCTGCATCAAAACCCGCTCGAATCTGTTTTCTTGGATTCCCTCCAGCTTCATCCATGGCTGATAGAATTGCTTTACTTCTAGAATTGTAACCCAAATGAAAATCATTAACTATTTACACTATTGTTGAAAATCAAAGACAAAAACCAAAACAGCAAATGCCTCAATGAAAACAATGAAGTTCAAGTAAATACCAATGCACCGAAAATTCTACAGTGGAAGAACTGAGGTGGAGGAGAAATAATCCATCGACAACAAATTCATGAACATGTTAGTAAATTCCTGATGCAGCTAAGATGTTCATGAACATTCATAAATTTTCTCTTTATCTTAACATTAGCAGAATCACAGCACACCAAAAAATCAAGTCACGAAACAGATGACATATTTTTGGATCTATAGGTATATTTTCATACCCATAACAGAAAAATCAAATAACATACATTTGTATTAGAGAGAAGTAAAAAGGAGGAAACTAAGCAGTTGAAACTAATTAGACGCTAATCGGGCGGCAGACTAGAGCTTAATCTGAAAAAAAATATAAGCAACAAATGGGATACTAGCGCATAGGGCTATAAACGAACCGAGCCGAGCCAAGCTTGTAGATGTTCATGTTTGGTTCATTTATTTTTAATCGAACTCGAGCCGAGCGGTGCTTGAGAGTGTTTGATTATGTTCGTGAACATTTGTGCTTGTGAACAACTAACTACTCTGCTCACGAATATCAAATAAACACACATTTTCCTAAATTTTCATATAAATAAACAAATTTTATCAAATTCTCACTAGCATAACAGGCAATATAAGAATATTTTATTAAATATAGTATGAATATTAATGTTTTTGTCGTTGTTATTATCACTAATACTCTTACTATTTTTTTGAGGGGTTATTACTATTATTAAGTGGATCTCGAATGAATTTGTTCACAAGCTATTAATGAACAAGTTAATCAATGTTCAAGCTTGGTTCGTTTATAAAACAGAGTTCAAAATTTTGTTCGTTTTTTTAAATGAACAAGCTTATTCACGAGTTATTCAACGAAAACTCTGCTCGTTTACAGCCCTACTAGCGCATAAACGGGGACTAATTTGTCGGTTATTTGCAACAAAGGTTGTAACACAGAAGAAACAACATATACAATCATATGAGTTTCAGTTTCCATCTCTAAACCTGAATTTCAAAAGCTCTGCATCATCTGATAAGCAAGCCAATTATACCAAATAAGTGGACGATGGAACTGCGTTGAAAGAACAATTCGCCGTTTCTGTGATTATTATTCATAAACAGACACACATATATATAACTAGACTAGTGTTAATTGCCCTAAACAAAAACATCAAAATCGTCATTCCAAATGTTCAGCGATCTCAACAAAGTAGCCAGATTACGTTGATTTTATATGTGAACTTAGTGAAAATCAATCAAACGCAGAAGTACGGGGTACATGTTGGTGAATGGTAATGAAACTTTTAGAGAGAGAAAGTACCTGAAGGAGAGAACAGTTGGAAGGATTGCCCCATTCCTTCAGTTGTGGATACTCTTTAGTTGAAAACTATGTATTTCAGTGTAGTTTACTGTATCTCCAACAAAATTTACCATGTTTGTGTATATATATCATCTCTAACCCAACTAGGGCGCTGAGCAAGAAGTCTTAGGGGATATTTGTTTTGGGATGTCCTCATCCTGTAACATGGGTCTACATCATTTTTTACAATTTTCAGTACATATTTTACAATTTTTAATATACATTTTACAAATTTCAATGCACATTCTACCTTATTATACTCTTAAACTAAAATACATTTTTTTATGTTCCCTCCGTGGATGTGTCCCATCGAACGTTGGACATGTCACTACAACCCAAACTAAGTATCCCCTTAAAAAACCGTCCGAATTGTCCAAGCCAAATCTAGTTGCACCGTTATATATGTTTTTCCAACATAAGGTCAATTATTGCGTAAAACGCACAACAGGAAGGTAAGATACAATTGAAAAATTGATGCATATTCGCACCGATCAAACGACCGAATAGTCAAGATAGTAAATTTTACTAGTATAAGTTATAGTACTGACATACTATCACTAAATTACGTCAACCCACTCAATTAATTAAATATATTTTTTTTTTTCAAGTTTTGAATGATGAATTATAAGACTTCTTTTTTAAGTGAGAATTTAGAGTACTAATTTTCATTTTCTAGACAGTTAATTTATTTTATTAGGTTAATATTTTGTCAAAGAGGAATTAAATTTTGTTAACATTTACTTAAACTGTCAAACCGCTCCATACTATTTCAAACCATACCTTTAATTTTCTTTGATAAATCGCGATTGAAAATATAGAAAATTAACCGAAGGCAATGCAATTGAAATTTTCTGGAAAAAACCATATAAGCTCACCATGAGTATCCTAAGTTATACAACTCTATCCCAGTAAATTTAGGGTCCGTTTGGTTGGGGGTTTAGGAGTAAGGAATGAAAATGAATGAAGACTCATTCCCATTTATGATGTTTAGTACAGAATAAATAAGTTAATCATTCCCCCCATTTCATTCCATAATATGAATCCCTCATTTATACGCATTGTCATTGTCATTGTAATTGATGATTTGCAATCAAGCGGACCCTTAAAATTTTGTGCAATCATCTCTAACCCACTTTACACTAAATGTACAAAACATTGGGTTGGATCAGGTCTAGTTAAAAGCGGATAATATTGTACAAATTGTGCAGATTGGAGCCTATATATATATTTAAAAGTTGAGATATTATTTTAGATAAAGTTATGCTAGTTCTATACATGGTCTGAAGTTATTTTCAGTGGAAATCATGGGTTAATTTCTTGTTTAAGATATAAATTACGATTTTGCTAATTAATTTCTTGTTATTTTAGTTATTTTGACAGAACTTTACAATGTTGTGTCTCCAGACATAACTGAAATTATTCTCACTACGAAATTATGGGTTTATTTGTTAGTCGTTTTGTTAGACATGTTGCATTTTTCATTTGAAAAGTTTGTTTCTATAACTTTGATTATTTAATATTTTTTACAGTCTTACTAATTAATAATGTGAATTCGTACTTTTACTAAAATAATAGTGTAAATATTATGTAGAAAATTTTAAAATTTATTTAATTCTTGATCAGAAATAAAATTTAATAAAAGTCATGGTTCAAAGTGAACCTACAATAGTTTTAGTCAAATTAAATCAACCCAAAAGCATTGGTTTCATGTTGTTTTGCTTTGTTTTTAGATGTCATAATTTCACAAATATTCGAAGAGTTAGTTTAATTTAGCATATGTCTTATAAATGGTTCAAATCCGATCCAAGTATATCTCAATTTACATCCAGTTCAGATCAAGCAAAATATTAATAAATTGAAAAAGTTGTACGTGAAGTGGTAACCATGCAACAATTGACTCTTGGGATTTTATTTTATCGAGAAAAATAAAAGACCAAGACCGGTGCATGTCTTAGATTTCACGGAGCACCAGCGGTGCACCATGCTGTGGTTGCACGGTAAAGGCAGCGTACGGCGCATGGATGTATTCTGGCGATAGTTCCCACGTAAAGGTGTGGAGAAGAGTTGCGATGAAAACCTTGGCCTCGAGTATAGCGAAGTGCTGCCCGATGCAGATGCGTGGGCCCCACCCAAAGGGAAAGAGAGCAGCCTGTCCATTAGCGGCTTTCAGCATTCCTTCAGAGAATCTGTCAGGCCTGAAAAGGTTGGCATCTTCTCCCCATATCTCGGGTTTCCTATGAATCATGGATGTTGGGAGTTGTAGAAGGATCCCCTTTGGTATGAGGAAATTTCCGACTTTTGTGTCTTCTTCAACCAACCTCGAGATCTCGAAAATCGGTGGAAATAAACGCAATGCCTCATTTAGGACCATGGTCACCTACAAAAGAATCCAAGAAGATCCATATGTTGCAACTAAAAAAACTAATCAAGATGCTAACAAAGACGATGTTGCGAACACTATAAATCAACTTAAAATTACTAGTGGGAAGGAAAAGTGATTTTCAAGGTGTCTGAAGACTATACATTCTGATCTTTAAATTCAATTAAAATATGTGTTTTAGAAAGTGGTTGAATTAGAGGTTTTAGAAAAATTACTTATGTGGTAGGTAGTTTTTAAGAAAAAAGTGATTCCTAACGAAAATTAGACAATAACATCAAATTTTTGCTTTGTAGGCAAAAAACAACAATATTCTCAAATAATTTAAAGCAATATTTTCCAAGTAGTCGGAAAAAGCTCGAGCAAACACCCCAATTTTTTGTGATTAAAAGTGATTCTTGACTATTTTATTAATTAACTACTGAAAATGTGATTACTTAGCAAACAATCATCTTCCTAAGTTTTGGTTAAAATTACTCTACTTTTAAATACGGCCTACTTTTGAATCTTAAAAATTTCTTTAGAGTTTACCAATTTTAGCTGGGGCATGTCATCTGGTTCCAGTCTCTTTCTGCTACGGAGAACACGGAAAACCTCATCCCTTGCGCGATTTTGCCATTCCGGGTAGATGGCAAGAGAAACCATTGTCCAAACTAGAAGGTTAGAAATGGTTTCAAAACCTGCGAAGAAGAAGGCCTTCAAGTTTCCAATAGCATCACTCATAATGGTATCGATATCTACGTGTTTTGCTTTGCTTTCGTCGTACAGATCATCCAAAAATAGGTCGAGTAAATCGCGTCGGTCTTGTATTCCTGTCCTCCTCTTCCTTATTCTCTCGTCGATCATACTTCGAAATGTCTTGCTCACTTCCCCCTCCATTCCCTTTGCCTTCATGTATAATGGGTCCGGCAAGACACTATAATAAAATAAAATTAAGATGTGTAGGGTAGGTTAGAACTTAAATATTTAAATGAAATATCCATAATATAAATGTAGTTACTTTTACAATTTTGATGATATAAGTCATTTTCCTACCCTTTTTTATGCTCTAAAAATATAATAATTTAATTTGGGATGAGGGTGCGCAATTTGGAAAATGTAATAAATAAATTTAGGGTGATTTGGGTGTGGGCTGAATTTGGATGCCTTCCCCCTTGTTTCATACGTCAGTTGTACTACATTAATTAACTAAAGGAATATACGTTATTTTATAAGTTCAGTAAATTACTTTTCTTAGCACCGAGTGCTTTTAAGATGAAACATAACTAAATGACTTCTTTGAGTATTCTTAGTGTGTGAGATCGTGCTGAATCCCCAAAGTTTGGGGGTGGCAAGTTTGGGGTGGGACTATGCCGAGCCCCTAAATATGAGGGTTTTAAAGAAGTGATTCAAATTAATTTTTGAGACTTTTAAAGAAGTGGTTTAAATTTATTTTTGTGGGAATTTGCAAATAATTCTACTAAAATGTTATTTAGATTGATTTTTATAGAAAATCAGAATTAGGCAATTGTTGAATATAAAGTGATTTTTACCTTAAATTTACTTGAAGTTAAGTAATACCGACTTTTCATAATCAGATTTTAGGTGATTTTGAAAAGTCCATAAAATGAATCTGACACAAATTAATTGAAAGTGTTTTTAACATAGTGTACCCCGAGTATCCAAGTTTTTTAAGAGCATGCAATGAATGTTAAATTTAATCTTTTGTGACACTCATTTTGAAAAATTGCACACAAATTTCCCTTAAAAAAAAAAAGAAATTGCACACAAAGTAAAGAGCCTCATAGAATGACTCATATACTTGCTTAATTATAATTATTATATTATCTTTTTTATATAAAAGGTTGTGTCTTTATCTATTATTAACAATCTTTTTGTATTTCCTGTACTCATTTATAACATGGATAATTCAGGAAGATTAAGAGGTGTTTGCAATTGATTTTTCTAAGTATTTTTAGTTTATAGCTAGGGAAAAATTATTTTGAAGTGTTTAAACAAATAGTTTTAAGTTTAATAAAAATGATTTTAGGCCAAAAAGTAAAAGTGAAAAATAATTGTTTTTTTCCAGTTTTTTATTTTTTGGTAAATAAATAGAAGTTTTTTCTCTCGTTTATAAGCTAAAAGTTGTTTAAGTCTTAAATAGTCTAGGTTTATATTTGACAAAAGAAACTTTTATTCTCAAACACTACCTACTTTTGATTTTAAGCAATTTTACCACAATCTCTACTTTTATCACTTATTCGGAAGTTAAGCACAGGAAAATCAGTTCGGATCCTATGTCCCACATTTATCCTGTCTCAATCGTGTCCCACTCCAAAATCGAGTCATACGAAATGAGTCGTGAATCCCGAACATAAATCATGAACCCTAAACTATGCACCTATCGAATAATAAACATTAAATGCTAATCATGAACCGTGAATCGTGAAATCGTAAGTCTAGAATAAAAAATATACCCTACTCCAAAAAAGTCGAATGTTAGACATTAAACATGAAATCTAAACATGAATCCTGAACCTAAATCATGATTTTCAAATTAACAAATCACAAAAAAATTAATTATAATTGGCTCGATTTTGGAGTGGGACACGATTGGTACAGTGTAAAAGTGAAATAGAGAATCTCATGTGAAGAAAAACACCCTCTAAATGGATATTATACGTTAAATTTTAAAAGGGGATAAACTTCATATGCTAAAACGATAATTATTTTAAATCTGAGGGAGTAAATTGTTAACCTTCTTCCAGGAACATCGAATGTCTTGACAGCTATATTTGCCATAAGAGAAATCCGCTTGAGAAGATCAAAACAGCTTCTGCTTTTTGCATCAGATGCTTGTTGAAAAAGTGATGTTGCCAAAGAAGAACTTGTGTAGTGTTCCAGGTACTTGAACACATCAACCGTACCCGACCCGTTTCTCATCATCTTTTTCCAGTCCTTTAAGATGTCATCTGTGCACGATTGAAATGTCGGGACCATTTCCTACACGATACGAGACGAAATTGATTAAGGAAGTTCAAGTGGTAAGTACATTCATTGTCATATTTTAGATAGGAATATTAATTTTATCTGCCATGATAATTGGGTATTATTCGAATTCCATGTTCTAGTAATTGGATAGGGTAGGATATAGAGCATTGGAAATTTCTTATTACCCTACTCATCTACGTAATTACACAAATATATATTTTGTTATATATATAATCTATTAGATACTACACATATAAAATTACACTAGGTGTATTATACACCGTAGATTTCCACTAATACACGTGCTTGTGTTTCGTCTGCGTAGTGTACATCTTCGTGTGTAGTAATGAATATATATATTTTACTAGTAATTAATAATATATCTAACACTATATATATATATATATATATATATATAATATAATATATTAACATGAATAACATTTACAGAGTTTTGATTTATAGAGCCCTACAATATAACTGACTTTATGTAACACCAACCAGTGTTACGTATATATACAGTAAAAAAATGTTATTATAAACTTTAGGTAATGCTTTATTGATGTTACATTTGCGGTGCTATCAAAAATCTAATCTAATACTTTTGATGATATTTAGTAACACCTTCATAGTTTATTTATTATATAAGGAACAATATATCTAATATTTTTATATATAATATAATTAACATGAATAACAGTTATAGAATTTCGATTTATAGAGTTAATTTTGATTTATAGAGTTAATTTTGATATGATGCATACCTATGATGATCACTTTGCGGAGCACTTGCTTATGTGGCAGTTTTTTACATGTGCTAGCTGCATAATTGGTACATTAATAAATGCTCACGAAGTGCTCACCATAGGTACGTATGCAGCATATCAAAACTCCACATTTACATGGCATCAATAGGTGCTCACGAAAGGTTCATCATAATTATGCACCATATCAAAACTTAACATTTACCTATTATATATATACACTATATATGATTTATTTTACCATATTACAGATAATATGTATTTATTTATTTGTTTTAAATATTAAGATAGGGTATTAAGCGACCGCCGACTACCCGACCCGAATAAAAAGGGGTAGGACATTAGGAGACATACTTATAGTCTACCCAACTTGTTTTGAATTTACTATTAATTACATTTTAGTGCAAAATTAAATTACATGAAATTTACTATAGGTTTTGAAACAATTTACCTTCAATTTGTCCTGATGAAATGCAGGGTTTAGCTTCATTCTATTGTTGGTCCACTTTTCTCCCTCAAATTTAATAATTCCACCAACCATCAACTTGAAAATCTTGTTAGAAGCCCTAAAGTTCTTCTGGATGCTTGTGTGTTTATTAAACACCTCCCGCATCAACTCCGGATCCGATATGAACACTCGAGGAGTCGGCCCAATCCATCCGAATGAATTCTTTCCTGAAATAATCGTCAAACATCAATTACTTTCATTTTTATTATTCGTTAGTTAGTATAAGGGTCCACTCGCATGAGCTGCGAGCTTTGTAAATCTCCAAGCTAATGAATTGGAGCCTTATATAAATCCCGATGCTTATCATGAGTATGGGCATCTATAAAGCCTAATGCATTAAGACTTTGAAACTCGATACGATGCTCATAGACTGCGAGCCTTATAAGTTGAATTTTGAGTAAAGTTATTAATCGATCAAACGGTCGAAATATCTCGTTCCGCCAAAGAATACAGAACGGATAGCTTGCAATTCCGTCTCACCTAAAATTCCCAGCATTCCGGTAAAATCCGGCCAGAATTGGTTGGAACGGCAGGTATGAACGAGGTTCGTCCATATTTTATTTTTTTTATTTCTTATTCTATTTTTTTTGTTAAAACTTCCGTCACTCTTCTAACTATTTCTGCAAACTGAGACGCAACTTATTTCTCAATTTCTCAAAAGAAAATTGTTGAAGCTTAAAACCTTAAATTTCAAAAGATTGTTGTACGTATGAAGCATTTTTAGACCTTATAATTATATAATATAAATTAATTTTGATAATAAGATTATTTAATTATATAAATATAAATTTGGAACAGTTCGAAACAAAACGTCGAAATATTCCAATATCGAAATATCTAGTTTCAATGATAAATTCAAGACGACGTATGGAATGGAATTAATAACTTTGATTAGAGGCCGCAAAGAACATTTAAGAGTAAATTGATCTAATAACAAGTAAAATAAAAAGAAAAAATTGAATTTAGAAAACCTCGAATTTAATTATAGAAGTGGACTGTGGAGTACAAAAATTAGGAAAAGGATGATCCACATGTAGTATCCAATAGAATAAATCAATACTTTTCCCCTAATACTCTGCATTTAGTTTTCTTAGAAGTTGTTGCAAAGACACCGCAAGAGAAATTTATATTAGAGCTGTAAATTATTACTCCATCCGTCCCGGTTGAGTTTGCACACTTGAGCCGGCACGTATATTAAAAATAATTATTTTTTGATTGAATTTTTTAAAGGTGGAGATTGAAAGTGGAGATTTTAAGGATGGAGATTGTGAAAAAATTTTCCTTTTTAAAAGTGTGCAAACTTAGATGGAACGTCCCGAAAAGGAAAGTATGCAAACTCAGTCGGGACGGAGGGAGTAATAAACACCATCGGTCATCAAATAAAAACGAAATAGATCAAATAGAATAGTAACGAAAAGTAGTAAAAAGTTATTCGTATCCGACTAGTGACGAAATAGCAACCGAATTAGAGATGGACATAATCCGTCTCTATTCTATAGGTAATTTGGTCTCTAATTCCATAATAGAGATAAAAATTACATCACTAAATTTAGAGACGGAATAAACCGGTCTCTAAATCTTAGAGACCAAACATTTCCTTTCAAGTCCGTCACTAGTTTAGTTTAGAAACGAATATCATGTGATTAGAGACGGATTTTTTCGTCACTAATTTATTTTTTACTTGTAGTGAGAAACCCTACATCGAGTTTCATATCAAGTTTGTATGTCTAAAATCGTAGTAAAATCCTCTGTTATACTATAAGTTGTATCTTGTGCTTCATTATCTTTAATTCACAACACATATTAACTGATCTTGATATATATAGGTAACCAACGTGAAATACACATATGTAATAGGTAATATTTTCATGTGCTAAATTTAAGGTTACCGTAAGTATTTATGGTCTTAAGAACGAACGGCACGATACGAGGGATGATGTCGTCATGGAGCCCGATTGGTTTGGAATGAGCTTCCTCGTACAACGCGGCGATCTCTTTGGTGTCTCCGAAGAGAAGCTTGTAAGAGTTCCCTTTGAAGCCTTGCTTCCTTAGGACCCTCTCTATCCTCCTTGGCTCTAGCCATACCCAACAAAATACTTTCCAAACCCACACAACAAAAATTGTGGCCAAGGAAATCCCTATGTATTTCCACATTTTTTCTGTGTTGGAATATTGATATGTAGCACTCCATTACTTATATATATATATATACTTAAATTCATTTCCTTATGTATTGAGATCAAGGTTAGCCTTATCTACGCGTAGAGCACGCCCATAGGTATAGTCGCAAATAGGATATTCTTGTTTTGGGGTATTTAAATAAGGAGTCGAACTTGGGTACCATTGTGGTACCGATACTATTGTAAAAGAAGAATATATATGTTTTAAATATAAGGTATTCACTAAATTATATATCTCATAATGGTACCGATATCACTGTGGTACCATAGAATCACCCTTAAATAAGTCCAATCAATTAAAAATGTTATACTCCAGTACAAGAAAATTATCATATTCCAATGGTAGAAAAACCATTGAAATATGGTAAATTTCCCTTTGAATTTTAATTCCAACGGTTCTGAGCCGTTGAAATAGTGGTCGTTGGAATTTTTATTCCAACAATTAAATTTTAACGAAAAAATGATTTCAACGACAATTCCAATGAAATCTTTTATCATTGAAATTTATTCCAACAGTTATTCCAACGATTTTTTTTGTTGTTGGAATTTTCATTGGAAGATACCAAAGGTTCGTTTTACCGTTGAAAATTTTAAAATTCCTTGTGTTCCTTTAGAATTTGACAGTCTTCTTGTAGTGCTTCCTCCGTTCCATATTAATTGACGTCCTACCTAGTTATTCATTTTCCCAATTAATTGATATTTGAGATATTTTTCACGAATTCTACCAATTTTCTCTCGGAACTCAATCCTAAAATATCTCTACTTTTAGGCGGCGATTATTCGCAACCCATAAAATTTCTTAACGCAATCCGTTTATTAATACAGTTCGCTCTTGTTTAAAATTCAGTACAAATTTCTTGATGCAGCCCACTAAATATCATTTATACACTTTCTTTATTAAATTAAATAATTCAAATTAAAAAATTCTAAGTAAAAGATAAAACATTAGAAAAGAATACCTAAAATTTCAGTTGTCTTCTTCATCTAATCAGTTTTGTGATGTTTTTGTTCACAATTTTTTTGTTATTCCATATAGTATAATCGTGAGTAATTATTAATAATGTCCAGAAATTGTTTATTGAATGGGTTGCGTGCTTTTATTCTCCTTCTTTTTTTCCTTTTTTTTTTTTTTTTTTGTCTTTTCCAAGATTGTTCCATGAAAGCTGTAGTGTTTTTTTTTGTTGAGATATCACAAGGATTTTCTTTTTATCAAAAGCAATGTTTCTGTGTTCTTCAAAACGAAAACAAAACATAATTCGTCATGGATGCACTTGTCCATCTTCAAGCTCTAATTATAGATGGGGAAATCACATTATTTTTTATTACTTATTATGATCTTTATTCTAAGATTAAATATTTGTGATCAATGATTATTTACCCTCTTAATTAATGAAATCTTAAGACAATTAGGATTTATGGAGCTCTAGAAAAAATATAGCGTGGTTGAAGATGACACAAAAATATATATATATATATATATATATATATATATATATATATATATATTAATTATATATATAGGCTATGTTTACTTAAAACTTGGCCCAGTAGATTTAAGGGTTCAAATCCCGATAAAGCACACTCATTAACTCCTTCAGCCAGATTTGATCCAGCACTCTCCAGCCTTAAGTAAACATACTCATATTGTTTTAATTGATTATAATATTTTTGTCATTAAGAGTGATATAGTCTTTTACTAATAGCGTTTTAATTTATTAAATAAGTGGTTGCATTAAGAGATACTGTGGGTTGCAAATAATCGTTGCCCTACTTTTAACCTATCATTAATATTTTGATTTTGTCACATTTTTAGTTGATGGTATATTTGTCAATCTATTTCATTTTTAATTCTTTTTTTTTTTTTAAAACGTCAATTATTAGGAAACGGAGGAAGTATTAGTTTGTATGTCTAATGAATTAGATTTATATGTATACTAAGAGTTTGTAAAAAAAAAAAAAAAAGTTAATTTATTTTTATTGAGTATTTACTTATAAGTGAAATATTTATAGAAGCCACCAAGAATACTTTGACTAGTAAAAGAGTTAACATTATAAGTTAATAAAAACATCTAGAACAAGTTAATCTCTTGATCTAATAAGTAATAGTGCACGACTAATTAAATACTTATAAGTATATATATAATTAAATAAATTCTTAAGTATCAGGGATGGAGCCAGTATTCAGTAATGAGGAGGGTGAAATAATTTTTTTGAAATATATATAAACGTTTTCGAAAATTTAAGGGTGGCGAAATCAATTTTTTAACTATAATTACTCTGTATATGTATATATACAGTATACCGGTCGGAAAATTTGGGGGGCCGGCCGCCGCCGCCAGTCTCCCCTGGCTCCGTCACTGTTAAGTATTAATCTCTCGATCTTAAAGTTTAACATAGTTGATGTTAGACATGGATTCTCTCTGCTTCATTTTGGTGAATTTCTTGTGAATTCAATTAAATACTAATCATGTCCTATCTAAAACTGATTAAATTTGGAAAAATAATTCTAGTCGGCAAAACGGCCTAGTTTTAATGGTTATACACGAGTGGTATAGAGACTTACTAAAATAAAAAAGGTAATAAAAAAAATTTGACGACTTACCATTACAAATCTTTTTATGAATTATTTGAGACTATTTCTAGATTAATTTTTGTGACGATATATTATTTCTACTAATATAGCCGTGACAAATGTTTGTTATTTGAGATAATTTTTCGTTGTCTTAGATGACAATTTTTCTTACGACGATTGTGGACTAGAAAATTCTAACTAAATGGAATTGGAAGTGCATTTATTTTATTAAACCTTCTAATGAATATTAATTGTGGTGCACATATATATTTTAACATTATGGACTACATCAAATTCAAATACTAAATCAAGTAGGATGATAACAAATTGGTACAATCCCTTCTCTTAGGATCCAAAAATTACACTTAAATTAAGGTAATTTTTTTTAATATATTACATTATAAGCAGATGATTCCCAAAAACAAATCTATAATTAATCGCGACATCATTTGTATTAAAAACTATACCTGCAATTCTTAATTAATGTAACTTGTATGCATATACTATACGATGAAACTCGATGTATAACTGCTGTTTATTAGTGTGTTTTGTCGTTAATAGACAACATTATTCATAAAATTGTTGTTAATTCAAGAATATACAACTCTTATGAAATAAATAGTTGTTTTTCCAATGTTGTCGATTAATATGGTGTACCTTTCAACATAAGTAGTAATACTTCTCATCAAAATATGTGATAACTTTACGTATAAATAGTAATAGGTTTCACTAAATCAACAAATATGTTTTATCATAAACACTAATTCCTAACACATAAAGTAATATCATTCAGCGCAGATAGTTATACTTTTAATCAAAATATGCAACATCTTTTAGAACAAACACTTACCTTTCTTCAAACAAATACTCCTCCGACCCGTAATAAGAATCTACATTCAAACGGACAGATCATAAACAAACATAGTCTAACTAACGGGCCATTAATTTGTGTCATGTAATCGTATAGGGGTTTCTACAAATCTCTAGAAAAAATTTCTTTTATTTCATGATTAAACTTTAATTATTCTAATTTGGAGTTGGTAGCTTAAAAGGGAAAAATTCATTATTAGTTATGTATGTTGGGGCTTGTCCAGAAAATATTTTATAATTTTTATATGTTCAATTTGATCCTATATCTTTTGAATTTAAGGACACAACTCATCACCAACACCCAATTTAGCAGGCATTAGTCGCGTTCGCTACGCGTGACCACAAAACATGGGGATTTCTGGTTATTAAGCTAATATGACAAAAAAAAAAATTGTCCACCATGACAATCCACGTCATTTAAGTAATGAGTAATCAACAACGTCGACATCATCTCATTGGAGTGGTGGCTAACGACATTTTTGGTCTCGTTGCGATTTGTCATCATGGATTAATTTTTGCCACGTCATCTTAATAATCAGAAATCTTCAATTTTAATAGTCGATTGTAATTAGTTTCAGATACATTGAACGTCGACAGCAGACCCCACCTAAAGAAAAATAGTTATTTTAATGCACGCTACCCACGTGAGCATGCTAATTCAACAAATATCTTGAATAAGATCCCAAGAAAAGGATAAAAACAAAAATAATTGACAAAAACAATAAAAGTTTGTCCAGAGCTCTTCAGCTGGTAATGACACTTTTAAATGTCATTTACTCCAGCAATAATGATTAATGAGTGGAAATGGTGGCCTACGATTAGAGATGGCAAAACTGGCCCGACCCATCGTTTAGCCCGAAATATAGAGCGGGTTGGGCCGGAATATTAGAGGCCCGAAAAATTTCGGGCTTTTTTGGTCCGGTCCGAAGGGGCTTTTCTTTTGGTGGGCCAAGCCCGGCCCGGCCCGAAAGCCCGCGGGCCGGCCCGATGGAATTGAATTTTTTTCCCGTCACTAATCGAATAAGAAAAATTTAGGAATTAAGTAATATCTTGTGTACTATTTGAAACATGTTTTTCTTTTTTCTCTTTCTAGCAGAGCATAAATGTATATATTTACCGAGAAATTAAAACATTTGACTAATTTAATACTCTATTTTCTTCATTTTTATTAGCAGAAGATGGAAAATGAATTGGATCCAAGCATGCTCATTAATTATTATGTGTCGAAAAATGAAAAATTGATTAACATGTAGTATAGTACGTACACAAAAATTAAATAACTTCATATATATAACTATATATCATCATCCATTCCTTCTTTTTTATTATTATTATTATTGTTATATCTGGGGTTTAAGACATGCCTATAGATTAATAGATATCATTCATTGCAACGAATAATAATATATTATCTTCCGATCAAGTTTTTTCTTAAGAGCATTAAACTGAAGTTCGCCTCAATATATAATTCTACTTCATGGTTAAAGTAATAAAAAAAAAAAAAAAACCTCATTGGTGGACTTTTTTGGCCCGATGGCCCGAGGTCCTCCGGGCCGGGCCTAGCATTTCTAGGCCCGAAATAAACTCGGCCCGGCCCGACCCGGCCCGAACTTTTCCTTGGCCCGACTGGGCCCGGCCCGAGCCCGCCGGACCGCCCGAATTGCCACCTCTACCTACTATGTCAGAGCCTTGTTACCATGTTTTCTGTTATATTGATTTTTTACGATAAATGAACCACATTATCTTTTATGCTCTATGAGTCACTCAATATAATATTATATCACTATGTATCAAAAAATAATATTATCGTGTACACAATATAATACAAGAAAATATTATATCTTGTATATGTACCCAAAAATAGTATTATTATGTACTCAATATGTACACGATGACATGTACAAATACATAATATCGTGTAAGTTACAAGAAGTGTACAGGATGAGTAATTAAATACAAAAACTTATATAAGACCGTCACGCGACTGTCACACAATATACATATATATTTTTTTAATTCAACCATCATGGTGATGGAGGAATTAGGCGGATCTCAAACCTGTATATTGATAAAAACCTGGAAGTTTACAAGAACAGAAGAAAAAAACTTAAGAAATAAAGTCAAGGAAACCTAAAATTTGGTAGACCTAAAGCATCAAGCAAAATAAACCCCTTCAAACTATTACATTGGGCAATCTCAAAGAATTCAAACGTGTTTGCTACCAGCTTTGTTAGCCAAATGGTCGGCTGCTTTGTTTCCTTTTCGGTAGATATGCGATACTCGTATCTCCATCCCTTGTATGAGATGCAGAAATTCTGCATAAAGCCCCTGAATCTGCCATCTCCTTACTCCTTTGTTCTTGAGCAGTCTCAACACCGTTATTGCATTCACCTCAAGCCAACTTCTGGCTATCCTCAAATTTTTACAAAGTCCGAAGTTCTTCCACAATTGTTGTGAGCTCAATTGTATAGTTATTTGTAATTTATAAATATCACGAAATAAAAATATAACTTTTTATAGTAAAAATATCATGCACGTTCATCGATAAAAGGGTAATGATCTTCTGACATGATTAGAGCCGCGACGACCCCAAAACAATGATGGCAGCTGTGGTAAATCTGAGTTTCTGCAACAATGGCTAGTGGGACTGTGACACATATTTGTTAACTTATCACGGTTATCTTAAGTTAATTGCTAAAATAGTCCCGAACTTTTGGTTGATTTGCATTCACGACATTAACTTTTAAAATTGATAATTTTATTTACAAATTCTATTTTCTTTTACAATATTAATCGCCAATGCATATTTCGACAAGTTTAGGTTGATGTGACTGTAACAATAAAATTTGTGAATAAATAAATAAAACATAAAAAAATCGCATAAATTGAGAATATTGAATTAAATACAACTCTGCAAGTACAATCTCTAGAATTTATTTGATTCTTTCTTTGACAACTTCTTTTGGAAATTGGAGCAGAACTTCAATTAGATCTTCTTCGAATTTGGTTTTGACTTCTATAACGTTAACTCGATAGCTCGACGTCTTAATTTCGAATCAAACGCCACTGTTTGGAGGCCTCGTGATGAACGCGATTAAATGGCGTTATATGATTGGTCATTCTTCTTGCCTTTGACGTGAGATAGAATTTTATTTTGTGATCTCCTTGGCTTTTGATACATAGCTATGATTTGATTTGATTTCATTGTCTAAACTTGGTAATGTCCTTCCTTATGTGCAAGATTGTGTCTTGATAGCAAAAAATATGATTTGAACACTTGACAATATTTGACTTGGTGAAAAATATTAATATTTAAAATATCAATTATTTTATGTATTTTACCTTAGGAATTAATTTGTTAAATTCCCAAAATATAGAATATAATATTTAAATTGATATTCAATATTATTATTTCAACGTGTCATCATTTGATTGGGCATAAAATTTAATGTCTACAATGACAACCGATGAAAGTTCAGTCAGCCAGCAAGTGGTGATTTGAAATTCTCTTTTCTTTTATGGTACGTTTAGAACACTTACCAAATCTATATGACTCGATAGAGATTATTCAGTTAAGTTTTATACGAGATTTATAATTTATTGATCGTTGTATTCGATCTTTTTCCCATTTTCGTTTGAAAATATATCTATTTAGTTTAATTAAAATTCAATAAGATTTATTTATAAGGCTCCGATACAATAAGATCATATCCAAAGGCAACACTTCAACTCAACAAAATAGTAAAATAGGGATAGAAACGGTAATATGGGTATTTCAAGAGTTAAAAAGCACTTAAAAAAATGGTATTTGCAATTACTCTTTTTGCAATTATAAAAGCGCTTACTAAAAATAACCTCTTTTGTAATTATTAATAATTACATAAAATACTTCATACAATTTTAACTACATTTGCTACAATATGACAAGTTCTTTTGCAACTACTTGTAGTTACAAATACATTAGTAACTACAAAGTAGTTGCAAAAAATAATTACAAATACATTAGTAACTATAAAGTAGTTGCATTTTTTTTTTTTTTTTTGCATCTTACTATAAGTGGCTACCATATCGTAACTACATTTAGATATTTAGTTACTAAAAATATTATTTTGCCACTCACCCTTTTTTGTAACTATATTTTGTAGTGACAAAAATCGTTAATTCTAGTAGTGAAGTGAGGTGAAAAACGGTAGTGAGGTGGGTAATGTGGGTATTTCAGGAGTTAAAAAGCCAATAAGACATGCTCTGACATGGTGCACAACCGTAATACCATATTTAAAAAAGCAATTTATAGTACAATATACGATTCTTCACAACAACCACGGATTTGAAAACATGTCTGTAAAATATTTGTTCTTAAAGAACTTATTAACTCACAAAGTGTTTGAATATATAACATGTTTTTGCTCCAAAGAAAATGGACCTAAAACTAAATTTAGAAAATAGTGGTCATGTGCAAGTCACATGTCCATTTCTAGTTATATAAAAATTGATGAATATGTGGCATGTCAACATTAATATAAGATAAATTTATGAAACAATTTATGCCAATTTTCTTTCAACGCACGATGTTTTGTCACATTTTGTTGTGCTACAGCGATGAATACACTAGAATATTTACATTTATGATAAATTTTACTAGTGTCACTATTAATTTTTTATTTCATCACTTATTTGCATATATCATGACAATAACAAGAAAGTCGTCACGATAATATCTAAAGGAAGAATTTCATGCTAAAAAATTTCGATGAAGTCTTTTGATGAAAATATCACAATAACTGGTGATAACATTTGGCGTCATTAATTCTTTAATGACAATGTTATATTTTATCATTAATGACTTAAAAATTATGACAATGTTCTTTTGGCACAATTTTTCATATTTAGTGACTATGTATATAATTTCGTCACCTATTTTATTTAAAAGCATCATGTATGAAAGAGGTGCACTTACTATGAATAATAACTTGCTAAACCATGATAAATATTATCATTGCAAATACAGAGTTACGTGACGAGGCATTATGTATATCGTGATGAGAAAAAGTATTTTGTCGTCAAATGTCATTCTGTAATGGAAACATATATTGTCACTATATCTATGTTTTTAATGACGATTTATATTTTCATGACATATATAATTTTACGGTGACAAATTCATACCATCACCACTTTTTCTCATTTAGAGACAGTAATTTTTTTTGTCACTAGATGTCATCTTACAATAACAAAAAATATATCGTCGGTATATCCAAATCTTTAGTGAAAGATAAAATTAATTTCCGTCGCTCTATACAATTTTATTATGACACAACATGTCATCACCACTTGTACTCATTTAGCGACGGTGAAACTTGCGTTACTAATTTTTTTGTCTTTGCTGACAAAATGCTTTGTCATTATAAATATTGATAAAATGACGATAGGTATTTTGTAACTATAAAGTAATTATTTTATGACAATTTCTTTATAAACATGACAAAATAATGAATATAGTTGTGACGATAAAAGTGCCACCAACGTTTAATGAGTAGGATAATCTATTGATTTTCCTCACCAAAATATAATGGGTTGATGACAAATATAGCTTTCGTCATATTATATGTTTACTTTCAATAATGAAATACAATATAAGATTACAAAATTTGGATGTTAATATAACGAATTAGACCTCACTATAAATTATAATATATGATGACAATGACATTTAACGTCATCAAAAGGCATATTTGAAACCACCAAGTGAAATATTAGAAGTTGCAAACGAGAATCTAATTTTAACAAGAAAATTTTAAATATGTATAATTTAAAATTTAAAATTATTTAGATAAATTAAAAATATCAAACAAAAATAGGAAAAAAAGTATAAAATTTTACATTACATCTAAAACATCCAACTAAATTATTAATGTTTCATTTATTATATATTTCATGAATATTTTTAACTATGCATGGTTAGAATTGAAAAATTATTTTCATAAACTAAAAAATCTATATATATGTGTGTGTGTGTGTAAAAACCACATCAGGGACAATTCCGCAATTAACATTTTTCAGCCTAAAATTTTGGACTAAAACTGGTAAGTTTTTGTCACATTTGGTAAGAATCAAAATTTATTTTACTTTCTAAAGTTGCAAATAACTTATTCAATTTCTAATTTATTTACTATGTATAATACATCAAATAAATCTTTTTTGACGATGTTTCATTAAGCATCCATACCACATATATTATAATATGGTTAATTACAGTAAACCCACCAAACTATCAGTGTTTTTGCACATAAACCACTAAACTTTTTTTCTTGGCACCAATATATACAAACTATACGGATATGGCAAATAAACCACCAAACTTATTTTTGACAATTTTTCATCGGAATTCCGCACGTGACTTGCTCGTGATACACATTTAGGGGTGTTTTTGGCCCAAACAACATTTTTAGCAGGTAGAGGAGCTGCTCATCTTCAACAATGTAGGTTCTAGATATTAGAATAGAGAATCGTTGATTCAAATGAATTATTAAGGAAAAATAAAGTATGAAACAAATTTATATTTTTGGCCTACCTAAAAATATTGTTTGGACGAAAAGAGACCCTTAAATTTTTATCACGCGCAATAATTCCGGTGAATAATTGTCGGAAAATAAGTTTGGTGGTTTATCTGTCAAACCCGTAAAGATTGTATGTATTGGTGCCAAGAAAAAAAGTTTAGTGCATGGTTTATATGCAAAAATGATGATAGTTTTGTGGGGTTGTTGTAATTAACCTATTATAATAAGATATTTAATTTAAAATATTAAATTATTTATTCGTTGATATTTGAGTTAGAGTTTACCATTTATTGTGAGTTGTACTGTATAATATTAATTCGGAATACAACTGAAAGTCCCTCAAATAATAAAAAGATATTTTACTTGACTACCTCATTAAAATCACTTATATAATTTTTAACGATACAATAAGGCACTAGAAAGTGCTAATTTTGACGTCATGTGTATGAATTCCGATCAATTTGATAACCTCCGAAGAAATATATCTTGAAATTTAACTTTTTTTTTTCAAATTTCGAGGACTAAAATTAAAATTACGTACGCATTTTTTGTTAGATAAGCTTTAATTGAGATAAGTAAAAAGCAAGCACATAAATTAATTTGAATACATGTTGTGAAGCAAGCTTCATGATACATCAACCATTTCAGGTTACACAAATAATATGTTTAACCATTATTATTTAAATTAAGATCCAAGATTTGATCTAACAAATATAAGTTCATAACTTGTAGTAATCAAGACCACGATAATGGGCAAGGCCATCTCTGTAAAATTGTCGATGATATTCACCTATGTGAACCTTTTTGTACTGTGCTGGATTTTCTTCTGAAATGAGTTCCTCAACGGGGCCATAATACTTATCCAGAGTAACAGGTCCAGAGATAAAATTGGCCACAGAGACTCTTGGTCCGATGCTGTTAGCTACCACTCTATGTTGATTGCTTCTATACCTCCCATTTGACACCACCTATAAAAAAACAAATATCATCAAAATTATAAAACATCATACTCCATCCATTCCTTTTATTCGTCCCATTTCATCAATTGTCACAATGTCATTATTAATGTCATCTTACCCAAAGCCGGAACCAGGAATTTTAACTTAGGGGGAAAATATATTTTTTTGTTAACAATATTAAAATGAAATACCTGTAAAAGATCCCCAATATTTAGAAGTAAACCACCGGGAATGGGGAGAATATCGACCCATTGATCTTGATACAGAACCTGAAGTCCACTGATCTGGTTTTGTAAAAGAATTGTGAGGAATCCGATATCGGAATGCTTGTCGATTCCCATAGTCAGTTTGGGTTCGGGGCATGCCGGGTAATAGTGACAAGTAAGTATGTGACCCGTTAAACATTGCATGTCAATTAGGTGACTGGGTTTTAGTCCAAGACCCTCTGAGAGTATCTCCAGCATAGTGTGCCCCAAACCCCTAATGTGCTTCGCGTATTCAACTGTGCTCTCTCTGTAAATCCAACATGTCTCATTAAATCAAATTTGCACCTCTAATCATATGATATTTGTCTCCAAATTCAAGAATGACGGATTTGAGATGAAATGATTGGTCTCTATAAGGATGATCCTAATGTTATAGTGGCCTGAGTCAAATAAAAATTTGAATCCTGATTTTCACGTAAAATAATAAAAAAACACATAATATTTAAAATAATTCCATTATATTTAAATTAAAATGATAAATCCATTTGAACAAGTTAAAAATAACACGTCTTATAATTTTAATAGCAAAAGTACTAATTAAGTGTACAATCAAGCTTTCCAATAATTTTCTCAGGCCCAAAAGACAATAATTTAAGTAAATTAAAACACACAAGTTACATGAGGGTTGCAGTGGTGAAATGGGCCAAACAAAAATTTAGAAAAAAGTCACAAAATGGGGATTTGAATACATCTTAAACGAATTTTTCTGTCACTAAACAAAATAGACATCTCTATTTTTTACATCTTTATATATAATATATAAGATAATTTGGGGCCCCTAAATTCTTCGTATTTTACGGTGTCTGAGGCGATCGACTCTTTCTCCTCGAGCGATCCTGATCACTATAATGCTTGTCTCTAAGATTTAGAGATTGATTTATTCCGACTTTAAATTTAGTGACAGAATTTTTATCTCTACTATGAAATTTAGTGACGGATTATGTCCGTCGTTACTATTTCGTCATTAATAAAATATTTTATTTTTTGTCACTATTTTATTTTTATTTCGTGACCAATATTATCCATAATTTATTTCCATAATTTGGAAGAAAAAAAAAGACATACCTGCAAATTGGTGGCAATTCATGAGAATTGACTTGGTTCGGAAAAGAGATGGACAAGGTATCCCTCCAGCTAGCAATTTGGGAAGTAAAAAGATCATAACTGCAGTTGTACCTCACGGTTTTCTTGTTGTCCCTCGAGAAATACTTCTTCTTCTCCTCCAAATCCTGTTCGTTGAAATCTTTGATTCCATCAACCATAGCATCAAGGACAGATTGAGGAATCCCATGATTTACCACCTGGAAAAAACCCCATGTTTCTGCTGCATTTTTCACTTCTTCCACGATCTGTTTTCTGCTGCCACGTAGATCAATCACTGGAACTTGATGACGATTCTTTGACGTCAGCTCATGATCTTCAGACACTGGTCTGATGAAGAACTCTGGAACTTTGCATAGTCCAGAGTCCAGTAAATCTTTCACGCCGCCTTTTTTTTCATCGAAAGACTTTAGGGTTGCATTTCGTTCACCCATTGCATGAAAGAATATGTTTTGGAATTAATCCAAATCTAGGTAAGCGTATATATAAGGAAAAGTTTTTTTTTTTAGTCGGGTAGGATAGAACTTGTTTCGAAAAAATCCTCCTAAAAGATGATCAATTTGAGAACACTAATCATCGTTGGTCACTATTTCTGTTGAAATTTGAATAACGCATTAATTTAAGACTTTCAATAAGAGGCTGACATGGCATTCGCATTGCTCCTGTTCATGTCAAATAAGAAAATATCTTCATTTAAGAAATAATACTAAAACATAAAAACGCTCGCATCACTGAATTGGTGGGGAAATATCTTGTGCACTACATGGGATCATCTATTGCATTTTTACCCTGTCTCAATTATGTCACACTCCAAAAATCGAATAAATCATAATTATTTTGTGATTTGTGAATTTAAAGTTCATAATTTAGGTTCAAAATTCATGCTTAGATGTCATGTTTAAGGTTTAGGATTTGACTTGCTTGGACTAAGATATTTTTTTTTTTATTTTGGGCTTACGATTTCACGATTCACGGTTCATGGTTCAGTGTGTATAATTCTATAGTTCATAGATTAGGGCTCATGATTAATGTGTTGGGGGTTCACGATTCATGTTGTATGACTCGATTTTTGGAGTGGAACAGAGGATCCGAACTGGGTACGTAGGATAGGGCTTGTCTCGAAAAAATCTCCTTTGTTATACTTCATTTGTTCCATAATAATTGACGTTCTACCTGCTTATTCTTTTTTCTAATTAATTAACGTTGTAAATATTTTTCACAAATTCTATCAATTTTCTCACTGGGCTCAACCCATATCTCTATTTTTTAATTTATTAGTCAAATCTTTATCCCTTAAATACTCCCGGTTATTCACTAAATTATCATATACTCCCTCTTCCATTCCCTATCCCTCCTTGAGAGAAAAGACGATATTATAATATTGAGAGAGAAGACCAGCGAAATCGTTGAAAGATGTGAGATCATAATCTTGAGAGAGAAGACCAGTGGAATTTTAGGAATTAATGGGAGTGAAACAGATATTAGCTAAGGATATGTTTGTCAAGTTATTTCATTAATTCTTAATTCTTTCCTTTCATCCTAAAACGTCACTTAGTTTAAAACGAAGGGACTATAAATTTAATTTAGTCTGGATATTTCAAAAAAATGATCAATTTGACAACACCAGTCACTGTCGGTCACTATTTCTGCCGAAATTTGGCATGTGGGCCACACGTGATGCGTTAATTTAGGGCTTTCCGTAGAGAGGTTGACGTGGTATTTGCATTGCCCAGTGTTCATGCCAAATAAAATAATAGCTTTCATTTATGAAATAATATTAAAACATTTTTTTTTGGGGCAAAACCAACTATAAGGGTGGAAAGATTAAGGCATGATCCACTACCTGTATATTAATAAGCTTTCAAATAATCTTAGAGTATACAAAGGAAATATAGGCTAATCAACAAAGTATGCCTAGAGCCATCAATATAAACAAAACCTTTAAGGTTTGTACAAGTAGAAATATTTACAAACTCTTCACTTGTTCTTCGTTTCACGGCTAAATTAATTTGCAAGATAATTCGCTGCCATATTCTTTTCTCGATGAATGTGTGAAACTCTTATCTTTATCTCATTCGAGAATATCTACTATATAGACTTTTAATATTGAATTTAAGTTATTTTGGAAAGAGGAAGATTTTTTTTCTTAGATTAGAAAAAATTCTTTTTAAATATATACTATGTATATACATTTTTTTCGGAGTAATAGAAAAATGTACATACATAAAGATAGCTTGTTGGTCGTGTGATGCATCATTTCTAATTGTTATCAGAATTAGATAAGTTTGCATTTGCTTTGAATTGTGTGGCCGATCGGTCCTTGAGAAGCGTACCAATTATTTTTTTGCCAAATATCTACACACGCACATTCAAAAAAATTGTTTATATTGGAATAATGATTGATGTAGATGTTAAATTAATACCTTCCTCAGTGTCAATTCGAATTCTATATTATAACAGGTGTTTTATCTTTTGCTAAACTCAATTTAATGTACAATATATATTAATTTATAATATTATTTAATACACATATCAGTTGGTAAATATGATAAAATTAAAAATGAATTAAGGAATTCATTGTAAAGGCGCAAAATTTCTTTTAACTATGTTATATAGTTAGGGGCGGAATTATTGAGTCAAGGGGAGGCGGGGGGGGGGGGAGGGGGGGGGGGGGGGCGCAAGTTTGAAGAGTAAGTGTTGCGTAAAAAATCCCTTAAAAAAATCCTAAACTCTAAATTCTAAAAGATCCTAAAACCCTAAATTCTAAAAATCGTAAAACCCTAAAAAAACCTAAAATCCTAAAAATTTCTAAAAATTCCGGATGCACAATGTGCCCGCAAATTTTTGTCAAGTTTGAAAGAGAAATAGAGATTATGAGTATTGATGAAAATTATCAGGTAAAATTACATGTAACTTTTTTTTTTTTTTTTTGAAGTCCAAGGGGGATGATCGTCGCCCCCCTTAATTCATCCCTGAATATAGTGAAATATAAGATAAAACATCAAAATATAATAGATAAACTCGTATATGTGAATGTTATTTTATATTATTATATTAATAAAAAATGTTAATTAATGATTAAAAGGATCCAGCTACTTTCAAACTTCAGCTGCAGTTGGAACGGTAAATGAACATGACGAGATATAGCTTCTTAAGTTCTGGTGTAATGCATTATTTAGACACCTCTAAATTATATTATCACCGTTTTTTTAGTTGTTCTTTTAGTTTAGGAGTAGAAAATTAAGGAGAAAGTTAAATGAATAATAAGTCCTCAATTAATTTTTCTCTTTTTCCTCAAATTTTTAAAATTATATCATTATTTCCTTTAAATTAAATTTCTTTCCAAATAATAAAAGGTTAGTATTAAAAAAGTAGAAGAAAAAATTTTAAAAATAAGTATTTAAAAACAACTCGCGTAGCCTAAAGAACAACTGGAGGTAGTATATATATCATTCCAAATTCAGCCCACAACTAGATAAGTTTGCAATGTGCTTTGCATTGTGCCCCAAATATCTACACTCGTGCTCATTCAAAATATTTGTTTTTATTGGAATAATGGAGTAGAGAATAATGATTGCTCTAGCGGAGCCAAGGGGATTGGGGCGGCGGTCCCCTCAATTTTTTCGACTAACTACTAAATTAAATTTCTATTTTAAATATGTTTTTGATTTTGTATTTTAAAATAATTGATACACACCATGTATATACATATATTATTGTTAATTAATAATATTGTCATATATACGTGGTGTGTAGTGATTCTTTTGAAATAAAAGATGAAATACAGATTGAAAAAGAACGAATTTCGCCACCCTCAAATTCGAAAACCTTTGATGTATATCTCAAAAAAAATTATTCCACCTCCCCCATTATGAAATCCTCGTGTCATCCTTGTAGATGTTAAATTAATAGCTTCTTAAATGATGGTGTATATATATATTTCATCAAAATATTCACTTATTTCCTGCTGTTTTGTACTTCTACCGAGTGAAGACTGAGCACTAAGAAGGAGAAATAGCGTGTGTTTAGTTTAGAGAGAATCACGTTTTTCCAATAATGTAAAAACAAATGATGTGGCAGAATAAGATCAGTAGATCTAATAAAGAGTGTTGAAATGCACATTTTTCAACTGCAGAAGATCCGTCCCAACTTATAAGAGACATTCAAATGACAAAAATGGTGTCATACAGTGACTATATATAACTTGTTGGAAATTGGCTTTGGAAGATTGATGTTGACCAATCTTTGAACAATTTCAACTTTGGATTCCATTTGTTAAAAATGGAATTAAGTTGCAAAATCACTATCTACGTTTCGAGTAGATGAATTTAGTGTATTTATGTTCTCAAATTCAATTTTGGATGAATGAGAAATTAATGCCTAAAGATTGCAACTTAAACATGGAAAGTTGAAGAGTTCGAATAGAAATGTGGGAACTTGTCCCACATAAGAAAGAAGGAGTAATTGGATGCTCCTTATTAAGAGGAGCACTTGATAAGGAGTTATCAAGTGTGCTCCTTTATGGTGGACCCTAATGGGATTTTAGGCTTTGACTAAATGGACCCCAGGATAGTGCGATCGAGCCAAGGCAAGCACGCGCACGTCGCGCATGTTGTATTGAGTCGCTTTAGAGGTGCACATACGCGTCATCGCAAAGAGTTGGAGGAGCCTCAAGGTTTTGACCGAATGGTTCGAACAGGTGGCTCGTGCGTTCGCAGAGGTTCGAGTTCGGGTTCGGTGACGTGGCACACTAGCGAGGCGGAACAAGGGCGCACCAGATCGGCCGGGTACGAGCTTAGATCCGCATTGGTGCGACCCATCGGCCAACGGAGCGCGAGTCCGTCTGCGGTTGGGTCCAGGTCCGAACCGGTTCGGGTTAGGCCGAACTGGTGCCACCAAGGGTCAAAAGGTGCATTTCCGAAAAGGCACCACAACTCTTCAGAAACTACAAATTGGCCCTAGAATCTGCATTTCATTTCACTTCAGCAATTGAATCTACATATTCATTCTAATTCTCTAGCCTCCCAATTTCCTAAATAAGAAAGTCCTGAGTATCAAGTAGTTCGCCAAAAGCTTTGGTTTTGTTGTGCTGCGATCTCAAGGCTAAAAGTCGTTGTATCTTGGGAGATAGTTGATCTTCCGCCGGAGTGTAAGTCTTTGGGAACCAAGTGAATCCTTAAAAGGAAGTATAAAGTTGAGGGGTCAATAGACAAGTATAAGCCTCGTATGTTAGCAAAAGGGTTTAGACAAAAGGAAGGATAAGATTTCTTCGACACATATCATATTCGCCCGTTACAAGGATTACGTCCATAAGGATTCGCATTGCTATTGTTGCATTGCATAACCTTGACATACACCAAATGGATGTGAAAGCTGTCTTCCTAAACGGGAAATTGGAAAAGGAGATATACATGGAACAACCTGAAGGGTTTGTTGCCCCCGGACAAGAACGTAAAGTATGCAGACTAGTTAAGTCACTATACAGGTTTAAGAAAGCTCCAAAACAATGGCATGAGAAATTCGATAGAACTATGCTATCAAATGGTTTCAAGATCAATGAGTGTGATAAATGTGTTTACATTAAAGGCACACCCGATGAGTACGTGATTGTTTGTCTATATGTAGACGACATGCTGATCATGGGAAGCAATCATGAAGTAATCGTGAAACCTAAGAACATGTGAAAAAGTCGGTTCGACATGAAGAGTATGGGGTTGGCCGATGTGATACTAGGGATAAAGATCTCTAGGAGACCCGAGAGAATTGTCTTGACACAATCTCACTATGTAGAGAAAGTACGCAAGAAATTTGAAGCTTTCGATCTTCCTCCAGCGAAGACACCCGTGGATGTAAATCTACATTTAGTCAAGAACAAAGGAGAACCCGTATCCCAGCTAGGGTATGCTCGAGTGATAGGTAGCCTGATGTACCTAGCAAAATGCACTCGTCCTGATATGACATACTCAGTTAGCAAACTTAGTAGATTCACGAGTAATCCAGGTGATGATCATTGGGTAGCATTAAAACGGGTGTTAAGGTATTTAAAGTATACCTTAAACTATGACATACTTTACTCAAGATATCCAACTGTGTTAGAAGGATACAACGATGCGAATTGAATATCAGACAATAACGACTCCAAGTCTACCGGTGGTTACGTGTTACCATAGGTGGAGGAGCAGTGTCATGGAAATCCTCTAGACAGACGTGCATAGCTCGATCAACGATGGAATCGGAGTTCATTGCACTTGACAAGGCCGACGAGGAAGCCGAATGGCTTAGGAATTTTCTAGAGGATGTTCCTTGTTGGAACAAACCGGTGCCCCCAATGATGATACACTGCGATAGTATGACAGCTATTGTGAAGGCATAAAGTTGCATGTACAACGGTAAGTCTCGACACATACGTCGAAGACACAACACCGTTAGACAGCTCATCTCTAGTGGAATAATGGCCATTGACCATGTAAGGTCAAAGGAAAATATAGCGAATCCGTTAACGAAAGGCATCGCTAGAGAGCTGTTGTACAACGCAGTAAGGGGAATGGGGTTAAAAAAGTGGTGGGGTATTTCAGTCTATCCCTGGATTAAGTCCTACGATTTTAATGACTACTATACCAAAAGTGGTGGGGTATTTCAGTCTATCCCTAGATTAAGTCCTAAAAGGAGGTCACCTATATAAGTGAGAAGTGAGGCAGCTTCACATTGAACACTTATGAATCCAAGATATGGTCCACAACCCTTAACGGACACAACGTGAGAAACGAAAGATATCAGAATTTTCATTGTGTGAATGTTATTGTCTTGGTGTACACAAAAAGCAGCCAGTTCAAGACATCGCGTTCACAGATCCACGAGTACATCCGATAGCATCTCACTAGGGAAGGTTCAAAGTCGAAAGCTACATATCCCGATACAATGGCGGTTCGTCGGGACTTTCTTGTGTGTTAAGCCTTAGGGTGCATGCATTGATTACCATTCATGTGGGGGTTATTGAAAATTGACTTTGGAAGACTGGTGTTGATCAATCTTTGAGCAATTTCATCTTTGGATTCCATTTGTTAAAAATAAAATTTTAAGTTGCAAAATAACGATCTACATTTTGAGTAGATGAATTTAGTGTATTTATGTTATCAAATCCAATTTAGGATGAATGAAAAATTGATTCCTAAAGATTGCAACTTAAACATGGAAAGTTGAAGAGTTTAAATACAAATATGGGAACTTGTCTCACATAGGAAAGAAGTAATTGGATGCTCCGTATTAAGAGGAGCACTTGATAAGGAGTTATCAAGTGTGCTCCCTTATGGTGGATCCTAGTGGGATTTTAGTCTTTGGCTAAAGGGACCCGAGGATGGTGCTTCACACATCCGAGCCCGAGCCCGGACCCGAGCTCGCACGCGCATGTCGCACATGTCGCATTGAGTCGCTTTAGAGACGCACTTTGCACTTCGCACATACGCATCGTCGCGAGGAGCTGGAGGAGCCTTAAAGTTCGGTGATGTGGCACACTAACGAGGCGGAAAAGGGGCGCACCGGTTCGGGCCGGCCGACCCACCAGCGACCAACCCGGATCGGGCGGGTACAATCTCGAATCCGTGAATCGGTGCGACCCATCGGCCAATAGGACGCGAGTCCATCTATGGGTGCGACCGTCCAGCGAACGAGTGGGTCCAGGTCTGAACCGGTTGGGTTAGACCGAACTGGTGTCATCAAGGGTCAAATGGTGTCTTTCCGAAAAGGCACCACAACTCTTCAGAAACTATAAACTAACAGCAGAGTCTGCATTTCATTTCACTTCAGCAATTGAATCTGCATATTCATTCCAGTTTTCTAGCCTTCCCAATTTTCTAAATATGAAATTCCTGAGTACCAAGTAGTTCGCCAAAAGCTTTGGTTTTGTTGTGCTGCGATCCCAAGGCTAAAAGTCGTTGTATCTTGGGGACGATTGCCGAAGACCGAGAGCACTAAAATTCAGGGCAATATCATCTTACGGATAGCGAGTCCAACTCGTGCCCCGACTTTACAAACAGTTTCATCAAATCTATCTTTCAAGTACACTATATCGAAATCTTACATAACTATTATTAATAAAGACAAAAATTTGCATGTGTGGGTCACACGGATCTCATTGTATATGACAGAGTCTATTCTATGATCAAATAAATGACCCAAATCACATATTCAAGTCTTGACCCTATTAAAAAAAAAAAAAAATTTCTCTTAATCATACGAAATAAGTTCTATGTGACCGTCACACACAAAACACACTCTTATTTAAAATAAGACTCTTTCCAACATTTGGGAAAAAAAGTATACTCAAAAAAGGAAATTTTGTTTTCAACTATATACCATAAATTTAAATTAGATATATTAAACTAATTTTTGTTCAAAGAGGTACTTCACTTTTCAAATCAAATGCGGTTACAAATTTTTAAAATTGAGACAAATAGAGCTTTGTCGTGTAATCCATTATTTCTACACCTCTAAATGTATATGATTCCTATTATCCTTTTCGTTATCACGCTATCATAAGTTTTGCATTGTGTGGTTGGGCTTTGAGAAGCTATGGGGATGTTCAATTTTTTTTTTTTATTATTAATTACGCTAGACATATAAATCATGTTTATTTTATCGTTTTTATTTATATATTTTTTTCTAAATCAAAATTAAATAGATATTTTGTGTCATATCACTATCAATTCATCTAATATAATACAATATATTTCAATCACAATCAATCATTTTTGTGTTATAGCACCTACTATTTCTTATTATTCTAATAAAATATCATTATTCAAACATATTATTTAATAATTAGTCACATCTTTTCAAACATTAATTATATTTATTAAATAATATCATATAATCTCGTAAACAATACTAAAAACCTTGAAATTTGAAATTTGAAAATGAAAACCAAACATCCCCCTATGTGTTTACTACCAAATATCTGCGCATGGGGATGTCGAATGACGCACGTGCACATTTTAAATATACATCTATATTGGAATGTGAAGAGACACACAAGTCACGTGCTAGGCACACTTATGGCTTATCAAGTTTGTACCTTTTGCACACGTGTATTCACTACGATAAATATATGATCTTTTGTGATAATAAAAATGTAGTCTCAAATAATTTATCACAATTTATAAGAAGTGGTCTCAACTAATAAGTATTTGTCATAACTTATGAGTATTTGTCACAAATTTATAGTTGTCTCAATAACTCGTGACCAAATAATATTTTTGTGACTACAAAAGTGGTCTAAAATCCATCTCAAATATTTTTTGAAACAACTAATTGTCTCTAATAATAGTTTTAAAATGATCTCAAATAATTTGTAGTGAGATTATGTTAGCACGTAGTCACAAATAACTTATTATTAATTAATATTATATAAAAAAAAAAAAAAACCTCTTTTATGATTATTATTAGGGATAACAATAATATAGTCAGCTTATATAGCAGTATAAATAAGCCCTTTGATTAATGTAACGCAAATTACACATATATGAAATTAGAGTTTAAAGGGTTTGATTATAGCTCAGTTGGCCAAATAGTACTTCGGGTCAATATTTATGTGGCCCAGCCTACCTAAAGTATTGGGCCTACTGAGCCAGTTCGTCGGTCCGGATCGATTTTGCTTCCTCTACTTGTCATTCATGTGTGTTCATGTTAGATTTAATTGATTTTAGCAAAATGTCTTTAAAATTAACTATCCAAAGTCTTGTTTAAAGGTCAACTAGTGAGAGAATATTTTATTATTCGAGTGTGTTGGTGGCATCCAAATTTGAAGGATCCCGATATCAATAGGATACGTATCTAATAAACATTTATTTAATCATTAAATAATCTTTATGGATATATTCCAATAAGGGATGGAGATCTTATCTAATAGATAAACAACATATCTCCCATACGCAGTTTAAATACTGCGTATACCTAGCAGAATAAGACGTCGCTCACTAAAAGAAAAAAGAATTAATTCCTCCCTTCTCTCTACATCTGATACTTGGAATTTCACTAACATTCTCCTAGAATTTAAGGTGTGCATAAGATAGTGGACGTTCTTGTAGTATCCATTAAAGCAAGCTAGTAGACGGGCTGTTAAAGATCCAAGACAAGCGAATCGATCAACTTCTTCCATTGATATTGAAAGGTATATATCAATTCCCACATACGTTTTGTGTGTAAATTACGTGCCCAATTTTCTAACAAAATGTTTTTAATATTTTTATTAATGAAAAATATCAAAATTTGTGTTGACTAAATTATTTCCCACTATACTAGCTCATAAGGGGTCCAATATTGAACAATTGGAGGCACATGATAAGTAAATTTTGTTTTGTGTGTTAATTTGTTGCTACATTTGAGATTAATCTCAAATGTGTTGCACAGAAAACATCAGAATATGAAAATTACCAAGAATCATGTAGTATTCATAAGACGTTTTAGTATTTTGTTGCCAAATATTTGTCTGGCTGCTATACACTCTAGTACGAACATCTCTTATCTCTTATCTCTTATCTCTTATCTCTTATATACTAAAAGAAAAATCACTTGGACAAGTGTCATTCTCTTAGAATTTTGGGACAAGTGTCATTTTCTTAGAATTTTAGGATTAAAAACTATTTTTTAATATTTAAATATTCAAAATTCGTAATTCAGATTTTGTCATGATTTACATAATCTACCTCATATTTGATATATTTTTAGTTATAAATTTTTAAATGATTTATTAATTCAATTTTTATTTCTAATATCTCACATTTATATAACAAAACTTAGTTTATCAAAAAGTGGACAGTTAAAGATTGATATCATTGCGGGCGTGATTAAAAAAACTATCTTTATCATATCGTAACATTTTTATCTTTTTTATTTAAATTATAAAACTTTAGATATTTAAGGGATTCTTGAAAAGGGTTAGGATATGCAAATACTCTATATTGATAACTGCATTTATTTTTCTTTATTTATAGTTTATTTTATATTATTATGTAAAATATACATTTATATTCAAAAGCTTATTATGTTATAGACACAATTAGAATTTTAATCTCTCCAATCAGAACTTTAATCTCTTTTATTGGATTGTTTTCATGCGAGTAACTAATTTTATTGTACAAGATTTCGTTGTACTGTGACCATCCATTGGATTTCTCTCTCTCTCTCACTCTTTTTTTTTTTTTTTTGCTTCATTATTATTTTTCGTTAATATTTGACTTGATTCGCCTAAAATATTTTTATGGAAAAAAGATAACTGGTAAAAGTTATTTGTAATTTGCCTTTTTTTTTTTTATAACGAAAGTAATTCTGGTTGTTCCTATAAACTCCTATCTTTATAAAATAACATTTCATAATCTCGACCTTTCATGAGTTTATTGTGTAGGTGACAATCGTAGTATCAAAACTATTAGAAGAATTAAAAAATAAAAATAAAATATCGTTCGGTGATACATAAAATATATAATTACTAAATTTGATCACTCACATTCTAAAATATATTATAAATTATTCAAAAAAAATCTTGAAGAATGTCTTGCCCAAAAGAAAAATACTCCCTCCGTCCCACTTAAATTTGCACACTTACCTTTTTCTTCCGTCCCACTTAACTTTGAACACCCTTAAAAATGAAATTTTTCCTCACAATCCATCCTCAAAATCTCCACCCTCAATCTACACCTTTGATAAAGTCAACTTAAAAGAAAAAATAGTTTTTTCTTAACATCTGTGTCCGGTCAGCTCCGCAAAATTAAGTGGGACGGAGGGAGTATATGAAAGCAACTCAAGATTATTACTTATTATAATTTTGAATTATATAACCATGATTAACGAATATATTAAATCTGATTGGTCTTCTGTTTACTTGATTTTTAGATGATTGTCGAGAAGTGACAATAAGATGAACAAATGAGTTTTTTTAATTCTTATAGAGATATTTTATACCACAGTTATCGTATATTTCGTACATAATTAATTGTAAATATTGCAAATTTGTACTTAACTTATTTCTATTATCACAATCAACTGAAAATATATGGCTTCAAATATGCAATAAATTTATTTATTGAACAACTCAAATCCATCCTATGAACATATCAATATCAAAATAAATACAGACGATCTTTATCATATCGTAATCCTACCATCAGGGCAATCAAGACCCAGTCATGAATACATCTCACCAAGATGTACAAAATCCTAATCCCGCTGCTGCACAGCCGCAGATTAATATTCAAATGACCCCGGAATTGCTCCAGGACTTTCTCCAAGAACATGCTCATGTCCTCCAGGACTGGGCAGCCAATCGCTTAAACCTCGATGGACCTGCTGGAAATGCCACCAACCTCGCAGCACATCCACCTCGTTGAAACCCGCCCAACCTACAAGATCCTGTACATAATGTGCGACAAGATCGACGACGAGAGCGACCTGGTTCCCCCGAGGACCATGGGAGTTCTAATGGGTCAAGGCAACGCAATGAAGAACTTGCCGATGCTGATCGACATCGTCCACTTAACGCGGCTAAAAGAGCTCGCCACGCCCATCCCCATACTTTAGATCTCCAGGAGTATGAGCGAGTACAACGCAATGTTGAACTGGACAGGATTCTAGGTCTTGATGTCAACGGAGATATTATCACCCCATTCTCCCAAGAAATACTGGCTACGCCCCTTCCCGAAGGGTTCAAGAGACCTGCCATATCACCTTATAATGGAACTGGAGACCCGACCAACTTTCTAGGGGCTTTTAGGCACAACATGCTCAGTCGAGATCATACCGTGTCTCTTCACTACTGTAAGATTTTCCCTGAATATCTTCAGGATGAGGCCCGGGTTTGGTTTGATTCCCTTCCCCGCAATAGTATATCCTCTTTTAGAGAACTTGCTGAACACTTTTGGACGCATTTTGAAGCACGAGCAAAGCCCATGTCCACTTTGGCCGATCTGATGAATGTGGAACAAAAAGAAGGAGAAACCATCTCTCAGTTCCTCGAACGCTTTACAACTGAAAGCTTGAAAGTGGGGAGTCAGCCTGACAACATTATTGTCACAGCCTTCATGAATGGATTACGCGCCGGACCATTGTACATCGAGCTGGCCTGTAATACCCCTGCCACTACCCGAACTCTCTATCATATGGTTGGTAAGTTCGCTAAGGCAGACGAGCAAACCCGACGCAAGAGAGAGAAATCTATTGCTAAGAGACAGTCAGATAAAGGACAATCCGGGTCCAATACTCGCACCAACGCCTTTAATCGGCTAAGCAGAGGGCAATTAGAAACCCGTCACGATCTACCTCAGCTCACACCTTTGAATCGGTCCCGAACCGAAATACATGCCATCCACAAGGCTGATTTGAGATCTTGCCCTCGCATGACTGCGCCGGCCGATAAACGAAATCGCACCAAGTGGTGCGATTATCACCATGACCACGGGCACGATACAGAAGAATGCCGAGAACTCAGCAAAGAAATTGAAGAGTGTATAAAACAGGGATATTTTCGCCAGTATATTGCTCAACCAGATAATCGACAACAGCATAGAGGTGGCAATCAGCAGCAAAATCGGGCTGGCTATAACAATTGGGGATCACAACAAGGTCGGTCACAATGGCCGAATAATCGACCCAGGGACAACAACTACCCAAAGCACGATCAGGGAAATAGGTAAGGCACTCAGCAGCAACAACCTCGCTTATTGCCAGCTCCCCCTTCTCAAGAAGAAGGGAACCATCCTCCAAATCGTGTTGTTAATAGCATCATTCATATGATTTATGGCACACAGTCAGCAGGAGTGTCTCGCAAAGCTCTTATTGCAGAAGCCCGTAGGCCTCCTCCCGAGGAACCTCGTCACAAGCGATTCCACAAAACTGAAACAGTTAGCTTCACTGAAGACGACCCAGTACCCGAGCGCACACCCCACACTGATGTTATCATCATTGATATGACTGTAGCAAATATTATCATCAAATGGGTGTATGTTGATAATGGTGTCGCCGTGAGTGTTATCTTCTCAGATTGTTTCCAAAAAATGGGTATATCTCGTGATCTGCTTCGACCTGCACCGGGACCCCTACAGACATTTACACAGGGAGAAGTTCGGGCGGAAGGGATCATTAATCTCGCAGCCTCGCTAGGTACTCATCCTGCCATCAAAACTGTTTTTGTTGATTTTTATGTGGTGTCATCTACATCCCCTTATAATATGATCCTTGGGCAAGATTGGCTTACCCCTGCACAAGCTGTCTGTTCCACGTATCACTTGACGATGAAGTGTCCTTCACCCTATGGGGCAATTGCCATCCGTGGCGACCAGAAGATGGCTAAACAGTGTATGCACATTGCACTCAAACAACGGACTACACCTGCTGCCCGCCCTCAGTTTCAAATAGATACCCCGGGACTCAAGTCAACCCCGACTCAGCCTCTTGGCGACGAGGTAGTTGAGGTACCCCTTGATCCGAACAAATCCGAGCAGACTGTTAAGGTCGGTGCAGTACATTTACCTCTACTTCACAGCGCCATTGTTCAGATATTGCGTGAATATTCCGAGGTCTTCGCCTGGTCACCCTTGGACATGCCCGGCGTCTCGCCAGACTTAATCACCCACAAATTGAATATTGATCCAACAGTCAAACCAGTGCAGCAGAAACGTAGGCAGTTTGCAGCGGACAGAAAAGCTGCTATCCGCGTAAAGGTTGAAGCGCTTGTGAAGGCGGATATCCTCTTCGAAGTTCATTATCCGACCTAGTTAGTGAATCCTATCTTAGTTCAGAAGATTGATAATACGTGGAGGATGTGTGTGGACTTTACTGATCTAAACAAATACTGCCCGAAGGACTGCTACCCACTACCTCCGATTGACCAAAAGGCCGAGGCCATTACCGGACATCCCGCACTCTGCTTCTTGGACCTCTATAAAGGGTACCACCAGATTCACATGGATCGGAATGATGCTATTAAAACGGCCTTTATAACGGACTTCGGTTTTTGCATACAAGAAAATGCCCTTCGGGCTTAAGAACGCCGGGGCCACTTATCAACGGTTGATGGATCACATTTTCCGGGACTAAGTTGGCCGAAATGTAGAGGTTTATGTCGATGACCTCGTCATCAAAAGTCGAACTTTCGATACATGTATTCGGGACATTGCTGAAACATTGGACGTACTCAAACGTCACAATCTCCGCTTAAATCTGGCTAAATGCACCTTTGGGGTTGGTTCCGGGAAATTCTTGGGATACATGGTTTCCCCTCAGGGGCTCCAAGCTAACCCTTCCAAAATTCGAGATATACTCAACCTCAAGACACCCCAAAAAGAAAAAGATGTTCAGCGCCTTACTGGGCGATTGGCCGCAGTGAACAGGTTTTTATCTAAAGCAGCTGAGCGACAACTTCCTTTCTTTAAAATTCTGAGGCAAGCTAAAAGATTCAAATGGACTCCCCAATGTGAAGAAGCTTTGACGGCCCTAAAATAGCACATCAGTCAACTCCCTATTGTCTCTGCCCCAACTGCTGGAAAACCCCTGTATATATATTTGTCCACCTCCGATGAAGCCATCAGTGCAGCCCTTGTCCGTGAAGACCAAGGGACTCAGAAGGTTGTATATTTTGCTAGCCGAGCCTTACAAGGAGCGGAAACTCGATAATCCGTTATCGAGAAGACAGTTTTAGCACTGGTTATGGTGGTTCGCCGCCTCCGTCCCTATTTCCAGGGGCATGTTATTAACGTCCTCACAAACCAACCAATCCGTCAGATCTTAAGTAAGCCCGATCATTCCGGTCGACTCGTTAAATGGGCAATTGAGCTGGGAGAGCATGATATTCAATTTCTTCCCCGCCGAGCTATTAAAGGTTAAACCCTAGCCGATTTTCTCGCTGAGGCTCCCTTTGAGGGCTCTGAATCCAACCCACATCCTGAGGTCATTCCACCTACTGATCTCGGCATCGAAGCCAAACAATGGCATATACATGTAGATGACGCATCCGCTACCCGGGGAAGTGGTGCTGGGGTCATCGTCAATGGGCCCGACGACGTAGAAGTCAAGTATGTTTTACGCTTCAAATTTAAAGTCACGAATAATGAAGCCGAATATGAGGCGGTTCACACATCCGAGTATATACTGACTCAAAGGTAGTCTCTAGCCAAATGAATGGCTCATATGCAGCAAAGGAGGAAACCATGAAAAGGTACTTAGCTTTAACCAAAAATCTCTTGCTCACATTTTCCTCTGCTGATGTCCACAAGATTCCCCGAGGAGAGAACACAACGGCTGATACTCTCAGCAAGCTGGCCTCTGCGGTCCCTTCAAGCATCACTTCCGACATACTTGTAGAAGAGGCATCCCATCCGTCCATCTATGAACAGAATATCTCGGTGATCACTGATGCTAAACCCACTTGGATGACACCCATTGTCCGATACCTCCAAGACGGGACTCTACCCGATGACAAGACACGAGCTCGCCAGATAATCTTGAAAGCACCAAAATACACACTCCACGATGGGTTCTTGTACAGACAATCCTACCTCCAGCCCAGTCTTCGATGCCTTGACCCAGTCCAAGCTGACTACATCCTTAAGGAATTACACGAAGGCTCCTGTGCGAGCCATATTGGGTCCCGAACTCTCGCTAAGAAGGCACTACGGCGGGGGTATTATTGGCCTACTATTTTTAACGATGCACATGACTTAGTGTCAAAATGTGAGAAGTGTCAGCGGCACTCACGGATAAAACACTTACCTCAAACAGAGCTGACAGGCATATAGAGCGCATGGCCTTTCATTCAATGGGACATAGACATCGTGGGTCCTTTCCCTGTGGCTCCAGGAGGTTTCAATTTTTTGGTGGTCGCTGTGGATTACTTTACCAAGTGGGTCGAGGCCGAACCACTTACCACCATCACTGGAAGGAAAATTCTTAATTTTGTTTGGAAGAATATTGTTTGTCGATTCGGTATTCCTAGTACCATTGTTTCCAACAATGGGAAACAGTTTGCAAACGACCCTTTCCGCTCTTGGTGTGAGGAGTTACACATTAAATAGGCATTCACTTCGGTGGCTCACCCCCAGGCTAATGGTCAGGTAGAGGTGACGAATAGAACACTTGTTGACGGCATCAAAAAACGTTTGGGCGAATCTAAAGGGCTTTGGGCTGATACCCTCCCTCAAGTATTATGGGCTTATCGTACTACGCCTCACTCTTCTACAGGCGAGACTCCTTTCAGCCTAACCTACGGCTCCGAGGCCGTCATCCCGGCAGAAATTGGGGTACCCAGCCCTAGGTTGTTGACTATCGACCCGGAGCAAAATGAGGAAGCCCTCCGTACTAACCTCGACGAAGTAGAATATCGCAGGGAACAGGCCCTTATTCGATAAGCCAAATATAAACAGCAAACCGCAAAATACTACAATGCTCGAGTTCGAGGCACACAGTTTAAAGTCGGCGACCTCGTGCTCCAGCGCAATTTCGCCAGTAAAGCTAGTCCCGAAGGCAAACTCCATGCGGCATGGGAAGGACCCTATCGTGTGGTTGCCGTCCATTCCCTCGGGAGTTATCAGCTCGCCCGCGTGGATGGCACCCCAGTGCCTCGTACTTGGCATGTGACTAACCTTCGAAAGTTTTTTCTCTAAACACTGTTAGTTTTATTTCTGCTTCCTACCCCTTGAATATTAGTTTACATTATGACATTGTTCTGACCAATTTTTACTTGGTAAAATCTCCTGTTTGGTCTTTATATTGCTTGTTTACGATACCGCGGGGATGCCCCGGTGTCCTTATATTGCATGTTTTCGAACATTTTTTCCGACCAGTCGGGTGTATAGAACACGTCTCCGGACTCAATTACTTGCCTTCCTGGTCCGGTCAGGTTACATGATCCAGTCTTCGGACTTGGTTTACATCTTATCTCATTCGATCGAAGAATACAAGTTACTTACTGATCCTTCCGAGGCGTCATTAATTTGTCTCCGGACTTAAGCCTGTTTCCTTTCCCCGTCCTTGCCGATATGGTCGGTTACTTTGTTTTCACAAAAAATTCTTTTTTCTGATATATATCGAACACACATAATATTACACTCTGTATGGTCATTACAAAAGTTATTTCCCCATAGTATACACTAAACATTGTGAAATATTGAATACAATGAAAAAAGCATTTTTTCAATGCATTGTTTTGGTTAGCATTTGGCCACGCTACATCCTACTGTCACTTTTTTGAGTTCTCTCCGAACCAGAATGCAAAACCCCCGATGCTTTGTTTCTGATCGACTACTTCTAGTCCTCTGGGAAGTCTCCTGCGTGTTCTGACGTCGTCCTACATTGTCTCGGTTGAGGGCCCCGGTCCTAGGCGTGGCAATCGTTCCTTGCGGACCACGGTTTGTTCGTGGGTGCCCGGATCTTCTACTGGGGCCTGACATGTTGTCCCACTCCGTGTGGTCCCACTCTAACGGCGCTAAGGGGTCCATTTCCTCTGGGGTTTGTGTAACGCACACCCCCGTTTTACGCTGATGAGGGTCCTTTGCTTTTCGCAATACCGGGTTTGCTCTCCGTGTACTTCCCAGGGTGTTTGCCCACTCTACAGCATCCCATTCTTCTACAGGCATCTCATCAATTTCCTTTGCCAGAGCTACAACTGTTGCTCCACTGGGCTCCGGCTCATGCACACATGTCTCCCTAAGTTCTTTAGGGAGACCCGATCTCGCTTCGGGCACCTTCTCTGCTTTTCCTGCAGCCGTGGTGTGGTCCCCGGACCCCGTCTCCTTCCGAGCAACAGTCCCTGCTTTCTTGCCCCGAGGTCCTTGCATATCGCTGCGCTCTTGTTTCTCCTGCTCTGCAACGTTTAGAGCATCATTGTGGGCCTCTATTTTCTTTTGCAGCTCCATGAGAAAACCTAACACTAATCGATTTCTGATTAGCTCGGGGTTATTGGCATCGCCTTGCTTGCTCCGTTGCTTGACGTCTTCCCGAATTTCCGCTCTCCGAGCACGAACCTCATTGATTGATAGTCGCCCGTTATCGACAAGCAAGTGTTCGCATTCTTGTTGGTTTATGCGGAGTTGTTCCAACTCCATATCTTTTAGCACGCACTCTGCTTTATACTGCCGCATCTGTTTCGCAACTTTCGTCCAGGAGTTTTCTGCCTCCGCACATCTCTTTTCTACTGATGCTAACTTCTTCGATAACCGCGGACCTCTTGCAACATCCAGATGTCTCTTCCTTTCTGTAACCAAGCTATCGACAACCGGAGTTGCTTTATCACTTCGTAGGGGTTTTCAATGTTTCCCTGACAGAGGGGACACCTTGGTATTAAGTACGAACAGACACATGAACATTGTTACAAGTAAAAATGTGTTGCGACACATGACAGCTACAAAACCAATTCATCATTGCTCATTTCTTCATACGTACAATTGCTTCATTACAAAACAAGATATTACAAAGGAATTTCCATCTTTTTACAGATAACCTATTCTATATGATTGTCATGAGTCGGAGGGTCACTGACCTCTCCAGGGGTAGAGGTGGTTCCTAGTACACCTGGGAGCTCTGCGGGGTTCCCGGTTGCCTCTATTGCCTTCCCGGAGCTTCCAGCTAAGTTCTCCTCCCCGGAAATCACAGTTGGCACCACGACTCCTTTGTGAGGGATGAGAGCTCTGTTCCTTAATTCCCGTACATGAAAGCCGTTGCGGAATACCAAGAAATCTTTGTCCTAGTCTTCGTTGCAGCGTCTTATCACCTCGGGAGTCAAGAGCAAGTTCTTTTTTGTTAGGGCCTCGATCAGCGGCCACTTTGGTGCTTGTGTCAATGCTTCGAAGTATGCCCCATCTTCATTCCCCACTGCATCGTAGTTATACCCGAAGTCTTCGTCATATACATCGACCTCCGGGTATTTGTCGTATACGGCCTCCAACAGCTCACTCTTTGTGGCTGTGTCACCTGCAGCCACAAAGGTGCTCAGAAACTTCAGGAAAGTTTCTGTTTGCAACAACTTCTCGGTGAAGGCCCCTAACATAGCTCCTTGGCCCTCGACTGCTCTGCTCAGTTTTTCCCGAGCCGCCATGAGGTCACCCTGGATCACGGCGACCTCCACAGCTTGTTCTCGCAATCTTGCTGCCTCTCTCTCAGCGAGCACATCTCTGTCCTGGGCCACCCTGGCATTTTTTTGGGCCTTCGCGAACTCGGCACGTAGTTTGGTAACCTCGGTCTCCAATTCGGCTACTCTATTTCTGGAAGATTCCTTCTCGAGTCTTCCCACCAGTCCGCGGATTGGCTCCAGCAGTTGTTCCAGCTCGGCTCCGGCCGCAGTTATTGCCATTCCTTGCTCCTGCACTATCTCACTATCACGTTGGGCCTATGAGGCAAGTAACAGAGCACTATTCACACACATACCTCATGAGAAGGGGTCACGTGCGCCTTTTTGGGAGGTGGCGGTGTTGGTGGCGACGTCATCCTCCTCTTAGAGCTCGGGGTCAGCCCCGAGAGAGGAACATTGTCCTCGTGATCATCTCCATGGCCACCCCCTGCCGCCGTTTTCTGTAACTCTGGGGTCTTGGATCTATCACCTTGCCCACCGGAGCTGGCTCCGGTTCCCCTCTTTGCGGAACTCTTGAACTTACCCACTGCACATGACATAAAATGCATTCAGAGATATTAAACTCCCTCTTACACAACTTATACAAAAAATAAAAGTCCTACCCTCTATTTCTGCCCCGGCTTCAGACCCCTCTACCTCAGCTACGCCTGGCGCCTCTTCTGAGTCAGTTTCAGCTGAGGTATCCTCCTCCTGGGACTCCGAGGTCCCAGCGGTTCATCTGGAATAATACGGGCTCAACCCAGCCTCGTCTAGGACCTCTTCTGAAAATTTGGACCCCAGGACACCTGCTCTTTTCAGTACATCTACACCTTTAGGGTCCCCCGCCTGTGCGTTATCTACTACCTCCAACCTCTGCCACTTCGGCAGCACCCTCTCTTGCCTAACATATATAAATTTACCTCTCCATCTTTCAATTTTGCTCGGGTTTTTTACTCTGAATTTTTTACCTGTCCTAGGGTTAAGGTAATACCAGCCCTTATCCCTCCCCATAGTCTTAAGCTGAAAGAAATGTCTAAATAAAATAACACTGGGCTTCAATCCCCCCTTACTACATTCAACTAAAAATCCTACCACCTGCCTCACGGCATTGGGTCCCAGTTGTCCCAGGGCTATTCCGTAAAACTTCAACAAATTTACCAAAAAATCCCACAGGGGAAACCTCAATCCTACAGCCAGCTGATCTATGTATACGGATATAAATCCTTTAGGAGGGCAACACGCCTTATCCTTATATTCAGGAATAATATATTCCAAGTCAAAGGGCAAGAAGAAATTTGGAATCCATTTTCTGATTTGGGCCTCAGTTACGCTGGGTCTCACTCCTGCTACTTCGAACTCTTCCACTTCCTCCTCACAATGGGGGAAACTAACTGCCTCCATCCTAATTTCACCCAAGTCGCCCCGGTATATCTTCCTAGTTTCACTATTATCTGGGAAAATCACCCGTATAGGGGGCGCTCTAAAAGGCTCCCCTTCTCTGCCCACCTCCTCAACTCTAGACGAAGATGAAGACGAGATAGACATACTTACTTGTTTTCTTTGATCGGAGCGGTGATAATCTTCAAAGTTGGCAAAATCGCTGATTTCCCTGATGCGTGATTCAGTTATCTGCAAGTGAAGAAGGTGAAGGGTTTTGATTTCCCTCATTTTCTTATAATTTCAGCAACGGTTCAGATTCAATGGTTTAAAATCAACGATTCTGATACTCACGTGCAGTGCACGCGCCTCGAAACTCACAATATGCGCCGTTTCATACGCGCCTACTCGAATTCTGTGTGCACCTGCCAGTCACGCGCCCCAATTTTCTTCAGCACTCGTGTAGGGAAAGTTTCTCAACTCCGGTTGAGGGACCCCAGGGTTTCGTATTTTCTCAACTTCGGTTAAGGGACCCCGGGGGGTTTCGTATTTTCTCAACTCCGGTTGAGGGACCCCGGGGGGTTACGTATTTTCTCAATTCTGGTTGAGGGACCCCGGGGGTTTCACATTTTTTCAACTCCGTTTGATGGACTCCGGGGTTAACCACGGGGGCGTCTAGTTGTTCCAGCTCGTGATACTAGCGGCTCTTCTCCTACACGTCACCTCCCGCCTACTTTTATCTACTCAACAAGCCGAAGCCCTCCGCTCCTGCTTTTTCGGGGAGGGGGGGGGGGGGGGAGGAGGGCATCTGGTAGGTGTGGACCAGTCCAATCGGCCCAGTTGTCTAGGATTACAAGCCCAACAATCGACCCAATTACGGATTTGGTAATTGGGGTGGCGGCAGCGACCGCATGGGGGATTGAAGATTCATCCCACGATCTTCTCGCAATCACGAAGGCAGATTTGGTGGCCATAATTGTAGGAATATAGTTAGGGTTGTGATTTGTATGATATAAATAGCAGAATTAAGGATGTTGGAGGAGTTCGAACTCTGATACTCTGAAATTGTAGCTTGTAAAACTAACTAAAGAAGAAGAAAAAGGAACCCGGAAGGGACATTATTCCCCTCGTGGACGTAGATCTTCGGATTGAACCACGTATATCTTGTGTTCTGTTTCCACTTTACATTCCGATTGGTAGTTCTTTGGCTTGCATTTTATTGATATCGGATTGCGCTTTATCAATTAATGTAACACAAATTACACATATATGAAATTAGAGTTTAAAGGGGTTTGATTATAGCTCAGTTGGCCAAATAGTACTTCGGGTCAATATTTATGTGGCCCAGCCTATCTAAAGTATTGGGCCTACTGAGCTAGCTCGTCGGTCCAGATCGATTTTGCTTCCTCTACTTGTCATTCATGTGTGTTCATGTTAGATTTAATTGATTTTAGCAAAATGTCTTTAAAATTAACTATCCAAAGTCTTGTTTAAAGGTCAACTAGTAAGAGAATATTTTATTATTCGAATGTGTTGGTGGCATCCAAATTTGAAGGATCCCGATATCAATAGGATACGTATCTAATAAACATTTATTTAATCATTAAATAATCTTTGTGGATATATTCCAATAAGGGATGGAGATCTTATCTAATAGATAAACATATCTCTCCCATATGTAGTTTAAATACTGCGTATACCTAGCAGAATAAGACGTCGCTCACTAAAAGAAAAAAGAATATATTCCTCCCTTCTCTCTACATCTGATACTTGGAATTTCACCAACATTCTCCTAGGGTTTAAGATGTGCATAAGATAGTGGACGCTCTTGTAGTATCCATTAAAGCGGGCTAGTCGACAGGCTATTAAAGATCCAAGGCAAGCGAATCGATCAACTTCTTCCACTGATATTGAAAGGTATATATCGATTCTCATATACGTTTTATGTGTAAATTACGTGCCCAATTTTCTAACAGAATGTTTTTAATATTTTTATTAATAAAAAATGTCAAAATTTGTGTTGAATAAATTATTTCCTACTATACTAGCTCATGAGGGGTCCAATATTGAACAAGTGGAGGCACATGATAAGTAATTTTTTTTTTATGTGTTAATTTGTTGCTACATTTGAGATTAATCTCAAATGTATCGAAGACATCAAAATATGAAAACTACCAGGAATTATGTAGTATTCATAAGATGTTTTAGTATTTGGATGCCAAATTTTTGTCTGGCTACTATAAAGTCTAGTAAGAACATGCACATGAAACCTAGGCACTTGTGGGAGATCGTATGCTTGCATTGATCATCTGGATTAATATGGTTGAGGTTTAAGGGTTGAATCAGTTAGAGATTCAGATTGACATGGAATTAGAGACTCCTAAATATGTTCTCGAAATTCAAATTTAGCTTTAAGCTGAACATGTCCTTGAGCGAACTGATAAAGGTGCACAAAGTGTTAAGAATGGTAAAAAGGCCAAATATGTTGATGTATTAGTGACTAACGGGGTAGCTATGAAAACACGCTTAGAATAGAGATTTTATCGTATATTTGTGTATTCTAAGCTTCCATTTTGTCATATAATTAGTATTTTCTTTCTTTCGTCAGAAAAATCAATTTTGAGTGTTTTGCAGGTAAAATATGCCAAAAAGTACGACAAGTGAAAAGAAGCCGAAGAAACAAGGGGGTGAAAGAGCAAAGGGATAAAAATATCGCGACGAAAAGAGGCGAAAGTGAATAATTCTATCCTGACACACCTTCGGTATTTTACTCGTATCTTAAGCTATAATGTCCCAATGAGGTGCAGTCAATGGCATTGGAAAGCCAACTCAAATGGCTGCAACTTTGTTGCAAATAGTCAAAGTCAAATTCGGACCAGACAACCTTGAAAAATGGCAATGAAGTTGGATTATAGTTGCAGTTTTAACCGTGTACGATCAGACTGTGCACCCATGCACAAACCCACACAGATCATGCACGGTGTCCAGAAAAAATCCCACTTTACATAGCGCACGGTCTGACCGTGCAACCATGCACAAACCCGCATGGATTGTGTACGAAATGGACAAAAAATGCACGGAATAGGCTCAAACCCTTCCTATTTTGGCCCATGTCTTTTAAAAATCTCCCAAACATGTATTTGAACTCTTCTCAATTCAGATTTTCAAACATTAGATCAATTGCAAGGTTTTTCACTTTGAATAGAGAGCAAAAAACTAGAGGAGAGGAATAATGGAAGATCAAGATCAACAAATATGTTTTATCTTTCCATTTTATTTAATATTTGTAAATACATGATTATGTCTATATATTTGTGTTTTGCATTTATTACGATTATGGTTAACTAAATTTCTTGATCTAGATTTAGAAAGCAGATCATGAGTGATTAATATTTTATATCCGATTAATTTAATCTCGTGCTATATTATTAGTTAGTTGACCATTTGTATCGCTTGTTAAATGACTTGATCACTTGTTTAGCAATTTATTATTAAATTGAAACCGAGAGGGGAGACTTAATCGGATCACACTAATTAGCATGGTTAGTCAACAAAATCGAGAGGTTTGAGTTAATTGTGGAGGCATTAATCTTATGACCATTTAGGAGTTATGTATGATTAATCGATCGAAGCTGTGATTAATTGTATATAATCGACACGTAAATCGCTCCGAGAGAAAATTTTACACATATTTCTGGTCATCTCCTAATAATTAGCATTATGTTTACAGATTGAATCAATTTGGATATTAATTGTTGATTACCCATAATTGAGATCTAATTCTAGATTACTCATATTAATTTTTTAATTCAAATCATTTGTTTCCGAGTCAATTGTTTTATTCTTAATTGCTTGTTACTTCAATTTAGTGTTAAAAATATCAAAACCGATCAGTCGATCGTCTAGATAGCTACTAAATATTTACTATGACCAAATACCCGATATCAAGTGTCAATCATCGTGAAATCAACCTTGTACTCATCTAATTACTATGACAGCCCCATACACTAGTGGGTGTGCGTTTTAATTAATTAAAATTGGACGTGTATCAATTGGTTGTGATTTTTTTATGGATTGACCTTGTTCAAGTAGGCAAACGAAAATAAGTCAAATCCAAAAAGTTCTCAACAAAATGCAAAGAGTGTCAAGATGGAAGGAAAGCAAAAGAGGAACTGTTTCCTTATGAAAAAAGGGATAATTGGAAGGGTAGTTACTAGAATTACCTAGCACTTAAAAATGCAAAGTAACTTATTGAGTTATATTTAGTGGTTGATTCTATGATCACTTAGTAGAATTTGGGTCCACTAATCATAATTGCAATTTGATTGTATAGATTCTTTTCCAAAGGAAACTCTGTGAAATGGTAGAGACTTCCAAGGTTAACACAGATGCAGTAGGATTGCAAAAGTTGATTGGTGTGTTCGCTTTATTTAGAACAAAGAATTTTTTGACACTGTTATTATCATCTCAAACATGGTAGAAATTTAATTTCTACTATTTATTCAAACATAAGTTGTCATAATCATTTTGACAAATGTATTAACACTATGTTTGAATAATTGTGGTGTTTGTGATGAATGATCTAAGAATGTCCTAAATGTCTTAACATTAATCAATAGTTTGCAATACATTGCATCAGATAAATCACATATGGGCCCGCTTCGTTGGGAGATTTAGGGGTAAGGAATGAGAATGAATGAAGACTCACTCCCATTTATGGTGCTTGGTACATAATAAATAACTTAATCATTACCCCATTTTATTAATAATTTCCTCCATTTCATTCTACAATATGATTGACCCCTTATTCATACTAGGCATGTCAAAATTGATCTGCCCCGCCCCGATACGCTCCGATCCGAGGCCTTTGGGGCAGGACAAGATCCGCCCCGATGAAGAATGGGGCACGCCCCGCCCCGCCTTGCCCCGCCCCGCCCCTATGTATGTATATTTTTTTTTAAATATATATTATGTATTATTATATAGATATGTATATATATACAAAGAAATATAAAATATATATATGTATTTATAATATAAAATTTTATATATAATATGTTATATATATGTCTAGCTAATATATTAGATTATGACTAGATCTAGTAAATTTAAATAATTAAATTCTATTTTTTAATAATTAAATTTAAAAAAATTAAAAATATTGAAACAAAGCTAATATAAACCTAAAAATTAAAATCCTATTGACTTCAACAAAAAAAATCAAGTTTTTAAAAAAAAAAACTAATTTTTTTTTTTAAAAAAAAAAAATATATATATAGGGGCGGGGCGGGGCAGATCACGGGGCGAATTTTTTTGCCCCGTGGCGGGTCACGGGGCGGGGCGGGGCGGGTCAGAAAATCCAGATGCCCGACCTGATCCGCCCCGTTGACATGTTTAATTCATACCCATTGCCATTGTCATTGATGATTTGCAATCAAGCTGGCCCTAAGTTATTTCTACCAATAAGATTGATGATTATTGAAACTTAGTCGTGTTTACCAATTAAGCAAAGTTTATATGCTAGAATGAGATGTTCTTCAAATTGCTGGAAGATGGAATCTTTATATGTATGTAATTTTTTGTTTAAAATGGTACTAAGAAGTCTTCATATATCAATCTCGGGGACTACTAATGAGATTGATGAGCAGTGAAACTTAGAGGGTATTTTGCTAAGCTTATAAGCTCCTCAAAACATCTTATAAGATGTTTTGAGGAGCTTATAAGCTCTTGAAATATGTTTTGGTAAAATAAGATGCTACACAACTTATAAGATGCAAAAATGAGCTCTTAGAGTTTATAAGCTCCACAAAAAAAAAAAAAAAAAATCTCTAGTCCATCTTATTTATTTAAGATAGTATAAGTTATACCCAAATTTCACATACTTCACACACACTATACATATATTACGCATATTTCACATACTTCACACCCTATACACATTTCACACACTTCACACACTTTTTTTGTACACACTACACACAGAAAACACTAATTAAAATGTGAGTTTGATATTAACTTTCAAATTAGACCCTAAATTCATAGGTAAGTAACTACATTCAATTGCAAACTTATAAACTTTTTTATCCAAACATTTTATTAACTTGTAAGCTCTTAAGAAATTACATCTTATAAACTCTTTAAACAACTTATAAGATGTTTGAAATAAGTTTAGCCAAACACCCTCTTAGTCAAGTTTACTAATTAAGCAAAGTTAATACCACTCTTCAAGGGATGCGGCAAAATAAGATCTGTAGATTTAATAAAGGATGTAGATTTTCTAAACTACACTAAAAATGCACAATTTTCAACTACAAAGGATCCAGGTCTTTGCTTAAGGGAGAGAGAGTTGGAGCTGCAGTTGCAGACTTGCAATTGCAGTTTTTGTTTTAGTAGCGACGATCAAAGTTCTAGAAGACGTTAGGGCTAGTTGGATGGTAAAGGAGCTCGGATAAAACGTAAATAGTCGATGAGAGTCTAACGCTTAAGTGAAATCTAATCGAAGCTATATGGAGCATTTAGAAGAGAGACTGAAACAAGTTTGAGAGAAAGACGGAAATTGAGAAAGTGGCTGAGAATCTAAATACCTTATATATTCCATGAAGGCTTTATTTTTTCTGATCAAAACTATTCTTATATATTGTTCTGTTCGATCGGGTACTAATAGATATGTTCTAGACAGTTGCTCTATATTGATCAAATATATCTAGAGACAGTATATTGTAGTAGGTCTAACATTTTTAAATTGTTAGATCAACATGAACCGGTAGCATAAATATAATTTTGTGCAGAAAAAAAAAACAAAATCTATGCCTGGAATAAAATGTGAGATGTGAATAGTCGGCGCCATAATAAATGTGGTTTGCTTAAAAGGTTGATAAAATATATTTTTTTTCTTTTTAAATTATGATTATTGAATAAACTATGGTGTACTTGGGCATTATCGTCGTCTCATTACCATGTGATGTACTTAGGCGATTTCGTTGTGGCATTAGTAGTCGCCTTTGCTTATTCTTTTTAAGTATTTCTTTTCATTGTCTAATTAATTAATTAGATGAAAATACAAATACAACCTTTTAAATTTTATAAATTCTCACTTATACAACATGATTTATTTGTTAATTTAACTTTACTCAACCAGCCTAAACTTATTCATGAAATAAAAATCTAAGGATTTATACTTTGATCGCTAAACAAGGACTGAATTTTGAAGTTTTGAAACAGAATCAAAATCAAACCGATGGTTCCAACTGTTTAGACACCTCAACACAGTAAGAGGATGTTTGCATTTGCTTTTTATAAGTGATTTTTAACTTATAACTTGAGAAAAGTTATTTTGTAGTGTTTGCAAAGCCAACTTCTGCTTTAAAAAAAGTGATTCCAATGTAGCTAAAAGCAGAAATTTAATATTTTTTCTATACTCAATAACAATTCTATAAATAATATGATATTTTTTAAAAGACATAAATGACTCCAAAGCAAACACTCTAACTTCTACTTTTATTGGAAATCATTTTTTTTCTACAAACACTACCTACTTTCTACACAAGTGATTTTTATAGAATCGCTAACTTTAATCACTTTTTCAAAAGCAAAAACAATCGCAAACACGCCCTAAATATGAGAACCTTGATTCAAATTGGTTACTTATAGAGGTAGCCATTCAGCTGCTCGGTCGGGCCTAGTCCATGGAACCAACATCATGTCGGGTTGGCTCGAAATTTCATCAGGAAAAAATATCGAGTGAGGCCCAACATATCCCGCTCGAATATACTATGATTTTTAGGTCGTGATGCATTGGACTCGATAGTACTTCGGACCTAAATTCCTATGGTCGAACCCATCTAAAGAGCGAGCAGGGCTGAACCATTGGGCCAGGCCGATTTTCTGTGCTCTAGTCACTTCCTAGGGAAAATCATTCACCTCTATCAAATCAAGAAAAGTGGATTCATGTGAGAATTGAAGCAAATTTTGATAGTGTGTTCAATAATGTGTATATATCTAAGTCCTCCATTAGAGAACCTCTTTATCAACAAGAAGAAATATGGGACATCTTGAACAAGATAGATACAATTTATGCACAATCTCATTTGCAATACTTCCTGAACCACAGACCAATATTGAGGAAGCTCTCGAAATCGGATTGAGGCCTGCAAGAACAGCGAGTATCAGAACGTGCATTGATGAAATAAAATACGGTTCGACTAGGAGGAGGTTGTATTTACCTATCAATGCCATGTACATCATGAGGGAACACGATTACCTTCGTCTGCACTCCTTTCTCCTTCAGTGCGCGCACATACTACGTGCATATTGCATAAGAAATCGAAGTGATTAGATCACAATCGAAAGCTTGAAACGGAGAGCGTAAAATTCAGATTACTTCTGCTGAATAAGGAAGTGAATTAGAATAGGGGCGCCAATGCCATATGTCGGGCTGGGCACCGAGACTTGATGAACCCAGCCCAGCTCATCTCTTGAAATACACCAAGGCCCCATTTGGATGGAGGGATTTGATTTGCCAAGAGATTTAAAATGAATAGATTTCAAAATCCTTTTAGATTTGAAATCCAGGACTTCAAATCTCTTGTTTGGATTTATGGTGGATTTGTGAAAGAATTTTTAAATCCAAAATTTTCAAATCCATTATTTGGCAAAAACTGATACAATATTTGTAAAATTCAATTTTTTTCTTTAAAGGTTAAACCAACAATTTATAGTTTTTATTAAATAAAATAATATTTATCTATATCTAAATTAACTGAACAATTTTCTTTTTTTCCAATTATATTCACACACATATATATATATTATGTATTTTATATCCCAACAAAATATTGAAAGCATTTCATTGGAGATAAAAGAAAAAAATAAAAGAATTAAAAAAATATTAGGAGCATTTCATTGGAGAACGAGAGCGAGAAATAGCGATAGGGAGAAGAGAAGAAGAGAGAGAGAGAGGGAGAGGACGAGAGAGAGAGGGGGGGAGGGGAGAGATAAGTGTGAGTGAGGAGAGATTTGTAAATGACTACCTTTGTCAAATGATTTGAAATCCACCTAAATATAGTGTAAAATGAAGAATCTCAAATCTTGTATTTCTAAATGGGTTGATTTAAAAATATGAATTTACAAATCTACTCATTTAGTATTTTATCCAAACACATTAAATGAATTTGACAATAAATTTATAAATTCATAGCACAAATCCCTCCATCCAAATGGGGCATAAGATCTTATGCCTAGCCCGTCTAAAATGTCAGACGGACTGAGATGGCTCATCAGGTCAGGATTGTCGTGTCTACTAAGGGAGGCTGATGATCACAGTGGTGTCACGCGGTGGTTTATTAGCTCTGTGTAATTTAGATTTAAAAATTGAGTCCTTATACTTTTATATCATCTAGAAAAGATATAAACACAACTTCATCTTCCTATCTGTGGTAAACAATGGCTTCAGAACAAGCAAATGTGGCAAGAAATATGCAGAAAGGCTCTATATTTATGAATTCTTACTTGTATGCCATTAGAAACCGGTACACGAAGATCCTGGGCTCCAAGAAGGAAGAGTGTAGGAGTCTTGACCTGAAAAAACACGAATCGATTCAGCAGAAAAACTAGTTCCCAGTAAATATATTATTGCATTTATATGCTGAAAAACTGGCATTTCTATGAGCTTCTTTAGTTTTCAAACCTTTGCAATGTGCGAAATCGGAGACTTGCTATAGAAGAGAGCAAGGTGTTCTGCTGTTGGAGATTCGGTATAGATAGATTTTCCTTCACTCCCAAACGCCTCGAAGAAACACCAATCAGGAATATCTGATGTGCCAACCATTAAAGCAAGGTTGCACACAGGGTTCCTAGCTGCTGCTGCTACAAACTTTTCCGGTGCCTGAAAAGACAATGTATGTGTGTGTTAGACGTGTCAATCCGGGCCACGCAGCCTGACCTGCTGGGCCAAAAATTGGTGGGCCCAACCCAATTCATCCTCCTAAAATAGACTAAGATTGTCGGGGCCAGCGGGCCCATTGGGCACATTGTGTGTGTGCGTGTGTGGTGTTTGAGAGAGAGAGAGAGGCATAGGAGTGGAAGAGGCATTCTACCTGACCAATCAAGTGAGTCGTCAAAAACCCACCGTGGGAACCACCGAGCACAGCTATTTTAGACGGATCAGCAAGTCCCTTGTCAATGACGTGGTCAATTGCAGTAAGTACATCATTGACATCCTGCACAAGTTTCAAGAAAATCTGATCAAATTGCTGAATAACTTGTACTTGTAAGAATTAATACTACGCTGAACGAAATAACAGCACCTGAGACCCGATTTTCCCTGGAAGAGACTGCAACGCTTCCTCACCAAATCCCAGAGAACCTCTGCAAACTAGTTGTATTAACTTGCATCGTCTTAACCATTCTTATTGAATTTCAAAAATATTATAATTAGCTTCAATCTAACCAAACATTAGAGTGTGGTTATGACGTAATCGACAGGCTGTTCCCGTTTTCAATTGTTCAACAATTGGACCTATAATGTACTTTTGTGCAAACACTAAAATTAAGCAAACAAGGTTATTATACGGTAATAGCTTACACAGCCTCCGAGTGAAAAGACAAAACTAGACATAACAGATTCAATCATGGATATTATTGCAGAAAATGACACCCTTGCATAAATAATTCGTAAATCAAACACACTGAGCACCGTAAGGGCGAAAGTAAAGGCAAAAATGGATGGTTGGGGGGGGGGGGGGGGGATGCTTACCTGTAATTCACAATAAGCAAGCTATAGCCAAGTCCGGTGAGGAAAGCCAAGGATTTTGAGAAGCTTGTCAATGAAACGGAGTGAGGACCTCCATGCAGGATAACAATCAACGGATCGACCTTCGCAGACTTTGATGATATGTGTATCGCTTCGATGGGTTTGCTGGCACCTACCACAAATTTACAAGTTCAAGGGCATTGATTTTGCCACCTCTAATTATCTGGTGTTCACTATAACTCATCGACTAAAAACGAAAAGCATTGAACTCAGGATAGTGGTACAGCTGGAACAGAGAATCCTCGGTTCAGCATGACCAAATGAGTTTCCAATGAAAACATATTCTTTAAGCACCTTTTGTGAGGTTCTGAGAGGCATCCCTGACTGGAATCTTCATGATATCAAATTGTAGTGACGCTAACGAAGACGAAACCTGCCAAAGATCACAAGATGAGAAAGAGAAAGAGAGGAAAAGAAAGAGCAAGAGAGAAAGAGAGAGTACATCTTCGGATCGTTTGATTACGGGGCTAGAAACATCGAGCCAACTCCATTTGGCATCTGCAGATACCTTCCCAACTAAATTACCATACTTGATTCCCGGAATATCAACGGGACTACTGCATACTTTAAGACAAAACACATGTCATTTAACAAAAGACGATCTAAATATGAGTACTTTTTCCAGATTAAGAATTTTCACCAACCAGCAATTATGTTGTCGCCATCTAGAGAAAGGACATCCCAAGAAAAGTTCGAATTCGGGCTGATTCTTGATACCTGTCCACTGTAAATCACAAATGGTACACATTTACTACAGATAAGAGAGAATCACTAGACTGTGAATACTGTGGTATGGTCCCGATTTACCTTATTATGTTAACTGAAAGTATCGATTGGGCACTACCCCATATAGAAGATAAAACTATTGTATGCCCATCAGAAAGCCATGGATTACTAAGAAACTTAGGGCAATAAAGCCCGGGAAAGCAGCCATCGTCAGGACACATCACAATAGGAACCTAATGATACCAGACGTGAGGACAATATAATTGTAGAGTAACAAAACAAAGAAATTCTGTTAGAAACGAACAGTTTCAAGTGGGGACCAACTATATTAAATTCATTCTAAATCTCTAGTTCATTTTGAGATTCTTCCTACAACCTAGTCATTTGAAATCCATTTTCACTGTCTCATATATATATAACCACATAATCACACACATAGCACAAAATTTACACACTACACACACTGCACACTTCACACACACACTTTGGGTTATTTGACATATATTACACAGATTATTAACATACCACATCAATAATTTTCAAGGACGGCCCCAATTTTCCATTAGATGGCCACTCGATCCTATGAAGTGAATCTGTTGCTGAATGTGCCCCAGAATCAACAGAACTTTTTGCTGACAAAAATATAAGGGACTTTCCATCTGGGCTGAAGATACAGAAAGCAAATTACGAAACGATCTTTAAGTAGAATGATGATATAAAACAGTCATTCTTAAGAGAACATTACATACCTAAAACGTGGAAAGAATGCACTACTAATGCCCGTGGTCAGATTAAATACAGGCGAATCTTCAGCCTCATTGCTTCTGAGAATAATATGAAGAAATCAAATCAAATGCACGTAAGGCGAGTTAAATCATTCGTAATCTAATACGAAAAAAGAAATAAACAATCATGTTTTACGTGTAGCTCGTATGGTACCTGTTTGCACTAGCTTCTGAACTTAAAGATGGTGCTTTGACTGCATACAATGCACAGGGCCTATTGTAGCAATATTTGATACCTAACTTCCTGTTATCCGAAGGCCACCCAACAAAAACGAGAAACTTCTGGTCTTCAATTGATGGGGCCCACACAACTTGCCCTACACTCAATGCCCTTCCTACTTCCGGTACACCACGAACCTCGCCACTGCAAGATGTTTGTATGAGGACTTTGATTTGTGAATTAGCAACTTCATAAGCATTTTAGGCAGCACCCCCCCCACCCAAAAATAAATATCATTTATACCTGTTTACGTCAATAACAAAAAGCGCTGGTTGTCTTTTGCCGGCATAAGCTTCTCCCCAGTCCTCCTCCCACTCACCTTGGCCCTTCCAACTACCGGAATCCTTATCTGTACTACCCTCTTTCTTGTAACCAAGGCCCGTAAATGTAGGCTTTGGGAGGTCGGGTTCCTCGGCAGTATAAGCTATGATAGTTTCATTGGAATCCCATGAAATACCCTCAAACCTGCCAGCCAATATGACAACAGTGAACAATTATGTAGGCAAAGATAAATCATAAGCTAAACTGCATACATTTTAAGGACAGAGAATTTCTGTTAGCTGAATACGAAGAGGGCCAATATACATAAACGAACAGTACAGTTTCATACTCATTTGTGAGGAGAACACACAAGATGCCAGTTCTATCTTTATTTCGGATGCGAAGGAATGACAATTGTTGAAATTAACGCGGAAATAGCAGAAAGAAAACATTGGAAATGAAAATGCATATTTTATTTGATACCATTATATATTGATGAATATATAAATAACACTATACTTTGTCCCAAGTTTTTGTGGTTTATCTTGTCCCATCCCAAATAAAATTCGAGAAATTGAACTATGATCTTGATGGCTTTAGCTAACAACCTTATTGAAGCTTGAACAGATAGATTTACTCCAACTATTACTCAAGGATGCTAACATTCGACGATTATAATAGTTACAAAACACTCGCTTAAAAAAAAGTTTATTTACCATCCATCTGAATAAATTGATCCATGGATAGAGCGAGGAATAGCGAACTCCCTCTTAAGTCCACACGTGTTCCATATTTCAAAGTGGGTTGGAGAATCACCTTCAGAATTTCGAACAACAAGAAGCTTTGATCCTGATGGTGACGGAACCAAGACAGACACACCAGTCATCTCAATAGGAAACGGGGCCCAATGAAAACTTACAAAGTCGTTACTCTTTCGAAGAATATGACTGGATGTTATTGATTTCTTCCTCTTGTTGAACAATAGACTCGGTAGGCTAGTTGAAAACATCGCACAAGAAACACCTTCTGCAGAAAAACACACGAACATACACTACAAGTCAATCATGCTGCTTCAGTAAGGGGTTAGAAAAATCAAGCAGCCATACCGGTCTCAGATTTAAAAGTCCATGCTTTATCGATGGTGGAAATATCCGTGAATTTTTGAAGCAACTTAGATAGAGAAGCATATTCTTCTTCATTGGATGCATCAATACCTACTGGCTTTTCTTTCACGGGGATTCCTCCGGTATGATCCATGACTGATCGAAGTGATAAACCTCTAATCCAATGTAACAGAAATTGAATTATTAACCATGTAAATTATGATTACAAAGTTGACATAAAGTATGAAGCATGGGGCATTCTCTGCTAAAAGTAAAGTGTATACAAAGAAACCGGATAATAAGAGGCGAAAAGAAACTCGTTATGATATACTTACAGAATAAGGTAAGACACAAACCAGACTAAGAGGATGACACATTGACACTACACACTCCATACACAATACACAGGCTACACAGAATTCCTTCACACACACACACACACTACACACCATTCACACACTAAACATACTATACAATCACCACACATACTAATCAAAATGTATGATGGTGGATTTCACAATTGTTTCTCAAATATAGTGATAAATCTTTTCATTCAATTGCAAGCTTATAAGCTTCACTATTAAAAACAATTTATTAATGTATAAGCACTTGAGAGATTACGTCTTATAAACTCATGAAACAAGCTTAGGCAGACATCCTCTAACAAGGCAGGGAATCACTTGACGATCATTTACAACAAATCGACAATCATTTGGATCCCGAATAACTTTCTGACAGTGTGTATTGATTTCTTATTCAAGCAACATCCACTCTAAATTCACAGTGGTGGTGGCAACAACAGATTGTAAAAGATGCGATGAATACAGAACAGTGTAGTCAACGCGAATATAATGATAGTGATGGCGACGCAGTTAGATATCATACTCAATGTTGTAATTAGAAAAAAAATAGGAAGTTCGTGAATATTCTTACTACCTCGTAAAGTTCAAGCTATAATTCAAAATTTCATCCAAAGTTTGGTGAACTTTTTTGCAATTAATACCATCTTCTACATTTTCATGCAACAAAAATCACTCGAACATTGGCAAAAGGCAAGTCAACGGAGTATCCAACGTAACCAAATCAAATCAAATTTAAGAAGCTAAAAACTAGGACATCTTCGATACATACATAATCGGAATTATAGATGGAGAGAGTACCTGGAGGAGAGAGAAAACCGAGGTGGAGAGAAGACGAATGGTTTTGGTTTTGGTTTTGGATTTGGGAATGGAGAAATAGAAAAATAGTAGTGGAATTTAGAGTGTAAATGTGTGTGAGGTGTAAGTATTGTGGTGGTGGATTGGGTTGGGCTCAGATTCGTCATAACCAACACAGGTCACTGTTTTCCTAGGAGTGTGGTGGGTGGAGAGGATAGTCTTATGCAAGCAGTCTCTCGTCCACCAATTGCACTAATTTTAAATTCGTGTAATTCAGATCATAGATCCAAAAGAGATCATAGGTTAAAAGGTATTGTAAGTTGATGCATAAAAATATCATGATGAAATTATATTATTATTTATGCTTAAAAATTATACACTGTTTTGAATAAATATAATACCGTTAAACATAAATGGTGATACTTAATCCGAGTTGCACCAGTAACTGGTGCACTGGTGTACATGAGACTTTGTTTAAAGAAAAAGGATTTGAGAAATTAAATAATAATAATAATAATAATAATAATAATAATAATAATAATAATAATAATAATAGTGAATAACCATCTGAATTTAGGAGTGGGAAAAAATGCTCAAACGTTAAATTACCTACTATCGTCCGAGACGTTTGATATACCGAGTACTCAATTTTTTTTATAATGTAACATTATGATAATTCAAAATTTTTGATATTTTGGTATATAAAAGAAATACCAAAAAGAGTTCAGTATTTCGGTACAAGATAAAATTATTTTAACTATGTTCTAAGGTTATGTAACAATATTTTACCAAATATGTCAATAAACTTCAATAATAGCTTACTCTATAAATAAACTTAGAAAGTACTGACAATTTAGATAAGATTAATAAATTGATTTGATTACAAAAAAAAAATCTAAAATATAATGTTTTCATATTAACTATATTTTCAAATATTTATCTCTATTGCTTATACAAAATAATAGATCCATTTAATTTAAGTTAAACAATACAAGTATTTATTTCTATTTTATAAAAGTTGTATTAAAATCAACTAAAATATACATATATAATAACACGTTTTGAGGTGGCCGGAGGCCCAATGCCCTCTTGGGTCCCTTAGTGCATATCGGTGTACCGATTTTTTTTGGTAATTTGGTATTTCGGTATATAGTTGTATACTGAATTTTTGTGCACTATTTTGGTGTACAAAATTTCTAATGTTGTACCGTAAAGTTTTCGGTATATCAAAATCAATGATATAATTCGGTATGTACCAATACAAAATTCCGTATACCAGAATTTCAGTACGATAATGGTATGAATTTTTTGAATACCGAAAATTTCGGTGCGATAGTGATATGGATGATATATAGTATCGAACTACTTCTATCTGAATTTAGGTAATTTCTACATTTAAATATAAATATTTTTTATGTTACAGATTCTCATCCAATCTTTACGTATATTATAAGTAACACTGTTATCAACTCTAACCAAAATTTTCAGCAAAACAGACACATGACTTGCACGCCCTATATTAATTAAGTGTGTTTCAGTAAAATACAATATTAAGTAAATTGAAATGGTGAAAATAAAAGAAAACAAAATGTGGTTACAGGAAGAAAAACAAATTCATCTTCAAAGACAAAATTAGGGATTAGGTTGGGGCTTCGCACGACCAAAGTTTGGAGAATTTGTACACAAGAAAATGTAGCGAGTATTTCTAAAGGAAGATTATGCCTAGACTACGATAAGTGTAGCTTATTCCCTTTTTTATGGATATTTTGTACTACCTTCGTCCTGGTTAATCTTGCACACTTTTCATTTTCGTTCGTTTCAGATGAACTTGTACATTCCTTAAAAAGGAAAGTTATAACACAATCTTCACCCTCAAAATCTCTACCCTCAATTCATCTTTGAAAAGTCAACAAAATTCCAAAAAATAATTTTTCTTAATACTTATGTTAGCCCTCCTAGTGCAAAATTAATCGGGACGTAGGTAGTATTTGATATTGATGTGTCTTTTGTCTATTTGGTTTTTATTGATATTTGTATAAGAAAATCTTTTCACTCATTTTTCTTACTTTTGTCGGTATCTATGTATGTTTGTTAGTGGTAAAGGGGTTTTTTAAATTGAAAAATGTGTTGGATTTACTTGTATGTTGTTGGGTTCTTAAAAATAACTCTTATTCTTTGGGTTGCGAATGGTAGATGGGATCCTCTATTCTACAATTACTCTATTTTAATCGTATTTCATTTAAAAATTGATTCAATTATAATTATTTTTTCACGATTTGTGAATTTCAAGTTCATGATTTAGGTTCAGGATTCTTGTTTAGATTTCATGTTTAAGGTTCAGGGTTCGACTTTATTGGATTAGAGCATATTTTTATTGTAACCTTACGATTTCACGATTCACAGTTCATGGTTCATGATTTAATGATTTACTGTTTATAATTCAATTGATCATAGTTTATGGTTCATGATTCATGTGTTTGGAGTTCACGATTCATATTGTATAACTCAATTTTAGAGTGAGACACGATTAAAATAAAGTAATTGTGGGATAAAGGATCCTTACCGTGCAAAATGGTAGGTCCATAGTTTGAAATTTTACTATCTGAAAACATCACGGTGGTTAGTCTTTCAATCTTGGTAGAATAGTGTACAGTGGTCCAAAAAATATAGATTAACCACTTCGATTATGATGTGGAGTGAGAAATAGAATTGAGAGAAGAAAATGAATTGTATAGCTGAATTATGTTTTACATTATTTATATACAATGCATGATAAGCATGCTAACTTATCGTAACTACCTCTCTCTTAGATCTAACTAATCAACATGCATTCTAACTTATCAGCATGCACGTGTATATCACATGCACATACACATATGCTATAATACTCCCCCTTTAAGTTGCACTTCCCTACTTCTTAGAGGCAATTTGGAACTCAACATAGTGAACCGTCCAAGTGCTAAGGATTTTGTCAACAAATCTGCCACCTGATCTTGGGATGGAATGAATCTGACATCCAATTCTTTTGTTAGCACTTTCTCTCTTACAAAGTGCACATCGATCTCAACATGCTTTGTTCTTGCATGATGCACTGGGTTGGAGGCTAAGGCTGTTGCACTAACACTGTCTGTCCAAAGTAAAGATTGTTGTTCAAATGGAATGGAAAGTTCTTTTAGGATGGAAGTAATCCACACAATGTCAGTTGATGTATCAGCTATAGCACGATATTCACTCTCTGCACTGTCCTTGACACTACCTATTGCTTCTTTGAGCTCCAGCTGATCAAATTTTGTCCAAAGAAAACACAATACCCACCAGTGGACCTTCTGTCATCAGGGCAGCTGGCCCAGTCAGCATCAGAGTATGCTTCAATGATAAACCTCTGGATTGCGGCAAAATGGGCCAATATTACAAGTCCCTTTAAGATACCTTAGAAGATGTTTTCATGCCTTCCAATGATTTTCAGTTGGTGGGTGGAGAAACTGACTCAGCTTATTGACAACAAAACTAATGTCCGGTCATGTGATAGTTAGATATTGCAGGGCCCCATTGCTGTTGGACATTGATGTTTTGTTTAGCAAATCAAGGATATACTCCTTGTGAGATAGAAGGAAACCATCAGAAGTTTCTGTGCTTCCATTCCTAGAAAGTAATTGACTTCCCCAAGAGTTTTTAAAGCAAATTTCTCCCCAAGCAGCTTGATTAGAGATGTTACAGCAGCTGAGTCTTCTCCAGTCAATAAAATGTCATCAACATACACTAGGATATAGAGGCCTTTCTTGTAAAATAAGGAGTTATCTGACTTGGATACAAGGAAACCTAGAGTCATCAGGAACTACTTCAAAGTATTGAACCAAGCTCTAGGTGCCTGTTTTAAGCCATACAGTGATTTATTGAGTTTGCACACATACTAAGGATGAGCTGGATCTTCAAATCCTTGAGGTTGCTTCATGTACACTTGTTCTGATAGAGTGCCATTGAGGAAGGCATTATTGATGTCAATCTACTCAATTTTCCACTTGTATGTAACATCTAGACTGAATATGATCCTAATGGTGCAAGCCTTTACAAACGACTGAAAGTTTCAAAAAACTCAATCCCTGGATGCTGCTGAAAACCTCTTGCTACTAAACTTGCTTTGTATCTGTCAAGTGTACCATCTGACTTGCGTTTAACCCGGAATACCCATTTATTTGTAATCACATTCATATCTATTGTAGGAGGAACAAGGGTCCATGTGCCATGTTTTACTAAAGCTGAGTATTCTACTTGCATTGCTTCTAACTGATGTGGATCTGCTAGAGCTTGTTTAACATTAACTGGTTCATCAGAGGATGGTGATTGAGCTTTAGCTAAGTAGGTTTTTGGTTTGAACACTCCAGCCTTGGCCCTAATGACCATGGGATGAATATTAACAGTAGCTGATTCTGAATATGTGGGCTATATTGGCTGTTGAGCTGGTGGTGGTGTGTTTGATGTAGAGGAGCTATCAAGAGAAGAGCTAGAAGTCTCAACTGGTGTAGTTACTGACATTGTGATAGTGTAATACGGATCACAGTATACTGGGAGAGGCTGAGGAGAAGCCTGATCTTGTGAACAAAATAGAGTAGAGTAGGAAAACTCTTCTACATTAAACTGAACAGTAGCAGTAGTATAAACTCTTCCACTGGGAGATAAGCAGAGGTATCCTTTATGATTTGGACTATAACCAATAAAAATACACTTGGAACTCCTATATTAGAACTTGTGACTGTTATATGGTCTGAGATAGGGAAAGTAACTACAACCAAACACTTTTAGCATTGAGTAATCAGGCTTAGTTTTGTACAGCTTTTGGTGAGGAGAAAATTTTTGGAGAACAGCTGTAGGCAGCAAGTTTATGACAACAACTGTAGTATAAAATGCATACCACCAAAATTTTAGAGGAAGTTGCGCTTGAGCTAGAAGAGACAGACCCATTTCAACTATGTGAAGATGTTTTCTCTCTGCTCTTCCATTTTGCTGATGGACATAGGGACATGGGTGTCTGAAATGGATTCCCAACTGAGTAAGAAGAGGCAATAAGGAATTGTATTCTCCTCCCCGATCTGTCTTAAGGGGTTTTATTTTTAGAGTAAATTGTCTTTCCACAAATGCATTAAACTGAGTAAATACAACAACAACTTCACTCTTTGCTCTTAAAGGGAAAATCCATGTATATCTGGTAAAGTCATCAATAAAGTGAATGTAGTATTTATAGCCCTGTGTTGATGAAACATGAGAAGGTCCCTATATGTCTGAATAAATTAGTTCAAAAGGAGCAGAGGTTTTAGTAAATTGAACATCAAAGTGATTTTGATGTAACTTGCCAAGCTTACAAGCATCAGAAAACTCAATAGTCTTGGGTACAACATTCATTGTTTTAAGGACTATGGACAACATAGATGAACAAGGATGGTCAAGTCTCTTGTGCCAAACATTATTGCTATTACAAGTAAGAGAATCTATAGGAGCTGTAGAACAAGAAGCAGTAGAGGTAATTTGGAAATCAGGAACAGTGGTTATAGTTGAAGAGTAGCACTTCTTGAGATCTTTATGTCTTTTCTTTGAAGATGCTGCACATCAAGCTGGTAAAGTCCATTATTGAGCTTGCCTTCCAGTAGAATATTCTTTGTAGTTTTGTCCTTGACAAGACAACAGTCATGAAAAAACTCAATTAAGACATCATTATCCTTTGTGCTAAGCAGATTTTTAGTGATTTGAGGCACATATAGGATATGATTTAAGAATAATGATTGTGTATAATCTTGAGAAGGTAAACAACAGTGACCAGTATGAGACATAGGTAAGAGAGATCCATTATCTACAGCCAATAGCTCATTTCCTTGATAGTCATTTTTTACAGACAGATTTAGTAGATTTAATGAGATGTGGTTTGTAGCACCACTATCAAAGAACCACATACTCTCATCTGGAGTAGAAGATGAGGAGGTGTTTGTAGCAACATTTGCAGTGGGAGGAGGTATTTCAGGACCTGTAAAACTGATGTCAAACCGGCTGTAACACTTAAGAGCAGTGTGATTAACTTTTCCACAAAGTTGACACATGACTTTGCCATTGTGACTTGTGTTGCTATAAAACTGACCAGAATATGGCCTCTTGCCATTGCCATTTCCAAATCTACCACCACCTCTGTTATTTGGATTATAACCTCTACCATTTCCTCTTCGAAATCTACCACCACCTCTGTTGTTTGAATTAAATCCTCTACCACAGGTAATATTTGCAGACAATTGTTTATCACTAGTGTATTGGTTTGTAATGCAAAGGAAGATTGAGTATTCATTCTTTGTTCATGAGTTTGTAACAAACACTGTGCCTCAGATAATGATACAGATCCTGCTCTAGAAGTAAGATTCACAACAACAGCTTCAAAATCAGTACCAATTCCATTTAGAATATACAACAGTAACTCATCATCAGTTATCTTATGACCAGCAGCTTGTAGATTGTCAGCTATTATCCTCATTTTAAGGAAATAATCATCAACAGTGAGATCTCCTTTCTTGAAGGAACCAAGTTTAAAATGTAACTGCAGAATTCTAGCCTTTGATTGTGACTGATACAAAGAGTTAAACATATTCCGTACGTCATATGATGAAGTAAACCGATTAACATAGCCAAGCATAGTTTCAGAAATGGACATTAACATCCAACTCAGAATCAATTGATCTTTGCGCATCCAGGTGAAGTAATCAGGATTCAATACCTGATACATGCTAGTTTTACATGTATATTAGGTCAATTAAAGGTCGCAATATGGGACATATGCATGTGTATTTGGGCGAAAAGTGATTAAAATCCATCTTTTGAGCTAGATGATGTGTTTTTGCTTGTTTTAGTGTATTCAGGTATAAAAAGGCCAAAAAGTCCGTTTGGGCAAGGCTCGGATGAAAAACGAGTAAGAAAAGTCGGAAATAGCAAAGAGGGGATGAAACATGGTCAAAATATCTAACTCGGGCGAGTTGTTTAGCAACTCGGTCGAGTGAGAAATGAAGAGCAAAAGAAGAAGTTGGACAGAGATCTCAACTCGGTCGAGGGCTATTTAAACTCGGTCGAGTTGAAGACCAACTCGGTCGAGGGCATTTATGACTCGGTCGAGGCAGCTTTCCGAGTCCATAACTGAATGTGCGCGTTTTATGATTTTGAGCCCATCTTGGGCCCAATTTGGCCTTACCCATATAAGGAGGTTCCCAAACTCGAAAAAAGGGGTTAGAGATCATAAGAAGGCATATTGAAGAGGAAATCAACATCAAGGGATCAAGATCAAGACGACGATTAGGGTGCTTATTCATTGTCTCATTTTTCTATTTCAAATCATGTTTGTCTATGAACATATTTGTGTTATGAATATGAACATGAGTGAGTAGTTCTTTATTATTCTAGGGTTTTGAAAGTAGGTTTTAACGATGTTTGATTAATTGAAGTTTTCTATTCTAGTTAATGATTGTTATTCGTTATCTATGTGTTGTGATTTATTTTCATGAATAGTTAATTTGATCACTTAACTATTTCTACATAATTCATAAGTTGGCTTTGAAAGGAGGAATTTGTGAATGGAAAGACAACATATAGCGTATTTGTCGAGCGCTTTGAAATGAGGTGAGATAAGTGCGTAGGCATTGGTCTAGGATCGATTGGGAGTTCGTTAGGTCTAGTCGACTTGAAAGGGTGGCTAGGGGTAATGAATCTGCAAGTTAATTGCTTCGAAAGGAGAGTTAACATATATAAGTGCCGTCTAATAACGATAATAATCATTGCTAGTTTAGAATAATTAGATTGTCATCCTTAGTTAATTCTGAAATCAATTCTCTAGAATTTGTCTTCCAATCTTGAGTATTTGATAAATTGTTTTCTTATTCTTGGACTTAAGTGTTAAGTAATAGTTTAGTAAAATTAGTTTAATACTAAAATCAATTCAATTGAGAGCCTAGTTAGGGGTGTTTTAGGATATTTAGAGTATCAAACTAGTCATTAAGTCAGTCCTTGTGGGATCGACCTTGCTTGTCGTTATATATACTTGCACCCGTACACTTGCGGATCGTTAGGTTATAAAATAGGCAAACAAGTTTTTGGCACCGTTGCCGGGGACTGAGTTTGGTGTTTTAGTTTTTATTCTGATAACTAGAACAAGACTAGACTAGGCAACAATTTATTTTTGCACATTTAATTTCTGTTTTTATTTTTATCTATTTCGATTTTACGTAGGTATTTTCTTGTTAGTGTTTTCAGGGATTGTGCATGCATACCAGGTCTAAGGGAAAAGAACATCTTCTTCCGTGCGATTCAGAAATTGAAGCTACAGCCCGAAGACACAGAGCAAGGAGAAATCAACCGGTTGAGATGGAAAATTCACCGAACCAAGAAGAGGTTATGAACCGCATCCTGATGGCACTGGCCAATTTGGATGACAGAGTCACAAGTATTCAACAACAACAACCTCCACAGAATCCAGTACTTCCAGGAGGAAATCAGAATAACAACGAGAATGACGATAAGGACACTTCCCCCAATAAGTGACTGCCTTCATCCTCTGCCTAATCAGAATCCTGGAGGAGTACAGCCGCCACCACTCAATGCACACAGTTTTGAGCTCAAACCAGCGCTCATCAATATTGTGCAAAAAAATCAGTATGGTGGTACTGCTTTGGAAGATCCGAACACTCATTTAACTAAGTTTCGGAGACTGGCTGATACGATAAAAATCAACCACGTACCGCATGAGCAAGTGAAGATGAGGCTCTTTCCTTTTTCCTTAAAGGATAGGGCTCTGCAGTGGTTTAATTCATTAGAGGAGATCACTGAGTGGGATGAATTAAGTGAAAGAATTCTATTGAAGTACTTCCCACCCAGCAAGATGCTAGAGCTGCAGAACCAAATCACACAATTCAGACAGTTGGATCAGGAGCCACTGGGTGAAGCATGGGAAAGATTCAGAGACTTACTCCGAAGCTGTCCTCAGCATGGGTTCACCAGGAAACAACAAATTTGTAAGTTTTACAATGACTTACTTGCACCAACTAGAGATCACGTAGACGCTGCGGCAGGAGGGAGTCTGATGGAGAAGAGTGTGAATTCTGCGTTTGCCATTCTAGATGCTATGTCTAGAACCAATTATCAATGGCCGAACGAGCGTAATCAGCCGAGGAGAGTTGCTAGTGTAGTTGAAGTGGAATCAAATCAGAATTTGGCTTCACAGATATCAGCTTTGACGACCCAAATGAACTTGCTAACTAATCTGACGTTAGCACAACATTCTGAGCAATCACAGCTGCAACTAACCCAAGAAGAGATGGAAGATGTGAACTTTGTGAATCAGCGAAATTTCAATAATTACCAAGGTAATCAGCCAAGGTATAACCAATATTCACAAGGTAACCAATATCCGCAAGGGAATCAGAATTACTCCAATTTGGCGTATGGAAATTCGAAGAATGCCCTTACTCCTCCGACAGGGTTCAAGGTCACAAACGAATCATACATGATGGAAGAAACCCAACTCCGGAAGAGTTAAGAGAAGCACAAGCAGCACAATTTGAGGAGAAGTTAGCGCAGCTGGAGAAGAAAATGGAAGGAAAGCATAATGAGCTAAGTAAAAACATAGCGGGCATGGGTGCAGAATTGAAAAGTGTGGCATCGGACATCCAGCATTTGATCAGAGCAACAGCAGCTCAACATAAGAAAGGGCAGTTTCCTAGTGATACAGTGGTTAATCCAAGGGAACATTGTCAAGCCATTCAGTTGAGGAGTGGCACTGAATATGAAGGGCCGAAGAAGCCGGTGGTGGAAGGAAAAGTCATTGAGAAAGAGCACTTGGAAAAACAAGCTGAGCCGGAGGAAAAAGGCAAAGAAGTGGAGAACGTGATAGAGCGGGGGATTACATTTGAAGGTGGCCCAAAATATGTTCCTCCCATTCCATACCCTCAAGCACTGAGAAGAAAGAAAGTGGACGACCAGTTCGCTAAGTTCTTGGGTATTTTCAAAAAGATTCAAATCAATATCCCATTCGTGGATGCACTTCAACAAATGCCCAATTAAGCAAAATTTCTCAAGGAAGTGATAGCAAAGAGACGAAAGCTTGAGGATTATGAGACTGTCAACCTATCTGAGGAGTGCAGCGCAGTGATTCAAAGGAAGCTGCCGCTGAAGCGGAAAGACCCGGGTAGCTTTACAATTGCTTGCAAAATAGGTAATGACACATTTGAACGAGCACTTTGTGATTTAGGAGCTAGCATTAATCTTATGCCCTTTTCTATTTTTGAAAAACTAGGAATAGGCACGTTTAAACCTACCACAATTGCACTTCAAATGGCTGATAGATCTTTGACCTATCCTAGGGGAATAGTAGAAGATGTTCTTGTGCAAGTAGATAAATTCATATTTCCTGCAGATTTTGTGGTCTTAGATATGATGGAGGATAAAGATGTTCCTTTAATTCTTGGTCGCCCGTTTTTAGCAACGGGCAGTGCTTTAATTGATGTCCAAAAAGGAGAACTCACACTTAGAGTAAATAAGGAAAAATTTACATTCTCTATTTATAAGGCCATGAAAATGCATGATGATGAAGAGGTTAATCAAGTGGAAACATGTAGTGCTATAGATAGTGTAGATACTACATTGCATGGAGACATTCTGACACTTAGCGATTCTGACGTGTTAAAGCGTTGTATCACAAATTCAATTTTTTCTGTGAAAGACATAGATGCTACTAATCTTGATCTTGTAGATGGGGTTAGTGCTTTGAACGCTTTGCAAGAAAAGAGGAGGGAAGATGCAGAACATGAAGACATCACTAAGGAAGTCGTGAAAGAAGCACCTGAAGAGAAAGCCAGTGGACCTGAGTTAAAACCATTACCGGAGCATCTGAGGTATGAATTTCTTGATCTTGAGAAAAAGCAACCGGTAATCATCTCTGCTTATTTGACTGAGTTAGAAACTGAAAAGTTGTTGAGAGTGCTTAGGAAACATAAGTCAGCTATAGGATGGACAATTCATGATTTAAAAGGGATTAGCCCGACTCATAGTTGTCAAAATCTCGAGTCAACTCTTACGATTCTACGAGTTTACGAGTTATTTCTCCCTAAACGAGTTAACTCGTGATAAAATCGAAATCTGATGAAATCGGAGTAAACTCTCGAGTTTGCTCATGCGATTTTACGAGTTTTACGATTTTACGATTTTGTGTATGAGTTTAACAATTTTATAACATACTGCTTTTTACTCTATTTTACCAATTAAAAAACATATAATATGAATTGTAGAATTTATACCAATTTAAAATTGGGTTTTTAAAACTTTTCTAGATCAATTTATACTCAAAGAGAGCCAATTTGCTGAATTTTTTTTCTAATTATCAAGTTCTAAATTAAAATCTAAGCTTCATAAAAATATATCTTATATCTTTTATGTAGTAGTTAATTTCACTAAAGTTATTTGTTAATTTTCTCTTAAAATTAAAGTATCCATAATTACAATTTAAAAATGATTTACTAAATATATATATGAATCATGATGCCTAAAACATTTCTCCATATTGTATTTCTTTTCTCTTTGATTAAATGTGTATATAATATATGTATATTTTATAAGTAATATCTATTCAAAACTTGTTGTAATTAAAATATATTTAGAATAATTTAAATATATGGTTATTTTGTATAGATAGTAGAATCTTACGATTTTACGATTCGATTTTACGATCCGATTTTACTGACACACCACCGATTCTACTTAAAATCGCGAGTTTGACAACCTTGGCCCGACTATATGTATGCATAAAATCTTGATGGAGGATAGATATAAACCCAGTGTTCAAAATTAGCGTAGATTGAATCCTATGATGCAAGAGGTAGTACGAAAAGAGGTTCTTAAATGGCTAGATGCAGGGATAGTTTTCCCTATATCGGATAGCAAGTGGGTTAGTCCCACTCAGGTTGTACCTAAGAAAGGGGGAATGACGGTAGTAAAAGGTGATAATGATGAAGTCATAGCTACCAGGGTAGTTACAGGGTGGAGAGTTTGCATTGATTATAGAAAATTAAATGCGGCAACTCGTAAGGATCACTTTCCCTTACCATTTTTAGATCAAATGCTTGATAGACTCGCAGGGTATGAGTTTTATTGTTTCTTAGATGGGTATTCTGGTTATAACCAAATCATGATAGCACCTGAGGATCAAGAGAAAACAGCCTTTGTATGTCCTTATGGAGTGTTTGCTTTTCGTAGAATGCCCTGTGGTTTATGCAATGCTCCTGCTACATTTCAACGTTGTATGATGGCAATATTTAGTGGATTCATAGAGAATATAATGGAAGTTTTTATGGAAGATTTCTTTGTGTTTGGTTCCTCGTTTGATCATTGTCTTAATAATTTGTCATTAGTATTACAACGGTGTGAAGAGACTAGTCTTGTTTTGAATTGGGAGAAATGTCACTTCATGGTGAAGGATGGTATCGTGTTAGGACATAGAATCTCTGCTGCAGGTTTAGAAGTTGATCGTGCAAAGGTAGTTGCCATCGAGCGATTACCACCTCCGGCAAATGAGAAAGCTATGAGGAGTTTTCTTGGACATGCGGGATTTTATAGAAGGTTTATTCGTGATTTCTCTAAAATTACTAAACCTTTATCCCGTTTATTGGAAAAAGAAGCTGCGTTTGTCTTTGATGATTCTTGCAGGGAAGCATTTGAGACATTGAAGAAGGCATTAGTATCTGCTCCAATTCTGATCACTCCTGACTGGTCGCAGCCCTTTGAGTTGATGTGCGACGCAAGTGACATGGCCGTAGGGGCTGCATTAGGGCAAAAGCAGGACAAGCTATTCAGAGTTATCTATTATGCAAGTAAAACACTTGATTCCGCTCAATCAAATTATACCACCACTGAGAAGGAGATGCTGGTTGTGGTATATGCATTCGATAAGTTCCGGTCGTACTTGATTGGAGCTAAAACAATTGTATACATTGATCATGCAGCCATTAGATACTTGTTCGATAAGAAGGATTCCAAACCGAGATTGATACGATGGATTCTTTTACTCCAAGGGTTCGATGTAGAGATTCGAGACCGGAAAGGATGTGAAAACGTGGTTGCTGACCATTTATCTCGGATCACCAATGAAGAGGACAAGAAAGGGCAGAAAGAGGATATCAATGAATGTTTCCCGGATGAGTACATATTGACAGTGGATGAGGTACCATGGTTTGGAGATATTGTGAACTATTTAGCATGTGGAATTTCACCTCCGGATTTGACAACCCATAAGAAGAGGAAGTTTTTTCATGACATCAAGTTTTATGTTTGGGATGATCCTTTCCTTTACCGAAGGTGCGCTGATACCATACTTCTTAAGTGTGTTCCCCAAGCTGAAGTAGGAGACATAATCACTCAGTGCCACTCATCTCCGAGTGGAGGCCATTTTGCATCAGCAAAAACTGCGGCGAAGGTCTTGCAGAGCGGATTTTACTGGCCAACCATTCATAAAGATTGCTTCGAGTTCATCATGAAGTGTGATCGCTGCCAGAGGACGGGGGGTATCTCTAGAAAACACGAGATGCCTCTCACGAATATAATTGAGGTGGAACTATTCGATGTGTGGGGAATCGACTTCATGGGGCCCTTCCCTTCATCAAAGGGGTTCCAATATATTCTACTTGCAGTGGATTATGTTTCGAGATGGGTGGAAGCGATTCCAACCCAAACGAATGACTCACGAGTGGTGATCAAATTCCTTCAGAAGAACGTAATCACAAGATATGGAGCACCAAGAGCATTACTGAGTGATGGAGGTTCGCACTTCTGTAACAAATGGTTGGCTGCACTACTAGCTAAATATGGAGTAGAGTATCGTGTCACAACTCCATACCACCCGCAAGCAAATGGTCAAGCCGAGCTCGCCAACCGAGAAATTAAGCAAATCTTGGAAAAATCGGTTAGTGGGAACCGTAAAGATTGGGCTTTGAAGTTAGATGACACATTGTGGGCGTATAGAACGGCGTACAAAACGCCGTTGGGTATGTCACCATATCAATTGGTCTTTGGAAAGTCATGTCATTTGCCGGTTGAATGGGAGCATCATGCATACTGGGCTGTGAAGAAACTCAACTTCGACTTTGATTCAGCAGGCCAAGCTCGAGTTCTAAAACTCAATGAATTGGAAAAATTTCGAACACAAGCATTTGAGAACTCAAGCATCTACAAGGAGCGCACAAAAAAGATCCATGATAGAATGATAAAGAATCGACACTTTGAAGCCGGTGAACAAGTTTTCTTGTTCAATTCGTGGCTGCGCTTGTTTCCCGAAAAGTTAAAGTCACGATGGACGGGACCGTTCACAATTAAGCAGGTGCGAAAGTCGGGCGTAGTGGAATTGATGGATGCACAAGGAAGCACATTCCTTGTAAATGGTCAGAGGATCAAGAAATACTACAACCCGAGTCAAGTTGCGACCGTAGATGAATTACGGTTGACCAAGCTGAACTAAAAATCCAAAAGGTCGTCGAGCTAAAGACGATAAAAGTAGCGCTTGTCGGGAGGCAACCCGATACTTTTGGTTTGTTTTAAATTTTCGTGTTTTTGAAGTTTATGTTTTGAATTGTCTTAATTTGTTTGTTAGTGTGCATAGGAAATACGACGTTATCGAAAAAGCAAGGAAAGAAGTGAAAAGATGCGAGAAAAAGGAGTAAAAACGGAGAAAAAGGCTAAAACTGGGGAGATTCAGCGAGTTCAACTCGCCCGTGGCAAAATCACACTCGCCCGAGGCGATTTTGAAGGAAAAAACGGAGAAACTCCAGCAAGTTTGACTCGGCCGAGGCCACCAAAACTCGACCGAGTTGTGGACCAGAACACGGCCGAGGCGTGAATAACTCGCCGAGGCAAATTTGACGGAAAAAAACCCAAGCCGTTCCAGCAAGTTGGACTCGACCGAGGCCAACGCTACTCGACCGAGTCAGAACCATAACTCGACCGAGGCCATATTCATGCGGTCGAGGCGCAGTACAGGGCAAAACGGGGCCGTTTTCAGAAAAGACTAACTCGACTGAGTCTCAGGTAACTCGGTCGAGTCGCAGGTACCGTGTTTTAAACACGATTTTCTCCCTCTTCTTTCAAATTTTTTCACCTCCTCCCTCTTCTCCCTCTCTAAAAACCGAAAACCCTCCATTCCCTTCCCCCCATTACCTCTAATCTTCTACAAAAACACACGAAATTCACAAACCCACTTCATAATCTTCAAAGTTCCCCAATTTGGTTTTGTGAAAGAGACAAATTGGGACTTTCTTCTCCACTTAGGGCTCAATTTCGAAAAGGGTCTTGCAACTAAGAATTTCCGGTAAGAATGCTTAACTTGCACTTGTTTGTTTATCAAGGATAGTTCTTGTGTTTATTAGTTGGGATTGTAGTTGCTATTGATAAGTTTTGAGCATGACATTGATGTTTGCACTTGTAGTGAAACCTTGTAGCAAATTAGGTTGGGGAAAACTTATCATGAGAAGACTTGAGTGAATTGCATATATAGTTGAGTAGTTATGCTTGTGGGAATTGAATTTAGAGCAATTTTCTTTTAATTCACATGCAAGGGTCATTGTGGCATTTTATCAAATATGTTGCGTGCATTATGATTCTTGAGTGAAGACTAGGCTTTAATTGGTTCAATTATGTTCTATGTTGATGAAGAATAATAGAGAAGTTCGTATTGATAGCGATATTGATGTTTACCTCTCTTGTGTGCTAATTTGATGCAAATTTGCAATTAACATAGTCGGAGAATGAATTAAACGTTCATAAAGCCTAGGAGAGTAGGTGTTGCTTGTGTGTACCATGGTACTAATTGAAAAATGTTGTTTTATAGGGTATATAATGCCACCTAAAGGAAAAAAACGGAAGGTTGCAGGTGAAACATCCTCGGCTAATCCACCGGCATTCTCGCCTGATAATCCTCTATTTTACAACATCAGATTACAATCACCTGAAGAAGAGAGGTGATGGAAGAAAATTATTGGGAGAAAGATCATCCCCACTAAATTTATTGTCTCTTTAGTGGAAGACCGCTTTGGCATTCACAGGAATTTATAGATGCTCATAAAGAGGGTTGGTTGGGAGAACTTATTGGGAAGAGGTCGGGTAACATATCGGAATGATACATTAGAGTTTCTCACTACTCTAGTTCTACACCCTACCTCTGCTCAAGATAGGAAGCCGAGCAGTATGTCATTCCGGCTTCGCAACAAGACTTACACACTTACTCGGGCTGAACTGAATGATATCTACAAGCTGCCAAACACCGGAGATTGCACCCCGCCAGATGAATATAATGAGCACACATTCTTGAATCATATGGTAGAAGTCCGGGGACTTGTGCCTTGGATGAAGAGCGATCCATTGAGGAATAAGGTGTCTTGGATTCGTAATCCTGTCTTCCGGTATTTGCATCGCTTAATTGCCAATACGGTGCTTGCTCGCCCTGAGACGGGCACTGTGACTCAGAAGGAGATGTTTCTTTTATGGTGTGTGGCAACGGGAAGAAAGATTGATCTCAGCCAAATTCTGATGGAGCAGTTTGATCGCCAAGCAGTGAAACAATCGGGGGATATTTCGATTGGGGGTCTTATTACTCCTATAGCTGATCACTTCCAAGTTGTTTCTGATGATGACTCAGCTAAGATAGTCCCCGGAGACTGGGTTATATCGTTGGCTGATGTTTGTAGGCTGAAGATGATTTTTTGGAGCAAACATGAGGATCAATATTTGTTGTTGCAGAATCGAGGCGGGTTCCTTCGTCTTCCTAATGCCCAACTAACTAAGATTGAGGGGCGTGAGGATAAAGCTAATTGGAAGATGCACTCCCCAGCTCATCATGCACAAGAAGTTGACCCTACTCCTGATGAGTCTCGACTTTATCAAGCTGTCCACCGAATTGAGAGTCAAGGTGAAGGAACTAGTGGATCGGGCCAAGGAGACCAAGAGAACATGGCTCAGGTTCTCCCTACATTGATTACATCTTTGAACAATTTGATGACACAGCAGCATCAGAGGATTGAGGAAGACAAACAGTGGCGAGTACGACAAGAAGAACGGTGGGCTCAGCAGGATGATCGATGGAATACGGAGACCACTTGGAGATTACAACAAGATGAGAGGTGGATCCGACATGAGCAAAGACAAGCTTATCAACAGCAGCAGTTGGATGCAATGGCTCAGTTCTGGCAGCCATGGGGTTTTAACCCACCACCACCACCTCCACCTCAGTAGCACTGTGAGTAGGCACCAAGACGTATCATATTTTTTCCCACAAACTTGGTTTCAACCAAGTTTGGGGGAGGGGGTGGATAGTGTTACGTCTTGGCCGCTTTTATTTTTTTTTACGTTGTTAATTCATTCGGTGTTATTGAGGTCATGATTGTTCTTAGTTGTGTTTCGTATTTTATATCTTACTTGTGTTAGTTGGTAAAGGGTCTGTGAGCCCTGAGTATTGAGTAGTGTCGGGTCTGTGACACCACAAATTCAGATGGTTGCTTCTCAATTCCAAGCAAAATCTGATCCAGTGCATGTGCCTTTAGCGTAGACAGCACCTGTGATCTCCAATAGGTGTAATTCTGACGATCGAGACGAAGAGGTAACGGATTAAGATGCGGCAGCTGAACTGAGACAGAAGACAACGGTGGAGCAGCTGAAGCTGTAACCGGAGGAATCGTAGATGAGGCAGCTGGATCCATAACAGAATAAAAATTCACAATAGAAGTTCAACAGAAGAAGCGATCAAAAGATGATCAGAGATGAAGTTGAAGATGATCGGAGATGGCAGTTATGCCAAGGTGAACGAAGGTGGCAATTATGCCAAAAAGAAGGCTATAGATACCATGATGTGGAGTGAGAAACAGAATTGAGAGGAGAAAATGAATTGTATAGCTGAATTTTGTTTTACACTATTTATATACAATGCATGATAAGCATGCTAGCTTATTGTAATTACCTCTCCTCTTAGCTCTAACTTATCAACATGCATTCTAACTTATCAGCATGCACGTGTATATCACATGCACATACACATATGCTATAATATATTATTGTGATCCTGATGAGCTATCACTTCTTGATCAAATAAAAGCAATGAGTGATGAGTTATATTTAAAAATGTATGAAAAGGTATTACTGCAGTAGAGGGTACATTAATTATGATTATACTATTTATCCTCTAGAGAATGACAATGATATATTAGGAAAATGCATTTTATTGATGAGTTCGGGATGGTTGGGTTATTTGTTGAGCACGAAGAGGAGTTGTTGAGGATGAACACTCTACAGACAGTGAAGAAGGAGAGGGTGACCTGCCTGAGGTTAATGAGCCTGTCAATTACATCGGGATAAGGTAGGCGAAGGAGATAACAAAAACATAATATATTTTGCCATGAACTTTATTTTTTTTTCTTCGAATGGTAGTTCATTGAAACTATACTTCATTCGTCTCACTTATATAGGTTTGTTGCTTTTTTTCACGAGGATTAAAAAAATTATTGAAAAAGACAAATATATTATTAATTTCCTAATATGCTCATATTAAATTAGTACCATACTATTCAATATATTTATTTAATATTGATATAGATAGGGGTATATTAGTAAATGTGTTAAATAAATACTACTCCCTCGTCCCAAAATAATTGTCATTTTAGCAAAAAGAATTTATCCCAAACTAATTGTCATTATAGGAATTATAGGCATAATTTGGATTAATTTTCCTATATTACTCATATTATAAATGAGTCTTGAAAATTGAAAATAGTTGTTACTATGATAAAGAAAGACACAACTTTTAACAGAAACACCATAATAATTAAACTTAAATAAGGGCATACGAGTCATTCAATTAGGTTCCTTAATATATGTGACAACTGCCATAATGATAATTTCTTTGGGTTGGAGGTACTATATATAGGAATTTGATTATATATTTAGAATATTAAAAAAATAATACTTGTTTATATATTGTGACGGGGAAAGTAATAAAATACACAAAATGTAGTTAAATGAATAAACATTCCTGAAAGGTTCATAAAAGTAGATATACCAGAGACCCAAATTTTGAAAAGTAAGACTCTTGTACATTAATAACACGAATTTTAAATGTATAATTTTTAAGTGATGGACAAAAAGTATCAGCCGAACATGCTCAAAAAAAAGGGGGAAACTAGAATCACCTCATACAAACCTAATTGTTTTTAGTGTTAATAATTGCATACTTCAGATTTAAAATAAATAAATAATAATGAAAATAACTTTAAGCCAAAGATTGGAAGTCGGATGTGGGCTGTTTTTGCAGCTTCTTAGCATTTTGACAAATGGATTAATATTTGATTATTACTTTTAGTAGAAACTGCTAAATACTAAATAATCCAAATCAATAACACCTCTATTTTCAAATAATATTTATATTTAGTTATATATAATTTTACCGTAATTTTAGTTTTTAATCACTCGATGAAATTGTTATAAAATTAAAAATTTATAATTAGAAGTTAGTAGTGCTGGAAAATAGATTTTAATTTTCTGTGTTATGTTCAAAAGATAAGCTATTAAGATGAACTTCTTTCACCTTAAAACTAAAATTAAATCTTGATTTATTATTATTTATTAAAAGGTAAAATCTCATGTACACCAGGTGTATAGTGCAATTCGATTTGGATTTAGCTATTTATATTTAAAGGTATAATCACTTGTTCTGGGTAAACAAGTAATAGTTTTAAACATAAATATTAGGAAAAATTAGTAAAAATATCTTGGTATATTTAAGAAAATATCTTCTAAATTTAGCTATTTCTAAAAATCCCTCATAACTTACAAAAATTTGTTAAAAATATCATGCGATCGGTTATAGCCAGTAATTCATCCTGTCACAAGCTTATGTGTAAAAAAAAAGGTTGATGTGGCACTCCAGAGGCCATGTCGACGTCAGAATGGGGGAAAATTGATCATGTGTGATAGGGGAGAAATATACTTTACCCTTGCACGGGAGTTGGGCCACTGAGGATATGGGTCAAGGACGGTGCTCCTGACCCGAGGACTTGAGATCTCGCCAGCTCTGGTGCCTCGGGAGAACAACAGAGCTGTGTCACCCCTGCAGGGCTAACTCTCAGGGCCGAGCCGGTATGGTTCGGCCCTGCAGGGTTGAACCTTTGTGTCGTGACTGTTGTTGGTATCATCTCTGAAGGGCTGGTCCGGTAGCGATTCAGCTCTGATGATCCCTTAATTGGGTCATTGGCCTTGAACGGGAAGATTCAATGTGACCCTCCAGGTGCACCAGTGAGAAGTGCTGAAACAGGACCGGAGCTCTGTAGATGGAGGGGCCTGCATTGGTTACTTGGGGACCAAGATATGCACTCCTCTAACTCCGACAACAAGTACAGACAACTATGAGTCATACTGAAAAAGTACTGTACCCTCTGACACCGCCGCCGGGTACAGAGGGACAGTTGTCACGATTTTATTGGGCCGCCCAATATGACATTTTTGCCCCTTTACCCCAGTAAACCTCAAGTATAAATAGGGGTTCATTCATCCTCAAAAAGGGGGACACACTCTTAACTCACTATTCTTCTTGCTTGAATATCAATCTTCAAGCAGAGCACTGACTTGATCGTCGGAGGGTTTTCGCCGGGGCAACTCCCGGCTCTGTTTTGTAGGCACGTGGAAGAAGCAGCAGAGGAGAGGGAATTTGCACCTAGCTCACGGATTCTTTTTGGGATCATTCACAGGTGCTCCATTGAATATTCAAACACCGTTGAGAGGTGAATTACAAACCACCTCTATCAAGTGGCGCCGTCTGTGGGAAGTTTGGGTTCAAGACGTGAGAGCATGGCTGGAGATAGTACTGCACGGGATTTGACAGCTGCATTCGAAGGAGCGACTGCGGAGGGGATTGGGCTTATCCCTCCAGGGAACACTCAGGCAACTTTGGGCTCCACCCCGGCTACGGAGGGCCGAAGTGGAGTCACCTTGCCTCCTCCCTCGGGGGGCACAACCGTGACAATGACGACGGAGCATCTCAACTACCTAATAAAAATGGCCATTGACAGTGCACTGGCCAATAGGGGGGGGGGGGCTCTCAGGGCCACCTCCTGGCCTCGCTCCCGTGGAGAACAGGGATCAGGTTCAGGGCCTGGCCAGAAGGCCTATCCCTGTGGAGGACGTGGCGCAAACGGAAGTAAATTCGATTAGAAGGGCATCCTCCCCTCAGACGGGCTGGAGACCAGCCCTGGAGGAGCGTAGAGCCCCGAGGCTGCAGCGAGCACCGCCAGGGGGAAGGGTGGCACATCCAAAGGAGGTGGAGGAGACGAATGATGATGACGCAAGTTATACAGATACTGTGAATACAGTGAATCAGCAGCTGCAGGACCTGCGCAGGGAAATGGAGGAGTTGCGAAGGAGTAGAGATGGGGGTACTCGCAGGCCATTCAGAGCTGTGGGCTCTCCGTTCACCGAGGAGATTTTGGCAGACCCGCTGCCCTCAAACTTTAAAACGCTGTCGTATGAATATGATGGGACTGCAGATCCACACGACCACCTGCTGAGGTTTGAGAACGGAGCTCTGCTGCACCAATACACTGAGGGGGTGAAGTGTAGGGTTTTTCTGACAACGCTGACCAAGTCTGCTCAACAGTGGTTCAGCCAGTTACCAGCGGGATCGGTGACTTCTTTTGGAGAGTTGAGTTCCTTGTTTGTACATCAATTCGCTAGTGCAAGGAGGCAACAAAAGTCGGCCCTGACATTGATGAGTCTGAAACAGGGACAATCAGAGAGCCTCAGGAGATACGTGGGAAGGTTTAACGCTGCAGCTCTGGAGGTGCCATCCGCCACCTCAGAGGTTAAAATTAATGCATTGGCACAAGGCCTGGTGGATGGAGACTTTTTCCGATCTTTGGCAAAGCGCACGCCGCGAACCTTTGACGAGCTCCTGGAGAGAGCGGATAAGTACATCAATTTGGAGGAGGCCTGCAGTGGTCGAAAGAGGGAAGAAAAGGCAGTGGAAAGGAAAAGGGATACGATGGAGAAGGAGCGTAAGCCAGGAGAGAATAGCAGGTCCGCAGGGGGGCCCCGCTTCGAGAATTACACCCCATTAACTCTGAGACCTTCGGAACTGTTGGAGATAGCAGCGGAGATCCCAGAGTTCAAATACCCTGCCACTGCATATACGGGCCCCAAGCACCCGAGATCGGAGATGTATTGTCGATACCATAACGACTACGGCCATGAGACGGACAAGTGTCGTCACTTAAAGGATATGATAGAAAGACTAATAAAAGAGGGGCATCTGGTGGAGTATGTTAAGAAGGAAAGAGACAGGGGGAGAAACTATAAGCGCAGGGACCGTGAGGAGAAGGGCAAAGAGCCGGCAGAGGAGCCCAGGGCTAGGGAGGATTCTGGCCAAAAGAAGGCATATATCCAAATGATCGTCGGAGGACCGGAGGATGGTGACACCCATCGGGCCAGGAAAGCCTCTGCACGAGAAATGGCCTGGTTTCCCAGAGGTGAGGTCTCGGAGGTGGCCACTGGGGAAAGAGAGTTCCCCCGTATCGAGTTCGGCCCTGGCGACGCGGGGTTAACGAAGAATCCTCACAATGATGCGCTAGTAATCACCGCTGATATAGGAGGGGCCACAGTAGCCCGAATCTTTGTAGACACAGGGAGCTCTGCCAATATCCTTTTCCAAGATTGTTTTTCGAAGATGGGGTTAAATGTGAAGCTGACCCCTGTGAACACGGCCCTGTATGGGTTCGCTGGAGGATCGATGCAGCCACTGGGGCAGGTGACTCTGCAAGTGGAGCTGGGCAAAGAGCCGCTGCGGCGGGTGCAGATGCTGAACTTCCTGGTAGTGGAAGCCCCCAGTTCTTACAATGTTATCTTTGGAAGACCTATGTTAAACTGCTTCGCGGCTATCATCTCTCTGATACACATGAAGTTGAAGTTCCCGGTAGGAACAAGAGTGGGGGAGGTCAGTGGTGACCAGCTTACCGCAAGGAGGTGCTACGCTGACATTGTCAAGAAATCCACTCATCTGGTGCAGGGAGTGTCGGATCAGCAGGGCAGAGGCCGAGAGAAGAGGATGAGGATGACGGAGAAGGAAGAACTCGACCCAGAAATGAGGGTTAGACCCGAGGAGGAGTTAATGCAGGTGGAGCTGTATCCTAACAAGGTGGGTTTCACCACCCGGATTGGGACTCAAATGAGTCATGAAGTGGCCGAGGCAGTGGTGCAGAGCCTCAGGAGGAATGCGGATTTGTTCGCCTTTGAACCAAGAGATATGATCGGAATCGACCCAAAAGTAGCGCTCCACAGGCTTAACGTGGACCCACTGGCCAGGCCAGTCAAACAAAAGATGCGGCAATTCGGTCCGGAGAAGGACAGGGCTATAAAGGAGGAGGTGGTAAAGCTGTCGGAAGCAGGGCACATAGTGGAGGTGCAGTTCCCGGAATGGCTTTCCAACGCTGTCATGGTAGCCAAGGAGTCAGGTTCGTGGAGGATGTGTATAGATTTTAGGGACCTCAATAAGGCGTGCCCTAAGGACCATTATCCGCTACCTAGGATCGACCAGTTGGTCGACTCCACCGCTGGATGTGAATTGTTGTCCATGATGGATGCTTATCAGGGCTACCACCAGATTCAGCTCTCCACGGAGGATATCCCTAGAGCCTGCTTCGTCGTATCATGTGGAACGTATGGGTATGTGAAGATGCCTTTCGGACTGAAGAACGCCGGAGCTACCTACCAGAGGATGGTGGATACAGTGTTCCAAGCACAGTTGGGTCGTAACATGGAGGCTTATGTGGATGATATGCTGGTCAAGAGCGTTGCAGCAATGGACCACCCTGCAGACCTGGAGGAGGTCTTTGGAGTAATCCGACGAAGTGGAATGAGGCTGAATCCCGCAAAATGCTCCTTTGGAGTGCAAACCGGAAAATTTCTAGGGTATATGGTTACTAGGCAAGGGATCGAGGTGAACCCCTCCAAGGTCAGGGCTGTTCGGGAAATGCAGTCCCCGAGAAACATAAAGGAAATCCAAAGGTTGAATGGACGTATTGCAGCTCTGAGCCGATTCATCTCAAAGTCAGCAAAACGGGGTCTCCCTTTCTTCAAAATATTGAGAAAGGGGTCGAAATTTGAATGGACGGAGGAGTGTGAGAAGGCCTTTCAGGAGCTGAAGGATCATCTCGCCACGTTGCCCCTGCTTACTAAGCCGGTGCAGGGAGAAGTGTTATACCTGTATTTCTCTGTCGGAGATACAACCCTGAGTTCGGTGCTTCTCAGGGAGGATGCAGGGGTGCAGCATCCTATCTATTATGTTAGTAAAATGATACAAGGACCGGAGGTGAGGTATTCCGAGATAGAAAAGTCAGCTCTGGCTGTTATGATCGCTGCTAGGAGGTTGAGGCCCTACTTTTTGTCCCACAGAGTTATTGTGAGGACAAACACTCAACTCCGACAAACACTCAGTCGTCCAGATCTGTCAGGGAGGATGGTGAAGTGGGCAGTGGAGCTGGGGGAATATGATGTGGAATTTGAGCCTAGGGTGGCCATCAAAGCTCAAGCTCTGGCCGACTTCATACAAGAAACAACTCGGGGTCCAGAGTTGGAATTATGGAAGGTATTTGTGGACGGATCGGTTTCCCAAGCGGGATGCGGTGCAGGGGTAGTGGTGATTTGCCCAGCAGGAGAGGAGCTCCAGTTTGCCGTGAGATTTGAGTTTCGAACCTCTAACAACGAGGCAGAATACGAGGCTTTAATCCAGGGGCTCACCATAGCTTCAGAGTTGGGAGCGCAAAGGGTGGTTGTCCATTCGGACTCACAATTGGTAGCCCAGCAGGTCCTGGGGACGTACGAGAGGTGAGGCGTGAAAATGATTCAGTACGCAGAGCTGGTGGAGAAAATGAAGGACAAGTTCACAGAGCTGAACATTATGCAAATCCCAAGGGAGGAGAACGGCAAAGCGGATGCGCTGGCCAAGATGGCGGGAGCGATGACTGAGGGGGCAAAGGGCAAGATCACCCTTGTCACACTGGAGAGAGGAACATTAGAGATGAACGTGGCTGCCGTGGAGGAGCAGGACGATTGGAGAACACCCATCGTACGATACCTCAGAACTGGGAGAAGTGAGGTGGGAGGACCACGAAGCTCGGTGTATGCTAGGTACTGTCTCATAGGCGATCAATTGTACAAAAGGTTGTTCGCTCAGCCGCATGCAAGGTGCTTGTCCAGAGAAGAAGGGAGTTACGTCCTCCGTGAACTCCATGAGGGCTGCGCTGGCAGCCACACCGGCCCACGGGATATTGTGAGAAGGGTCACCAGAGCTGGATATTACTGGCCCACAATGGTCCACGACGCAGAGGAGTTGATTCGAAGGTGTGACAAGTGCCAAAGGCATGGACCACTGATTCACACACCGGCGGAAGAAATGGGGGTTATGTATTCCCCGTGCCCTTTTGATAAATGGGGGATAGACATAGTTGGAAAATTTACTGCTGCTCCAGGGAGGAAGGTGTTTTTGATAGTTGCAGTGGATTACTTCACCAAATGGGTGGAGGCTGAGGCAGTGGCCAAAATTGAAGAGGATAATATCTTAAGGTTCTTGTGGAAAAATATATGCTGCAGGTATGGCATCCCGAGAATCCTTGTATCAGACAACGGAACCCAGTTCTGCGGATCGAAGGTGCAGGGTTGGTGCAAAGAGATGAAGATCAGACAGCGCTTCACGTCAGTGGCCCATCCTCAAGCAAATGGGCAAGTGGAAGTCACAAACCGTACACTGTTGGAGGGCATAAGGACTCGACTGGAGAAGGCCGGTGGAAAGTGGGCCGAGGAGCTGGATTCTGTCTTATGGTCTTATCGAACAGGCCCTAAAACCGTCACAGAAGAAACTCCCTTCAACTTGGTCTATGGAGCATCAGCGGTGATCCCGGCAGAGGTGGGGATAGAAACGCACCGCATAACAAATTATGACGAAGTCCAGAATGAGGTTCTAATGAGAGAGAACCTGGACATGCTGGAGGAGGTGAGAGAGAAGGCCAGAGTCAGAGCTGATAAATACAAGGGGCAAATACGTGCCGCTTACAATAAGAGAGTGAGGCCCAGAAGATTCGAAGTGGGGGACCTGGTGCTGAGGAGGGCGGATGCTCTCAAAGCAACAGGGAAGTTGGAACCTAATTGGGAGGGCCCATATATCATTGCCAAAGTGTTAGGAGGTGGAGCTTATGAGCTGCAGAACGAAGAAGGAAGGCCGGTGCTGAGGCCCTGGAACGTGAGTAACCTGAAAAAATACTATGTATAAGGGGGCACAGGGTGTTTTCATGTTTTTTATTAAGGTTGAGAAACCAAAGTTGTAAAATCTTTCAAGTTTAATGAAAGAGGGGGGTCCAAGTTATAAGGGCCTCTCCGTTGGAGGAAAGATATGAATGTGTTACTTGAACAGGAGAATAATCTTGAGGGGTGTTGGCTTATGAGCACTCCACAAGAGCTGAGTTCTCAGGGCATGGGGTTGTCCCAGCCCTGACTCAAAATGATGCAAGCCAAGGGTTCGAGAAAGAACCTCGCCCTTGGCCCCAGAGCTGAGTTCTCAGGGCATGGGGTTGTCCCAGCCCTGACTCAAAATGATGCAAGCCAAGGGTTCGAGAAAGAACCTCGCCCTTGGCCCCAGAGCTGAGTTCTCAGGGCATGGGGTTGTCCCAGCCCTGACTCAAAATGATGCAAGCCAAGGGTTCGAGAAAGAACCTCGCCCTTGGCCCCAGAGCTGAGTTCTCAGGGCATGGGGTTGTCCCAGCCCTGACTCAAAATGATGCAAGCCAAGGGTTCGAGAAAGAACCTCGCCCTGGTCCTGACAAGAATTCCCTTCAGATGCCCTGAAGAGAACTCAGAGGGAGAACGCTACACGTTCCGGTGTTTAGCAGCTCTGGAGTGAAGTCCAGCAAAAAAAAAAAAAAAAACAACATATACGCTAAGGCATTGCAAAAGGAAGTCGATTTCATTAAGATGTAAGAGATTTACAAAATGTACAAGCCCTGATCTATTACAAAATGAGAAAAAATACTAAGGCATTCAGGGCGAATCCTCAGCTTCTAAGCCTTCCTCCTCGACATCACCTCTGCTCTGATCAGCACCTGATGCCGGCGCTGGGACAGTTGAAGAGGATGGTCCCGTTGTCGACGGTGCAGGGGGAACAGAGGCATCTTCCGTTGCATTGAAGAGGTCAACGAAAGGTTCTTCTGCCTCCCTCAACGCTGCCGGCTCTACATCCTCGGCAGTCACCATGGATGCAGCGGCGCGGATGGCAGGGACCCACCAGGGAGCGGTAGCCGGTTGAGAGGGATCACCTTTGAAGCTGGCGAGGAGCTGCAGAGTTGGGGTTATCTTCGACAGCTCAAAGGGTAGCTCCCCTGCAAAGCCCTTGGCTTCGGCGTCAGCAGCAGCAGCGTTGAATCCAGCACGGATAAAGCCCCTCAGGAAGGGGGCCATATCTCGGATATAAGCAGAGCTGTTCCGATAATCTTCAATGAGCTTCTGCTGCAGCTCTTTCAAAAATGACTGGCCCAACTCGCTGGAGAGTTGGCGTCGGCGACACTCCTCGATCCCCTCAGCTCTGCCTCGAGATAAGGCTTCGGCTTCCCTCCCCCTCAGATTTCTTAGGGCCTCTCGGTGATTGGCCTCTGCAGCGGCGAGCTCGGTTTTCAGTGTCTCGTTCTCAGTAGTGAGAACGGTGTTGTGTCTTTGCAGCTCTGCCTGCTCAAGCTTCAGCACTGAGTAGTCTTCAGTGAGCCTGGTCAATTGCTCCTGAGACTTGTCAAAATCAACTCTGAGGTCTTTAAACGCTGAGGAGCTTGTGCGGCTTCTGTGACGGTCATAGCGGGCTAAGAACTGCATTAACAAGAGGAAGGTGAACGTTTTATAAAAGATGAGACACAGATGAATAAATAGAAGTCTAAAGCACCTGGACGAGGTGCTGATCCATGATCTCGTCATTGCGCTCGTCGCTGTCAGCGCTCATGGTCGCGTTGTCCTCCACCGTCGGGATCTCCTTCAGAAAGGTAGTGCACTGAGCCTTGGAGAGTGCCAGGAACCCTTTAGGCAAACTCAGGGTGTAATAGTCGTTCGCAGCTCTGCGAACGTCTCCCCTGCCTTTGCCACGATGCTTTTCCGCGGCCTTATCAGAGCTGCCAGACTTGCCCTGTTTGGACTTCTTGGAAGGAGGGAGATCAGCGCTGGAAGGGGCTGGTCTCTTCCCCTTATCCTTGGAGAGTGCCCGAGCGGTTGCAGCTGTGGAGGAGCCCGCACTCTTGCCTTTGGCAGTGCCCTTCTGTCCAGAGCGGGCGGGAGTGGAGGTCAGAGTTGCAGAGGGAAGAGTTGGATCCCGCTCGATGATCTGGACCGCGTCAGATGTATCATCTTCCGCTCCTCCAGAAGGCTGATCCTGAGCCTCAGCCCCCTCGTCTTCAGCCAGCAGAAAGTTGAAATCCATATCTGCGCACAGAAAATAAGTACTAAGAAGATAATACGGGAACAGAGCTGGGAATTATCAGGGCTGATATTTACCAGGGGCCGTAACAGGTTTGTCCTCATTCCCCAGCAGGCCAAACTTTGCTAGCACTGCATCGTCTCTGAGGAGGGATATTACGGGGAAGTGAGATCCTTTCCTCCTGACATGGGAGTTCAGTTTTCTCATGACTTCCCTGTCCTCCTCAGAGATGCAGGTGATGGAGGGACGAGAGTAGCGAGGTGTAGAGTTTACCCATTCGCAGGGGAAGGGCCAGCCAGCAAGGCGAGGGGTAACTACAGCCCAACGGGGTTTCCAATTCCCGTCACAGCTGGAGGGTTTTCCTACAAAGTGTGCAGGGCCACTAGGCCTAGAGCTGAAGTAGAAAAAGCCATTTCCCCCCTTCTTAAAATCATGACAGGACAGGAAGTAATCAGGGGTGCACTGACCTCCGTTGGCTCTCATCAAAATGAAGAAGGATATTAGAATTCTCAGAGATGAGGGGTTGATTTGACAAACGGGGATCCTAAGACGATTACACACCCCGACAATGAAGGAGTGAACAGGAAATCTCAGTGGGATCAACAAGCACCAACTATTTGACTCCGTTCGACTTCTCGGATCATTAAGTCTTCTATTTGACCCCAATTGACTTCTCGGATCAAAAAGTCTTCCGTCTGACCGAATTCGGCTTCACGGATCAACAAGTACCCCCAACTTGATCCGTTTGGTTTATCAAGTCACTAACTACGCACAATGTGACTCAATTCGGCTTCTAGGATCAATAAGCACCAACTATTTGACTTCGTTCGACTTCTCGGATCATTAAGTCTTCGATTTGACCCCAATTGACTTCTCGGATCAACAAGTCTTCCGTCTGACCGAATTCGGCTTCACGGATCAACAAGTACCTCCAACTTGATCCGTTTTGTTTATCGAGTCACTAACTACGCACAATGTGACTCAATTCAGCTTTTGGGATCAACAAGCACCAACTATTTGACTCCGTTCGACTTCTCGGATCATTAAGTCTTCTATTTTACCCCAATTGACTTCTCGGATCAACAAGTCTTCCGTCTGACCGAATTCGGCTTCACGAATCAACAAGTACCCCCAACTTGATCCGTTTGGTTTATCGAGTCACTAACTAAGCACAATGTAACTCAATTCGGCTTCTGGGATCAACAAGCACCAACTATTTGACTCCGTTCGACTTCTCGGATCATTAAGTCTTCTATTTGACCCCAATTGACTTCTCGGATCAACAAGTCTTCCGTCTGATCGAATTCGGCTTCACGGATCAACAAGTATCTTTAACTTGATCCGTTTGGTTTATCAAGTCACTAACTACGCACAATGTGACTCGATTCGGCTTCTGGGATCAACAAACACCAACTATTTGACTCCATTCGACTTCTCGGATCATTAAGTCTTCAGTTTGACCAAAATAGACTTCTCGGATCAACAAGTCTTCCGTTGGACCGAATTCGGCTTCACGGATCAACAAGTACCCTCAACTTGATCCGTTTGGTTTTTCGAGTCACTAACTACGCACAATGTGACTCAATTCGACTTTTGGGATCAACAAGCACCAACTATTTGACTCCGTTCGACTTCTCGGATCATTAAGTCTTCTATTTGACCCCAATTTACTTCTCGGATCAACAAGTCTTCCGTCTGACCGAATTCGGCTTCACAGATGAACAAGTACCCGCAAGTTGATCCGTTTGGTTTATCGAGTCACTAACTACGCACAATGTGACTCAATTCGGCTTCTAGGATCAACAAGCACCAACTATTTGACTCAGTTCGACTTCTCGGATCATTAAGTCTTCTATTTAACCCCAATTGACTTCTCGGATGCATCTACGTGAGCTCTCCAGAGAGCCATGGAGGGAGGAGAAAGCCAGTTTGGTCGCTCATCAGGGCCGGAGATGTCAAAGAGAAATTTGCGGTGCAGGGCATGGTGGTCCCTAAGGAAAGTCATATCCTCCTCGGAAAAAGTGGAGGCCCTAGTTACTAAGTCCCAATCTTGTCTCTGCGCAGCAAGAACATTATGTATGTGCCTACTACGGCGAAGGGGAATCCCCTCATCAGTATCAGAGCTGGAGGACGGGGCATCTACAGGGGTATCTGTGGAGGTATATGGGACTAAGGCATGGGAGCTCGTTTCAGCTCTGGAAGGGTGCAGGGGGGAGGAGCTTTGACCTAACGCTCCCCCCAGCGATGCAGAGAGGGTTGTTTCGCTACCAGAAGAGCCAGAAGCAGAAGCAGAGGATTGCTCCGCAGACTCCTGCTCTGAATGAATGCGAGAGGAAGAATCCTCAGAGGTGGATGAAGATTTGGATGAAGACATGAGTTTTCAAAAAGAAAATTCCCGGAAAAAGAATAGGGTATGGAGAATAAACGCGAAATCCAGGAAGAGAGAGAGAATACCTGGATAGTTTGGAAGAAAAACAAAGATCGAAAGAAGAAGTAGCTTGAAGATCGCCGGAAACCTCTGAAAGCACCTGAAGATCGCCGGAAGTAAACAGTGAAGGAGGGTAAAAGTTTGTAAAGTGAGGCAAGTGAGGGTATTTATAGGAGGGGTAAAACCCTAAAAAATAACCGACTATGCCAGAGCTCGACACGTGTACGGGTCACGATCAGCGGAAGCCCAAAGGGCAGGACACGTGGACTGCTGAGATCACTCCTTCACAAGTTTGAAAAATTATGAGCGGGAAAAAATTAGTAAAGGAATGGAACCATATCTCCTCAGTCCAGCATCTCTTCTCCAGAGCTGAGGAGAGACCTACTCTGAATTAGTTTGCTCCCATACTATCCAGAGTAGGGGGGAGGAGTTGATAGGGGAGAAATATACTTTACCCTTGCACGGGAGTTGGGCCACTGAGGATATGGGTCAAGGACGGTGCTCCTGACCCGAGGACTTGAGATCTCGCCAGCTCTGGTGCCTCGGGAGAACAACAGAGCTGTGTCACCCCTGCAGGGCTAAGTCTCAGGGCCGAGCCGGTATGGTTCGGCCCTGCAGGGTTGAACCTTTGTGTCGTGACTGTTGTTGGTATCATCTCTGAAGGGCTGGTCCGGTAGCGATTCAGCTCTGATGATCCCTTAATTGGGTCATTGGCCTTGAACGGGAAGATTCAATGTGACCCTCCAGGTGCACCAGTGAGAAGTGCTGAAACAGGACCGGAGCTCTGTAGATGGAGGGGCCTGCATTGGTTACTTGGGGACCAAGATATGCACCCCTCTAACTCCGACAACAAGTACAGACAACTATGAGTCATGCTGAAAAAGTACTGTACCCTCTGACACCGCCGCCGGGTACAGAGGGACAGTTGTCACGATTTTATTGGGCCGCCCAATATGACATTTTTGCCCATTTACCCCAGTAAACCTCAAGTATAAATAGGGGTTCATTCATCCTCAAAAAGGGGAACACACTCTTAACTCACTATTCTTCTTGCTTGAATATCAATCTTCAAGTAGAGCACTGACTTGATCGTCGGAGGGTTTTCGCCGGGGCAACTCCCGGCTCTGTTTTGTAGGCACGTGGAAGAAGCAGCAGAGGAGAGGGAATTTGCACCTAACTCACGGATTCTTTTTGGAATCATTCACAGGTGCTCCATTGAATATTCAAACACCGTTGAGAGGTGAATTACAAACCACCTCTATCAATGTGCGTCGCATATGACCAAATAGAATCAGAGCTTCTTCATCACATCGTACTTTTTCATCGCCTCGGGTTCATGAAACTCCACCAATCGAATCAAAGCTGCAAGTTTTATACGAATCTCAGTAGAAGAAAACTAGATTAACAGTAAATCATTGAGACGAAACTCAGTCAGAGCTGCAAGTTTTGAAACGAATCTCAGCATAAGAAGAAAACTAGATTTTAACAGTAAATCAATGAGACGAAAACTCAATCAAAGCTGCAAGTCTTCTAACGAATCTCAGAAGAAGAAGAAGAAGAAACTCGATTTTAACAGTAAATCGATGAGACAAAACTCCGCCGATGGAATCAGATATGCAAGTTTTTAATCGACTCCCGGAAGAAGAAGAAACTCGATTTTAACAGTAAATCAATGAAAAGATGGAATCAGAGCTGCAAAGTTTTTAAAATCCCAAAAGATCCATGTGATTACACAACTGTGCTGGGGAGATGCAAGAGAGAAGCTTTGTGAAGTTGTTGAAAATTTGAAGTTGGATTCTTTGATTATGGTTACAACATAAGTGGTCAGGATGAAGTCAGTTGCTGTAAATCGCGATTTGAGAGAATTCTGATGTCAACGTGGTCTCTGGAGTGCCACATCATCCTTTTTTTTATACATCAGTCTGTGACCAGAATTAGCGGCTACAATCAATCGCAGGACATTTTTAACATTTTTTTATAAGTTATGAGACATTTTAAAAAAGAGCCAAACTTAAGACTATTTTTTCTTAAATATGACAAGTTTACGGGATATTCTACCAATATTCGCTAAATATTAATATTTTTTCTGGAATGATACATTTACACACAATATGTAATATCTTTAGGCATAAATACTAATACGTCTTAATAAAAATTGTCCATGATCGAATTACACGGATTTAAAATTCGTACAAAGAGAAGTATTCTTACACAACCTCTTACACACAACACATCATATCATTTTTATAACTAAATAATATATCTTACACTACAATTACTTCCAGGGCCACACAAACAAACATCACATTTTTTCTTCTCCAATCACTTTACCCCTAGCCCCAAGCAAACATTTACTCACTAAAAATACCGAGAAATTGGAGGGAAAGAAAATAAAATTAAGGTCATTAATGTAATAGATCATATTTATGGGGGCCAAACTCCAATTTATCCTAAAACGGATAAGATGCAAAAACGGCTCTCCATCGCTCATTTGAAATCTCTAATTACTCTAAACTTACCTCTGATCACATACCGTAAGTGACAGCCCAATCACAACGCACAACATCCAGTAATTTGCTCACACGTGGCCAAGCCACAGTCCCCCATGGTTGGATAATAAAAGCTCCAAATACAGAAAGCAAAACCAGAAAAATGGCGGCACACTCGATTCTCGCCACTAATTCAATTCCCAGGATTTTGTCGGAAGAAAAATCTGAATTGTGTAAAATAAAAAAAAGGGATTTCATCAAGAGAAACCCTAATTCGAATTTGGCGAAATTGGGTGTACATATTGGTAGGAAGAGTTCGACGAGATTATTTGGTGGGCTGACGGAAGTGGAGCCGGACCTCAACGAAGATCCGAAGGACAGATGGGCTACAAATGGAATTGATGAGGTATCAATTCGTAATCTTTAGTTATTAGTAGAGATGGCAAAATCGATCGGACCCGATTATATGAGTTTTTGGAGGGCGTTTGTAAATGTTTAAATAAGTATTTTAGCTTAAAAGAAGTTAAAAAGTGTTTGCTAATCAGAGCTTCTGCTTAAGTTTAGGAAGTGTTTGCAAACAAATGCAATTTTAGAAATTAATTTTTGTGGTAAAATTAGAATTTTGTAATGTTTAAAAATAAAGTCATTTTGAGAATCTGCTTTTGAGATGGATATTCTTAGCTTCTCAAAATTAACTTTTAATTACATTTAGAAAGTAAATTTAACGAGCAAATATAACATTGCAAATACAACCTTCAATTAGAAGTGCTTCTCAAAAGTAATGTAAATAATTTAATTGTGTTTGCAAACACCTTATTAAGCTAACTTGGGTAAAAAGCTATTAGATAAAAATTATTACTTTATAAAATTACTTATTTTAATAATCCTTTTTATAAATAGAAGCAATTGCAAACACCTTCTTAATTCAAAATACCAAAACTGACTCGAAGGATTAGTAACTCGGCATACCACGGGCAAAACTTGACAATCTTATTGTATTTTAGTGGGTCTGGGCTAGATTGAGCTCACCAATTTTTTTATTCAACTTAGCCCATGTTGAGTCTGGGCCAAACAACGTAGGCCGGGCCAAAATATGATACCCCATCCAGTCAATTTTCCTAAAATTCACTTTACTTTATCGAGCATGCATGCAGCATCATTGGTCCATTAGGTCAAGCAAGATGAATCGATAATACTTCATGGTACAATTTTGATTGTTAAGTCTGCCTAAAATGTCAGGCAGGCCAAATTAATTTTAGCACTTCTAGTAATTTAGCATGTCATCAAATCAAGCTGCTTGTGGGTTGTTTTGAGTTTGATTCAATTAGAATTTTGTTGAGCTCGTTTAATAGGGTTCGTTTAAATAAACAAATCAAACTCGAATTTGACTAATATTCCGTTTGTTAACTCGTGAACGTTTATTAGTAGCTCGTGCGCTAGTGAAAATTTGACACTTTGTTATTTTCATAATCTTACCTATGATTAACATAAATATCTACCTAAATTTATTTGTTTTACTTTAAGAACTTTTAGTTAGCTTTAATAAATTAATGATTCAATTTTTTATTTATATGTAGATTAGGCTCGAGTAAGTATACGAGTCGTAGATGAATTTGGCTCGAAATTAGCTTGAAACTAAACAAATTAAGCTCAAATTATCAAAATTTTGATTCGCCTCGATCCAATTACATCTCTATTCGTAGTTTCAATATTTATTTTTTTTATTTTCTGTGTTTTGCAGGCTGATTATATTTATGGAGAGTATGATGGGCATCACACATACTTTGAAAGCGATGAAAAAGGTATATTTAATTTTATATTTTTCTTTGAATCACTGTGGTTTGTTCCAGTTTGAATTATTGGAAAAAGTATAATTTGAAGTGCGTGTGGAAAATCTAGACGTGAAAAATTTAGCTGCACAAATTTTAAATTTATGTTTATTTTGAGAAAAAAATATAATAAAATTGATAAAATTATCAAGTGAAGATTAAAAAGTGATCAAAATGTATTAAAAATTAAGACAATATTTAAATTAAGTCGCTACAACCCTAATCCGAACAGGAAAATCCTTAAACAAACATAATAGATGCTTGTGATTTGAAGTTTGAATATCTTTTAAATCCTGTAGCACATTATGTTAACCTCTTCCTCTTCCAATTCTATTTGGTTTGCCGGTCTTGTCATTGACTCATTGTTGTGCTACAAGTGTAAGAAAGGAGTAATTATATCTTGTGAGACGATTGTCGTAGAACTGTATGGATAATTTTTAATTAGTTTTCAACCAGTATCAACCAATATCCGTTGATGTGAAATGTAAAATAAGAACGTCTATTTATAGATTTTTAGGCATCATTTCATAAATTTGTGCACCTTTCGAATTGATCAAGCACAATTTGTATCTTTTTACGAACATTTATGTCATTTCGTACGCATGCCTATTCTAATTGAACATATGTAACTTTTCGCTAATTTTTTTCATTTAAAAGATACTTCTCAATTTATGACCAGCATCATTTTGGGGATCAATTGCTGAAGACTATGCAGCAATCGGACCTCCTACAGGATTCCAAGGTATCAAACTTATGCTAACAACTTTCACTACAACCTTATCGTAACACAGTCATATGTCGAGATGGAGTCAAGATGTCAAGATTTCGCATCATCTTTAGTTATTGGAACGGAATTTAAAAAACAAAAAATTTTAAAATGAAAATTGAAAAAATTAAAAATTATGGAACGAAAGGTAATTTTAGCCCTAAAATCTCATCTACTAATTAATTGCGTTCGATCAGGTCTCATTTCGTGGCTGTTCCTTCCTGCCATTGCTGCTGGCATGTACTTCAACGCCCCGGTACTGAAATTCCCGATGCATCTTTTTATCTCAAACTATCTGAACAGTCAAAATAATCGTTAGTAAACCATTTTAATTGGATCATCAAAAGACAGCTATACATATTAAACTATGCTTCGTTTCACGCATGCATGCAGGGAGAGTACCTTTACATCGGTGCAGCTATTTTCACGGTGGTGTTCTGCGTAATCGAGATGGACAAGCCAAGTGAGCCGCACAATTTTGAGCCACAGATATACAACATGGAGCGCGGGGCGCGCGACAAGTTGATATCCGATTATAACACGATGGACATCTGGGATTTCAATGAGAAATATGGAGAATTATGGGATTTCACAGTACAGAACGATGACATCATGAAGAGATAAATGGTACGTAGAACCCCAGATTCAAAGAGTATGATCCAGTAATATTAATTCTGAGTTTTCGTGCAAATGTATAGCTTTATGAAAATTGGAATGATCAAAGTATATATTTCAATAGGTTCAGATGCTGTCGAAATATCCAATTCCTATAGTACTTTATCTGATGCATTTTCTATTAGAGGCTACATTTAAGGATACAAAATTCGATATTTACGAAAATATTAATATTTTATTTTTACCAAAATTTTGGTGAAATATTGATATCAATGGAAATATTAGTGCAGTTTTTTTTAATAAAAAAAACCAAAAAAAAAAAATTAAAAATCTGAATATTTAAGGTGATATTTTACGAATTATTATGACTAAGTTAATGCACATGTGAGGGTTAATTTTGATACACATGAAAATATATACTACTAATTTATAAATATTAAATTATATAAATGTTGATTGACAATATGATATATATTGTGAATTTTTTTCATGCAATATTACTACATGCTAATAGCAAAACGATGACCTATGTGGTTTAAATGGAACAAATGCTCCATTTTTGAGTTTCCCTTTAACCTTTAGCTTCCATTTTATGTTGTTTTTCGGTGATATTTTCCGGGACTTAATTACTCGATTAACAAGATGATAAATAATATATACAAGATCACAATTAGTATTTCAACACTAAAATATGTATTTGTTATTAAATGTTATGAAACCACAAAATCTATGAAACAAACACAATTAATGCATTTCAAGTGAGTTACATCAACACTATAAAACCATCCAAAAGTATCCGATAATTTTGCCGAAATGTCGGCGAAATTACAACAATTGTGCACGGTCTCCACCGAAATTGAAATTTTACAAAAAAATTGTTGAAATTTTAACTGAAGTTTATGACACCCCTCATTTCATTTCAGGACCTTCATAAAATCAAAACTTCAGTAACATTTGGTCGCAATTTTCGGAATTTTTTATCTCTTGTTACACTTTAATCATTAAACTAAGGGTCCGCTTAGTTGGAGGGTTTAGGGGTTGAAATGAATGAGGATTCATTATCATTGATGGGTGCTTGGTACATAATAAATAAGTTAATCATTACCTCATTTTATTAACAATTTCCCTCATTTCATTTCACAATATAATTGATCTCTCATTCATACACATTGTCATTGTCATTGATGATTTGCAACCAAGCGGGCCCTAAACATCTTATACACCGTAGATTTACATTAGAATACAAGTTTTGAAGAAATATATTACCTTTGAGCCGAATGCATTTTCTCGAAACAAGTAATATTTTTTAATAGAAACATTAATATTATATCAATATGATACATTTTTTTAACAAGTAATATCTTTCAACTTAAACATTAATATATTTTTATAATCGCAACCCAAATTATCCCGATCTTAGTACAAGAGAACTGGTATTGAATAAGTAAATGACGATTGGATATAGTACCCCATATACTATTTGAGAAACAAAGTTGACATGCCTCAAATATCTGGTTCTCTACAGTTTTATTAGCCAACAGTATTTCAAAATCGTCATATTACTTCAATTCTATACAATCAAGTTCAAGTCAATGGTGCCACGTCATTTTATTATTATACTCACATAAATAAATCGTAGTTTTGTCATTTTTATCACTTTCATTGTTAAAGGCAAAAAAAAGGAAAGAACTTGTGAAAAATCCAAACTCTTCACAACCGAACAAATATGTACGTCAATTAATAATCGAGATTTGTTGCAAATTTAAATTTGCAACCAAATAATGATTTTAAAAAATAATACAACAAAGTATTAAATTGCCCGTACTTAGGAATAACTAGTAAATGCTCCCGTGCGATGCACGGGCTATTTTTTTTAAGAGTAAATCAATATTAATATGAACAATACCTTTTATTAAAAATGCATTTTTATTTGATAATATATAACAAAAAAAGAAATGGTTAAAATTTGTTACAAATAAAACTTTTGTGTTCTTTTGTTGTTATTCATTCCTTGTCTCTTACTCCAGAAAATCAAAATTTTCCACTAATAAAAATACATTTTAATTTTTCCACGAATTTCTTCCTCGTATTTTATTCCAAGAATTTTTTTTTTTTTAATTTCATCCGTTTATTTAGCTTCTCTTGTCTATATCAAAACATTCATATTAAATTATAATAAATTTGAATAGATCACACTGATTGATAATAATAAATACAGTGAACATACATAATCCAGAATCCGATATGATTGAACAGATTGAGAAACAAAAAGTTTCAAATCTAATATCAATTAATAGGATTGAGAAACAAATAATCTTAAGGATTATTCTTATATAAAATATTTTATAAGTTTACGTACAAATTTTTTTTTTATTAGAAACAAAAAAAAAAAAAAAAAGAATTAAGGATTATTCTTATATAAAATATTTTATTAGTTTACCTACAAAATATCCTCTATTAGAAATAAATTTTAAGAAAGACATAGAAAATATAATTTTATTTGAGGATGAATTGAATTTTCATAGTTCATATGATGAGCTGATTCATATAAATAGAGTTGAATTTGGATTTAGAATTTTCAAAGACATAGATGACCTCAAATCTTTCAATTAGCTCATTAATACAAATAAAGTTGGATTTTGATTTAGAAAAATTAATGAACTAAACTAATAAAATACTTTATATATGAATAATCATTAAGAAAATATATTATTTTCTCAATCTTATTAAATTGTATTGCAATTCTGGATTATTTATCTTCGTTGTTTGTTTATTATTGTTAATCAGTATGATCTATTCCAAAATTATTATAATTTAATATTAAGATTTTGGGAGAGAGATGAGAGAAGAAAAAACCCGAATGAAATTAAGTACTTTCGGATTGTAAATTGTCAATTTAAATTTATTTTTTAAAAAATGAACATTCTAAATTTCTATTAATTTAGAAATATTTCACCATTTGAAATAAGTTTGTTCTAAGATAAATTATTTTGTATTTTTCTGATCGTAATTTAAAATTAATTTTCCTATAGTTGTAAGGTTCATCTGGTAGTCCCCACATAGGCTATGTACGCAGGCTATGTACACTCTGACTAAACCCACATAGGCTATGTACGCAGGCTATGTACACTCTGACTAAACGAACCCTTACTGCCCACAACATATTTTTTTCTGGAGTAAGTTCATCATGTTGAATCTGGAGTAAGTTCATCAACCATGTTGAATACCGGAGCCATTGTTTCTGTATCAACTGACTTTGAAACTAAAATCTTGTGTGTGACAGATATGGATGAAGGGGTCCAGATATTTATAGCCTATTTAAAACCCTAGTATACACGCGTCTGTAACTACGTTCTGTTAAACATACCAACATATTTTACTGATTATATAATTCCTGAAATCTCTCAACTACATTTTAAATAATAAATTTAAAAAAAATCATTAGTTTATCTTTCTCTTTTTTTTTTTGACCGGAAATATAGATCTTATAATGTTTCAATAATACCGTACAAATTATTAAAAAAGATATATGGCGTTTTTATATTCTATGTAAATATTCTTTGATTTATAAATTGAAATATATTTTTAATCCGTGATTATATCCACATTAGTTATTTAAAAATTATTTATATTTATTTCATAAATAAAAAATAGATATAATATTCTTTAAAAATATAGAATACATATATATACAATTTATTCAATTCCTCAAATATCTCAATTACATATCTAAATTTTATAATATGTTTTTATTATATCTGTACTAATGAAATAATTTTAAATTGATTTTATAAGTTGTATTATATACATGCATTGAATATGTGGCAAACATTTTCTTTTTAAACAACAGGCTCGTCTTAGTATACACACATCTAAATATTCACTCTGTTAAACATTAATTTAAAAAATCGGGAGTCCATATATTTATTTAAAGTTTATTTTAAATTCTAAAACTCTAATATACACATGTCTAAATATTTATTCTGTTGATTAAATTAGTCGAAATAGTATATTTCAACGAATGTATAATTCCTGAAATATCTCAACTACATTTTACACTATATATTAAAATAAATTACATGTCTATTCTTTTGTTATATTTAGTTCGGATATTTAAATATTCTAATATTCAATTATATTTTACCCTTTGATTTTAGATATGTATTGCCTTTTTTTATCCTAACTATATATATATATATATATATATATATATATATATATATATATTCTTTTATTTATAAATTGTATTATATAACTGTAAATTTTAAATAGATATGATGTATTTTAAAATTCTAAAAAACATATCTGTAACATATTTTTTAATTTCGAAAACATCTCAACAACATGAACAATTCAAAATTAAATATATACCATGTTGATATGATTTGGACTGGATATTTAGATAAAAGTAAATTAATATATGGCCTTTTCAACTCCACGCAATTTTCAATAGAAATATTTTGATTTATAAATATATATTTCTACGTTTTTTTTCTTTTTAGAATATCTTAACCAAAAAACGCTTTTGCCGAGATATTTTAATTTATATATATTTCAATGATTTTATATTACTTACTAAAACATTATCAGAATTGTGAATAATGTCGATTCAATTGAAGTTGATACATGGATTTATTTAAATAAAAATTATAAAATTGAAATCTACTACTACAATAAAATCAGATTTGGTCTTCAACATCAGCGGATCCTCGAATATTTAGCGAATCTCTAACCTTTTTCTAATATTCTTCGCGGATTGGCTGTATACATGTAATAAACCAAATTGTTATTTTCTTAGAAAAATATATTGAAAATAATTTAAATAATCCACATAACAGGAAAAAAATAAATCTAAACTTTTTATATGATTACATATTACCGTATAAAAAGATGATGGTAGGTAAATTTGATTTTTGCAATCTTCAAAGCTATTTTCGCTAGAATCATAATTCAGTGTTGCTAATTTTTTCTTATCTTTATTTGCAGGTCGTCCCTTTGGAGCATCCATTATGGTGAAGTATCTATCAAAGTTGACACATAATAATTAAGGAATGTCAGAATAATAGAAATTTGCATCCACAAATGTGAATCCAAAAAACTGTAATAGTTACAAAGCTAAGAAATTGCAAAATGAATAAGAAATAGAATTACTCATAAAAATCAAATATGAATCAAATAAACTGAAAAATGAATAAAAAAATATAATTACTCAACAAAATCAAATATGAATCAAATAAACTGAAATAGTGGCGAAATAAAGAAATTGCGAAATAAATAAAAAATAAAAATACCCAGCTGCAAATGTGATTCTCATTTACGTGATTCTCATTTACTGAAGACACTGTATTTATAGGAGGAAATATGTTATCAGGTAAGGATTTTTTTAAATTTCAAATTTCAAAATTTTAAATAATATAACGAAATCTGTTTTAAATATCTTTACAGATTTATTGTTGCTGATTTTTTGCCAGATCTCAAAATATAACATGGGATAATTTAAAATTCAAAATTCGAAATTCAAATTCACTTATATTCTTAGTAACTAAATAATTAGGCGGGAAAAATCTTAACTTACTAATTCTGGATGATTTGGCTTATTATATATATAGAGATAAATTACCCAAACCTCATATCCAAGTCTTAATCCTATCCAAAAAATAAAATTTATCTTGATTACACGGAATCAATTAGGTGTGACTGTCACATACAAGACCCACTCAAAAATAAAAGCTAAAGTTAATTATTATGTAATTGTAATAATATAATATCTTTATAACAATGATACACTTGATCATATATGGTTGTAAAAATTAAACTCCTAATTAAGGGGAGATAGGTGAGATTTGAAGATTTATGTGATTCCATCTTATTTATAAAAGTTAGACCAAAATGTACATAATTCAAACATATTTGTTTTGTTTAGGGGGGGAATATATATAATTTATTACTCCTACAACTAGAAGGCAAACACTTCATAGAGTCAAAATAATTTTCTTTGGAGAGTTGAACCATAGTCAATATACTCTCCTTTTGAATATTTAACCAAATTAGAGCATGGCACGTGCAACAACCAATGGAAAATTCAGCCTTGTCATATTTATATTCTTCTTTCTCATTTTAATTGTATGAATTTGAGTATGTTTGTGCAAGGATGTAATAACAATGGATTAAAAGAAAATTTCATTCATAATTCTACTTTCATCTACAAAATCTTAAGTACATTTTTTTTCATTTTCTAATCAATCAATTAATCATTATTTACATTGATTTTTTAAATATAACAATTTTGTTATATAATATTGTACTACTCAATATACTATGTACCTCCACATGAATATGACTATAATAGTAAATGAGCTGAAAAAAATTACTATATATATAAAGGTGAATTATATATTTAAGATATCCAAAAAATATTTAGAGTGGATGGAATATCTATCATAAATTTTATATAGAAAAAATTCTTTCTAGAAAAGCAAAGGAAGAAAAAAAGCTTGACTCTAGTGCAACTTGAACTAGTCAAACAAAAGAACAAATGTAAGAAGATAAAGGTTGACTATGAATTTCCATCATGTGGGACCCACTCAAATGAAAATCACAAATTGACATTATTGTTATTAGTTTTATTTTTATTTTTGAAAAACAAAACCAGATTAGTTCAGACTTAAGAAGAAAGAATCGAAGGCATCTTGACATGAAACTCACAGTTTTCAAGAATGAAAACCAAATCAAACTTCCCTCTAATTTCCCTCTCCTTCATCATCATCATCATCTTCTGCCATAACCAAAACCTCCCCAAGGTACAAGCCCAGCCAAGCAGAATAGGGTACAACTGCACAGCCAACCAATCCACAACCTCCTGCAACACCTACGCCTTCTACAGAGCCACCGCCCCCGATTTCCTCGACCTCGCCGCCGTCGGCGACCTCTTCTCCGTCAGCCGCCGCATGATATCAAACCCTAGCAACATTTCCTTCCCAAATTCCACCCTCCTCCCTGACCAACACCTCCTAATCCCCATCCAATGCTCCTGCAACACCGTAAACAGCTCAATCACCATCTCCTACGCCGCCGTAAACTACACCATCGCAAGCGGCGACACTTTCTACTTACTCTCCACCGGAAAGTTCCAGAACCTCACCACTTACCAGTCCGTTGAAGTTGTGAATCCGAGCTTCGAACCGACGCGGTTAGACATAGGCGACGTCGTCGTTTTCCCGATCTTCTGCAAATGCCCTAATTCATCGCAGGTAAGGAACCGGATCAATTACCTTATCAGCTACGTTTTCCAGCCGTCAGATAGTATGAACACCGTCGCATCGATGTTTGAAACCACAGAGGAATCCATAATTCAAATCAACGGTAACAATATTCGACCTCTGGATACTGTTTTCGTTCCAGTTTCTCGAATTCCGAATATTACGCAGCCGGTGGTTCCGTTTCCTTCTCCGGCGAGGGAGGAGAAACACGGCGCGGTGATCGGGTTAGGGATTGGATTGGGGATTTGTGCGTTGATGCTGTTCTTAATTAGTGGATTGTGGTATTACAGAGAGGGGGTGTTGAAGAGGAAAGGGGGTGATGAGGAAATGCAGAAAGGGGGGCAAAAGGGCAATGGAATGGTGAAAGCTGAACAGGTGAATTTAATGGCGGATGTATCAGGGTGTTTGGATAAGTATAAAGTGTTTGGTATAGAGGAATTGAGAGGGGCTACTGATGGATTTGATGATAGGTGGATTATTCAAGGGTCTGTGTATAAAGGGAGCATTGATGGAGAATTGTATGCTATCAAGAAGATGAAGTGGAATGCCTACGAGGAACTCAAGATCTTGCAAAAGGTAATTTTGCTTAAAATAATTATTACCAAAGAAAAATATACTTACTTTGTCCCGACTTAATTTGCTTACTTGCCTTTTTTTTTTTGTCTCAAATATTTTTTCAGCTCAAAAATAAAAAATTCTCTCATAATCTCCACTCTTAATCTATACCTTTAAAAAAGTTAAAAGATTCCAAAAAATCTACAAAGTAGTATCATTCTAGCAAAAAAATCACGTTTGTCCAAATTATTTGTGGACGTATCAAATAAATCTCTCTAAAATAGCTTTCTTTATTTCATTTCTTCCAATTTTACTCGAATCTATTATAACATGGGAAAGATAAATTACATAGTATTCTTTTTTTACATTCCAAAAATTTTTATTTTCTCCCACAAAATCTAAAATAACAAGTATTTAGGTTTAATGAAGTATATAGATTGCATTTATTCATTGTCTATTAGTAGAGGTTGCAATTCAGACAACCAAGATCGAGCTGACCCAAAATTTCGCCGAGCCCTATAATATTGAGTCAAGCCATTGTTTTCTATAATTCAATTCACCTAAAATTTTGGACAGGTCTGGATTGACCACCTCTATGCATTTGAATGTGCATAGAATGCACCGACTAATAAATACTTAAGGGGTGTTTGGTTTAAGATTAAGTGGGTTGTAGAAAATCTTGTTATTGAAATTCTAAAATTTAGAAATAAATAGTAAAAATGTATGTTTGTTTTGAGATTGTAATATTATATTGTCGGTAATATAATATTATAGATATGTTTTATATGATAAGATTGTATTAGGAGAAATCTGAATTTAAATCATAAGATAAACAAGAATTGAGTATTTTAACATTCGAAATCTATTCGTGCTGATGAGGTAGAGTAGCAACACGGTCCGACATATTCGCTAGACCGCGCTATATTTTTCTGGGCCGGTATGGAATGAGGACAATATGGCCCGGCCCGATTGGCTAGCTTAGTGTGCTTGTCTAGACATAAGACAAAATGCTTGCTCTATCTTTTCATACGAAATAAAAATGTCAACCTCCAACAATTACAGGACCAGATGCAAGTTACCTTATTCATCCAACAGGGATTAAGTGATGCATAATGATGTATCTGCTGTGAGAAAATGCACGGTTTAGTGTGTGTCATTTTCATGATGTTTTTAGGAAGACATATAATTAATCATCCACTATTAAATAATGCTTTGCTGAAGTGTTGTGTCTTAATCTAGTTTGGAATCATATGACTTAAGAATACAATTTGGCTTATTGTATTGTAGGAAAAGGACAATAGTGTTGTCACCTGCTGTCCTTTGAATTTTGTTTAGGAACCTAGTGCAGCCTATGTAGATTAATATTTCCTAATTAAAAAACTTATCTTTTTTATTGGATGATTCCACCTGCAAAAGGGTACATCCAAAGAAGATTATTGGTAGTTCATATGTCAAGATTTAATCACTTCTTTAATATGAACTCTTTATTCTTATTAGATTTCAATATCAATTGTCTGAAAAATTCAATACAGATTTTTAAGACACTAATATTTAGTTTATGTTTACTAGCTTCTAATGTTTTTCTTTTGCTTTAGGTTGTGTTTGGATAGGGTTTAAGTGCGTCCGGGGAACTCCAGACTTTAAGATTTTGAGACTGTTAAATATTGATAAATAGTGAAATTATAATTTTTATATGAAATTATGTGGGGCCAGGATTATATTTTGTGTTGTGTTTTAATATTATGTTTGGAAGAGATATGTTGGGAAATGAAAAAGTAGAGAAATAAAGAGTGGAGAGAGTGGAGTTGTTAAAAATGAAAATGCAGATGAATAATTGATTGTAGATATAATAATACAGTAAAATTTCAATGGACTAAGCCCGAAACAAATATAGTCGAAATCTCGAACCCGTCCTAGGATATCTTGAAACAAACAAGCCCTTTAAGTTTACTTGGGGAAAATCCATGAGTTAAGGATAGTTTGCTTGTTTTCTTATTACATTCAGTTCCTTCTTGTCCTGAAATAATATTAATCTGATAATTCTGCATCAAAATCAACTCTAAAACTCTTAATCTCAAATAGTCTGTTCTAGCATCTTGAGTATGCATTGTTTTCTGTGTGATGGTAATACGAAAATAGAAGATGAAACACTACCACTCGGAACACAGGATCTCGTGTAAATCTTGATGCGCATCTTTCGCATGATTCTTGAATTGTAGGTGAACCATGGAAACCTAGTGAGGCTAGAAGGCTTCTGCATAGATCCTGAGGAAGCAAACTGCTACCTCGTCTACGAATTCGTCCAAAACGGCTCCCTCTACTCCTGTCTCCACGAAAACAAATCCGAAAAGCTAAGCTGGAAAACCCGGCTAAGAATCGCCATTGACGTCGCCAACGGCCTCCAGTACATCCACGAGCACACACGGCCCAAAGTCGTCCACAAAGACATCAAAACCAGCAACATCCTCTTGGACTCGAACATGCGTGCCAAGATTGCCAACTTTGGGCTAGCCAAATCGGGCTGCAATGCCATCACAATGCACATTGTGGGCACACAAGGGTACATAGCCCCGGAGTATTTATCCGATGGGGTTGTCTCGACTAAGATGGACGTGTTTTCATTCGGGGTAGTGTTGCTTGAGCTGATATCAGGGAGAGAGGCGATTGATGAGAAAGGAGAGGTTCTTTGGGCCAGTGCAGGAGGGGTTTTGGAGGGGAGCGAGGAGAGGAGGACGAGGAAAGTGAGAGAGTGGATGGACGAGTGTTTGATGAGGGAATCGTGCACGATGGAGAGTGTTATGAGCATGATGGCAGTTGCGGTGGCTTGTCTGAACAGGGACCCGGCAAGGCGGCCGAGCATGGTGGAGATTGTGTATGCTTTGTCTAAGAGTGATGATTTGTTCTTTGATGTGTCTGAGGATGGATTGTCGCCTAGACAAGTGGTTGCAAGGTAGGAGTTGAAGAGGATTCATCTGTAGTGACAAAATTTTGTGTATCGAGTTTAGAGCATGAGATGTGGAGTTTTATAGCCTTAGTAGAACATTTATGTTATCCCTCTATGCCAAGAATATATGCAAATGAGTTTGTATTTAAATAAAGGTAATATGCATTTTTAGGTCTTTTAATTATGGATAAATATTTGTACTCCTATGTTTTCAATTATGAAAATATTTGTTCCGCTCTCTTAATTATTGACAGATGTATATAAAGGTCCCTTAATTATCAAAATGTTTGTTCAGGTCATTGAACTATTAAAATTTGTTGTGTCCAAGTTTCTGTGTGACCAAAGGAAACGAAAGCCGTTGAATCTATTATCATATTCTGATGTACTTTTTTTCATAAGAAAAATTGACATGTAAAAAATTTGAACGACAAAATAGACAAATTCAACTACTTTCGTTTATCTTCAGTGGCATAGGGATCTGCACCAAATGATTTTAAATAATTTAGGGACTTCAACAAATATTTCGATAACTGATGAACCTATACAAATATTAAGTAATAGCTAAAAGACCTCGACATCGCATTTTGCCCTTTTTTTTGCATTTCAAATATACATTTTGCCTTAAATGAAGGGTATTGGAAGATTTTGTCATCATCCAATCCATGCGTAAAATTGTTTTTGGGTAACACTGTCATAGAATTAGATGTAATGTGCATTTATTGTTGAAGATCAAAGGTCATAGATTTTCATATCTTAAAATCTATATATATAATAAGCCAAGTCATCCAGAATTAGTAAGTTAAGATTTTTCCCGTCCAATTATTTAGTTACTATGAATAGAATGAATTTGAATTTCGAATTTTGAATTATCCCATATTATATTTTGAGATCTGGCGAAAAATCAGCAATAGTAAATCTGTAAAGATATTTAAAACAGATTTCGTTACATTATTTAAATTTTTGAATTTTGAAATTTAAAAAAATCCTTATCTGATAACATATTTGCTCCTATAAATACAATGTCTTCAGTAAATGAGAATCACGTAAATGAGAATCACATTTGCAGCTGAGTATTTTTATTTTTTATTCATTTCGCAATTTCTTTATTTCGCCACTATTTCAGTTTATTAAATTCATATTTGATTTTGCTGAGTAATTCTATTTCTTATTCATTTTGCAATTTCTTAGCTTTGTAACTATTACAGTTTTTTGGATTCACATTTGTGGATGCAAATTTCTATTATTCTGATCTTCCTTAATTATTATGTGTCAACTTTGATAGATACTTCACCATAATGGATGCTGCAAAGGGACGACCTGCAAATAAAGATAAGAAAAAATCAGCAACACTGAATCATGATTCTGGCGAAAACAGCTTTGAAGATTGTAAAAATCAAATTTATCTACCATCATATTTTTCTACGGTAATATGTAATCATATAAAAAGTTTTTATTTATTTATTTCCTTTTATGTGAATTATTTAAATTATTGTCAATATATTTTTCTAAGAAAAAAACAATTTGGTTTATTACATGTATACAGTCAATCCGCGAAGAATATTGGAAAAGAGTTAGAGATTCCCTAAACATTCGAGGATCCGTTGATATTGAAGACCAAATCTAATTTATTGTAGTAGATTTCAATTTTATAATTTTTATTTAAAAAAAAATCCATGTATCAACTTCAATTGAATCGACATTATTCACAATTCTGATAATGTTTTAGTAAGCAATATAAAATCATTGAAATATATATAAATTAAAATATCTCGGCAAAAGCATTGTTTGGTTAAGATATTCTAAAAAGAAAAAAAACGTAGAAATATATATTTATAAATCAAAATATTTCTATTGAAAAATCCGTGGAGTTGAAAAGGCCATATATTAATTTACTTTTCAATTGGAAATCTGATTGTCGTATTAAACGATCTAAATATCCAGTCCAAATCATATCAACATGGTATATATTTAATTTTTAAATATCCAGTCTAAATCATATCAACATGGTATATATTTAATTTTGAATTGTTCATGTTGTTGAGATGTTTTAGGAATTAAAAAATGTTACAGACATGTTTTCTAGAATTTTAAAATACATCAAATATCTATTTAAAATTTATAGTTATACAATAAAATTTATAAATAAAAGAATCTGTATATATATATATATATATATATATATATATAATATATATATTGTTAGAATTAAAAAAGGCAATACATATCTAAAATCAAAGGGTAAAATATAATTGAATATTAGAATATTTAAATATCCGAACAAAATAAAACAAAAGAATAGACATGTAATTTATTTTAACATATAGTGTAAAGTGTAGTTGAGATATTTCAGGAATTATACATTCGTTGAAATATACTATTTCACTAACTTAATCAACAGAATAAATATTTAGATATGTTTATATTAGATTTTAAAATAAACTTTAAATAAATATATGGACTCCCGATTTTTTAAATTAATGTTTAACAGAATGAATATTTAGATGCGAGTATACTAAGGCGAGCCTGTTGTTTAAAAAGAAAATGTTTGCCACATATTCAATGCATGTATATAATACAACTTATAAAAGCAATTTATAATTATTTCATTAGTATAGATATAATAAAAACATATTATAAAATTTAGATATGTAATTGAGATATTTCAGGAATTGAATAAATTGTACATATATGTATTCTATATTTTTAAAGAACATTATATCTTTTTATTTATGAAATAAATATAAATAATTTTTAAATAACTAATGTAATATATTCACTGATTAAAAAAATTTATAATTATATATTTCAATTTATAAATCAAAGAATATTTAAATAGAATAAAAAAAGTTCATATATCTTTTCTAATAATTTGTAAGATATTATTGAAACATTATAAGATCTATATTTCCGGTCAAAAAAAAAAAGAAAAGAAAGATAAACTAATGATTTTTTTAAAAGTTATTATGTAAAATGTAGTTGAGAGATTTCAGGAATTATATAATCAGTAAAATATGTTTTTACGCGGTATGTTTAACAAAACGTAGTTACAGAAGCGTGTATACTAGGATTTTATATAAGCTATAAATATCTGGACCCCTTCATCCATATCTGTCACACGCAAGATTTTAGTTTCAATTGATACAGAAACAATGGCTCCGGTATTCAACATGGTTGATGAACTTACTCCAGAAAAAAATGTTGTGGCAGTAAGGGTTCGTTGAGTCAGAGCATACATAGCTCATATGTGGGGACGACCAGGTGAACCTTACAACTACAGAAAAAATAATTCGAGGACGACCAGGTGAACTTTACAACTACAAAATAATTCGGGGACGACCAGGTGAACCTTACAACTACCAAAATAATTTATCTTAGAAGATAGAACCTTACAACTACAGAAAAAATAATTCTAAATTACGATCAGGAAAATACAAAATAATTTATTTTAGAACAAATTTATTTCAAATGGTAGAATATTTCTAAATTAATAGAAATAAAAAATAATTCTAAATTACGATCAGAAAAATACAAAATAATTTATCTTAGAAGGTGAACCTTACAACTACAGAAAAAATAATTCTAAATTACGATCAGGAAAATACAAAATAATTTATCTAACAAATTTATTTCAAATGGTGGAATATTTCTAAATTAATAGAAATTAAGAATGTTCATTTTGTTAAAAATAAATTTAAATTGGTAATTTACAATCCGAAAATACTTAATTTCATTCGATTTTTTTCTTCTCTCATCTCTCTCCCAAAATCTTATTATTAAATTATAATAAATTTTGGAATAGATCATACTGATTAACAATAATAAACAAACAACGAAGATATACAATCCAGAATTGCAATACAATTTAATAAGATTGAGAAAAGAATATATTTTCTTAATGATTATTCCTATATAAAGTATTTTATTAGTTTAGTTCATTAATTTTTCTTTATGTTTATCTAAATCAAAATCCAACTTTATTTGTATTAATGAGCTAATTGAAAGATTTGAGGTCATCTATGTCTTTAAAAATTCTAAATTCAAATTCAACTCTATTTATATGAATCAGCTCATCATATGGACTATGAAGATTCAATTCATCCTAAAATAAAATTGTATTTTCTATGTTTTTCTTAAAATATATTTCTAATAGAGGATATTTTGTAGGTAAACTAATAAAATATATTATATAAGAATAATCCTTAATTCTTTTTTTGTTGTTGTTTCTAATAGAAGTCGTTTTGTACGTAAACTAATAAAATATTTTATATAAGAATAATCCTTAAGATTATTTGTTTCTCAATCCTATTAATTGATATTAGATTTGAAACTTTTTGTTTCTCAATCTGTTCAATCATATCGGATTCTGGATTATGTATGTTCACGTTATTTATTATTATCAATCAGTATAATCTATTCAAGTTTGTTATAATTTAATATGAATGTTTTGATATAGACAAGAGAAGCTAAATAAACGGATGAAATAAAAAATTAAAATGTATTTTTATTAGTGGAAAAATCTGATTTTCTGGAGTAAGAGCCAAGCAATGAATAACACTGCAAAAGAACACAAAAGTTTTCTTTGTAACATATTTTAACCATTTCTTTTTTTTGTTATATATTATCAAATAAAAATGCATTTTTAATAAAAGGTATTATTCATGTTAATATTGATTTACTCTTAAAAAAATAGCCCGTGCATCGCACGGGTGCATTTACTAGTGGTACACAATAATCACATGCAGAGCTGGTTCACTCTTTGGAAGGATTCGGTGCAGAGAAAAAAAAATAAGTTCCTTACAATATTAATATTATTATTTTAAAAATAATTTTAATCAATTAAAAATGAGTGTCAGACTATGTTTGAATGAGCCGCAAAGTGACAGGTCCGTCACATCATTTAATATGTAAAAAAATTATTGTTACTTGTGCTAAGAATGATTGATCCTGCCTCCCACCTGTCTAATCTTTTCGCTTAAGAAATTGATCACTTGAGCTACGTTGATTTATGTTATGCTTAGCATATGTTAACTATATATACAAAATTACGGTTTTGGATTGGTTGAATCATTTTGTTTTAAAGAAATTTGATATAAAAAATGAGTCGATTTGTTAGAGGTCCAAATTACAATATAAAACTTAGATATAATTGTTAAAATGATTTGTTGATTGAACTAGTGTCTTTTTTAAAGAATGATTATGTTAACTACAAATATATTAAGTTGATTATTTTTTATATTTAAATACGTCACAATAATGTACTTTAGTGCCATCTGCTTAATGAACTAATGTCATTGCGAGATCTCATCTAATATTGCTAAATACTAAATATAATATATGTGACCTCTAACATTGTTTCGCCTTATATGAATATGTAATTGTATTAGTATATTATTCAAATATTACAAATATACAATTATCGCATAGACCAGTGTCACACTATATATTTTATATCAATTTTTTTCCTATTATAGTACAACATTTCATACAAGTCAGTTAATTTATAATATATCTTATTTATTATTTATTTTGATTTTCAGTATTATACATCTTTCCCTTTATATTTTAATAAATGAATTCTACCCCGTGCATCACATGGTGGAAAAGCTAGTTTTAATTCAAAGTACCATCGCAATCAACGAGCCCAATCTGATGAGTTTTGGACTGGCCCAAAAATTCTCAGGGTGTGTTTATTTATCACTTGACCCAATCCATCGAGAATTAGGCCACCGGACTGTGTTTCCTCTGGCGTTGCTGGTAATATATTTACACACATCACTATTTTCTAACTTTACACTAAAAGCAAACTCCGCCCCAATCTCCAACCAACAAAATCAAACACACACTTATTTAACTCAATCTTCTCTTACCACTTTATTTCTCCTAGTGTACGGTACTTCAGCTTCCTCTAGCCATAAGTAAACACAACCTTAATGTATATAAGGAAAAAATTTCACTCCATAAAATGCTCTGACCCGATAACATATAATGTTGACTTGACAGGCTGCGCCGGGTCGATTCACCTAAATTGTAACTCTACTCAAAACCCCAATAGAATTAATTCAGTATAAAATTATAGGTTCCAATAATCCACGTTAATCAAAATCAACAAAAATTTAACATTAAAAATTTCAAGTTTATCTTTAATACCGAAAACAGGCCCAAGAGAATGAAGGAAATTAGAAATTAGAAACTGAAGCCTGACGATAAATATGTTCAAAAGGATCTGACCAATGGGCTTCTACGAGCCCAGTGTGAGAAATTGGGCTTTGTTGCCCCAACTCTCGTTAGGCTTGGGCTGATGATCTGGTACCCTTTTGGGAATGTTTAGTGTTAAGTGGAGAGGCAAAATGGGCATGGCCAAATATTTTAGGCTGGTTGGATCATTGAAATTTTGATCGAAAGTATCATCGATTTTAATTAACCCAACAAATTTTGTTATATCTATATCTATATATATATAAAAGCAAAATGGAGGGCATTAATGTAATTTTAGTTTTCCCTCTAAAAAATTTATACCATAATTGGTAACTTTTTCTTATTTTTGGTAAATTCATAACTTTCTTTTACTTTTCTAAAATACAAATAACTTTTTCATTTTTAATCCGATTTTTATGCATAATATACCAAATTATTCATCTTTTCACGATCTTCCATTCGACATCCATATCATATATATTATAATGAGATATTTGATTTGAATAAACAAATTGTTTGTTGGTGAATTATTTGTGCTAAAATTGATGTTTATTGTGAATTGGACTAAATATTTTGGTTTTAGTTGCAACTAAAATTAGTAAAATAAATTCTTTATAAAAAATGTAATTACTTTTTTTAATAAAAATACAACTAATCAATTTATTGTATTTGACATGAATTTTCAATTTTTTTTATTTAAGTCAAGGAGAAAATCCATTGTTTAAATAATGAAGGTCCTACTTTATTAAATCAAAGGCAAAAACAACAATATCTATTTTATAATCAACTTATTAAATCATCAAATCGGCTAAAATATCTCCGTATCACGACTTTGAGCATATATATAATTATTTATTAAAATAGGTACTAAAATTATTTTTAATTACCTATTTATATTTTTAATAACGAGTATTTTGTTAAAATTACTCTTTTAAGGAAATTTATTCTTTGTAGCCTAAATTATGACTTTTATTACATTTGGCTATCTTTTTAAATTTTTACTTTTACTGAAACTTCAATTATATATTTTTAAATTTTATAAGCTAAATAATACTTGGTCGCACAAATCAACAATAAATGCCTTTTTTACTTTTAACAATCTAAATAAAAAATTTCGCATTAATCAATTTTTATCTTCTAATAAATAAACCATTTCTAAGAAGGCTATAACATTTATATAAATAATTTAAAATACCAAATAAAATGCAAAAATATTCAAATATTTTGAAGAAACCAAAGACTTCTCATTAAATAAATTTTGAATTTTATTTTGTTAAAATAAGATTTTATTAAATAAAATTGTTTAGGTATATTTGAAATCACCAAATGAAATATTAAAAGTTGCAAATGAAAATTCAATGTTATAAGAAAAAAATTAAATATTTATAATTAGAACATGAAAGTTTATTTAGATAAATTAAAAGTTAAATATAAACTAAAAGCAGGGACATAATGAGAAAATTATTAAACATTACATTACATATGATCCAAATAAAATATCACCGTTCCTTTTATTATATATTTTATGGTATATATATAAGCCACAGTAGTGACAATTCTGTAAGTAACACTTTTCAGCCTAATATTTTAGACTGTAATTGGTAAGTTGTTGTCACATTTGGTAAGAATCAAAATTTATTTTACTTTCTAAAGTTGCAAATATCTTTTTTTTTTTTCATTTCTAATCTATTTATTATGTATACTATATCAAATTAATTATCTTTTGACGATGTTTGATTTGACATCTATATGATATATATAATAATAAGATATTCTATTTAAAATATTATATTATTTGTTCGTCGATTATTTAAGTAAGATTTCAGTGTTTATTGTGGGTTGTACAAAAAATATAGCATTAGTTTGGAATACAATTAAAAATCATTCAAATAATTCTCTTTTACAAATTATTTTACTTGATTATTTCATTACAACCACAACTAATCAGTTTGTTTTGCTAATGCTTATTAAATTATTTGAATTTGCTTGATTTATAATCAGTTTGTTTTGCTAATGCTTACATAATCAGTTTGTTTTGCTAATGCTTAATTGTTAAATTATTTTACTTCATTTATAATCAGCTTATTAAATTATTGAATTTGCTAATGCTTATTCATATAATAATTATTTTTGTTGATAAATCACAAAACTATGATTTTCGCTCTTATATAACTTTATATATGATAATTAATCTTAGAATTTTTTTTATTAATTTTTTATGTTTTAGATATATTAATGTTATTTTTCAATAAATAAATATAATTTGCAACCTATACTATGATATTATGCAAGTTGCAACTAAACTTCTTTTAAATAAGGAAAATTAACCAACTAAAAATATATGTTTTTTTAGACTTTGCAACCTAAACAATACTGGGTCATATTAACCAATCTCAATTATTTTATTTATTTATTTATTTATTTATTATTATTTTTTCTTTTTTTTTTTTGTACATTTTTCAACCTAAGCAATTTTGTTGTTTACGTTAACTAATGTATATCTTTAGATGAATCTATTTACAATATAAATATATAATTTAATTGAAACTTTTCAACATATATATGAACGTATTAAGAAATATTGGAGCACTCATATGTTTTATTTTATTATTCCAACTATTGAATAACTTTTGAATTTTATTTTGTTAATTTTTTATTCTTTGTATATCTGAAGTACCAAGTAGAGTACTAAAACTTGCAAATAAGATTTTTTAAAAGGAGATAGTTATATTTAGAATTTAAAACTTTATTTTGATAAATTCAAATATTTAAAGTAAAATGAAAAAATCTAAAGAAAAATAAATTTCTTATAACATTATCCAGTTTATTTTATTTAATTATATGAGTTGATAGTTAGATATTTATATTTGTTTTAACATTCATAATTAATTAAGCAATTATGCACATAGGTGAAGAATGATGCAGACATACTAAATGTGTGTTTGGATTTTAAAGTTTAGAAATGATCATTTTGAAAAAGATTTTTTTTTTATATAGAATATTTATCTTAATGTTAATCTATAATATATATATATATATATATGAAGTAAGTTATATTAAATTCATATATGACGTGCGAGAAACTTATATTTACAAAACTTATAATTTTATTTATGTTTTATCCTATATTTTAATATTATATATATATATATATATATATTATTAGGATAAAATGATCACATATTTAAATATTAGATTATATCATATTTAGTTTTATTTAAAATTATTACTTTCTAAATAAACTTCCGTGCATCGCACGGGAATATTACTAGTTTTAAGAGAAAGACATAAGCTCTTAATTTTAAGTTCGTCCAAATTGTGGTAGATATTTTGGACTCAAGATTGTTAAATGCATGTTTTACAACTAGAGTTGGATCCGGCCCAATGAACTGACCTAGTCCGCCTAATATTTTAGATGAGTTGGACCATAAAAATCTAAGTTCATAAGACCATCGAGCCCAATAGGCCCGTCCTGATAGATCAAAAGTCGACGGACCACAGACCGGCGCAAAATCTTTGTGAATTTACTAGGTTGTGCTCAGTACTGGACGAGCCGAATTACCACCTCAATTTACGACTATGCACTGATCATATAAGCTAGTTATAAAAATCTAGGTTCAAGATATTGTTGCCTGAGAAAATATCAACCATGAATTCATTGACATCTAATAATTTTTTTAAATATTGAAATTTATTAAAAATCTATAAATCCCCCTTATCATTTCCTCTAATTCTTTTTCTCCTTTCTCTTTTCCAAGACATGCATTATTGTTACTTTAAAACAATACAATAAAAAACAATCTTCAAACTCTCACAAGCAAACTATCAAACATAAAATATGCAATATGAAATCAATAACCTGAAACTGAAAAATAAGGGGAATCAACACACTTTTACGTGGTTCGGTTATTAAAACCTACATCTACGGATAGAAAGATCTCTATCAATCCACTAAACACCAAGAAATTACGAGGATTGAGAATACAAGATCTCATGCAAAGAGAAGAAGATGATCACACACTCTCTCTCTCTACAAATCTCTCTCTAACTCCTAATCTCAGCTGAAAGAATGTGTGTTATGCGTGATAGAATACAGAGAATGAGTTTATAAGTCTAATCCTAGACTTTGGATTGAATTCTGATCACAGCAGTTGTAACAGAATTGTAACTGCCAAATTCTGGAAGCTTGCAACGGTTTCTCTGCGATAGACAATGGTTTCTAGCAAAAGACAACAGTTCTGTTAACAGACTTAACTAACTGAAACTGCTTTTCCCTCCAAACTGCTTCCAACTTATTTTAAGTTGCTTTTTTCCTATTTTCTGCTTGTTTATGATTACTTTCCATCGGCTTATTAAGTTGTGAAGCCACACCAACTTATAACCTCACAATTATTGTGTAATTTTGTTTCCGTGTGATTCATGTTTCACGTGCTCAATGCGAAAAATAAGTCCAGTTCCTAGTCGGGACTTAATCAAATTCTGTGTGAACTTAAGCAAGAATAATCGAGAAAAGAATTAAATAAGCGCCTAAATCAACTATAGTCGAAATTAAACAAAAACTTTTGGAGGAGGGTCTTTAAATTTCAACCTTGATATTAATTTTGTCATCTGTCAGTTAAGATTTTTGGAGTAAGTCATTTAATTGTTGGGCCGGACCCACCTGTGCTTGTAAGCAGGGCCCAGTGGGCCAGTGTGCTTATGACCCCCAGGAGCTTCTGTTTGTTCTATTAGTTTACTTTCATTATCATGGCGCATTGGGCTCCCCCACACTAAGCCCAAGTCATTTTCCCAATATTTTAATAAAGATAAAAATAAATTACAAAATTTAGCCACTATATATAAAATATAATACATACTCCTTCCATTTGATAATGAGAGTTCTCTTAAAAAAATACATACTTTTTATTTATTTAATAAAGATACAAATTTTTAAAACCATCCATTTGCACTTACACAACTTATCTATTATACGATTTGAGATATTCAATCATATATAAATAATTTTGGGTAGTTAAAATTTAATCTTTTTAATTTAGAATTAATAAAATGAGACATTAACTTTTAAAACGTGACTCTAATTTTAGAACAAGAAATATTTGAAACAGGGATCTCATTGCGGGCCGAGAAAATATTTCTTTAATTGTGACTTTTTTTAAGTAATGGTATATCATATTTTTAAGTAAAACAAAACTAGATGGAAAACATTTATTTATTTATTTATTTACCTTTTTATTAGGAGTAGAAGTAGAAAATAACTACATAAGTTATCTTAGCAAAATCGCTAGCATAATAATAATAATAATAATAATAATAATAATAATAATAATAATAATTAAAAAAAATAGTGGCTATTTTTATTGTACGATTGCATTTTAGGATAATCTCGAAAATAAAAATGATGAAAATTCAGGGGCAATAAAAAAAAAATTGTAGTTTTAAATGTGTCATTTTCTACCAAACTTGATGCAAAGCACAAATGTAGTTTCAAATGTGTCAACATTTTTAACAAAATGAAAAGAAGAACTGACATTTCTTTGTTGAATTCTGAAGTGGTCATGTAGAGCCAATATATGCCTTCGCTTTCTCTGTGACATGTCAAATCAAATTGTTAAACAACGGATAAGAGAGGACCACGTTTATGAAGGATGCAGCATTTACGAGCTACTCAAGATCGACTTACAAAGAAATCGAAATCAACTTGACATAAATGAATTGAGATTGAACTATTCGAACAAGTTTCGAGTTCGAGCTCATGATTTTAAATATATCGTAATCCTAAAATGAATAAGGTGAAAATATAGGAGACGGGTCAAAAGATTCATGCAATTCGGGTTATGAGTCAAAATGTAATACTATTTATGTCTAAAATACGACATGCAACGAGTAGAGTATCACGATTTATGCTTAAAAATATTACATTTCCTGGGTAAAGATAATACTTTTATCCAGAACATGTAATAAATTTAAGTATAAATCGTGATACTCAAACCCGGATTATATCATGCCATTGATACACATGAGACATTGTCGAAATAGAAAGTCCACATTCAATTTTCAACTGCCTTTTATAGTATAATTAACTTTTTAGTTTTTTTTTTTTTTTTTTTTTTTTTTTATGTTTTTTCATCTTTTTTATATAAATCAAGTCAAGCCGGTCTGAGTTCAACAAATTTATATAGAACTAAGCTCGAGTTTTAAAAAATGAACTTGATGAAGCTCAAGCCGAGCTCGAATCTCAAGTATTTTGGTTGAGTTTGAGTTCGAAACTGTCAGTACTTGACTTGACTTGACTCGTTTATACTCCTAGTCATAGGTGTCAACTATATCGCTGATCGGCTGATGTCATATATTAGGTTGAGTCGAAATTTCGTACCGAAAAATGAAGAGTCCAATCTATCTGCAAAATAACATTAAAATGGAATAGATGTTGTATTATTAATATATATATATATATATATGATCCAATTTTAATTTCAAGAAAAATATAGATAGCTGCATGAGAATATTAGGTTCATTACACGTTAAGCAGAATGGAATGAACTCTTCAAATGATTAATAAGTCCATAGTGGAGCAGTTTGCAATGAAAGAGATGTTCTTACCTTACCTCTAGAATGCAGAAATTCTATATTTACTTTATATTATTTTATGATATAAGTGCTTTCTTACACCACGGCGTGGGAATAACAGTTTCCAATATTATGATCGCTTGCACGACGATTAAAGACGTTACAGAAAAAAAAAATACACTAATTAACGCTCTAATGACTCTCAAACCACGACTAATTGCACGATAACTAGAGAAACCATATACTCATAGAAAGATCACAATACATACTAGACCGATGAATACAGAAGACACCAGATTACATAAGATAAATACAAACATCAAACCCAACTAATACTAAATGAATAACTAAAAAAACTGGCCTAAAAGAAATCAAAACCCAAACAAAACATAAGATCAAGACTAAAACTTTAAAATAACAACTCATGGGTTCTTTTTATCTACAACCGTGTTGAAGATTATTGTGTGATAGGTATGGCCCAGTCTCCCCGGGTCGGTCTAACCCGCCAGACGGGTCAATTGGGCCCAAGAGCGCAAACCCAACACAGCCAAGCCCATTCGCGGTGTCTTTGGAAGTTGGGAAAAGATCCCCATGATCTTTTCCAACAGCCATACAGATTTGATTGGCGGAGTTGTAGGGATCTTGTTAGGGTTTCTATTGTATAGTATAAATTGGAGGATTGTTGTTTAGTTTAGGGTTCCGATTCTGAATTCTAGGATCATTATTTGTAAAAGTATACTCCGGTATTCAAGGAGGAATAGTGAAACACCTCGGAAGGTTATTGCCTTCATCCATGGACGTAGATCTCCGGATCGAACCACGTAAATTCTTGTGTCGTTTATGTTCTTGCATGCTTGATTGCTTGAGATTGTTGCTGTGATTGCGATTCGTTTTATATCCGGATTTTGGCTTTATCATTGTGCATGTAGTGGTTCCTACAAAGCAATTCATATCAGAGTAACCACCAAAACAACAATCCTGGTCTTTATCATACTTTTATAAATTTTCGATGTAGCACATTTGTCAATTAACTTGGTCTTTATACTGCAAAATGCAAACGATCTTCGAAATCTAAATAGGAGCAAGATTCTCTGCCTTTGGAACTAAAATGTCATACCCCTCCTCCTCCTCAAGGGCTAATAGTGTTCTAACCCAAAACTCAGTCAAAACATCAGTCTATGAACTTCTCATTGTAACAGTACAAAACTTGGAAAGTAAGAATACGAACTAAATAACACCGCAACAGAGAAAATAAACAAAAATAGAAACTAAAAGAACGAAAATGACCAGAAAATCTCACACGAGGAAAACTTGATGGAAAGGAATTTTCTTCAGCGAAACGGAGAGGGCACATGACGGCCGGGAAAGGCCGCGTGTCTAGAGTTTTACCCTACACTACACGGTTCTTATTTGACCTAGTTATTTAATAAATGAGTCGGGTATAAAGACTTATACTCCAATAAGTAATACTAAAGACTTGTCGGACTACTTAAAGATTATTGATATAAGTGATATATATTTATATAGAGTACTGATCTTGAGCGCTACAAATAATTGTGTTACATGCGCTACCGCTCTCATCTTTTTATTCTTTCATTCTTTTTTTCCCTTCCACAAAACCTAGCTATTCCATTCTTCGTTTTTTCTTTTCTTTTTGCCTTTTGATTTTTGAACATCTGAAACAATAAACTTGAATCATGAACCGTGAATTCATGAATCATGAAGTATGAAATAAAATTATGGCCTAATAACAAAGCTTAAGTCCTAGGATAAATTTGAACATGAACTATGAACTCGTAAACCCATGAACCATGAATTAAGAAAAAAAAAAGAATGAAACATATGGTTTTGTGGAACAAAGAAAAAAAAATGAAAGAATGAAAAGTTGAGCGGTAGCACATGTAACACAATTATTTATAGCGCTGAAGATCAAATCCGTATATATCTATTCCTAATATAAAAGTATGAATTGTTTCATCTTGTTTTTTGTTTCGTCTTTTCTTGTGATGTTTATTATATCCTTACTAAATATTAAATTTAAGGGCAGTTAAGTAATTTAAAATAATTTATGTTTTCCTTATTTGGTTATAAAAACTAAAATATTCTTACTAAGAATTAAATTTAGGGGTAGTTAAGTAGCTTAAAATTATTTATGTTTTCCTTACTTGATTATAAAAACTAAAATATTCTTACTAAGAATTAAATTTAGGGGTAGTTAAGTAGCTTAAAATTATTTATGTTTTCCTTACTTGATTATAAAAAGTAAGAGTCCTTTTATATTAAAAACTCCTCCTAAAAAACTACATGCTTAAATTATCCTTCTTCTACACTTTCAATACTTTGAATTTTGCAATGAAATAAATTTCATATTATAGTAGATTTAAAGAGCTTTCCAATGATGTGTTATTTGCATATATTCTAAACAATTGTACTAAGTAATATAATTATGTAAGATATGGAATAAAGAAAAAAATTAAATTTATTGATTTTTTTCAATCTTATCTATAACTATCATATTTTACTATTCATACTATCGATTTTTTTTTTTAAAATAATAAATTTCATGGAATAATCTTAAAACTTTTATATTCATACTTTTAATTTTTATTATTCATATTTAAGATATACTATTACATGTCAAATTCATGTAGTTGAGCTTAACAACTAACATAATATAAGCTCTTATAATTGCGTATAATGTGATTATATATTAAAATTAGTTTTAATAGAATAAGAAGAGAAAAAGTTATATAGATAGACAAATAAAAATATTGTATTTTCTTAACACTATTAATTTAAGTTATAAGGTCATATTAGAAGAATGCATAGTCTAAATTATTTGAATAAAAAAAGGAAATAGTGAGAAAATTTGTTGTGATAAATCTTATCATACATAAACATTAAATATAATAAAAAAATCTATATCTGAATACTCATACTACCTCACTATAATTTTTAGATATCAAGTCATTGTAGTTTTTCTAAACATAAAGTAATTTCATTAATAGTTACTTGAATCGGTTTACACTGATTGACGTAAAAAGGGTGGTGCGACAAACAATTCTTTTGGTGCTATAAATTTATTTTTTGTCCAATCCAATACAATTTTCGTCCATAGAAGGGAGAGAGAGTAGATGTCTAATATCAGATAGCAAAGACATACATGCATAGGCACAATCTGCATCACCTATCGACGCAATATAGTAGTGTTAGAATCCCCAAGAATACAAAACTTGGAACTCCAATATCAATGGTAAGTCGAACTGCCTCACGAAGAGTAAGAACTTTAGCATACTTCAAATCATTGATATTATAAATTGGGTATCTTTGAAGCAAGCATAAATACCAGCAAATGAGAAGTTACGAGCAAATGATGTACCCCCCATCAAAGTATATATGAATAATGATATTTGGGGAAAGAACAAGCAATGAATCAAGGGTGCGGCTGTGATGTTTAAGGGAAGGAATTAGCATCCCGAAAATCTTTGAAGGCCTGGGTGTTGTTGCAAGCAATACTTGTGAGTATGTACGAACATTGGAGAAGACAATTTTATTTCGTTGAAACCAGATTAAGTGGACAAGGACAACAAAGTGTTCTGCTATATTTAAGTCATCGAGGAACATAATCTCTTGAAACTACAAGTAGCGTAGATGTTGTCAAAATTGGAAGATACTTTCATAAGTTTTCATTTACTTGCCAAACTAATGAGGAAACGAGGCACGTGAAGAAGAGATACATTAAAGAGTGATTAAGTGGTGAACATAAAGAACAACAGGGCTCATAATGAAGATGACGATGAGCTAAGTTGTTGGAAGATGGCAGGAATTAGAGCAACATCTCCAAAGAAAATGCAAGATACGAGCTGATAAGCTTTCAAATTCCCCTCCAAATGGGGTTCGGGTCATAACTACTAACCGAGAAGGAGTGGGTGCCAGTAAGGTCTTTGGAAGAACTCATAATAAAATGATATGCGGATCGAACCAAAAAGTTACTACAATAGAAATAATCTAACATCCAATGGTCCGGAGAATGGTGATTTTCAGAGGAATAGCGAGAATCACATCAGTCTTCAATAGGTCAAAATTAACCCGAACTAACAGCTCATTCTAGAGTTCAAGATCTGAATCAATGATGGAGTTGATTCAGGCTTCTTGCGGGAGGCTGATGTAACTGATTTGATGATAAAACGGGGAGGCAAATGAATTCATCTGTCATGGAAGAGTGTCATTGTCACGCCATTGTCCATGAGCCTACAACAACCAAGGAAAATAACACGATGATTATCATAATACTGTGCCATGTAAAGCTAAGTCGAGAACCAAGAGCATTATGTAACACAGATATTGTACTAGGACAGCATGATTCGGGAAAAGAGGTTGGATGTAGAAACTAAAGGGCGTCATGCTAGCTTAGGCAACAAGGCAAGATTAAATGTTTTTAAATTGCAAAATCCTAGGCCACCTTGAGATTTTCGTTTCTTGAGGACGTCCCAAGAATTCCACCGAATTTCCTCGTGGACGAGCTATCCTCCCCCTCCCTCTCTCCCCCACACCCCATTAATAAGTTTTTCCGAATTCTCCAGATTACGACGAACATGGTTCGACAACTGGAAACAATATATTGTGTTCGTGGATATTGCTTATATAATAAATATAATGTGCACTTCTTTACTCGCTTTGCTTAATTATTTCTCTTACCAATCATTAATGCACTTACTAATTTGTTCTTTAATGCCTGCAAAATTGTCTTCTTTATTCAGGCCAACAATAGAAAGGAGCCGAGATATCTACCATGTGAAGCCACTTCAACAATTCCAAACAATTGGCAGACTGAGTGACGAATCTGAACTTGTGTATTAGGCCTAAAAAGAATCTATGATTTCTCAAAATTAATACATTCCCCTGAAATACTCTTGGAGTGATTGATAGCAAACTTAGTAAAATGCAAGAAAACAACTTTAGCACAAATAGGGGGGAGGGGATCCCCCTGAAGAATTTCCTGATGTAGCGTGAGTAGGCCAAAATTAATACCTTAATGAAGTAAGCTAAAGTGCACAAATGACAAGCAAAACAAAATAATGTCGTGAAAACTCTTAGGAAAGCCTCAAGCAAGAAGCATAAGGTAGACGAATGACCACTCAATCCAGTGAAAGACTTTACTCATATCCAACTTAATAGACATGAGTCTCTCTTTCCCGGATTCCTAAGCTTTATACAATGGTGTAATTGATAAGTGATACGAATATTATCCGTAATTAACCGACCTAGAATAAAGGCTGACTGGGATTCAAAGTTTATAAAAGGGATGCAGGGTCGTACCCAAGTAGAGAGTACTTTAGAAGCTAACTTATAAATGACATTCCACAACTAATTGGGCTGAGGTAATAAGCTTTGGTTTTCTAATTTTCGAATTAAGCACAATGTAAATGTTAGTAACAGAAGGACTCAAGAATTATGAATAAGCATGTGCAAAATAAAATTACTAACATCTTTACCAACAATATGCCAATTTTTAAATAATAAAAAAAATAGGGATCATAACATCTTTCATTAAACTACGAGCAGATGATGTACCTTCATCGAAGTGTATATGAACAATGACATTCAGGGAAGAACAAACAAGGGATAAAAGGGTGCGGTTGTGACGTTTGGGGGAAAAAATTAACATCCCCAACATCTTGCAAGATCTGAGTTGTTGTTGCAAGCAATACTCGTGAGTTTGTACGGACATCAGAGAAGACAATTTTATTTTGTTGAAACTAGATTAAGTGGGCAAGGAAAACAAAGTATTATGCTATATTTAAGTCATCGAGGAGTAAAATCTCTTGAAACTACAAGTCGTGTATATGTTGTCAGAATAGAAAGATAGTTTCATAAATTCCAACTGCTTGCGTAATTGATGAGGTCAGGGGGCCCATGAAGAAGAAATGCATTAAAGAGTGATCATGCGGTGAGCATAAAGAACAAGGGGTTCATGATGAAGATGATGACGAGCTAAGTCATTGGACAATAGTAAAAATTAGAGCAGCATCTCCAAAGTAAATGCAAGATACAGACTGATAATTTAAGCTTCCAAATGAGGTGCGGGCCATAGCTACTAATCGGGAAGGAATATGTGCCAATAAAATCTTCGAAAGAATCCATAATAAAATGATATGCGATCGTATCGGAAAATTACCAAAATGAAACTCATCTGAATCAATGATGGAGCTGACTCAACCATCTTGCGGGAGGCCTGATGTAGCTAATCTGATTGGAAAATGAGGAGGCAAAGGAACCTATCTGTCATGGAAGAGGGTTGTTGTCTTGCCATTGACAACTAAGAAGAATAAAACGGTGACCAGTCATAATACGATGCCATGTAAACATGGGATGAGAACCAAGAGTAGCATGTAACACAGACATGGAAGGATAGTACTAGGACTGCATAATTTAGCCAAAGAGGCTGGATGGAGAAACTAAAGGGTCCTATACTTTCTTAGACAAGATGTCAAGGTTAAATGCTTTCAAATTGCAAAAGCCTAGGCCACTTTGAGATTTTCGTTGCTTGAGGACGTCCCAAGACTTCCAGCGAATTTTCCTCGCGAACGAGCTACCTCCCTACCCCCGCCAATAAGATTTTACCAAATTCTCCACATTAATAAGAACATGGTCCAGCAACTGGAAGCAAGATATTGTGTACGTGGATGTTGCTTATATAATAGATTTAATGAGCATTTCTTTACCCGCTTTGCTTAATTGCTTTTCTTGCCAACCATTTATGCGCTTACTAACTCGTTCTTTAATGCCTGCAAAAATCTCTTGTTTATTCCGGACAACAATAGAAAGGAGTTCAAGATATTTACCATGCAAAGCCACTTCAGCAACTCCAAACAATTGACAGATTGAATGAGAAATCTAAGCTTGTGTATTAGGCCAAAAAAGGATTCCTGATTTCTCAAAATTAATACATTGCATTGTAAAACACACTTGTAGAGATTGATAGCAAACTTAAGATGTTAGGCCTTCTCTATAGTTGCAACACCAAATAAAACTGTGTCATTTGCACAAAAAGAGATGAGAGATAACGGGTGCAGTTCGGGAGATTTTAATCCCATGGATGCGTCGAAAAATCTGTAAATATTGTAAAATAAAAAAAATAAAAATAAAAAATAAAAAATAAAAAAGCTTCAGCACAGATATGGAAGAGGGGTTCACCCTGAAAAATGCTCCGCTGCGGTGTGAGGAGGGCAAATTTACACTCACACATTTGTGAAAGTCAAGAATTTTATATAGAATTCAATAGTTTTCTTAATCTTCTATATTTAAGAATTTTCTAAGATGAAATTTGTTATATGTTAAAGTTTTATTGTAATAATAATAGAAGTAGTCAAATGGAAAACGTGAAAATTAGTGAACATGAATAATTGCACCTAATTATTTTAAATATTTAAAATTTAACATTCGCGAAAATTATTAAATCGAAGAAATATTATATATATATTTTAAGCATATATAAGAACTAGTAAAATGTATTTATTACGCTATATAAAACTATAAGGTATAATAAAGAAACAAAAAAGAACTATAAAGAAATAATAAACTATGTTGTGCTATGTGAATGATTAAAAAAGTTGTACTATGTGAATCAGTATCAAATGATTAAATTAAAACATGCAGAAAAATAAAGATAGTAATTAGCTTACAAGCATAGATTAGATAAAAATAAATAATAACCACACTAGAATAAAGTGCGCTATATATAGTCCAAATAAAAAATAAAATGGGAGAAGCAAAATCAGAATGGTTTAAGTACATGTATATATAAGATTTTTATGAATGTGCAATGTGTGAAAAATTGAGAGTATTCCACTAAAACTGAACATGGAAGTAAATTCATAAAAATAATTCAATCGGGAAAAAATATATTACCGATTGAAGTTTATGAGACACTATGTATATAGTCAGCCCTCCAAAAAACATTATTTATCTTAAAAATATATTATAGTAGGATTTTCATTTTAAATCACACATGATTTTCAAACTTCAATGTAGAATTGAAGAACTAATTAAGCGAAATTGAAATAAGCGATCGTAAATCAATAAGTAAATTATACTAAAAGAAGTTATACTTTCTAATAATAAAAAAATAAAAACAAGTTTCATAACAGAAGCTGGATGTTGGATTATGATACAAGTTGTTGGAAGTTTTTCCTCACATTGAAATATAAAAATGATTTTATTTGCAAATGTATGTTCATACAAGAGTTATCAATTAAGAAATTATAGAGAATAATGTTAGGCTTAATATTCCTGTGTGTATCTAACAAATTATGAACTTATGGATGTCAGTTGATGATGTAATAAAACAAATGACTTTGTATCTTTTGTTCAGTGGAAATCTATAGCTTCATTATTATGCAGTTTTTCATAATCATATAACTTTATTTCTAATATATTAATGATGTAAGAGTCTATCCATATTGAGCTCTGTTGTAAAAATGCCCGACTAGCTCCAATTAATCTCCGCCTAGGCGCTAGGTTTCCACTGACTGCCTACGTTTATTTCCCGATTCCTCCCCGTCTAACTACACCTATGTCCCGATTAGTCCCGCCCAGACCCCGACTAGTCGTTCGGCCCCAATCCACCGCCTAACTAGCGCCTAGCGACTTTTACAATCTTGATATTGAGAAGTAACAATAATTAGAATATATCACACTTTATATATATATATATATATATATATATATACATTGTAAGAATAATACAAAATATCATGGTATGTCGTTTTTATGAATCTTTTAACATTATTATAACATGTTTTACTAAACTAAGATTATTTAACCTTTGTTTTCCTCTTTTATGATTATTTTTAATTTGTATTTGATTTTGGATTATGTTTGCTCAATCGATTAAATCTTTCATATTTTTTTCTGGCACTGAATAATTGAAGAAATTGTGTGTATATATTACCATGATTAATAACTACATTGAGTTTTAGTAGAATGATCAACCAATATCACCAAAGTACAATTATCTTATGTTCACATTAATTTTTTTAATTAGATAATAGTAAAAAAATAGTGTCCACGTGTAACGCACGTATGTATTGCTAGAGTGTGTATATATATATATATATACTGATATGGAACCCACCGGTGGGTTTTCTTATAGAGCCCACCGCTCACTCCACCAATGAAAAGGCGCTACGTATATATATATATTTTCCACCTTTTTACGCACCTAAAAGAAAAATTAAACAGAATATTTGTAAATAATAACAAAATAATAAACCAATCTCTTCTGCAATTTTCTTTGGCGAAGAAATTAAACCAATCTCTCCAGCAATTTTCTTTGGCCATTGATGTCGACCATGGGGACAAAGCGGCTGAAGTGAGTGTGCTTCACCCATGGCGGAATTGTTTTTTCTTATTGTGGTTCTTGACGAGCGCTCTGATGGAATTTTCTGTGTTGGCCAGTCAAATTGAATGGAAAACTACAGGATGGAACGGAAAGGTCATGAAGGTGATGAAAATAGTCTCTTTGAATTCAACACTGATGAAGGTGAAGAAATAGAGTGGATTCAAGAAACCATGGACTGGTCAGCGATGGCTACATCGACAGCACATCATGGGAAGAGGCGTTGTGTATGTCATGTGTTTCTAATTTTATTTCTTTTCCAAAATTATTTTATTTTCAGCAATAACAAACAATATCAAAGCGCGTTGCATCATATCTTAGCTCCATTACAATAGTCGGCTTTTCTAAATAAATCTGGAATCAGCTTCACTTTGTTTTTATCCATTGTTTATTGTGTTGGATTAGATAGGTAATATAAACTGACATTTAATTTGCAGGTTCTTACCTTATGTGGGGTGGGCCACCATAATTATGAATGATAAGCCATTGATATCATATTAAACAAATAAACAGCATATAACACTTACAGTCTGATTGACTAAATTTGATGTCGACAAATCCGTACAGTCTGATTGAGATGGTGATTGTGTTCGGGTTTATTGTAGCAAAGAGAATGAGATCAATGGAGGAATTATGCCATGATTTGGATACAATATTTGGTGTATTTGGTGAATATGGTGGGGAGTTGTTGAGAGACCGCGAGAGAGATATATTAAGTGGGAAAAAAATAAGTGAAAAAGTATATGTTTGCTCTATTCCCGGGAAAAAATAACGTAGGAATAAGACTAAATTCAAATTCGCTAAAGAATAAAGAAGGAATAGGTGGAAAATATATATATACATAGCGCCTTTTCATTGGTGGAGTGAGCGGTGGGCTCTATAAGAAAACCCACCGGTGGGTTCCATATCAGGATTGTATATATATATCATAAGATATAATGCGTAGTTGTATACTTTAATTACAATTACATTTTTATGTAACTAATTAAATTGTGAGTCTTACTTTAGTGCAATAGTTGCACATGTGTAATTTTTTACTTTTAACCATTGGATCTTTCAAAGTGTCATCTTAATCATTCATTAATTTAAAATTTTATGAAAAATGAAAAGGATGAAGTTGACATTTCTTTCTTTAACTCTTCCACATAACTCTGCTTGGTTAATAAACCAACAAATTTTACTGGGCACAATAGGCCACCGTTTCTGCTCTTATTTTTCCATTCTTTTTGTTTTGCTTTTTTTTTTTTTTTTGCCCCTTCTTTTGAACAAGTATTTCTTATTTCTTTTTTACGTGATTATTTATTACATCAAGTAATTTTTTCATAATTCTCTAAAATATTGGTATTACAAAAAAATTCGGTATCCGTTAAAAATTTGGTATACTAAAATAACGGGTTGAAATTATTTTAGATCCCTTAGATTTTCACTCATACAATTTTAGTTCCAAAAAAGTTAGAAATTCAATTTAATTCCGTAACTTTAGAATTGTTCAGGATTTAGTCCTTTTTTTGGTTGCCGGTGACCAATTTGCCCGGGAAATTACGAGTGCTGGTCACATGACTCATTTTTCCGGTCTATTTTTAAATAACTAGTACCTACTAGTGAGTTTAAATTAATAATTGAAAAAAGAAAAAGAGGATTTTTTTTTTAATTCCTCGTCATTTGCCGGTGCCACGTATTTAAGAATCGACTAGAAAAATGAGACTCGTGAACGCCACATGGATTTTTCCAGTCAATTTGGTTATCAACGGCAATAACCCTTGGTAATTTATTCGTCCGTCGTCAATTCGTCTCAACTTCACAGAAACTCCCGGCATACGACTATCACTAAGTTTCCACTCTATTTCTTCACCGTCCAAATCATAGGGAGTAGGAAAAATCTGATAATTCTAGTGTGCTAGAATAAATAGCTGAATGAGCTCATATACAGAACTCTGAATATTAATTAAATTACTCTTTAGTTGCACAAGTGCAACTATTGCACCCTAAAAGGACCCTTAATATATTTTTACATAGATTATACGGTAGACCTTTAAAGGCTCATACCAAACTTGATTAGCAAAAAAAGCTCAACTTATAAAAAGTTCTTTTACTGATAATATGTTAGACTTGCATGGATTTTAATGTTTATAAATTAATCGCATTGCCTTATGAAAACTCTAGTCTGATTATTCTTAACCCTACTTATATGGGTAGTCGTAGGTAGGCATGTCAAAATTGATCCGCCCCGCCCCGATCTGCTCCGATCCGAGGCCTTTGGGGCGGGGCAAGATCTGCCCCGATGAAGAATGGGGCACGCCCCGCCCCGCCCCGTCCACGGGGCGGGTCAGATGCGGGTCAGGGATCCCGCCCCGCCTTGCCCTGCCCCGCCCCGCCCCGTCCCTATATATGTATAATTTTTTTTAAATATATTATGTATTATTATATAGATATGTATATATATACAAAGAAATATAAAATATATATATGTATTTATAATATAAAATTTTATATATAATATGTTATATATATGTCTAACTAATATATTAGATTATGACTAGATCTAGTAAATTTAAATAATTAAATTATATTTTTTAATAATTAAATTTTACAAAAAAAATTAAAAATATTGAAACAAAGTTAATGTAAACCTAAAAATTAAAATCCTATTGACTTCAACAGAAAAAATCAAGTTTTTTAACAAAAAAAAAAAATTTATAAAAAAAAAAAAAAATAGGGGCAGGGCGGGGCGGGGCAGATCACGGGGCGAATTTTTTTGTCCCGTGGCGGGTCACGGGACGGGACGGGGCGGGGCGGGGCGGGGCGGGGCGGGGCGGGGGCGGGGGCGGGGCAGGTCAAAAATTCCAGAAACCCGACCTGACCCGCCCCGTTGACATGCCTAGTCGTAGGCCACCCCCATTCAACAACTTTAGTAAATATTGTAAAGATGTTAGTCGTTAGTCGAACGATATATTAGGGCTTAACGTTTAAGAGAGGTTCATACATAATTAATCAGGTTTTAGTGAAAAGAAATTGGAAAATAATATAAACCATTAAAAATCGTCTAACTCTTAGAGTGTGCAATGATTGAGGTCTACAATGATTGATAATATAAATGTGGTCCGTCATAATACATATGTATTATAAAAAGATTTTTATGGATATTTTCATTTCTATTAACCAATTAAAGAGCAAAAAATTAAATAAAATTGAAGTGTAGTGGCTGTGGACCACGACACTTAACGTGTGTATATTGTCCTCTATTTTGTAATTTTATGTGATGAACTACAAAGTGACAGAAAACACTTCTCGTCAAGTTTTCTATCATGTACTAATAAATTTCATGTAAAATGTGCTGTCACAGCTTTTAATTGTTGAATTTATTTATTGCAAAATAACCAATTACTACCTCCGCCATATAATAGAAGTCATGTTTAAAAATATAAAAAAGAAATTTAGTTAATTTAATGAAGGTGGAACACTTTAAAAACCATTAATACCCATTCACATAATCAATCTTACTTTTTAGTTGACTTTTTCAATCATATCTAACTAACGTGTACGGCTGCTTCCAACTAAATGTTTAGTAAAAAACTCGTGTTCGAGCTCGATTAGCTCTCGTTCAAGCTCGTTTATTTACGTCCGTTTAATAAACGACCATAGTTAAACATTGAAGGGCTCGTTCAATAACGACTCATGAATATATTTTAGGCTCATATATAACAATAATAATAATAATAATAATAATAACAATAATAATAATAATAATAATAATAATAATAATAAATTTTATAGTAATAGTATTTTTATATCAATTATGTCACTCATTTATTTTAAAATGTCCATGAATTTGTTGATAAAATAATACAATTGATTTTAATTTTTTTTTTTATTTTTTTGCAGAATTATAATATATCTAATATTAACGTTCATGGAACCAAACTAACAGGCTCGTTCGAACTCGATTCGCTTCAAAATTTAACAAAGATTACTTGAACAATCCAAAGCTCGGGTCAACCCAATTCATCAACAACCCTTCTAACATGTGAAATATAACATCTTCTTGATCATTTTGAAGAAAAGGTGTGGAAAGAACGCTGACGGCATGCTTAACACATGCAAGTCGGATGAAAAAATAAATTTATTATTTAAAATAGTAAAACGAGACGTTGCTTTTCAAAACATTTTTCTTTTTTGACAATCTTTTTTTTAATTACTCTTATTATGTGATCGAGGGAGTATAATTTATTTAACTATTTCAATTTAAATAAAATAAGCCCCTTAAGTAATTTTTTTATGAAATTATAAGAGAATTTTCATCATATATAAATATTTTCATTAATTTATTAATGGTTTTTCTGTAAATAGTACATTACTTTTTTTTTCCTTTTTTGTTCTTCTCCAATTAACACATGTTATGAATTTGTCATTGAGTGTTGTGGAAAAGTCTTCCATGCACAAACAAATGTGGGAAGTACAATCATGCAGCATCATGAATTTTGAGTGATAACAAATAAATAAAATAATTAATCTTAGGATGATATTTTGTTTACTTTCGTCCCGATTAAATTTGCACACTTATCTTATCGGTTTATCCCACTTAATTTTATACATTCCTAAAATAAAAATTAATTTCCACAATCTCCACCCTCAAAATCTCAACCAGCAATTTCCACCTTTAAAAAAATGAAAGGAAAAAAAAATATTATTTTTTCTTAATATTCGTGTCCAATCAATCCTACAAATTTAACCGGAACGGAGAGAGTAATCCAATACTTGAATTAATCAATTTAGAAAGTGCTAACAATATACAAGTCTTTCTACCTTAAAAAGAATAAGGATTTTATTGATTATAAATGAAATTATGTAAATATTTTCTCTTATTTTATTGCCACAAGCCTCGCTTCACTTTTATGTATTTTAGCCTTGTATTCGTCACTAAAAAGATATGGTCAAGTTTGTCAAACTCTTCTGTTCCTGTTAACAAATTAGGCCAATTAACGAGCTGAATTGAGCGGGACTTTGAGTTGTTCGAGTATTATTTATTAAATTTTAAAAGAAATCGAGCTTGTTAAATTTTAAAGGGAATCGAGTTTATTAAGTCGGTGTTCATTAATGTTCGAAAATTCTTAACAATTTGTGTTCATGAACGTAAATATTATTATTCTAGTTGCATAAAAAAAGCTTGAGTTTTATTCTTTCAAAAATAAATTTGTTGACATTTTAAATAGATGATTTATATATACACTATGAAACATTATTATTACTACTAAATTTTATTATTCATATTTTATACAAAATTCATGAGCCGTTAACGAATAAGTCCTTCAATGTTGAAACTCGATTCATTATTAAACGAACAAATATAAATATGTTTGAATCAAACATACTTGAGCTCGAACACGGATTTTTTCGCTGGATGTTATGTTTGTTAATAGTCCTATCAACAATGCGTAACTCTTGTGTAAAGATTTTGTCTTTACTAAAGAAACATCACTCTCATCATAAAAACGATTGCTTTTGTATAAATGTTAACACTTAAAATAACAGTTTTTACATTGAACTGACCTAAAATTTCATTGAATTGAAAATCAGTGAGCCCATTTTTCTAAAGTGTACTAAGATTTCTAGGTCAACCTACAATTTGTCTGCCATTGGTCCATCAAATCGGACATGTTGATTCCAGTAGTAATTCGAACCAATTATTTTATGGTTTAATTCATTTAAAATATCGGGTGAACTGAATCAATCAAGTTGATTGGACCAATTTTTCCACTTGAATAGAGATGATAACTCAACTTGCCAGACCTAGTTCATCGGACCAAGACGAATTTGCTAAGTCCGATGATCATGCGAACCTAATCTTCGATTGGTCAGCCCATCTAAGATATTAAGGGGGTTGACGAGTCGGCCGATCCTTATTTAATATTTTTCCTTATTTTAGAGGGAAGAAAGAAGTAAAACGAAAATACACTTTTATTTAGATCCACTGAAAAGATATATTCCTTTTTCCACTTAAGCGAAGGCAGAGGACAGTCACTTTCCATTGATTTCTTCCTCTTGTTTTGCAAACAATTAGCAGACATGCATTTATTAATCTGAAGATCCTCAAAACTACTCTGTTTTTGCGCCATTTCTATATATATTACAGCAAAAACCGAAATTAATAGCGAGGGGAAAGCGATGCTGCAGTTACACAGCTCGCGCCCATGGATTTCGACTGGAATAACAGGATCGAGTTTGAGTTCTTCCAAGAGGTGACTCTATGATCTCAAATTACTGATACATGCTTTGATCTTGTTGAATTCGCCTTCATGCAGCGTCGTACAGCTGTGAAGAGAGATACACACATTGTGTATGTAAAAATTCCAGAACGAATGTTCCGATTTCTCCGCCCTAAGACTACCTGAATTGCCGGTGCTTTCAAGTTTGCAATGCGCGGATTAAGATTAGGGTGGATTATTAACATCCAATTTCATCTAATTACGTCTTACGAACCAACCAATGTTATAGTGTCCGGTTATACCAGCTGAACATGTTTTGAGGTGTTTGGCTCGTGAACCTATCTTATATTCATGTTTAAAAGTGTTCGGCTAGTTTGAATAACGGTAAAAAGAACTAACGTTTTCACGGGTTTATTTAGAGGAATTGGGGGTGTTAATATAGCTCACGCAAAGCATTTTGGAAAAGTGAAACTGCTGCAGGACTGATTGATGTTTCTGTAGATATCTTCTCTCCAAATTGGAATTGTTGCTACAGATTTTGTTCATGTTAATAATAGGGCGGTATTTCAAAATTTTGATATATTCAGGACATATATATGTATATATATAAAGATAAATGAGTAGACATAAGGTTGGTTTTGTTTTGTGCTGGATTATCTTTTACGGTTTGTCCAGTGAGATGTGTTAACAAGTTTCATGTTATTCACTTATTCACATTTTCCTGGCTTCGTGGTTTTTGTTTTTCCTGTCTGATCTGCTTCTTTTGTATTCATCATCAGAGTAAGTTCTGTTAATTGTAGATATTTGAAATTATATTCTTTAATTTTGTGTTTGTTTTCAGAAGCTCTAGGCTGTACTCATGTGGATGGATCCCCATTTCAACCTTTCATGTTCATATTATGTTAATAAACAATAAAGGTGAGATATCTACTTCCAAATTTGTTTCTTCTAAAATCATTTTGTCATTTAAATCTTTTGAGCAACATGAAGCTACTGTTTTACTGTACGTTCGGCTTGCACTGAAGGGACATTCATAATGGCTGATCTTTAGATCCGCAAATTTGCAGAAAAATGGAAAATGAGTTCCAGAATGACATGGAGGAAATTGCAGCCTACAGTTAAAATTAGTGTTTCCAGCAAAGTAAATTCTAATCTCACTAGGATGGATCCAGAAACTAGTTCTCAGGTTCGTGCTTTTCAGTATGCTGTGCAATCTCAACTTAGTTTATGACCAGAAACTATGGACCTTGGTAATTGGGTTTGTTTTTGTAAATCATTACTAATTTAACTGAAAGTTCTGTTGCTAGTTGGAACTTGCTTCTTGTTATATATTTGGCAATTTTTTTCTTATAACACAAACATGAAGGAAAACTATGCATCCACTAAAGACACTGAAGGGATACAACCAGGACAGATGAACCCAATAAAAAAGCTTCTACAAGAATTTACTCTAAACCTACTCTATCTAGCACTTATATTGCCTAGATATTTATTTACGTGACTGAACATGTAATTTATTATTTCTTTGGTATTTGTTACTTTAGTGGTCTTCCTTTATATTCTTGCTAATCTGATGTGGATTTCTGTGCTAAGTTTCCTTTACTATGTGTCTCGAGGTCCTATATTCTATAAATATTGAACTGATATTGATACCTGAGTAACTATCAGTTTGCAATAAAATCTGTGCAGGATTGTGGAGCTAAACTCTTGATGGCATCTCTGTCAACTTATTTCCTAGTAAGATTGATACAAATAAATTTCAAGAGAACAGCTGTGGAAGTTGTCCGAGAATCATTCTGTCATGCAGCTCGGACATTTGGAGCTTCAAATTTTCCTTTTGCTTGCTTGTCTAATTCCTTGAGTAAACCAACACCACTCCAATTGGATGTATCTTTGCCTTCACTTCAAGACATCAGATGGAGTTTTGCTCGTTTAGTTTATTTGTTCAACATACAACTTGAGAGAAATGTCGCCACGTAAGAGCAACAAATGCCATTTCCTGCTTAGGTTATCTTCAGCTAAACTTTACGCATCAAATAAATAGTGATGTATTTATTTCCACGGTTAGAATTTTGATTAGACTCTCATATAGGTTAATTGTTTTCCTTCTCTAGAAAGACCTGATGGTTAAATCCTGATCCTTGAACTTGTGATATATTTCAAAATGAAAAACCCAAATAGATTGGCAGTGAGCTGCTTTCTTAAATGTGACGTCCATGAACATATCATGTCAGTATCAGACATTAAAAAGCTTGAGATCATTTCTTGAAGCGAGAAGTTTGCTATTTGATATTGATTGATCTTGCTAACACGCAAAATAGATATGTTTGATTTTGATGTATGTTTCTGAAAAGTTTTTTCGGTGTAAACCCTCCAAAGTGGAGATATATAGCACGTAAGACAATGATTTTATATGCTGTTCCTTACTCTTTTGCATGAAGTTAGTCATCAAGCTGATGCTTGTTCCTTGCTGCACTCGTCTTTCTTGTATTCACCTGACCTTCGTATTGACCTGATTTGAAGTTCTTAATATGAATTTTTGCAGGTTTTTTGTTGTGCTCCTCGCGGCCTGCTTCTCATTTGTCATTATTGGTGGTTTTCTCTTCTTTAAGTTCAGGTTAAGTACTAATTATGCATTTCAAAAAGCTATAATAATATTTGTAATTTATACTAATATTTCCTCGTCAAGCATGTTGACTGATTTTGGAAATGTTTACTATGGAGAAGTACAGGGGTAGCACTCAGTCTCTAGAAGATTGCTATTGGGAGGCTTGGGCTTGTCTATGTTCATCATCCACTCACCTTAAAGTGTGATTCATCTTTGTCAATTCAATATTGTCCTTGATAAGACGTGACTTTCATATATCACTAAAAAATGTTCAGGTAGTAATTTTATTTTAAAATAAATTATTTTATTTCTACTGCAGCAAAGAACTCGAATTGAACGTGTTATTGGCTTTGTTCTTGCTATATGGGGCATATTATTCTATTCCCGGCTATTGAGCACTATGACTGAACAATTTAGGGTAAGATACTTACAAGATGTCACGTTTTCCTAAAGCTTAGTAGAAGCCATACCCCTGATTAGAAATTCAACAGAGTAATATGCACAGACTCAGAGAAGGGGCTCAAATGCAAGTTTTAGAGTCAGATCATATAATCATTTGTGGAGTGAATAGTCGTCTGAGCTTTGTCTTGAAGCAGCTGAATAAGTATCATGAGTTTGCTGTTCGCTTGGGCACTGCTACTGCTAGGTACTTACTTTGTAGTTCCTTGATATTTTGTCATTTCAAGGCATTGCGTGTGCGTGTTATAATTGAAGACATTATTGCAGGAGACAGAGAATTCTTCTTTTGTCTGACCTTCCAAGGAAACAGATAGACAAACTTGCTGACAACATATCCAAAGATCTCAGTCATATTGATATTCTAACCAAAAGGTATATATAAAAAAATTCTGATGTCTACGCGATGGTGTGACCCAATAGTCTGATATTTTCTGATCTATATGCCTGTTCATACAGCTTTGATTGACTAAAGATCACAATGATATTGGTGTTGTTGCAAACAGTATTTTTGAATTGCAAATGTCTTTGCTGAAATGGATATCTTGATAAACTGTGTAATTTTGGAAATAGTTAGAGATAGTATTATCTCAGTTGGTATTCCCTGTCATTAATGCATCTATACTGGTAATCTTGATAACTGTGTAATTATGTCTGCACTTACTACGGATTTTGTTGTGATTATTACATATTGCTCAAACTTGGCGTGCAGCATGGTCTGTGGTTTAGTTGATGATAGTGGAACCTAAACCCTTGTCTTATATTGCACTGGTATGAGTCAGCAACAATTGGAACTAATTTGGCTTAATAGTCTTATATTTTAGTTAACCTTATCCATAGATCTCATTGAATTTTTTGTACATGTGACTGCTCAAGGTGCCTCTTAGAGTTTTCAATCATTGAGGAGGCTCAATTAACTTTTTTTAAAAAAAAAAAGATTTCTCCTAATCTAAGAACAAAGAAAGAAAAAAGCCCTCCCCTCCTCCCACGGTCACTCGAACCCAGGATCAAAGGCCTAGGTAGTAGATCCTCTGCCACTTGAGCTATCCAACTTCGTCCATTGAGGAGGCTCAATGAGAACATACCTTATAGTCTAGCATTCTTAACACAAGGAATAAAAAATATAATTCATCTATTTATCTTGGTAATATATAAGTGCTTCAAGTTGATTGCCTTATGTCTGACATCACCTCTGGTTCTGCAGTTGCAGTCTAAGTTTAACGAAATCATTTGAAAGAGCTGCAGCCAGCAAAGCACGTGCTATTATTATATTACCCACAAAGGATGATCGGTAAGGATCAGATGGATCATCACGAATCAGATTCTGCCAAAAACAGTGCGACTGTGTATAGATGGAATTTGAAGGAAACATTATAAAAATGAAAGAAGAAAAAAATTGAAAGTTGAACATGCTGCCTCTGTGTCTCTTCCAGCTGATATATGGCAACATTTTCTTCTTTGTGGCACTTTTTTTTCTTTTTGCATGCCTTGGTCCTTTCTATGCATGACAAAAAGATTTTGACTACCTTCACTTGAAACCAAAAAAATAAAAATTAAACAGGGGGTGAAGGAACTTGATTCTACCTGAGGCTGATTACTCTAGCTCCTCAGTAGTTTCTTGTTTTTTTATCCTTTGACTCACGCATGTAATCATGCTACTTTTGTTCTCTTTAAGTTTTAACATTGGTGTTCTAAGATTACAATGCAAAATAGTATCATCATATTTAATGAGGTTCTGTTTTTTATATAAATAACTGCCACTTTTTTTAGGTACGAAGTAGATTCAGATGCATTTCTCTCTGTTCTAGCTCTTCAACCCCTTCCCTCGATGGCATCTGTGCCTACTATTGTGGAGGTAATCTGCATATGGGTTTTCTTTTCTCTTGCATTACGGATTGCAAATTTCACTCTTGTTTGTGTTACAGGTTTCAAGTTCAAATACATGTGAGCTTTTAAAATCAATCTCAGGCTTGAAGGTGGAACCTGTGGAGAATGTCACATCAAAATTATTTGTTCAGTGCTCTCGTCAGAAGGGACTTATAAAGATATACAAACACTTGCTCAATTATCGAAGTACTTCGACTTTCCTCTTCTTTTTTTTCTTGTTCTTTTTTAATATCAAAGTACTTCGTTTTTATTTTCAATGTAACATTTGTGCTTGGCCCTTGCGCTTTAGAGCTTTTAGGTGATTTTTTTTCTGTTTCTCTTCGTGGTGGATGTATCTACCACGAAAGAGAGAGAACTTTATAACTTATTTCTGACGCTGGGTATTTCGATCTGGCAGAAAATGTATTCAATCTATGCAATTTTCCTCATTTAGCAGGACTTAGTTACAGGCAGTTGAGACGTGGATTCCAAGAGGTAGTCCATAAATCATCTGCACCTGTTTAGTTTTTGAACTGATTAATTTTAGGTTTCCCTGTTTTAATTGTCTTTTTCAGGCTGTTGTTTGTGGTCTTTACCGTGAAGGAAGGATATATTTTCACCCAAAGGATGATGAAATCGTGAAAGAAACTGACAAAGTATGTATGGTGCCGATATAAGATGCATTTACTTTCTAGCTTTCCCCTCACCCCCCCCCCCCCCCAACAGACGATACTGCCAGGGGATGGCATAGAAGCAATAAGATATTATTTCTCTTGAAAATTATGGTTTTTCCCTACTTACTGCTGAGGATTGTTAATTGGCTGATTGCTGAACTAAATCCCTCTGGTTGTTTTGTCTTCTATGGGGATTTAAATCAAAGTGCATTTATTTATTTGTTTGCAATTGTCTTTGAACAGTATCAAGTCTAGCCATTTGATTCTAATTCAGAGTGCTATTAAATTGAGCTTATGTTGCAGATAAACATTGTACATTATGAAAACATCCAGAATGACATATGTTGAAAAACTAAGCTGTATGAACTTTCTTATTGCCCATGCAGGTCTTATTTATCGCACCCGTGCATGGGAAGAAGAAACCACAACTTTCGTATCCTCATGATATCAAAGATAATGATAATTCAATCAATAATGTGGAAACCCTTAAGCAAAATAGTGAGTTCCTCAATCGGGCGCTGGATGTTACAAGAGAGAGGCTGGAAAACATAGTAAAAAGACCAAAAAGGTCAGGCTCAAAGGTATGCCTTTTACTAGAGAACAGTAGCTTAGCTTCTATTGTGCTCTTTCTCTGAAGAAGTCCTGACAGTGTCTGGATTTTGCATGTAGGCTTCGGATTGGTGCCTAGGTCCAAAAGAATGTGTGTTAGTGCTTGGGTGGCGTCCTGACGTTGTAGAGATGATTGAAGAATATGACAATTATCTTGGGCCTGGCAGTGTGTTGGTAGATTTTACTCCATATTTCATTATGTCCCTCTCTTATCATAATTTTCCCAATGAAAAAATTGTTCAATCTTAAAGAACCATGGACCTTTTTCTACGATGTTACTAAGATCCATTTTTTATGCTGGACGAGATTTTATTGCTAGCTTAGTCGAGAGAGAGAGAGAGAAACTTACTATAGAGCTCAACAATGGGCTCCTTATGCACATCTAATTTGGGTGACACAGACCTGCTAATTTACGTTGTGCCTTGGTCCACAAGTGCAGGAAATCTTGTCGGATGTTCCTTTGGATGAGAGATATAAGGCTAGCACGCATGCTGGTCAAGTGAAGCTGAAAAATATTCAAGTTTCTCATAGAGTAATATTGTCATGGTTTTGCATTAACTAATATATTACTGATGTGGTTTCTCATTAACTTCCTTCCGTCTTAACTGGTGTTCTTTTCATCCATCTCAGGTTGGAAATCCGATGGAATATAGCACTTTAGAGGACACCATTATCAACATCCAAAGGTCCATGAGAAAAGACAAAGAACTTCCATTTTCAATAGCTGTAATATCTGATAAAGAGTGGCAAATTGGAGGTAAAATGAGCTGATTTTGTCATTTTTATTATTATTATTTCATTTAGTAGCTCGATTTAAAAAAAAAAAAAAAAATCTTTCTCTTGTGGTTTTAGATCTATCAAGGGCCGACAAAAATTCTGCATATTCTCTTCTTCTTGCCGAAACTATATGTGCTAAACTTGGAGTAAAGGTATGGTTTCCTCAGAATTCTTTTCGTGGTTACCCTGATTGAATTTTGCTTAGACTCGCGACTTCCATGTATTAAGATATACTGTTATCATTAAACAAGTTAAAGTTTTGACTTCAAACACAGGATATGAAAAGTTTTTATGTAAATTTAGATACAAATAGCAAAAAACACTAAATTGTACTACCTCCGTCCCAGCTAACTTTGCACGGTTGACCTGACACGGATGTTAAGAAAAAGCAGATTTTGGGGAATCTTTGACTTTTTTAAAGGTGGAGATTGAGGGTGGAGATTTCGAGGGTGGAGATTGTGAAAGAGATTTCCTTTTTAAGGGTGTGCAAAGTTAAGTGGGACGGACCGAAAAGGAAAGTATCATATTTAGCTGGGACGGAGGGAGTAATTTTTTGTCAGAATCCCATGAAGACTGGTTAATGTGCTATTTCTTTTTTATGTGAATTTGAATATATTTCCTCCTATCGATCAATTTCATCGACTCGCAGGTGCAAAATCTTGTGGCTGAAATCATAGATTCGAAACTGGGAAAACAAGTACATACTCTTATCTAAATTGATTTTGATAGTAGTTACCGATTTCTATATTTCCCTTTTCCAAAGACTGCTGAATCATACCTCTTTGCTTTATAGATTACAAGGATCAGACCATCCCTCACGTATATTGCAGCTGAGGAAGTAATGAGTCTTGTGACAGCACAAGGTTCATAGTTTATGTTTTTAAACTTATTATCTATTTATTTTCTCACAAAATGTTCGTTTGCCATCAACTTGACAATCATAATGTGATTACAGTGGCAGAAAACACTGAACTGAACGAGGTCTGGAAAGACATCCTGAATGCAGAGGGAGATGAAATATATGTAAAGGTGAAAACCTCTAAAGGCCTTTCTTTTATTAAGGTCATTGGAAATACAAAAGGTTCTCTTTTAGTCACGACTCAAGTCTTTCTTTTCTAGCCAAGGGAAACTTTTTTCTGGACTTCTTTATCCTTCTTTCTTGTATCACTTCCAGCGTGTACTGGGTCTTTCCGCCCAACACGGACCACCAACACCTGGCCAGAACCACCGAAACCCAGAGGATATAATTGGCAAACAACTATTTCTCTTGGCTAAAAGAATGCAACTCAAAGTTGTGACTAAAAACAGAAAATCTTTCACAAGTAGTTAGAGGTGGCAAAATCGGGCCGGGCCTTAGGAATTGTTGCCCAAAGTATGTTGGCTGACCAGACCCGATGCAATGTGCCAATGGCCCCGCATGCAGGACCGAGAAATGTTAGTATAATTTAGGGGATGTGCTGGGCTTGCTCACCATTTTTTCAATCCGACAGAATTTGTCACCTCTACAAGTAGCATGTTAGGGGTTCCCTACCTATTTTGTTCGCCTACTTGATGAGCCTTCCAATATCATATACGAATTTGTTTACGATTTCTGGACAGGACATCGGCCTGTACATGAAACAAGGGGAGAATCCGTCCTTCAACGAGCTATCGGAAAGAGCAACTCTACGCAGAGAAGTTGCTATTGGTTACGTGAAAAGCAATAAGAAGGTACCCCTTCTTCATGTGGTCTGCATTGATTGAAATGACAATTTAGCCCTCTCTTCCTGTTCTCGTTTGCAGGTTATAAACCCGATCCCCAAGTCCAAGCCTCTATGCCTTGAGCTCACCGACTCGTTGATTGTGATATCGGAGCTTGAAGGAGAACAACCAGTGGTTATGTAGCATATTTTTGCCATTGTTATTTGCTAGGTGTTTCCTAGTTTGTGGGTTCTTCACATCAGGAAGTCAATATAAAGTGGACTCCTTTATTTTGAGTAGAAATCCTACAAGGGCGGGTCTGGTGGAATTCAATCTTAGGTTATCCATATTAGCATGGATGCAAAAATCTGACCTAGGCGCCGATTAGTTGTTAGGCGGTACCTTGTCGATCCGATTTGTGATAAACGGCACCTTGAGGCGTTTTCTAAGTTTAGGCAGGCTAGTCGGCCTAAACAACCCAAATATGTATTTATATATATATATATATATAATTTGTAATTATTTTATATATATATATATTTTTTTTTATTATTTTTTTCATTTTAAGATTTATATATTATGATATACTGATCTATATATTTAATGGTACAATATTTTGAACATATTCAAGATAGGTAGGATATAAGTAGGCGGCCTCCTAGTCGGCGCCTGAGTGAGTGACCTTGGTGCTAGATGATCCTAAAACATCTGACTACCTATTTTTGCCTTTTGCAAAGAGATGATAGACAAACTAATCTATTAGATTAATCAAGTGTTGTAAATGGTTGCTAGCCCATTACTCACGTATTTAGAGGGTCAGACATAATCTTGGAAATGAATTTTCTAATGAGTTATAATAATCCAGTAATGTGATTCGACAATTATGGAGATTAATTGATTATAGATTCCAAATACTGCATTTGTTTATTTAAATGTACTTAAGAATAAGAATTAAAAAAAAAAGATACAACTATATAGTTTATAACTAAAATAATTTGATGAACTAATAAAATCCTAAGTTAATATAACTGACTAAACGATGAGCACTGTTTGTCTTCAATAGCTTGCACCAATCCAAAAGTTCGAAACGGTGCAACTACAGTACAATATTTTTTTATTTTTAGAAGAGAGAACCATTATATTAAAAGCTTTGGAAATCATTCAGCAACGAGCGAGAAGCCCAATTTGGGATATAATCACGCGTGTCAACTTTTGATTTTAATTACTGATGCGAAGCACAAATTTGTGAGTTTGAATTGTCCAGTTGTAGAGGTATAACTAGCATCACTCATCGTGTATATATTTATTTTTAAAAAAAAATTAAGAACAAATAATCGAATAAAATTAATTGAATAATTTATTTATTATTGAATAAATACTATAAAATATATATTTATTTTAAAAGAAAATTTTATATGTTTGGTTGGGTAGGTCCATATTAAAATTGTGTTGGATCAAAATTTAGTGAACAAACAAACACATCCCTCGAAATATACTATAGATTTTTTGAAAAAATATATGTGGGTCTATTGGTTTTTTTGTTAGAGAATATCAATCTGTAGCACCCGATGGGTTGGCCTAAGCTGACCGAAACTTTGGATTTGATTTTTTTTTTTTTTTAGCTACGCATAAACCCAGTGCATAATAGTCGCTACCAATTTTAGTAAAAATAGTATCGTGGATGTTACAGTGAATAAAAAATTATCACTATGGAATCGAATGTACATGCAATATTTTCGCTAATCATTAGCATAATTTTTCATATTTTTATTTTGGATTTCTTTCGCTAATCTTTATCATATATATTTCATATATTTGATTTATTTAGCACATCTTTCCATATAAATAGTTGATTGACAATTTAGCTTGAATATTTTCGGTGGTTAGATTTGAGCTAAATATTTTTTATGATAAGATTATATCTTAATATCCGATGCTGAATCTATTTAATTTTAGCGAAAATTAAGGTGAACTAAGGAATGAAAAATCGTATTTTATAAATAGATTGGTGCATTAGAGAGTAAAACATTTTTTTCCAGAAATAACATATGGTTTTGGGCAGGAAAATAGCTAACTTGCTACTCCCTCCGTCCCGGCTTAACCTGCCTAGGTTGACCGGGCACGGGGATTAAGAAAAAGCAGTTGACTGAGAGAAAATGCTGACTTTTTTATTTTTTGGATTTTTTTAAGTAGAGGGATTAGAGTCTTAACTCTTCCCTCCACTTTTTTAATCCACAAAAAATTTCCTGTTCAAAAAATACAGAAAATTAACTGAACTTAAAATAAAAACAGAAAAAAAAAACTGAACATAAATTAAAGGCCAAAAAACTGAAATTTTTGGTGGGAATTTTTCCCACCAAAATCTAAATATTTACATATTCCCACCTAAATAGAACATCAGAATTACACTAAAATTTCAAACTTAAATTCAGCCAACTCCACACACTTTCAGCTATAAATACATCCATTTAATGCTGCTAAGAGGTTAGGTTACATATTTACAGCAACTTTACAGTAAAAATGGGGGGGAACAAAAAGGGAAAAAATACATCTCCGTCAGATCGACTTCATATTGCACAACGGCTTCTCAGCCACAACGTTAATGGCAAGCTAAACGACGGCATCACTCTAGAAGTCGCTACATCATTCGGAGTTTCCGTCCGGACGGTCCGTTCCATTTGGCAAACTGCGAGGCAACAAATTTCAGAGGGGCTGCCGATTTCATTTCCACAGGTTAGGCCAAGACCACCTTCATCACAACTCTTAAAGCTGGATGAAGAAGCCGTTATAGCCATCCCTTTTTCAAGTAGATGCTCTGTAAGGAGATTAGCTAAGGAACTAGAGGTCAGTAAATCACAAGTTGGAAGATGGATAAAAGCTGGCAGCTTAAAAGCACACACAAATGCAATCAAACCAGCTTTGACTGATGCAAATAAGCTTCATAGGATCAAATACAGCCTCAGTTTTTTAGCTAAAGATAGTATCAGCAACAACATCAGTTTTGGAAGCATGCATAATATCATCCATATAGACGAAAAATGGTTTTACATGCAAAGATCAAGTGAAAGGGTTTACAAACTGCCAACAGAAGATGATCACTACCGGGCTTGCAAGAGTAAGCGATTTATTCCAAAGGTTATGTTTATGGCAGCCGTTGCAAGACCGCACTATACCGCCGAAGGGGAGCTGCTGTTTGATGGGAAAATTGGCATTTTTCCATTCACACAGCAGGTCCCAGCCATCAGAAATTCAGCAAACAGGCCAAGAGGCTCTATGGTTACAAAACCAATAGAGTCTATAAACAAAGAAGTCATCAAAAACTGCATGTTACAGCAGGTATTTGCACTCAATATCAGAAAAAAATTCATCATTTATTAAGTGTGTGAAGTAAGTCTCCTAAAACAACCTTTTTGTATATGTTTAACATGTGGGCTAATTCGGTGACATTACTAACACATTTGATGGTGAATTGTTTGCTGTTTTATTTCATCACATGGTTAAACTAGATACTACCAGCTATAAAGGCAAAATGGCCAAGATACGCAAGCAAGCAAATCATCATTCAACAAGATAATGCGAGGCCGCATTTACTAAACTTAGATTCAGATTTCAGAAGAGCAGCCACTGAAGATGGGTTTGACATAAATCTTATTTGTCAACCACCAAACTCCCCCGACACCAATGTGTTGGATTTAGGATATTTTCGGGCAATTCAATCTTTGCAGATTGAAACCCGCAGTTACAATGTTGATGACATGGTTGCAAACATTCTTCAATCTTTTGAAGAACTTCAGCATCCAAAGTTAAACAACATATTCCTTACACTTCAGACTTGCATGACAGAAATACTCAAAGTGAAAGGAGGAAACAACTACAAAGTGCCACACATTGGGAAAGATGCTTTAGCAAGAACGGGTTCACTACCACAAACAATTCAAGTAGATGAGCAATTAGTGAGAGATGCCATTGAGTTTCTAATTGCAAATGAAGATGTCATAGAAGATGAAGAAATTGGGACCATTCTAGATGACTTGGGTTATATGTAAAGTTTAGTTTCCTGTCTAAAAGCCATTTTGTGAAATTGTTTACAGTGTAAACACACTTGATGTGGTCATTTTGCTTAAACTGTAAACACTTGATAATATTAAAAGCATTTGTTTTACCAAATTCAGTTTTGGAATATTTTTTTTAGTTTAGTTTGTCCCTCAGAAAAATATTCATCATAGGGAAACTGTTTAAAGGCCCATAAAAAATTGAACAGCAGCTAAAAATGAAACAGGACAGCATCATTTTAAGCCACCCCATCCAATTTTTTCAAGTAAGAATCACCAGCATTCAATGTAATCACAGATATGCTTCATCAAAAAACTATTGGACAACATCATTTTAAGCCAGAACAGTCTCTGTTTTTTCGTTTTTTAATTGACTTGAGGTCCCCCATAAACAATTCATCATAGGGAAACTGTCTAAGGGCCAAAAAAAAATTGAATGGCAGCTTTAAATGAAACAGAACTGATCATTTTAAAGCAACCAGATCCAATTTTTTCCTCATACATTAATTACACTACTCATTGTAATCACATAAATGCTTCATCAAAAACTGTTGGACAGCATCATTTAAACACAACAGCCTCTTTTTTTCCATTTTTTAATTGACTTGAGGTCCCTCAGAAACAATTCATCATAGGGAAACTGTCTAAGGGCCCAAAAAAAATTGAATGGCAACTTTAAATGAAACAAAACTGATCATTTTAAAGCAACCAGATCCAATTTTTCCTCATATTTGAATTAACACTCAATGTAATCACATAAATGCTTCATCAAAAACTGTTGGACAGCATCATTTAAACACAACAGCCTCTGTTTTTTCATTTTTTAATTGACTTGAGGTCCCTCAGAAACAATTCATCATAGGGAAACTGTCTAAGGGCCCAAAAAAAATTGAATGGCAGCTTTAAATGAAACAAAACTGATCATTTTAAAGCAACCAGATCCAATTTTTTCCTCATATTTGAATTAACACTCAATGTAATCACATAAATGCTTCATCAAAAACTGTTGGACAGCATCAAATATGGGCTCACAGGCCGAAATCACAGTGATAACATGATCAATTTTTCCAGTAACAATACGCAACTAGGCCCACACGCCCGAAATATCGATTTCATTTCAATAATTGCAGCATAAATAGTATAATCGGCGCACAGGCCCATGATATCAGCAAGCATACATTCAAATCAACCATTCCCAGAAAGCAACTAGGCCCACACGCCCATCAGAGAAATCAACCAAATGAAAGGCATAACAAACAAGATGAAGGGCATCACAGGCCCTAATACTCAGATCTAACACCAAAACATCAAACATGCAAGAAGTTTTGGGCAAGGAAACATTAACCTTCGCACCAAGGGCACCCAAATAGCCAAAAATTGGTAGAAGAACCGGAGCAGCTCTGGATCGTCCAAGATTGGAGATCTGGCCAGGGATCCCTCAATCCCAGAAGGGAGAGCTTTCCCGTTTGAATCTAGCTGACTTTCTGGAACGAAAGACTCCTCTGAATCCCACACGAAGCCCCCCTATGACTCCGAAGATTCTGGATCCACAAGATCCCCCTCCTCCATCGCATGAAAAAAAACTTCGAAACCCAGTACAAAACCAGATTCAAAATCTCACAGACGGAACATAAAAAAGGAATCAGCTTTGTAGATCGAGCATCGATCTACAAAGATTCATACGGATTTAGGGTTTAGATCACAGTTAATGGTTGGAAGAGGGGGATTGCGGCTACTTGAAATTTTAGGGTTTCTTGAGAGAGAGAAAGAGGTGGGGAACGAAGAGGCAGAGAGAGAGAGAGGGAGCAGTGAAAGTGGGATTCCCAGAAAAAACTAGGTTTAGATTTAGTGGGGTGGGGGGATATACGGTGGGTTTAGTTTAATTAGGGTTAATTGATTTATCTAGTTTAATTAAAGTAATTTCATTAGTTACTTAAAGGTGATTTAGTAATGGCAATCCTGTAATAAAATGAAAAAAGTAGGGATAAAAAACATTGACTTTTTTTGCCATTTATGAGCTGGCAGGTTAAGGTGGGACGGACCGAAATGGCAAGTAGGCAGGTTAAGCTGGGACGGAGGGAGTATTTTGGATGATTTTATAATCATATTAAGTAAGATTAAGCAAAAGAATTATGTTTTAAATCGGACGAAATAGACCATTGATCTATTTTTACAAAAAAAAAAAAAAAAAAAACAAACAAACAGCATATTTTTTTTAAAAAACAAATATTCTATATTTGTACAAAATCATTATAACCGAAAAATATCGTGAAAAAATTAATTAAATGAAAAAATTGCAGCGCAATATAACAATATTAGTTGGAGTGGCAGTCAATTGTATGTTCGTATATGGATTCTCACGTTTGGATGGGGACGTGATAATTTAACTAAAATAATTTTATTAATTACTATCTAAATTTTTAATACATTTTGATCAATTTTTAACGATTATTTAGTAATATCTGAACAATTTTACAACATTCTTTTTAAAAACAAACATTAAATTTAGAACTCATCCAATTAAAATTTTCACGTCTAAATTTTCCACGTCCACCTAAATTTATAAACAAACATGTAATTACCATGATTTGCAATATGTAACTTAAATGATCAATATTCTCAAATGAGGCATTACGAATTTCAAATGATTTAGTTTGACTACCTTTTCTTTATATTCTATGTTTTTGCATTTTTTTAATATTTTTTACATACACAAAACTAATTTAGACGAATAATCAATCTGGTAAGTAATATTATAGTTTAGGATTCTAAATTCCTCTTAATAAAAAATATATGTAAGTTTACTTTATTAATAAAATGTAGCATATTCACTAACATATGAATATAATTAATAATATAGGGGGATTTGAACTATAATCACACAACTAGTAGTATCCCCGTGCGATGCACGGTTTGTAAGTGCAAATGAATAAATTAATAATTTTTTTATATTTTTATATAATTTTAATATAATAAAATATTATAATCAATAAATAATAAGATATGAAAAATTATATGTTAATGGAAAAAGAGTGCAATGAAAAGTATTCATGACTAAAATATATATTAGAATGGATATTTATTTTTCTTAATGTATGAATATCTCTAGCATCCTTCCGTAGAAGTCATGTTGATGATTGGGGCTGGAATTGCAATATGCTGTTGATAGAGGATATATTTGTAATGTTAAAAATTAGTTACCGTCTTCATAAATAATTTTTCATTAATAATAGTCAATAAATTTATAAAAAGAAAATAATTTTAAGAAAATATGTTTTTTTGGGCCCAGACAAAATCAGGCCAAATAGCTTTATCATATTTATTTAGGTGAATATATGGCAAGTTATTGCCAATAATTATGTTTTATATTGGGTTGAATTTTATATACCAAAAATTGTGATGTTCATAATTGGTAATAGATTTTGGGCGGAAAAACTTCAAAGTTACTAATTTCAGTGGATTTGTTATTATATTAAGTATAGATAGTTGTTTCCAAATTCTAATCATAAGACCTCCAAATATGACGATATTGAAGTTGGAGAAGAATGCAGCTTTGGGTCACCCAGCCCATTACACGGCCCATGCGATATGAGTCGAGTCTTACATGCGTTTTTTCCTAATTTTTTGAGGGTTTTCACCCTTCAACTCATATCTTAATTCTCCAACTATAAAGGGGGACCTAAAGATAAATTTTATACATCTTCTATCATAATTTGGAGTGTCAAGCAAGGGGATTCAAGGAAGAGTTCAAGAATTCAAGAGCAAGAAACATTCAGTTATATCTTTTTAATTGTTTTGTTCTTAGCTACTTATGATATTTTTGAGGATTCATTTTTTACTACCGAGAGGTTTATTATTAAACTCTAACACTCAAAACTACTTAGATTGAAATATAATGGTTCCTGGAGAAAGATCAATTGGGCTTCATTACCGAGCCCAGAATATGAATACTTATCAATCACAAACTTTGGAAATTATAATATGATATACTGCCTTGAGTTTGAGTTGAAAATGTTATGTTGCGAGATTTGTGTAAATCAATTGTAACTTATTACCAACTTTAAATGCAATTCCGGAATTAAATGGTTTGAATGTTTTAACATATATAAGGTAATATAAATTAATGCAGCCAATTATACTTAACCAATTAATGCAGCTAATATTGAAGTTTTCCATAATTAGCAGTGCTGTTTTGGACGGGAAAATGTTGATATTACTATTCTTGGCGGATTTTGTTATATTATATAGTATAGATTAACTCCACGTCATTCCTAATCTAAAAAAAAAAAAAAAAAAAATCCACATCATTCCATTTACCGTCGCGATGCACGTCCATTCATCCAAACTATAAACCCTATCCAAATCTTACTCGACTCCATTGCCGGCAACTCTGTTTCGGATTGTCTCGCGAAGGTCGGCAGTGAACGTCGTTGTTCTGATATGTTGTGGATCGCCGATACTGCTTTCGTTACTGCACCCAATCGACTAATTCGCCGATCCATTGTTCCTTATTTAGAGGTAGAGGTGTTTCTTTTTCCTTTTTTCTTTTGAGAAATATGGTATACTCCGGGATGGTGCGGCCGAGGATGGAATCGGCGGCAGAGGTGGGGGCGGAGAGAGGAAATGTTGCACAAAATGAGCCAAAATGCCGATGTCGGAAAAATGTCGGCCGGAAGATGAATCTAAAGGGAAACAGCATGTCGAAGTTTAAGGTGAGACAACGATGATGAACTATTACTTGAGTCGAAATTGAAAGGTATATTAGTTGATTACCAATATTGGGGGATTAATACGACATGTAATTTGAATATTAAAACTAGCGAGATATATTCGTTGATTATCAGTTTTGTATACGTGTGTAATTAATGGAGATTCTTTCTCTATTTCTTGTGATTTGATTGTGGTGTTAACATACTCGCTAGCTAATCTCTTCTTTACATATTTTTGGCGATTTCACTAGGGAGTTATTTGGCCGGACCTAGTTATTTTCGGGCCTGAGTCGAATTTTTATAATGGACTCCAAATTATATTTTTTTTTCTACAATGTACAAACATGAAAGAAAAAATATAAACAAAACTAAACATTTATATTTTATCCAAACATAGAAAATAAAAGACAAGACATATTGAAAACATTTTTTTCCTTAGGGGATTTGTCCTTTTTTATATTAGAATCAAATATTTACAACCAAATTTATCTTCGGTCAGCCTAAGACGTTGTCACTAAGAAATTTATAGTGAAAAAGAAAAAAAAAATTATGTCTTCTTAGAAGAGGCCCAACAGATAGAAAAACAAAAGCATTGTTGGCATAAGCAAGATTCGATCCCGCATCAGCAAAAAACAACTCAAGATTCCCAGCCACTACACCACTTACTATTCATTTAATGTACATGGCAAACGCTATTAATATATATATATATATAATTATTTCGGATCCCAAAATAATTGTAATTTTTTCGATCTCGAGTTGATGGACTCTTCCGCCTAATGAAAGATCCGACCCTGGTTATTTGAAGAATAAAATCAATGAGATATTCTCACTGATTTTCAGATTCATATTTTTTCCATATTTTTTTCGATCTAATTACGGTGTTAGTATATTAAGGTAAGCAGCTAAAAGACGTGTTTATGTCGACAGTCAATGACTCAATATACAAAATATAGCGTGTATTACCAGAATTAGCAAGTGCATTGAGCAGGAAAAATCCTGAGTTGCTATTTTGGGAGGATTTTGTTATTATATTAAGTATGATTATACGATTTTTTAACTTATAATAAATAAAAACGACATCATTTTATCATTAAATCTAATCATACAGTGTTATAATGATGCCATAATGGATTATACCCCCTGAGAAATTTGGCTAAGGGCCAATTCCACTATTTTGGGCTTATTACCCTAAGTCCAAATCACTCAAATAATTGGTAAGCACCAAGCCTACAAAAGAAGACCTATTGTCGGCCCGTACCCACTGGCAACCTTAGTCACATTACAATTACCATTATACTTTCAGGTAAGAGATACTATAAATTATTCTATTCTCCTAACTTAAGGTAAGTTTTTCATTACACACTTTGATATCTTCTCTACTCATACTCTCTAAATACCCGATAGAATATACATCTCGACTCAACAAAATGCACAAATTGACTTAAGCGTCGGAAATACCATGTCGGAGCCCTCCCCGGTGTGGTTTTGCAGATCCAGTCAATTAAGAGTCGGAGCGCCTGCAACCCGAAGTTGGAAATCGGAGATGAGGCCCGACCCAAATTCTTTTCAAGCCCAACAATTTTTGTAGTGTTTGACCCAATTTCATTATGACAGTACAGTGATATTCTTCGTTTAGTTAGAAGTTCTAAATAAATAATTATCTATAGTTAAGCATATGCGACTCTGTAACTATATGGCTACAAAAATCTAGTTTTTTTGCTCTACAATAACGATTGAAGGCTAAAATTGGTCCAAATACATCAAATTAAACGAATTTTATGATAGTACGTTTTTATATTATATTTTGAGAATATTGTTGAAATTAACGATGGACCAAAATGTGGTGAACTTTACCTAATTATTATCAAGCCAAAATTGATTAAGAGTTAAAAAAAATTAGTATCCTTAACTAGAATTAATTAATTGAATTTGAATAAAACTCGGATAATATCAAATGCACCACATCAGCAATTCAGCATAGAAGCATAAACCAAATATAATTTAAAAAAAAAAAAAAAGCATAGAAGCATAAACCCATTATTACAATTTGGGCCTCAAAACTGCATATATTTACCGTAGTAACCTCTAATTTTCTATTTCCTTTTGTTTTGGCCCCACTATAAGCTCATATTTAACCATTTTTACTCCACCGTGAGGGTCGTGACGCAAAGCTTTAATTACACACAGTCCGGCCTCTCTCTCTCTCTCTCTCTCATACACACGCGCAGAGCGAGAGATCTATGGGTGCTCCAAAGAAGTGTCTGTTGTTAATTCTGCTAATATTGTTCGATCTTTTTATTTGCGAAATTGTCGCAGAAGGCGTTACTGAGGAGGAAGCTGAGCAGCTCAGAAATGAGGTCCTCTCATTATTGCTTTGCGATGTTCCTCTCATTAGCGTAACTTCTGTAATTGGATTGATATCTGCCAAAAAAAGTTGAAATCCTTTTCAATGAAAGTTATTATCCGGTGAATTGTTTGTTTTGAGTATGGATTACTATGTAGAAGGCAGTATTGAGTGAGCTGTAAAAACCTCAGGTTCTGTAATTGGATTGTTATCTGCCAAAAAAGTTAAAATCCTTTTAATGCAAGTTATTCTCCGGTGAATTGTTCGTTTTGAGTATGGATTACTATATAGAAGACAGTATTGAGTGAGCTGTAAAAACCCCAGGTTGTTGATCGTGGGTTTGTAGTGCGTTTAGCATTTGTTTGTGTTAGTTGTGAGTGCTTGATGACTTAGTAGTTGATGTGTTACCTTTTAGATCATGTGAGGGGCTAGTGGGGTTTAAAGGCTTGGAAATAGAAAAGAGATGGAAATGGAAACATGAAATTTCAAATTTACTGCGGTGTTGCTTCAACTGATTCGATTATTTTGACTGGAAAGGATCAAACAAATTTGATTCTGGGATGAAATGTGTCCGTCATTGAATTAAACACACTGATTCTGTGTCTATTTTACTGCCTTTTCTATATGGATACTATACCTTCTCTATGGATGAATTTTACAGAGTGTGGTGTATTTTTTAGGTGCGTGAAATGTTTTATCATGCATTTGATGGATACATGACACATGCATTTCCACGCGATGAATTGAAGCCCTTATCATGCGGAGGGGAAGATACACTTGGAGGATATGCGTTAACATTGGTGAGATCAGCTATGCTTTATTAGTTCAATGCATATGGTGTGTATCTTAACTTTGATCAGCTTTCTATATGTCATGTTTCCTTACTCAGATTGATTCATTGGATACACTGGCTTTGCTTGGCGATCGAGAGCGCTTCACCACTTCTGTTGAATGGATTGGTAAAAATCTACGATTTGATATTGTGAGTACAGATTTGTGTTTTTTTTGTGAAAATTAAGATACCACCAATTTCTTTCCCACTTTCTCTCTGAATTTCAATTTATACATGTGACTCCAACTAATTTTATATGCAACGTTTTGTTCTAGCTCACTGGAGACCAGTACAAAAGGCATGATATATTTGCCAAGTACTGAGATAAAAGTTGCCCTTCTGGGCATTTCTTTGTCTTCCATGCACGTCTGAAATGATTAAACATAACTTAACAATTTCAAATAGAGAATCATATGCCCTTTTGTTGTTCTTGTCTTGTTTTTCTTTTTTCTTTTTCTTTTTTGTTTTTTGTTTTTGTTTTTATTTTTGTTGGGACAAACTAGCTGTATTAGCTCAACATTTTATTGGCAGGCTTTGTTAACTGACTCCAAGTTGTGCCAGGTACATGGTTTGGCATACTTTTTTGAGCAAGCTAAACCTTAATCGTTGAACACCGAAAGAATACTTGTGAGAAATATGAATGATTTGTATTAAGATACTGAAGTTCGGAACTTATCTTCTGTCTGTTTCCCTGGTTTTTTTGGTTGTCATTATAATTCTTTTAATCTGTGGCTTTACTAGAATTACAATGAGAAATGCTTGCCAAGTTTTCAGTTATATATTTAGTTTCTGGTCTCTTGAAAATTGACTGGTAAAGTATGTTAATAATGTGGCAGTATTCAGTTCATGAAAAATAACTCTAAAATTTGGAGTTGTTTCTTTATTTTGCAGAATAAGACAGTGTCTGTCTTTGAAACTACAATAAGAATACTTGGAGGCCTTCTTTCTGCTCATCTCATTGCAAGTGATTATAACACGGTATAACTTTATTGAAAACATATCCTTATTGTTCTTGATAGCAGATATTATTTTTATCATATTTCGTTATCACCATGATCAGGAGTTGGTCTATTAAATTTTAGATATTCCTTTTTCATGCATTTAACCATTGAAAATTAGTCAAAGTGAGAAACTTGTTTGTAATCTGCATCATAGCATATCCATTATCCATTATGCACTTGATGAGCATGATCTTGGTATTGACTTCTTAGCAGCTTTATTGCTTATCTAATTGGATGATGAGCTTCGATAATGTGGCCCACCTTTTGAATGACAAACCTACTTGTGGGGCCACCTCAATTACTACATTGTTCAGAGGCTTTATGGCTGTGTTTGGATTGTTTTGGGGAGGATTCTAGAGTCCTCTGGTCGGGATTGGAAGTTTTGTTTAATTGGAAGAATCCCTGTTTGGTAGATTGGGAAGGTAGGATTTTTGTTGTAAATGTCAAAGCATGTGTAGAAAAGTAGGGGCAATTGTTTATTGACTTATAGTATTATTTTATTTTATATATATATATATTTGATTAAGCAAAATCAGATCTGGCATTTGCTTTTATACTTGAAAAATTGATATACCATGCGCTGGGAACAAATTAGGCACGATAAAAGTTTTTGTATTTTAAAATACTGTGGGCAGGGTGGGGGAGGAGGGGGAGAAACATAGGTGAGATGGGGTGGTTATCTAATAGTATGGTTAATAAGATACAAGGCTAATTGTTGGGCATTAGGCTGAATCCAAATATTGAGATCTAGAACAAAGAGAGGATGGGGGCCCCACAGTCCAACATTTGGACCACACTTACCTAATTCACCCATTCCCCAATCTGGGATCCAGATCGCACGTTTTTATCCATTGGTGACCCGAGTCCCTAAAACTGGCGTTCAATTTTAAGTTAGAGGTTTAGGGATTTGTTTAAATTAATGGGAGATTCGTGGAATATGGGGCCTACTTTTAATGTGTATCTGCTATAGGGCATGCAAGATTTGATTATGGGAAGGTTCAAGATAAACAACTCATAAGTATAATATAACCTCATAAAGATGGCATATGAATTCAAAAGTTCATTTCAGGCTATAATTCTATATGCACATCCAATTTTTTGAAGCTAAAGAATCTGTTCCCTGCAACCTGCTTCCATATAAAATTCAAGAAAATAAATGGGTTCATCCTAGGAGAGATAACTTTGCCTTGTCTGCAGATAGAAAGAGTGGGTGAGGGAGAGCAGTTTTTTCTGATGATGCTTATTGAGAAGAGAGTTGCATAATTGTACTATTATAAGTTAAAGCACTTGATTATGACTTTTTTGGTAGTTCACTAAAGAATTGATTTCGTGTTCAGATATTTACTATGTATATAGATACAGAAATAAAAAAAAATATAACTTTGATATTCCTTTCCTGTTGTAAATGGTCCTATGTTTGATTTGGTGTCTTAAAATGTATTGCAAATAGTCGAAACAATCACATTAAGCTCATATTGGTCAACTCATTTAATTCGTATAAAATTTTATACAGCGTGTTCTCAGAACATTAGATATCCTTGCTCTTTTTTGTATGGTGAATGAGTTTGTGTCAACTGATACTATTTTCCTAGAAAAAGGTCATAATTCATTTTTAGTTCTTTGTATATAATTTTATAGTTTCCCCTGTTTTACTTGGAACGTACAAATGTAATACACGACTTATGACTATTGCAGGGCATGAGGATACCCTCATATAATGATGAATTACTTCACCTGGCTGAGGATTTAGCTCGTAGAATGTTGCCTGCATTTGATACTCCTACAGGTTCAATTAGTGGATTAGTTTGGCTTTTGATACCTTCTCAGTAAAGGGTGGTACTAAATGAAGGTTTTACTTGCATTTCGGCTTGTGTATGCTTGCAGAAGCTAACAAACATATGTAGACAAACATATTTATTTCTGGACACGTCTTGATGCTAGACCTAGCAGTGTTTAAGTTGTTATATTATTGCATTAACTTCCAGTTTTGTTATTATTATATATTCTTGTCAGATCTATATTTCATGGCTGGAAAGTATTTACCCTGTTGAAGCTTTGCCTATTGTGCCTAAACATAAAAGTCTGAAACTTTTCATCTTTTTCTGATGGCTGTTGTATAGGATTTTTCTGATATCTATAAATTATATTTGCTGCAGGAATTCCTTTTGGGTCGGTAAATCTAATGCATGGAGTAGATGAAAATGAAAGCAAGGCAAATGCTCTTTGTATTCTCTTCACCCTCTTAACGTGCTATTTATCTTCTCTATTTATAAAAGACTTTTTAGAGAGAATAAAAAGTTCAAGTGCATTGGTCTACTTTCTGTTTTTTCTTTAGGAACCTCATAATTTGCCTCATGATATCAATTCCAAACATTCTTTAGATGAGCCTTACTTTTGTTTTTTTTGTTCTCTCGGTATTTGTACACACGCGTACATGCTAAAACACATATATCTATATTGGTGTATGCAGCACTTATCCAAACTGTTTTTATAGGATTAGAAATCCAATCCTTCTTATTTGTATAAATTCGGACTTGTAGAAGACTTTCTGGTTCTACATTCATAACATCAATTCTTTTGTTTTTCGAATTAATTTGTATATGTGAAATTTCCGATAATAAAGAATGATCTCATTTGTGCAGATAACATCAACAGCTGGTGGTGGAACCCTGACATTGGAATTTGGGGTGCTTAGCCGCCTGACAAACGATCCAAGTAAGTGATACAGTGATATAGACTTGAACATCGAGATTTTAACTTCTTTTTTTGGCGGTGAGGCGTTCATAGGGTGTTGGTTTTTCTATCTGTTATATTTATGTAGTTTCTTCTTTTGTACGTTCCTTGGGTGCTGTACTAGCAGAATATCCTTTAAACCTCTGCTCGATTTCTCTGAAAATTTACACCTGGATATGCCTGTTACTATGTTTCGACTCTCTTATCCCCAACCATAAAAAACTTGACATTGTTGCTAATTCCTCATTATTTATCAAATGTAGTTTTTGAACAAGTCACAAAGAATGCAGTTCGAGGACTATGGGCTCGCCGTTCAAGGATCAACCTAGTTGGTGCACATATAGATGTCTTTTCTGGTGAATGGACTCAAAAGGTCACTGTTCAACCTGTTACCTTTTTGAGGAAACTCATTTGGTTGTAATATATTGGTCTTTCCCTTGATATTGTAAATAAGATGTTGGCTCAAGAATGTTCATAAGCTCATTATGATTGTCCTATTTGTTTGTGCATGAAGGTACTGAGATTCTTTAGTTGTGTTTGTGTAAAGATACTTTTTTTATGTTATATGTTTTACTTTAGACTCCATGTAGAACCAGGTGACATAATATGATCAGGCAATCCTAGTCCGACACTGGGAGATGATAACCTGCTTTACTGTTGAATTGCAGGATGCTGGAATAGGAACTAGTATAGACTCTTTCTATGAGTACCTACTGAAGGTCAGTTTTCTTCAACTGGAACTATGATGTGTTGCTCATATTATTTTGACTAATGTAGTTATAGACGTGCATTATTTCTCCATGGATACTATGTTCACGATAACTATTAAATCTACAGCTGTTGCCCTAGTTAGCCAATGTGCCTTATTTGATTTGTACAGGTTCATTGGTTTTAGTAGCCATTTCTCCATTTCTCGTTATCGAAATCTTCTTATCCGTAACTGGCCTAACCTATGAAGAACTCTATAATTTATTATCACACTGTTTAAGAATTGATAACAGTTCAATTATATTGAGCATCAACTTCCAACAAGCTAATCCGGTTTTTTTTTTCTTCTTATATATACTTACCGTGAGGTTTTGATACGTCTAGTTATCCTAAAGGCTTTTCAAGTCTTCCGTATCAACTGATAAAAGCAGAATGCTGTGTCCCTGACTTGCATCATCTGGTGACGTGTCTAATTATTCTATGATGATCATTTTTGCCTTAACAATTTTTTTTTTCTTTCTTTTTTCTGATCTATATTATTTTTCAAGCTTATTTCCTTTGAATTATGAACATTTTTGTTTGTAAATTATGAGAGAAATCTGTCGGAACTTTGGCAGTGCCACTCCTGCCCGTTTCTAATCATTATTTGATTGGCTTCAGGCTTATATACTGTTTGGTGACGAAGAGTATCTTTTCATCTTCCAAGAAGCTTATAGGGCCGTGATGCTTTATCTTTATAATGATCCTTGGTGAGTAAATCCAATGTCCGTTTATCCAGCTCTCTTAATTACATATTGACTTCAGCCTTGTTCCACTGGTTCTGTCTCCTCATTTTCACCCATTTATTCACTTATCATAGTGACATCTTTAATTATCTATAGGTATGTGGAGGTGAACATGCATTCTGCTGCCCTTGTTTGGCCGTTATTTAATAGCCTGCAGGCATTCTGGCCTGGCCTTCAGGTGAGTTTATAATGTTTATCTTGTATGTTGGTTATCTCAATATCATAATGGAAAATCTTGACATTATCTCATTTAATCAGACCTGCTCATGATAATATGTAAGGTTCTTGCTGGGGACATCGAGCCTGCAATGAGAACTCATGCTGCATTCTTTAGTGTCTGGAAGCGGTATGGTTTCACACCCGAGGGTTTCAATTTGGCTACTTTCAATGTTCAGGTGGTTTACTTTTGCCATCTATATAGTAGTATTTCGACTTAAGTGAGGACTTGGTATTTGTTTTGTTTTTTGTTCCTGTTCCTTTCTGTTATTCATCTTCTCCTTTATCATCTTCTTAGCAGCCAATTTAATGAGTCAAAATACCTATTAAATCTGTCTCTGCCCTTTTATTCAAGCACTGTGATTGAAATGGTTTTTTCAAATAGTTAAACATGCCAATGCTTATTTGTTTCCCAAAAGTCATAATTTGGTGGATACGTGCTCAATTCGTTGTGCCATGTCACCAGAACAACGAGATTCATGCTCTTACTTTGCTCTGTCCCGAAGAACACACAATTTTCCCCATTGAGCAAGAAACAGTTTAAATTGGTTCAACTATAGAAGTCATGTCTTTGTGTGTGTACATGCATGTTTGTGAGATTCATTAATGGCCAACTGAATTAGTATATATCGAATTAAATATATATTTTGTACCGCTGAGTACTTGCTAAAGATGGGATGATTTAAAAATAACTGTGAAAAATGTCACTGCATAATGAATGGGAGGATGTATATTGATTAGGTACATTATTGATCTTACTGATTTTGGACACGGTCGTTGAGTTGTACATACAATCTAAAATCTAGAGACGGTGAACTATAGACTGTTATGTAAGAAGTAAGAACAGATCTGGTAGTTCCTTGTGTCATTTTTTATTGATGCCTGTCAAATGATATAGATAAAAAGGAGACTAGAAGTTGGCAGGTATACAATATTTTTACTTATGTCTGCTTATGTATATAATACGGAACGAAATATGCATTCGGTTTTTGTTAGGCATGTCAAATGGAAACATCAACAGTGTTTTAGTTAAAACTGTTCCATGGATTTTTGAGATTATTCCCGTACAGTTTTACTTTAATAATTTATATTTCTGTGCTTCGACATCGTCCCTCTTACCATCATCATCTTGTCATAACCTGTCTGACGTGTTCCAGCAAGGTCAGAAAAGCTATCCACTTCGCCCAGAGTTAATAGAAAGCACGTATTGGCTGTACAAAGCTACGCGAAATCCCAGGTTTGCTTTTCTATTTTGTTAAATTTCCTCTTTAAAAAATGAATTTCTTCTACTGTTAGCAACAAACTTTTACTATAAAATGTGATCTTTATTTTGGGAGATAGATTTCTTGATGCTGGACGAGACATTCTTGCTAGCTTGCAATACGCAGCTCGATGCACTTGTGGATATTGTCATATATCAGATGTGGAGCTTCACCAGCAGGAAGACCACATGGAAAGCTTCTTTTTAGCAGAGACTGTAAGTATGATTGGGCCGGGTTTACACGTAACATCTTTACGTTCCTGTATTTTTGACCTTTTCCAAATTTTACCCTCAAATCATTGAATTAGTTAACATATTACTGTGTATGAGTATCTACATATGTGCCAACCCCCTTTACCTTTTCTTATCATTCATTTATTTGCTTTATGCTAATTCTCACAGGTCAAATACTTATGGTTGCTTTTTGATTTGGCTGCTGGTCCAGATAACTTGGTTGAGAACGGCCCATACAAGTAAGTTGCTGACATCGTAAAATATGTTTGTTCCAACTTGTTCACGTATTCTAACTATAGGGACATAATTGACTGAGTCGAGTTCATGCAGTGGCAGCTCGAGCTTTTGATATAAAAATTCAGAGGTCGAACTCAACTGGAACTCGTTTAGGTTCAACTTGATAGCGAACTTGATAAACTAGAGTTCAACTCAATTACTTATAGATAGTCCAATGTGATGTATTTCATTAAAGGCTTGAAATGAATGCCTGCAAAATCTGACCTGATATTCAACATTTACCTTAAAATATCCAACATCAGTATCCCTGTAATTATTCGGGATAATTCTAGAAGCTGCCCTTGAGGTTGGCTATTCAAAAGTGAATTATTTACTTCTACGAATATCTTACAAATTGCTCCAATCGAGAGGGTTAGTTGTAAAAATAGTACTCCCTCTATCCCAAAAAAAGTCTTGTTTCAAAAAGTTATTGTCCAAAAAAAGGAGCCCCATTTGAAATGTCAAAGTTAGTGATTAATCAAAATTTCAATAACACTCTTACGAGGAGATATGTGGTCAAATGTGTCAAACAAGTCAAACTAACAAATAATTAAGGGGCATAAGGGGAAGCTGATGGAATACAAGAAGCTGTACTCCTACTTGGTTGACCAAAAATAAAAAGTTGTACAATAGTAAAACATGGCTCTTTTTGGAGACGTCGGGAGTGTATATTCACATATAGGACTGTTATCCACAAACCTATGGCGAGTACCTCATCTTCTCGGGTGGCAGTTAAACTTATACGTCACATTGCTGCTATATTAGTAGGTGTTCACCATAGGTGTGTATATTATATATGTATATATATCAAGAGGCTGTTTGTAGTACCTCAGGGGGTATCTATCGCAAATAGTTCAAACCCATAAATTTAATTTTATACCTTCTTTTTGTTGTTCTTCTAAGTATTTACTTGTGCTGCAGTACATCCCCATTCCGGCCCAAATCTCTCTCTCTCCCTCTCTTTCTCTCTCTCTTTCTACCAAGTTGAGTAATCTCCATTTACAGGTACATATTTAGCACCGAAGGACACTTGCTTCCTGTGACTCCACAAATATCTTTAGTAAGCGAACATTGTTCATATCTTGGAGCGTACTGCAGTATCAGTAACCCGAGACAAGAAATATACTCTTCAGACACTGCAAGGGACAAAAATACCTCAGAATCTTTTACACATACAGATGCCACCAATTCGCTAACGCAATCCAGTTTCCAACGGTCACTCTCCTCAGCATTAATCAAGGTCAGTGACTCAGTAAGGACATATCCATATATTTTTGTTTCTGCCTTTCCATATTCAGCTTCTATAACTCTCATTCATGAATCTTATAGATTGACCCATGTTCTTAATGAGTCAAAATTTCGCTTTATTAATATGCACTTACGCAAGCCACATTAAACAAATTGATATTAAAGTTAATCTCAACTTGAGTTCTGACTGGTTTTTTGCAATTTAATCATAATAAAAAATTGCAATCCAAGGCATGATTTTGTAAGTTTTGCATTCAATACATGATTGTGACATTTCAATGGTATTTTGATGATGCGAGTCCGATACCAATCCTACATGGACACCACATGATCAAGGTTTTATATTTGCTAAAATAATCTTATTTGTAACGTATTATATTATAGTTTTTAGCTTTCAATAGCTAAGCCTTCTGTAGATTACAACTTCTAAATAGATATGATTAAATTGCAAAAAGAGGTAGAAGTCATGCATTTTCTTGTGATAAACCCAAAATAGTCCTGTTATGTTCTGAAATTACAAAATCTCCCATGAGGTTTGTATCTATCTTATAAGTAACCCCCAAACCCCAAATCTGTGTACGACAGGGGTTCTGTCCGAGACCAACACATGGTCAGAGGTACGGCATATCATATTTTGCTTCAGACGATAATCTTGAACACGAGTCATCAAGCACAGAGCAGGCTGGGAATTACCCCGCACCACCTGATATTGACGAGGATGTTGATGATCGTCGGGAACCTGAGGAGGATTTGAGTCTCTCTCAGCTGGAAACTGAGCCATCACAAATCGTTAACGGAACAAACGAAGAGGAAAGAGAAGCACAATAGTCCCTGTACATGATCAAGAGACATTTTTGAAGATCTTTCTAACTTAAATGGGCATGCAGATTGATATATCAGACGCCGGAAAAGGAGATGACGAATGTGCCCTTATCTCGCGGCATTTTTATACTGACCTTCGAATTGGAGTCGAGAAAATGCTATACATAGAATGTATGATGTTTTTTATTTAAGGTAGATTAGGACAATTAGGTGTCTACCTGTTTAAACCTTTAGAAGTGCTGCTAAATTCTTGAGGCAGAACACTTCTGTACAAATAGTTGAATTGTATGTTTTTTGTCAGGTTACACATTAGGGCCTTTTCTATATTTTAAAATTTAATATGTTAATTCTTTGTACTGGACTATTTTCAATTTGTAGGAAATCATGACTTTTAGTTGGTTACCGGAATTGAAGTGACTTCTAATTGAGGAATATTATAATTTATAATCTGAACTTTGTGTGTTTTTACAATTTGACATACACATTTCTTTTTATTGCAATTTGTCATATGAATTACAAATTGTTACAGTGTCATCTTGAACAAATCTCAATTGTTCATAGATTTATAAGTTGAGATGGTAAATAAAAAAAAAAAAAAAAAAAAGATATGACATTAAAAATCTAGAAGGAATCTATAATTTTCCCTTGAAATCACCTGGTTGAGATCTTTATTTTGCCTAAAATTCTAAGTACTTGTATTACCCGTGAATTGTACTTTTGATTCATTAGGTTGTTGGTTTTTTATTCTGTTTATTATTTTCGGTACAAATCTGAGGAAACAAAAAGATTTGGTCCCACGTGATCTTTAACTAATGGAGTAAGTGCTAAATCAATAAAGTTACAATTATTTTCATATTTGACTTATTATAAGTCTCTTCTAAAATCTATCTAGCTTCATTAGGTGTAATTTAAGTGTTAGATTGTCATCGACTGTCTATTTTTTCTTAATTTTTCTCACTGAAGCTTCGATTAGATGCGAGATTTCAATATACTATAGAGGTGTCAAATGGGTAAAGTTGTGGGTCACTGGTTGGATTGAGACCTGATTTTTAAGTACTTTTCCCCAACCCTAAACCGACCCGCGAATCCGAACGTGTTCAGACCTACAATCCTGACCCAATCGTTCGGGTTGCGGGTCAATCCACCCACCTATTTCTAACCCGAAAAATCATAAACTGAAAAAACACAAACCATTATTTTTTAAGTTTTCTTTGTTCCAAAAAAACCTAAAATGATTGTTCTAACTCTGAAACATGAAAATGTCACAAAATATATATTTTTATAAATTCAAATTGCATTCGACGCATTGCAAATATATATATCTACGCCCCAAAATACTAGAATAAATTAAGTAGAAAGTAACAACTACAAGTCAATAGCATAATGTAATGATTACACATGTGCACAAAATAAGTTGAAAGAGGGATGCGACTGTGAACGACAAAATTAGCAAATATGTTGTTAGGATATTTAACTTGTTAATTATATATATATATATATATATGTATAAGAAACGATTGCGGATTGATCCAACTCAATCCAACTCAATTTTTTTTTCGTGTCCTTCAAGTTCGGCCCGTTTCTTATTCACAACGAGTCCGAATCAATCTTAAACGTTTAACTTTTATGTTCGATTGTGTCGAATTATTCGGATCTTGTCAAAAGATTGCCACCCTAGATTAAACCGCTACCAGAGCCTTCTTTTACAACATTATTCAAAGTGGACAAAAAATTGTCTCTATATAGACTTATTATACTAAACCTAGAAAGCACAAACATGAGATATGCTCATATATATAACATATACACCACGAGGTCTTTTGTACATCAATTATACGGATTTGATACATATTTTAGATTCGTGCAATTTGAATCATCGATGAAAAGATATTAGTATTATGTGCAATCGGGTCATGGGTAAAAAGATATTAGTATTTATGTTTAAAGGTATTACATGTTATCAAGGGCGGTTCTGGGCCCTGTGCAGCATGAGCGACCGCACAGGGCCCCCGAAAAATTGGGGCCCCAAATTAATTTAGCCCATACAGTATATATGTATATATATTTTGTTCGTTTATTTTCAAAATATTGTTGTAGCGCAGTTGGTTGTGTGTGTTTTTTTTCTTTAATTGATACTAGGTTCGAAACTTATTAGACGCCTCTACTTTCATTTAATAATTTACTAAAAACGTTTTTTTCTTTCTTTCTTAAAACGTTTTTCTTGGAAGAGATTGGTAATGAAAGTGTAATTAGTGATTTTGTTTCTAAACATGCTAATAGAGCTACTCTTTTCAAGTGAATGTTATATCTTCTGTATTTTATTTTATATGCTACCATGTAGTGTGACATTAATTTATAATTTAGAAAACATACATGTCCTTTTTAGTTAGAAAAAAAGGCCCGATTTTATGAATTCGCACAGGACCCCCGATTTGGTTGCCCCGCCCCTGCATGTTATGTGTAAACTATCACAGTGAAAACGTATTAATATTTATGCTTAAATGTATCACTGGTTCTAGGTAAATGTATTAATCAAGGTAAATGTATTATAATACCTTTATTAAAAAAAAATATCTTTAAACATAAATTATAACATTCATCCGAATTATACCATGCAACTGGTGCACATACGACCCTCTAAATATATACATAAATGATACATGGAAGCTTGAATTTCAAAATCAAAATGTTATTACTCTATGTAGGTTTCTGTCAGGTTGTTTACCAAAGTTCAAACATGTGTACCATAACATTGTATACTTGTAACACATGTAAGGGCTTCAAGTCCAATGAACTTTTTTAACATTAATAAACTAATATTTGACACAATATTCTAAGTTAATGCCTTATAATTTATAACCTCTTTCCTGAAAAAAATAGCTTTATAGCACAGGGCTCCAAATATATATGCTAAATCTTACATAATCTGTTAAATAATTTTAAATTCCAAAGTCCCCAAAGCACAAAAAATATTTATTCTTTTCTTTAAAAGATTCTTATGGGAAAGAGTTTATATTATTACAATATTTCTCATGCTTGCCAACAAGCTGGCATGATGGTTTAATTTGGAACTACTTTGGATGCTCTCTCCCATAAAGATATATAGGTGGCAAAATGAGCTTGGTTCGGTGGGTCGATTCAGTTAGCCCGATATTTTAAATGGATTGGGCTATAAAAATCTTGGCTCGATGTACTATTTTACAGGACAACACCGACTCGATGGGCCAAAAATCCGATAGATCACAGACCGACCGCTAACCTTAATATATTCGGCCGGGTCTAGCTCGTTGGGTCAATACTTTCGGATCGGATCAAAATTTGATCGAGTCTAAAATTAGTTCAGACCTAAATCGATGTTTACTTTTTCGGTCCCCTAAAACGAGTAATCATCCCAACTCTAGAAAATGTCTACTATTTGGGACTATTTGAATGACTACTGGTCCCCCTCTCCCCCGAGACTAAATTAGTCTTAAGAATTAGCATTTGTTTTTAACTTTTGAATAATAGATTTGATTTGCACAAAATATATTGGCAGTCTAACTAATATAAATAATTTTGTTACATCAAATTAGTTTCTAATTCACCAATTGTGTTTTATAAATTATACAATAATTAAATATAAGATTCTTTAATTATTAATATTAAATATAACTAACTACAGAATTATGAATAATTTAATTTTCAATTCTTATTTAAATTAATCTTTTAGGGAAGATATATTTTTTAGTTTATAATTTGTTATTTTATTCAATTATTCGGTTTAATACAATTTGGTATGATTTGGTACGATTCAGTACGGATTTCGTTTCGAAAAATTGAGAAATATTAAAATTCGTAAAAAAAATAAAATAGGTTCAGTTCAGCACAGAAAAAGTCAAATGGTCAGCGGATTTTTTTGGTTCGGAACTTATTCGGTCCAGGTTTCGATTCGGTCTCTGTAATCTCCAAGCTCCGTGCACAACCCTATGTGTGATGGAGGCTTGAAGCAGAAAAAATAAACAATGTGTTAAGAAAAATGTCTCATCAACTCAGTTTAAAGGGTTTAAAAGTGCTTCTGGAAAAGCAGCTGAAGAAAGGAAAGACTGGATCAGTTAAAACTATTAACGGAGCTTTAACAACGGTTCTGGAAGCCAAAAACCGTTGTCTTTCTGTGACGGTTATTTGTAACCGTTTTCCCCCCCAGTTTCTGCTTTTCTCTTTTGACAGCTATAAGGAGCAATTTATCCCGGTTTTTGAAGTGTGTGAAGATAGCTCATTTTGTAACCAGAATATACTCCAAGATTGAGAGTTAGATAGGTTAGAAAGAGTGGGAAAACACAAGAGAAAGGGTGTAAATTTCTTCTTGAGAGTAACTAGTTCATCTTGTGAGTTTGTGTGCTAGTGAATGAAGGATCCCTGTAATCATTCATTGATAATAAGATGAAGCAGCTCCCGTGGATGTAGGCAAGTTGCCGAACCACGTAAATCGTTTCTTGTTTAGTTCTTTACATTCTTGAAGGTTTATTTCCATGTTTGAAGAAGAACACATTTGTGTGTTCTAAGTTTACTTTGATTGTGTGTTGTTTTGGGAGGATTGAGGAGAATTGAATCACCAATTCACAAATTGGCGCCGTCTGTGGGAAACAGTTGGAAATCGTGCCCACAAAGTGTTTGGTTATTAGCCTGGATTCAGAAACAACCTTACAGGAAGATAAACAACATCCCTGGAGGAGAACATGGCTGCAACTAAGTTTGATGCTGAGAAGTTTTCTGGGAAAAATGACTTTGGATTGTGCAAAATCAAGATGAAAGCCCTTTTGACTCAACAAGGGCTTGCTGCTGCACTTCGAGGGGAGAAAGCTCTGCTAGAAAAGCTAGATGCTTCACAGAAACAGGACATTCTTGAAAAGGCACATAGCACCTTGATATTGTGCCTAACAGATAAGGTCCTAAGAGAAGTTTCAAAGGAAACTACTGCAGAAGGATTATGGAACAAGTTGGATAGTCTGTATATGTCAAAATCTTTGGCAAACAGACTTTACACAAAGCAAAGACTGTACTCCTTCAGATTCATGGAAGACAAAACTGTTGATGATCAGCTGGATGAGTTTACAAAACTTCTGGATGATCTTGAAATCCTTGAAGTTAAATTGGAAGAAGAAGATAAGGCCATACTTCTACTGAATGCCCTTCCTAAGTCATATGATCACTTAAGAGACACTCTCTTGTATGGCAAGAAGACAGGGCTTACATTGAAAGAGGTACAAATGGCACTTAGATCCAAAAAATTGCAAACAAAAAATGAGTCCAAACTAGGAGCAGCTGGAGAAGGCCTGAATATAACAAGGGGAAAGGGTTTCAAAGGAAAGAAGAAGCCATATGACACTCCCAATAAGGATGCACAGAACAAGATGAAGCCTAATGATGGTAAAGAAACAAGAAAATGCCATCACTGCAAGAAGCCAGGACACCTTAAGAAGAACTGTTTTGAATGGAAAAGAAAACAGGCTGAAAAGGAGAAGAACCAGAATACAGTAGATCTTGCAACCGCAGAAAATGAAGCTGAGGTCCTGAATGTGGCAGAGAAGAGGCCAGAAGATCAATGGATCCTTGATAGTGGATGCAGTTTCCACATGTGCCCCAAACTGGACTGGTTTCATGATTTCTGTGAGAAGAATTGTGGATCAGTGATGCTAGGAAACAACCAAATATGCCAAGTCAAGGGGGGGAGTATTCACCTGCAAATTCATGATGGATCTGTTAAGATCTTAACAGATGTAAGGTACATTCCTGAGCTTAAAAGAAACTTAATCAGTTTATGCACTCTTGAAAATAAAGGATGCAGTTTTCAATCTAAGGATGGTTTCTTGCATATCATGAAGGATGGGAAAATTGTGTTAAGAGGAGTAAGAAAATCAAGTTTGTACTATCTTCATGGTTGTGTTATAACAGGATCAGTTGATAACACAGTAGATGAGGTATCTGTGAAATGGTATTCCAGGTTAAGTCATGTAAGCCAAAATGGTCTAAATGAGCTCCTTAAACAGAATATGTTACAGCACAAAGAAAAGTTTGTCATTAAAGGATGTGAAACATGTATCCTTGGAAAAAGTAAGAAACTACCCTATCCTACTGGAAAACACACATCTAAAGCACCTCTAGAGTATGCTCATTCAGATTTGTGGGGCCCTTCTAGAACTGCCTCTATAGGAGGGGGAAGATATTTTCTGAGCATAGTAGATGACTACTCTAGGAAATTATGGTTATATGTGCTGAAAGCAAAATCAGAAGCTTTCCAAAAGTTTCAAGAATGGCACACAGAAGTTGAGAGTGAAACTGGGAAAACTCTAAAGTGCTTAAGGACTGACAATGGCCTGGAATTTATGTCTGAAGAGTTCAACCAGTATTGCAAAGCCAAAGGAATCCAAAGACACAAAACTGTACCTGGGAATCCTCAACAAAATGGGGTTTCAGAAAGGATGAACAGAACAGTTCTTGAAAGGGTGAGATGCATGTTATTAGAATCTGGTTTAGCGAAGACATTCTGGGCAGAAGCAACATCAACAGCTGCCTATTTGATAAACAGATGCCCCTGCTCTGCAATTGATTTTAAAACACTAGAAGAAAAATGGTCTGGAAAGAGGCCAGGATACTCACACTTAAGGATATTTGGTTGCAAGGCCTTTGCACATGTTAAACAGGACAAACTTGAGGCAAGAGCTCTCAAGTGTGTTATGCTGGGATATCCTAAAGGGATCAAAGGGTACAGATTGTGGTGCATTGAGCCAGGAATGCACAAGATAATGTCAGCAGAGATGTGGTGTTTTGTGAGCATGAGAAACCTTTCTGCCGGAATAAAACTGAGGGAGTTGTTACTACAGAACAGACTCCTAACAAACCAGCAGAGCAGGAGCACATTTTGAAACCTGATGAAGGAGAAGTCACTGATGAGGATTCAGATACTAATGAAGAAGAACAAACTGGAGATAGGGAGCCTGGTAGTTACCAACTGGTGAGAGATAGAGAAAAGAGAGTCTCCAAACCCTCAACTAGATATAGTGAAGATTTTCTCATGGCTTATGCTTTTGTAGCTGGAGAAGACACTGACAACAGTGAGCCTAGAAGTTACGCAGAAGCCATGTCTAGCTCAGAAAGAAATCAGTGGATGGTAGCAATGCAGGAAGAAATAGAGTCTTTGGAAAAGAATGGAACCTGGGAATTGGTTAAAAGGCCTGTACATCAGAAGCTTGTAAGCTGTAAATGGATTTACAAGAAGAAGGTTGAAGTAGCAGAGACAGAAAGAGTAAGATTCAAGGCTAGATTGGTTGCTAGAGGGTTTACTCAAAAGGAAGGAGTAGACTACACTGAGATCTTCTCTCCTGTGGTAAAGCATTGCTCTATCAGGATACTATTAGCCATTGTTACTCAGTTTGATCTAATCTTAGAACAATTAGATGTGAAAACAACTTTTCTTCATGGGGATTTGAAAGAGATAATATATATGACTCAGCCTGAAGGTTTTGAGGAAGCAAGAAATGAAGGAAAAGTTTATTTACTTAAGAAGTCACTGTATGGACTGAAGCAGAGTCCAAGGCAGTGGTATATTAAGTTTGACCACCATATGAAGAGCATTGGTTTTCTCAGGTGTAAATATGACAATTGTGTGTATTTCAAGAAAAATGGGAAAGCTGTGATCACTTATCTACTATTGTATGTGGATGATATGTTAATAGCCAGCAAAAGTTTGGAAGAAATTCAACTCTTAAAGGAAAATCTTCAATCATCATTTGAGATGAAGGATCTAGGATCAGCAAAGAGAATTCTGGGAATGGACATTGTTAGAGATATCAAGACAGGGTGTTTATGGTTAAATCAACAATCTTACATTGAAAAGGTCTTGAAGAAGTTCAACATGCATGAATGCAGGAAGGTGTCTATTCCATTGAGTCAATAGTTCAAATTATCAGAGCTACAGAAACCTAAGAATGATACTGAGAGAGCTGAGATGTATAAAGTCTCTTACTTTAATGCAGTTGGTTCAATAATGTATTCCATGATTTGTACAAGGCCAGATATGGCTCATTCCATCAGTGTGGTTAGTAGATATATGTCTGATCCTGGAAAAGATCATTTGGAGGCTTTGAAGTGGTTGCTGAGGTATTTGAGAGGTACTTCAAATTATGGAATTTTGTACAAAAGACAAGAAGCAAACTCAGTTGATCATTTATGTGGGTTTGTAGACTCAGATTTTGCTGCAAATCTAGATTCAAGGAAATCCCAAACAGGTTACATATTCACTTTATTCAAGTCTGCTATAAGTTGGAAGTCAATGCTTCAATCAGTTGTAGCATTGTCCACAACAGAAGCTGAATATCTTGCTGTGACAGAAGCAGTTAAGGAAGCTATTTGGCTCAGAGGGATTCTGGGAGAGTTTGGAATAATGCAGGACAGAGTATATGTTTTATGTGATTCACAAAGTGCCTTACACTTGGCTAAACATCAAGTGTTTCATGAACGGTGTAAACACATTGATGTAAGGCATCATTTTGTAAGAGATGTTGTGGATGGAGGTTCAGTAGAGTTGAAGAAGGTGGACACCAAGAATAATGCTGCGGATATGCTAACTAAGGCATTGCCTCTGGATAAGTTCAGGCATTGTCTTGAGTTGGTAAATGTTTTACCTCAGTAAAGAGGTAAACAAAGGTTATACAAGATGTGCAGGGCAAGGTGGAGCTGTTTTGTGATGTTATTTGAAGTGAGTGGTTTGATGCATGAAGGTCTTGGCTTCGTTGATAGCCAAGGTGGAGATTGTTAAGAAAAATGTCTCATCAACTCAGCTTAAAGGGTTTAAAAGTGCTTCTGGAAAAGCAGCTGAAGAAAGGAAAGACTGGATCAGTTAAAACTGTTAACGGAGCTTTAACAACGGTTCTGGAAGCTAAAAACCGTTGTCTTTCTGTGACGATTATTTGTAACCGTTTTTCCCCCCAGTTTCTGTTTTTCTCTTTTGACAGCTATAAGGAGCAATTTATCCCGGTTTTTGAAGTGTGTGAAGATAGCTCATTTTGTAACCAGAATATACTCCAAGATTGAGAGTTAGATAGGTTAGAAAGAGTGGGAAAACACAAGAGAAAGGGTGTAAATTTCTTCTTGAGAGTAACTAGTTCATCTTGTGAGTTTGTGTGCTAGTGAATGAAGAATCCCTGTAATCATTCACTGATAATAAGATGAAGCAGCTCTCGTGGATGTAGGCAAGTTGCCGAACCACGTAAATCGTTTCTTGTTTAGTTCTTTACATTCTTGAAGGTTTATTTCCATGTTTGAAGAAGAACACATTTGTGTGTTCTAAGTTTACTTTGATTGTGTGTTGTTTTGGGAGGATTGAGGAGAATTGAATCACCAATTCACACAATGAATAGGGTTTAACAAATTAGGGTGATTTCGGCTTAAAACACAATTTGAAGGGCATTTGGATATAATTTTATTACCAACCAATATAAGACACCACGCAAAGTAAACATAGGACAACATAGGATTGTCACAATCTAAATAGAATTGATCACTAAATGTAAACATGAGTTTGACTGAGACCAATTGATCATGTCCCACCATAAATCTCTTTGACAGAGATATGTAAGGAAATTGTAATATCCAAAGTAAACATGCCCCAAAGGAACTGCCAGTGACTAATATTTTGGATCGGGTGAAGTATTTTATCGCTCGGAAAATACAGCATTTGACGAACAATTTTTCTTCTCTTCATGTCATGTGTGTGACGTATGAGAAAAATTCTATGCTACCTAATGAAGTAGTGTCTTAACCCATGTACCTATATAGTGAAACTTCACTATATAAATATTTACTTCCACCGATTCAAATTAAGTGACAATTTAGACTTTTAAAAAAAAAAAAATCCGATTTTGTATTTTTATAAGGTTGGGAGTAATATTTCTTTTTATCTTTAATTCACTTTATAGATGCAACTATGTCTCTTCACCATACATAAATTTTGAACGGAGACAGTATACTTTTGTAATGTAATTTGGAGGAATGAATAATAATTTAAAAATGGGTGATATTTCTAACCCAATATAAAAACACTGGCCCCGATTTTTGTAGGTTTAAATAAAAGACATTTTTTACGGGATGTGAAAATATGATAACACGTTACTTATGCATGTAATTAGGTCGATTTAGGATCATATTTTATATCATTTACGTGCATATTTGACCGAAATTTATTTATATTAATAACATTTGGGTCATTTGACGTGTTTCGACTTGTTTTGAAGTTAATTAGGTATTTTTATTCCATTTGGATGGAGTTCGAAGAAGAAACAAGTCAAATAGGGTTAAAACGGATGAAAAGGGAGTTAAAGGAGTCAAAGGGCCAACACGGCCGCGTCAAATATGGACACGGTCGTGTCAAAAGTGGCGTAGAACATGTAAAAACGCATTGCCAACCAACACGGCCGCGTCAGAATGTGTCCCGAAAGTGAAGTTTTCTGTCAGCTTGACACACCTCTAGTATTTTGGCCATATCTTGAGATTTACAACTCCGATTGAGGTGAAATTAGTGGCGTTAGAAAGCTGATTCAAAGGACTACAACTTTTCCTGAAATAGACAAATCCCAAAAACGATCATAAGATCCTAAAAAATGGCTTGGAAGTCAGACCTAAAAATCTGTCCGGGAAAAGCGGACGCGGCCGCGTCGCAAGGCCAACACGGCCGTGTCAGAAGGGTTTTTCTGCGAGGATTTCCTAATTTTAATAGGATTTTGATCCTATCTTCCCCAAGAGTCGTCCCCAACTCTATAAAAAGGACCCCAAGCTCTAGAAAACAGGGGAAAAGAACATCAATTACATTATTCTACCTAGAAGAAATCTTGGAGGACAAAGAAGACGAAGATCATCGAGACGGAGTCATCCGAGTTTACTTATTCTTTTCTAGTTTAATTCTTTACAATGTTTTTATTAGAATCTTGTATTGGATTATTGCTAGGCATGAGTAGCTAAGCTATTCGTGTCCTAGGGTTAGAAAGTAGGGATTTTTATGACAATGGTTTGATTATGATTTAATCTATTTATTCCTTTCTTTATGTGTTTATCTCTATGTTTGTGCTTAAAACTGAATTTAGCTTGATCACCTAGATTTAGTAATTTAGTTTAGCAATTCCACTTCGAGAGGAGGGAATCGTTATCAGACTTAGAACATAGAGCGCGGTTGTTTATGACTGTGTAGGCCGTGGCTTAGGATCGTTTGAGAGTTATTAGGTTTAATTGACTCGAGAGGGTAATTAGCTTAATCAATCAACGGTTTAATCGCCTCGAGAGAAGGGTTAGATTATTGTCGTGCCGCCTAATAAACACTAGAATTGGTAAATCAATAGGTTAATCATATTCAACATTGAAGTAATATCCTGAAATCGAAGCCCTAGGATACCTATTCTCCTTGATTGTTAGTTCTTTGTGTTTCCTAAGTTGAAGTCATATTTAATTGAGTACTTTAATTAGTAAAATCAATCTTTTACAACCTAGTATCTAGTTAGGACAGTCCTAGAGTATTGAGGTATCGAACTACCTAAAACTATTCCTTGTGGGATCGACTTTGATAGTTTGTACTACACCTACATCCGTACACTTGCGGAACACTAGGTTAGAAACCAACGTGTCAAAATAAAATAACAAAATTATGGAAAAGCTCAATCTAGAACATCTTTGAATATAATATTTTGGCGGAAGCGTAATTTGAATAAAATTACATAAGTTGACTCAAATTTTTTTACACTAGAACACCAATAGAAACCCTTTTTACACCAATAAAACTTTGACTCGAATAGATAAGAAAAGTTTTGAGAACCTTTTGGCCATAACATCCACCGCCTCCTCGTACCACGACCTAGCTCCAATGACCTGTAGAAACTGAAATGTAGGATGGGATGAGCAAACCACAAGCTCAGTGGGGACATGTTTGTCAATCTTAAATACAAATCATGCAATAATTAATAAATGCATACAATACACTGTGAAATAGTTGTTGGCATAGCACATCACATAGCATAGCATAGCATAACTCTGTAGTCTGTTGAGCATAGCATAGCATAACACATAACATAGTGTAGCATAAAATGTAATTAACATGTTGTCTGTTGACTAGCACAGCAAAGCACAAGGCCTAGCATAGCATAGTACATAGCTTATTACCTGTTGCCTATGGTATGTTGCGATTAGACATTAAAATAACAATCATGGCATTTAAAATAGACAAACATAGCACATAGAGTAGAAATAATCACCACCTTAAAAATATGGATGAAACCTTGTATGTAGATGTATGCTCCTATTGTCCACAAGTCTTCGCTAGCATCGATCTCCTTTCCACTTAAGAATGCACACGAACTTATCTTGTCATCGATATATATTTGAGATTTATGAAATTTGGAATTTTGGAATTCAGGGCTTGATAAGACTTTAAGAAGTTTTGAAAGTAATAGAGAATTTGTCGGAATGGATTTGCTACGTAGCAACAAATAAATAATTTTTATTTTATAAAAGATCAATGATAAAACTTTGAAAATTTACCAGTAGCTAATATACACATGTAAAAAGATCATATTAAAATTTAGGAATTTTTCGAGAAGTATAACTATGGATTCACGAAATTTTCCTAAGAGGGGTAGTTTGTACATAAAATATTTTTGTTATTATATTGAGCTCCATATTATTTTTAGGATCTAATTATTGTTGGAGACCATATTCTAGAATCAAGCCCAGACCCATAATTTTACTTAGGGACCAAGAAAATATTTTCCTAGTAAAGTCTTGTACCCTAGGAATATAATCTATATATGGGGGATTACCTCATAAATCAGAATCACGGTTAAATAATCAATTTTTCACTCAACAGTTTCGTCCAAAACTATTTTAGAGGCTTTTATTGTGCCACTTTCATCTTCAATTGATCTTCATCCCAATAGACAGGTATTTCATTTTAAATTTTGTTCCCCTATCTACATGTTTTCAAAAATTATGAAATTTTATTATGTCGTGTATTGTTGTGACTATAATATTCTATAAAACTTTCAAATCTATTGAAAGTATATTTTATTTTTTATGATTTTTATACTAATGCACTGTAGAATCTGCGAATCTTTCTATTCCGATTTACAAAATTAGATTACAAAAATTCTTATTTTTTTATATGTTTTCCATATACGTGTTTTCTATCATTTAGTTAAATTTCAAAGGTATCCAACAAGTATTTTTTTTATCTATAAAGGTTTTACTACTGCTGGGCAGAATTCTTAGTTTCAACAAATATGAATTCAAAAATTCAGAATTCATAGTTTTATTTCTTAAAAAATTGCGAAATTTTAATATGATCGTTTTACATGTGTATATTATCTACTGGTAAATTTTTAAAGTTTTATCCCTTTTATTTTATAAAATAAAATTATTTATTCATTACTACGTAGCGAACCCATTCCTATACAACTTCTCAATTTCTTTCAAAACCTAAAGTCTCTATCAAGCCCTAAATTTCTAATTTCCTCCCAATTTCAAAATTTCATATATATTAATGATAAAATAGGTTCATGTGTGTCTAAGTGGAAGGAAGAACGAGACTACGAAAAGGCTATGGACAATAGGACATCTTGCATCTACATTCCAAGTTTCATCCTTTTTAAAGGTGGGGACAATATATATATATATACGCATTGAATTTTCTTCAAGTTATTCAATTTATTTATTTATTAAGTGAGACCGACCGATAAAATAAGTGTGCAAAATTAAACCGGGATGGAGGGATAAATACTTTAAGTTCTCTAATTTAATGTTGCATGGGATTAAAAAAGAATTTGCAGTTTTTTTTTTTTTTTTTTTTTTTTTTTAATTTCTTGGGAGGTTCAGTCAGTGTTAATTAGGTCATGTATGTAAATGTAATTATACGTATAACTATTTAATTTTAGAAATTATTGAGCAGGTTCAGTCTTGGTGTTAATTAAGTTATGTAAGTATATACAATTATGTATTACCTCTATTTTTCTTTAGCTATTGTTTTAGCTTAGGCTTAAAAAATTAAAGAGCGGGTGAAATGTACAATCAAGTCTTCAATTAATTTTCTTCAATTTCCTCAAATTTCTAAAATTTGTTCAATTACTAAAGAATAGTATTGGAAGCAATATGAGAAAAAACAAAAAATACAACTATTAATAAACAACTAACAAAATCTAAAAAAATAATTAAAAAACGGAGGTAGTAGAGGCATTGTTTCTAACTACATAAAAATTTAATTAGTAAATTAATTAACCTATTATATTATCATTTTACAAAATGGAAAAAAAGCATTATTGATTCTCAACAAAGTAATTCCAAACTTTCTTTAACTGGTCAAATCGGTTGAATCATTAAAAAAATACAAAGATATCTTAATACACAAGCTTCTTGAACTTGCAACCAACTTAATTTAATTTAATTTAATTGAAATGTTTTTTTAATTAAATTACTTATTCCTCACTTATAATTCCGCGTGGTCCAGTTATGCAGCAAATGTGAGCTGGAGTAATGATTAATTAGAGAATATGTCTGCTATTTCTAGTAAATAAATGATCAAAGTATGAAGGTGGCAAAATCGGTCTCGTTTAATGAGTCGTTCAAGTTAGATCGACAATTTAGGTGGATCGAACTAAAAAATTTAGTCCAAAATATTAGCAGATCTAATCCGATGAACTAATTAGGGCTACAAACGAATTCGTTGAGAGTAACAAGTTTATTTATTTGAATAAGCGAAGAAATTTTTAAGCTTATTTAATAAACGAAGATAGTTTAAATATGAATGACTCGTTCATTAAAAATTCGCGAACAAGGTTGTTTGGAACTTAATTAATAATAATAATAATAATAACAATAAGAAAAATAACAAAAAAAAATTGTATTTATACATGTAATATAACTTTTCTGTATTACATTTTATTTAATGAGCATTTTGCTAAATTCGTATATTAGTATGGAGATTTTGGAAATGTGTTTATTTTATATTCGTGAATAAAATAATTAGTTATTCACGATCACAAATGAGTCAAATACGTTGACGAACATATTTGTGCATATATTCACCTCACTCTCAAATATAGCTCGACTCGACTCGACTCATGTCATTTGCAATCAAGAACCAATTACTTAATTGTTTCTGAGTATATTTAAAGGGGATGGACTTGGACGGGGTCACCATGACCCATTTTTTTGCAGGTAATCTAGTCCAATATACAGCATTGTCCGGAAAGTAGTCAAGATCCTCATAATTATTCTTGCTTTATTTCTTGGGAAACCATAATTAGTTAATAAATATATATATATATTTGATTATATGGTAGAATGTCTAACTGCTTTTTGTTAATTATGTTATTATTCATCATGATGAACCGTGACATTTAACAGATACATTTAGGAAAAAGATCTTCATATTATGATATCGTTATGAATTTTTATTGATTAATTTATTATATAGTTCTTTTAAAGTTGATACATTTTATTTATTATTTGGAAGTAGCTATTAATTGTGGATATGATCTTAGATTGTATTGTGGGTGTTGGTGTATTTGATGCCTACTTTTTTGCACTTATTTTACTTTTATGTATTTATTATGTTTTTTATTCATATTTGTGTATGCAAAAAATATTTAATTAATTATTTTTTTTAGAAAAAAAGGTTTGTAACTCCTTACATTTTTTCATTGCCCAGGACACCCAAAAATTCATAACCGATCTTCGTAGTTGGGGGAGAAGGGTTTGAACGAACTCCTGATCTCTTTCGCGGCAGAGGAGATAAGGGTTTGAATGTCTAAAAAAATCATTCACTTTTTTTATTGGGGGATATTAAATGCTCATTTTTTCAATAAACTATTTTAAAATGATTTATTAAAGTTAGGGTGGAGGCTATTTGCACTCCTATTTAGAGGAAATAGATCCCAAGAACAAAGTTAATCTTTTGAATGTTCAGTTAATACTGATCGAACACTTTTAAATATAAATATGAGGTGTTCTGTCATACCAATCAAATATATTAGGGGGTGTTTGCATTTGTTTTTTTCAAGTGATTTCCAGCTTATAACTTGAAAAAAACTATTTTGTAATGTTTGCAAAGTCAACTTCTACTTTAAAAGAAGTGCTTCCAATATAAAAGTTAAAAGTAGAAATTTAATGCTTTTCTCCACTCAATGGCATTTTTGTAAATAATATGATTACTTTTAAAAGACATAAGTGATTCTATATCAAACACTCCAACTTCTTCTTTTATTGGAAATCATTTTTTTGCAAACGCTACCTACTTTTTACATAATTGATTTTTATAGAATCTCTAATTTTAATCACTTTTTTAAAAGTAAAAATAATCGCAAACACCCCCTAAAATATATTTTGGTGTAACCAAAACACAATGGTATTTATTTGGTCAAAGTAACCAAACAATTTGTATAGGATGTATTTTAGAGTAAATGAGGTGTTGATAGTTGCACCTTTAAAATTACTATTTATACTAACCGTTAACATTCTTTAGTTCTAAGCCATGATCTCTTCTCACTTCTTTCTCCTATTTCACCCGAGGACCAAAGAATACTTCTTTTAATATGTTCTTTTATCTATTTAATTTTTATTTTCTTTTGCTAATTTGTTTTTTCTTTTTCTTTTATAGATTTGTATCTTTGAGAGATTATTCCACCTTGGTGTTGCGTCCATGCTTTGTGCGGTCTCCATGCCATACGTAATTTTCATGCCTTGTTCAGCCTTCAATCTAATTCTTCTCTATTTTGACGGTATTTGGTGTTTTATGGGTCTATATAGTTTTCTCAACTACCATGCAAACAGTCATGACGTTGATGGTGTTTGATTCATTGTAGCGCTGAATGGTGCATTTCTGAATTTTTTTGCTTTCTTTCGTCACCGTGTAAGCAGTCATGATATTAAAGTGTTTTGATCTGGTAAGTTCTGTAAAAGAATTTAATTTTGGGAGTTTTGTCAAAAATATATTGTTATTTAATTATTTATTTTATGTGCAGAAAATAGGAATTATGGATAAGGATTGCAAAAGATATGGGAAGATATGGAAGATTTGGAAGAAGATTACAATCTTATCCAGAGATATGTTACTTGGAAAGAAAGCTGTGAACCCCGCTATTTATTAACCGGAGTCGTTCATTAAGTGTGTATCGAATACGTGATTATAGTTCAGAGAAACAGATCAGTATCTTAGTATTCGACAACGTTATTTTTATTGAGTCAAGAATTGATTTTCAGTGTGTTATAACATAGTCTTCGAGTTGTAATAGTTTGTCAGTCTTAGTGTGTCAAGTAGAAGTATCTTCGGGAGAAGCTACTTCAAGGCGGACTCGGGAGAGTTCGTCCGACCTTCGGTGGTGTGCCGTGTCAGTGTCGAAGAAGTCGACGGGAGTCACCGGCGTTGTTGATGATACAATAGGTTAGGTATAGAAGAGTGAGGTCTTCTTGTAAAACATAGCCTATTTGGCAATATTATCAATAACATAAAGTCCGAGGGGTCTGAGGGATTCAGCCCCGCGTTTATATTGTGGTGTGATTTGTTCTGTTTACTGTTTCGTCTGTGAATGTTATAACATTCACTGTAGTTCTCAGAATTTCAATTGGTATCAGAGCGGGTCCGTATTCTCATACGGCTGATCCTGCGAGAACTACATCAGCATGGATTTTCAGAAAAGTGACGGAAAGTCATCTACTTCGGGAAGGAAGTCAGGTAAATCTAACACTGTGAGTTCAAAGAATACTTCTTCATCTAACCCTGCAGGTACAAAAACCGATAGAGTAAGGTGTAGAGTATGCAACGGTTGGGGACATGTTCAAAAGGAATGCGCTACCTTCTTGAAAAGACAGAAGAAGTCATTTGTTGCTACACAGAGTGATGAATCTGATGAGGAGGAAGAAATATCTGACGGAGACAAAGATTACTCAAGCAACCTTGCCGCGTTAACCACATCACATGCATGCCTGATAGGCAGCGTTCACACAGAAAACACAAGCTTAACTGATGCATCAGGTATGTTACAACATGATTTACCAAATTTCTGTGAATCTGATGAATCTGATGAAGAGACAGGACCAACCATAGAAGAGATGCAACAAATGTACAAAAAGTTGTCAGTCGAGTGCATTCGCGGGAGCAAAGCAATTAAAAAACTCGAAGGACAACTTCGTGACTCGCAAGCGGAGACTGAAAAGATTCGAAAAGCTGAGGTAGTGTTACAACACACACTAGCCGACAAAGAAAAGGAAGTATCTTCCTTACGGGCGGAACTTCAGAAGAGTCAGGATGACCTGAAAAAATGCAGGGAGTGCTTAATGACAAAGAACCAGACCATCGAAAGATTGAACTCAGAGTTAGAACAATCGAAGCAGGTTTTTAAACGTTTAAACTCTGGTAAGGCTTCTCTAACTGAACTCATAAGTCTAGGAAAGAATCATGGGGATGTAACAGGTCTTGGATATGCAGGGGAGTCATCTAATGCTGATCAGTCTATTTTTGTGCAGTCTGATGAAAATGTTATAACACATGTTGATCACGGAATATTTGCAGAGAAATCTGGAAATAATCTTAGATATCCACGTCCTACTGGACAGTATAAAAATTACCAACATACTGCAAGAAGAAAAGGTGGTCGACCAAATAGAATGTTACAACATTCTGAGCAGGGTTTCGAAAATAGTCCCCCATTCATTCTCATTTGTCATTATTGTGGTATACCTGGACATCTTCGCCCTAATTGTTATAAAATGAAAGCTGACTATTTGTATACCTTTTCAGGTTGGAACTACAGAGGTCGTCCTCGAAGCACACGACGAAGAAAGGTGGATGTGAGACCAGCACAACATTCGAAGACACGCCAAGTTTGGGTTCCCAAAAGTCACGGTTGTTTCAATACCATGTTTTCTTTGAATGTTGCTATTATGGGGGCTTGGTACTTTGATGGTGGGTGCTCTAGGCACATGACTGGAAATAGGTCACACTTGATTAACATAGAACCGATAGTCAATGAATTTGTTACTTTTGGTGATGGGGGTTAGAAGTAGAGTAATTGGGAAGGGTACACTTAATTTAAGCGGATTCCCTAGATTGCATGATGTTTTGTTAGTTGAAAACTTGAAAACTAATCTCATTAGCATTAGTCATTTATGTGATCAAGGTCTGCATGTTAAATTCACCAAAGACCAGTGCTTAGTTTATGATGATGAGGATAAATGTGTCTTAACCGGTGATAGATCTGCTAATCTTCTTTACATGTTGAAACATGAACATAAGAGCTACAAAGAGGCAGAGTGTATAGCCACCGGGAGCTGTTGCGCGCAACCTGTAAGGATGAATCAAAAGTTGTCAGTCTATGGTGTTAAGGTAAGTGTTCCCAATATATTCTGTGATAATACTAGTGCTAATACCTTTACCAAAAGCCTGGTCCTACACCCTCGAATAAAGCACATGGATATTAGACACCATCATTTTCGGGAACTAATAGAAGAAGGAACCACTATCATGAATCATATTCCAACTGGAGATCAATTAGCGGATATTTATTTTAAGGCCCTGGATTTCAGAGATTTGTCACACTCAAAAAGTCAATAGGTCTTTACTTTAAAAAAAAAAAAAAATCTATGTTATAACATGCATCTAGGATTTGCACTAGACATTTTTTATACATCCTCGTGTCATACGCCACATATGAAGGAGCAAGTTTAAAGGGTTGTTTGGCTTAAAACTTAACATTTCTTTTCAACTAACTGGCACACTCATTCCCCTCTTGTCGGAAAGGGCTACGGTCATGAAATGATGTTGAGAGCAGCTATCGATCACAAAGATTGAAAAGAGCTACTAACACAGAAAGTGATTGATCTGTGAAAGCCGCCGACCACAAAAATAAAATGTTTGATTTCTTAATGCTTGCTGTCTTAATTGTTGATCAAGGGGTTATAAGAAGAAACCAAGAGCTCGTCGCACCGGGTTTTCCTAGTGCGGTTTTGGCTCGTGGGGTTTGCGAGCTACTCCACGAGAGGGTAAAAGAAGTCGGAGGAATAAGGCACCTTTATTTTAATATTTATTAGCCCGTCTTCTCAAATTGTGTCAGTAATGTCTTGATGTGAAATTTTGTCTAGTTCTTTGCCAAATGCTCTGCTTGCCACAGATTGTGGGGCACTAATTACACGAGTCAATTTATATTATTGCATTAGGCATCTTTTGCATGACTTGATAGGTGTGTGCAAATTCTCATTTTTATATCCATGGTGCCTATGTTTAATCCGTAAAGTTAGATCGTGGACATGTGTTTAATTTTTATTTTTTGGTTCCATTATTCTAATCCCTAGATCAGGTGGAAAATATCCTGTGGGCTAAAGTAAAGAGTGGTTTGGACTTAAACCCATATCCCCTTCAAAAATCGAGGACCATTACACTGGGTCATATCTCACTACATTATCTCATAATCTCTCTATAAACCCTAGTCGTCAGAATCATCCACTTATCTCGCACCATGGCTAACGATGAATCCACATCGAGGAAGGGCAAGCATACATTATCTCCCATGATCGGCACAAAGCTCTGTCTCTGTCATTTAAAAATGTCATCCCGGTCACATCATGGTGTTCCAAATATATGTTTCCATATCTTTGTTTTATGTTTTGGTTAGCTTTTATGTCAAAAAAGGGGGAGAATAAATTGTTGGGAGTTGATTATTTCTGAATTCTGGAAGTGGGATTCCACTTCTATGGCTCGTCCGAAAATGTTATAACATTTACTTCCGAGACATCATTCTGAAAAATGTTATAACATTCACTTCCGAGATATCATTCAGAGGTTCTTCCTTTTATCCTTCAGGGTATTTGTTAGTTTTTTTTGTTTCGAGTTTCTATGCTTCTGTGCAGGGGGAGATTTGTGTCAACAATCATCTGTGTAGGGGGGGTCCATCTTCTTGATTGATTTAGGATGATTATTCTGTATAGATATATTGTTTGTTGGCTCTTGTGTTTGAGTTGTGCAGTTGAGGGGGAGATTATACAGCTTAGGGGGAGTGGCTTTTGAAAAGGGAAGTGTCCTGATTTTATTTCTGCACTATTTCTGATTATGTTGGTTTTTGACAAAAATACCCAAAAAGGGGGAGATTGTAAAAGAATTTAATTTTGGGAGTTTTGTCAAAAATATGTTGTTATTTAATTATTTATTTTATGTGCAGAAAATAGGAATTATGGATAAGGATTGCAAAAGATATGGGAAGATATGGAAGATTTGGAAGAAGATTACAATCTTATCTAGAGATATGTTACTTGGAGAGAAAGCTGTGAACCCCGCTATTTATTAACCGGAGTCGTTCATTAAGTGTGTATCGAATACGTGATTATAGTTCAGAGAAACAGATCAGTATCTTAGTATTCGACAACATTATTTTTATTGAGTCAAGAATGATTTTCAGTGTGTTATAACATAGTCTTCGAGTTGTAATAGTTTGTCAGTCTTAGTGTGTCAAGTAGAAGTATCTTCGGGAGAAGCTACTTCAAGGCGGACTCGAGAGAGTTCGTCCGACCTTCGGTGGTGTGTCGTGTCAGTGTCGAAGAAGTCGACGGGAGTCGTCGGGCGTCGTTGATGATACAATAGGTTAGGTATAGAAGAGTGAGGTCTTCTTGTAAAACATAGCCTATTTGGCAACATTATCAATAACATAAAGTCCGAGGGGTCTGAGGGATTCAGCCCCGCGTTTATATTGTGGTGTGATTTGTTCTGTTTACTGTTTCGTCTGTGAATGTTATAACATTCACTGTAGTTCTCAGAATTTCAAGTTCCATCTAGAGAATTACAGTAGTTGTTATTATCCACTTTGATCCAATTTTATACTTACAAATTACTTATAGTGCTACAAACCTACAAATAGATTGTTCTTTCTCTTGACCTCTTGTCCTCGCGCTTGAGTCGAGGCTGAATTTCCAGTTTAGAATTTTATGTTTGTATTCTCTAATTCTATTAATACAAATATCTTGCATTAAAAAAATAATTTCGTTCTCATATTGATATAACATGACTTTACACATATATTAAAATGAATTTTCGTAATATGTGTGCAACTTGCAATGGAATTATCTTTGTAAGACGGAGATTAAAATATATGATAGAGATATTGAATGAATGCCAATACACTAAAATTAACCATATCAATGACAAAAATTTAAACCAAAAGTTTAACAATTAACATATGTAATGTATGTATATATATCTAGGCATGTATTGGGTTTTGATAAATTTATTACAATCAAGCAAAAATTCAACATATAACCTTACATGATCTGAAAACCACCTAGGTTTTCATGGTTGTCATAATTAAAAAAAAAAAAAACTGAATTAATTAACTAATAGTATATATATATTATATATGGAATTACTGTTTAATTCCAGTTGAATCTCTCTCAATACAAGGAGATCAGAATTTAATACAATTTAAGGAGAAAATTTCAAAATCTATATAATTTGTTGATTAATTATTCTTCGACAACCCAAGCTGATATGAAGATGAATATTATATATCTCTTCCACTGAGATATTTATCATCTTCAATCTTCTTTTTTTCACACACAAAAACACATCAGTAGGTGTTCTTACTGGGCACCCCCCAACCCTCTTGCATCTGCTCCTTTCATAATTCTCAGTCTCTTGCATGATGACATGAACATTCTGCACATTACAAGTTACAATTTTATTAGAGATCGAAAAAATATCGAAAATGTCGATATACTACATTTATCGTATAAAAAATATCATAAATTCGGCACTGTACCGAAATTTTCAATAATGGTAACACTGACAATTTAAACATTTTGGTATTTCTGTATATGTTGAGATACTTAGAAAAATTAGGTACCTTAATATATATCACTATACCTAAAATGTAATATTTTAGTAGTTCGTGTTTTTGGAATACACGAAATATCCAAGAGTTGGTAAAATTTATCTGACCCGATTGATTTTCCCAGTCTACTCGACATTTAGATAGGTTGCGCCATAAATTGGCCCAAATTTGTCCGATCCAATGGACCAAAAGCTTAACGAATCACGGGCTAGCCCAAAAATTATAGTGCTTACTAATTTTTTACCCAAAGTTTTGAGCCGACCGATCCAACCCTACATATGCATTAGCCGATGGGTTGGGTTGGGCAACTCTACCTAACTCTATATCAAATAATTTTGGCATTTCAAAGTTTGATATATCAAAATCAACGGTGAGTAAAAATTGATATATCGAAAATTTCAGTAAAGTAACAGGATAGATGTTTTGATACGGTATGCGATACTTAATCTAGAGAGATCTAGAGAGAGGAACTTACTCCCAAGGAACATCACCAACAAGCATTAGGTCACCATCTTTATCTTCATAAGCAGGTGCATATTCTGATCCTTTGTATCCTTCTCTCTCTGAGTATTCACCTGCAAATTAAATCATTATCAGAAAATGCAAAATATATTTAAATAATTTATAATTTTAAACAATTAATGGTTAATTACCTATGGAGAGTTTAAACATGGTTTCCAAAGCCTTAAGAAGCTCTGCATATCCATTGTAGAGTTTGATATCAATCTTCCGAAGGTAAGGTGCTCCATCCATGCTCACTTTCACGAACATTCCGGATTCCGACTCCGCCTTCACCGGAATGTTGTTTTTCCGGTAGGATTTCACCGGCGGCCACCCTACTATCTGGGCCCTGCACCACCAACATAACATATATATGTTAGTACAAACACATAAAGCTATATCTAATTCTTCAATGTGATTTATCATGTAACAAATGTTCTAAAAACGTTAGCCTGACTGGGGTCTAATGTTGAATTAGAGGTGTCAAATTCGACACTTTAGATGAATTAGATCATAGAATCCTGATCAGAAGTATCATTGAGCCAAACAAACCTGACTCAATTAGTCAATGGCTCGATGAAGCCGTTCAAATATTTTAAGATATGTTTGTTTATGAATTTTCTGGTTTGACGGAGGGACATGATAATTTAATTGAGATAATTTTATTAATTATTATCTACATTTTAATATATTCTGATCACCTTTTAAAATCATTTAATATCAAATTTACTATATTTATTTTTTAAAATAAATATTAGATCTAGAATTCATGCTATCAAAATTTTCACATTAAGATTTTCTTCGCTGAATTCGATCAATAAATGTAGTCTTAGTGTAAGGAAAAGTTAAGTCATTATATGGTTATTGATCCTACAAACTCAACTCGATTGGCTAATAGCTCGACGAGCTAGCTCAAATACCTTAATGTCTTTCAAGAAACGAGTTGGGTTTGTTAATTTTTGACTGGATAAAATTTAGGACTGGGTTTGACAGTGTTGGTCTGATAGACTGGTTCTGACCGTTCGAATTGCCACATCTACGTCTAATTGATCTCAAAGTTATAGGTGGCTAAATAAGTTTAGTGCATTAATAGATGGTATTTAGAATTATAGGAGGACTTTTAGAACCGAACTTACTTGGGTGCCGGTGCAGTTTCGGGTTGGCCGGACTTGGCGGCCGGAATGCCGTTGGAGGCAGTTTCCTCCGCTGTATCCGGCGAGGCTCTCTTGTTACTCTTGTTAACAATTTCGTCATCTGAGCCTGGTAATCCCAATCTCAGCTCAGTCGCCTTCATATTCAGATCACTTATAACTTCCATTTCTTCTAATCAAACAACAAATTCCCAAATTTCCTTTTCAAAATCAATTCTTGAGAGGAGATGTGTATGTTATATATGTGTAAGTAATGTTCTTGAAGATGTGAAAAACAGATTATGAGAGAAAAGATGAAGAGGTGCTTTTATAGATATTAGTAAGAAAAGATAGGTTTTGTCCCCTAAAAAAAAAAAAGAAAAAACGATGGGTTTTCTTTTTTTGGGTGGGTAGGCATATGGGATCCTCTATTTCAATTGTGTTTGACTCTAAAATCGAGCTAATTATAATTATTTTTTTGTAATTTGTGAATTTAAAGTTCATGATTTAGGTCAGGATTTATGTTTAGATTTTATGTTTAAGGTCTAGGATTCGACTTTCTTGAATTATGGTATATTTTTTATTTTATATTTATAATTTTATGATTCGCATTTAATGATGCAATGTTTATAATTCAATAGTACATAGTTTACGGTTCTTAACTCATGTTGTATGACTTTGTTTTAGAGTGCGACATGATTAGAACGAACTAAAGGTTGACTCAATTTTAGAATGAGATACGGTTAAAACGATTAAATGTGAAATAAAGGATCCGAAATGATGAATAGAGGGTGGGTAGGGGGTGAGTTGGGGTGGATTTGGGACAAAGGCAGGTAAAGGTGTCGGCAGAAGAAGAAGCATTGAGGGGACAGGAGAGGGACAAGCTCAGCCGCCCATATGGAAGACTTTTAAAGAGGAAGGAACGGTCAAGATGCGCTTTGGGGGGTGTGGGAGTTTAATCAGGTGCATTCATTGAGGTACATGCCATGTGGAAAGATTGGGCCCACATGGGTGTCGGGTCTGGGTATGGTATGACAATCACACCGGAGATGGAATAGGTTGGTGCCCTGGAGATAGTTAGGTATTATAATGTTAGGAATGTTGGAGTGCGGATAGAAAAGTCTTTATTACACGAAATCATATCTTGAAAAGTTATCTCTGTTTAAGTGAAATAGGCGAGATCTAACAGTTAAGATATACGATCTAACGGTTGTATTTAATAAAATCGAAATAGTGTATCATTCATAAAATGATGCTCACAATTCTATAAATAGGTTTTAAGATTCACATATCTAAATAAAATACAACAATAATTTTACTATGATGTGCATATATCATCTTTTATTCTCAAGTAGTTTGAATCTACAAGAAGTCCTGAGTATCGAGTGGTTAACCGGAAATTTAGTTTATGTATTGCAATCCTAAAGTTAAAAATCGATGTATCTTGGGGACGATTACTGAAGACTGTAAGCATTAGTATGTGGAGCAATATTGTATTACGAACAATGAGTCAAACTCGTGCCTCGACTTTATCGGTCCCGTTGTTTTCAGAATCATTTTTAAATACACCATTTATTTTTTCCAACAATCTCCGTTTTTGGTGTGTGGATTTTTTGAATTCATCCCCCTAGACATGCAGCGTAGTTGATCTTTTTTAATATTTTATGTGAATCTAAGTCAATTTTATCAAAGGGATAGCCAAACATATCAGAAATTTGATGCTGATTAAGGAACTGGGTTTAGGGTAAGCAGAACCGGGAGGCTGGAGAAAACCGGAAGTAATAATAGACTTGAACCGACAGTTATGATTCAAATTCATAAGGTGGAGTCTTTTACAACGGTTTCTTAAGTGAAAGACAACAGAAAGAGCAATTTCACTTTGCTCATCTTGCTGACCTGCTAATTCGAAGCTCAATTCTTATATATATGAGTTAGTTAGAAATATAATAGTTTTCCCCTTGTAATCAAATCAGGATTAGCTCAATTGCATTGCTAGGGTTCTTTGCGCAGTTTAGGGTTTCTAAATTGGAGATTCAATCGATCTTAGTTGTATCTTGTAATTGAGATTGATTTGAGTGAATTGAGGAACGTTGATCCTCCGTGGATGTAGATCTTCATGATCGAACCACGTAAAAGCTTGGTGCGTCGATTTTCTTTCTGGTTTTGCATAATTTCAGTTTTGTGGTGTTCTTGCTTGGTTTTGTTGGTGAATTTTGTGAGTCGTGGTTGCTGAATTCTCACATCTTCATTCCCGAATCCGTATTATATTGTAGATTAGCTGCCTTATAGCCTCCATTATTTCTGGATGTAGATACGTTTTTACCTTAGCTGAACACCACCAACATTTGAGCACTTATATGGGAAGACCATATCCTCCCGCATATATTATATCGAATCATCCATATTGTTATTATACCATTTTTTTGGTATATAAATATTCCATAATATTATCGTACTGAAAATTTTGGTATACCAATATATCGTACTTATTATTGACTTTGATATACCAAATTTCTGTTATACCATTAGAAATTTGTATATGAAAATACCAAAATATCGATAAAATTGGGATGTATCGAAATACCAACAAAAAATACCATTTTTTCGGTATACCACTATATGTTGAAATATCAAACTTTTTTCGTTATATACCGAAATACCAATATTTTTCAATTTTGGTACCGTTACCATACTGTACCGAAATTTTCAGTATTTAATTTATTAATAGGTTTTTTATACTGTAAGTACGATATTTCGATATTACCTCCCCACTTCTAGCCCCAACACCATGCACTTTACAATAAAACGACGTTTTTTGTCGAAGCACAATCGACGACGTCTTAATTTAACCAAAACGATGTCAATGCCTGCCTAGCAGAGGATTCAAACTCCAATCACACCTTGTGACCTAGAAAGAATAATACGTTTTCTATCTTATAAAGATAGTCATGTTTAGCATTGTGTGTCTTCCGCATCTTGTGCAGCTTCCGAGCTACTTCCTCTATTTTGACGGTGTTTGATGCTTGTATGAATCTATATGGCTTATCCAACTACTTTGTGAGCAGTCATGGTATTGATGGTGGTTTGGTTTATTGGAGTATTGGTTGGTACATTTTTTAATTTTTTAGACTTCTTTTGTCACCGTGCAAGTGGTCATGGTATTGAGAATGCTTTGATCCAGTTGGTTTCATCAAAGAGAATTGTAGTAGTTATCATCCAATTTGATCCGATTTTTTGTAATTACGAACTTATGACGTTGCAATAGGTTTTGTATTTGTATTATTAGATTTATTAATATAAATCTCTTATATTCAAAAGAAAGAAAAAAAAAAAAAAAGTCCTGTTTAAATTTTTTCTTGTCAAAAATAAAAAATTAGTTGCAAAAGTTTGTCTCGTTTTATTAATTTAAGTAAAAAATTAAAACATTTACTTTCATGGATTAATTACGTATATAATTGGATTAAGTCATACAAGCGCGGGTTATATAACCACTATCCAAGTTGATACATATTTCACATCCACCATTTTCATATACATGTTTTTAGTCACTTTTATGGATAAAATTCCTTAATGAATGAATTTCTGAATATATTACATTGCATGTGTATATCAATGGAACATATATCGATGATAAGCATCATCGATGGTACTTATACACATTTGATAATGTGTATATCGATGATCACATATATGTAATCGACATGACATAATGCGTATATAGATGGTAAATAACATCAATATATGCATATATAAATGATATTTACTATTGATATATGCATATATGCACGACACTTATCATCAATATATGCTTTATTGATGGAACTTCCATCGATATACACATGTGATGCACATAAGTTATCATCCATTCAATAAGGGTGTCATTGTCTTTCTAGGAAAGAAATGACTAAAAGACATGCAAATAGAAAATATGACTATAAAACATCTATACTTATAATTTGGCTAAAAGTCCCATTATATCAAGAGTAAAAATGTTTAGCTTTTGACTACATAAAATGTTTTAGCTAGATAAAAATGTGTACAAATGTTTAACGAGACAAAATTAAGGATGTGTTTACCTAAGACTGAAGAATATTGAGTCAAATTTGACTAAGGAAGTTAACGAGTATATTTATTGCGAACTCCATTGTTTCGACATTTTTGTCCTAATATTGATGCCCATTTTTTTTTTTTTTTGGGATAATTTAGGCCAAGATTCACCCCACTTAAAATGACATTTTCTAATTAAACAAGTTATCTTTTAAATTTTTGGACCCGCTTCACCTGTCCCAATTAATATTTAATTCTGTTATCTTTAATAGATATATTTATATTTATATGTCACAGTTTTTAGCAGTTATGTGCAATGTATCTAACATTCTTACCTTGGTTCTGAAATCCAAATTAATTAAAAAATAAAAAATATATGTAGATTATCAAAATTCAGCTGCATGCAATGAATCACAAATTTCGTCAAATATTCTGTTATATAATCCGTACATTGCAGGGGCTCTGTTTGCTTTTGTAGTGATTAGGAGAAGAAAATATGCTTAGCTTAAAAGAATAAATTTACTGAATAGGACGGTGTGCGGCGGGATTAAGTATACGCCTCAAAATTGTAAAAAAGTAGCGCATCATATTGCGATGTACAGGGAGTTCGTATACGATGAAGAGATATGGATTGAGGAAACTCCTCCTAAATTTGATGTTTTTCTGCTAAATGATGTAAGGTAATTGCCAAACAGTTAAGTTATGCAAGTTTTTAATTCTAAAAAAAAAATAAAAAAATATTCGTACAATATGTCTAAATTAATACTTGATAAATTAATAACTTTTCTGAGATAAAATTTTCGGATCCTGACACGGGGCTAAGCTAAATTATTAGTTTTGATTAAAATAGAAGACAGTAATTTCTCAGAAAATATTTATGTAACTAAAAACCCTAATAAACCTAGAAATGAAATTTACATACTGCTCTCCCCGTTCATAAATAAATAATAGTCGTTTCAAATTTTATTGGAGAAATTAAGAACTCTTAACATAAACAAACATACTTTATCCATCTCTATCATCCTAAATTCATTTATTTTCACCCTAAAAAATTCATTAAGTTTTATTAATTAAGTTTATGATTATGAGATTTTCTATGGAGATTTGTTCGTATTTACATGGTTAATATTGGAAAAGATGTGACGTTTTAGCCACAACTTTTTTTCTTTTGAAATAAAGTTTTTTTTGTTTTTCTATAAGGACTAAATATAAACGAGTGGAGTAGAAAATTATACCAAAACATCAATCAATTCCTATTTTTGTTTCTTGAAATTTAAATATAACTAACGATAATTTTTTTTTTTTTTTTATTAAGTTTCACCACTTTTTATTTGAGGACTTATTTTTTACTATTTCGATATTAATTCTTTAACTTTCGAAATTCAATAACTTGTTTTTAGTAAGTCCACATTTTTTTAATTTTGAAATTAAAGGATCATTTGTCAAATTTCGAAAGTTAAAAGGACAGAATCACAATAACAAAAGAGATGTTCTTACATGAAAAATGGTGAAATTTAATAGATTAAAAAACTATTTACCCTATAGTTAAATATCATCTCTAATTTTCTTTATGGTATAAATTTTGTAAGTTCTAGAATTGATTTCTCCAAAATACGAATAATATATATGGAGCGTTAAGGGGTGTTTGCATTTACTTTTTCTAAATAATTTTCAGCTTATAACTTGAGAAAAACTATTTTATAGTGTTTGTAAAATCAACTCCTACTTTAAAAGAAGTGCTTCCAATTAAAAGGTACAAGGATAAATTTAATGTTTTTCTTTACTCAATGACAATTTTGTAAATAATAGGATATTTTTTAAATGACATAAGTGATTCTATATTAAACACTCCAACTTCTACTTTTATTGGAAATAACTTTTTTTTGCAAACACTACCTACTTTTCACATAAGTGATTTTGATAGAATCTCTAATTTTAATTACTTTTTCAAACTATGGGGATGTTTGCGATTGCCTTCACTTTTGAAAAAGTGATTAAAGTTAGATATTCTATAAAAATTACTTATGTAAAAAGTAGGTAGTGTTTGCCAAAAAAAAAAATGCTTTCCAATAAAAGTAGAAGTTGAAGTATATGCTATAGAATCACTTATATCTTTTAAAAATATCATATTATTTACAAAATTGCCATTGATTAGAGAAAAACATTAAATTTCTGCTTTTATCTTTTAGATTGAAATTGAAGCAATTCTTCTTAAGTAGAAGTTAATTTTACAAATACTACAAAATAACTTTTCTCAAACGATAAGTTAAAAATTACTTAAAAAAAGAAAATGCAAACACCCTCTACAAATTAAAAAGCACTTAAAAAAAAAAGTAATTGCAAACCCCGTAACATCCATGGATGATGTACAATTTATTTGACCATAATATAAAATATTATTTTAGTAGTGAATAACGTATTTTTCTTGGATGAGAAGTATCTAAAGACAGGCTTCTCTGTTAATCACGTTAATCATTTCTTCATTAACACGACTATCAATCTTCCTTGTCTCAACCCAGCACTTCAAAATTCCGATAAATAAACATCTACAACCTCTCCGGCTAGGGTTGTTTAAACCCTTTTCGTGAGCATCTTCCACGCTATAGTAGCGTTTTGATCCTGGTTTTTCTTCCATTTTTCACCTTTTTCTTTGGTTTTCTTGAGATTTATTGACTGTTTTTCACATCACTTGGAATTGGAGACTGATTTGGCAGAGGAGTTTGGATACCTAGGGTTTGGTTTGAAACTAGGGTTTATTGAAGGTGTCTTCCTTTTGCTTCTGAGATGGCTTCGCATGATATGTCCTCGCTAACTAACATGTGGTCTGCTCTTCAATTATCGGAAGCAGAAGCCACGGAGGTGATCGTTGAGTCAAGCGGAGATGCGGTTGCACAGAATATTCTATACGGCAGGTTTGCTATGAAGAAGGTAATTGGGATACGTGATCTGAAAATGGCTTTGCACCGCATTTGGCATATTGACGGGTCCCTGGAGATTGATTCAATGGGGAAGGGCTTATATGCTTTTCAGTTTGGGGTGGAGTCAGAATGTATGCGGGTGCTGAATAATCAGCCATGGAACTTCAATGGGGCATTGCTTGGTCTAGCGAAACTGAAGGAGGATACAAAATTGGAGGATCTATCGATCACGGTGGTACCGTTTTGGGTCCAACTACATGGATTGCAGTTTCGGCATATGACTGAATCGGTGGGACGGTCAATTGGAAATAAGCTTGGTGAGGTGACGGAGGTTCAGACACCACGCGTTATTGGTAAATATCTACGGCTTAGAATTTTGATTGATATATCCAAACCTCTTGTGAGGGGTATCCCTGTGTCGTTTGACGGGGCGAAGGATGTGGTCCTTTGTCGCTATGAGAAGCTCTCAGAATTTTGCTATTCATGTGGGATGCTTACGCATGTTCAGAGGGATTGCTCGTTACTGTCACGTGAGGTGGGATCAGGGGGTGGAACAGGATCACCTTTCGGGCCGTGGTTAAGGGCTGATGGGCTGAGTTTGTCGACGATGGGGACCGTCGAGGGGTTATTTGGTTCAGGTGCTCGTAAAGTGCAAGTGGGTGCGAATACAGAAGCGATACAACGAGGTCTGAATTCTGAGGTGGAGGCCATTGGGATGAGTAAGGGGATATTGGCGGCTCACTCTGCAGAGCCGGAAACCACCTCCGCTGCACCAGGATCAGGGACGAAATTTTATGGAGTTATTTCAGCTGCGTCTGATTTGGTTGGAGACGCGAAGGGATCGGAAATTAAGCTTACGGCAGCAGCTTCTGGTGGGTTGGGGATGGCTGGTCCAAATGGGTCCGATTTAGTTGGAGGAAGTGGTGATGATGCCGTTTCAAATTCGCAGCAGGTAGCTTTGGAGAGTGCGTCTTTGGTGGATCATCAGAATGCCATAAGACTGGTTAAAAATTGTTCTTATATGGAGAAGAATAATTTGCATGCATGCAAAATAAATGCTGATGGGGTTGTCGTGGAACAAAGTGAGAATGCGGTTGTGCCTCTTCAGACTGTTTTTACGAGTATTACACGGGGTTTGGAAGGGGCAGGTGGCCGAACCCGGGTGGTGGGACGGCGTGGTCGTCCGCGTGGTAGTCGCAAGATACAACGTGTATCATCTGATGCGAGTATGGTTTTGGGGCAGATTAAGGGTAAGAAACGGGTTTTGGAGGAGGAAGACGTCCGGCTGGGCGGGGATAAACGGGCGAAAATGAACAAGATGGCGATGGTTGTCCATGACGATTCGGCGGTGACTGGCTCTAACCAGCACCGCCCCTCCCCATGAGTTGCATTGTGTGGAATGCTCGGGGGCTTGGGAACCGCAGTGCATTCCGTAATCTTCGTCAATTGGTGGCGGATAAAGATCCCGATGTTTTATTTATTTGTGAGTCAAAGCTGTCTAATTTTTCTTGTTCTAGATTGCGTACTTTACTTAATTTCCATGGTATGTTCTGTGTTGACCCGGAGGGTCGGAGTGGTGGTTTGCTTTTGTTTTGGAAGGATAGTGTTAATCTTGATATTTGTTCGTATTCAAAGGGTCATATAGATTGTCGAGTGTCTTTTTTGAGTTATTGTTGGCGTTTTATGGGCTTTTATGGTAATCCCTGTACTCAGTTGCGTAGTCAATCATGGGCATTATTAAGACGATTACATGAAATTGCGGAATTGCGCCAATTACCATGGATTATAGGCGGAGATTTTAATGAGATATTATTTGATTCGGAAAAATGTGGTGGTGCTCTTCGGTCTGTATCTCAGATGAATGTGTTTTCGAATGTTTTGACTGAGATTGGTGTTCAGGACATTGGTTGTAGTGGGGAATTTTTTACGTGGTTTGCTAAGCGTAATAATGGTCAATGTATTCTGGAACGTTTAGATCGATATGTGGCTAATTTGGAATGGCGTAATCTTTTCCCTTTGGCTAGGGTGTGTAATCTTGATTTCTATGGTTCTGATCATCGCCCTGTCTGTATTACCTTACACTCTATGAATCCTTCTTTGTGTGTTCGTAGTCAAAGTCGTTTCTTCTTTGAACATAAATGGATGTTGGAGGAGGATTTCTTGGATATCGTGGGAACATTCTGGAGTGGTTTGTCTGATTTGATGACCCTTAATTGTAAATTGATGAGGTTACAATCTTTTTTGAGGAGTTGGTCTACGCACCGCTTCGGGGCTCGTTCACGACAGATTAAACGTATGCGTAAGGAGCTTGATATGGCTCTTCGACCACGACATGGGTATGTGGACTCTCGGAGTGTTCGGTGAATTCAGGGGAAATTGGATTTGTTAGAGGCAAAGGAGGATATGTATTGGCAACAACGGGCGAGAGTAAATTGGTTACAGCAGGGTGATAGAAATACTTCTTTTTTCCACGCTACTGCTACTGAGCGTCGACGAAGGAACATGATTGCGGGGCTTATGAGTAGACATGGTGATTGGTGTACGTCTTCACAGGCTTTAACAGAAATTATTGTCGGGTATTATGATGAGCTTTTTGCCTCTTCTCGGCCCTCACAGTCGGATCTTGACTGTGTGCTGGAAGGGGTCCAACCGCGATTGTCTGTAGCTCAGAGTGCTTTTATCGCTCGACCATTTTCAGCTGCAGAGGTTAAAAAGGCCTTATTTGATATGCACCCCTCTAAGGCTCCGGGTATAGATGGTTTCACAGCTTTATTTTTCCAGAAGTCATGGGAATTCACAGGCTAAGATGTTGTGAAGACTGTGCTAGGTATATTAAATGAGAATGAGGAATTATCTGAATGGAATAGAACGTTGGTGACTTTAATTCCGAAGACTCATGAGCCTAGAACTCTGAGAGATTTTCGCCCGATTAGCTTATGTAACACAATTGCAAAAGTGGTGTCTCGTGTGCTGTCTAACCGGTTAGGTGGAATTATGGATCTGGTGGTGGATCAGCAGCAGAGTGCCTTTATTCCAGGCCGATTAATTACTGATAATGTGTTAATTGGTTTTGAATGTATGCACTGGATTCGGCAGAACAAGAAGAAGAGATCGGGGTATTGTGCTCTTAAGCTGGATATGAGTAAAGCGTATGATAGGGTGGAATGGGATTTCCTGTGTGCGCTTATGGCTAAATTGGGGTTTGAGCAATCTTTGATTGATTTGATCCGGAGGTGTATGTCTTCTGTGTCATATTCCTTTAATCTTAATGGTGAAATTGTTGGCGCGGTTACTCCTACTAGGGGGTTGCGTCAGGGGGATCCGTTGTCCCCCCTGTTGTTTGCTTTATGTTCGCAGGGGCTCTCGTTTTTGCTCGCGGCGGCTCAGGAACGTGGTGCGATAAGGGGAGTGCGTATTGCACCGAACTGTCCCATCATCTCCCATCTTTTCTTCGCTGATGATAGTCTTTTGTTTTTTCGTGCAACGGCTACGGAAGCCACTAATGTGCGGGAGTGTCTTAGGATATATGCACACGCCTCTGGTCAAGTGGTGAATTATGATAAATCAGCTTTGACGTTTAGTCCTAAGGTGCCTGGGTCCATTGTCTTGGAGGTGAAGCAGGTTTTGGAGATTCCGGTGGTTCAAGGGCATGAGCTTTATCTGGGTTTGCCAACTTTCTCTTTACGGGATAAGAAGCTACAGTTTCGGTTTTTGAGAGAAAAGCTGTTGAAAAGGATAAATTGCTGGAGTAGCAAAATGTTTTCTAGAGGGGGTAAGGAGGTCTTGATCAAATCTGTGTTGCAAGCGATACCGACTTATGTTATGTCTTGTTTTCGTGTGCCGGCTTCTATTTGCCATCAGCTGGAACAGGTGTGTGCGAATTTTTGGTGGGGAGCTGATTCTGAGAATAAGGGATTACATTGGGCCTCTTGGTCGAAATTATGTCGACCGAAGCTTGAAGGTGGTCTTGGATTTCGTGATTTTGTATCTTTTAATAAGGCGTTGTTGGCTAAACAGGTGTGGAGAATGTTATCTAACCCTCAATCTTTGGTGGCACGCCTCTTTAAGGGGCGATACTATAAGCATTGTGATGTTATGGAGGCCGACCTTGGATCTAATCCTTCATATATTTGGCACTCTCTCTGTTGGAGTAGGGATATTTTGGATGAGGGTGTGATTTGGCGTGTAGGGGATGGACAAAGTATTGCACCCTTCAAAGATAGGTGGGTCCCGGGCTTGTCTTCAGGGCGTATTATGTCTCGATTGGCTACATCGGGAGTGAGACTCGCACATTTTATTCGGTAGGACGAAGATGGAATGAGTTGCGTTTACGTCAGGTTTTCCTGCCTTTTGAGGTGGAATTGATTTTGCAAATTCCATTGGGTAATATAGAGAGACCTGATACACGATATTGGAAGTATGAGTCAAATGGTAAGTATTCGGTGAAATCAGGATATCGTGTGGCAATTGGTGGTTTCTCTCCCCCACCTAATTCGGTTTCTATGGCTCTTGATTGGTGGAAATTCATTTGGGCCCTCTCATTGCCGCCAAAGGTTAGAGTTTTTATATGGCAAGCTTCTTCTGATTTTCTTGCTTTCCCTTTGAATTTGGTTCGACATCACATTCCTATGTTGGCTTCGTGTTCATTTTGTGGTTTTTCTTCTGCATCTACTTTACATGGTTTGTTTTTTTGTGATCGAGTGAAGGAATTTTGGAAACATAGTTGTTTTTGGGTTTCTCTTAAGAGGATGCGTGATACCTCTTTTATAGATGTTGGGATGATGGTTTATAACTTGTTTGGTAATGATTTATTCCGACTTTTTATGCTGGCGACGTCATATATTTGGAGGGCTATCTGTGATGTACGGCATAATAGAGATAGTATTTGGAAGTGTCCTAATTGGATAGCTGTTGAGGAGTATCTTGTGCAATATGACAGGATGTCGAATGTGTTCAATGCTCCTTCCTCCCAATCTCTGGCAAACTCAGAAATTAGATGGACTCCCCCACCGGGGGATTTTCTCAGGCTTGATGTAGACGCGGCGGTGAATGAGGCGAGGGGAAAATATGGAATTGGTTTTGTGTTACGTGATCACCAGGGAGGGGTGGTGCTGGCGGGTTCGCATGCAATTGACAGGCCATTATCAGTTAAAGCTGCGGAATTGGAAGCTATATTATATGGAGTTCGTTTCTGTGTGGAATGTGGTTATGAGGGACTTTTGGTTTTTTCGGACTCTTTGTTAGCCGTGCAAGCAGTTACGGGGCAGGAGGTTCATTTGGATTACTGCGGTATGATCGTGGACGAGATATGGGCTTATATTAATAGGGATTGTATTTTCTATATGCCTAGGAAGTGCAATCGTGTTGCGCATTCTTTGGCTAATTTTTCTTTTACATCGCTCACTCCTTCAGTATGGATGGGATCGGATGTGCCTTTTTGGCTACAAAGTCTTGTAATTACGGACATGAATTAATTATAAGATTTGTTGGGTTCAAAAAAAAAAAAAATTCCGATAAATAAATAATTTATAGAATATTAATTATAAGTATAAGTCACAATTTCACATCTCAAAATATGTATATCACCCAAAACTTTTTTTTGCTGTTTAGAAAATGATGTAACATATTTATTGCAAAACTATACTACATTCGTTTTTTAGTTGTCATTCTAACTTTGGATAAAAAATTAAGGAATTTAAAGAGTTGACAAATCAACCTTCAACTAATTTCTTTAAATCCCTTAAATTTTTTAATCATTTCTATATATTGTTAACATTTTCCATAACTATAGGGTTAATATTGTAAAAGAAAAGGTAAAAAAGTTAGAACGACAACTATATATAAATAAAATAATAAGCTAAAATGACAACTGAAAAACGAAGGTGGTATGTCACGTATTTAAAAATATTGCAAGTATTTATTTATTTGCTAAAGAAAAATGTCAAGGGTTTTGTATGTAGACGGTTGCATTGTATTTGGCCATAAAAGGATTCGAAAAATTGCTAAATCACATGTTATTATTGAAAATACTGCCAATAAATGAAGTTCATTAATTAGATCATGTGCATCCTGTAAGGAAATATATCAACATAATTCATTCAATATCATTTATCCCACTAATCTATACTTAATATAATAACAACATTCGTCGAAAATAAAAACTAAGGAATTTTTCCGTCCAAACAAACATTACTATTAGTGGAAATCATGATTTTTAATTTTAATTGGCCAATTTATTAAATAAAACGTGCTTTCTACTTAGTCACTAATTAAGAAATGTATAACATTTGTGCTTAAATTAGAGAAATTATGGATCATCATTATATAGTAAAAACATTATTCTGCGTAAGAAAATCTTTCCTTATACATGGTAAACATATAGGTCATTATATTATATACTAATATTTCCCTATATTTATAAATTTCTTTTATTTGCTTAAAAAAAATTAGTTAATTAATCTCCCTCAATTATTTGATCTTATTTTTTTTTCTTTAAAATAAATATATATTTTAAATCGTGCAGCTTGCGATGGGTGATTTTAGTCTCGAAGAATAGTTGAAAAAATAGTTCATCTAATTCCACTTAATTATGGAGAAAATTACTAAAAACCATTTAATGAGAAATGTCAAAAGGGTTTTTTAATCTTTCCATAGCATAAAAGAGTTTTTTTTTTTTTTTTAATACAACTTTTGATGTTTTGCCAATTTATTGAGGTTAGTTACTTCTTAAAACTATAAATTATACAACTTATATTTGTTGATGTAACGTATATACCAATATAACTACGACAAAAAATCTTCTGTCTATCAATTTTTGAGACGTCAAATATTATCTCTAGTAATAATAATATGTGACAACATATTATTACAAAAATATGTACAAGTAATTTAATGTCACTTTTAAAAGAAAAAAATTAGAGATAACTAGTTGTTGCAGAAAATGCTTATACGCATTTGAGACGACTAATAATATTATTTCCTACTGAATTATTGAAATGTCTATAATATTAAAGTTACAACAATACTCATTATTCATGAAATTTAAAATTTATATTTTCACTAATAAAATGAGACATTGATTTATAAAACCACTCTTTTTGGAAAAAGAAGATTTCGAAATAAGACTCTTTTTATATGATATAGCGAGTAATATTACGTGTTTTTAGTATAACTTTTGGTAGGAATTTTTTACTACAAATTGGGGATAGAGTCGGTGTTTCGGCGGAAATTAATTCTTAATTACTGTATTTTACAAGGTAATTAATCACCTGAGCTACACTCACCCGTACATATATAATTATAAATATTTCACCGATTTTAATCATTTGGTTGACTTCATGTTATTATTTTTAAATAAAATAACATTGTACTACTATAATATTTATTTATACAAAAATTCAGGAAATTGAACACGGTGAAAGAAAGATTCTTCAGTCTGAATAAAAAAGTAACATACCATAATTATTCCCCAACATAATTATTCCACTCGTTCCATTTTCTGAGAAACAGATTATTGTAATTAAAAAAGAATAATTAGTAGAATGGAATAAGTTTGACTAATTATAAATCTACCCCCTTAATTAATTTATAAAGATACCATTTAATGTCTGATCTTTGTGGAACAATTACTCGTCTAATATTATTTATTCTCTCTCCTTGTCACCTTTCAAATGATTACTATTCTACAAGACTGTGGAGAATCTATCCTTTTCTTCTAACAAAATAATCAATGAACACAAATATGATTCAACATATTAGTGTCGCCGACGTCTGATGTCCTTAAATTGAACATTTTTCAAAGTATAATTGACTAAAATTAAAATTTCGAAACATCAAATATTTTCTTAACAAGCTCTAACATACATGATTAAAAATAAAATTTTCCCCTTTTAGTTAGCATGTATAAATATGTATGCTTTAATTTTGTATTATTTTTATTTTCTTTGTTAGGAAGGGATTGTAATAGTCTGCGGCCCACTCAGGGGCAGAACATTGTTTTCATTAAAGAAAACATATCAAAATTTGGGGTAATTCTTTCATGCAACCGTTGAATCTATGCAATCATAAAGTATTTTTATCATTCTAAGTGTTATACTGAGATTCATTATTGTGTTTTAATAATTTGAATCCACTCCATTATTATTTTTTAATAATTCGAATCGAAGACCTCTAAAAAAGGGATGTCCCGACGGAGGTGGACATGCCTGTTGGGGTTGACGGCAGCAGCGCTGTTGGAGGAAGTCTTGCTCTCGTTCGACATGGTAGTCTATGTGAAGGGGTGAAGACGGATTGATGTAAAACCGCAATATGTTGCGCAGAAGCAAAGAGAAAAATTTGTTTGAAAAGTTTGACTAATGAAAGATTATTTTCGAAACAGAGGGAGATAGAGTGTTGAACTTAGATTTCATAAAGATTTTTTGGGGACTTGTAATAACTTATGGGAAAAAGGAGAAAATGATTTGACATTTCAATCCTTTTTCTTTTTTTAAATTATTCGAATTAAATGAATGTTCAAATCAAAATGGAATAAATCTAATAGTGGAAAAAAGAGAGTTGCAACAATTGCGTAGAAGTTGGACTCAAAAATTTGAGTATAGATATTTGAAAGAAAAGTACTAAAACTCATGGAATGTACGAATATATTTCATACAATCTATTTTAATTATTTTAAATTCTTTTTTTCCCTTAAAAAAATTGTTTACCCATAAAAAAATAATTAATTTAGGTAATGATAAAATTATTAAATTCTGAGAGAGAGATATATTGGAATTATTTTACTGCAATATTGAAAAGATATGGTTATTTTGCTAGAATGACATATTTAGGTATAAAGTGATTTTTCAAAAAATAAATTTATTTTGAAAGAAATAGAAGTATATATAAAGAGTGAGGGAGAGGGGATGTGTTTTTATATGTTGCACCACCTATAATAAGCATTTTTGAGTACCTATTTATATTCGTCAAGAATTTTAAATTTCGCTTAAAATAATAAAAGTCGTCCAATTGAAAAGTTAAACAACTATATTCAAGCAATTAAAAAGATAACGAATTAGTTTTGGGACGACCAACAAGTTATATGACTACTTTTATAATTTGCCCCACACATAAAAAATTGAAATTGGAAAAAAAAAAAAAAATAGAATTAGGTTTTCTGGTTGTAGACTGAAACTTCATGGAATTTGTGTAAAGAATCGAACAAATTTTAAAAGTACAAAAAAAAAAAAAAGGTACAAACAGAGGAGCTGTTATGTTGTTGTCTATACTAAATTGCAATAGTGAATTATTTTTTGTCATTAGTGCTTCTTTAACAACACGACAGCTACAGTTATGAGTTTAACTTCAATTTCTGTTGTCACGTACATACAACACACGTACATATGTATCCCAATATATATATAGACATCTTGCGTCGAACTTTATTATAAAAATATCTTACTAGTCCTGATTAGTCTCGACTTATTCAGAAAACAAGGGGTGAACATTTTACAGTGGGAATCGGGTATCTGTAATCAAGTCGGGTATTTTAAAGATACCGCGGGTGCTTGATTATATTCGCACCCACCCCCATTTATCAAGTTTTTCTATTGGGTCGGGTTTCAATGTTCGTAGGATTTTTTATGAGTATCTAGCCGTAAAAGAAAACATTTTTTTCGGAAGGGTAAAAAGAAACAATTGAATTTAAGTGGATGAAATTGAATATACCAATTTTCTCCTAAATTCAATATTCAAACTAAAGGGTCTCTACAAATCTGATCCGACCCATCAGGTAATCCAAGAGCGAGTAGTTGTGTCTGTGTATGTTATTTTTATTGGATGCTCGTATAATCAGGTACACGACTTGATAACTTGAAAATTGCCCTCATCCCATCCTTACATTAGACTCCGATTGAAAACTGTCTATGTTTGGTTCGGTCTCGCCTAAATCTCGAACCCCCGATAACACCTGCTCACCTAGTTATACAACATTAGTATTTAGAGATGACAAACCCAGCCGCTGGACTCGGTTCGGCTTGAGCTCATCGAGTATAGAGATGTGCGTCAAGGGAGCTAGACATCTAGGATTGAGGAATAAGTCTATAATTTTTTATTTTTTTTTTGGAAAATGAATCGAATCAAGCTTAACAATACAAGGCTCGAGTTCTACTCGTTTACTTTTGGGAATGTTCGAGTTCGGCTCGAACTCCGAATGAAATCATCGCTACCTTTAGAGGGGGTTTAATTCTCTTTTTTTCTTTTGCTGGAGTTCTTACTAGCCTTTCCTCTCCACTTAGATTTTGAGTTACCTATCTATCAGGGAAATTTCTCAGTATGGAGAGAAAAGAATAAAAAAAAAAAGGAATTGAACTTAAAATCTTTTCTGGAGATATTCATTTTCTGTCCTCGTTCTTGCTTTTGAGAAATCCCGAAATCTCCAACATTCATTTTTCCGAAATTCACATTTGGTTCTTGAGAAACCTCTGGGTCGAGCATTGCTGCAACTCTAGGTGGGTCTCCTCTTAATTTAATGATATGGTTCATCCCCTCTCATTTTCGAGTTCAGTTCGTTTTGTAATTACTAAGCTTGTGAATAGTTTGAGTTAGGTTCGGTAAAAGCTAAAAAACGTAATAAACGAACATAGTTCGAGCTCAAGTTCATTAACAGTGTAATTACTAAGCTCGAAAATAGTTTGAGTTCGGTTCAGAAAAGCTCGATAACATAGTTCGAGCTCAAGTTCTTGAAACATGTTAGTTCTTGTTGGTTTTGTGTTCTAATCACGCAAAACACGAGTACATATATTTTTGAATTAATATATATATTAGAGCTGGGCTCGCGACCCTAGGTTTGTGAACAAGCTCGCGAGCTTACGAACCAAATACCTGCAGGCTCGAGTTCGGCTCGAAAATTAGGCTCAGACATAGTTTGTTTAGGCCAACGAATGGTCCCGAACGAATATTTGCTGAGCCGAAATTTTAATAGTTTGCAAATCAATAAATGCAATCAATAATAAAATAGCTTTTAAAAAAATTAATAATATAATAAATGCAATAAAAAGAAGGCAAAGTCTTATGTGTACCAGTCGCACAGTGCAATTCGAGGTGTGTATCCCGATTTATGCTCAAATGTATAGTGTAAAGGTATTATAATATCTTTATTCAAAATAAATGATACATTTAAACACAAATATTGATATATTTTCACTATGATATGATACATTTACTCAAACTATTTAATGCATTTAGATATAAATATTAATACATTTTTTTCCATAACTCGAATTGTACGAGTTTATAATTTGTGCAACGAGACCTCCTCTAAAATGAAACGGGACAACTTGGTCACGGAGGCTTAAGAAATGCCCCTGAGGTGTAGGACCGGGTCAAACCGAAACATTTTTTCCAGGTGAGCTTAATGGGCTCCACTGAAATTGGGTCATCAAAATAAAAGCCCAGGCCCAGACTCGGACAGCCACGACCCTAGGTCATGAATTTAGTGACCTGATTAAACTAAAACCAATTATATTTTAATTTTTTTATTAGTATTACTCTTTTTTTTTTTTTAATATATAATAGGTGGAGGTGGGCTAAATGGGCCCACTAATTTTTGGGCCATGAAAATAAAGGGTCACCCTCATGGGAGTGAGCTGTACATAATGACACTGCAATTATCTGGCATTTATATAAGGATAGATTGGTTCACAAAATTATAAATAATTTAAAAATTCTAAATTTTATTATCATGATATTATTTGATGGATCCTATTTATAAGTTATAATTTGCAAATTAGCCTCTAATTCAACTTTCCATCTTTCAACTTATATATTTTTTTTTCTAAGGAAACTTATGTTTAGTTTTAAAATATAAGATGGTGGTAGTGTTGACTATTGGAAAAATTGAAAATGCATAATACAATATTAGTACGGGTCGAATAAACCTGGCCGGTTGACGAAGTAAAGTCAGGCGTGTTATGTGTTCACTTTTCTTTTACAGGTTGGGTTATGAGTTTAGCAATTCCCGCCAAAGGGTAGTTCGGTACAGAATCAATCATATCGTTACCATATTTAAATTTTCGGTATATAAAAAATTCATATCGTTACCATACTGGAAATTTTGGTATACAAAGCCTGGTTTCTATATCTGTAAATGTCATTACTTACATTGGTTCTGGTATACTGAATATCCAAAATTTCTCGGCATATTATTAGAAATTTGATATAACAAAATATTGAAAAAAATTCCGATATACCGAATATGAAACTTTTTTTTGGTATTTGGCATATATTGAAATACTGAAAATCTAAATTTCTTATATCGTTATCCTATCGAAATTTTCTGTACAGTATCATACTTTACTGAAATCTTTTGGTATTTTCAACAATTTTTCGATTAGATGTGTGATATTTTAGAATTGCAGTATTTATCTTCACCTATTTTCGTTCTATTATCATCCCTAATTTGTTTCTAGTCCACGAGGATTATTTTTTGTTGTCATTTTGTTACATGGAGTGACAAATTAGTTGGCATTTTCTGTTGCAATAAATTCTGTGGGCATTACCTACTGCAGCCCTTACACACACAAACACACATTATGTGTGTGCTAGGACCACAAAACTCCATTTTTGGCCTATTCTTCAAGTCCATGTGTTGATTCATTTGCTAATAGAATTCGTGTGCTCTCAATTCAAATAAACCCCACGGGCCTATTCACTCACCAACCCTACATTTATTGTTCATAATTTTGTTATTATACTCGATTCGGTTAATTCTACATGACCCCACTTCTCAGTCGTAATCTCTGTTGAATAATGCACCAAATTTTGTATGGCATATCTTGAATTTCACTACTCAATCAAGCCAAGAATGTTTCCTAGCTAATTGTGGGGTTTAATTGAAATGTATTTATAATGAATTTAAGCTTCTTGATTATAATATCACGATTAATTAATAAATGTATTGATAATTGGAAATGTGACCCCCAAACCCCAAACCCCCAACCATAACTATGATAATGGAATTTTTGTATTTAGGGTGAAAATTAACTCCACAAATTACAAGATTTTATATATATATGAGTAGGTCTTGGGTGCATCCAACACACAATAAATTTATTGTGCACTCCCCAATTTAATTTGGAAATTAGATATATATTAAGGGCTGCGTTTGGATACACAATATTGCTTGTGGCGCAGCGGTGAAAGCCTATTGCTCGCGCTGTGAGGTCTCGTGTTCGAGCCTCAGCGTGCGTAGGTTTTTTAATTTTTTTCTATTCAAATTAATAATATATGTTTATATATATATATATATTAAGGCATGTTTGTTATCACATAAGAGACACTAGCCTAGGTGGTAAAATTCTAAATTGTTAGATATTAGGGCATGAGTTCGAATCTCATCTTCTATAATTTTTTTCTATATATGTGCACTTTTTATACTCCCTCCGTCCCGGCTTATTTTGCACAGGTGACCGGGCACGGATGTTAAGAAAAAATAGTTTTTGTTTTTTCTTTGACTTTTTTAAAGGTGGAGATTGAGTGTTGAGATTTTGAGGGTGGAGATTGTGGGAGAAGTTTTCTTTTTTGGAGTGTGCAAAATAAGGTGGGACGGTCGAAAAGGGAAAGTGTGCAAAATAAGCCGGGACGGAGGTAGTATTATTTTAGATAATATAATATATTATTTAAAAAAATTATATATTATTCAAAAAAAATGTGTATACCTGTAACATACCATATACTATTACGCAATATAACATATACTATAACGTATATATTATTAAACAACAGAAAAAAAGTTAAAAACATATAATTATAATATATACTATTACACAATGTAACATATACTATTACGCAATATAACATATACTATAACGTATATATTATTAAACAACATAAAAAAAGTTAAAAACATATAATTATAATATATACTATCACGCAATATAACGTATACTATTACGATATATAACATATACTATTGAACAACATAAAAAGAAGTAAAAACAACACGAAAGCAGGGTTTGAACCCTGAACCTCTGCGCGCGCGCATCTAACCTTCTAGAAGCGAACTAAATCCATCGCACCACATGGAGCTATTGTGAATTTATCCAAACAAGACTCTTATATATATTCTTAATTTCAAATTAAATAGAAGAGTGCACAATAGTGCAATTGTGTGTTGGGTTCACACAAGTTTTTGCCTATATATATTACTTAACTGTGGAAGTAACTCGCAAAGAATAACTGTAAAACGATGTCACTCTTCTATTAAGATTCTTGTTTGTTAGTGATTACTTTATCCGGTCTCACAAAATTAGTAATCACATTTCATTTTATTAAGAAATATTCTTAATGTTTCTGGAAAAACAAACTTAACCCGCAAATTTCTTTTTTAACCCTTACTTATTTAGGAGTATTTAGAGTTCTGAAATAGTCATAACAAGAATGAACTAAGAGTATCCTTTAAAAAAAAGTGCACTCTTTTTATAAGAAAATTGATTATAATCTGTCAAAAAAGAGTACTAGATTATTTTAGTGAGACAGATGGGGTATTAACTAGTGTTAAGTACTTCCTGCGGTTCAAAAAGAGTGTCGCTTTATACATGTTAAAAAAATTAAGAATAGTTATAGATAGCAAATATATCCCTACACAATCTATTTAATTGTGATATGTTTTGTTGAATAAAGAAATAGTCAACTAAATTAAGTAGGTTGTTTAGTGTAAGATTTAAAAATTTGTAGTTTTTTTGTTAAAACGTCACTTTTTTTTTTTTTTGAATATTTACAATTTTTTTAAAACAACACTCTTTTTAGATTGGAGGGAGTCGTAATTTAAATTATAAATGGTGGCAATTCAATGATTGAAAAATAAAATAAATACAGTTTAATGAGATATATATCTTTCCTTTTTTACAAATTTTCTCTAATTGAATTTGACTAGTAAACTATCAGATTATGGTGGGAATACTGCGCATATATATGTCGGCATATTTTATTTTACATTTTTTGTTGGAACATAATATTAATCTATTTTTTTTTGAGGAAAAAACAGGTATTCATTAACTCGAGTTGGAAGCAACCAGCGCTGATTGACATAATATTAATCTATTATTAAAGGTCACTCACACTTCTGTATTCTATTTGGCGAATCCTATGTTGTTATCAAATAATTTTAGGTGGTGTTTTGATCGAATGATTCGGAAAGTAAATGATTTGATTTTCAATCTTTTGTGTTTGAAAATTCACTTATTTTAAATTTATTTCAATTTTTTATTTGAATGTTTAAATTTAAATGAGTGGATTTGAATTGTTTAAACTTTTCATTTTTCAATTCTTTCTTAATATTTTTTAAAAGATGATGATAATGAAAGTGTGTATAGTGAATCTGCATGAAATATATTACAGTTAAAATGTATCACAATTTATGCCCAAATATATCAAAGGTATTATTACCAAGAACATGCGATACCTTTAGACATAAATCGTAATTCACATCCTGAATTGCATCGTGCAACTGATGCACATGAGAGTTTGACTTTATTTTCCTAGTTTCAGAATTTATTAAAATGATTTTAAGATTTCATGTTCATTATTATTTTCTGATTTCATTTGGAAATTTGTTATATATTTCATTTCATATTTTATTATGTATCTTTACATTTATTAAAAACATACTTCTCATGGAAATTCAAGATGTACTGGATCATTTTTAGACTTGACTTTACAACTCTCCATTTATTTATACAACTTTTTCGTGCTAATTTTTGCTTATATTTTTTTTTATATAATTTGCGCAATTTTATAATTTACTTATTATTATTATTATTATTATTATTATTGTTATTATTATTATATTTTTTTTTATTTACATTTTATCAAAAAATAATTTGCGCCTTAGGATTGTTGATGAATTGAGTCGAGCGGAAACTTAGATTGTTTGAGTTCTATTTGTTAAGTTTTGAAGTAAACTTGAACTAAGTCTTTTAATTAGGAATTCATTAATGTTGGAGAACATTAACGTACATCAAATTTAAATATATCGTGTTCGCAAACTAAAAAATTAAATATTATTTTAGTGTTCGTGTCTAGCTTTGCATTGAACGACCTATATAAAAATATATAAACATTGTTATTGTTTTTATTATACGAGCTCAACAAATATGTTCACGAACTGATGTTCGATGGTCAAATTATGTTCCTTTATCAAACGAACAAAAATAACGGAACTCAAACACCCCCTTTTTTACCAAATGATATGTTTGTGAACATTAGAGGTGGCAAAATCGGGTTGGACCGATATTTTAGATGAGTTGTTTATAAAAATCTTAGCTCGAACTATCATTTGGCTTGACAGATCCGATTTAATGGGCTAAAAGCTGACGGATCGGCTCTATAATCTTAGTATATTATAGGAAACAAAGTGAATCAGGGCAAACAATCCGTCTTAAAATATGATGTTGGTCCAATTAATTGAGTCCGATCGAATTAAGCCGATGGAATTGGCAAGCTTACCTTTTACTTTCCATTTAAAAGAAAAATATAAAATAAAACATGTTACATGCGGTCAAGATATACTAGGGGTGCTCACGGTGCGGTTATGCGGTTTTTTTCACAAAATTTTAATTGCATTGCTTTTTGCGGTCGGTTAATTATCTATATTTTCAACCGCGGTTTATCAAAGAAAATCAATTGTACGGTTTGAAACGGTTCGGGGCGGTTTAGAGCGGTTTGGCGGTTTAAGTAAATGTTAACAAAATCCAATTTCATTTTCACAAAACACCAACCTAATAAAATAAATTTAGTGTCCAAAAAATGAAAACTAGTAGCCTGAATTCTCACTTGGATAGAAATAATATAATTCACCACTCAAAACTTGGAAAAAAATATTATAACTAATTAAGTGGAATAACATAATTTAGTGATAGTATGTCGAATACTATAACTTATACTAGTAAGTACTATGTGACCATGGCGGTTTGGCGGTTTGATTGGTGCGGTTATGCACCAAATTTTCAATTGCACCACCTTTGCGATGTGGTTTTACTTGAAATAATTAACCACGATTTATCTTAAAAAAATATGGATGGCGGTGCAATTCGGTGCGGCTCGGGCGGTTTCTAAAAATTGTTGCTCAGCCCTAAGATATACAGTACAGAGTGTCACTGTCAAGTCCACATAGACACCCAACCCACGCCACACGCACGCTTCGCTGTCTGTAAAGGCTGGGCCCAAATTTGGACGGGCCTGTAATGTGGGCCCGAATTTAGACGGGCCTGTAGTGCGGGCCCAATTTCGGATATCTGGGAACATAACCTGCCTTGTAATATGTAGCCTGGATCTGCTTCTCAATTTTCCCATAGTCTTCTTTGGTTGCTTCTTTTGCCACGTCTACACCTTCAACACCACTCAATTTTTCTATTGGGGAAATAATTGGCCAACTCTGATGGACCAATCTAACCCGTCCAACATTTAAATAAGTTGAATTGTTAAAAAATTTGATCGAAATATTTTTAGGCCCGACCAAAGATGAATTCAGAATTTATTAGTGAGGTGAACTAAAACATTAATAATTTTTCAGCATTCAATGAAGTTGCGACTTAAATGGGGTGAACTTAGTTAAAATTTACAGTACTGAATAATAAAAATAATACATCTAAAATTAAATTTCTACAAATTTTACATTGGGTTGAAATCGGTACGAGCCATACGTAGCTCCGCCCCTGGGCCCTACGGACGACAGACTGTCCAAAAAATTGTTAGTGGTATTTTGGGAGATTTGTGCTTCAATCAACTATAACAGCAAATTCGTGTCTGTTACAACAAAATGAGAAAAATGAACAAATAAAATGTATTGAAATCAAAGACAATTTTGCGTTGCAATACTTAAAAGGGTGTTTGCAAAAAAATAATATTCAAAGGGTTTTCTAGCTTATAACTTTGGAGTTTGGAAAAATTGTTTTGGATTGTTTGCAAAGTGAAATCAGCTTTTAAAAAGTACTTCTGAGATAATATCTTACAGCAGAATTTTGTTGTTTCTTTCAATTCAATTGTTTAAAATTATTTTTTTCTTCAAGCACCACCCACTTTTTCCACAAGTACATTTTTCTAAAATCTCTAATTAAGAGCAAAAGCAATTGCAAACACTCCTTAATAATCGTTTAATTATTCTCTTCAACTTGATTTTCTTTGGATTTGAAGGTTTGGAGGGAAATCTTCTGCTTAATCTCCTCCACAACTGAATTATTTATTCAATAAAATTTTCTCGAGGCTTGACGCATTGATATCGGATCCAACGTTAAAATCTTTGAGGACTTGAACGGTTTTTTGGAGTTCTTCAATCTCCTTAGTAGAATTGATTTTCAATATCTTCTACGCTTGATTTCTTCTTTATAACGTTTATCTGAAACTCAAGTGACTTGATTTCGAATTAAACATTATTCTTGATGCATTTCTTGAAAAACACACCTGACACATTGAATGGTTGGAGAGGAACTTGTAGTCTTTTACAACTTCCTAACTTCTTGACTTGCGTCTTAACGTCTTCACTTGTCTCTTTGAATTATAAAAAGATCCTCTTTTTTAGTTGTAGAATATGAGTTCTTTTCATATATACTTGATGGAATTATGCGATTTGATTGGTCATTTTTTTATTTGTTGACGAGCCTTGTTTTGGATAAGAAAAGATGATTTGATTTGATGATTTCCTTGTCTTTAAATTTAATAGGAATGTATAATTTGCTATGTTCTAAAAATCCCCGATTAGCTCCGATTAATCCCCGTCTAGGCGCTAGGCTCTCATTGACCGCCTACGTTTATTTTCCGATTCCTCCCCGCCTAACTACGTTTATGTCCCGATTAGTCCCGCCCAGACCCCGATTAGTCGCTAGGCCCCAGTCCACCGCCTAACTAGCGCCTAGCGACTTTTAGAACATTGATAATTTGATTTGATTTGTTACCAAAGTATTGGTATTTCTCTCCATACTGATAAGGATCTTATCTTGATTGCCAAGAAATAAAGATTTTGATACTTGGCAATATCCGATTGACTATTTGATCGAGCACAAATTTTATGTACCTACAAGTACCCCCTCAAGACTTGTTCATGGACAACATGTCTTAAAGTGGGTGAGTCTCGAAACCATTTTCGGAGCTTCTTTAAAACACATGAATAATTATACTCATATCAAGAAGCCTTCATTTGAATTTTATTTGTAGATACTTTATACTCGTATCATAGAGTTCTTTTAATTTGGATTTGATAGATAATTTATACTCTTTTCCGGGAGCCTTCATTTGGATTTAAATTTGAACCTGTAGATATTTTATACTAATACCAAGAAGTTCTTCATTTTGATTTAGACTTGTCATAGTTTATAATCATATCAAGTAGTTCTTCAATTTGGTTTTCATTTGTTAACCTTTTAAACTCAATCCGGTGTTCATGGGCCGGATGGTTGGTTTCGATCAAAACCCAATATCCAAACCAATAAAATTGGTCTCTAGATATTTCAAACTTTAACCAAACCAACTAAAACTAAAAATATCAAAACCAAAAAGCTATCGAATTTGGTTTGATTGGGTGGTTTGTCAATAAGTAAAAAAAGTAAAAAATTGATAATACAAAAATAACACAAATATCCTTCAATCCATTAATTTGCACGAATAAAGATGATGCGATATTTTTCGTTGATTTACTTCATCCATGGATTTTGTGCATTGATAATCGTCGTTGATTGACTTCGATTATGAATTTGTGTGTCAACTAGGATTAAATATTAAGTAATGAATATTAACTTAAACTTTGAAACTAAATAAAGAAAAAAAATCCTTATATAATCAAAGTTTATATCTATTTCTTTTATTAAGAAAAGTAGTGTCATTCGTATATTTATTTATAATTATATTTTACAACTAAAATTATATCTATAATTATACAATATATATAAATATATTATATTGGTTTGGATTGATTTTAATGAATTTTTATTTTTTTAATTCATAACCAAACCAATTCTTCGGTTTGTAAAGTATTATAATCCATATATATCTATAAACTAACAAGAACCACGATTCTCGGATTGGATTGGATCAATTTAGTTTAGTTTTGTCAGATTGATTATATTTTGCACATCCCTAAAATTCATGCAAAAAAAGTTTTAATTTAAATTTGAATATGTAGATAGTTTTTGCTCGTATCTTAAATTGATTTATTGTTTTTCTCTTTTGTGTTAGACCTCTATGCATTACACCCTCAGATTGCGTCTTTGCAAACCTTGCATGCTGCCAAAACGGATGATGTCTTCCTCAACACGTCCACTAGCTCGTAAGGCTTCCTGGTATCAAGGACGAAAATATCAGTTTTTACAAAAATATCGATTTTTCAATTTTATGAAAACATTTATCGATGCATTTTTTAAAAATCTGCTAGAACATGTATTAAAAATTCGAAAATTTAACAAGATATCTTATAGATTGTTATAACAAATTTAAATACATTACCTTAGAATTTTATGTAAACTAACATGTTTACAACTAATTCATGAATATTAAATAATACACACATTGTCCGACAATATGACATACATTCTAATATTTTTTCATATAACATTACTATTTACTAGTATCAAAATGATGACCTATGCAGTCCAAATAGACAAAGATTGAAAGTTGAAAAGATTGAAGGCTAATAATATGTGCAGCCTGCTCCTCACCATGTTAAAACGAAAGAGAAAAAAAAATCGAAGTTAACCGATATTTCGGTAAAAAATCGGCGATTCTACAACAAATTGTGCTTTATATTAATCGAAATCGATATTTATATTTCACCGATATAGTAACGGTATTTCGGCAAAATATTTACGGAAACACATTGTAATCCTAATATAGTTTTGGTACCTAAAAACCGCTGAAATTTTGGCCAAATTTCACGATTTTTTTGTCTTTGCCGGACTCATTCACAATTTCAATGCTTCCTTGTAAGCTTCGCTCCACTTAAATGCTTAACGACGTCATTTTCCAACTTTAATTCAAGTCATCCATTCACGCTTTAAACATCAAATCATTTCGTTCGTGAATTATTTGAAGCTCGACGCAACAAAAGTTCAATGAAGCTCTTCTAATGTAACTCATTAAAATAAATTAACAAATTAAACTCAATGATAATATTCAATTCATTAACTCGAGGGCAAACTTGTAAGTGGACTCGTAACCTTATTCGTTAAAATTGAATTAATATATCGACACTTTACATTACAAGAAAATAAATTAGAGGCGGGAAAATTCGTCTCTAATCATACGATATATGTCTCTAAACTCAAGTAGTGACGGGTTTGAGACGAAATGATTGGTCTTTATAATGGTCGTCTCTAAAATTTAGGGACCGATTTATTCCGTTTCTAAATTTAGTGATGGAATTTCCGTCTCTATTATGAAGTTAGAGACCAAATTACCTACAAAACAGAGACGAATTATGTCCGTCTCTAATATTCGATTGCTATTTCGTCACTAATTGAATACAAATGATTTTTTGTCACTTTCCGTCACTATTTTATTTCTATTTTGTTTTTATTTAGTGAACGATATTAATTTTATCTCTATTATTAATTTTTTTGCAGTGTTATTTATAATTTTAGAATATTAGTTAATTAATACATAGTTATGTTTTAAAATTATTTTTAGAATGGAACTAATTAATTTAAGTAAGAATATTATAATTTTAAGAGCTCTTAATTTATTTTTAATTGGTTAATGATGTATATTGTATTTATAATTTCATATTTATTGAGCTTGTTTAGAGCTAGATTAGGCTCGATTATGCTCACGAGCTATTAATATATTTGATAAATTAAGCTTGAACTTAATCCATAGTTATTATATTCTGTTCAATTACATTCTCGATTAAAAAAGAAAATAGAAAGAAAAAAATCTTTAGATCTGATCAAAATTTTGTGGTATGAAACTGGACTGTAACACTCTACTTCGAACCACCTCGGTCACTCTCATTATCGGCCCAAAAGCCCATAAATTATCATTTTGGGCCATTTCACTTTGAATGTACGATAAAAATACCATATATTCAGATTTATATATTATACGCCTTTGAAATTAAAATTTGAGTTTTGCTTCACAAAATATATATATATATATATATATATATATTTTTTTTTTTTTTTGACTAATTTAATGATATTTTTTTAAAAAAAAAAAGATATATAGTCACGTGTAAGGATATAAACGAGCTAAATCAAGCTGAACAGTACATGACTCGAATTCGATCGTTTGATTTTTCAGTGTGTTTGAGTTCGGCTCGAACTTCTAAAATTATGTTCGAGTTCTGTTCGTTTTGTAATTACTAAACTCGCGAATAATTTGAACTTGGTTCGACAAAAGCTCGATAACGTAATAAACGAACATAGTTCGAGCTCGAGTTCGTTAAATGTATAACTAATAAGCTCTCAAATAGTTTGAGCTCAGTTCGAAAGGGCTCGATAACATATTAGATGAGCATACTTCGAGCTTGAGTTAGTGAAACATGTTATTAAACTCGACATCTCTCTCTCTCTATATATATCTATATATATAAAATTGGGCTTGGACTCGATTAGTTTAGGCCAACGAATGATTCTGAACGAATATATTTTCGAGCCGAGATTCGAATAGTTTGCGAATGTATAATTTGGTTTGACTACATCTATTTTTTTGAGTCTACCCGACCCGATATATAATGTTTGCTTGATGCATAGGGCTTAATCGAACAGGACCACTCAAATTACCACTTCTACACAGTATGACAAACAACTTATTCGTCTCATTAGGGCAGCCCCGCAGGCGACTTGTAAGCTAGGGAAAATTTTGAAGTTAATAAATAGGGTGGTGAGGGCCATATGCACAATTAAACCACTATGTCGTCTCATTTTCAAGCTTCAATCAAGAACACCTGACCCTATCCACGTCAAAATTGTGTTGATAAAGGAGTATACTATGTGTAACATTCATTGTTAATTGATGGGGCAGTGTCATTAAAGGTTGTAAAATCGATTTGGTTCGATGGACCGACTCAATCAGCCCGATATTTTACACGGGTAGAGTTACAAAAATCTTGGCTCGACAGATCCAACTCGATGAGTCAAAATCATGTGGAATCAACTGGTCAGATAATCTTAATTAGTATATTATTGGGGGATAGGCTGATCGGACTGACTACTTTTATGTCGATTCAACTGGCCTTAAATATAGCGTAGGCCCAACGAGTTGATCACTCAAATTGCCACCTCTACGTGTCATTTGCTCAAAATTTTTGTGCCATAGGTGTTTGCATGACTTCTGCTGATGGTGATTTGTTAAGGCTATTCTAAGTGTTTTTATGGAACCCGGATCCGAAATTTGCTGAATTTTTGCTCTCCGAGAGGCCATTTACTTAGCCCGTGAATCTGGCTTCTGTAATGTTTGCATTCTTGGAGATTCAAGTGCGGCTGTCCTTGCCGCTCTCGGGAGGCTAAATATTCCTCTATTTCTTTGCCCATATTCTCTTGGATATCAAAGAGCTATTGTCCCGGACTCCGTCTATTCGGTTGTTTTCAATTTTATTGCTCATAATATAGCTTCTTATGCTAAGTCGCTAGAGTTTGATTCGTGGAATTTGGTTCAATCTTTTTTATGTCAATCGGTGCTAGCTGATTCCGACATTTATAAATCAAATTATGTTTTTACCCTAAAAACATTCGTGCACCCCTTAACACCCCTAGATCCGTCCTTGTTCCATGACCGCCTCGTATGGAAATAATTAGAATTGTAACCGCTTCGCTTCACCTTCTAGAAGACCGACCCAGCACAAGTCCGACTGACTGCTTTTTCTTCTCAATATGTTCAATATTGTTGCTACTATTCTTTAGTATAATGATTCTGGAATTAAAATACAATATAAACTATACAATACTGATAAAAAATTCATTCGCCAAAATAACTAAATGAGTTCTCAAATTAAATCAAACACAAATAAACAAGAAAAAATCATAAAAACGTCTAATGTATAGTAAAATTCAATAGTAAGTGAAATATATTACCATAATAAATTACAAATATATAAACTACTAATGTAAGTAATACTCCCTCCGTCCCGCTTAAAGCTGCCTACTTGTCTTTTCGGTCCGTCCCAACTAAAGTTGCCACCCAAAAAAAGGAAACTAATCCCACAATCCTCACCCTCAAAATCTCAACCACTCAATCTCCACCTTTAAAAAAGTCAAATAACTGCTTTTTCTTAACATCCGTGCCCGGTCAAAGTGGAAGCTTTAACCGGGACGGAGGGAGTATATATTTTATTCGTGTTTTGAAGGTTCGAAAAATTCGAAAGATCAAGAAGACCATTTACACTCATTTTCTCACTCTAGTCCGCATAATGAGGCCCAAACAGGTCTAATCTAGGCCAGGGTCAGACCCAAGTTAAAGTTCAGCATGTCACGAACAAAAGTCGTGAAGGGGTCAAATCGAGAAGATGGATGGAAGGGCTTCAAAATGACAAGAAATGAAGAAGAGGTCATCGCACGAGTATCATCATTCTGGCCCATTATAACGAGGCCAAAAAAATAGTTCCATATTTAGAATTATTTTGTGGCAAGTTAATATATAAAAAAATTATAGATGGCAATATATCACTGATTTATTCATTGGAAAAAATCCAAAACACGAATAATTTATTCATTTTTGTTTTGTGTTTTTTATGTATAACATATCAAAATTAATGAAAAAGGTGGTCGAGGTACGAAAAATTGCTTATGTATATTGTTTTCAACAAGTTTCTAACTGTGCATACCAGTATGACTAATTGTATAAAGTATAAAAACAATAACAAATTTAAGAATAATAGCTAACGAGAGTGAAACCCAGAATATAGTTAAGCTTACAGCTGAAGGACGAATTCCTCCAAGAACTGTATATAAAGAGAGTTTTCCACCAGGAATTCCCATACCATGCAAAGTTTCAACGAGTTCTAGCGATCCAAGTAATTATCGGGTGTAGCAAAACTACTACTTGATTTGAACTAGCAGTACCGTTTGACCGGGTTTGAACTCGCCTGTAATCTGTTTGGCCGAATTTTACACGCTCCACACGAAGCGGGTTTGATTCGGGTTCGACTTTCAATCTTATTTATTACTATCCGTATTTTAGGTGTAGCGCTTAATGGAGCCATGTCACAATGGAAACATAATCAAAAAAATGATTTGATTGATTAAAAAATAGATCATAGATAAAATCAAACCTTGTAAAAAGCGATCATAATCCAAATAGGCGATTCTGTTGATCTTTTTTGAGCCCCAAACTCATTTCCACCACTCATGAATTAATCCTATATTTTATCCATAATTTTATATTGATCACCTTTACACTCTCCCAAACAAGTGATATAATATTATTAATTAGTATCTCTAATTCTGATTTTATCCCAATGACACAACTGTCACATAATCTTCCCAGATCAGGTAACTAGTCATTCATCACTAAAAAAATCTACCTTGGAAACAATCAACATAGGATCTCAGACTAATTGTTTCCTAATACCTTTATATCGGCAAATTCTATGCTACCCTTATGATAGCGTCTATATTTTATTAAATGTTTGATATGTAGCACATTTTGTAAGCGTATAATTTTTTTAAGAATTGAGTGTGACGTAACAAATTATGAAGTGCGAATTCTAGAACGTGTGAATCCAAACGATGATGTAAATTTTGTGTATATTTTAGGATGAAATATAGTAGGATTTGTAAAAAGGTGCAATTATTATGCTGAAAAAATAATGAAAAACATTAAAACAATATTTTGTAAAGAGTGCATGCAGCGAGAGCAATGGAAAGAAATCATAGATAGACTTGAATTTAAGTTAACTAAAGGATCCTAATTATAAGCCTAGCCCAAACGCAAGTTTTGATTTGCTCGCCCTCCATCTAGTCTGACAAACCCATAAACAATTCCATAGATAACATACACTACCTACATATAGATGTGTCCAACCGTTGGGGTTAGGAACCGGGGAAAATCGGTGGTCCGGTTCCAAACTGTCGGTTTTTCTATTTTCTTAAAATTCAGTTTTAAATTGAGTTATAAATTGCGAATTTAACAAAAAAAATAATGATACAAAAGATGAACCTTCATTTATTATGAAATTTAAAGATTACAATTTACTTCATACAAATTACACTACTATAATCATAATCTATCTAAAATTACAACCTGCAGTAAGTTACAAAGTTACAATTTTCAACATCTAAATAATTCAAGAAATTTGAAAAAGGAAAAGGGAAAAAAGAAAGGGCTCGAGTTTTATTCTAAGTTAAAAATCAGGAATTAATTTTTAACTTTGAATAAAATTACCTACATATCATCCACCTTTCGGTGTTAAGGTGAATGAATCAAAGTTCACGTAGTTCTCTTACCTTACTTACCTTTCGGAGTTCAGGTCGATTTTCTTCAATTGGTGATCAATCGCTTCCTTGTGAAGCATGGGTGCCGGCTTCGAAAACACCGGATTCAGAGGTTAAAAATCATAGGAAAGGGAATCGCTCTCTTCATCTTCATCGAAGTTTTGCTCTTGTTCTCTTTTGTCGGTCTTGATCCAATCTTCAAGTAAGAGTTGATTTTCTATGGTCCATCTAGATCTTCGATTGTCCAAAGTGTAGCTCCCTACACTAAATGCTTGCTCGACGGAGACGGTTAAAGCGGGGCAAGCAAAAATCTCCTTTTCAACTATAGAAAGGATTGGAAATTGTGTTGTTCTTCTTGACCACCACCTCAAGAGCGAGTTGTGCTGAGCTCTTCAAAGGCGATGTTAAAATATCTTTCAATCTCCCCGTAGGTTTTGTTTGACGAAGAGCACCTTACTTTCTTTTGCGACCTCTCTTCGTAATTTTTTTTCAGACGTGCAAGGCTAGGATTCGAAACACTTTGGGAAGAACTTCCTTGGTTAGAACTACTATAATCACTAGATTCAATAGTGTCATCACCGCCGTGTAGAATTCTATACTCTTGAAATACATCAAATAAAACATCTTTAACATTAGCAACAATAAGTGTAGTACTTGGAGGATCTTCGCTAGTCGGAAACAATGCTTAATTCATAATACATTTTTAATAGCTCAATTAAGTTATCTTCTTTAATCCTAGGCTCTAGCCTTTTAGCAATAAAAAACAAGTCGGGCAATTCCATAAAATATTTAAGCCATTTTTTCTCATCAATTCAAGTGACTCTCGTACAATAGGATTGTTTCTATAATCATGGAAAACACCCGCAACTTGGCAACAATGGTCAATGACAATGGGTGAAGTCGGGGAATAGCAATTGGAAAGTGCTTTCTTTGCATCTTAAAAAATCTTTAGAAGTGAAATCAAATTGGTACATATGCATCCCATTGTTGAGGAAATACGATAATATTGTTCGTTGGATTTTTGTTGAAAAAATGTACATAAAGCCTCTCTATAGTTGTAAGAATCATTTAATATTTGTAAGTAGAGTTCCAACGATGAGGCACGTCAACTGATTTTTTTTTGGCTCGAATACGCCGGTTTTTGCAAAATTTTGCCCATTTTTTTGGTTAAAGAAAAATGTCGCTTAAGGAAGAGATGACCTCCCTAATATGCACAATATGTGTTTTAAAAGCGTTTAAACCATCTTGAACACACAAGTTTAAACAATGACACATGCATCTAATATGGAAAAACCTCACACCATCAGAAGGTTGGCAAAAGTCAATGAGATCGGACAATGAAACTTTGTTAGCACTAGCATTTAATTGTCAAAAGAAATAGAAAATATTTTTTTGCACCAAACCATACTCTTGAAGAATTGTGATAATTTTTTGACAAATATTTTGTGCATTGTGAACAGTGTCAATTCCCTATATGCAATTAAACGCGCGTTTTTGCATCGTCCATGAATCATCAATCCAATGACAAGTAATGCCATGTATGATGACTTTGCCAATGATCCGTCCAAACATCCGAACATATTGTAACTTTTTGAACTAGTGAAGCAAACATGTTTATCAAAATAATTTGTACTCCCCAACAATTTTATCAATATCTCGTGTAAGTGTGCTTTGTGAAACTTTTCTAGCTTGAGGATTGTAACTCAATCTAGCAAAAGTCTCTGAAAAAATCATCAGCGGAAAAATTAAAGGGGAGATGTCTAACATAAATAAAATTTGCAAATTGACGACGTGTGTTTGCTTCACTACAATGAAAGAGAGATTAGGATTTGTACCTTGCGAGGACCCGGCCATATGTCCTCGAATTTGAGTTTGTGAAGTTTTGATTCCAACTTTGTCGGGGTGCTTTGTCTTGAGGTGCTTGGTGTAGTTGTCATATCCACCACTGTGTTGCATCACATAGCCCTTCCCGCAATATTTGCAAACCACCTTGTAAAGTCATGGGTTTTGCGAACCCTCATTGTAGGTCATCGTGAAGTGAATTTGAAAGATTGAGCTATTGGATTCAAATTGGCGGGACGGAGGCGTTCTTGGAGCTCTAGCACCACGATCCCCCTAGAAGCGGAAGATTGGGTCCAGCTTCCACCTTGACTCTCTTGAGATGGACGTTCTTCGCCAAGTTCGGCATAGGCGGCGGCAACATTAGTCCCTTCAATATTAATACACATTAATAAAGAATTTAAATGGTTAAAGTGTTGCATTAAACTTAAATCATAATTAAAATGTAACACCATGTACAATATTTAATTTTGATTGGTAGTACTAGTATACAAATAAAATATGATAACAATTAATTAATATCATATAATCACCAACATTTTTGCACCTTCTAAAAAAATGATTAATAGTTCAAAACATATTAAAATTGACTTATAATTTATCAAAAAAAAAAAAAAAAAAAAAAACTAAGAACAAAATGAAAAAAAAAAAAAATACCTAGAGCATCGGCAAGGTCTAAATCGATTGGAATGTTATCCAAGTTGATGGCTTCCTCGTCATCAAGGTTGAAGAAGCTCGAAGGAGGAGGTAAAGAAGACGAACCACCAACTTCTTGACTCTTCCCTCTGTTAGGTGCCCAGTGAGAAGAGGTTGATCCGGCTCTACCACTTGACATTTTTTTATTTTTTTTGAAGTAAGAAATATGTGAAAACTGAAGTAGTTAACTAAAAACTTAAATTAAGCATAATTGAAAATGGTGGAATGCTAGAATGCAAGAGACTGAGAATAGAGAAAGATGAGATTGAGGTGTGAAAAAATTGAAGTGAAAATGAGTATTTATGGAGATTTTTAGGTAAGAAATAAATAAATAAAAATTTAAACACACCCCCCCACCCCCACCCCCACCCAACTATTTTCAATGGCTAGTTGATCGTGGCCGATGGTTTCCAGCAGACCTATATCCTAGCCGTTCAGATTTAAAAAAAATAAAAAAAAATTGGCTGGTTCGAACCGCCGGTTCCAGTCCAATGCCACTATCATCTCGGTCGTTGATTTTTAAAGGCCGCAAGATCTAGTCCGTCCACATGTCGTGTTAAAAAATAAAAGGATTTTTATCAGTCAAGGGCAAAAGATAGATCAACTATCAATTCAGGTCCTGAAAGATAATTTTTGTCAATCTAGGGCCTAAAAGATTTGAAACTATCAAGAGAAGACTCATAAGTCTAGAATCATTAGAAAATCCGTTTGAAAAATTGCAAAACCTACAAAATAAAATTGCACAAACTAAAATTATCTCGAAGTGATAAGCAGTGGAAATATACGCCAAAAGTCTTTCACGCCATTTATTTTAAATTTGTTATTTTTTGAATTTTATGTAGTTTCATATATGAAATTGTTAGTTCTTTTTAAACATCTGTAATTTCTTTTTCAAGTCATACACGGGGGAGATTTTTTGTTTTTTTTTTTAAGAAAAGTCTGTAATATCTTTTTGAGTTCAAAATGTTTATATTCATGTAAACACATTTCATTAAAATGTATTTTTCTTATATAAATATTTTTTCTGTTCATTTGTATATTTTAAAAAAACATTGTAAATTATTTAATTTTAACTTTTTTACGATGCATTTTAACTTTTTTCTCTTTTCTCCTTCTAAAACTATTTTTTTCTATCATGCAATGCATGATTTAAACTATATCTATATCTAAGAAAAAAGATATTAAGATAGTCAAACGAGATAAATTACATGACTATTCTTTAAATAAATAATTATCAACAGTTTCCTTTTACAGAAAAAATTATTTAATTTTTTATGTGTAACTCAAATTCGATTAAGTAATTCAACTCTCATTGAATACTCAATTCTAATCCTATATAATTGGCAATCAAACAATTGTATATTTTAAATTTAATTTAATTTTATATAATAATTCATATGAGTATCAAATTAAAGATCGAGAGTAGTATTAATTTGATCAATTGTAAGTAAGTAAAATAGGTTTTTTAAACAAAACCGAAAAAGTTATTTGCGTCGACTTTAAGATGATTTCTTCTTAAGAAAAGAAAATGGGGGAAGAGTCGAGCTCAAGATGATTGAGATGTTATGGAAACTTAAATTCCACCAAAGGTACTCATGTTTTATGTATTTGAATAATGTATAACCTTTGTTTTCTTAAAAAAATTATAAATTATGTGGGTCGGGTTTTTAATGTTCATAGTAGTTCCGATATTAGTGATCATATATTGTATCAAATAATGTATTTGGACAATTTACTATTATTAGATGATTTTTCGTTCTACTATTTGATACTCCATTCGTTTTAAAATAAATGTTTTTTAGTTTTTTTTGGGAAAAAATTAAGGAATAATATTTATATGGTATAATTTGTGGAATAAGGAAATAATCAATCAAATTAAGTAGGTAGTTTAAGGTAATATTGAAATAATTGTTGTTTTTCTGTAAAGTACTTCCTCCGTCCCAACTTATCTTACACAGGGGGGTCGGCACAGATATTAAGAAAAGTTGCTTTTTGGTTGTTTGTTGACTTTTCAAAGGTGATTCGAAGGTGGTGATTGAAAGTGAAGATTTTGAGGGTGGAGATTATGTTATAACTTTCCTTTTTTAGGCTGTGCAAGATAAGGTGGGACGGTCGTTTAAGGAAAGTGTGCAAGATAAGATGGGACGGAGGGAGTAACACTTATTGTGAAAATTTCAAGTGTCTAAAAAGACACTTATTTTGAAACGAGGGGAGTACAAATTAGATAGTCCAATAATATATAATCAACTTCCTTAAAGAAACAATTTTATTCTTTTTATGACTCAATTGAATTCATTTCGTATTATATTGAAAGGAAACTGATAAATTAATTGAAATGATACGACAAAACCGCGTGTTAGATGGCCAAATTAAAATTAAGGTCCATTTTTTTTTTTCTAAATCTCCATGCATGGTGTATGTATCAACTATAGGCATATAAGTATAAATTTATTTTCCTCTTCTTAGCTCTGTGCTTCTTCCACGTCTTGTATCGCATTCGATCTCTAATTTTCGATGAATTTTTCCTTACGGTATGAGTCTTCACATTCTCACTGGTAGTTGTGCAAGTAGTCACGGTCTACAAGAAAGATGTGATTCATTGAATACATGCATATGATTTGGAGCTACTTTATGAGTATTTTTCATTGATCATCATATATTTATAATTGCAGCTGATATTTTTATTTTTCTTTGCCCATCCCCTTCCCTTAAGATTGAATTGTGAATAATCTTAGTTAGTTAGAATTTTATTCTTTTCTCTTTCGAGGGGGAGTTAGTTAGGGTTATTTGTAATTATATATTCTTCTACTTTTCTTACTTCAATAAATTTCTAACCTTCAAAAAGAGTATTCCTTCCGTTTTAAAAAAAATATCATTTTAAACACTTTGAAAATTTCACAATAAACTTTACCAAAAAAACTACAATTCTTTCAATATTATCTTAAACAACCTACTTAATGTAATTGATTATTTCCTTATTTCACAAAACATACCAATTACATATTAATCCTTAATTTCTCAAAAAAATAGTTAAAATGACATTCTTTTTGAAATGGAGGGAGTATATATATATTACAAAATACATATGGTAAAATAAATAAATGAAGAAGACATTTGAGAGCAATGAGTGGGATGATGAGCCCCCACCATGGGGGATCCATTGTCCCAACTTCAACCAACATATGGAATAATTATTATTGTGCCCCAAGATTCTCAAATATTGCAATTGTGGGTACCCACAACATTAATTAAACTACATCAATTAATTACTTTGGTCTAATTTTGTATTAACTAGTTGCTGCAACCCTGCAAGATGTCTCCTCAAAATAGGCTAATCAAAATGGAAAAAGAAAAAATCATGCATTACTAGATCTGGATGATCAGTTGACCATCATTTAGCTCTTTGTAATTAACTTCTGGATATAGATTCCGGTTTATTCTATGCTACATCCGGAGATCTATACCATGTAGTTTATCTACTATCTAAATATACACTTTTACACACCCATACTCACATATATTTGTGTAAATCTACGGTGATTAGGATATGCGATGTAGAGTTTCAGGTGTAGCATCTCAAAGACCTATATATATATATATTCTCTGTTCGCACATATAAATCGTTTTAGAAATATTTTTTGTACCTAAAAGCAAGTCCTTCTAGTCAAATAACCGTTTCTTCCAATACCGCGTTTGAATGCATTCCAACAAATCTCCTAATTTTATCATTATCTAAATTAATCATTCTCTCTATTAATATTGTGGTAAAGAATTTTTTTAGAAAAAAAGCCTCAGATAATTGAAATAGATCGCATGGTCACATGCATATTTGTCAATTTGATAAATTTTTAATTTCTCCCCCAAAATCTAAAATGACTTTTATTTAGAAATTGAGGGAATATATTTTATCTATGTACGGTAATATATAGAATAAATAATCATAAAGTCAAGTAAAAGAAGTATCTAACAATTATAATGATCAATAAATACATTTTTTTAAAAAATAATAACAATATTATTAGTGATAATAAGTAAAAGATTTTTTTAAGTAAATTCAACAAATTAACAGAAAAGAATATTTATATAAAAAAATCTGAATTTTAACAAATTTTAAAATTAGAGCTATAATTTCATTTGAACGAAAAATGTCTGACTTTTCTTGTCAATGCACCTAATAAAATAATATCATGAATGTACATGTGGTTTCTACGTATTAGTCATAAGAAATTTTAAAAATAGAACACCATTTGTAATAATTATTTATTTTGTTGATGGTAGATGCGTCTGAAAATTCTGTCTTGAACTGTTATTCTCTATTTGTTTTCAGTTTAATAGATATTTCTTTGTTATAGCTAAATAGATTCTTTCACTACAAGTAAAACGGTCATTTGAAATCACATAATAAAAGTTTGTCACAACTTAAATGAAGTGGTCTCAAATAATGAGTTTTTGTCACAACTTTATTAACTTCTCAATAATTCGGACGCAAATAATATATTTGTCACCACAAAAGTGGTCTCAAATATTTTGTGCAACAACTAATTGTCTCTAAAATTAGTGTTAAAATAGTCTCAAATAATTTGTACAGAGATTTGTGGCAACAAGTGGTCACAAATAACTTATTATTAGTGACCACAATTATGGTGTCAAAAGATCTTATACAAAAGACCTCTTTTGTGTAGTGCTTCTATTAATTTAAATAAAAAATATATAAAAAAAAAGAAAAAGGAAAAAGGAGAGTATAGAAAAAGAAAAGCTAATTAAACAAGCTTAATGTATCAACTAGAAAATTAGATGTGTAAACCTTGGTAGTTTACTGACATTGTCTCAATTTATGATTAAGGCCAGGGACCGATAAGTAAATGAATAAAATGTATAGTTTTATTTTCGATTTCTTTTAACAGTTATATATACATATATATATATATATATTGTGTACATGCAAATACACATGATATAGGAAAAATTGAAATATATCAAAATCTTGAGTAAATTTCTAGCAAAGGCAAGTCATTTTTTAGTATTTTGTTGTTAAATATACTTATTAGCCTATAATATAATTAAATGTCCTGATCAAAGTAACGTTCCATCTGGAAATTTTCCGACTTATGTAGATCTCCTACATAATTCTCATGCATTTTTTGCTATATCATTATGTTGTTGTTACGTGAAAATATTACTAAGTAGAGATGGCAAATGTGACTATATCTTCAATTTATGTAAAACTTAGAAAGGACAAATCACAACAAAAGAAAATGATTTTTTACGTGACAACAATCTAGTGGTGCAGTAAATTAAAGATGTACGTGCATGTAGAAGAGAGTTCAAGTTGGATGGAGCTCAGTGGGGTGGCTTTGCGAGTAACTTTTATCGGATACCTGGCGAGTGGTACCTAACCCGATAACTCAATATGTGCAAAATCCGTCCTAATAACCCCAAATCCGCAAAAGTCCGATCCGAGTCCACCCTAGGTGCATCTCCACAGTGGTCCATCACCCACCTGATGATTGCTCCACTATATATTTGTGGAAATTTGGTATAGTTGAACAACAGGACCACTTCAAAGCACAACTCAACTCATCAAACTTAGGTGGGGAAAAATCATAAACCGTCCTGTAAGTATAGTGACTTCCACTAAATATCCCGTATCTATCTGCTTTTTCAATTTCGTCCTATATCTTTTTAGATTATCCGATTTTCGTCCTAAAATTCAAATTTTCGCCGGAAAATGCACGTGCCGGTCACGTGCCGGCATAAATTTTGGGATTTTGCCAGCGTGGCGCCGGAATGACGCGCTGGAATATAACACGGCCGTGTCACTCAAGCAACACGGCCGTGTCAAATTGTTGCTAGAAAAGTGAATTTTGCAAATCAACACGGCCGTGTCACTTAAGCAACACGGCCGTGTCAGAAGTGTTTTCCTGCGATAATTACCTAATTTTAATAGGATTTTGATCCTATCTTCCCCAAGATTCGGCCCAACTCTATTACAAGATTTTGATCCTTTTTGACTGGAATAACGATCCAGGAGACAAGGTATCCTAGGGCTTCGATTTCAGGATATTACTTCAATGTTGAATATGATTAACCTATTAATTTACCAATTCTAATGTTTATTAGGCGGCACGACAATAATCTAATCCTTCTCTCGAAGCGATTAAACCGTTGATTAATTAAGCTAATTACCCTCTCGAGTCAATTAAACCTAATAACTCCCAAACGATCCTAAGCCTCGGCCTACACAGTCATAGACAACTGCGCTCTATGTTCTAAGTCTGATAACAATTCCCTCCTCTCGAAGCGGAATTGCTAAACTAAATTACTAAATCTAGGTGACCAAACTAAACTCAGTTTTAAGCACAAACATAGAGATAAAACATGTAAAGAACGGAATTAATAGATTAAATCATAAATCAAAACATTGTTATAAAAATCCCTACTTTCTAACCCTAGGACACGAATAGCTTAGCTACTCATGCCTAGTAATAATCCAATACAAAATTCTAATAAAAACATTGTAAGAATTAAAACTAAGAAAGAACAATTTAACCCGGATGACTCCGTCTCGATGATCTTCGTCTTCTTTGTCTTCCAAGATATGTAATTTATGTTCTTGATGATTCCTCCTCTTTCCTAAAGTTTTGGTGTCCTTGTAATAGAGTTGGGCCGAATCTTGGGGAAGATAGGATCAAAATCCTATTAAAATTAGGTAATTATCGCAGGAAAACACTTCTGACACGGCCGTGTTGCTTAAGTGACACGGCCGTGTTGATTTGCAAAATTCACTTTTCTAGCAACAATTTGACACGGCCGTGTTGCTTGAGTGACACGGCCGTGTTATATTCCAGCGCGTCATTCCGGCGCCACGCTGGCAAAATCCCAAAATTTATGCCGGCACGTGCATTTTCCGGCGAAAATTTGAATTTTAGGACGAAAATCGGATAATCTAAAAAGATATAGGACGAAATTGAAAAAGCAAATAGATACGGGATATTTAGTGGAAGTCACTATACTTACAGGACGGTTTATGATTTTTTCCCAACTTAGGTTATTGTAAAATAAATAATACTCCAAAAGTGAACTCAAGTAAAGGTATCTTTCCATCTTTCGAATATATTATATAAGTACGACTTCAATTTATTGAATTTGGCAAAAAAGAAAAAGAAAAATTATTTGTAGTCATGTGTCATGTGTGATTTTGACTGCACCAAGTTCCAAAAATATGAAAGTAGAGAGTTCTATTTTGGGAGCCCTTTTTGGGCATTATATCATGTGGAAAAACATGTGGATAGAAGAATTTATGCCAGTCTTCTAGGCTAGTCTCTGGAGGGTTAACACTCAGGGTAGGGTGGTAATTTGGACGGTCCAGCTCAGTTAGGTCAATTTATGGGTCAAAAATTACTTTTGGTCTCATAAGTATTTTCTCTTTCGATTTTAGTTTCATAAGTACTTGTTTTTTTCAATTTCGTTCCGTAAGTGCTAAAATTGTCTAATTTAAGGACAATTTTCGTCGGAGAACACCAAATCGGCCAGAAAATATCACGTGGCCCCAAAATTTGGGGCAAACCGAAATAAGTGACATGTCACAGAACAACGACGACTCGATCCCTGCTATAAGATGCCGTTGTGAGTTTCTTGCACCAATTGTGACCTCGTGGAAGGATAAGAATTTAGGCCGACGATTTTATGGATGTCAAAATTACCCGATATATTCTTTTTTTCTTGTTGAAGGTGTTTGTGCAAAATGATGTTGATCTTGATTTTTCCTCTAAATCCAGCTTATATTTACAGAATGAAGGCTATTCCAAATATTTTAGGTGGATTGACAATCCACTTTGTGACCGTAGTAGGGTTATTAAGAGGGTTGTTGAGAAGAACAAATGTACTCCGGAAAGAGAAGCAAATTTTGGTTCTTGTTAATCAGAAGCTTGAGACGATTAACCAAGTTTTGCAGATTGAAATTGATAGGCTTGAGGAGGAGAAGAAAATGTTGCGCAAATGGAACTGGTCCGAGGGAACCTGATGAACCTTTAATTAATGATATGGATATTTAATCTAGTGGCAAAAGACTTGATGACATAGATACAATTTTTGCTAACAATTAAAATGTTGAAGGGAAATAAGTCCAACTCACCTAAAAATAGACACGTCACTTATTTCGTCGGTTTGCCCCAAATTTTGGGTCACGTGAATTGCACATGACTATTTCCGATCGGTTTGGTGTTCTCTGGCAAAAATTGTCCTTAAATTGGACAATTACGGAACTAAATTGAAAAGGCAAGTACTTATGAGATTAAAATGGAAAAAACAAATACTTATGGGACAAAAAAATATTTTTGGCCCAATTTATGGGGTTAATACAATTATTGGACGCTTGATTTTGCCAACTCAACATCTAGCAATTACATTAGGTGCATGCATTATCCATCGTAGATTAACACAAATATATGCAAATAAATCACTTCATGTATATCTTTCAATTGTAACATGAAATAAACTTCGTGTATATAGATAAACTTAATTTCGTTCATTTCGTATACATGTCCGCTAAGTTTACAGGATATTGAAATTGTTAATAGCTTTTGATTTTATCAAATTTATGCTTGATTTTTTGAAAACTTACTAGAATTTGCTGATGTGGCAATTAGAGTGCCTACGTGGTAAGTTAAATTAGAAGTGTCATGTTAGCTGATATATTCCAGCTACTTTTTAAAATTCTTGTTAAATCGGATATAAATTCAATAATTAAATGTTGCAAGATATTTTAAAAAATTCATAAATTTGGTTGCCCTAAACTAAACATAAGCAACGTCAACGGAAAATTTTGCCTCACATGTACATATATAGAAAGAGAAAGAGAGAGTCATGAATTTATGATACCATTGAACATTTTTGTGAGCAACTGTTTAATAAGTAACGATTTTTCACATATAATTCATCATTAACAAAACAATAAATGTTCACAGAGTACACACAATGGGTGTGTAGTATATCAAAACTATATATATATATATATATCATAGGCAAAATTTTCAATATATCATAAAAGGTAGAGATATTGACAAATTGGTCAAGCCCACCCAATATTTATGCATGCTGAATCGTAAAAATTTAAGCTCCATATTCTATCGGCTCCAACCCGAGCCGACCATATATAGTATATTTTTAGAGGTTGAACTGATCTTAGCTCACGTTTGTTGACACAACTAAATTTTGGACCTGCCCGGCATCGGCCCGCGGGTTGGATCGGGCGAATGCCACCTCTAATAGAAGGGGGGTGGGGTGGGAAGAGGGCACAGCTAGGGTTGGGGATGTTTCCTTCTCTTGAGGATGTGACCTGTCTAAAAGTCACCGCCATGGGCTAGCTAATAAAGCCTTTAGAGTGTGAGTCATATATGTTCATAAATGCTATTCATTGATGTTCTTGTGTCTTGCACTTGCAGGGCCATTTTTGCATAACATGCATGCTCTACCATTCCCCCCCCCCCCCCCCCCCACACACACACACATATATACATATATATATATCATATAGGGAAAAAAATCATAAATCATCCCATAACTATAGTGACTTCCACCAAATATCCCGTATCTATTTGCTTTTTCAATTTCGTCCCATATCTTTTTCGATTATCCGATTTTCGTCCTAAAATTCAAAATTTCGTCGGAAAATGCACGTGTCGGACACGTGCCGGCCAAAATTTGGGGGTTTTCTGCCACGTGGCGTCGGAAAAAAATCCTATGTCCACTAAATATCCCACAACTTTCTGCTTTTCTAATTTCGTCCCACATGTCCTGAGATTATCCAATTTTCGTCCCAAAATTCAAATTTACGCCAAAAAATGCACGTGTCGGACACGTGCCGGCCAAAATTTAGGGGTTTTTTGCCACATGGCGTTGGAATTCTGAGGTGGATTTGAATTTACATTTTTCTTTTTCTTTTTCTTTTTCTTGCCACATTTGAGGCTAGTTTCACCTTCACCGGAATCTGCAGAAGAGAATCGCCTACGTCGAAATGGAGCAGCAGGAGGAGGACAGTTCTGCCGGCACAGAATGAACACTGGCAGAGGGTGGGGGCTGTTGGCGGTGTCTGTTAGGGAAGAGCAACGGTGGATGGAGCCGCAGGAGGAACAACTACTGTAAAAAGAAAATGAAAAATGTGGCAAGAAAAAGAAAAATGTAAATTTAAATTCAACTCAAAATTCCGACACCACGTGGAAAAAAAATCCCCAAATTTTGGTCGGCACGTGCATTTTCCGACTTAAATTTGAATTTTGGGACGAAAATTGGATAATTTCAGGACATATGGGACGAAATTAGAAAAGCATAAAGTTGTGGGATATTTAGTGGACATATGATTTTTTTTCGACGCCACGTGGCAGAAAACCCCCCAAATTTATGCCGGCACGTGCATTTTCCGGCGAAAATTTGAATTTTAGGACGAAAATTGGATAATCTAAAAAGATATGAGACGAAATTGAAAAAACAGATAGATACAGGATATTTAGTGGAAGTCACTATAGTTATGGGACGGTATATGATTTTTTCCCTATCATATAGTATTTATCTGTTATTATAATACCAATGCTCTAAAAGACGATTTATGTTAGTTGGACGTTAGATTAAAGTTTAGCGTTTACTCAGAATTTAGACAGGGCTAAACAGAATCTTGGTAGATAAAGTGAGAAAAATCAAGGAAAGAATAAACGGTTGATAACAATTAAGTATCTAAACAAGATTTAATTGGAGGTAGAGATTACAATAATTTTTTGTACCATGGTTAATTTGTTCTTTTGTTCTCTGATATTTTTTAATTAACTGTCAATCTTACAAGTGTATGAACTACAAGTTGTGTTGTATCATATATGTTGTTCACCATATACAAACTTTGGCTTAATTACATAAGATTCATGATCTTTTGATCATTATATATCATTTGCATTTTAACTGTAAAACAGAAATACATATTTTTTATACTTTTCTAGTTTAATGCACTCGATCAAATTTTGATCCAATTAAAGATGTGAAGCCTGAAATGACTCACCTCTGCAATTGCATTTATGTTAGTGTGCAAATTCTTTTAACCTACAATTAAATAAAAACAACATTATTTTATCAATAAACCTAATAACTATCCGCTATCATTTTCACTTAATAGATGTTTTAATTTTAGTATGATTACATGTTTGTACCTGAAATAACGTTCCATCAGGCTGCACGTTAATAATTGTAGTAAAAAAGTTAGTCAAAAGTCGCCTGGTGCATCAAACTAAAAAATTATAAAAGTGATATATTTCTATTTTATGTTTGAAAGTAATCGAATATTAGAAATATACATAATTCATTCTATTTTATAAGTATTTCCGTCTCTAATATCATAATAGAGACGAAAATTTTGTCACTATTAAAAATAAAATAAAAATAGAATAGTAACGAAATAGTAACAACTGAATATTACGAACGGACATAATCCATATCTATTCGGTAGATATTTTGGTATTTATTTTGAGACGGAAAAAGCCTGTCTCAAAATTTTAAAGACCAACATTTTAAAGACAAAATATCTCATCTCTATTATGTCACTACTTTAATTTAGAGATAAAAAAATATTTAATTTTACTATATAAGTGGATATATTAATTTTTTTTTGTGTTGAGACCTGAAAATATGAATCCAAGTCCAGCATCATTGAGACAAATTAACTGGCAATTGGGGTCCTCAAATTAATGAATACAAAAATAAACAGTAGAATTTGGGTAATTAATTTTGGTATATTTGATTGAATTATTGCGTATATATATGTCATGCATGAAATCATATGAGAGAGAGAGAGAGTTTTATACAAGAAGATTTTGATATTAATATATAGAGATGTCTAACAATCCATGCAAATGCATATGAATGATTTCTTCATGTGGGTGGGCAGCTTCCTCGAACTATCTTTTTCTTTTCCTCAAACACACACACACAATCATGTGTGTCTCTGTGTGTATGTTTCTCATCTATACAATTCAAGAATCGACTCATGTATGCATATTTAGGGTTTATAGTCGCTCTTCGCACCATAACTTTCCGCTCATTTGATTTTCATTTCAAGATTGTTGTTTTTCAATTTTGTCCTATAATTAAAGAAATTACTTCACCGGTAAGCAAATTTGCTGAAAAAGCACGCGTGACTGTCACCTGACAGCAATTAATTTCTGGTCGATTTTAATTGACGTGATACCGGCGCCTATATTTTTCTGGGACGAAAAAAGAACGAGCGGAAAGTTATGGGACGAAATATCGTTTCACGTTAAGTCATGTATACTTTTTCGGCTAATGTACTCATCGGCGGCTGAAATTGATGTTCCAAATGCAAACAATTTCTTTAATTATGAGACGAAATCAAAGCAATAAATTTTAAGACGAAAATTGACGAATGGAAAGTTATGGGACCAAAAGTAATTCTAACCCTATATTTTTATGTATTTTGTATAAACAAGGGTGCAAAAGTCGAAAATCAGTAGTCGGTGATTTAGATGCCTAGCGTCTATGCCCGCGGCTGCCTTGATTTAATCATTTTACTTTTTTATTGCTTATATTCTATCGCTAATATTCTCAAATTATCGTACCATTTTAAATGTAATTCAACATATCATAATGTGTACAGTTTAATTTGAATACATGAAAAAAAATTATCCGGGCCATGTAGGCCAACTTGACGCCCGACTAGGTCAACTTATTGCCCGACGAGCCCGTCTTGAACAAGAAAACATCTAAATGTGTCACTTATGACGAAATCGAGCTGGTATAGTACCATCTAGTGACTAACCACAGACCGTTTAGTCCAATTTTTGCATCCATGTGTGTAGAGATATATATACATTGCTATAGTAATTTAGCATATTGTGATCATGTGTTTCCCTCCAACATTAACCGACCCCATTTATGGTTGGGTATTGAAAAGCGACGAAGCATATTGGAGCCCTACAATTTATAATCTTCAAAGATGTCTGAATCCTCTAAATATATTCGTTTCACACTTATCCACATTTATGGAATATTTATTATTATTTTTTTTATTTTGTGTAGTGATAGGGATAACCCGATCACCTCGGGTCGGGTTAATACCTAAGCCCACTGACCGGCCCAGCACGCGTAGGCCCAGCAGGCCCAGGAACACGCGTTGGCCCAACAGATGGTTTGTTCCGTGAATCAAGGCTCAGGATTCGTTCCCAACCGCCATGCAGCGGGAAATAGGCGTGAGAATAGGGAGTTTGTTAGGGTTCAGTTAGGGTTTAGGAAAAGCTGAGTATAAATATGAGAAAAGAACTCTGAATTAGGGTTCGCATTCTGAATACTGTATTGTTGCTTGTAAGCTCAAAAGTTTATAGTGAAAGAAACACCTCGGCAAGAGGGATTTTCTACCCGTGGACGTAGATCTCCGGATCGAACCACGTATATCTTGTGTATTTTCATATTGTTCACGTAGCTTTTCGTTAAGGTTTCCTGGATTCCGAATTGCGCTTTATCAATTGGCGCCGTCTGTGGGAACGAAAAGCAATTTTTGACATTCGCAGCGTATTCAAAGATCATGGTGACGACTCGTTTGAATTAATCCCGCCACGGTGATCAATCCAACCAGGATCCACCCGTGGATCAAGTTTTGCCGCCGAGGCAATTGCCGGCAAGGAGTACATCTCATCATCAGGGCAATCAAGGCCCGGTTGCGAATCCAGACAATCAGTATTTACCTCCACCCCCTCAAGACATGCAAAACCCTAATCCCGCTGCTGCCCAACCACCGGTTAATCTCCAAATCACACCAGAATTGCTACAAGCTTTCCTACAAGAGCACGCCCATGTTCTTCAAGACTGGGCGGCTAATCGCCAACACTCCGCGGGGCATGCCGGACATGATGCCAATCCAGCGGTGCCTCCACAACGTCAGCACTCGCGTGATCAGCAAGACCCGGGGCGTCGCGGGCGTCAAGGTCGGCGACGGGAACGACCTGGTTCTTCCGAGGACCATGGGAGTTCTAACGAATCACGACAACACAACAAGGAATTTACCGATGTCGATCGCCGCCGTCCACTCAACGCGGCTAAGAGAGTTCGTTACGCCAATCCTCATACTCTAGATCTTCAAGAGTATGAGCGAGTTCAACGCAATGTTGAGCTTGACAGAATCCTGGGCCTTGATGCCAATGGAGATATCATCACACCGTTCTCCCAAGAAATCATGGCTACCTCCCTTCCCGAAGGGTTCAAACAGCCGGCCATACCACCTTATGATGGCACCGGAGATCCGGCCAATTTTCTTGGAGCTTTCAGGCACAACATGCTTAGCCGCGATAACACTACATCCCTCCATTACTGTAAGATTTTCCCTGAGTACTTACAGGATGAAGCTCGGGTTTGGTTTGATTCTCTCCCACGCAACAGCGTATCTTCTTTCAGAGAACTCGCCGAGCACTTTTGGGCGCGGTTCGAAGCACGGGCGAAGCCCATGGCCACCCTGGCCGATGTCATGAATATGGAACAGCGGGACGGTGAAACCGTTACCCAATTTCTTGACCGCTTCACAGCGGTAACCCTCAAGGTGGGAAATTGCCCCGACGATGTTGTCATCAACGCATTCATGAATGGACTCCGTCCCGGAACACTTTACACCGAGTTGGTTCGAAACACACCGGTCACAACCCGAGCACTGTTCAAAACGGTGTGTAAATTTGCTAAGGCCGAGGAGCAGACTCGCCAGAAGCGTGAGAAACACGCTAGCAAGCGGCAGTCCGACAAAGCACAAACCGGGCCTAGTACGCGACCTAGTGCATTCTCCCGCCTGACCCCGGGGCGTTCAGAATCCCGAGGCGATATTCCACAATTGACTCCGTTGACGAAGTCACGAGCCGAAATCCTTTCTATTCACAAGAACGATCTGCGACCTTGTCCGCGGATGACTGCTCCGCCTGAGAAGAGGAATCGTGGAAAGTGGTGTGCGTACCACCGAGATCATGGGCACGAGACAGAGGAGTGCCGAGAACTCAGCAAGGAAATCGAGGAGTGCCTGAGGAAAGGTTTCTTGCGCCAATACATTGCGCGGACTGATGACAAGCCTCGGACAGGTCAGAATGGGGGGTCGTCCCATAATCGTGGAGGTTATCATGACCGCGGTACACAACAAAATCGACCGCCGTGGCATAATAATCGGCCGGGGCCTAATAATTACGCACGGCAAGATTCTGGCAATCGCCAAAAACCACGTCTTCCGCCACCACCTCCTCCTCCGGGAGGACCCGGAGATAACGCACCCCCACACGTAATAAACGTGATATATGGGGCCCTTCCCACCGGAGCATCGCGACATGCCTTGAAGGCAGAGGCTCGACGTCCTCCTCCCGAGGAGCCACGTCATAAACGCCTCCATCAATCCGAGACTGTCAGCTTCACGGATAGAGACCCGGTTCCAGAGATAACACCTCATACTGACGCTATTGTCATCGACATGACTGTAGCCAACATAACAATAAGGCGGGTCTTCGTGGATAATGGGGCCGCGGTGAGTGTTATATTTGCCGACTGTTTCCAAAGGATGGGGATTCCTCGGGAACAACTTCGGCCGGCCCCCGGGCCACTGCAGACTTTCACTCAGGGTGAAGTCCAGCCAGAGGGTGTCATCACTCTCCCGGCATCTTTGGGGACTTATCCGGCAATAAAAACCATTTTCGTGGATTTTTATGTGGTGAATTCTCCATCACCGTACAACATGATCTTGGGCCGGGACTGGCTTACCCCCGCCAAAGCCATATGCTCCACGTATCACCTCGCACTAAAGTTCCCCACTTCGCATGGCGAAGTGGCTATCCGCGGGAGTCAGCGGGTTTCAAAGGAATGTATGTACGTGGCACTCAAAAAGACTGCTAAGGTTCCTCCCAAACAGCAGCTTCAGGTAGCATCATCGGCTATGGAACCCCGGGAATGTATCTCATTGGGGGATTCCACCGTCCAAATACCGCTTGATCCGTCCAAGCTGGAACAAACTGTAACCGTCGGAGCCGTGGATGTGCCATGGTTACATCAGGCTATAATTCAGACCTTGCGGGAATATTCCGATGTCTTCGCATGGTCTCCTCTAGATATGCCCGGGGTCTCTCCCGACATAATAACACACAAGCTGAACATTGATCCCAGCATAAAGCCAATCCAGCAAAAGCAGAGGAAGTTCGCCCCGGAGCGAAATGACGCAATTCGAATCGAGGTGCAACAACTCTTGGATGCGGACATCCTGTTCGAAGTATATTACCCCTCCTGGCTATCAAATCCTGTAATGGTGATTAAGTCCAGTGGGGCATGGCGGATGTGCGTCGACTTCTCTGACCTCAACAAACATTGTCCGAAGGACTGTTATCCCCTACCTTCCATAGATCAAAAGGCTGAGGCCATTACCGGGTATGAGGCACTTTGTTTCTTAGATCTGTATAAGGGATACCACCAGATCTTTATGGATCCGCAAGATGCCATCAAGACGGCATTCATCACTGCTTTCGGGTGCTATGCTTTTAAGAAAATGCCCTTCGGGCTCAAGAACGCCGGAGCCACATACCAGCGTCTCATGGACCGGGTTTTCCACGGCCAGGTTGGCCGCAACGTCGAGGTTTACGTTGACGACCTCGTTATAAAGAGTATCTCCCATTCTTCATGTGTGCAAGACATTGCCGAAACATTGCGCACCCTGCGAAGCTACAATTTGCGCCTTAATCCAGCAAAATGCACTTTCGGCGTCGGCTCCGGCAAGTTTCTGGGTTATATGGTTTCACAACACGGCTTGCAGGCTAACCCGGCCAAACTTCGGGATGTGCTAGAACTGCAGCCACCCAAGACATTCAGGGATGTTCAGCGCCTCACAGGTGGTTTGGCGGCCTTAAATCGATTCATATCTAAAGCGGCGGAGCGCCAGCTCCCATTCTTCAAAGTCTTGAGACAGGCGAAGTCCTTTGAGTGGACTCCGGAGTGCACCGAGGCCTTCGAGGCTTTGAAACGTCATATACAGCAGCTGCCTACTTTGTCAGTTCCTCTCCCCGGAGAGCCGCTTTACTTATATTTGGCTTCCGCCGAGGAAGCTATTAGCGCTGCACTTGTGCACGAAGTCAATGGGGTTCAACATCCCGTGTATTTCGCAAGTCGTGTTCTCCACGGGGCGGAGACACGGTACTCCGTGTTAGAAAAAATCGCTTTGGCAATTGTTATGGCAGCTCGGCGTCTACGGCCATATTTCCAAGGACGTGAAATACGGGTTCTGACCAATCATTCTATCCGCCAGATTCTTGTCAAACCCGAGGTGTCTGGGCGCCTTGCAAAGTGGGCCGTCGAGTTAGGCGAATATGATATTCAATACCTTCCCCGCCGAGCAATCAAGGGTCAAGCACTCGCCGACTTTCTGGCTGAAACCCCGGGAGACAATCACGAGTCTCCGACAGACAGCGATACACATCCACGACTCGAGGAAGTGGTGCCGGGGTGCTTCTCATCGACCCCGAGGAGGTTGAAGTTAAATACGTCATCCGATTCAAGTTTAAGGTGACTAATAATGAAGCGGAGTACGAGGCAGTTCTCGCCGGGCTCCGGCTCGCTCAATCCTTAGGCGTTCGTCATCTTGAGCTCTTCACGGACTCCGAGGTCGTGTCCAAGCAAATCCAGGGGACTTATGTCGCCAAGGATGAAACAATTGTCAGGTATCGTGCTCTAATGAAACAATTCAGTGGGGTAATGACATTGTTGGCCCATTCCCCGTTGCTCCGGGAGGATTGAAGTTCCTGGTCGTTGCCGTAGACTACTTCACTAAGTGGGTCGAAGCCGAACCGCTCACGGCCATTACTGGTCAGAATATCTTGAAGTTTGTGTGGTGCAATATCGTTTGTCGCTTCGGCATCCCGAGCACTATTATCTCGGACAATGGTAAACAGTTTGCCAACGATCCATTTCGGTCATGGTGTGAAGAGCTCCACATTAAACAAATTTTCACTTCGGTTGCTCACCCTCAAGCCAACGGGCAGGTTGAAGTCACCAATCGGACACTGCTCACGGGAATAAAGAAGCGTCTGGATAATGCCAAAGGTCTCTGGGCTGAAAACCTTCCACAAGTCCTATGGGCTTATCGCACAACACCGCATACCTCTACTGGGGAGACTCCTTACAGCCTTACTTACGGTTCCGAAGCCGTTATCCCTGCTGAAATCAGTGTACCAAGCCCCCGCCTCCTCACATTGGTTCCAGAGGATAATGACGAGGCTCTCCGGGCAAATTTGGATGAGCTTGAAAATCGCCGTGACCAATCATTCATTCAACAGGCCAGGTGTAAACAACGAGCAGCCCAGTATCATAACCTCCGGGTCCGAGGCACTCAGTTCAATGTCGGGGACCTAGTTCTTCGGCTCAACTCGGCCAGCAAAGCTGCCCCCGAGGGGAAATTACATGCTTCTTGGGAGGGTCCCTACCGAGTCGTTGCCGCACACGATTCCGGATCCTATCAGCTAGAGCATCTCAATGGAACCCCGATTCCCCGAAGCTGGCACGTAACCAACTTGAGGCGCTTCTATTTGTGAATGCCAAATCTCAAGTACCATCTTATTTTTAATTTCTTTTATAAGTGTTATCTCTCTTTGTACTCTTGAGTTTGCTCCGGCACTTATCATCGAATAAAAATTCTTTGTTTATGCATCTTGCTGTGTTTCCTTTTACGTTACGGGGACGCCCTAACGCAATCGTATTATCATTATTAGTCTCCGGACAATTAAACCTCTCTCTCGGTCCGTCCGAGGAGATTCGCATTTTAGTCCCCGGACTCATATCACTTTCTCGCCTGTTTAACCGGAGAAGTGTTTACTCCCGCCTGATCCGTCCGGGGAGATGTTACTCCCGCCTGATCCGTTCGGGGAGATTGGCGCCAATTGATAAAGCGCAATCCGGAATCCAGGAAACCTTAACGAAAAGCTACGTGAACAATATGAAAATACACAAGATATACGTGGTTCAATCCGGAGATCTACGTCCACGGGCAGAAAATCCCTCTTGCCGAGGTGTTTCTTTCACTATAAACTTTGAGCTTACAAGCAACAATACAGTATTCAGAATGCGAACCCTAATTCAGAGTTCTTTTCTCATATTTATACTCAGCTTTTCCTAAACCCTAACTGAACCCTAACAAACTTCCTATTCTCACGCCTATTTCCCGCTGCATGGCGGTTGGGAACGAATCCTGAGCCTTGATTCACGGAACAAACCACCTGTTGGGCCAACGCGTGTTCCTGGGCCTGCTGGGCCTACGTGTGCTGGGCCTTCACGTGCTTGCTGGGCCTACGCGTGCTGGGCCGGTCAGTGGGCTTAGGTAAATTAGGATTTTCAATGCAACAAAGGAAGGCCTCTTGTGCACCAATTAGATCTGTGCAATTCGAGTCATGAATTAAAAGATACTACTATTTATGCCTAGAGATATTACATAATGTGAGTATTCATCATATCATGTTTAAAAGGTATTATGAATTATACTTAAATATATCACGTATTTTTAGCAAAGGTATTATATAATACATTTACCCAAAATAGATGATACCTTTAAGCATAATTGTGATATCCATCCTGATTGCACCATACAACTAGTGCACATGATATGTTGTCTGCAACAAAACAAGGTTTTTGATGACAACTTTTTAAATATTAGTTATTGTATCTAATAATAAATTTATGTCGTCGCAAAATGTTGAGCCCATTAATTTTTAGACTTCTTTTGATGCAAAAAAATATTTAGTACACATTTGAGATGAATTTTATTATATCAAATAATATTATTTGTGTAAGATTATTGAGATAATTAATTCGTAATGATATGTTGTCTCTAATAATTTATGTCGCAGGTTGTTGGAGATAATCTTTTACTAAATCAAAAGATTATTTTATGTTGTGATGTTTATGTTTACGAAATTGAATAATACAAGATTAAATTTTGAGTCCTATTTCTATGCAACGTTTGCATTGGTGCAATCATAAGTTTTTCAGTCCTTGAATCTTACAAAATGTCATCCTAAACATTCATCAATTTAGGACTATCTAAAAAAAAAAACAAAAGGACAAAAATGACGTTTCACTTAAACCCTCCTCCCAATAAATCACAATTTCCAAGGCATCTCATTTTAAATTACTTGTATCAATCACTTTTTCCCTCGATCTCATTCTTCCATAAGCAGTACAACAAAGTGTAGAAGACGGATATGGATCCTCTCCATTTAGGTTCATGTAAATTTCGTCAATTTACTTTCATTCAAGCCCTATATTAAATCAATGCTCAAAACGGCCACGTCATCCACTACACATACAACTTTGTTACCTCCAAAGATGTTTGCAGTTGTTTTTTTCCTTTTCTGTTTACTTTTTTTTTTCCCCTTCACCTTGAAGAGTAAATTCATAATAAACCTCTATATCATTGTCAACCAAAAAATAAATTCAAGCAAGCAGATTTTTATGGATTTAAATTGGAGAAGGAGAAATTTTAAAAATAAACTCAAGGAGCAAATTTTTGCGGGATTTGAACTGTAGAAGATGAGATTTGAAAAAAAAAAACCAGAATAGCAGCAGTCAACTATGGTAATCAGATTTTGTGGGATTTGAATTGGAGAAGAGAAATTTGAAAAAAGAAGAAAAGACAAACCTGTCATGGTAATCTTACTTCCTTAATCTTCCATCATAAGTTATTAACTAAAAAAAGAAGTATTTTTTGCTTTCTCTATATTCTCCGTGCACATTGAACCCCAAAGTTAGGAGAGAGAAAAATACAGATGTAGGAGCGACATAAAAATGGGGATAAATTTTAAAAGGTGACTTAATATATTCATTAAAAAATTAAAACTAAACGACAGATCGTAATTATTGCTGAAAAGAATATAAAATTAAAAGAGATTCTATCATGTAAATGAAAAGACAAAAGTACTCTAAAATTATACTTGTGTAACAATTACACGGTGGAATGACCTTTTAATTTTGTATGTTTATTAGCAATCAACATGTACTCGGAAGAAATGTGGAATTCATACATTGATATGCTTAATTACTTCATGTGTTGAGACTGAGTTGTCTCATATTTACATATTCAACATCTGAATTGTCTCATATCCATGAGAAGGTTTTTTGTGCATCAGTTGCACGAATTTTGAATTCGTGTAATTTTGATGATGGACCAAAATATATTACTTTTTATGCCTAAAGGTATACATGTGATGAGTAAATGTATTACGGTGAAAATGTATCACCATTTAAATGTATTATACGTTCTGGGTAAAGATATTTTGACTCCTTTATCCAATACATGTAATACCTTTAAGCATAAATGGTGATACTCAACCTGAATTGTACGTGCAACTGGTGCACATAAAACTTTGTTTATATTCACATATTTTTTAGGAATGAGGACTTACTTAATTTACGAGCCTAGTGATCTACGTTTTCTATCACCAATTAATTTTAGAAATTAAAACAGACATATTGCTTGGGTGGTTAAGTCTTAGCTTCACAAAATGGGTACGCTGCAATGTATGGTGAATACTAAGTCCTCCTAATTTAACATTTAGAATATTTGTTTATTGTCATGAATATATAGTCAAATTTACTCCAATTTCCTTTTTATTTTCTCATTATATAATTTATTTTTTTAGTTTTTTTAATAGAAAAAAATTGTACGAATAAATCAGAGATCACAAATACAAAATTCTAAGCTGAAAATCCACTCCCAACTTAAGTTAAATAAACAAATATAATAGATCATGCATATAACGTGAGGTATGATTTTGGGAAAATATCTTAATTCAAGGCCTGAATATTGAAAATTCTCAATTCGAGGATTCAATTTGAGTTTTTCTCAACTAGGGCCTCGATTTTATATTTTATTCTTAATTCAGACTTACATCTTAAAAATTAAAAAATATTTATTCAATGTACAAAATTCATTATGATATATAAAAAAAATTAAGATCTCAAATTAATACATGTTCTAAAATTCAGATCCTCCACTGAAAATTTCCGGTATGGATTGGATTCAAGACCTATAATAAAGCAAGATTTGTACTAATTCTCCTAATAAATGTTGGTTATCACATCTAAGTCCACAAAATCACATAACTTCTAATCATTAACAACTAATCACCATTGTTGTGGTCCAACCCACATCTCATCATGTGAATTTAATGAAGTTCCTTAACATCTTATAACTTCCATTATTTTATAAGTTATTTCGATACCATTATTTTATAAGTTATTTCGAAAGTTTATAATATGATATTTTTTACTTAGATAAAATAGTTTATAAGATTAATATTTAAATAGAATGACTTGGTTATAAATTTGGGGACTAATTTGAAAGTAACTATCAAACACACATTTTGATTAGAGTAGAAAGTGCATGTGGTGTATTTAATATGTATGTAGTGTGTGGAGTGTATGTAGTGTGTATGAGGTGTATGTAATGTGTCTAGTGTGTGTATATATGTGCAACTTGTGAAATTTGTGTGTAACTATTAAGATATTGAAAAATACGTTGGACTAGATGAACATATTTTTTTAAACCTTATTTATACATCTTGTAAGTTGTTTGACATCTTATTTTGCTAAACACATTTAAAGAGTTTATAATCTTTCAAACATCTTATAAGATGTTTTGAGAAGCAATTATAAGCTTAACCAAGCACCCTCCAAATTATATCGGATCAATTGATTCAATTTGAAAACTACACTTTACATAGATTTTATTTATAGACGCGATGAAAAGATGTGTAATAACGTGTGCAACATCTGCTATGGAGTTGATAATGTTTTCTTTTCTTGTTAAAGGATAAACACATGAGAACATTTTATTGAAACAACAATTCGTCGCATATAGTTATGAAGTGTTGCGGACCTGATCATCCCTCCGGTTTACATTAATTTATGAATGGTTATGGATTTAATTTGATCGGAAAAGCTGGGAAACTAATCTAAACCAATATAATCAAACTACATATGAAATATTAAGGGAGGAAATGAATGAAGGTAAATTACATAAAACTATAAATTTGCAATATTCTACATTAACGCACGAAAAACCAAATTTTATCTATCTTAATATATTCGATATATTTGTTACATTTATGCAATTTTAGGATCGAGAATTCAATTTGTTAGAAAACCACCATGGCGGAACACGAATTTACTTTCATAATATAAAATTATGTTTTATATTACTATTAGAAATATCCCATCATATGATGCACAATTAAAATATATATATTTGAAAAAAATATTAAAGTAAATATTCGAATAAAATAAATTGAATAATATTTTTTTATTGAATAAGTAATATTAAATTATCTAATAACTTTTTATCTCATCAAAACATTATTGTAGTTATTTTTATGATTTTTTTTTGCAGCTCAAATCCATACAAATAGACTGTTCAACCATAACATATACTCAATTTTAAACCTAAAAATCAACTACAGGCAAATTTCTTATTACAAATTTTGTATTTTATTATATAAAAAAAAATATCAAATTAAATTCTAAGAATGGATGATTATTTTTCCCAAATGAAGAAATGGTTCATTTTTACCCATGGTAAGTAAAAACGAATGAAAAGAGAAGAAGATATTTATGCATTTACGATGTTGAAAAAATATTTTAAAACAATTTAGAAGAGAAAATGAGAGACAATTAACTACAACAAATGGAGAATGTATCTAGATTTACACGTCCCTTACAACGATGTATATATTTATCCACTATAAATTTGTTTTTTCACAAAAAATGCCAAATATCTTTGAATTTAAAAAGTGAAAAATGGTTGCATGTTTTTTTATATTTTGAAACCATTGTAAGATAATATTAGTAAAAATAAATATATATATTTGTTTTATAGAATAAAATTTAGACTTTAGAAATAAAATCAACTACTTTGGTATATAGAGATTAGTCAATACCGTTTATAGATTTTTCTTGAAAACAAATTCATTTGCAACCCAAACCCATTAAAAAAATCCAGTTCATGTCCCATAGACATTTCTAACCTAAACAATCGACAATTGATACAATATAACTTATTTAAAAATATGCAGTGTAGACGTCAATTAAAAGATCATGAAAGAGGATTAATTTGACATACGTTACATGAAACTAAAAAATTATCGAAAACTTATTTGTGGTTCATTTTTTTAATTTTTTTGTAAAATAATTCAATCATTAGATGTCTCATATAACTTTTTATATATATAAGAAATGGCCAAAAATAAATAAAAAAATTTGAACTAATTTTTGGCATAAATTTATTACACTCCCGCCCTTCCCAAATAACTTTGGGAAAGAAATTAAGAACTGACAGTATGGACAAAAACACCTCTAGAAAATCTATTTTTATTATCTTAAATTCTATTTTTTTTTTTTTTTGTTTCAAAAATACTTTCTTTACCATGAAATTGCTCCCTCTTTCCTACATACCATAATGGATTCATAGATATTGAAAATGATAAAATTGCGATTTTTTTTTTGGAAAATTACGATCACAACGAAGAACGAACGATAAACACGAAAATCGATAATGTAAATACAAACACCAAATTTAACGTGGTTCGCTAACAACTTGTTAGTTACGTTCACGGTCAAATGAGAGGAACCAATCAATATATCAAAGAGTGTTAATATATGACAAAGACAAACTTGACCTTAGATCAACTATCAAACTCTTCATCCTAACAAACGGAGACAAACTGAGTACCAATTGATTAATACTCGACTAAAACAAATTCTCCACACTCTAATAACAAAATGACTCTAAACCCGAAAATAGAGTTCCAAAACAAACTGAATATTCTAGACCAAAAGAGTACCAAGTACTCAACAAATACTAACTCTAGAATATCCCAAACTGACAACCTCTCTCTTGTCTCTCTAATTCTTAATACCAATTTCAAAGACAATAGGACTATTTATAAGCCCGAAACCTAATCCTAGACACAAAAGTAATCAAAATGGGCCTAAACAGCTTAAGCCCCTAACCTGCGCCGCCTAGGCCTGTCGCAGCCGCGATCAATCAAGTCAACTTTGTCGCGACTGCGGCAAGTAGCGACCACGATGGCGCTCCAACTTCAAAGTCATCAAACGGCCACAATTTGTTGCGACCGTGACAAGAACGCACCCAAATTTACTTCAATATTTTCTTCCATTTTGATACAAGCGTCGACTCAAATCGAACCAAATTCAAGGCACAATTTAAAACAATTTTTTGGGAGATCTATTTGAATATATCTAAGACTAATATTAAAAAATGTGACGATTTTTTTCGAATGATTTGCTTTTAGGTATAGATTGATTTTTGTAAGATACTTTGATTTGGAAACTGGGGGAGTACATGCATCTCTTATTATGTAATTAATGTTAAACCTTACTCTTTTTAACAGGAAAAAGGGGTAGGAAAAGTTCCTTAATTTTCTTTTACAAAGGATTTTCTTTTATCATATAATAATTTTTTATAAAATTAGCAATTAATACATTAAATGATACTCCCTTCGTTTCATATTAATTGACATTTTAGGATGAAAGAGAAGAATTAAGAATGATTTTTTTTGATAAATATACCCTCGCCTAATTATCTCTCTCATATGAATCATAAAATCTTGCATCTTTAAATAATTATCTTCCGTCTTCTCTCTCAAGATTTCAGTATTTTCTCTCAAGATCATCGTATTCATTATTAACTTCCGTCTCCAACAATTATCTTCGAATATAATCTGCTTAAATTGGTTGAGGAATCAAATTAGTCTGGTGAATCAAGAGCCAATTAACACTCTTTGCCACTATGATACTCGACAAAAAAGAGAGGGAATTTTTTTATTCAATTTAAACTATGGAATGAAGGCGTGTAATGAAGGAGGGATAGGGAAGAATGCGCGACAATAGTTTAGGGAATAAAGATTTGACCAAATAAAAATATATCTGATATATTGAAAAGTAGAATTTTTTTAGGATTGAGTCCAGAGAGAAAACTGGTAGAATGATAAAAAATATGTAAACGTCAATTATTAAGAAAAGAGAAGAACATCCTAAAACGTCAATTAATATGGAACGAAGGGAGTATTTGCATTACTTTTCATAATCTTTTCCTATATTTTTCATTTATTAATCAAACCACCGAACTAAGCTTTGATTTGGATTTTTTTTTTTTTTGTATTTTTTATTTTGTGTTTATTGGTTTAGTTAAAGTTTAAATATTTAAAAACGATTTTATTGATTTGGTTATATAAACCAGCCAAATCGAACTGTGGACCCATTTTGTATGAAGTTTGGAGGTGATAATTTGGGTGGCTCGGTTCGTTCTGATCTAGCTCATTAGTTTAACATCATATAGCGGACTGAGTTTCGGACAAAAATTATTGAGTCCGACCCAACATATCTTCCTTAAATATGCTAAAATTTTCGACCCAACCCGAGGTTCATCGAATTTTAAGTCCATTGAATTCGACTTGGGTTCAATAGTACTTTGGGCCTACATTCTGGTGACTCAACCCATCTAAAATGTTGAGCAAACTGGGTCGACTCTAACAGCTCTAAAATGAAGTTCATGTCTTCCTCTATCAGTAGAAAAAAAAGAAGATAAAATAACAACAACCTTTTAATTAAGTTTGGATAATCTCGCATCATTAAGCCTAAATCTTTCGTCAGATCGAGCAGTTTACCAAATTCCCAAAACAGTTTTTATTGTGAATTCAGTTTTATGCTTTCGAGCATTGTCTAATATCACTAGTACAATTTCTTGATTTAGCATTACAACAATTATGACTAATCCCTAATTTTGCCTTAATTAATCAATCATAACTTGCAACCATTTCCAATAGTTGCCTAATTTCTCGATTAATGATACTTGTTTATAATGTTATCGAGTTTTTAATGTTATATTTGAACTTGTTAATTTAACTATTAGTAAATTGAGCTTGAATGAACTTTAGTTGACTCGAATAATTTTGTCCAATATAAACGTTTTTGGCCATAATAGCACTTTTATATTTCTTTAAGTGTTTTTTTTTATTTAAACCTATATATAATTATTATGTTTATCTAAAATAATTTTGATTTTAGAAAATTGAATATTACTTTCTCCTAAATGAACTTGCACAGGGGGTCGACACATATATTAAGAAAAAAATTGTATTTTGAGATTCTATTGACTTTTCAAAGGTTAATTGAGGGTGGAGATTGTGTTATAATTTTCCTTTTTAAGGATGTGCAAGTTTGCTTGGGACGGACGAAAACAAAAAATATGCAAGTTCATTCGGGGCGGAGGGAGTACAACTTATCATCTCAACTTTTCGCATCTTTGCAAGCAGTTTACTATAGAAACTCTTTTGGTTGCAAATCACCATCTCAAAGAAATTACAACTATTAATTGATGTACACATGTCCATCTATTGACACTTGAGATTTATCTCAAATGTTAATTTGCAACAAAATCATAAGTTCACATGCTAAATTAGAACAGAAAATAACTTATATGGCAAAGTGCAAAAATACGAAAATTTTGGATTACAATTTGTATTTTCCCTTTAATTAGAAGCAATTTAAATTTTTAAAAATTTAAAATTTCTAATAATTTTTGGATTCTCATATATAATGTGTGTATTTTTTAATAATTTCAAGATTGAACCCTCAATATTTTTTATATAATTTTAAAATTTTCGAAAAATAATACTCCTATTATTTTATTATTATAATTTTCATGTAGGACCAACTTAGTGCACTCGCTTGCAATTCACGTGTCAATTGAGTCCAATTACGAGACGCTAGCTTAAATATCTTTAATTTGCATAATTTTTTTTTTTAAAGTATAATCAAAATTGCCTATCTGGAAAATTATGGTCATAAAAATACAATCAAGTAAAAAATAAAGGGAAAAAATTAACTCAAACATATATTCGACTTGGGAAAAAATATAAAAATAATTCAAGCTAATTAATTGGGCAATTAATTGGATGGGAAGATTGATGATGATTCTTTTGAGGACCACATACATTAGGTGGTTCCCTTAATCATGCCATTCCCATTTATTCTTTTAATTTTTTAATTCATATTTATTTTAATTATTAAACAAAACATCCACTTGAACCATTATTTACAACTAAATAAAATAAAATTGTATAGATTATTAAGCCATCATAAGTATACATTAGGGCCCTTATTTTATATTAATTTTTTTGGGTAAAGAAAATAACTTTAATTATATTAGTAACATGCTCTTGATCCTAGAAGATGAATATATTAATACTTTTGCTACGTGTCGGTTTCTTATTCGTTGGATGAAAACAGACTAATGCAGCCATTGGTATATATTTACATCTAACTCCTTCATATTGCCTCCCTTTGATATTATTATTGCGCGCATACACACAAACACACACAGTAGCACACGCACACAAACACACAGTTTCTCGAAGAAATTACGCCATTATCGACGAAGAAGAAAGCGCACGAGTTAAGATCAGTTCCGATGGAAGTTGGCCTGAAAATGGCGGGCATGCTGGCGGAGGAGCGCGGCCTGAATCTCAAGGAAACGGAGCTTTGCCTCGGCCTGCCTGGCGGCGGCGCCGGTGGTGGAAGTGAAACTGATTCCGTCAAGGTCACCGGGAAACGAGGCTTCTCCGAGACCGTTGATCTGAAGCTCAATCTTCAGTCTGATGAATCGGACGGTTCAGATCTGACGGAGAGCTTGACGAACTCAGCTATGGAGAAAACTGTCGCTCCTCCCAAGGATCCTGTCAAGCCGCCTGCTAAGTACGTTCGTCACGCTTTTTCTCTCTCTAGATTTTTCTATTTTGAGTAATTTTAATCCAGTATTCTCTTATAATTATCACAAATTCACAACCTACATTTATATAGCGACATTATACGTATACATATCACATATGTTGATGTTATTAGAACAAGAAACGAAATACAATTTCGCAATAGGATTAATTCGGTTTAATAACAAATAATTCAACATTCTGCTAGTAATTATTATTATATTTTCATGCTTAATTTCATAATTTAATTATGCACAGAAAATCGCTAGATATTAGCATTATGGTAGTGAAAATGTATCGTGATAACATTAGTTAATCGAAAATTGTCCATATTGGAAATTATTTTATTTCACACATGCAATGAAAATTTATGTGTGTGTATATATATATGATTTCTAGGGCACAAGTGGTGGGGTGGCCGCCAGTCCGGTCATTCCGGAAGAACATAATGGCGAATCAGAAGAGCAGCACGGAGGAGGCGGCGGCATGCAGCGGCGCCGCCGCCTTCGTCAAGGTGTCGATGGACGGAGCGCCGTATCTCCGTAAAGTCGACTTGAAGATGTACAAGAGCTACCAAGAACTCTCCGACGCTCTAGCCAAGATGTTCAGCTCATTCACCATGGGTACGTGTTAATTAATCATCATAACTTCATGAATGTTTAACAATTGTGAGTTTTTTTTATTAATTTAAGATGAATTATTTGATATAATAGGAAACTATGGGACCCAAGGAATGATAGATTTCATGAAGGAGGGGAAATTGATGGATCTGTTGAACAGTTCTGAATATGTGCCCACTTATGAAGATAAGGATGGGGACTGGATGCTCGTGGGGGATGTGCCGTGGGAGTGAGTGTTTTTGTTTATTATATTAAATAATCTAATTAACATTATCCATAATAATTACGATAATTTGGGATTGAATTTGATGGAATTTATGGATTTTGTGCAGGATGTTTGTTGATTCTTGCAAGCGCCTTCGCATTATGAAAGGATCTGAAGCTATTGGACTTGGTATGTATCTTCATATACTTTGGATTATAGTCAAGATTTTATTTGAAAGTATAATTTAATGATTTAATAAAAATATTCTTTTTTAGGAATAGGATCATAAAGTAAGGAGTATGATTCTTGTTTTAGTTGCAGATCACATTTAAAAAATATGTTTTTGGTAAAAGAATAATATTGCACCCTATATTCAATTGTCCTTAATATAACTATAACTATAATTGTATGTATGCTTCTGTTATGGAAATTTTTTGGATCCGTCCCTAGGTTTAGGACTTAGTGTCGTGCTGCGAGCCTACGGCCATCGTTTTCTAAAAATTAGGGGTTGTTTGTAAACTTTTTTGGGGACTTAAAATTAATTTTATTTACAGCAAAAGTAATTTTGATGTGTTTGTACACACTTAAAACTGATTATGAGAATCACTTAAAATCTGATTTTGATGAGCTGTTATCACCCAACTTCAAACAGATTCAGGGCCAAAATCACTTTATTATAAACACTATCTAGTTCCGACTTTCCAACAAAAAAATTAATTTAAATCACTTCTTTTACAAACATCCCTTTAATTATTTGTGGCCGAAATATATGGCATCTATCATATATGGATATGATTTATATGTAAATGAGATCACCTATTTCAAACTGTGTTCTGCCACATAAAATGTATTAATAAAGTTGAAGAGTGATATGGAAAAACATTTGCAATAGGTGATCTCTTCTGATTTACATGATCCACTTGAAGCATCTTTTTGATTCTTTTACTACAATATGAAACCAAACTATTTTTTTAAAATTTGTAATAAATTATAAATCTTATTTTCAGCACCAAGAGCTATGGAGAAATGCAAGAGCAGGTGCTGAAGAAACTTATGTACTGAAACTACTTGTGCAATGTTTGATCCAGCAAGAAGTTGTTTCTACTATTTTTCTTGTAATTTTCTTTCCATTTTTCTTTCTGGGTTTTTGTGACTGTGTCTGTATTTTGTTATAGTATATAGATATATATGTATAAAAAATCTAAACAAATGTGTATTAGACAAAGCAAAATGCACTTATCTGTTGTTGTCTGGCTTGTTATTTTTTACACTATTATGACTTAATTAATTATTGGTTTGCTTAATAATTATATTTGCTGTCACAGTTGTGCTTATGTCTTGTTTTTCATATATAAAAATTGCATGCAGATTCTCCATATCTTGTTATTTATTTTTATAATTTATTAAATAATGCAACCTACTGTTTCTTGATTATTATAGCCCCCCAACTAGAGGGGGGGAAGGGAACAAGGCCATGTGCATGTTCATGGGACTATTCCTTTCCTTACCAATACTTAATTATTAACATACATTTTTTTTTTTTATATTTCAAATGTTATTTTTTTTTTTGTCATTCAAATTTATTTTTCTGACTGACAATGTACAGTGCTGGTTGGGGGTATATGCATGTTCCTTCCTGCAATTTTTTTATTTTTATAAATTATAAGTTGTCTCTGTGACTTATTATTTATTTTTTATAAAATTTTAAGTTATATATTGGGTCAATAGTATCTATTAACTTTCTATTTCAGGGATATGTTCTGAGCATGAATTTCGGGTCAATGAATTTTGAAGTTTAGATTTTGAAATTTGATGTTTGCTGGTCAATGAAAGTAACACCACATTATAAGGAAAAATAGATCTGTACTCTATTTATTAATAGAGCTGAATTTCTTTCTTGAATCGTTGGGTAGGGTTTCTTCTCACGAGTAATTCTCTTGTATATTAGTTGTACAGATTATAGCTCAGTATAATTTGAGTTATGAATAATTTTTTTATAAAAATATATTAGTATATATGTTGAAATGTATTACTTGATCTGAAAATACTATGCTAAATATGTATCAATGTTCATGTCTCAGGTGTACCCAAGGTAACAATACAAACTATTTTACTACCCCTCACTTTCTGTAATTTGGGAAGAAGAGATTGAAACATGTTGGAAATTGACCTTGGAAGATCGGTGTTGATTAATTTTTGAGCAATTTAAACTTTGAATTTCATTTGTTAGAAGTGGAATTAAGTTGCAAATTGACGATCTACGTTTTGAGTAGATGAATTTAGTGTATTTATGTTCTCAAATCCAATTTTGGATGAATGAGAAATTAATGCCTAAAAGTTGCAACTTAAACATGAAAAATTGGAAGTGTTAAAAGGAAATGTGGGAACTTGTCCCACATAAGAAATATGGAGAAAGTTGAAGCTCCTTATTTAGAGGAGCACATGATAAGGAGTTATCAAGTGTGCTCCCTTTTGGTGGACTCTAGTGGGATTATAACCTTTAACTAAATGGACCCGAGTTCGCACCATCCGGGCGCACATGTCTCATTGAGTCACTTTAGAGGCGCACGTACGCCTAGAGCCTTCAAGTTTTGGCAAGATGGCTCGATGGGCTTGTGGCAGTTTGGGATGATACGATGACGTGGCAAACCATCGAGGCGAAACAGGGGGCGCCCCGAGTCAGGTCGGACCAATCCGGCAGTGATCGAAGCGGATCGGGCAGGTACGAGCCCAGACCTACAAACTAGTGTGGCTAGTCGCCAGCGGGTGCATCCCGTCGTCCTACGAGGCGCGAGACAATCTGCAGGTGCGACTGCCCAACGAACAGGTGGGTCCAGGTTCGAACCGGTTCAGGTTTGGCCAAATCGGTGCCACCAAGAGTCTCAACTCTTCGAAAACTATAAATAGACCCCAGAATATGCATTTTATTTTAACTCCAGCAATTCAACTTGCTTAACATTCTACTTCTCTAGCCCTCCCCAATTCCTATATAAGAAAGTTTTGGGTATCGAGTAGTTCGTCAAAAACTTTGGTTTTATTGTGTTGCGATCCCAAGGCTAAAAAGCCATTATATCTTGGGGACGATTGCCGGAGACCAAGAGCACTAGAATTCGGGGCAATATCGTCTTACAGATAGCGAGTCTAACTCGTGCCTCGACTTTGCAAACAGTATTATTGAGTCTATCTTTCAAGTACACCACACCAAAATTCCAACAATGTAAGACGATATTGTGTGTATTTGAAAGATGTCGATCGACACTGTTGTTGTTGCACAAGTTCACACCGAAAGACCGATAAAATTTGACGGAAGCGAATTCAAGCATTGGCAACAGAAGATGTTGTTCTACCTAACTACGCTCAACCTAGTTCGCTTTCTCAAGAAGATGCTCCCACCAAGATGAAAACGAGAAAGACGAGCAAAAGAGGACGTTGTTGGACACATGGAATGATTTCTTATGTCACAACTATATCCTCAACGGCCTGGATGATTCCCTCTACAACGTCTACGTGGTCATGAAAACTGCAAAGAAATTGTGGGAATCATTGGAGATGAAGTACCAGAGCCAAGATGCTGGGAAGAATAAGTTCATAGTCGGATGGTTCTTAGACTTCAAATTGATGGACTCCAAGATGGTCTTGGATCAATTTGAGAGTTGCATTTGATTCTGCATGAGATTCATGCGACGATATGCAACTGAGTGAATCCTTTCAAGTAGCTGATGTTGTGTTTGAAGCCAATTTGGTGGATAATCCAATAGAGTGGCTCGTGGACATTGGAACTACGCGCCATATATGCTCGGACAAGAAAATATTCTCAAGCTACATGCCGATTACAGGTAAAAAGCTGTATATGGGAAATTCCGCAACTTTCAACATTGTAGGGTTGGGAAGAGTGGTGTTGAAGATGACCTCGGGGAAAGAGCTGATGCTTGTGGATATGCTGCATGTCCCGGACATTTGCAATAACTTAGTATCTGGCTCCCTGTTGAACAAAACCAGGTTTAGGCTAGTGATTGAGGCTGACAAGTTTGTACTGACCAAGAATGGTCAATTTATAGGAAAGGGCTACCTAGAGAAGGGGCTCTTTAAGATGAATGTCATGATTGTACAACGCGATATTAAGCTCGTTATTAATAAAGTTATCAATTCTTCTTACTTAATTGAGTAGTCTAGTTTAGGACATGATAGATTAGGACATGTAAATTTGAACAAACTAAAAAGGTTAGTTAGTTTGAATTTACTTCCAATGATGGAATTTGATTCACACCAAAAGTGTGAAGGGTGTGTTGAGGCAAAGATGGCCAAAGCACCGTTTTTGAGAAGCACTTCGCCTCTAGAGTTGATCCATACTGATATATATGATCTAAAATATGTGCAAACTAGAGCTGGAAAAAAATATTTCATTACTTTTATTGACGATTGCATAAGATACCCTTATGTATATCTTTTGAGTGGCAAAGACGAAGCTCTTGAGGCCTTTAAAAGTTATAAGAGCGAAGTTCAAAATTAACTTAGCTTAAGAATCAAGATGATTCGAAGTGATAGAGGGTGAGAATATGTGGCTCCGTTTGAAGAATTTTGCAAAAAACATGACATTATTGATCAAACGACTTCCCCTTAATCCCCTTAGTAAAACGGTGTTGCTCAATGCAAGAATAGAACTCTTAAAGAGATGATAAGTGCTATGCTCATTAGGTCAGGGCTACCCCAGAACTTGTCGGGGGGGGAAGCCATTCTTTCAACCAATCGCATTCTCAACATATTGCCACATAAGAAAAGGGATCTGACTCCATATGAATTTTGGAAAGGAAGGAAGCCTTCCTACAGTTACCTTAAAGTATGGGGGTGACTAGCCAAGGTCGAAGTCCCTAAACCTAAACAGTTTTGGATAGGACCCAAGACCGTTGACTGTATTTTCATTGGATATGCAAACAACAATAGTGCATATAGATTCCTAGTGCACAAGTCGGAAATCCCTAACATAACGTAGGGATGATTATAGAGTCAAGAAATGTAAAATTCTTCTAAAAAGGGAAAGGAAAGAGGCAAGTCCTGATAAGAGGACTTCTGAGGTTGTGAAGAATTCTCTTTAAGAATGAGAAGAGGAACCGAGGCGCAACAAAAGTACAAAAGTAGCGAAGACTTTCGGTCATGATTTTCTAACTTATATGTTAGATAATGAACCCATGAAAATTCAAGAGGCATTTCAAGTCCAGATGCTCCTCTCTGGAAAGAAGCTATCGACAACGAAATTGAGTCCATCATGCAAAATCGTACTAGGGAGATAGTTGATCTTCCGCCGGGGTGCAAGTATTTGGGATGCAAGTGGATCCTTAAAAGGAAGTATAAGGCTGATGGATCAATAGACAAGTATAAGACTCGCTTGGTAGCAAAAGGGTTCATAGAAAAGGAAGGATATGATTTCTTCGATACATGTTCACCCGTTACAAGGATTACATCCATAAGGATTCTAATTACTATTGCTGCATTGCATAACCTTGAGATACACCAAATAGGGGTGAGCACGGTCCGGAGCGGTTCGGAGATATGGAAATCTCCAGAACCGAACCAAACCTCGGAGATATTCGGAGATTTCCAAAATTAAATCTCCAGAACCGCTCCGTTGATCGGTTCGGTTCCTTCCGGAGATCGGTTCTTTCGGTCCGGTTATTCGGAGCTGTTCGGGGTTTTTCCTTTAATATTTTTTAGCGAAATGCACGAAAGAATTATAGTGTTGTCTTTACAATAATATCATATTGTTAAAGAAAAAGTGTAATATTAAACAACTTATAAGTTATATATTAAGACAAGTTTCAAAATCATAACTTATAAAAATTAATTACAAGTTACTGAAGTAGTTATCTCGTCCAAAAAAGAATAGCACTAAATTATAAAGTTATTAGCTATCGATAACGTCTTTGGACATTTACCGATTATTTTTCATCGATAAAGCTCTAGTAGGTAAACTTAATATGACTAACTATAGTAAAATTAAAGTTGACTTCAAGAGAAAAACGTGTGTGCACAAGAAATATGGATAATCAAAGAAGAAGGGAACAAGAAACGAGCCACTACTTGGAATTCAGGCGTAGGATAGTAACTATGTGCAGTAAGTTCAGGTCTAGAATTTTGACCTTTATATATGAAAATAATTAATATTAGATATAATAATAAATTTTAGTGATTGGATTAAAGAAATGTAGAATTAAATTGAAACATATTATAGTAATGTATTTATTTATATAAACTATAAACATATTCACTGTTCATATATTTATAATTAATAGATATATGTTTATTATGAAAATGATTTATTATAAATATTGTACTCTATTATTAATTACTAAATCTTTTATAAAATACTAAAACAGTAGTTATATCATTGTTAAAATTTACTAAAATTCATAATGGTTCAATATTTTAGTATAAAAGAAATTAATTAAATGATATAAAAGAATTCCATAGTTGATTACTTAGAATCGGTTCTACTCGGTTCTATTTCGGTTTTTCGGTTTGGATCGGTTCGGATTTACCACAAAAAAATTCGGTTTGGTTCGGTTCGGATAAAGTCAAATAGTCAACGGATATTATCGGTTCGGAGTGCTTTCGGTCCGGGGTTCGATGCGGAGCGGATTATCTCCGAGACCCGTGCTCACCCTTAACACCAAATGGATAAGAAACTACTTTCCTAAACTGGGAATTGGAAGAGGAGATATATATGGAACAACCTGAAGGGTTTGTTGCCCCAGGATAAGAGCGCACAGTATGCTGACTCGTTAAGCCACTATACAGGCTTCAGCAAGCGCCGAAACAGTGGCATGAGAAATTCGATAGGACTAAGCTATTAAATGACTTCATGATCAACGAGTGTGACAAATGTATTTACATAAATGGCACACTCGTGAGTATGTAATTGTGTGTCTTTATGTAGACGACATGCTAATCATGTGAAGTAATCACAAAGTGATCGTGAAGACTAAGAACATGTTGAAAAGTCGTTTCTACATGAAGGATATAAGGTTGACCGATGTGATACTAGGGATAAAGATCTCTATGACACTCGAGGGAATTGTCTTGAGACAATCTCATTATGTTGAGAAAGTACTCAAGAAATTTGAAGGCTTCGATCTTCCTCCGGTGAAGACACCTTTGGATGTAAATCTACAGTTGACCAAGAACAGAGAGAACCTGTATCTCAGCTTGGGTATGCTTGAGTGATAGGTAGTCTGATATACCTAGCGAACTATACTCGTCCTGACATAGCATACGCAGTCAGCAAACTTAGTAGAATCACGAGGAATTCAGGTGAGGATCACTGGATAGGATTAAACCGAACTTTAAGGTTTTTAAAGTATACCTTACATTATGGCATACTTTACTCAAGATATCCAACTGTAATAGAAGGATACAACGATGCAAACTGGATATCAGATAATAACAACTCCAAGTCTACCAATAGTTGCGTGTTCACCATAGATGGATGAATTATCATTTAAATCATCTAGATAGACGTGCATAGCTCGATCTACTATGGAGTCGAAGTTCATTGCACTTGACAAGGCTGGCGAGGAAGCCGAATGGCTTAGGAATTTACTAGAGGATGTTCCTTGTTGGAACAAACCAGTGCCCCCAATAATGATACACTGTGATAGTATGACAGCTATTGGGAAAGCTCAAAGTTGCATGTACCACGGTAAGTCTCGACATACTCGTCGGAGACATAACATAATCAAACAACTGATCTTAAGTGGAATAATGGCCATTGATTATGTAATGTCAGAGGAAAATATATCGGATCCGTTAGCGAAAGGCATCACGAGCTATTGTACAAAGCAGTAAGGGAAATAGTGTTAAAAACCCACATGCCAAGACCGGGCATAGTGGTAACTCAACCATAATGAGTGGAGATACCACGAACTTGGTTCAATGAGATAACTAAGCTTTGATCAGGTCGTTCATACACTTGGATCTATCCTAAGTTCCCCATTCTTGCAACTGCCCAAGTACTTTCCTGATGACGTGTGGTAAGGATAAGCAAATACGCTTTTAATGACTCATGTACCAAAAGTGGTGGGTTATTTCAGGCTACCCCTGGATTAAGTCCTAAAAGGAGGTCACCTATTATAAGTGAGAAGTGAGACCGCTTCACATTGAACACTTATGAATCCAAGATATGGTTCATGGCCCTTAAGGGACACAACGTGAGAATCGAAAGATATCAAAATTATCCTTGTGTGAATGTTATTGTCTTTTTGTACACAAAAAAAGCAGCCAGTTCAAGACACCGAGTTCACTAAGCCACGAGCACATCCGATAGCATCTCACTAGGGAAAGTTCAAAGCCGAAAGCTATCTATCTCGATGCAATTGCGGTACGTCGAGACTTTCTTGTGTGGCAAGCCATATGGTGCATGCATTAATTGTCATTCATGTGGTGGTGGGGGGGATTGTTGGAAATTGGCTTTGGAAGATTGGCGTTGACTAGTTTTTTAGCAATTTCAACTTTGAATTCCACTTGTTGAAAATGGGATTAAGTTGCAAATTCACGATCTCCATTTCGAGTAGATGAATATAGTGTATTTATGTTCTCAAATCCAATTTCGGATGAATGAGAAATTAATATCTAAAGGTTGCACCTTAAACATGAAAAGTTGGAAGAGTTGAAGGAAATGTGGGAACTTGTCTCACATAGAAAACATAAAGTAAATTGAAACTCTTTATTTAGAGGAGCACTTGATAATGAGTTATCAAGTGGGCTCCCTTAAGGTGGACTCTAGTGAGATTTTAGCCTTTGACTAAACGGACCTGAGGATGGTGCTTCACACCATCCGAACGCGCACGCGCACGTCCCACATGTCACATTGAGTCGCTTTAGAGATGTACTTTGCACTTCGCACGTACGCGTCGTCGCGAGGAGCCTTAAAGTGTTGGCAAGATGGTCCGAACGGGTGGCTCGGCGGGCTTGCAGCGGTTTGGGTTGGGTGCGATGACGTGGCACACCAGCTAAGCGGAACAGGGCATACCGGGTCGGGTCGGACCGACCCGACAGTGATCGAAGCGGAACGGACGGGTACGAGCCTAGACCCGCGAACCGGTGCGGCTGGTCACCATCGGGTGCGACCCGTCATACGACGTGGTGCGTGTCAGTCTACAGGTGCGACCGTTCAACGAACGGGTGGGTCCAGGTCCGAAATGATTCGGGCTTGGCCGAGCCGGTGCCACCAAGAGTCAAAAGGTGCTTTTCTGAAAAGACACCACAACTCTTCCAAAACTATAAATAGACCTCAGAATTTGCATTTCATTTTCACCAGCAATTCAATCTGCATATACATTCTAGTTCTCTAGCTCTCTCAAATTCCTAAATAAGAAAATCCTAAGTATCGAGTAGTTTGTCAAAAGTTTTGGTTTTGTTGTGCCGCGATCGCAAGACTAAAAGTCATTGTATCTTTGGGACGATTACTGAAGACCGAGAGCACTAGAATTCAGAAAAATATCATCTTACGAATAGCGAGTCCAACACGTGCCTCGACTTTGCAAACAGTATTATCAAGTTTATCTTTCAAGTACACCACACCAAAATTCCAATAAAACAAACCCAAATCGATCAGAACTCTGATAAGTGATCAATGGAGAAAAGTTCTCGACAGGGAGAAGTGTAATAACGTTATGAAATTAATGTTTTTTTAGTTAAACTAGTAAAACGAAATATTATTTTGTAATACGACTCTCTTTTTAAGAAATAATGTTGTTTTTAAAATGATTCTTTATATGAGAAAGATGAAGAAGCATTATTTATACCATATAGATTAATTTATTTTTATTTATGATTTTGCCCTAAATGAAGACTGCTTGCTGGACATTTAGATGGTTCTTATGTTCTCGTCTTATTTTTATTAGATTGTTGTGTATTTTGTTTTAGATCATAGCATATAAAACTTTCACTTGATTTAAAGAGAAAAAGAAATAAAATATAAGATGAGTGGTAGGTAGACCTATATAGCCGGTTATGGCCCAACTAGAGGTAGCAATTTGGACAGTCTACTCCAGCTCAGTCCGTCATGCCAATAACATAGGTTAGGACAGGTTGGTCCGGCTTAAAATTTTATCGGATATAAAATTATTAAACAAAACTCGTCAAATTCCTCTAAGTATACTATATTTTTTGGGTTGGCCCACACTATGCCGGGCTTTTAACCCATCACGTCAAACATGTTGGGCACGAAGATTTGTAAGTCAAGATTTATATGAACTAGCCCTTCTAAAATATGGAACAAGCTGACTCGTCCATGGGGGCGGGCCCATTTTGCCACCTCTATGCCTAGGACACCAGAATATCGAACCATGAACGAAGAAAAACATGAGAGAAAAACTTGTTGGCTAGTGATTGTTAGGCCTCAGATCTTGACTGGAAGGGACACCAAAGCAAAGACCTCTGTCCTTCCATCCCTTGGAAGGGCAGATCTTTTGATTTTTTCATGTTGTCAAAGAGTTGAATAATGAAATTAGATGGTGAGTGCTTGATCGAATTGATCAAGTCATGTAGGAACAAAGTTCAAGTCTACCGGTTGTTAGGGTGCCCAATTGCATACTCACTGCACTTCCACTTGACATCAGGGCCGGACCTGAGTTGAGTTTTTAGAATGGACCCCTAAAATCTTTTTCCCTACAATTTACAAACATGAAAGAGAAAAAAACATAAACAAAACTAAGCATTGAAAATAGACAACAAATATGTTGAATACTTTTTTTTTTTTTTTTTTTTTTTGTGAGGGCTGCCCTTTTCTATACTAGAATCAAGTATTTACATTCACCAAATTTATCTTCGGTAAGCCTGATACATTGTTAATCAGAAATTTGTAGTAAAATAAAAATTGTTGGCTACCTAGCAGTGGCCCAATAGATAGAAAAAAAAAGAAAAGAAAATTGCTATCTGCCTAGCAGAGGCCCATCAAATAGAAAAAAAAGGAAGCATTGTTGGCATAAGCAGAATTCGATCCCACAACGACTTATAACAACTAGAGCCAGCCACTAGACCACTTCCCATTCACTTGTTATAAACAACAAACACTACATATATACATGTATATGTATATGTATATGTATATGTATATGTATATGTATATGAATGAGTTTTCAATGGTTATACTTTTTGTAACCACTAGTATATATCCCGTGCGATGCACGAAAGTCTATTTATATAGTAATATTATTAATAAAATATATATTATGTGATCCAGTCATCTAAATTGTAACCAAGTTTTAATTAAATAATTATTTGAACATTTTGAATTAAATATTAGACAATCGTAAGCATTATAAGCATTAAATAAATCATTTTGCACAATAAAATTAAGATAAATATTAAATGTAAAATATATTTTTATAATTTATTCAATCTTGTTTGAAACTCACACATGTGATCGGTATATCACTTTTAATATATGAAATCTATGGTTCAAATTGAGGATCGTAAAAAGATAGAAAATTATTTATAAAAAAAATAAAAAACTAATAGAATGGTAACATCATAAACATACTTTTAGTCAATATCTGAATAAAAGTCAAGTGATGTCCAGATTTAAAAGATAGTAGAAAAAATGAAAAATACTTATAGTAGTTTTTAGCATCTATTTCAGTTTAGTAATTGAACAGAAAATACAGACTTTAGTAAAACGTGTATAGCCCATTTTTTATGTTGATGATGAGGTCGCTCGGAATAGTTTCTCTTTATTTTTTTCAACAAAATTGAGATAAGAAATTTAATAATATAATTGATCAATTATACTTTTTTAATAAAATAATTGTTTATACTTGTAAGATTTTCTTTAGCTAACTCCTTTTATTTTTTTATACAAATCCTATACAAATAATTCAACCACAATAAATATCAAATTTAATCCAAAATCAATAACAACAATCGGTTTCATTCTTCAAATATAATATCTTAGTTTATATATCTGATATGTATGTTCAACTAAAAATCATAAAAAAATATTAATTTGATATATTATATGTAAAAATGAATTGGAAAAAAAAAAGATTATTTATATTCTAAAATTTCGGAGAAACTCTTAAAAAAAATAAAAATAAATGGAAAGTTGACAAAACTTCTATAAAAGAATAGCGGAAAAATATATTTACAAAAATTCTCTCCTTATTACTTTTATGTATATAACTGAAGCAGGTGATCGAATATTAATTTATTTTATGTAAAATGAAACAAACCAATTAATTGTATTTTTATAAATAAATAAATTAATATTTTTATAGAAAAAAACTATTTAACTAATCTTAGTTTACAAACCAATAAATACTGACATTCAATACAAATAATCAACCAAAAAATAAATATGACTTTTCATATTAAATGTTTCATTATAATATGTGCGACATTAATATTAAATTAAAGTTCGTGAAAAGACCATTAAAATGATATATATATATATATATATATATTACATAAAAATAGGTTAGAAATGAAAAAAAAAAGTTATTATTATTTTTTTTTTGAAAAATAGTTTAAACTTTCCAAAATTACAACTTAATTACAGAATTATGGTCCAAAATTTAGCCGAAAAAATTAAAATTACGAAATTAACCTTCTTACGCGCACACACACATAGAGATTTTTGGGTTATCTAAACAAAAAGCTAACTTATAACGTTAAAAATTAATTTTTTTCTTTGAAAATTAGATTATCATTTGCAATTTTAACATTTCACTTTGTGATTTCAAATATACTCAAATAATTTTTATTTTTAAACAAATTCGAACATTAAAAAAACACAATCCAAAAGGTATTCAATAATTGGATAAGAAATTAAGATCTGTGAGTTCTTCAAAATATTTGAATATTGTTAAATTTTATTTGATGTTGTAATTTATTCAAATAAAATTTATATTTTTGTTAAATGGTATATTTATTTAAATATAATTTTTTATTAGATTTAAAAAGACATAGTTGAGGTTAGTTAGTGCAACATATTATTGTAATGGTTGCAAAGTGTAAAAAATATATAGTTGAGGTTCGTTATGTAAAAAAATAAAAATAAAATTGCAAAATCTAGCAAATTGATGTTATAATTTAGATTGCAAATTGTAATTTTTTTTTACTTTTTTACATTATATAAAAATATGAATTAGTAATAAAAATATTTTTTTTATTATAATTTTGAAAAGACATTGTTATATAAAAAAAATTACATGCTCAAAGCTCCCGTATATCCGCGACTAATCAAACAAACATTGTTATTATAAAAACATATAAGCAGGTATAATAATTTAATAAACTGATTATAAAATTAAAATATTAACCTTTTACCTTTATTTTAATAAATTAGGAGTTTCATTATTTAAAGAATGATTTTTCTCCTAGAGTAATTTAAATAAAGAAAATATTTGAAAGTTCACGTCGAATAAAATAAATTGATTTGCTGTAATTTTATAAAAAAATCAATATATTTTTTTTTATGAAGGAATTATTTTACGCATTTTTAATTGCAACTTAACCTCAATATTATAGTCTAATTCATAATAAACACGCAAACGTAATATAATAATTAACCAATAAATAATCTGTTATCAAGTATCTGTTTTTAAGATATTTGATCTCTGTGTCAAATTAAAGATCGTAAAAAGATGAATAATTTGATATATTATGTCTGGAAAACGGATAGAAATGAAAAAATTATTTATAAGTAAAAAATCTATAAGAAAATTATGAACTTACCAATACTAATAAAAATTTACCAACTATAGTCTTAAAGTTTAGGCGGGAAAACTAAAATTACTAAACTAACCTCCATTTTACTTTTATATATATATAGATTGATGGCTACCATGAAAATGTGTGCAGTATTAAATGATATTAAATGACATTTTACCTATTATAGTGGGTTAAAGATAATTTTGTATTTTTTTTTTTTTAATTCATGTAAGAAGATTCCTTAAGAATCTTTAGATTCAAAATGTCATTTTGATATTTTAAAGATAAGTAATTAATGTTAGTTTATTGAAAATTGCAACTCCAATTAGTATCATACATTTAATATCTAGTTTTTCTTTCAGTATATTGAGGAAAAAAATGACTTTTTTAATTAATTCATCCAATGCAAAAAAAAGAAGATAAAATAAAATAAAAAATTTATAATAATAAATTAAAGTTATAAGTAATTTTAGGTAAACTACAAAGTTTCGTTTGTGATAAAGTGATTGTAGGTAAAATTCCACTATAAAGTTTAAATTATGAAAAAAGTGATCGTAGGTAAAATTACACTATAAAATTTCACTTGGGATAAAAGTGATAGTAGGTAAAATTACACTATAGAATTATTTACTAAAAAATACAAGAAAATATAAAAAAAAAATTAAAATCCTATTATTTGATATTTATTATTAGAAATATAGTAGTTTCACGCAGTGTTTATGGGATCATATCGAAAGTCATAGATCTCTTAAAAAAAAAATGAAATAAAAAATAGAAACGAGTTTTAGCGGATTGGCGGTCTGGCGGGACAACTGGTTTTGGATGATTTTCAATGGGTATAACCGGGTTAATGGTATATCCTATTAATTAGCCCTATTGGACCGAACTAGGGGCTGATTCGAGGTTGTACCGTTTAACCCGACCGGTTCGGTTCCACAAACCTTTGATTCATGATATCCATTTGACTCTATTATTGGAGTCAACAAGTACTCATCATTTGACCTGATTCAACTTCTCGGATTAACAAGTACCTACCGTTTGACCCGATTCGGCTTATCGGCTTAATAGGTACTCACTATTTGCCCCGACTCGACTTATCTGATCAATAAGGTACCACTGTTTGACTCGTTTGACTTCTCGAATCAACAAGTATCCAGTATTTCACCCGTTTGGCTTCTTGAATCAACAAGTACCCAGTATTTGACCGATTCGGCTTATTAGCTGAACAAGGTACCACTACTTGACTCGATTCAAATTACCGGATCAACAAGTACCCAATATTTGACTCGTTCGGCTTCTCGAATCAACACGTACCAACTATTTGACCATTCGACTTCTTGAACCAACAAGTACCTTCTATTAGACCGATTTGGCTGAACGACTCGACAAGGTACCACTATTTGACCCGATTCGACTTATCGGATCAAGATGTACCAACCATTTGATCGATTCGACTTATCGAATCAACAAGGTACCACTGGTTGGTCCGTCGGGCTTCTCGAATCAACAGGTACCAACTATTTGACCCATTCGGCTTTTGAATCAACAAGTACTCATTACTTGACCGATTAGGCTTATCGCCTCAACAAGGTACCACTATTTGACCCAATTCGACTTATCGGATCAATTAGTACCCAATATATGACCTGTTCAGCTACTCGAATCAACAAGTACCAACTATTTGACCCGTTCGACTTCTTGAACCAATAAGTACATTCTATTTGACCGATTCGGATGAACAACTCAACAAGGTACTACTATTTGACCCGATTCGACTTATCCGATCAAGCCGTACCAATTATTTGACCGATTCAGCTTATTAGATCAACAAGGTACCACTATTGGACCCTTTCGGCTTCTCGAATCAACATGTACCAACTATTTGACCCATTCGGCTTCTTGAATCAACAATTACCCACTATTTGACCGATTCAATTTTTCAGCTCAACAAGATACCACTATTTGACCTGATTCGACTTATCGGATCAAGACGTACCAATTATTTGACCCGTTTGACTTATAGGCTAAATAATTTCCCATAATTCGATTGAACGGTTCAACAAAGTACCACTATTTGACCCGATTCGGCTTATCTGATCAAGATGTACCAACTATTTGACAGATTCGGCTTATTGGATCAACAATGTACCACTGTTTAACCCATTCGGCTTCTCGAATTAACATGTACCAACTATTTGACCCGTTTGATTTCCTGAATCAACAAGTACCCATTATTTGACCGATTATGTTTATCGGCTCAACAAGGTACCATTATTTGACCCGATTTGACTTATCGGATCAAGACGTACCAACTATTTCACCAATTTGGCTTATCGGCTAAATAATTCCCCACAATTTGACTAAACGGCTCAACAAGTTACCACTATTTGACCCACTTGGACTTCCTGAATCAACAAGTACCCACTATTTGTCCGATTCAGTTTATTAGCTGAACAAAGTACCATTATTTAACCCGATTCAACTTATCGTATCAAGACGTACCAACTAGTTGATCAATTTGGCTTATCGGCTAAGTAATTCCCCACAATTTGACTGAACGGCTCAACAAGATACCACTATTTGACCCAATTCGACTTATCGGATCAAGACGTACCAATTATTTGACCGGTTCGACTTATCGGATCAACAACATACCACCATTTGATACGTTCAGTTTCTCGAATTAACATGTAGCAACTATTTGACTCGTTCGACTTCTTGAATCAACAAGTACCCACTATTTGACCAATTCGGTTTATCGGCTTAACAAGGTACCACTATTTGACCCCGATTCGACTTATCGGATCAAGACGTACCAACTATTTGACCCGTTTCGCTAGTCGGCTATTTCCCATTATTTGGATGAACGACTCAACAAGGTACCACTATTTGACACGATTCAACTTATGGGATCAAGACTACCAATTATTTGATCAATTCGGCTTATCGGATGAATAAGGTACCAACAAGTACACGTTATTTGACCGATTAGGTTTATCGGCTCAACAAGGTACCATTATTTGACCCGATTTGACTTATCAAATCAAGACGTACCAACTTTTTGACCCGTTTTGCTTATCGGCTAAACAATTCCCCGTAATTCGACTTATCGGCTCAACATGTACCCAATATTTGACCTAATTTCACTAGTTGTGTCTTCATGATTTTTTATGTGTCATGCCACAAATAATTAATGTTCTATTTTTAATATTCAAGATGGATGTTATAATAAAATTCACAAAAAGAAAATTAATTTGATATATCCTATGCTATAAAGGATTCGAGTAAAAATATCACATGCCGAAAAGAAAATCAACTTGATATATCATATGCTATAAAGATTAGAATGACAATATCATTTGTGTGATAATTATATAAATAAATAAAAGCAATAAAAAATAATAATCAAATAATTATAATTAATAGAAAAAATGGGGCAACTGGACATACAAAGCAAAATGCCGCCTATACTCCCTATATAATAAACAACATTGAATAATAAAAAAATATAATTAATAGAAAAAAGTGACAGTTGTGCATACCAAGCAAAAATACCGCTTATTATACAAATAAATAAACAACGCAACTGATTTTATTAAAGAAAAATAGTAATTATAAGGTGTATTAATTACATACCTATTATTAATGAAAACTTAAATTGAACATTTACTTATTTTAAATTAGTGGGTAAAGTGAAATAGTAATTCTGATATTTAATTTTCTCATCAAGGTGCTTGTAGTACATTTAATAAGGTTCGAGAATCAATAATCCTACTATAATGACAAAAAAGAGCATAGAATCTTTAATTTCGTCTTTCTTAAAATTTAATTAAAAAAAAAAATGACACATTATCAATGTTACCTACATGTCATTAGCAGGTTGCCCATTTTATCATCATTAAATGTGTTGTATTCTTTTTAGGTGAATTAAATGCATGATCCAACTATTCAATTAATCTCTCGCTTGGAGTTCGGCCTGCATTGAATTAATTGTTGCTTGCTGCATCATTGTCCTTGTTCTACAGTAGTCACAACCATACGCAATGTAGCATCTTAGTTCATTTCTGTAAAAGTTTCTTTCATTCTTCATACCGTTAATAAGAGCAACAGCACGGGGACAGAGAGGTTCGTCAAGCCACTTAAAGAAATTGCTCTTGTTATTATGTGTTCCAATCAAAACAAGTGATTACAAGAACAACTGATAGACAAAGCACAAAGCAAAATGAATATTAAACCAAATATACTACATCTTAGGAAATTAAAATGCAATACATGTTCTTTCTTAAAGTAGACTAAATGAGGAAGCAACCAAAATACAAGTTAGACCACCAGTCCATCAAAATCTTAACATGAAAAAATAAGATGCGAGTCTAAAAAACGATCGTGGAAGGCAGATTGCGATTCAAAATGTAGTACAAATGCAGTATGGATGAAAATCTAAAAACTAATAACCAAATTAGCCTACATCTGTGGAATTACAAAATGCAGCACATATAGAAAACTAAACGTGGCCTTTTCATAACCACAGTTCACTAGAATGTTCTAGATTGCATGTGGGATTTTACATGAGTGTGGCTAAGAAAAATCAATTGATAAAAAACCAAGATAAAATCTTCCAATTCGAGGACTCTATTAAACACATCACACATTCAATTACACCATAAGACAACACATATTCAATAATATACACCATGCAATTAAACTAAGCCTAAAAAGAATCAACAGCAAGGCCATATTTGAGCAAGAGTCACAAAATCAATTCCAGGACTCAATCGATTCCAAAACAAAACCATTTCCAAGATTAATTGCACCATAAAACAGAACATGTTCGATCTGATAAACTGTGCAATTATACTAATCCTAATAAAAATAAAAGAGAAGTGCGTATTTGAGGAATAGTTAATAAAATTAATTCCAAGACAATCGACTTCAGAATAAAATTAATTCCAAGATCAATTGTGAACCGATGGCGTGCCATATTCGAGTATAAAAATCAAACTAGGGTTTAGTCCCAAAAAATAAAAAATACAATTAAGGGGACTCCAACAACACTACAAAATTGCAAAGGGGCCAAACTGGAGAATGACACGCAACGAGAAATATATCAATTAACAGTCCCAGGTTATTCGATTCTAAAAATGGGGGATAAAACGATTGGTCCAAATGCATGCATCGAACTTTACCTGTACTTTCTGACAGACAAAAAAAGGGCGACCTGGGTTATCCACGAACCATGAGTACCACATCGGAGCCCTGAGTGGCGGCCAACAGCGACATCGGCGCTCTTCCCCCTCGTAATCCATTTTTGGGCCTCTGAACCATGGTACCATCGGAAATTGATTATTAACAGGGACCCGATTGACTCCGGTAGTGTTGGAGGCAGAGCTCCGAGCAGAGGCCATGAGGTTATGGCTGTTGAAATGGAAATCTATGAAATAAAAAGACTTTCAGTAAGAGAGGGTAATGGAGGATATTGAGAGAGAAGATGAAGGAGGGTGCTTTTGCAAAAAAATGAATGAGTTTGTGAGGGGACTGGAATTGAATTGAGACGTTGAGTGTTGCTGAAAATGGAGTGTATTAATTAGTTCTAAAAGGTTTTCAGCTTTTTTCTTGGAATTGTGGTAGGAGTGAACACAACTTATATTTAGTGAGTACCACTAATACCCTTATATATATTTTAACTAAATTTAACTAAATCAACGGTGGAGATCATTTTTATTCAGATCCTACGGTTCAAAGGTGGCAGTGGTATGGTACCAATGGGGCGAATTTTGCCCCACCCCAAAGGCCTCGGATCGGAGCGGGGCAGGGCGGGGTGTGCCCCGTTCTCCATCGGGCGGATTTTGCCCCGTCCCAAAGGTCTTGGATCGGAACGGATCGGGGCGGGATGGATCAATTTTGACATGCCTATCAGTTAGACACTCTTGTCGTGTGTGATATAGAGTTAGGAGAATACTAAGAACACTAGAAACTGAATGAGCCTTAGTCAATCACTCTTGCCTTATGTGCTATAGTGTTGAGGAAAAAAAAAAAGAGTACTAGCTAACTCAAACTCGCTTAGAAGCAAAGAAGACGATTCTATTACTTCCTGCAAATTTCTTTATTATACAGAAGATTTTACACTTTCTATACACAAAAACAAAATATTTATTCCAATAGAATCATATCATTTACAAGAAAGAATAAGTACTTAAGAACAAAACAAGAACAATATCATTCATAAGAGAAAATGAGTATTTAATCATGCAAGCCATATAAGTTATAGCCATATCACACCCTAGAATTTGCACCAATTAACAGATTGTTCAAATTTGTTTGAAATATTATGTTTGTATTTGTCTGATTATAATTTAGTCGGGGTCAAGTAACTTGACATTTTTATACTTGTTTTAATACTTTATTTATCGAGCTCAAGTCGAGCCTTATATTTTATCAAACATAAATGTATGTTTATGTTTATTTGATATATTTAATCGAACACAATTCAAACAAGTTCTAAACGAACAATCCCAAAACGAGTATCGAGTAATTTGGTTTAATATATACATCATATATCTTATCCATATCAACATGGCGCACGCACACATACACACATGCATATATATATATATATATATATATATATATCAATCTAGTTAACGTCACTAAGTACTAGTCCAGCAGTAGATTGAAATCTAATAATTAATCAGGACCTATGAGTGGTACGTAGAGGTGATTAGACGAAGAGGAATCGGAAAAAAGTTATAGTTATAAACTTGTACTAAATGAGTTACTTTTATTCCTAAAAGATTAATAATCAATGATATTAATATACGCCAAATCACGTGACACAGCACGTGACAACACACTGGAATCTTTTTCCCCGTCTTGCTTTATTTCCTTTCTCCGGTGTCCGCATCATGGTTGCCGGCCACTAACAAATTTAAACCCTAGATTACTAATTCACAAATATCATGAAATCCCCAAATCGATAACCCCTAATTCTGATCTCAATCAGGGTTCTTCAATTGTTTGAACCCCAATGAAAGTCACTTGATTCATCTCCAATGGATTTCACCGAATTGGAAGCGATCGAGGGTTTGCGCTGGTCATGGCATTCATGGCCAATTTCCAAGCCCGAAGTCGCAGCTCTAGTGGTTCCACTCTCAATAATGTGCACTCCATTAACGCCGTTCACCGACCTCCCAATCCTCCCCTACGAGCCCCTGAATTGCTCCCAGTGCGCCGCCGTTCTCAACCCCTACTCTCGCGTCGATTACACGTCGAAAATCTGGATTTGCCCCTTTTGTTACCGGAAAAATCCGTTTCCGAAATCGTATGCTCATATCAACGAAAACAATATCCCCGCGGAGCTTTTCCCCACTTACAGCACCGTTGAATATCATTTAGGGCCGGGTTCGGGTCAGGATTCGGGCATGGGAAGGAGTGCGATTGGGTCGTTGGGATTGAGGTCGAATAGTGGTTCGTTCTCGAGTGTTTCTGGCTACTCCAGCTCGGGTTTGGGTTCGGACCGGGGTCTTGGACCGGCGTTTGTGTTTGTTGTGGATGGTTGCTCGCCGGAGGAGGAGCTTGCGGCGCTGAAGAGGGAGTTGCTGCATACGATTACGCGTTTGCCGGAGAATGCTTTGGTTGGTCTGGTGGTTTTTGATGCAATGGCGAGAGTGTATGATTTGGGATTCACAGAGTGTTTAAGAGCTGTGCTTTTTCATGGCGAACGTGATGTTTCTTCTGAAAAGGTACACATTTTTCAAGTTGTGAATTTCCAAGTGAAATGGTTGTAATCCGATGTTAAGGATAGTTTCTATAGTCATTATCTGAGATTGAATTAGTATGTCCTTATGTTGTTACATTTCTTCGATGAGCTTACTAGAGATAACAAGTGTGTTAATTGGTGGTCTATTCCTGCCTTTTTAGCTCCATATATTGTGATGTTTAATATTGTTCGGAGCAATAATTGTTCATCTTCTCGACATATAAGTTGCACAATGGAAAAGGTTATGTTCACATTTGTGCCCCATTTCATGCTTTAAAGGTGATGTTCGTACAATGTTTCCTACATGGGTATAATTTGAATTACTGCATACTTGATATAATTGAAGCTGGGTGATATAATTTCCATCTCCTGTATATGAATTGTCATAACCATGATCTTTAGCGATGAATTTCCGTTTGGTGGCTGACTGGCTTTAGGGCCCATGATCTTGTGGTCTTCAACATTATGCCCTTTATTGCCTCGTCTAATTTCAAGTATATGGACATGATCGAGTGTGTTATAGAGAACTTACACTGAAACTTTTTCCAACTATTGGTCGTAGAATTGAAGTTCTAAATATCTATTGCTTAAGTAGCAGATTTTGAGGCCTTCTGGGATAAGGTCTGCAAGGAGATAATGCAAAATTTCGTGTTGTTCTTGTCTTGTTCCATCAGGAATGAAGTAAAAGGACGATCTCTCCAATGTTTATAGAATTGTGATTTTTATGGTCGTTCAGTGGTGATCTCCTTACCGTGCTGATTATCAACAATTACTTCTTGTGACTGAAAGAAGTAAATTCAAGGACTATCCAACAATGTTTTAAATTTCGTATTAGAAAATCTTGGTATCCACTTACAAATAACTCAGAATACCAACCCTCAATTTGGCGATCCCACATCCAGTTCAGTACCATTTTTAGCATCACCGTTTACCCCATCTTAACCTTTGTAATTTACAGCACTCTGCTCCTCTTTAGAACGTGACCTGCATGGAAATTGCATATTTTTATGCATCCATATTAATTTTCTGAGCAAGGCTATCTGGGTGGGAACCTCAAGAGCCTTATTTTATACGAGTATATCATTTAAGACATTCATTTCTAAAGAGAATTCAGAATGAAGCATATGATTGTTTCTATAGTTGGATCAATTCTACTCCTAGTTTCCAATCTTAAGGCCAGTTTCCCAGCAGCACTTTTCCTGACAAAGCAACCACATTACAGATTCTATTAGCTGTATCAGTAATTCCTGCAACAGTCTGTTGTGTTACACTTTTTTCTCTCACATTGTATGCGGCTGCCTGCCGGCCTTCTAGAGTTGGATTTTAATGTACTAAAGATGATTATATTGATTGGTTGTTCAGGGTTGCTGATTGAATGCTCACACACGTGTGTGTGTGTGTGTACATATTTACGCTGTTCTTTTTTTTGGTAATTGTTTGAGTGGAGGCAGTATCTTCTGTGAAATTGATTTACTAAGTTCTCTTCGTTGATTGTTCCATGGTCACTGGTATATCCTACTGCAGAATGGTCTTTAATGGGTTCAGCTGCGGACATTACACACACACACAAATACGTATACATATTATTTGTCCAGGACTGGGGGTGGGGGAGTTTGACAGAGTTAGGCTTTATTACTTATTAGAAGTTTCCCACTCCTTTCTTTTTCCCCACTTCCCTATAATTTTCAGTTATTTCCTGACATTTCCCTTAATTTTTCTGTTTGCTTATTTAATCAAATGTATACCTCCTTTTGTTCAGGTCACACAGCTTTTGGGGCTCCATCACATGAAGCCGTCTCGTGGAATTACTTCCGCAATACAAAAGCAAGGGTTCTTAGTACCCTTGTCCGAATATGAGTTCAACATCGTCACAGCAATTGAAGATATTCATTCTTCACCTCTGATCAAGCCAGGACACCGGCCTCTACGGTGTACAGGGGTTGCAATATCAGTAGCTGTTGGGCTTCTAGAAGGATGCTCGATAAATACCGGTTCTCGTGTAATGGTCTTCACAACAGGGCCCGCAACTATTGGCCCAGGAAAGATTGTTACTCCAGATCTTGGTGACTCCATCAGAAATCACCGTGACCTCAACAATAACCGTGCTTCCTACTATAAAAAATCCAGTGATTACTATAAACAAATATCTCAAAGCTTATCCGATTCATCCATCATTCTTGATCTCTTTGCCTGTTCTCTGGACCAAGTTGGGGCAGCCGAGCTAAAAGACCCGGTCGAAGATTCCGGCGGTTTCATGATGCTTGGAGAGTCGTTTGAATCCGAGCAATTTAGAAAATGCTTAAGTCACATGTTTGACCACGATAACAATGGAAATCTAAAGATGGTCTTCGATGCAACCATAGAGATAGTCACGGCCAAAGACGTGAAAATCTCTGGAGCCCTTGGCCCGTGCATCTCTCTCAAGAAAAAGAACGATTCAGTGAGCGACAAAGCGATTGGCGAGGGGGGGACCTACGTCTGGAAACTTGGCACGATCACCGAGAAAACATGCATAGCATTCTTCTTCGAAGTTGGGAATGAGCAAAAAGCCCAACCGAACTCTGCATTCTTTATTCAGTTCATAACACATTACAGATACAGCAACATGGGATTTCGCAAAAGAGTAACCACAGCTGCAAGAAGATGGGAGGCAAAACACTCACCCAAGATCGCCTCAGGGTTCGATCAGGAAACAGCAGCTTCTGTTATGGCTAGACTCGCCATACACAAGACAGAAACTACTTTCGCACATGATGTCATCAGGTGGTTAGACAAGATGCTAATACGCTTTGCCTCCAAATTCGGGGACTATATTCAAGAAGACCCATCTAGTTTCCGCCTCTCCACAAACTTCTCCCTGTTCCCACAATTTATGTATTATTTAAGGCGATCACAGTTTATCGATGTCTTCAATAGCTCCCCAGATGAAACAGCATACTTCCATCTAATGCTAAACCGTGAAGGAGTTGTTAACTCTCTCATCATGGTCCAGCCGACGCTTTTCCAGTACTCATTCGACGGCCCACCATGTCCAGTTGTTCTGGACATACGCTCAGTCTCTTCAGACGTGATATTGCTTTTCGATTCATTCTTTTACGTAGTGATTCACTACGGTTCCAAGATTGCACAATGGAGAAAGCTTGGTTATGATCGAGACCCAAGTCACGAGAGTTTCCGGAAGCTTCTAGAAGCCCCAGAACTGGACGCTGAACAGCTGGTGGCTGAGAGGATTCCGGTGCCAAAGCTTGTTAAGTGTGATCAGCATAGTAGTCAGGCAAGGTTTCTTCTTGCTAAGCTGAATCCATCTGTTACTCATGAGAATTCGACTCATATCGAGGGTTCGGAGATTATATTCACCGACGACGTGAGCTTGCAAGTGTTTACAGAGAGCTTGCAGGCCTTGGCTGTGCAGGGTTGAGTAAACTTTTATGCAGAAGTTTGTTGGTAATATGTTTAAAGGGTATTGGTGTATAGTAAGGAAAGAGGGTTTTGGTTGTGTAATATCATATGCTAATTTTGTTTCATATTATACAGGGTGATGTCTGCTTGTTTTCATAATTCAGACTTTTTGTGTGTGTGCGCGTGAGTGTGTGCATTAGTTATAATCTGGTAAGTGTGTGTATGTTATTTTTTATTATTTCTTTTAATTTTAATGTTAAATTTTTAAATTAATTTAAGATACTTTTGTCAGCATTTATGATCAGGGGGTATTTAGTGATTCAAAATATTATTTTCTCTAAAAAGATCCCCTATTTTAAATTATCTTAATATTTAGTATTCAGAATAATCACTATATGTCGTGTTAGTTAATAATGTCACATGGTATGTTGTGGGATATATGATAGAACATATTTTGAAATATTAAATAAATATTTCTGGAATAAAGGACTCCATCTGATTTATTCCAAACCCCCAAATTTTCTAGACTCATACCAGTAATATTATACAAAGAAGACAACAATCACCTTCCATTATATGAAAAAGAATAAAGAGATGAAGCCAAAAATAAATTCCTTTCTAAATGTATATATAGCAAAACGATCTAACTCAACAAGCCTAAACCTTTTAACAATTCTTGCAATTAAAAGAAAACAAATTATGGGAAGATGAAGTCCAGTTGTTTCTCCCGATTGGAGGGAAAGTCAGATTCTCCGCGTACATTATTATTTGCTCAATTACACAATTCGTCAGAAGTCCACATTTAAATTCTCGCAAAATCCAATCATTAACACCTACAATCCCACGAGAGAGTATATCAATGTCGCACTTGAAAATTGTGGACTTAGTCCAAGGTTCCTTCACCCCATATTCTTTCATCATCCAAACTTCAAAAAATACATTCTTTACCTTGATGTATTGTACGAATCGCAGATAGGTATCCATTCTTCTCACCCGCTGTGACATACCAATCCATACCAAAGTCATTAATATCGTTCCGACGGTCATTTTGAATTTGCAACTAGAACAAAATATTTTGATATCGGAGCATTTTGACGTTCCATTTTGAACATATATATTTAAATATACTTTTAACATATATATTGCTAGAACTTAATATTTTGATAGATATTATATGATTTTTTCTATATCATATGTTAATTTGTAAGGTTTGTTCAATTAGCATTATGGTTTTGATTTCTAGATTTATGATTACACTAAATTTGAACGAAAGAAAATTAGATAACTTACCCGAGAGATCAGTTATGAATAATTTATATGAATAATTTATTATAATGTTTTCAACCTTAATTTAATTACACATACGTGTATGTGAGTGTGAAAAAAAAAAAAAAAAACGCAGTCATTTCGATTATCTCGGCCATCTCGCTGTCATTTTAGCCGTTTTCGAACCAAAGTGACCGAGAAGTTGGCCGAAATGAAATGAATTTCAAATCGTTCTGTTTTCATGACCGGAATAAAATATTTCGGTCATTCTGACCGAAGCAAAACGAAATCAATAACTATGGTTCATACCCTCATTTAACAATGGCACTTCTTCAAAAGTTTTGAGTCTCATATCATAGAGGACTTCTAGGGTGCACCTAACACACCTGTACCCCAATAAATTTCAATCATTAAATTAATACTCCTTCCGTCCTGGCTTAAATTTCCTATTTTGACCGGGCAAAGAGGTTAAGAAAAAACAGATTTTGTGGAATCTTTGACTTTTTTAAAGGTGGAGATTGAAAGTGGAGATTTTAAAGGTGAAGATTGTCATTTATGGGCTGGAAAGTTAAGTTTGGACAAACCAAAAAGAAAAGTAGGAAAGTTAGAGTGGGACGGAGGTAGTAACTTTAAGAAGAACCCTTAGATCTAACAACTTATTACCTGAACAATAAGTTCAATTAAATTATAAATAAGTATAATTGCCACACTCATCAACCCCCCCCCCCCCCCCCACCCCAATACACATCATATTTTTTTCTTTTTTCTTTTAATTGTGAGACCTTTTTTTTTATTTCTTTTGTTATATAGTTCAACTCATTAAATTATTCTTTTATTATTTTTATGTTTATCATATATACAATTATATATATATATATACATATTTATTTAATGAGTAAGAACGTGAGTTAATTTTTAAATAGTCAAATTATTTTTTTCTCTGAATTTCTAATTGTCCCAACATTATTTTCTTCAATATTTTAATTAGTTTTAATATCTCTATCTGTCACTGTTCTTCCTTTGCCATTTGATGTATCATTATTTTCCTTTTTTTTTTATATTTATTTTTTTTATTTAATTTTTTATTTTGTGAACTTGAAAAAAATACATCAGCTAAGAGGTAGGCAAAATATTTTTGTTGTTTCTTTATAATGTTGTTTTTTTTTTCTTGTGAAGTTGCAATTTGTTTTCGTTTTCAAATGCTATTTTGTTTTTTTTCTCATTTTTTTTTAAATTTTTATTAGATTAAAATGACATTTTAACTATAAAATTAGATAAACAGTGAAACTTTTTTGCCTTGGCATTTGCTTGTTTGTATTTAAGTTAGTTATAAATCATCATGATATGCACAAAGATGTTATAAAATTAATAGTTTGAAAATGGGACCACTTAATTTGAATTTTTATTATTAATATTGATATTGATATATTATTTAATACATAAAATGTGTTATTACATAGACTAATTTTTTTTTTTTTTTTTTGATATTTTGAATTATCAATTTTTATTTATTTTAGTCACTACCACTAGATCATTTACTTTCAATTCTATCTTTTAGATCAAGTCACTTGTTACCTTTTAAACTAATTAGCAAATTTAAATAACTCAATTTATAACTTGTAAAATCGCTTGACGATTTAAAAATTCAAGCAAGATTATGTAAATTTTCCATGCAACTTGTTTTAATACACTTTTCAATTTTCAATCAATTTCCCTTTCAAAAAATAGGAATAGGTAACTAATGTTTTACAATTGTCATTGATAATAAATTACTTTATATTTAATCCATTAAATCATTGCATTCACCAAACTAGTTTATTATTATAAATAAAAAAAACTAATTAGTGAAGAATTTTAAAATAGTAATATATGAATATTTATTAAAAATATGGAAATATATAATATATTTAAATATGTCCTATACATATTATTTGTATATCTTGTGAATATATTCATATATCTATATATAACATAAAAGAAGTTTTCTACATACTACATACAATTATTGTTAATAATAATAATAACAACAACAAAACAATGATAATGATAATAATAGTAAATAAAAATATCCTTAAATATATATATATATATGTAGATATATATATATATATATATATATATATATATATATATATGTATATGTATATATATGTATATACACACACATAAGCGAACAAAATTTCTTGAAATAATTCTTCCCATTGAACTATAATGAATAAATTAATTAATTATTGACAGAAAATAGACATGAAACACACCATTGAAGACTTATTTGAGCTCAACATTTTGTTCACTGTTTCATTGATGTATTGGAATTGCACACAGGTCAAAACACTGTTGTGTTACATTTATAGTAGTCTAGTTCTGCCCTAGCTATGATAAGAAGACAAACTACTCGAACAAACTCTGCTAATGCTAATACAAGAAGACACCACATGTACCATACTTCAATTAATACAACATTTAATGTTTGTACTTTCTTATTCAGGAAGTTTTGTCTTGTTTTCTCTTCTCATAGTAGAGACATTGACTGTCCTTGATCCCCTTCATTAATGCTGCTGCATATGTGGCCTTGCCAACTCTATTTTCACCCATATGATCCATGTCAGCTTCTCCTTCCAGATTATCACTTCCATGCATAACTTCAACACCCCCTCTCAATTCGAATGTAGATTGTGGAACAAGATTTAATTTGTTCCTCAGTCTCATGAAGAATTGTAAGTTAAGAGGTTTCGTCATCAGATCAGCCACTTGCTCTGTGGAAGGAATATGAAACACCTTAATCAATCCTTTGCTCACCAAATCTCTTACAAAGTGTATATCTAATTCTACATGCTTGGTCCTATCATGTAAAACTGGATTAGTTGCTAGGGCAATGGTACTAGTGTTGTCTACCCAAACCACTGGAATCTTCTCACATTTACTCTTTAACTCCTGTAATAGAGAGCTCAACCAAGCAATTTCTGTTGTAACATGTGCTAAGCTTCTATACTCAGCTTCTGTACTCGATCTCGACACACTGGATTGCTTCTTTGACTTCCAACTCACAAGGTTTCCTCCCATGTAGACACAAAATCCTGTTATGGATTTTCTATCATCCATATCCGTGGCCCAATCAGAGTCACAAAACCCTGTTAAATTCACATTTCCTGACTTCTTAAAATGCAAACCAACAGATGCACTTCCGGCTAAATACCTTAAGATTCTCTTTACAACCTTCAGATGAGTGTCCAATGGAGAAGCCATGTATTGGCTAACTTTGTTAACAGAATATGCTATCTCAGGCCTAGTGATGGTAGCATACTGAAGCCCTCCCACCAAGCTCCTATAGTATGTAGGATTCATCAGTGGGCTCCCATTATCCTTTGATAGATGATGAGAGGTAATCATTGGTGTGGGAGTGGCTTTAGCATCTGTCATGCTAGCTCTGTCAAGCAAGTCCTTGATGTACTTCTCTTGACACAAATGTATTCCATCCACTGTCTTGGTGATTTGGATACCAAGAAAGTAATGTGCATCACCAAGGTCTTTCAAGCTGAAGTAAGTTGAAAGAGACTTGATTGTTGCATCAATCTGCTGAGGATTATTTCCTGTCACTAAAATATCATCAACATATATCAGCAAATAAATAGAATACCCATCTTTGATCTTGTAGAATAGTGAGTTATCTGCTCTGGAGTGTTGAAAACCCAATTTCATCAGAACTTCTTTAACTTTCAAATACCAGGCCCTTGATGCCTGCTTCAGTCCGTAGAGCGCCTTGTTCAACTTACACACCAGTGGATCACCATCCTTTGACACATTTTCAAACCCTGGGGGCTGTCTCATGAAGATCTCTTCCACCAATTCTCTATGAAGAAAAGCATTATTGACATCTAAATGCTTCACTCTCCAGTTCCTTTCTACATCAAGACTTAGCATCACTCTTATTGTACATGGCTTCACCACTGGACTGAAGGTCTCAGAATAATCAAGACCTTCAGTTTGAGAATATCCTTGTGCCACAAGTCTGGCCTTGTACCTATATACACTTCCATCTGCATTTTTCTTTACCTTGAACACCCACTTGCACCCCACAATTTTTCTTCCTTCTGGTACTTGAACAAGTTTCCAAGTGTTGTTTCTTAGTGCAACAAGTTCAGTTTCCATTGCACCTTTCCAGTGCTTACATCTCAATGCCTCAACATGAGATGGTGGTTCATCCTCCAAGTATGTTGTTAGGTAAACCTTGGGCTTATGGATGCCAGCTTTTGTTCTTGTGACCATATGATGACCTGTCTCTGCAACAATTGGTAAATTCTCAACAGAAACATAAGCAGCAAGTGAGTTAGAAGACACACTTGGAGTATGCATATCTTGAGGGTCAAGGGAATGGTGTGGTGAGTGATCAGATTGTGAGGGGATGGTGTTTGAAGTAGAGCTGTCATTAGGAGTGTGATTGGAAGGGTTTGGTAACACAACAATGGGAGGTGGCATATGAAAGAATTGTTGTGCAATGGGATGAGATGAGTCTAAGGGCTGAGATTCTTTTGATTGAGATTCTTTGAAAGGAAAGTGTGTTCATCGAATACAACATCTCTAGAAAAGATAATCTTCCCATTTGGCAATAACACTTTGTAACCTTTGTATTGATTACTGTATCCCAAGAACACTCCCTGTTGTGACCTAAACTCAAGCTTGTGGGTGTTAAAAGGCCTTGTGTGAGGAAAACATAAACACCCAAACACTCTTAAGACATTATAATCAGGTTTCTGTTTGAACAAGACTTCAAATGGAGATTTATAACTTAGACTCTTGACAGGGATTTGGTTCATGATGTGAACAGATGTGACAAAGGCATCATCCCAAAATTTTAGAGGAACACTGGACTGAGCAAGGAGTGAGAGACTAGTTTCAACTATGTGTCTGTGTCTCCTCTCAGCAACACCATTTTGCTGAGGAGTATATGGACAAGAGATTCTATGGCTAATGCCACTGGAAACAAAAACTTCACTTAGAGATTTATATTCAGTCCCTCCATCAGTTTGAACAGCTTTAATTTTCAAACTGAATTGGTTCTCAACAAGACTCTTAAAGTGTGTAAAAGCTGTGGCAACATCAGATTTCTGCTTAAGGAGATATATCCAAGTGTATTTGAAAATTGATCCACAAAATTTACATAATATTTGTGACCATTTCTTGAAAGTATGGGAGATGGGCCCCATAGGTCAGAATGAATGAGTTCAAGAGGAGCATTATATATGGTAGTTGAGTCAATGTAAGGCAATCTGTGACTTTTAGCTAAACAACAAGGAACACAAGTATTGGAGTCAATAGCATTCATTTCAAAAGGAACATTACAATCCTTAAGGGCTAGCTTTACAATATCATTGTTATTGTGACCAAACCTTTGATGCCATAAAGCTAAACTACTGCCCTTTCTTAAATTGACATTACAGACTTTTGGTTGAGAAACAAAAAAGCTGGAAAGATTTCCTTGATTGAAAGAAGCTGGACTGGAGAGATCTCCTTGATTGGCACTGGAGGGAGGATTTCCTAGAGGATCTGGTTGTAAACTGAACTTGTACAGACCATCTTCAAGAATCCCCTTAAGTAAAATAGCCTGAGTTGCTTGGTCCTTAACAAAACAGATGGTTGGGTGAAATTCAAAAAACACACCATTATCAAGAGCAAATTTAGACACACTTAAAAGATTCTTAGTTATGTTTGGGACATGCAACAAATTTTTGAGGATGAAAGATTTAGAATGTAAAGGAGATTTAAGATATGAATCACCAAAATGTGTTATGAGCTCACCTGCACCATTCCCCATTTGAACTTTTTTGGATCCCTGGTAATCATTTGCAATGCTAAGATTACTCATGTCATTAGAAACATGATTAGAAGCCCCTGTATCAGGGTACCAGCTGTGCTCACTTCCTCCATCTTGATTAAAATTGTTGGGTGAAAACTGGGCCATGTTTAGAGAAGGATTTCTGTTTCCAAAGCTTGGTTGCTATTGTTGCATACCCTGCTGTGGAATGGTGAAATTGTTCTCTGGATTGTACCAGCACTTATTGGTTGCATGACCATAATAACCACAGTAAGTGCAGGTTGGTTTTCCTCCATTTGATCTTCCTGATCTTCCACCTCTAAAACCCCCTCTGGGTGCTCTTCCTCCTCTAGCTTGGAACTGTTGTCCTCTCCCTCCTCTGAATCCTTCAACGTTGAACTTTCTTGTGAAGTTCTGAGACTGGTTTCCTTTGGTAACACTGTTCACACTAGGCTGTGAACCTTCTGTGTTTACTCCTGGAACTTGAGACTGGTTCACCTCCAATCTTGACTCATAAGAGAGAAGTAAGAATTGAACTTCTGTGACAGAGATAGTACCAGCTCTAGATGTAACATTCACCATTACAGAATCATAACTCGATCCCAAGCCTGAAAGGATATGCATGACCTTATCATCTTCACTGATTCTATGACCTGCAGAGGAGAGGAGATCAAAACAGCTCTTCATCTTTCCTAAGTATTCTCTCATGGTGCCTCCTTCTTTCTTGGTGTTCTACAGTTGAATCTTATACTGCATTAATTTTGCCTTGGTCTGACTTGCAAAGGTTTGCTCCAAGGTACTCCATATCTCGTAGGAAGAATCCAATCCTACCATGAGGGAGAGCACACTTTCAGTGAGAGATGACAGGATCCATGAAGCTAAGAGTTGGTCCTGTCTCTCCCACGCAAGATATTCAGGATTCATTTGTTCCTGAGTTTCTCCATCTCTGGTTATCATTTTTGGTGGAGAGCTATCTTTCGTTTGGACAAAAGATCCGAGGCCATAGCCCTTGATGGCAGTATATATCTGCTGCTTCCATAAGAGAAAGTTGGAATCATCCAACTTTACTGAAACTAACTGGTTTTGTGGCTGTATTATTTGTGTTAGAGGGTTGTTTGTGATTATGACTCTTTCTTCTGCCATTAAAAAGATGTGATGGGGATTTTACAAGATGGAAAGGAAATATCAGAGCCAGGATATACCTGCTCTGATACCATGACAGAAAATAGACATGAAACACACCATTGAAGACATATTTGAGCTCAACATTTTGTTCACTGTTTCATTTATGTATTGGAATTGCACACAAGTCAAAACACTGTTGTGTTACATTTTGTAGTCTAGTTCTGCCCTAGCTATGATAAGAAGACAAACTACTCTAACAAACTCTGCTAATGCTAATACAAGAAGACACCACATGTACCATACTTCAATTAATACAACATTTAATGTTTGTACTTTCTTATTCAGGAAGCTTTGTCTTGTTTCCTCTTCTCATAGCAGAGACATTGACTGTCCTTGATCCCCTTCATTAATGTTGCTGCATATGTGGTCTTGCCAACTCTATTTTCACCCATATGATCCATGTCAGCTTCTCCTTCCAGATTATCACTCCCATGCATAACTTCAACAATTATCCATTTAATTTACCATATTTATTTTTGAAAATTTTGGGAAAATGAAATAGGTTGGGGTATACAATGAAGAAAAAATGAGGGCTCACAAGCTAGCACACAACAATAATGTGTATATGAGTTTTAAGGGCCTTTGCTCAGGCGTTGGTGCCTACCTAGTGGCATCGCCTCACTAGTTTATGGTAAAGATCATAGGTTCGAACCAGTTCCCCCTCCCTTTACAAAAGAAAATAGATTTTTGGACCTTTGAGGGGGGTCTTGACTCTTGGCATAAATGGATTTTCCAAGAAAATAAAATCTTAAGCCCTTAAAAAAAAATTATGTGTCAGAAAAATAAAATGCAAAATGATATTTTTATTATAAAGATGGTAAAAAAATAAACGCAGAATAAAAGAAAAGAAGACAAAATTAATTTTGACTCACTTTCAAAATATATACGAGGAATGAAAAAAAAAAAAGATAAAAAAACCTGGCTAGCAGGGAGCGGGGTTCAGGGTGGCTCGGGGGAGATTTAATTTTTATTTTTGTTTTCATTATTAAACTAATAAAAAAATTCAACTATTTAAAAAAATAATAATAAATGAATCAAAATAATATGTCAATTTAAACTCAAAATATTAAAGTTCATAACTTAAAATAATAAAGACCCACATAACTAGTATATGTTATTAACCTGCTATAGTAGGTAACTTTTATAGGTGCACCGATACTCCGATGCACCCTTGAATTACTCTATATCATAAGAAAAAATTATGGGAACAAACCGAATTATATCACCTGGGATATACTTACATGCAAACCATTGAACTTTTCTATTGCAAAGTGTGCCCTCCGTGTCTGAAGAAAACCAAAAGTAATTGGGATTCATTAATTGAGTTGAATCACAATTTAAAAGTGTTTGGGCAACAACGAAAAATGAACTCCTTAATAAAAAAAATAATGAGTACAAGTAATACAAGCGTAGACGTAATGATTAATACATTATCACTTAAATTTACACAACATTACAAAAATAAAATATATGCAGGAGAAAGATACAAATATTCATTTCTCATTCTTGATAATTAAGGGCTTGCAGTTAATACGAAATCTATACTAATTATTATTGTTAACTTGTTCCTTGAAAACATGCAGTCTCGATAAAAAAATAAAAAATATATACTGCATACCTAAAATTTTTGTGCCCCAAGAATTTTGGGCCCTAGACCTTTCTCCTTTCGACACGGGCTCAGGGCCACCCCTGATCATCAGTAGACTCATGACCCAACGAATGGAACAGAACACAACGGAGTTGTTCTATTTAAACTTTTTGTTGCCCCCGTGGTTGGATTCCACACGCATATGCTACTACTCATGTAATTGACAAAACTCATCAAGCCATCACAGCTGCTCAAAAAAGTTGCGTCAAATTTGCAAGGTAGTGGTGGATCCCTCATTATAATTAGGGCTGCAAACGAGTCGAATCAATTCGAGCTTGTTGTGTTCATGTATTGTTCATTTATTTTTTATTGAGCTCGAGCTTAGCCGAGTTATATTTAAAAGTGTTCAATTATGTTCATGAACGTGTTCGTGAACGTGTTTGATCATGTTCTTGAATATTTGTGATCGTAACTACTAATTATATGTTATTCACGAACAACAAATAAACACTTCTAAATCTCTATATAAAAAAAAGAAGTTAACAAAATGTTATTATGACAAGAGGTAATGTAAGAAAATTTAATTATGTGTAGTATAACACACTACTTTTTTGTTGTTATTTTTCTTATTATTAGTGTTAAAAGTAATTGAATTTCAAAAAAGTTTGTTCGCGAGCTTTTAATGAACAAGTCATTCATTTTCAAACTCTATCGTTTATAAAATGAACTAAAAAAGTTGTTCGTTTTGTTCAAATAAACGAACTCATTAAGAGTTGTTCAACAAAAACTCTGTTGATTTGCAGCGCTAATTATAACTTGATCTCGAGATACGTCTTTATAATTGATGGATGTATACTTATGGTTACAAGACCATATGAGAATCCGATGGTGAAGGACAAGAAATAGCTTTCTTGAAATGCAACTGAATGAAATATTGAAATGGGAGTTGTTGTATGTTGCTCATAATCAGAGATGGAGTCATGATTTTATAATGAGGAATTTTTCAGAATTTTAGAAGGGTAAAATCAATTATTTAACTATAATTATATTGTATACTAGCGTAGTATCCGTGAGATGCATGATTTGAAAAATATTTTTAATTTTAAATAAATTTTTGTTATTAACATTGCAAGTAGTAATACAATGACAGTTAATAGGTAATAAACATAAATGGTAATTTTTTTACCCACTGAAATAATCAATATAAAAGTAATTTATAAATTATTTAGAATACAGAAAAAAGGACAAAGAACACAATGTAAAAATTATCCTTAATGTATTGCACATCAAATAATATTAGAAAACATAAAAATTAGAAAGAATTTGAATTGGACTTTTTTACCTTGCTAATCTTTTGAACCACATATTTTTCCTTCATTTTCTTACACTTTCTCTCCGACTAATGTGACATCATCCTTTTCATTTTATTACCTATTTTTATATTGAAAAATGTTTGAATAAATGTATAAATAAATTAAAAATGAAATCATATATAATATTTAAAAAATTAATATTGTTCCAAAATTATAAGTAACTTTTAAATGTTTTACTTTGAAAAATTACATAAAATCGTATATTTTGTTATAAAAATTATCTATATAGATATATGTTTTTTCTTAAAAAAAAGAAATTAATTATTACGAAAATAGGTTTAAAAATATTACAAATATATTTCAATATATATTTTAGATTGAACTATTTTAATATTTTAACTGTAATTATAAGCTAATAAAAACTATCTTAATTACTAATTATAAGAAAAAAAATAATATTTTAATTTCTATTTTAATTAACACAAATAAATTAAAAATATATAATTTACTGAATATATCCAAATTTTAAAAAAACAATTATGAAAAAATTCAAATAATTCAAATATATAAATTACTGAAATAATTTAACCTAATTTCAATTTATTAATATTTAATGTGAAAGTTATCATAAATAATATAGATAGACGCAAACACAAATCATCAATCAATCAATCAATAACAATTTCAAACAACTAATTAAATCATTAATCAATCACCCAATAGTTACCTATATCACATTTTCATAACTTTTTAGGATAACATAATTTAAATCAACCCAAACTTACACAATCATAATACAAAATACAAATCAATTTTTATCACACTGAAGCTTATCGCAGGCTCACAACCAAGTTGTCACACAACCTCTTCCAGTTCTATTCAAACATATTATTCTAGGTACATATAATTTATTTCAAGTTCCAATTCACTCAACATTCACTTCCCTCAATCTCAAATGTGTATTTGGATTTGAATAATTCTACACTCAACTTAGATCTGCAGCTTCAATACATCATATCAAAACTCATATTACTGTGAAATATATATGGATCATTTATTTCTTCATGTCCCGCGGGTCCCGTAAGAAACTCCTTTAATCTATACAAAATATTCATACAATAAATCATTAACACTCTTTTCTTAGTATTTAATTTGATATTTATATTGAACGTTTGATTCTTGGATTTATTCATTATGGTTGAACTATTTTCATTTGATCATTTGGAATTCTTTAATTAAAAAGTTAAAATATTTAATTGTTTTATTTCATTTAATTTTAGTTGTCCTTATAAATAAATATATATATAAAATCTTTCATTGCACCATAAAGAAACTCTAATTCTGATTATTATACCATCTGAGACAAAGTCATAGATACATGTGGAAATAATACTCCCTCCGTCCCAGCTAATTTTGCACGGTTGACCGGACACGGATGCTAAGAAAAAATAGATTTTGGGGAATCTTTGATTTTTTCAAAGGTGGAGATTGCGAGTGGAGATTGTGAGAGAAATTTCATTTTTTAGGGTTGTGCAAAGTTAAGTGGGACGAACCGAAAAAGAAAATATGAAAATTTAAGTGGGACGGAGGGAATACTGTATATACTAAAAAAAAAAAAATACAATCTATAAATGAATTGGCATCTTTTAAGATTATGTTCCTAAAAATAAAAATAATTGATGTTTTCGTTTTTAATATCTTGTCTTTTTTATAAACCGTTGTTAAGATGATATTTCCTTAGGTATTAAAACATATTTAATGTATTGTAATGTACTGTATTTCATTGATATTGAGAAGAAGATACAAGCAACTATAAATAGATATCCAACATCACCTCTAGCCTATCTCTAGTTGACAAGTGTAATTTCTGCATCATAAATCAATAACAGAAAAGGAATAAAATGAGCTGGAATAAATGAGTTAGCATATCCATAACTAACTTTGCACATGCACACTATCTGCAACAGTCTCACGTAATATGCATGTTGCCATTCCGTAACAATTTGTATAGGCTCTAATGTAGAGAATCAAATTGCATATCCTCATAACAATTATATGCTCAACACTCCCCTCCCCCCCCCTAAAGTCGGAATGGCTGAGCTCGTACACATTTCGAACTTGAGCAAGAAAAACTGAAGAGCTACACCACCAAGAGCTTTGGTTAAAATATCCGCAAGCTAATACAAAGTGGAGAGATAACGAGACAAGACAAACCCAGCCTTATATTGATTTCGAACGAGGTGAAAATCAATGTCCAAGTGCTTCGTACGCTCATGTAAGATAGGATTTTCAGTGATGTGAATAGCAGAGCGATTATCACAATGCAGAGGAATTGGGCAGAGGAATCTCGAGATGAAGATCAACAGCAATGTAAGAAAGCCATCGTAGTTCGCAAACTATAGAACTGAGAGACGATATTCGGCCTCAGTGGATGATTTTGAAACTGTATGTTGTTTCTTGGTCTTCCAAGATATCAAAGAAGAGCCAAAGAAAATCACATATCCAGTCAAAGATAAACGAGTGTCACAACAAGTTGCCCAATTGGCATCGCCATAGGCATGGAAACGAGCATCAAAACCAGTGGGGTATAATAAACCAAAAGATAAAGTGCCTTTGAGGTAACGAACCACATGTAGACCAACTTCCTAATGGACAGATGTAGGAGTATGCATATGCTGACTTAGTTGCTGCAGAGAAAAACAAAGATCAGGACAGGCAAGATTCAAATATAATAGCTTACCAACCAGTCGTCGATATTATTTTGAGTCTGGAAGAGGATCCTCCGTGTGAGCTGAAATGTTAAAGCCAGGAGGAAAAGGTGAGGCAACTGGCTTACAACTAGAAAGCCCCGTGGCAGTAAGCAAATCAATGATGTATTTTCGTTGGCACATGTGAATGCCCTTAGAGTTGCATAAGATCACAGCACCAAGGAAAAACTTAGCTTGGCCAAGGTCTTTCATAGTGAACAACCGATCCAAATAGTGCTTGAGAGCAATGATATCATCTTAATTATCCCCAATAATAAGCAAGTGATCAACATAGGCGAGCAAAAACAAAGAAGAAACAATAGGACATTTCACAAACAAAACAAGTATCCCTTACTGATTGTGTCATACCATATTCAATAAGCTTGGCAGTAAAATCAAGATTCCACTCCCTACTGGCTTGCTTCAGGCCATATAAACTTTTCTTGAGAAGACAAACATGGCCTAAGGAGGCTTTAGTATAACCCTCTGGTTGTCTCATATAAACCTCTTGATGAAGAAAGCCAAACAAAAATGTATTATTGACATCAATATGATGCAAAGACCAAGTCTTTTGTGCTGCTAAAGCAATGACAAATCGTACTGTGACAACTTTAGCCACTGGAGAGAAGCTGTCAAAATAATCAACTCCATAGATCTGATTAAACCCTTTAGCAACCAACCATGCTTTATATCGTTCAACACTATCATCAACCTTTCTTTTGATCTTTTATACCCACTTAGAGCCTATAGCTTTCTTCCCTTGTGGTAAGGGAACAATATCCCAAGTATGATTATCTTCTAAAGTGAATAATTCTGCATTCATAGATTCTTAGCATTCAATATACCGAGCATTCAATTTGAACATCAAGTCCAATTTCAATCAACAACAATATGGTCAGAAGCCACAAAATTACAATCAAACTGTGGTGGGCGTGGCAATACCAATTATAACAACTTCAATAACACTAAAGCATACAACAACAATAATGGCAAGAAAGGTGGCAATGGGCGTGGTGGTTGGAAGTTTAGAAATGTCAAAGCATGGTGCCAATACTGTGGTAAACCAAACCATACTGCCCCATTTTGTTTCTATAAAGATCATCCAGATTATAACCCTCCCAAGATTCCTGGCACATACCCTCCACAAGGACATATGGCTTATATAGCCTCTCCTCAACCATTTCAAGCTTATATGAATAGCTACAATCAATACCATCCTCTTCCCATTTTGGTCATCTATGCATCCCTGAATCACTTCTCAACTCAGCATGGTCCCCTGATTCAGGTGCCACACATCACCTTACAACATATGCTAGTTCAATGTCTCAGAAATCCCCATTTCAAGGAACTGATCAGGTTCAGATTGGTGATGGTAAGGGTCTCTCAATTTCTCATATTGGTCATTCATCTTTTCCCTCTCCTTACACTCCATCTAGAACTCTTTCTCTTTGGCACATTCTCCATGTCCCTAAAATAACTAAAAATCTTCTTAGTGTTTCAAAGTTTTCTCATGATAATCATGTCCTATTTGAATTCTATCCTAACAATGGTTTTGTGAAGGACATTACAACACGGGCCATTCTTCTCCAAGGGCATCTTGAAAATGGTCTATATGTGTTTTACCCAGCTGCTCCTACAACCACTTCCAAAAATTCATCAAATCCTGTTTCTACATGTAATTATGCTGCTTGAAATGTAGTTTCTACTCCAGCCTCTTATGATGTATGGCATAACAAATTATGCCACCCCAATGATTCTATATTGCACTGTGTACTCAAACAATGTAATACCACATTAATTAATAAGAAATCTGTCTCTGTTTCCTAGCCATGTTGTCTTGGAAAATTACATCAAACGCCTTTCCCTTCTTCCTTATCTAGCTATACCTCACCTTTACAGCTTGTCCATTCAGACTTATGGGTCCCTGCTCCTATGCTCTCCTCAGGTGGTTACATATACTATATAAGCTTCATCGGTTCCTACTCAAGATTCACATGGCTTTCTATTAAAACAAAAATCTGATTCTTTTCAAGCTTTCTCTGTGTTCAAGTCACAAGCTGAAAAACAACTTGGGGTTTCTCTTAAAGCTTTACAATCTGATTGGGGTGGGGAGCTTAGAGCATTCTCCAATATGCTTGCTCAAGAGGGCATTCTACATAAAGTGTCATGCCCACATATTCACCAACAAAACGGCTTGGCCGAAAGAAAACACAGACATATTGTGGACACTGGTCTGACCTTATTGGTTCGGGCTTCTCTTCCTCTCAAGTTTGGGATGAAGCTTTTAGGACATCTATTTATTGATAAATAGACTACCCACTCCTACTACTTCTCTGAAATCCCCTTTAGAACTCCTATTCAAAACACAACGTCAGTATACCTAACTCAAAACCTTTGGTTGTCTGTGTTTTCCCCTACTCAAACCATACAATAATTACAAGTTTGATTTTAGATCTAAGCCCTGTACATTCCTCAGTTACAGCCTTAATCACAAAGAGTAAAAGTTCCTTGATAAGAAGACTTTTCATTTATAGGGATGTGGTTTTTTATGAAAATGTAATTCCATTTGCTACTCATTCCACTGACACTGATTCTGTGTCTCCTACTGCCTCACATTCTGCCCCACATCCTCTTCCAATTCCCATACCTATACATCCTACTTCAACCCCAGTCCCTCAACAGGATATCTCTCACTCCACTCACAGCAGTTCCTCCAATCCCTCTCACTCCTATGCTCCTGTCCATGAACCAAATCCTATTCCTCATCCCTCCTCTAGTTCTACTCATGAGACTGAATCTGATCCAAAGAAACTTAGCAGTAAATCAAGAATGCACACTTCAAAAGAGTAGGTGAGGATATTCAAATCAACAGACATCCAATGAATACAAGAAACAAATTGGGTATTTTCAAACCTAAGGTATTTTCTGCTACATGTGAACCTACTAACCCATCTGTAGCTTTGCTTGATCCCAACTGGAAGAGGGCTATGACAGACGCATATCTTACTTTGATCAGAAATAAAACATGGAAGCTTACGCCTTTACCAGCTGGGAAACAACCAATCGGTTGTAAGTGGGTGTTCAAAGTTAAGAAGAATCCTGATGGCAGTGTGAACAAGTATAAGGCTCGACTTGTGGCTAAAGGTTTCCATCAAAGACCTGGTTTTGATTTCACAGAAACCTTTAGTCCGGTTGTTAAACTCACTACCATCAAAATTATCCTTACTATTGCAATAAAAAAAAATTGGAAAATAAGACAAATAGATATCAGTAATGCATTTTTAAATGGAGTTTTGGTAGAAGAAGTTTATATGCAACAGCCCTATGGATTCGGAGATCCTACTCATGTTTGTAAGTTGGAGAGATCTCTATATGGCCTCAAACAAGCCTCTCGGGCTTGGTTTATGAAGCTTAAATCCACACTGATTTCATTAGGATTCAGGTCCACAAAGTCTGAAAACTCTTTGTTCACTAAAGTGACTCTTAGCAATTCTCTTTTCATTCTTGTGTACGTGGATGCTATACTAGTCACACGAAGTTGCGAGGCTGCAATTCACCAACTAAACCACCATTTTGCCTTAAAAGATATGGGAGACCTCGATTATTTTCTAGGAATCCAAGTCAGAAAAACAGCTGATGGGCTGCACTTATCACAAGGAAAGTATATTAAAGATCTTTTGTGTAAAACAAAGATGCAGGGGGCAAAGCCCGTTTCTGCTCCTATGACAATAGGGACAAGACTAACATCATTTGGCAGTGACCCAGTTGCTGATGTGCACCTGTACAGAAGCATTGCTAGCGCACTGCAGTACATCACAATAACTAGACCTGAACTTTCTTTTTCAGTCAATAAAGTGTGTCAATACATGCAGTCACCTCAGGAATCTCATTGGAAAGCCATGAAATGGATTTTAAGGTACCTGAGTGGGATAATATACCATGAGTTACATCTGACTAAATTAAAACATTTGCACTTAGAAGGATTTTATGATGCGGATTGGGCATCCGATTCAGAGGATAGAAGGTCTACTACGGGATATTGCTTGTTTCTGGGTAACAATTTGATCTCTTGGCAATCCAAGAAGCAGCACACCGTTTCTAGATTGTCAGAGGCTGAGTACAGGAGTTTGGCAGGTCTGGTGGTAGAAGGCACATGGGTTCAAGGACTACTTCAAGAGATTCAAATGTGGCAACCTCACAAACCTGTCCTATGGTGTGATAATCTCAGCATTATACATCTAGCAGCTAATCCGGTCCTACATGCTAGGACGAAAACACATTGAACTTGACCTATACTTCGTTCACGAAAGAGTCCAACAGCACCTCATCGAATTCATACATGTTCCCTCGCAAGACCAATTAACAGATGTTCTCAACTAAGCAAATTCAAGTTCATCATTCATTCTATCATGCAACAAACTTAAAGTTTTCGACTCAAGAACGTTCGAGAACTTTAATTTTGAGGGGGGCTGTTAGATAAAAGAGAAGAAAACCATGCATGCGAACAAATAGAAGCTTCCATAAGTTTCCATAAGCTGATGTAACAGAAGTGTAACAAGTTAGCAGTTAGAATGTTAGTTCCTATAGCTACAAGTTGATATAGTTAGTTAGGCTTTGTTAGGCATTTTGTCAAGCAGCTGAGCTGCAACTTATTGTATTTAAAGAGCACGAACCTCTTTGTAAACATTTTACCCAAGAATCAATGGACAAATATCTTACTTTGAGTTCTATTTTTCCTAGCTATCTTTGAATTCTAATAATTACTACTTCTCAAAATATAAAAAACCACCACACATCAATTCATCCATTTAGTTTTTCCCCTTTTCTTAGCTATACTTATCAAAATACTAAATTAGTCATTCTCTGAATATAATAAAGGCTTAGTAACATAAAAATAAATGACATTTTGGTCAATTAACATATGTTGCACGACCTTTTAATTTTAACATATAAATACACCACCTTTTAATTTTTTTATAATTATATGCACGTGGGCTAATTTCGAGCTTCAATTGTTGATATGAAGCCCGAAATTGAAATTTTGGGCCATATTTCCTGACGTGAAATTATAAATATTTTTCTTTTATTTAAGCCCATATTTTCCCGAAGGACGTGACAAACAAATTAATAACGGAGATTGGGTGTGAATCCTTGTCCTCACCGGCGAACGAATTTTCTCCCCTAATGAATTTTATTCTATGGCGGATCTCTCTTATTATCTGTTCTAATAGCCATAACCTAATTGTACTGATGGTGTTCCGGATGAAATGCATCCACAAGTAACAACTTAATTAGGAAACAGAGTCCAACAATCGACCTCTTATGCAATGTCATAGTGCTCAATCAGATCAGACATATAATGGTTAAATCTGAAATTGGTTTCCACTTATTTATAGGATTCAACAAAAAATGAAGAAAAGTTGAATAACGGTAAAAGCCCCACCTTTTGTAACATATCGCAACTAAAAAAAGAAAAGAAAGGAAAAAATAAGAAAAATTCACGTATTTATCCTCCATTAAAAAAGAGTCTAGGAAATAAATGACGAAAACCTTTATGAGGTTCTTATTCTATTGCACGTTTAAAAGGGTTATAGAAAATCTTCATCAGATTGATTAGGATTATTGTAAAACAAAAAGTCACAATCCACGTAAAAAAATATGGAACAAAATTTAAGCTTTGGGCTCCACTTCAGTAATTGGAGCCCGAAATTCGTGTGTACTAAATTGTTAAAAATTGAAAGGTGGTGTATTTATACGTTAAAATTAAAAGGTTGTGTTGTATCTGTTCGTGTGTACTAAATTGTTAAAAATTAAAAGGTGGTGTATTTATACGTTAAAATTTAAAAGGTCATGTTGTATTTGTTAGTTGACTAAAAGGTCGTGTATTTTTACGTTATTAAGCCTATAATAAAACCGCTACATATAAATTCATCCATTTAGTTTTTCATAACTAGCGACAACTAGAAAAACATTAAAAAAGAAATGCATTCTCTCATTTCAAGTAGACAACCAGTAGCAGGGAAATAGAAAAAAAATCTAGTTCGAACTAGTTTTTTTGATGTTTTATTTAATTATTTGACAGATTTGGAAACGTTGATATTAAAACACGATATTTTATATTATTTTATTTCTATATAACATGTCCAGTTAATAAAATTGTTTATATAAATTGATTTAAAAATTCGTTAGAAATAAGGGCTCAATTTTACTTTTGCACAAAGCCTCTCGAAGTATTGGACCAGCCTTGACAGTAGGACCAAGCAAATTGCAACTAAATATCGTGCAATTAGAAAAGTTGTTACAAATAAAAATTATGATTAATTCTGATAGGGGTGTGTGAAGTTTGTGGATGTGTCTTCAACAATCATAAAGATAACCTGGAAGGAGTTTAGAAGCTAATCAAGATCAGAAACACAAGGAATTCAGCTCAAGAATCTGGAAAATCTGTTTTCATCAATAAGACAACGGTTTTAACTAACTTAACTGTCAATACCGTTGTCTATGAGGAAGATAACCGTTCTCTATCCTGTGTTGTCGTTTAGCTTTAATAGAAAGGTGGTTTATTTGTGATTTTGTGGAGATTACGGTTGTAACTTCTATTTTCTGGTCCAGCAAGTGGGAAAGTTTGTTATAACTAATAGTTTAGCACATGGCTTGAATAAGCTCTCTCTCTAGAAGGTAGTTACAATAGATTAGAACTTATTAAGTTGGTTCAAGTTCTTGGAATTCATTGTAACTTGTAAACTCTTTGATCTCTCTAGTGAAATCTCTCTCTCCTTGATCCGTGGATGTAGGCATTTGCCGAACCACGTAATTCCTGTGTGTTCACGTTTAATTTCTTGTGTTGTGAGTGATAAATTCATCTTGTATTCAAAGAGTGAATTTAGTATTGTTTGTGAGGTTTAGGGGGTGAATCTTGGTGATTTCTTAGCATCATATTGCAACAAGTGGCGCCGTCTGTGGGAAGAGGTGCGAAGAAGAAGAACCTAAACTCAAACATGTCAATCACGAAGATGGAAACCGAGAAATTCAACGGCAAGAACGACTATGGATTATGGAAAATCAAGGTTAAAGCCCTCCTGGTTCAACAGGGCTTGTCTGCTGCGCTGAAGGGGGAAGATGCATTCCCAAAGGATATGGCTCCGGCTCAGAGGCAAGAAATTGTGGAGAAGGCTCACAGCCTAGTGGTTCTCTGCCTCGCTGATAAAGTTCTCTGGGAAGTATCCAAGGAAGAGGATGCTGCAGGAATCATCCAAGCACTGGATAAGATGTATATGGCAAAATCAACTGCCAACAGGTTATTTCTTAAGCAAAAACTTTTCTCCTTTAAATTCTCTGATGAAAAAGGAGTTGAAGATCAGTTAGATGATTTCAATAAGACCCTTGATGATTTAGAATCTGTAGAGGTCACAATGAGTGATGAGGATAAAGCGATTTTATTGTTAAACTCTCTCCCTAAAGCATATGATCAGTTGAAGGATGCTATGTTATATGGGAAAGAGTCTACTGTGACTCTGATACAGGTTCAAACTGCATTGAGATCAAAGGAAATGCAGAGAGTGCATTTGGACAAGTCAGAAGGAAATTCTGAGAGCCTGAGTATAAAAGGGGGAAAGAATTGGAAATCTAAGAAACCTGGAAACTTTGAGTCATCAAAGAAAAGGGCAAATGGTAAAGGCAAAGCTGCAGAGGATAAAGAATCCAAGAAGTGTTTCTGGTGCAAGAAGCCTGGCCATTTCAAGAAAGATTGCTTCGAATGGAAGAAGAGGATGGCTCAAAAGAACAACAATGCATCAAGTTCTGCAGAAATTGCAGAATCCAAGGAGGAAGATCCACAAATCCTGAATGTATCAGAAACAAAGGGAGAAGATAGCTGGATTTTGGACTAAGTAGCAGTTTTCACATGAGTCCAAACATCCACTGGTTTTATGACTTCAAAGAACTCCAAACTGGAAATGTTATGCTGGGAAATGATCATGTGTGCCCTGTAAAAGGAATTGGATCCATTAGACTGAAAATTCATGATGTATCTGTAAAGATACTCAAGGATGTAAGATATATACCTCAACTGAAAAGAAACTTGATAAGCCTAGGGACACTTGAAACCAGAGGATGCATCTTCATATCTGGAGAAGGTTATCTGAATGTAATGAAGGATAACAAGGTGGTTCTCAGAGGGATCAGAAGGTCCAGCTTATACTACTTGGATGGTACTGTAATTGAGGGAGAAGCTGATGCCACAGTCTCTGAAGACAAGCATCTTTGGCATGCCAGATTGGGTCATGTGAGTGAATCAGGAATCCAACAGTTGATCAAGAAGAAAGCAATTGAGTGCAAAGGCATAACAGACAACTTACCAAGCTGTGAAGACTGCATTCTTGGAAAATCCAAGAAACTACCATATCCAACAGGAAAAACAAATTCACAAGTTATATTGGACTATGTTCATGCAGATCTATGGGGTCCTTCAAGGGTCCAAACTTTAGGTGGAGGCAGATACTACTTCAGTTTGATGGATGACTTCTCAAAGAAAGTGTGGCTCTATGTTATCAAGACAAAGACAGAAGTGTTTGATAAGTTTCAACACTGGTGCAAGGAGGTGGAAAATGAGAAGCAAATAACTCTGAAATGCCTGAGAACAGATAATGGCTTAGAATTCTTATCAGAAGAGTTCAATAACTTCTGTAAGAACAAGGGCATTAAAAGGCATAAGACAGTTCCTGCAAACCCCCAACAAAATGGTGTCATTGAGAGAATGAATAGGACCATATTAGAGAGAGTAAGGTGTATGCTCTCCAGCTCTGGACTAGACAAAAGATTTTGGGGAGAAGCTGCTTCCACAGCAGTATATCTGATAAATAAATGTCCATCAGCAGCAAACAATGGTGTATCACCTGAAGAGAGATGGTCAGGAAAACCTCCAAAATACTCACATCTGAGAGTATTTGGGTGCAGAGCCTATGTGCACATTAAACAAGACAAATTGGAGCCTAGAGCATTGAAATGCATTATGTTAGGATATCCTGCAGGAGTAAAAGGCTACAGACTTTGGTGCACTGAATCTGGGAAAGGAAAGATTCTCATCAGTAGAGATGTAGTGTTTGCAGAGGATATAATGCCATTCAATGAATCATACAAACAGAAACTGATCACTGAATCCACCTCAAAGGGGTCACAAGTTAAGGTGGAGCATACAAATGAAGATGACACTGCTGAATCAGAAGACTCTGATGCTGATGGAACAAAGATGATATTCAAGACTATCAACTTGTAAGAGACAGAGAGGAGAGGGTAATAAAACCATCCACCAGATACTCTGAAGATTATCTTACAGCTTATGCACTGATAACAGCTGAAGAGGTTGCATTCCCTGAGCCAAGGAATTTTAAGGAAGCTGTTAGCAGTCTTGACAAAGACAAGTGGTTAATAGCTATGAAGGAAGAGATTGAATCTCTAGAAAAGAATAAGACATGGGTGTTAGTGGATAAACCTCATAAGCAGAAACTAGTGAGCTGCAAATGGATATATAAAAGGAAGGTGGAGGTAACACACACTGAGTCCATCAGATTCAAAGCCAGGTTGGTTGCAAGAGGATTTACACAAAGAGAGGGTATTGATTATGATGAGATCTTTTCACCAGTAGTAAAACACTGCTCCATAAGGATCCTTCTTGCAATAGTAAATCAGTTTGACATGGAGTTAGAACAGTTAGATGTAAAGACTGCTTTTCTCCATGGTGATCTGAATGAACAGATTTATAAGAGACAACCAGAGGGTTTTGAGATGCCAGGACATGAAGACAAAGTGTGTTTATTGAATAAGTCCTTATATGGACTCAAACAGAGCCCAAGGCAGTGGTATATTAAGTTTGATTCACATATGAAGACCATTGGATATGAAAGATCCAAGTATGATAGTTGTGTGTATCTAAATTCTCTGGCAAACAGGTAGTGGTGTTTCTACTACTGTATGTTGATGACATGCTAGTAGCAAGCAAGGATAAAGGAGAGATCAATCAGCTCAAGTCTGAGTTACAGAGAGTATTTGACATGAAGTTACTTGGAAATGCCAGAAGGATATTGGGGATGGATATTGACAGAAGAAGATCAGCTGGAATTCTTTGTCTACATCAGACAGATTACATAAAGAAGGTACTCAGAAGATTCAACATGCATGAATCAAGAGTCAATTCCATTAGGTCATCAATTCAAATTGTCAGAACAACAGAAGCCAAAAACAAAGGCAGAATCTGAAGAAATGGAGAGAATACCTTATGCAAATGCTGTTGGTTCAGTAATGTATACTATGATATGCACTAGACCAGATCTTGCTCATGCAATCAGTGTAGTCAGCAGGTATATGGCCAATCCTGGTAAACCTCATTGGGAGGCATTAAAGTGGGTACTCAGATACTTAAATGGAACTAGCAGTATGGGCTTGGTGTTCAAAAGAATTGATAACTCTGATGGAAAGATAATTCAAGGATATGTTGACTCAGATTATGCTTCTAATCTGGATTCAAGGAAATCTCAGACTGGATATATTTTCACCATGTACGGAACTGCTGTAAATTGGAAGTCTATGCTACAACAAGTTGTGGCATTATCAACTACAGAGGCAGAGTATTTGGCTTTAACTGAGTCAGTAAAGGAAGCAATGTGGCTTAAAGGAATTCTTACTGAATTTGGTCTTGGACAGAAGTATGTAGAGATCTTGTGTGATTCCCAGAGTGCTTTACACTTAGCAAAGCATCAGGTGTTTCATGAAAGAAGCAAACATATTGATGTCAGATTACATTTTGTAAGAGATATCACTGATAAAGGTTTGATAAAGCTGGTGAAGGTAAAAACAGAAGAGAATGCTTCTGATATGCTAACAAAAGCTTTAACTGCTGGTAAGTTTCAATATTGTCAGCAGTTGGTTCAAGTGGAGCAGGTTTGAGCAGATAGCAGCCTGGTAAGGTTGTGATTGATTGAGGAGGGAAGAAGGATTGATTGAGATTGTAGGAGTGGTGAGAGATAGATTATTTCAGACAAGGTGGAGAATGTGAAGTATGTGGATGTGTCTTCAACAATCATAAAGATAACCTGGAAGGAGTTTAGAAGCTAATCAAGATCAGAAACACAAGGAATTCAGCTCAAGAATCTGGAAAATCTGTTTTCATCAATAAGACAACGGTTTTAACTAACTTAACTGTCAAAACCGTTGTCTATGAGGAAGATAACCGTTCTCTATCCTGTGTTGTCGTTTAGCTTTAACAGAAAGGTGGTTTATTTGTGATTTTGTGGAGATTACGGTTGTAACTTCTATTTTCTGGTCCAGCAAGTGGGAAAGTTTGTTATAACTAACAGTTTAGCACATGGCTTGAATAAGCTCTCTCTCTAGAAGGTAGTTACAATAGATTAGAACTTATTAAGTTGGTTCAAGTTCTTGGAATTCATTGTAACTTGTAAACTCTTTGATCTCTCTAGTGAAATCTCTCTCTCCTTGATCCGTGGATGTAGGCATTTGCCGAACCACGTAATTCCTGTGTGTTCAAGTTTAATTTCTTGTGTTGTGAGTGATAAATTCATCTTGTATTTAAAGAGTGAATTTAGTATTGTTTGTGAGGTTTAGGGGGTGAATCTTGGTGATTTCTTAGCATCATATTGCAACAGGGTGGATTCAAATTATTAAAAAATAATCATAGGTCCTACTACGACACTTAAAATGACAAAAAATACTCTACGATTGCATGGGTGCAATCGTTGCAGAGAAGAATTACCCAAAAATATAACTATAAACATAACATTTTAACATCTAAACAATTATACTTGTAATCATGTTCATGTAACACGTACAAATTGTCTTGCTAAACCACAACATGTATATTCAATATTTCGAATATAAACTTGTGGGTACTGCTATAGTGCAACCATTGTATTGATAATTTTTTTCTTTTACTTGCTATAGCAGGTAAGAACAGGTAATAACTTATATTTTATTTAGTAAAGTAGGTCCCACTTAATTATTTATGTTTTTCTTCTTTTTATATTTTATTTAGTAAAGTAGATTTCACTTTTAATTATTTATGTTTTTCTTCCTCGTCTAATAACAGATCCAACAACTCTCATCCTTTTACTAAATTACGCAAAGCTAATTTATTTTACTATATTTCTCATTTTTTTTCTTCCTCCTCGTAGTATTAGTTTGATTTTAAAAAAATTATCTCATTTTTCTTATCTTTCCTATTTTAATTTACTTTTTCACATACCCCCTAAAAATTTGCTTTTCCACATTTCTTTTGTTTTTCTTTTTGGTTTCACCTTGTTTTCTCTAATTCTTTTCATTCACTTGTGAAATTGTTTCCCTAAAATTGTTAAACACATTTAGCTGTTGTAATGAAAGTAGTCAAACAATGTAAAATGTTACATACATAGGATTAAATCAAATTATTTACATCAATTCCAAAAACAAAATAATCACAAGACAAAAGAATAAACATAACACAATTTTGTATTAAACAAAATAACACTATCACATAGTAAAATATTCATATTTGACATACAACAATAAGATAATTCATAAGTAAGAAGAAATTATAGCAATATTGGAACGATTTATAATGACAAAAAAAATCATTTGTTCTTAAAAGCAAAAAGGAAGGCAATCAAGAATATGGAATGTCTCTTCTCGAAAATTTATTACTTCAAAAGAATAATCGAGATGACCCACTAGCGTATGTTATCTCACTTTTTTCTTTTAATAAGGAGTGAACATGTAATAATTTCTTCTCTTTTATGATAATGTTAGTATTGTAATATGAATATGGATATTAACACATCGTATTTTAAAATTGATATAAGCTTTCAAACTTAAGTTTATTATTGTCAACTTTCCTTAGAAAAAAACAAACACACACCAATAAACAAAAACACAAACAAGACTCATTTATATAAATATTGTTGACATTTGTTAACCTTGATTTGGAACCCATGATATGTGCTCATTCTAAGTTCTTTAATTTTCTTAAAAGCTGGAGTACATAATAATATTTTTGCATTTCAATCTTACAAGAGAAAATTGCTTATTTTATTCAAATTTTAAACCATTTTTTTCAGTTTTTATTTGTCGTTTGTTTTTTCTTCATTAATATTTCATTATATATTATCTTAATTTTTCTTCATTAACTTATGGCTATCTCTTTTCATTCATCTGATGTGGAGATTCCCAATTGTCCAAAGTTGTGTCCGTCATCATACAAGATTTGATGTAAATTAAGGTGATAGGATGAAAGTAAAGGAGGTGAAGTGCTTTAGTTACCTATATAACAAGTAGCAAGTTAATCTATTTAATGGTCAAGATTAAAAAAATATGATCTAGTGGTTATTATCATAGGTTGTATTAATACAATGACTGTATTATAGAAAGACCCTAAACTTGTGCAAGATATAAGAGATATAACTATAAAGTCTAGTTACACAAACAATTATATGAAACAGAGTGAATAATGCTTGAAAGCCTTTCATAAAGGTCTCGCACCGTCTCCTTTTATCTTTGTAACCTATATTGTAATTACACGCCATACTACTTTCGGAATTAAATGTTATATAAGGAAAGTAAAAGAATTGCAAAATAAACATATATAATAGGGTCAGAATTTGATTTTTATGGGATAATAGAGTTGCGGGATTCTATATAGTATAAACCCAAAAGTGAAGTCGGGATCAAGAATTAATTCGCCCCTCTCAACCACTTTTCACGAGGTATACACGTGCATTAATTAGAAACGATAAAATCGACCCAACAATCCATCTTAATTGCCGTTTTGAATGAATTTTGGCCCAATCTGAAAGGGCCAATAACCTAGACGGACCACGACCAAGCCAACATCCTCATACATTTTATAGAGAGATGGCTTGCACTGCACAACAACATCTCCCCAACCCCTCCCAATCTACAACCCCTTCACCACTTCCACCACTCTGATGAACCAATTCGGCCGCCTAGCCCTAACAATTTCGCCGCCGATGCCTAAACTCCTAATAAACCAACTCTAGTTCTCCCACAAAAAAAGCACAAAAAATAATAACCATATTAAGACGCTGATCCAAGGGAGAAACTCAATATGAGAATGGGGAGGTCTCTTGTGCATCTAAGATTCGTGCAATCTGGATCTTGGGCTAAAAGATATGTTCTTGGTAAATTTATCATATTGAATATGTATCACGATGCTTAAAGGTATTACTTATTCTGGGTAAATAATAAGTAATATATTTAAATATAAATCGTAATATTCAATCCAAACTGGCGAATTGCACCGTGCAACTGATATACCCCGACTAAAAAAAGAACATCTGAGTAAAATCACACACTATTGATTGAGAAATTGCGGCCCAACACTAAGCATCATGTACTCATGGGTTTCTTAAGTTCTGGATATGGGCATCACTTTGTGTCAGCCCATCTTTACAAAGGACCAAATAACCAGAAAATTATTATTATTATTATTATTATTATTATTATTATTATCATCATCATCATCATCATCATCATCATCATCATCATCATCATCATCATCGGTCAATGATCTGAAAGATAGGTCAACTATCGATCAGGTCCTGAGAGATAATTTCTATCAATCTAGGATGTAAAAGATCTAAAATTATCAATGAAAGACTTATAAGTCTACAATCACTAGAGATCCTGTTTTGAAAATTGAAAAACCCACAAAATAAAATTCCACAGAATAAAATTTCGAAGTGCTTAGTAGTTGAAATATACGTCAAAAGTCTTTCACGACATTTTCTTTTAAATTTGTTTTTTTTTTTTAATTTTTAGTAGTTTCATTTTGAAATTGTTAGTTTTTTCTTTTAATTTATTTTTTTAACATCCGTATTTCTTTTAAGTCATACGAGGAGAAAGAAATTCGTTTTTAAAAAAATGTCTGTTATTTCTTTTCTGAGTTCATAATATTTAAATTCATCTAAATATATTTCACTTAAACGTATTTTTTCTTATGTAAATACATCTCTTTTTTTTTTGGTTGATTCTTATATTTTAAAAAAATTGTAAATTATTTAATTATTTTAGATATGTCACGATAATTTATAAAAATAATGTAGTAAAAGACTTTTGACTTATATTTTTCTACTTATCACTTTGAGATAAGTTTATTTTTTGGTTTTGCAATTTTCCAAACATGTCCTGTAATGATTTTGAATTTATGAGTCTTCCATTGATAGTTTCAAATCATTTAGACCCTGGGTTGATAGAATTATTCAGGACCTGAATTGATAGTTGACATGTCTTTCGGGTACTTGATCCATAAAAATCATCATCATTATTATTATTATTATTATTATTATTATTATTATTATTATTATTATTATCATCATCATTATCATTATCATTATCATTATCGTTATCGTTATCGTTATCGTTATTGTTATTGTTATTGTTATTGTTATTGTTATTGTTGTTGTTGGTGTTATATTTTCCTCCATTATGGGAGTTCTTTACAGCTGCTATTCTTGGTCGTAAATCTCACAGAAGAATCTGATGTTGAACGCTGCGATGAATCCTAGACTAGCTACTTCTAATTCTTCTGCCATTGCTTCGGTACGTTATATCAATTTTCTTCGGCCCTCCTCAACTTTTCATAGTCAAATTAGATACTTTTCCACCAATCCAAGATTCGATTTTGGCCGTTTACGTGAGCCCGACGATGTTTTTGCTTTGTTTCACCAAATGCTGAGAATGAGGCCGCACCCTTCTGTTGTTGATTTCACGAAATTGTTAAGTGCTGCTGTCAAGATTAAACAATACACTCTTGCCCTGCACATGTTCGACCAAATGCTTCAGCGGAATGCTCCTGTATATGACTGCACCTTGAATATTGCGATTGACTGCTTTTGCCGATTGAATCGAGCGGATTGTGGGTTTGCAATCTTAGGCTGCATTTTCAAACGTGGCTACGAACCTGTGATTGTAACCTTCACCAATCTCATCAAAGGCCTTTTTTTGGAAGGAAGGGTAGGGGAGGTAGTTCAATGTACACAAGCTGTTGATGGAGAAAATATGCAAGCCGAATGAATTTAACATCTTATTGTGATAAATGGGCTGTGCAAAGCTGGATATACTCTCACAGCCTGTGATTTGCTTGGCTCATTGGAAAACGGAAGATGCAAACCTGATGTGTATGCTTATAACACCGTAATTGATAGTCTATGCAAAGATAGAATGGTTGATGATGCACTCCGACTCTTCTCCAAAATGACAGAAAAGGGCATTTCACCTAATGTTGTAGCGTACAATTCAATGATTAAAGGCTTGTACAATTTTGGTAGATGGAAAGAGGCAACAGAGTTGTATGATGAGATGGTGGCTCGAAAGATCTCCCCAGACGTGGTTACTTGTAATATTTTAATGGATGCTTATTGCAAGGAAGGAATGATCAAAGAGGCTGAGGATATTTTCAAATATATGATTGAAATAGATGTTCAACCAGATATTTTCACTTGCAACACCTTGATAGACGGATACTGTTTGCGTGGTGAAATGGAAAAAGCCAGAAAAGTTTTCAATTCGGCTATGGATTCAGGTCTCAAGCCTAATATTGTTAGCTATAATAGTCTGATGAACGGGTACTATAGAAAGGGAGATGTGAACGAAGCTTGGCATCTTTTTCTTGAAATTCCTCGCTGTTAGAAATAAAGCACATAAAACACATATTCACGTATATGGGAATCGGTATACCTCAGTTGATTTGCAGCGGAATGTATTCGGTTGATTCCCAATCTGAAGGATCGTGCACTGATTCGTCTACAAGCCCGTCTGGACGAATACTACTAGAGCATTCGCCGTCTACTTCACACCCTAGACTCTTGGAGGACTCCGGTGATTCTCCAAGACAGAGAATTAGAGAGAAAGGGGAGAAATATGTATTCTGTGGATTATTTTCCGTAGTCTACGAATACCAGTATATTCGTATATTTATTAGTATGGGAGAGATCTATCTCCTATTATGGATAAGATCTCCATCCCTATTGGGAATATATCTAATAAGATATTAAATATCTCGTCAGATATATATCCCAACCATATTGGGATCCATCAGATATGGATGCAACCAACATCTCCCACTCATACAAATCTGATCCGACTTACTCGAATCTGAAAGACTCCACAATTCTCATCATCATATCTCTTCTTTCATACAGAGACTAAGGCGTGCGACCGAGCGAGAACATAATGGAACAAAGTGAGGAGAGTTCTATTAAGCTATCACCCAACTAACATAACTCATCAACTCAGGAGACTCGCTGTGTATCCCAAACTACGTGGTTGCACTAGACCAAACATCTCTGACCCCTCGTATTCATATAGAGCATGTTTGACCCCTTAACTTTGTATCTATGCTCATGACTATGTCAAAAACTAATTCGACTTAGTCGGCCGGCCTATGAGCCATAGTACACAAGTGCATTACCAGCTTAGTTTTTCCTTGGCCTCTAATGTCAATCTGCTTGGACTTGACAGCTTTCTTAGTCATGCTCCGACAGACCGTATCAATCATGGCCATTGAACACATGCTAAAGTAGCGTCATCAAGCTTACACTTCATGACAAAGTCCAAAGTCCCAAAGGGCACAAGAAACACTATAAGAGCTCACACAGTGACGAAGCAGGGATCTATTCGGTCACTCCTCTTACTAAGGTCGTCATTAAGCACATGTAGTATGAATACATGCTATCATGGAGCTCCCACTCAAATTTGGGCATGTCACGCTCTGAACATCATACGAGTCTTAGTCCAGTCGCTCCTCGAGCGTCTGACCTGCGGACCACTTAGGAATTTGTCTCCAACACAACTCCTAATGATTCACACACTCGGCTATTAAGAAGCTTTTTATGAAGTTAGGACATTCTTCATAATCGATCAAGTATGATCTCATCTTGGCCTCTTGCCAAGGCGACTATGGGCAACAACCTTTCGTGTTGTTCCTTTCACGAAGGTGATCACTCAAATGTTTGATCCGCCAGTCTCATCCTGCTCGCTTACCAAAGCGCCAATGCGATTTCCTGTGTGAGTGGGACAATCCAAGCCTTGTGACATATCACACATAATAGACACATTACTTCTAACATATAATAAGGGCACATTTTATTGATAAATAAAATTGTTCATACAGGCTACAAGAATTTTAAATTCTACGAAGTCCCATGCTCCTAACATGCCTTTGAAATACATCTCTACTCAAAGGCTTGGTGAAAGGATCAGCTATCATTTCACCAGTGGGAACGTGCCTGAGAACCACTTGCCCCTGCGCAATATTATCTCGGATAAAGTGGTATCTGGTATCAATATGCTTGGTCCTCCCATGATACTTGGGGTCCTTAGCATATGCTAGTGCAGCTGTGTTATCACAAAGGACAACTACTGCATCATCTACATGCGCCGTGACGCGCAAAGTCTGAAGAAATCTTCTCAACCAGATAGCCTCTTGAACTGCAGATGTACAAGCAATGTACTCTGCTTCCATAGTGGATAGAGATATACAAGGCTGCTTCTTGCTACTCCAAGTGATAGCAGCGCCTCCTAACAAGAATGCATATCCTGATGTGGATTTGCGTTCATCTCTATCTGCTGATCCATCAGCATCGCTGTAACCAAGTAGCTTCAAACTGCCACCGTGATAGCACAAAGCTAAATCACTTGTCCCCTTTAGATATCTAAGTATCCTTTTGACTGCAGCTCAGTGAGCGCGTCCAGGATTACTTTGATACCTACTCACCATCCCTACTGGAAAGCACAAGTCTGGTCGAGTACACATCATTGCGTACATCAAACTCCCTACCGCGCTTGCATAAGGAACCTTAGCCATACTTTCCTTTTCATCATCTGTTTTTGGGCATAGATCTTTGCTAAGAACACAATGTTTTTCCATAGGCGTGTCAACGGGTTTAGCATTATGCATACGAAATCGCTCCAGAACCCTCTTAATATAAGTCTCTTGAGACAAAGTTAAGAGTCTCTTTGAGCGATCTCGGTGTATCTTAACACCAAGTATGTATTCTGCTTCTCCCATGTCTTTCATCTCAAAAGTAGATGATAGCCACTGCTGAGTGGCGACAATCATCTCCGTATCATTTCCCGCCAGCAAAATGTCATCCACATATAATGAGAGAATTGTGAAATTCTTCTCATCCCTTTTGACATACACACAGTGATCTTCCTCAACCATCGTAAAGCTTATCGAAGTGATAGCTCGATGAAATCGAAGGTACCACTGTCTGGATGATTGTTTCAGTCCATAAATGGAACGTTTTAAGCGGCATACTTTGCGCTCTTGTCCCTTTACCTGAAAACCTTTAGGTTGATCCATATAGATCTCATCACCCAGTTCTCCATTGAGAAATGCTGTCTTCACATCCATTTGGAACAGTTCCAAATCAAGATGGGCGACAATTGCTAAAATGAGACGGATAGAGGCAAACCTCACCACCGGGGAGAATGTCTCTTCATAGTCCACACCTTCTCTTTGGGTAAAGCCTTTCGCCACTAGGCGAGCCTTATACTTGTCTATCGAGCCATCTGCTTTTCGCTTGACTTTGAGAACCCACTTGTTCCCAATTGTCTTGCGTCCAGACGGTAGATCGACTAGCTCCCAAACTTGGTTCTTAGCCATCGAACTCATCTCTTCCTCCGTAGCACTTATCCACTCTGTAGCATTTGGAGAAGTTACAGCCTCTTCATAAGTGGCTGGCTCATCAACATCCATTGTTGCGCACATGAAAGATTCCCCTTCGAGTTCAAAACGTCTTCGGGGAACCGTTCCACGCTTGCTCCTGCGCAACTCTAGATCTTGAGAGTCTTCATGCAATGGAATTCTCCCACTGACTCTAAGATCGCTCTCATTATTCCCGTCGATTGCTGGATTTGGTTGTAAAACCGCATCCTCGCCAGGAATTCAAGCGTTGTCTTCGGGATCTTGTAACTCATAAACTTTAAGATCTCCTTTAACTTCTCCAATTGTTGGAAATTCCTCCTCGAGGAAATTGACATCGCGCGACTCAATTTCTGTCATTCCTCCGTCAGGATGTTCACCATACATCACATAGCCTTTCGAGTGGTCACAATATCTTATAAAGATATGTTTAACTGTTCTAGGACCAAGTTTCCCATGCTTATGGGAAGTATTATGAACAAACCCTGCTGACCCCCAAGGGCGCAAACCTTCTAAGTTGGGCTTTCTTTCATGCCACAACTCATACGGCGTCGAAGGAACTGATTTAGATGGCACACGGTTCAATATGTAGGCGGCAGTTAAGATTGCATCTCCCCAAAAAGATATTGGTAGATTTGCTTGCGCCATCATTGATCTGGCCATTTCCAGAAGTGTCCTATTCCTCCTCTCTGCAACACCATTTTGTTGCGGAGTGTAAGGAATTGACAGTTGCCTTATGATCCCTTTTTCCTCACAGTATTGCCTGAACTGATCAGACAAGTATTCTCGCCCTCTATCAGTGCGTAACGTTTTAAGTTTCCTGTCTCTTTGGTTCTCAACCTCCGCTAAGAATCGCTTAAAACAATCAAGCGCTTCCGAGCGGTGAGACAGGAGATACACTGAACCATAGCGCGAATAATCATCAATAAATGTGAGGAAATAGGATGCACCGTGTCGTGCCTTCACATTTACGGGTCCGCATATGTCTGAGTGAACTAACTCTAGAGGTTGAGTAGCTCTTTTTGCCTTTCCAAAAGGCTTCCGGCAGGCTTTTCCTGCCAGACATGGTTCGCACACAGGAAGGTTGACTTTAGCGAGATTGCCTAAAAGGCCTTCTCGAGCTAACTTAGTCATCCTTTCACGCCCTATGTGTCCTAACCTTGCATGCCATTTATTTGATTCATTCAAAATATCAACAGATGATGAAATAAAAGTAGTGTATTCAATAGATAAATCTAACATGAAAAATTCATTGTTCATATGTCCTATGCCATAAAGGTTGTTGCCGAGAAAAATAGATAACATGGTCTTTTCAAACAGGAAAGAAAAATTTTGACTCAAAAGTGCTGAAACTGAAAGTAAATTACATCGAATACTAGGCGCATAAAGCACATCACTAAGGAGCAGCTCGCGCCCAGTGCTAAGTGTAAGCTAGTATGCACCAACTCCCACCACCTCTTCTTGCGCGCCATTTCCCATAGCAATGTAGTGGCTGCCCGCTGGTACTCGATGATAATCTACAAATCCTACTCTATCTCTTGTCACGTGTTTGGTTGCTCCTGAGTCTACAATCCAACCATGGAGAGAATTAGCAACTAACACATGTGAACAGACAAATGAATCAGTAGAGCTAGGAGCGGGTCTTACCTTCTTTGGCTCAGTACAACTACGAGCAAAGTGACCCGTCTTTCCACAGTTATAGCAGGTGTCTTTCTTCTTTCCGCCCTTTTTTCCACGGTGACGCTTCTTAGCCTTTTCACCTTGCGGGCCCAAGTTTTGGTTTTTGGCGTTGCTTTGTCCTGCATTCTTTTGCTTTTTCCAACGGTTGCCTGTGTTAGGCTTGCGTTGGCCAGCATGTGCGACGAAAGCAGCCGCTTGTGCTCTTTCCGCCTCTCGACGGTCAGCCTCGAGTCTAAGATGACTGGCGACGCCGTCAAAGGTCTGGATTTGCTCGTTGTGTGTGAGCACAAGTTTAACTTGTCCCCAAGTCTGCTCAGGTAGCGACCTTAGGACTGCCAAAACTTGTTGTTCGTCGGTGAGTTCATTTCCAGCATTTTGAAGCTCTCGAATCATGTCTTTCATGATATCAAGATGCTGGCCTATGGTGTGCTTAGGGTCAAGTACGTACTGATTGAATTTCAGGGTTAAAGCCCTTAGTCTCGTTGCCGAGGTAGTGCCGTACGTGACCTTTAAGCTGTCCCACAGCTCTTTAGCTGTAGTAAACGTCTCGAACTCACGAATCAGATGATCCTGCATGCAGCTAAGCATAGTATAGCGCGCAGACCGATCTTGATTCTCCCACTTATTGTACGCGTCTAAATCGCGACGATATTGGGCATTTTGACCGTTTTCTGGCTCAACCGGTGCGGCCATAGTCTCGGTGAGATGGTCAAGGACCTTCATATTATGTAGCAGAAATTTGATCTTACGGTGCCACATGGCATAGTTCTGGCCATCTAGTTTGCCAGAACCGTAAAGATCAGAAAAAGCCATTTGGGCATCCATTTCTGTTAATATTTGCGCAAATTATGTTAGAAGGTTGTCTATTTAATATTTTTATTCGGGTCCAAATAAAATTTTATTATTTCTCACAAGTGAATGGGATCGAAAATTCGCCGCATTGGCTCATAATCATCTCCCACTCAATTGAAGACGATAAATGATCGCGAATAAAAAATGTCCATCGCAAGAACATTCAAAAAAATAATAATAATAAAGTGAGATGCTAATGACCTATGGTGGTAAATACGAAACAACAAAAAATTACATGGCCTAAAAATTGGCCCCTCTAATACATGTGTCCTAGTGAGAAACGAAAAATAAATAAATAAATTACAAATTTTCGTTCCTACTACATGATTCTAAAAAAAATTACATCGTAATATCGTATAACCACCATTGTCATCAACCATCTCACACATACATCAATCACATCACGTAATAAAAATACGCAAATAATGAAATTAAATCACATAATTGATTTAATTAATTTAAAGTGGCCTAATCACAAAAACATTTTAATTAATTAAGGCCCACCAAATAAATTGGCCAAATAATTCTGAATTATTAAGTCCAATTTTAATTATAGCCCAAAATTCTTTTATTAAGGCCCAGCCATATTATAAAAACCAGCCCATTCAAAAAACAGATTTTAATAGGCCCATTTTAATTCTGGCCCAGATAGATTAGTTAGCAGCCCATTTTCAAAAAAAATTAATGACCAGGCCCAAAAAAATATCCAGATCAGCCCGACGGGGCCCAAACCGGCCCGGCCCTGATCTTCCAAACCCTAGCCCACTGCCGCCGACGGCCGCCGCACCCATCACCGCCGCCGCCGTCGGCGCGGCAGCAGGAGCAACGGCACAAAAGACAGTAGTAGGTCGTTGGCGGTGGAGCCGCCGTCGTAGCGAAGCGCCACAACGCCGCTGCCGGAGTCGCAGCGAGAAGCAGCGCGGTCGCGCCGCTGGACGCCACCGTTGCCTCGCACAGCAGCAACGCGGCAGCGGCGAGCGCCGCCGCAGTCGCCGGTGTCCGTAGCAGAAACAGCAGTAGCAGCGCAGGAGCAACGGCGGCGGAGCAGCGACAGCAGCTAGCGACGCCGCACGCAGGGCGGTCGCGCATAGTGGCCGTCGCAGGAGAAGCAGTGAGGCAGCGCGCAAGGCGGCGCAGCAGCGGCCGCGCCACCGGCGCCACCTTCATCTTCACACCTCTTTTTTTCTCTGATGAAAGTCATGAGTTTCATCACACAAAAAAAAAACGTCTCCCCATTTTCCAATAAAAAAAAATATGAATCAGGGAATTAATTATAACACAGGCGAGAACGAATCAATACTCGCTCTGATACCACTGTTAGAAATAAAGCACATAAAACACATATTCACGTATATGGGAATCGGTATACCTCAGTTGATTTGCAGCGGAATGTATTCGGTTGATTCCCAATCTGAAGGATCGTGCACTGATTCGTCTACAAGCCCGTCTGGACGAATACTACTAGAGCATTCGCCGTCTACTTCACACCCTAGACTCTTGGAGGACTCCGGTGATTCTCCAAGACAGAGAATTAGAGAGAAAGGGGAGAAATATGTATTCTATGGATTATTTTCCGTAGTCTACGAATACCAGTATATTCGTATATTTATTAGTATGGGAGAGATCTATCTCCTATTATGGATAAGATCTCCATCCCTATTGGGAATATATCTAATAAGATATTAAATATCTCGTCAGATATATATCCCAACCATATTGGGATCCATCAGATATGGATGCAACCAACACTCGCAAAGGGTTAGAGTATGAGGTGGTTTCATATACCACTATGATACATGGATTCTTTAATGAAGGCAGATGTGCTGATGCCTTGAGGCTATTCAAAGAGATGAAAGCTCAGAAAGTGTCTCCAGATATAATGACTTACAATGTAATGTTAAAAGGGTTGTGCAAAGCTCAACGTATTGCTGAAGCATTTTCTATTTTACATGTGATGGAAGATAAAGGTGTTAGTCCTGATATAGTAACGTACACCATTCTTATAGAGGGACTGTGCAATGATAATAAACTCGAGGAAGCAAAAGATCTTTTCAACGCACTCCAATCCAAAGGTTTGCGGCCAGACGTTATAACATATAACACCCTTATTGGTGCAGTTTGTCAACAAGGGCAAACACAAGAGGCTAAGGATTTGATGCTGAAAATGGAAGAAAGTGGTTGCTTGCCTGATAGTGTGACTTATAATGTATTTCTTCAGGGTTTCCTGAGATGGAATGAGCCTCACGATGCAATTCCACTCTTCGATGAAATGAACAAAAGGGGATTCAAACTTGATGCAACTACATTTGAAATGTTACTCGATCATCTGCAAGCCGAAGGTCAAGATGGTATTCTGTTCAATAAAGTTAAAAAGATTGTCCCAAAGAGTGATTGATTTGATTTTGTGCACTAGATTCTGCTTGTCTTTTGTAATCATTTTGTGATGAAACTTTGTTTTTTTACTAATTTAGACAAATTCAGATTAAGGTTGAAATCAGAATAATGCTTCTTCAATCATTCGTTATGGTCAAGGTCTTAAATTTGCTTTATTCTTTCTCCTTATCGTCCCAATTAATTGCTTATGAGTTATAGAGGACTAAGCCTACTCATATTGATGAGGCAGATGACGGGTACTAACAACTTTTCTCTGCCATTGGCAGCAGATGCTTGCTTGGCAGAAATCAACCAGAAAACTTATCCTCAAAACTCCTTTTTCTGATAATAACAAATCTCAAGTTATGTTGAATTTTATGTAACAACTCTCACCATTACTTGAATGTTGGGAGTTGGTGGAAGGAGCAAAGTCGACAACTTTGCAGTGGCAGCAGAGGCTTGCTTGGCAGAATTCAACAAGAAAACTTATCCTCAAAACTCTTTTTTTGAAGATAACAAATGTTAAGTGATGTTTCTTGCATTTTAACCATGACATAATTTTGTACTCTCTCTCATGCCGTAGATTTTGAGTGATAGTTTCCAGCATTATGTTCAGGTATAACTGACACTGTACTGACTTTCGGTATCGTTGAATTTGAACTGCTCTACTTTTTTCTTGCTTTTCTCAATTTGAGCTGAATCCCAGCTGCAGGGAAAAAAGAAGCGAATGATCGGTTGAATTGCAAAATTCAAGTTCCGATGAAAGAAAAAAAAATTGTGTTACTTTTAATTATTATCGTGTTCTGAAGAAGTTTATTATCATGTAGTATTAGTTTACGTGATATGTTGAAACTCTATTGGAACATTCACATTTTCACTTTTGTTTGGATCCCTTCGAGCCTATTGAGTTAATAGTGCGCAGGGCAAAATTTGGGTGTTTTTAGTGATCTCCCGCATTAAGTCCGCTTCTTCCTGGGACATCCTCCTTGGTCTATCTTCGGGTAAAGCGGTCGAGGTCTTCCCGGGTGCCGAACTCACATCGGATGGAGGACGTTTATTATGTCGTGGGCAAAACTCTTTTGCCCAAACAGTATCCGAAAATTCAATTAAATCAAAATAATTATACAATTAAACTAAGACAAAAATTTATATGAGATCGTCACACGGTGTAATGAAAAAAAATATTACATTTTTTGTGGTAAAAGTATGACGTTTATCTGTAGAAGTATCACTTTTTTCGAACAAAAAAAGTATCACTTTTTGTAGTAAAAGTATTACCTTTATCTGTAAAAGTATCAATGTAAAAATATCACTTTTATCAATAAAAGTATCATTTTTTTCTATAAAAGTATTAATTTAATTTTGTAAAAGTATAATCCGTTACACGTGAGACCGTCACACACAAGATCCACCCTTAAACTAATTACGTTCACGAACTAGATCTGGATCCTTCACTGAGCAGCCAATCCTACATCGCATGCTTGGCGCCAAGATAGCGCCACGTGGATGCAGATAAAAAATCCTATCGTTTAGATTTGTTGGACACTATATAATTTGTTCATATTATTGAAACCCAGATTGAGAAGCTTTTTTAGCCAATTTTTAACTTTCTATCACGGCCTACTCCTAAGAGACTATATGCTATCAATACAGGTATATCGAATCACGACAAAATAGGAAAAAAATTATTTTTAATCCTGTATGTTAGGATTTGTCGTCTAAATAAAATTTTGTATGTTTCAAAATTTAATTTTAGTGTGCTATGTTTAAAAAATGTCCAATTTAAGGACGCTAGACACTGGCCAATGATTGTAGATAAATCTGTCACCTGCGTCACATGTAACTCAATAAATTAAGGATTTCCGGTCAAGAAGCTAACGTGACAGTTATATTACGGTTGTACATGCCAAATAATTAAAGGGATAATAACAAAAAGGTCGCCGAACTATTAACACTTTTTCACTTCGTCATATAAACTATTAACATTGACTAAACCGCCGCCAACCTATTTGAATATTACTACTCGAAGCTACCGACCAGAATACCGCTCAATTTTAGGTGGTTTTGCAAAACCGGGTGTGCAATAAATTTGGGCGGTATTATGGCCGACAGCTTTTGAGTAGTAATATTCAAATAGGTTGACGACGGTTTAGTCAGTGTTAATAGTTTATATGTCGAAGTGAAAAAGTGCTAATATTTCGACGGCCATTTTATAGTTATCCCATAATTAAATCAATACACCAAACAGAAATTATAGAACCTAAACTCACATCAGCATCAGATTTCTTGGGAAATATAACTCGCTGTTTTAGGATATTAATTTAATTACTTGGCATGTTTAGCTGGCTACTTCAACATTTCATGATATTGTACTCCCATTCCCACCCCCACCGGAAATCAAAGAATTACAATAAGGGAAAATTATCTTAACAAAATGCAAAAATATTTTTATTTCCATGTGTTGGATCTCACACCATCTATTCTCTGTCGTACTTCTCTTATTTCTGAGATTTTGAATGCCACATCGTTTTAGGCAAAAACAAAAAAATAATAATAATAATATATATATATATACTAGCAATGAGCACGTGCGTTGTACGTGGACTCATTTTTTTATAACTATTACTTTTTTATAATATTAAAATTAATTTAAACGTAGAATGACATTCTCAACATCTCACTCCTTTTCACTTTCTCTATTAGTCCCTTAATTTGTGAGCATGATCATGAACTTTATATATGAAAACATGATTGCATAGTATTATCTTTGATTCATTGTTTTTATTATTTGTGTACTACGATAATTAGAGTTCAAACTTAATGAAATTTCATTTGTTTGTTAAATGTCGTAAGATAATGTGTGAAAAAAGTTGATGACTACATAAATTTAAGTTTTTTTTAAAAATGACTAAAAAAAAAAAAAAAGATGTAAAACATGATAAGATTAAGTGGTGAAAATAAATACTAAATACAAAAGAAAATTTGATAGTTGAAGTACTTATTTGTATCAGTTTCAAAATCGTTGTTTCATTGGTTGTTAATTTTTTTCTGGTGAAACTTCTTGCTTTATAGAAAAAAATATATTACGAAATAAAGTTATTTGTAGATCGATTGTTTATAGAATGATATTGTAGTGATATGTTTTAAAATTGTTATTTGGTGTGATAAACCGTGTTTTGTACTGACAATTTTAGTTATGAAATGTAGGAATATAATTAAGTAATATTTTCACAGTTTTGTTTCACGCAAAACATAAGAAAAAACAAACTAAGATAAGTCTAAATTTAAAACTCAAAGTCACAATAGAAGGGTGTAAAAATGCAAAACTAAATTAAAATAATAAACTCAAAAGTCAGGATAGACGAGCATAAAAAATGATGGGCTTTGGCATAGAAATTAGACCTTCTCTTTCTTAATCTTTTTGGGAACTATCTTAGTATTCGGTTTTTTTTTTTTTTTTTTTTTTTTTTTTTTTTAATTATTATTATTATTTTTTTTTTTTAAATTTTGGTAATGCATTGGGTAATTGCCACTTCATCATCACTTTTATCTGAAGTGCAATCTTCATAAATCTTCCTTTTAATTTTTCGTTTGGCTTTTCCTTGTTCTCTTGTTGCTTCTTTTTTCAGCGGTGGACTGTCTTTGGCTTTTCTTTTCCTACCCTTTTGTTTCTGTTTTCATTATGTTGTTTTGTTCTTCTTCTCTCATTATTTCTTTCTTCATTGGTGAATTGCAATAGCTTTTCTTTTCTTTCCATTTTTCTAACCGGATTTTCTTGTGGTGCTTTATTGGTTGAAGTTTTTCCTTGTGTTTCAATCTTGTTTCTTTGTTCCTCTTATTACTTATGTGATATCTCTTTTGCTGTCTTCTTTTTCCTTGGTTCCTTTTTTGTGGTTGTGACGGTTGTCTAGTCTTGATTGCGTCTCTTCTTGTTCTTCAGTTTAATTATTTCTATTTTCTCGGTAATTGCACACAATCTTCCTTGTTCATCATTTGTTTTCTCGTTCAATGGTATGAGAAAATGAATCTCTTTGTATGCTTGATGTTAGCTGTGTGTAGTAGTTGAAATCATTATATCCCTGTAAATCATTTATAATTTAAATTATTATTTTTATTTCGAGCTCTTGGGTTTGTGATCATGCTTCCGGAATTTGTAATTATAAGTGTATTTTTTTCTTAGCATTGCTAATGATGCGATATATTCTTGGACCTAGTATTCGACATAAGTAGCTGTTATGTTGCCAAAAACTATAATCTCATTGAATGACTTTGAAATTCACTATGTACCTGTCCAATTTTATAATAGGTAGGGTAAGTGATCATTTACCCATTGTGGTAACTTTCATATTTGTATGAGTTACACTGAAAACAAAAGAGTGTGCATATTGATAAGGTTAAACAAACGATTTTATCTATAAATATATCTTGAATTCTGTATTTTTATATTTTTATTTTTGCAAAATTTAGAATGTGTTACCTTGATTTAGCTTCAATGGATTTTCCCACACACTTTTTGCAAACAACCTTTTCATCTTCCTTGTAGGTTCCTATATTACATCTGTCACATGCTTCATACCATATCTTTATAATATTCTCCACATTGTCTATTATTTTGTTAAAACAACAATAGATTCCCAAGTACATTGATAACAAATATTTTTTTAATAGAAATATAATATAATATATGCTCTAAATTATTTGTATATTGAACTTACCTCTGTCAATGTCTCTCTATTTTCTATGATATCTTTAAGAGTCACTTTATGAGCATTTACCATTGTTTGATTCGTAGTCATCTTAGATATTATAATTGGATCTTGTATTATGTTTGACCTGCATATATTATTTTTAATGTGTCAGAAAAATAACTTTCTATCATCTTACTTGGGTTTCTAGTTTATTGCTTACCATCGGCAAATGTGCTCCATCAGAATTTGGGTTTATCTGTAGGACGCTTTGCCGTTGTAGTTTGTAACTTTAATTCAGTTGTTAAGAAAATAGACTGCAATTAATGCATTTCGTTTTGCGTTTTCTTTTAACACTTCCCACCAGAAAAGTTTTACGTTTATTTTCTTTTTTGATGACATATAAAATATTTATATGGACATATATTATTATGTTTTTCAAGAATTTTGTTAGATAAGAATGACGAAGATTACTTGAGAAGAGTTCGAGGAAGATTTTACTTACTGTGTGTCCATGATGGTTATTTCCCTCAAGGTTACTTCTTGTCCCTTAGTATTTTTTACTATTTTGTTATCCACATTTGCAAGCATTCCACAAATAGCTGGTATATTCAAAATATATCTTTGTTATTTTTATTGTCAAATTAAGTCGTATTTATATAGAGACTTAGGGTTTCAGTATTTTACCAAATCATTTTTTGTCTTCAAGCTTGGTCTCGAGGTAAAAAGAAAAAGATTTTAGCACATTTTTTTGTCGTCAAGAATAAACTTAAATAGTACATTTCACCTTCAGATATATTTTGAGCACTTATACGTCCAATCACTTCGCCTTTGTTCGTTTGTTTCTAACGCTTGTCTTTTTGTCCCAGATATAATGCTCTAGAAATTCCTTGTAACAATATTTCTCGCATCTCTATCTTTAGCACACATGTAAAAGAACTTCGTGAGCATTGTTTTTAAATAATAGTGAACATCCACTATTTTCTGTAAATTTTGATTATTCCAATATGTGATATATTATTGGTTAGGTAGATAAAGTTGTAATGTTACAACTGCTGGGTATATTTCATTTAAATTAAATTAAAAAAAAATTCACCTAGCTTCTTGAGTAGAAACCCATTGTGCATCTGAATATGGTTCAATTTTGTGTATGGTGGTATTGTCATCATTTTGTGCCACATTAATCGCCACTTTATCATTACCTTTATAGATGTACTTGTACAAAAACTTCACAATTTTTGCTCCAGAACATATTTCTACATTGATATGACCATCATATCTAGACAATAAATATGGTTTGTAAGGAACTACCCAGTGGTTATCTAATTGTGCATTATCTTTAACCACAGATGACTTTTTTTAGATTTTTTCCTCCACATGGTCCGTACATTATATGTTTCTTTACCATCTCATATAGTTCATGATACTTTCCTAGATCAGGAATTTATGCACAAATATACTTATCAAACTAATCGACATTATTTATCGGCTTCAAAATAATAAGAATGTGTGGCAATCCCTTTTTTTAAAATTCGACAACGTGAACATGTGGTACTACTTTTCACATATCTCTTTTTTTAATAGTTGATCTTTCAAATCATGCAATTTGTCGAAAAACTCTTACAATTAAATCTGGATGATCTTATGGTTCGCTGGCCATCATATAATTTTTCTTGAATTTCCTTACAATCATGATTGCAAGTCATCGTGATAAACATACCTGGTTTTCCAAATCTATGAACTCATGTCAATGCATCTAGATATCTGGCCCACATATCCCTTAGACCACATATAAATGATTGTGGAAGAATGATTCTTTTTCCAACTCCATTACCTCTAGTTTCTTCTTTGAAGACAATGTTCATGATTCCTTAATATAATTCTACTCTCAAATTTGTTTGATTATATCAGAAAAAATTTAACCTTGTTGTCTCCAACTTTATATAGTTATCAACTGTATATTGTTGCAATAATTGTCCAGCTAATAAAGGCGTGAATCACCTTTAATTTCGAATATGAAGCCAATAACAACTATATTCTCTACATGAAACTTTCTTATCACTTCCTTTATCAACATCTGTTTTAAAAAATAATAAAGATAAAATTTGAAAATAAATAATAGGGTCAATTACCAAAAGCAACCTGTATTATGAGCCTTTTTCAGTTTTGCAACCTAAACTTTTTAGTTTTTCCGATGACAACCTGTATTAATTATTTTTTTTCAATTTGCAACCTCCGGATATATTTCCGGCTATATAGGCCATGTGACTTGCACATGTTCTTTTTTGGACCAATAAGATGGCGACACGTGGCGGCTAATAAAATATTTAAAAAAATATTAATAAATATTTTAAAAATTTCAGAAATTTCATTAATAAATCTAGAAAATTAATAAAAAAAATCTGAAATTCTTTTAGAAATTCTAAAAATTTATTTAAAATTTAAAAAAATTATTTAAAATTTAAAAAAATTATTTATAATCGAAAAAATAAAATAAAATAATTTTTTAATTAATTAAAAATTTCTGAAAATTCATTAATAAATCTAGAAAATTAAAAAAAAAAAATCTGAAATTCTTTTAGAAATTCTAAAAATTTATCTAAAATTTAAAAAAAATATTTAAAATTTAAAAAAATTATTTATAATCGAAAAATAAAATAAATTATTTTGTAATTAATTAAAAATTTCAGACATTTCATTATAAATTCTGAAAAAAAAATATTATTTCTAAAATTAATTTGAAATTCTAAAAATTTATTTAAAATTAAGAAAAATCATTTAAAATCAAAAAAATAATTTTAAAAACAGAAAATAAAAAATAATAAAAAAACCGGAAATTACATTTATAACTCCAGAAAATTAAAAAAATAAAATAAAATTATTTAAGAAATTCTAAAAATTTATTAAGAATTCAGAAAATTTATTTATAATCCCAAAAATTAAATACATAAAATGCACTTCTTAAATTTATTTATACCGGAATATACGAAGTTCCCTCTCTTTTATACTAATTTTCTACAATTTATAATTATTTTTTAGTATTTAAAAATTAATTTCTAAAATAAATTTTTTTAATTAGCTATCTGATTTTAAATGATTTTTCTTAATTTTAAATAAATTTTTATTATTTTTTATTTTCTGTTTTTAAAATTATTTTTTTTATTTTAAATGATTTTTCTTAATTTTAAATAAATTTTTAGAATTTCAAATTAATTTTAGAAATAATTTTTTTTTCAGAATTTATAATGAAATTTTTGAAATTTTTAATTAATTACAAAATTATTTTATTTTATTTTTCGATTATAAATAATTTTTTTAAATTTTAAATATTTTTTTTAAATTTTAAATAAATTTTTAGAATTTCTAAAAGAATTTCAGATTTTTTTTTTTAATTTTCTAGATTTACTAATGAATTTTCAGAAATTTTTAATTAATTACAAAATTATTTTATTTTATTTTTTCGATTATAAATAATTTTTTTAAATTTTAAATAAATTTTTAGAATTTCTAAAAGAATTTCAGATTTTTTTTTATTAATTTTCTAGATTTATTAATAAAATTTCTGAAATTTTTAAAATATTTATTAATATTTTTTAAAATATTTTATTAGCCGCCACGTGTCGCCATCTTATTGGTCCAAAAAAGAACATGTGCAAGTCACATGGCCTATATAGCCGGAAATATAGCCGGAGGTTGCAAATTGAAAAAAAATAATTCATACAGGTTGTCGTCGGAAAAACTAAAAAGTTTAGGTTGCAAAACTGAAAAAGGCTCATAATACAGGTTGCTTTTGGTAATTGACCCTAAATAATATATCAAATAGATTGTGTAACATAAATAACATTATTTAATTAATTATGTGGTGGATATTGATATAGAAATTAGTTATTATTGAAATAATAAAATAACCTTTTGATATGAATATATTTGCCTCTTCTTTTGTTCTTCAAACCATTATTTTTGTATTATTCTGCAGAATTCAAATTTGCATATTTCCTCTTCCGGACATCAAGCTCCTTCGTCTTTTTTATTCTTCATCTATGGGCAATTTGATTATGTAATAATTGTAGTATCTAAATTTGACATTATAAATTTTGCTTTAAATTAAAATTACCTGAAGCCCGTTGCACAATTGTCGATTGATATACCACCTGGAATGAAATAAATCAATATAATTAGTAACAAAAAGAAAAAAAAATATAAAACTTATATTTAAGAGGACATCACAATAATTTATTAGTTAGTGTGGTTGACTCAACCCTCTTTTCATTGAAAAACAACACAATATATAAGTTCAGTTTCTAGGATTTAATCGTAAAAAGTGAACTTGTATTGAATTGAGCGGAAAAGAAACATTACCACATTTTCTATATTCTCTGCCAATTTCTTGAACTTCGGTTCTCCACTAATTTCTTCGATTTTGGATTATGCTTCGCTACATTTTCTACTAATTTCTCTAACTTCGGATCTCCGTTAATTTTTTCAACTTCGGATTATGCAAGCTTTGACCAATGATTGTTAGGCTAAGTGTATTAAATAGGTTTATAAATTAGGTAGTTTAATGATATAAATATGATTAGGAAAGAGATAGTTTGGATAAGTGAATTTCTGTTGGATATATTGATATTAAATAGAATTAAAAATTAGGTAGTTTAGATTGTTGGATTTATGTTGGATAAATGATATTTAATGATATTTTCATTATTTAATAAAAAGATAAAAAAAAATATTTTATTGTGGTAAGTTCCCATTTATTTGATTATTCTGGGTTTATTCGATTTTGAATTAATATTAGGAACCTACCTACCTATTTTTTGTGCGTGCGTGTGTGATTTCCTCAAAGATTCAGTTTTAATAAGGTATTATGTTCTACTTTGTGATTAGAGGTGTAAATGAGATATTAAATTTTTTTATAAAGCAAATGTTAGTTCTGAAAATGATGTTAAATTTGTCGTACGACAAGCTACACATGTGTCTTTGTTCTTATATAAGATTCAATTTTGATAAGAATGTTTGCTATCACGGTTTAATGTTTGTATAAGATAAGATTTATCACAACAAATTTGCTCACTATTTCTTTTTCTCATTAAAATATTTTAGGCTTTTCATTCTTCTAATATGAGCTAACTTAAATAAATAGTGTTAAGAAAAGATAATATTTTTTATTTTTTCTATATCTATATACCTTTTTCCTCTTCGTATTATATTAAAATAATTTTAATATATAGTCACATTATATGCAAGCATAAGAGCTTAAATTATGTGTATTTGTTAATGGTCAATTAAATAAATTTAACATGTAAAAATAAAAATTGTAGTACAATATCTAACTGTCAATAGTAAAAACGTAAAGTTTTTAAGATTATGCCATAAAATTTATCTTTATTTTTAAAAAAATAATTGACAGTGTGAATATTATAATATGGTAGTTTAGATAAGATTGAAAAATATATAAATTTGATTGTTTTATAATACCTTAATGTAATATTATCTAGTACAATTGCTTAAAATAAATGCAAAGAACATATCACTGAAAAACTCTATAAATATGTTTTAATATGATATTAATTCCATTTCAAAATGCAATGTATTTGAAAGTTTAAATATGTAGTTTTTTAGGAGGAGTTTGAATATAAAAATGACTCTTTTTTATAATCACGTAAGGAAACATAAATTATTTTAAATTACTTAACCACCCTTAAATTTAGTACCTATTAAGAATATTATAGGCATCAGAAGAAAAGACGAAACATAAAATAAGACAAAAAAATCCATACTTTTATATGAAACTAATTTTTTATTCCAAAATTCAATGTATTGAAAGTGTAGAAGAAGAATAATTCAAGTATGTATTTTTCTAGGAGGAGTTTGAATTAAATAAGAACTCTTACTTTTTATATACAAGTAATTAAATAATAATATATTTTAAGTTACTTAATACTACTAATGCTTCGTACGAAATATATTTAATTTATTTATAGTGTATGGCCAAAGTATGTATTTTTAAAATTCAACTATGATCAGAAAACATAAATTATTTTTGGTATACTACATATCTATTCTATTATGGTTAAAAATCCTTAAAATTCTATTTTAAAAAAAAATAAAATAATTCTTAATATGATTAATGAAAAAGTTATTCAATCTCGCAAGGAAAGATATTTGAGAATGACACTACGATAAATTTTAGCAACACATGTGAAATAATTATTGAAATCTTGATCGGGAGCTTCAACTAATTCATTAAACTAAATTATAAAGTGTAATTTTCATGTTTGTAGATATAATGTCTGAAAAGGGATATATATAATGTCTGAAAAGGGATGGTTCTAAAATAATTAATTAATTAAACTTATTTTTTACAAAAAATCATCCAATCACAATTATATACTCTTCTTAAAATAACTTTTAGATCTTTTCTTTTATGAAACAAATTTTATTTTAAAATTCAAAGTATTAAAAGTGTAGAAGAATAATAATTTAAGTATGTAGTTTTTAAGGAGGATTTTGAAATATAAAGGTACTCTTGCTTTTTATAATGAAGTATGAGAAACATAATTTATTTTAAATTACTTTAACTATCCATAAATTTAATACTTAGTAAGGATATTACAGACATCACGAGAAATGACGAAATGAAATAACAGGACGAAAAATCCATATTTTTATATTAATACTAATACTAATTAGCAATAATAGATAGATAGATAGATAGAAAGATAGATATAGAGATAGATATAGATATAGATATAGATATGTTGGATATATTGGAATATTTTATTATTTGATAAAATTACTTAATTATCCTTGATATTTAATATTTTATAGGAACATTATAGACGAAACATTCACACTTTTATATTAGTAAAAGATAGATATATATGTATGTGTGTGGAGCAACGAGGTTGTGATATTCCAATTGACTCCTTTTGGACCATGGAGGTAATTAAAACATTAATGTGGCATAATACTACTCAAAACACTATTGTGAAGCCTATGTTCTTTATTGTAGATACGAAATTAAATTAAAGTAGCATTATTATATTATATTAATTAAAATCAGTAAGTATCTTTTTTAATATGCAATATATACTATGATGAATATAAAATACACATCTTTTATTATCATATATTTGTTACGGTTGCAGAAGACGAAAAACAGAGGTGAAGTGGTTTGGGACCGTCTAATGCCGCCTAGAGAATTTCACATTTTTTTTTTAAATTTAATTTTTACATGTCTAAATTATAGATTTATATTAATATCATATAATTAATTAATTATGCAAGATGGAATGAAAAGAGGGGGCAACAAAAATTCGTATAATTAATTTATATTGTCGGTCGATCTGTAGCCAGTTGGACCAATTAAATTGGGAAACTCTATGAACATGCTTTTGAAGGTTCCTTTAAAATTCAAAAGTCCCTTCAATTAGTATAACTATTTTGTATCTCAGAGCTTCCACTACTAGAAACAAGGTTTTTTTACCACTGTAAAATGTAGTTACAAAAAAGGAAGAATAGTCACAAAAATAAATTTAGTAACTACATATCTAAAAGTAGTTACTATAAGGTAGTCATTTATAATAAGATGCAAAAAGTTTTTTTGCAACTACTTTGTAGTTACTAATGTAATTGTAACTATTTTTTGCAACTACTTAATAGTTACTAATGTATTTGTAACTACAAGTAGTTGCAAAAGAGTTTGTCATACTGTAGCAAATTTAGTTAAAATTGTATGAAATATTTTATGTAACTACTAATAATTATAAAAGGGGTTATTTTTAATAACCACTTTTGTAGTTGCAAAAGACTAGCGGTAAATATTTTTTTTTTTCTTATTCGGAATTTAGAGCATAAAGTCGCTTTTTCTTTTTTCTTCTTTCCCTTGTTCTAAATAATAATTCTATGGATGGTAAGAGTGATATATTGACTTATCATATGTTCCTCTGTTTACGATTTTTTATTTTGTCATTGTTCATTGACGGAGCCAGGGGGCACTGGCGGTGGCAGCCGTCCCCCAAATTTTCCGATCGATGTACTATATATATAATTATAGTTAAAAAATTAATTTTGCTGTCCTCATATTTTCGAAAACGTTTATATATATTTCAAAAAATTTATTTCGCCCTCCTCATTACTCAATCCTGACTCCGTGTACTCACAAAATTGTTGAAAACTACTTGTATTTTAAATGGTAACTGGAAGCGGAATAATTGGCATGGTATGCATTTCAATCTAGGTTGTATTCTTTGATCTCCATCTGTAGGGAAGGAAAAAAAAAACGGATGATCGGTTGAATGTTTAAAATATCCACGTTATGATGAAGGAAAAAGTGACATCTGTGAATTTTCACAATTGGATTCTCACATTTAATCAAAACAGCCAATGCAACAACAAATGAACAATCTACTCTACTCAATCATCAACCAAATTTTACGTTATGCAGAATTGAAAATGTAAAGATTTTAGACAAAGATTTAACGTGGTTCGGCTGAGCCTACATCCACAGGAAGATCAAGAAAATCTACTATCAAACCAATCCAGAAAAGTTACAGATGAAACAGCAATCCAGCTAGAAAATACCTCCAAGAATCTAATCAACTCTCTTGTATCTCTAGCTTACTTTTCCCTCTGGTTTCTGTTGAAAACTATCTTGTGTTTCTTCTAGAATTCTCACTCTTCTTGATGCCTATTCCAGATACAAGATAAAAACTGCTACAAAATACAAAGAAACCGGCTAAATAACAGCTCAGTTTTTTCCCACCAAAGCTGTCTAACAGTTTTCTGCATTTAATGAGATGAAAACAGAAAATAACTGCCTTTTCCTGCTTTTAGCTCAATGCTGCTGCTGCTGCGTTTTGAGTCCAATTCTTCATTTTATTCATTATGAGTTGTTAGCCATCTTATACTTCAACAACATCCAATATTGAAAACTATGTTTAAGTTCGTATACTGTGTATTTTAAAGAACGATATTATCGTGTATTAGTTTACTTGATCTGTTGAAACTATTGAAATATTAAAGTATAGTTATACCTTATATTGCAGATAGAAGCAAGAGTATGATGTGCCAGACGGAGTAAGAACAATGTAGACATGGCAACAACGGCATAAGACGCATATATTTGGGCCCTCACGCCCCCAACAACGAATGTAATCTCAAGTAGGCAATCTGCCATGAATGAGGCGCCAAACCAATATAGGTTGCCTAGCGCATAGCCAAAATCCAGTTGCCGCAGGCAATGGTCAAATATTCGGCCGAAGATGTGCATAAACTACCGGTGAGGTAACATGACCATCCATCGAAGGCTTCCAAATATGATGGTCAGCTGAAGTAAGCAAAGGATAACAAACAATATCTTTCGCAATATCAAAGAAAGGAAATAATAAAGTCTTCCTCAAAGATCTAGTGTCCCCATCTAAGTAATTACAGATACACTGCGTGCAGAGATGTCGAAGATGAATAGGAATACGAATCAGAGAATGAGTTGTTGGGAAATTATGAATAATACAAATAATAAACGATAAACAAGAAGCATCGACAAAGTCAAAACAAGAAGCACATTCAGAGAGTCATCTACGAGTTCATCCCGGATTACTACACTGAGTGTCATCATATTGGGCACAAGCCCCAGTATTGCTATATTTTGATGGGAAAAAGAAGCGCTCGCCTCCCCCCAACAAGCGCCCTCGGCCCCTCCCCCCCCCTCCCCCCCCCCATAGCTCAGTAGCAGTGCCAAACCGCCAAGGACCCTACCCCGGGCGCAGAGGTCGCTCTTGTCGGAAGAGCTGGCGCCAGCGGAGTCGTCGGGGTGGTCCTCCGGGCCGGCCGGAGGATGCTTTCTCTCCTCTATCAGAGCAGAGATGGGAAGCTGGCCCACAGCAGCGGAGACGGGGAGCGCCGGCCCCGAACTCCGAGTGGCAGGAGGTCCCCTCCAGGGATCCTCGTAGGACGGGTCTCTTACCCACTAAGGTCCTTCAGGAGGCAGCTAGAGCCTCGCACACTTATTTTCACACCCATGAGGCTGAGGATGACCTCTTGGAAGATGATGATGATGATGCTCACCCGGTGCTTAGGGATGATGCAGACCTTTCCCGTGAGATGCAGAGTAAGGACACTCTCGATGTCCCTACTGACGATGAGTCTGAGGGCAGAGAGAACTACGTCTTCGAGGGCGAGACGGAGGCCCCCCTCAGCAGGGGAGAGCACACGCCCCCTGTTCGTCAGTCCGACTCGCGACCACAACTGCCCAGGTCGGTAGAGCACAGCTGCACTGGCCCCGCTCGGGGAGAGGAGATAGCCACTCAGCTGGAAATCGTCCCCCTGTCGACATCCCCCTGCTCAGTGCACCTTGAACCGGGCCCAGGACGCGGTCTCTAGAGAGTCCTTCTCTTCCAGCGCCTTTGTTCCGCCTCTCTCCTTCGTTTCAGGGAGAGGCAAGCAGATCGAGCAGTTCCACCAAAAGTGCACCAGATCGCGTTCGCGGAGTGGAGAGAGACTGATAGATGTAGACGCTTCTGAGGCCACGTCCGGGGACCCCTCCTTTGGACGTGGTGGCCGATCTGGTGGTCCCGTTCGGATCCTCACGAGATCCAAGACAGATCCTAGCTTCGGGGCCGCCCCTCTGTGTCACGCGGTTCCACCTCACCCTTCATTTGATTATGTCGACACACTTCATGATTTGGAATGCTCGTGGCGTTGCTAATACCGCCACCAGGATCACCTTCAGCTGCTTGCTCGGATGCACTGTTTGTCCTTCTGTGCCATCCTGGAGCCCATGGTTGATGTCTCTCAGCTTCAGTTCATCACTCGCCGTCTGGGTTTTGTAAGCGGAGTCAGTAATGCCTCTGGGCAGATTTGGGTTCTCTCGGCACTACACTATCATTTTGAGGTCATCTTGGACACCGAACAGGCCCTCCACCTCCGTCTCTACGAGCCCGTCTTCGCCGAGCTAGTCTTCCTCACCTTCGTCTACGCCAAGTGTCAGAGAGTCTGTCGGCATGCTCTTTGGAACACACTTCATGATATTTGTGAGGCTGTTGGTGAAAGGCCTTGGTTAGTTGGGGGGGATTTCAACATCTTTCTGCACGAGCATGAGCGACAAGGTAGCCTGGCTAACAGGACCCTTGCGATGTTGGATTTCGGGCTCATGATTTCCGATACGGAACTGATTGATGCAGGATACACGGGATCTGACTACACGTGGGAGCGTGACCCCCTCAGGGAGAGGTTGGACCGTGCCTTGATTAACGAGGCATGGCTTTCCTTGTTCGGGGTGACGAAGGTCTCCCATTTGCCGAGGTACAAGTCGGACCACTCCCCCCTCCTCCTTAAGTGCAGGTTCTCTGAGACCGTTCAGAATTATTCCTTCCGCTTCCAGAGCATGTGGGTTAGGCATCACACCTTCATCGACACCGTTTGTGAGGCATAGGTTCTGTCTACTGGCCACACTGGTACGGTGAAATTGCAGCTGAAGCTCACACGGCTCAAGAAGACGCTGAAGCAGTGGAATTGGTCGGTGTTCGGGAACATCTACTAGAGACTTCAAGACGCGCAGAGTGCCCACGCTGCTGCCGACTTGGCCTACGATAGTGATCCCACTCCATCCCGTCGATCGGACATGCATCGGCTGCATGCCGAGTACCAGCTGACCCTAAGGATGGAGCAGGATTTCTGGAGGCAGAAGGCTGCTGTTCGCTGGGTCATTGAGGGAGAGAGAAACACCAGGTTCTTCCAGAGTTTCGTCTGTCACAGGCGTTGTCAGACCTACATCCACAGTATTGAGGTCGACGACGTCACGATCTCCGATCAGGCTGGGATTCCGGCCTCTGCAGTTGACTACTTCCAAACTTTGCTCAGTGTGGAGGAGGGTGATTTGGGGACTCCCATCGATGATTTCTTCCCGAGACTGCCAGAAGGGCACTAGTTTTGACGGACTGTGTGATATGTCGACAGATGAGGAGATTAGAGTGGATGTGTTTGATATTGATCCCACGAGTGCCTCGGAGGACAGGTTCTCTTCCTTGTTCTTTCAGAGATGTTGGGAGATTGTGGGACAGGATGTCAGGCTTGCAGTTAGGGATTTCTTTTCTGGCACCCCCATGCCCCGTGGTTTCATTGCGACTGTCATCACCCTGATCCCGAAGAGGCCAAACCCTTCCTCTTGGGCTGACTATCGCCCGATCAGCCTCTGCAATGTCACGAATAAGATCATCTCCAAGATCCTGAACTTCCGTTTGGCGCCCCTCCTCCCGTCCCTCATCGTGCCGAACCAGAGTGGTTTTGTTCAGGGGAGATTGATCTCTGACAATGTGCTGCTTGCCCAGGAGATGGTCCACAAGCTGAATTACAAGATCAAGGTGCCTAATATTATGCTGAAGCTCGACATGGCTAAGGCCTATGATAGGGTTCAGTGGCCTTTCCTGAGATACGCTCTGATGAGGATGGAGAATTGTTGGTTCTCGGTCCTCGTGAATGGGAGCCCGGAAGATTTTCTCCACTCGAGTCGGGATCTCCGTCAGGGAGACCCGCTCCTGCTCTGTTCGTTTTTTGCTGACTATCTCTCCCGTGGGTTGAATGCCTTTGTCAGGGACAGGCCGCGTATGGTGTACAAGGCCCTTCGCTCAGCCGACCCGCTGTCCCATCTCGCCTACGCTAATGATGTTGTGATCTTCACTCGCGCTGACCCCGAGGGCTTAGTTGATTTGGATCTGTTTTTTAGCTACTACTCTGCCGTCACAGGTCAGTTGATTAACAGGCAGAAGAACAATTTCTTCCTCGGTGCCACCTATGAGGAGTCCTGGAAGGACCTTGTGACGCACTTGACTGACTTTCAGCTTGGGCACCTTCCGACCACCTATCTAGGCGCCCTCTGTACCGGGGCAATATGCGTAAGGCCGTTTTCCAGCCGATTCTTCAGCGTCTTATGACTAGCATTGCTGGGTGTTCCCACTGCCATTTGTCTTTGAGTGGCAGACTCCCTCTGATCAAGAGCACTCTAAGCACCATCTCGCAGTACGTTCTCCAGGTTATGGCGCCCCGGGCTAAAGTTCTTCATACCATGAGTCAGATCATTGCCCGGTTCTTCTGGAGCCATGATGGCGCTGTTCGGAAGCATCATTGGATTAGCTGGAGGAAGACTTGCCTGCCGACTGATGGGGGGGCCTCGGTATTCGTGACTTTTCTGACCTGGTTGGGGCTTTTGGTATGAAGATGTGATGGTGCTTTAGGGAGGGCAGCTCCCTTTGGGCCCGACACATGCGGGACAAGTATTGTTTGCGTTGCCTTGTTGTTCCTACCCGTGCTCGTGTTAGGCCTCATGACAGTACTTAGTGGATCCGACTGGGTAGAGTTGCTCCGCAGGCTCAGGAGCAGAATTTTTGGGCTCTTGGTGATTGCTCGGTTAGTTTTTGGGATGACACTTGGCTCGGGCACGACAACTTTTTGAGATTTATGCCGACGAGTTGGCCCCTTGTGATGTTGAGTGGGATCTGAGGGTTCAGGATCTTTGGTATGATGGGGATTGAGATATTTCTAGATTGCAGTCCGACATTATTGACATCTATGACCTTCCCCAGCACCTTTTGAGTGATATTGTTCAGGTTCCGATAATGCGGGATAGTGGGGATCGCATGCGGTGGAGACGTTCTCCGCATGGCGATTTTACACTGACATCTGCTTGGCAAGACTAGATTGAGATTGCCTCGCAATCTTATCCTTGGCGCCATTTGGACTGACTTACTCCTTCCTAATATGTTTTTGTTTTTATGGCAATTGCTCTTCCTTCGCCTCACTACTGACTCCCATCTCATCCCTCCTTGCTCCCATATTGTTTCTAGGTGTTATTGTTGTGTAGCTACTGCTTCTTGGCAGACGAAGACTTTATCGCATATGTTTTTCCAGGGCAGCGTGGTCCGGTCGGTGTGAGACTATTTTATGGCATGGTTTGGGGTAGAGGTGCCTTTGACCTTCGATCCCTTTCTCTTCCTTAGCTTCTTCCTTCATATGACACCGGCACACACTGAGCACATGGCTTTCATTATTCCTTGTCTGATCCTTTGGTTCACCTGGATGGAAAGGAATAATGCAAAGCATAGAGGTAGGGCTTTTGTTAGTTTCTCACATTGTTTTGCAGGTAGAGCGACATCTGGCGTTGCTCATCGCGAGCAACTGTCTGCCCCCGAGGGCTTGGACGGGTTGCACCCCTGCAACCTGTTTCCTCCACAGCACCACTGCCCTTCCGGCCCCCCATTCTGGTTCTGTGGAGAGCTCCCGATTCCCCTTAGGTCAAGCTCAACACCGACGATTCGTTCCTCCACGACACGGCTTCGGCTGCTGTTGGGGGTCTGATCCGGGGCCACACCGGCGATCTTAAAAGAAACAAGTACTCAAAAACACTAGAAGAGATCTTTTTCGGTTTTAGTTTTTCAAATAGTAAAACAAGTCACCCTTGATCATGCTTCCCCTTGGTCTTGAACAATTGATGCAACTATTGTTAATGCCCGATTGAATTGTGATTTAAGCCCATCTCAAGACTATTAACAAGCTCTAATAGCCTTGTTGTCCCTTAATCTTAGTTAATCAAAATAAGCTCTTCGACTAACCCTATTCAGTTTAACCGAATCCTCGAACAAGCTCTCTTAGATTCAATCACCAAAAGCATTAAATTCTAGGACAACGAGATAAATTCAACATAAAACTCGAAAGCTCGGTTTTAGTGGTTGAACTTTGTGTTATCCCCAATAAATAATTATTGTTTGCTACTCGGGAATCGGAAATCCTACAATTACCGATAGTAATCTCCTATTCTAGCAACACATTCACAAATCCCTTAAAGGCCCTTTAAAGGGTGATCAAACCAATAATTAATTCATAAATGTGAATCAACAAGAGCAAATAACACAAAATACTTAAATACACAATAATCTCGGTAACATTAACCGTAATAATCACATCAATGTCTCGACTCAAGGTTCCACAATGATCAAGGATGAACTAAGGGTGCTAGCCACCCATATTAACTAATACAATCAGAAAATAAATGGAAAAATGAAGAAACATGATACTGATTTGGATGAATCCAAAGATGTCAATTGGAGAAGATGATCCTTCAATCCCTTGTCCAATCTCCTTCCTTGGTGGCTGAAATGTGCTCTCCAAGTATCCAAATGTACTCCAAAAGTTATCCAAAGTTAGGTTAAATTCGAATGGGATGATATATATATAAAGGGAGAAAGTGCTAGACAAAAATAGACAAAAACGTATTCAGGATTTTAAAACAGGGTAGTGAATCTCGGCCGAGACGGGAGTGTGTCTCGGCCGAGACGTGAAAAAGAGTTTTCAAGAATTTTGGGTCGAAGGTAAATCTCGGCCGAGATTGGGTTGTATCTCGGCCGAGACGTGAAACAGGGGAAATTAGGGCTTTTTGGGATTTGACTCATCTCGGCCGAGATTGGATTGTATCTCGGCCGAGATCTTCATCTTTGATATTCTTCAAGAATTCCCTGGAGACTTATCTCGGCCGAGATTGGATTGAATCTCGGCCGAGATCTTCAATCTTGCAAAACTTCACAAAAACCCTGGAGGCTCATATCGGCCGAGATTAACATCCTGTCTCGGCCGAGATCTTCAGTTGGCTCTTCCTTTCTTGCCTCGATCGATCCCTCGACTCCTCGGTCGTTTAATCTTCGATTTCGACCCTTTTTACACCTGTCTTAATACAAAAATAGCTCAAACGCATTATTTTGCCCATTAGAATATAAAAGCACTAAATACACATAATTATGCACATTATTGACACTAAAATGACACTAAAAATGCCCTAAAGTGCGTGCACGAAACACGTGTACCAAATCTCCCCAAACTTAAAACTTGTTCGTCCCGAACAATAAGGAGAAAGACAAAAGAACATGTGTTTAGGGTAAAGTTTAGTGGCATTTGATTTCAGAATTTTCATGAAAAAGAGTAAGAGATCATGATAAAAGTGAGCATGTGTGATAGACTAGATCCACTATTCTCGAGACAAAACACTCTAAACTTAAGATCCTCACATGGTGAGTGTAACTCTCGACTCTCAAGTGTATCAAAAGGGAAGTGTATACGCTCACATTGAAATGCATAAAATGCCTACCATAAGCTTGCCAATCATCTAAACTTCGATGTATACCGGCATGTTTGACAAAGAATCAAAAAGGTCTTTAATAGGTTGTAATGTTGGCTTTGGGTAAGGTGGGATAATTTTGGGTAGAAGTGACTATAAAACGGACTAAATGAGTCGTGCACTACCCATCTACCCCTCAAACAATGGTCATTCAACCTCACTCTTTACTTCCTTAGTAAACCAATCCCAAAAATTGATTTCTTCTCCCTACCACAAAGTCCACAACCTTAATGCTTTCTCAATTCTCCCTTGGAGTGTATTTTCTTTTAATATTTCTACAACTTTGAGAACATCTATTAAAAGACATTTATATTACTAGCCTCTCCAAATCAAAAGCAACAATGAGTATATACAACTAACTTTTTCTTTTGTTTTTCTGATTTTTCGACTTTTTCGATTTTCGACTCTTTTTTTTTTTTTTTTTTTTACTCAAACAAAAATTGGAGAGGACTAGTATTCTCGATTCTTTTCCTATTGTTTCAATTCCTTTCACCCTTCAATATTCCCAATAGTTCACCCTTTTCAATCCCAAATTACCCGATTACCTTCCAACCGCCTCCCTCATACTCAAATAGTCCAATTAGGTTCAAAAACTAATCGAAAGGGTTTCGGCTTGTAGAATTGGGTTGTCAAACAAGAGGCTAAAAGCTCAAGGGGCTCAACTAGAGACAATATCAAATTAGGTAAAAAGGATGTGTTTTCAAGCTTGAAAGTAGGCTCAAATCAAGGATTGCCTAAGATCATTTTCAATGTCACACAATGCACCGACTCATGCAAAATAGAGAATCAAGGCAAGTTCTAGAGACAGCTAAATGCACTCAATGAATTTCACACCGAAAGAAAGTTTACGTTACTCCAAAGATGGGAGTATCTTCTAAAGCTAAAAAAACTCACTCGGTTGCAATTTTTGATCAAAAGTTTTGAGTGTATGTTCAATTTTGTTTCAAAAGTCTAGCATGCTCTACCATGTGCTTCTTTCAAAGATATTTGTCAAAAACTTTCATCATTAATCAATGCCACATTTTCTTGTCCTAAACTTCATCCAATTGCTTTCTCGAGCTGCCAATTTGTACGAATCCCACCCCCTCCCCAAACTTAGTTGCAAACTTAGTTTGTGGAAAAAGAGGAGTACAATTTGGTGGCTCGCCGAACTTAACCATTTTATTACACGTTTATTCACAAACATTAACTAGATGAACTACTTTATTAAGAGTCCTACTCCTACAACAATAAGGGGAAAATGTGTGCGTACTTATCAACCAAACAAACAATTTGACTTTAAGGCACCCAATGATTATTCAAAAATCCGAACCAAATCCATATGTAATAATATTACCAACCAAGGCTAATAAAAAATGACAATGGCTCACAGGCCGGCAATATTACCAACAATACAAATGGACAATATCACAAAAGCAATCAATATATAAATCAAATTGGCACACAGGCCATCACAACAAATCCAACAAGCAAGTCATGTCAAATGGCTCACAGGCCAACAGTATAGATAATGAAAGAAGAAAAACGGGGGGAAATCAGGGGTAGGGGATTTCGAGCAACCGAAATGGTCTTATCTTTTTGTTTTTCCCCAAACTTAGTTTTGCAACTAAGTTTGGGACAAAAAGGTAAGACTTCTCGGTCGCTCTACTCACAGCGAGCGGGAAGGTCGGGAACTCGAGTCGGTGAAACATCCTTTTATTGACTTGAAAAGGTCGAGAATCTTTGTCTGATTTTCTTGGATAGTTTCCTTGATTCCTCTCAGCTCAGCTCCAATAGATGCTCGTAGCTCCACCAATTCGGCTCTGACGCCTTTGATCTCGTCCCCCATGGCCGCCATTAAGCCCTCCTGCTGTTCCTGGAACTCAGATTGAGTTAGAATGGCAGTAGATGATCGTTTTCTTGACGGCTGCGCTGGTTGGCTACTTCCTTCCCCTTACACCCCTACGCTCCGAACCCGTGCCACCGGACGTGGCTTTTTAGCACGCTTGAATTTGGTCAGTTCTTCCCGGTTTGGCTCCAAGGAGGCATTGAGGTGTGCCTCGGAGCTCAATTCCAAATTCAGCTTGCTTGCCAGTGGGTGATGTAAGTCAGTCCGGGGTTGGGTAGGCGGAGGTAAGGTCCCTCGTTTTGGAGAACGTAAGGGACAGCCGGACCCGATGTGCCCTCTTTGTACCCGAGCATGGCAATGCGCATGTTCTCCATCTCCTCCCAATCCAAATAATAATCAGTGGTGATCGGTGTGTACTCTGGGAGGGGAACATTGTAGTGCTCGAGTATAGGGGTTATCAACGCCCCACAATAGATGGGGTCGGGCATTTTCGTTTCTCTTTTTCTCTCCGTCCTCAATTCTTTCACTATCTTCTGAAAACATGATGCCAAATCCTTTTGGAAGTCCCTCTTTCTCCGATCCACGGTGGCCCAAAGAATTTCCATCTCGTATAATCGGGGAGAGCTGATCTCTTTCCGGCCACATATGGTGGAGCTCAACAGCTTCTGTAAATACTTCACGACGGGGTTTCGAATGGCAGTGAGCCTGGAGCCCCTTGGATCATATGCTTGAGGTGCAACTATTCCGGGGGCGGCAGTGATTTGCTCCCAAAATTGTTGCACGTTGAACTCTCTCAACGCATGATTATCACCGTAGGCTCTAGGCTTGAAGCCATATATGTTTTCCAAGTTGTCGTGGCTTAGTGTCTTCTGTTCGTTAAGAAGCTGGAACTTGAAATGATGAACTGTAGAGCCGGAAATGACCTCCTCCTCGATCTCGAGTGTGCTGAAAAACTCGAGCACAAATTTGAGGAAGGTTGGTCGGGGTGCTAGGCACTGAACTAGACCTGCTTCGTCTAACAGTTCTAGAACGTTTTGCCGGATGCCCATGGCGTCTAAAATCTTGGGGTCGCCATATCGGGTTGCTGACACCCCCCTCTTCATTAATTTATCAAAACGTTTTCGTTGCTCCTCTGTTCCCAGCACAATATCAAAATCTATGGGCTTCGTGGATTTGTCAGTGGAAGTCGGTGGGACTTCCGGTGGAGGAACCTCCGGAGTAGGCTCAACAGCCTTCTCCTTGCCTTTGGCTTGGCTTCTTCGGATTTTTTGCGTGACTCTTCGGCCAGAGGTGCCTTCTTGGGTGTTGCCTTTTGTGGGTTTCGGAGGTGCCATGGGTACCTAAAATCAACAATTCAATAATAAAAAACTTGTGGCAAAATAACTAGTTCAAGTGCAAGTAGGAAGTGCTAGGTTCATTTGAATCCAACTATATCTCTAACAAAAACAAGGCAAAATATATCAATCATGCAATGACAACCAAATCATATTCAAATAAGGTCACACATTACAATAATATCAACAAGTAGTCTCAAAAGAAACAGAGAATATAGTCGAATTTAACGCCTAGCACGTGCTTGATAATATGCCACAACGAATTTAGCCTTTTCAAAAACTCACAAGATTATACTCAACAATCCACCCACTCCATCATCAGGCAACTATACGAACTATCAATCAATTTTATCATTTAAATGCATAACACTTATCACATGGCAAAAAATCAATACAAGTACTTGTATGTATAACCAAGTTCAACGAATATGCATATAAACGTAAAATTAACTTTCAATCTCAACAATGTATACACTAATACGCAACAATGAATCGAAGGGAGGAGATAGCCGTACTTACCAGTTGAGTTTAACCGAAAAAATTTTGAATTTGGGTTGCTCGCGCCCTTTTTGAATCGACCTCAAATATGCTCCAAATCCAAATATTTTCGAAGGAGAGTTGGTGTGGTGATGTGAGTGAGGTGTGGTGTGAATTTTAGAGGTGGAAATCGAGTGCAAGGGTGATTATTGGAGTAGTGTGTGCGTGAGTGTGTGAAAATCGCAAATTTGGGGAAGAACTGACCTAATTTTCGCGCAGGGGATATTTATACCTGTTTTCCGTCTCGGCCGAGATTCGGATTTGGGCTCTGTGTCTCAGCCGAGATCCGTTCTTTGCTTTCAGGAAAACTTGACCCGGCAAGGAATCTCGGCCGAGATTATGTAGTCATCTCGGCCGAGATGAAATCTCAGCATTTTTACCCCCATTCTGGACAACCCCGTCTCGGCCGAGATGCATGTATGTCTCGGCCGAGATTGTTCTTCAGCAAATTTTCCTCCATTCTGGACAACCCCGTCTCGGCCTAGATTCGGTCCTATCTCGGCCGAGATTAAGAAAGGGCGCGAGCAACCCAAATTCAAAATTTTTTCGGATAAACTCAACTGGTAAGTACGACTATCTCCTCCCTTTGATTCATTGTTGCATATTAGTGTATACATTGTTGAGATTGAAAGTTAATTTTACGTTTATATGCATATTCGTTGAACTTGGTTATACATACAAGTACTTGTATTGATTTTTTGCCATGTGATAAGTGTTATGCATTTAAATGATAAAATTGATTGATAGTTCGTATAGTTGCCTGATGATGGAGTGGGTGGATTGTTGAGTATAATCTTGTGAGTTTTTGAAAATGCTAAATTCGTTGTGGCATATTATCAAGCACGTGCTAGGCGTTGAATTCGACTATATTCTCTGTTTCTTTTGAGACTACTTGTTGATATTATTGTAATGTGTGACCTTATTTGAATATGATTTGGTTGTCATTGCATGATTGATATATTTTGCCTTGTTTTTGTTAGAGATATAGTTGGATTCTAATGAACCCAGCACTTCCTACTTGCACTTGAACTAGTTATTTTGCCACAAGTTTTTGATTATTGAATTGTTGATTTTAGGTACCCATGGCACCTCCGAAACCCACAAAAGGCAACACCCAAGAAGGCACCTTTGGCCGAAGAGTCACGCAAAAAATCCGAAGAAGTCAAGCCAAAGGCAAGGAGAAGGCTGTTGAGCCTACTCCGGAGGTTCCTCCACCGGAAGTCCCACCGACTTCCACTGACAAATCCACGAAGCCCATAGATTTTGATATTGTGCTGGGAACAGAGGAGCAACGAAAACGTTTTGATAAATTAATGAAGAGGGGGGTGTCAGCAACCCGATATGGCGACCCCAAGATTTTAGACGCCATGGGCATCCGGCAAAACGTTCTAGAACTGTTAGACAAAGCAGGTCTAGTTCAGTGCCTAGCACCCCGACCAACCTTCCTCAAATTTGTGCTCGAGTTTTTCAGCACACTCGAGATCGAGGAGGAGGTCATTTCCGGCTCTACAGTTCATCATTTCAAGTTCCAGCTTCTTAACGAACAGAAGACACTAAGCCACGACAACTTGGAAAACATATATGGCTTCAAGCCTAGAGCCTATGGTGATAATCATGCGTTGAGAGAGTTCAACGTGCAACAATTTTGGGAGCAAATCACTGCCGCCCCCGGAATAGTTGCACCTCAAGCATATGATCCAAGGGGCTCCAGGCTCACTGCCGTTCGAAACCCCGTCGTGAAGTATTTACAGAAGCTGTTGAGCTCCACCATATGTGGCCGGAAAGAGATCAGCTCTCCCCGATTATACGAGATGAAAATTCTTTGGGCCATCGTGGATCGGAGAAAGAGGGACTTCCAAAAGGATTTGGCATCATGTTTTCAGAAGATAGTGAAAGAATTGAGGACGGAGAGAAAAAGAGAAACGAAAATGCCCGACCCGATCTATTGTGGGGCGTTGATAACCCCTATACTCGAGCACTACAATGTTCCCCTCCCAGAGTACACACCGATCACCACTGATTATTATTTGGATTGGGAGGAGATGGAGAACATGCGCATTGCCATGCTCGGGTACAAAGAGGGCACATCGGGTCCGGCTGTCCCTTACGTTCTCCAAAACGAGGGACCTTACCTCCGCCTACCCAACCCCGGACTGACTTACATCACCCACCTGGCAAGCAAGCTGAATTTGGAATTGAGCTTCGAGGCATACCTCAATGCCTCCTTGGAGCCAAACCGGGAAGAACTGACCAAATTCAAGCGTGCTAAAAAGCCACGTCCGGTGGCACGGATTCAGAGCGTAGGGGTTGAAGGGGAAGGAAGTAGCCAACCAGCGCAGCCGTCAAGAAAACGATCATCTACTGCCATTCTAACTCAATCTGAGTTCCAGGAACGGCAGGAGGGCTTAATGGCGGCCATGGGGGACGAGATCAAAGGCGTCAGAGCCGAATTGGTGGAGCTACGAGTATCTATTGGAGCTGAGCTGAGAGGAATCAAGGAAACTATCCAAGAAAATCAGACCAAGATTCTCGACCTTTTCAAGTCAATAAAAGGATGTTTCACCGGCTCGAGTTCCCGACCTTCCCGCTCGCTGTGAGTAGAGCGACCGAGAAGTCTTACCTTTTTGTCCCAAACTTAGTTGCAAAACTAAGTTTGGGGGAAAACAAAAAGATAAGACCATTTCGGTTGCTCGAAATCCCCTACCCCCGTTTTTCTTCTTTCATTATCTATATTGTTGCCCTTTGAGCCATTTGACATGACTTGCTTGTTGGATTTGTTGTGATGGCCTGTGATAATGCGCAATCCGATATCCAAGAAACTTAACAAAAACCTACGTAAGCAATATGAAAACACACAAGATTTACGTGGTTCGATCCGGAGATCTACGTCCACGGGCAGAAAATAATACTTAACGAGGTGTTTCTTTTACTCGAACTTTGAGTTTACACGTAGTAATTCAGAATACAGAATGCGAACCCTAATTCAGAGTTCTTTTCTTCAATTTATACTAAACCCTCCTAAACCCTAACTGAACCCTAACTAATTCCCTATTCTCACGCCTATTTTCCGTTGCGTAGCAATTGGGAACGGATCATGGGCCTTGATTTGCGGAACAAACCACCCGTTGGGCCGACGCGTGTTTCTGGACCTGCTGGGCCTACGCGTGCTGGGCCTACGCGTGTTTCTGGACCTGCTGGGCCTACGCGTGTTTCTGGACCTGCTGGGCCTACGTGTGCTGGGCCGGTCAGTGGGCTAAGGTATTAACCCGACCCGAAGTGATCGGGCCATCCCTATCAGATGCCCCTCCCCCCAGCCGGAGCGAGGATGGAGCTTCGGTTGTCACCGGGGTGGAACCATAAGCAAGATGGGTCGTGGTCGCGGGCGCGCCGAAGTGTTTGTGGATGACTAAGTCTATTCACATCTAAGGGACCCCGTAGCGAAGTCTACGAAAGCGGAACCGAACTAGGCCGAAGTGCACGGAGTAGATAGCGAGGTACTAAGTTTCCCAAAAGCAAGAAACGTATCGGAAGTACATAACGACCTGGCCGAGGTAAAGGAATCACCGGAGTGTAGTAGTCTGGCCAAAATGAAAGGGAGCACCGGAGTGTGATAGTATGGCCGAGGTGGAAAGATCACCGGAGTGTAGTTTAAATCTTCCTGACGAAGAATGAGGTTGATGTGATTGGCGGCGCCATCATGAGAGAGAGGGATGTGAAGTGACACGCTCTGCGACTTCCAATAAACCTGTTCCCCACGCGCCTTGGGAACCGTAAAGCGCGTGAAGTGCACGTCTAAATATCCATCACTGAATTTGAATAGGCTGTATCAGAGTCGTTGGTTTGTTGCGTATATATTTGGATTAATTGCACAGTAACTCTTCATCTTCTTCATTGCGATTTGCCAGTTTAGAAAGCGGGAAAAAGAGGGGAATTCTGTGCTTGTGATTCATCTCAAATCAAAACTTCTCAAACTCAACCCAAGTAAGTATGCCTTCTTCTTCATCTTCTGCCTCTATTCAAGAAGTAGGGACTACGAGTGCCCCGTTAGATGTCCCCCCCCCCCCCCCCCTTCGATATCTCATTTCGGAAAGGAATGAGATTAGGACCGTAGACAGGGCCGACGGCCTGGAAAGCAACGTTATGATGGTCGCTTTTTATGAATGCGCGGAGGAGGATTTTGAGGTGGCCTCTGTAGCGTTACGGATGACGCGAGTGCAAATTGAGAGAGAAATCCCCTCATTTTACTTTCCATTTAACCTAGAGTATATAATACCAAACCCCGACGATAGGGCCTGCTGTCCGCCGCAGGGTTTTATTAGTGTGTATATAGATCCCCTTAGAATAGGCTTGAGACTGCCCCTGTGGGACAATGTGGTCCAGTTACTGAAATATTACGGCATTGCCTTAAGCCAGCTAGCGCCGAACGCAGTGAGGCAAGTAGTGGGATTTACCGTGGTGTGCAAGAACGTCGGGATAGAACCGACCGTAGAGTTTTTTAGGTTTTTCTACCAATTAAAAGCCTTCGGGAAATCCAAGGGGTGGTACTCCTTCAGTCCCCGAGCCCGAGGTGGGTTCAAGGTTCAAAACCCAAGTAAGGTGGAGGGATGGAAGGAGAGGTTCATATTTGTAAAGAACAAAGTAGCCCTCCCGAAGTGGTGGAGGGATGAGGTACTTGATACCGCTCCGGTGGAGAACCCGGAGGCCGAAGTCATACATGTATTCCGGTCAGTGGGGACTTTCAAAACCCTCTGTACCGAGGAAGAACTGGAGGGGGCAGGACTGAGCCCGTATTATTCGGGCGACGCGGCTGCCGAAGAGGGTAGGAGTTCTTCTATCTTGCTTTTTACAACTGTTGTCTTGCATAGGACTAACTATAACCTCTGTATGCAGTGGGACGCTTCGGAAAAGAACCAGCCGGAAGCCTCGCGGCGGCTGCAGCGGCCAAGAAAAAAGGTAAATCTACTGAGGTGTCTCCTCGGATGAAGACGGTGTCCAGTCCACGACCGTCTGTGGGGTCGGAAGAACGAGTTATGCGTGCGGGGTCAATTCCCGGAACGAAGAGGAGGCCGGAGCCTACCGGGACTCCGCTGGCACCATCCAAAAGACCCCGAGTAGGGGAGAGCACGGAGGTAAATTTGAAACGCTGCTCATAATTTTTACGCACACGAAGTGTGTACTATTAATATTGAGTTCGGTGTCATGTCTTGTGTAATTATCCAGGTGGAACAAGTGGCCCCTGGTCTGCTGGGGTTGAAAGGCGCGGACGCCGAAGAACTTCTGCGCTTGGCGCGAGGTATCTTGGACCTCGGTCGGAAGAGCGAGAAGGAAGGCAAGGAGGAGTTGGCCGAAGTGGCTAGGGAGCTTCAGGCGCGCAACGACCGATTAACCCACGACCTGACCGAGGCACGCAAGAGGGCTGCCTTGGTCGAAAATGAGGTTGCGCGTCTGCGCGGAGTGGAGGCAGAGACCAATGTCCTCCGAGGTGAAGTACTGCGGCTGCGGGCAGAGATGGAAGCTCGGGAAGCTGCCGTAGTCGAAGGGCAAGGAGCGATGCTGAAGGCATTCGCCGACAAATTATTCCAAACCAGCATGTTCCTTGACTTCCAGACGGAGTTCGTGGCAATAGGGGACCAGGCCACGCGATCTGCGCTGCTGGAGCAGGTTAAGGAGGTCTACCCGAATGTGGATGTATATCGTCCAGAATTCGGGTACGACTTTGAGGCAGTGGCCGGGGTGGAAAAGGCCTACTACGCAGCTCTAGCGAATCTGCCGGAGTGGCCCCTGGTGAAGGCTCTAGGGGAGAAGAAACAACTGCTGACGGCCGCGGAGATCGCCAACTGTGAGGTGGACCAGGACCAAGAGTTCATGGCATTCCGCCGGGGTGAGCTGGTCTCCGAGCCCCGAAACAAAGAACCCCCCCCTCGGATGGAGGTCGATGCCATAGCTGCGGACGAAGCTGTCGCAGCGAATGAGGAGGAAGAAGCCGAAGTGTCAGAGGGCCGGCGAGAGGTGTTGCCCGAGGATATTGAGGGGACCGAACGGGAGGTCAGTCGTTCCCCTCAAATTTAAAGTTGTAGATAATAGGGATATTTGCAAACATTGTACCGAATCAGGAACATTGTACTTCCATTTTGTTGAATATAATTTTTGTTTTCGAACTGAACTCCAACTCTTTACATACTTGAGATTGATCGATCTGGTTGAATCTTCTTTCTGTTTAGAATACCGCGGAATTGCACGAAACAATAAAGAAACTCATGCGATCACTTGAGTGGTTCCGCGAAGAAAAGAACAACCTGCAAATGAACGTGGTGCCAAGGCTAGAAAAACGGGTGTCCATTGCAGAAAAGAGAGCGGAGGCAGCCGAGAAGGCCATATCAAGAGCCACGGAGAAGGCCAGGGACCAAGAATTAAAGTATTTGGCCACAACTGCTGAATTGAGCCGTGTCCTCGTCCATCAGAGGGAGTATGACCGGATACTGACGGAGTTCGGCTTACTGACATTTGAGGAAGTTGAGGCACGGGTCGTAGAAATTCAGGAGGAGATTTCTGCGCTTACGGCAAGGAGCCCAGTAGAGTCCTCGGAGCTCGTAAGAAAGCGAGAGGTGTTGGAGTTGCTCCTCAATATGTACGAAGGGCTGAAGGGCCGAGGCAGGTGGAGGCCTTCTGCCGAGAAATTTATTGCGAGTTCAAGCCGGAGCCAAGGTACTCCAAAAGCTCCCCGGAAGGATAAAAAGAAACCCGCTGGACAGAGCAAAGGCATTGTTATCCGGGAGCCAGCTCCAATGACCACAATTGAAGAAGAGGCCGCTGTTGTAGCCGAAGAGGCAGTCGAAGAACTGGCTAGAGAGATCGAGGTATTGGTCCCCGAGGAATGGGACCCTGTGCAATGGGCCGAAACCCCGAGGTCCGCTCCACAACCAAGTAGCCGTGCTCGGACAAGAGACGAAGTTCCCAGGCAAACGCCAAGAACAAGTCCTCGGCGTCGGGAAGCACGTGGGGGAGAAAGAGCCGGAGCCCGAGGCCGAAGAACGACAAGGTCCCGGAGGACGCAGCGTAGGTCTAGAAGTAGGCCTCAACGCCGGAGCGCTGAATACTGGCTCGGGGGCCGTAGATGATCGTTTGTGTTTTTTGTTATATATTCTTTTTTTTTTTTTTTTTTTTAGTTTTATGTAAAGAACTTTTTGTCGTAGGATTATTCGGAAGATAATAAAAATCGTTTTGGTGTGCATAAATGTGTTAAGGAAAACAACAAGTTATGAACCAAAAGCAATAACTGTTTTAATTGGGTGTTCGGGAACACAGTATAGATAAATCCAATGCAAATCTCTCCGGACGGATCGGGCGGGAGTAAAATCTCCCCGGACGGGTCAGGCGGGAGTAACCACTTCTCCGGTTAAACAGGCGAGAAAGTGATATGAGTCCGGGGACGGAATGTGAATCTCCTCGGACGGATCGAGAGAGAGAGTTAATTGTCCGGAGACGAATAATAATTTTATGAATGCGTTAGGGCGTCCCCGTAACGTAAAAGTGAACACAACAAGATGCATAAACAAAGAATTTTTATTCAATGATAAGTGCCGGAGCAAATTAAAGAATACAAAGAGAGATAACAATCATAAAAGAAACGTACAATGAGCATAAAGATAAGATGGTACTTGCGATTTGACATTCACAGATAGAAGCGCCTCAAGTTGGTAACGTGCCAGCTTCGGGGAATCGAGGTCCCATTGAGATGCTCTAACTGATAGGATCCAGAATCGTGCGCGGCAACGACGCGGTAGGGACCCTCCCAAGAAGCATGTAATTTCCCCTCGGGGGCAGCTTTGCTGGCTGAATTGAGCCGAAGCACTAGGTCCCCGACATTGAACTGAGTGCCCCGGACCCGGAGGTGATGATATTGGGCTGCCCGTTGTTTACACCTGGCCTGTTGAATGAATGATTGATCACGACGATTTTCAAGCTCATCCAAATTTGCTCGGAGAGCCTCGTCATTATCCTCTGGAACCAATGTGATGAGGCGAGGGCTTGGTACACTGATTTCCGCAGGAATAACGGCTTCGGAACCATAAGTAAGGCTGTAAGGAGTCTCCCCGGTAGAGGTATGCGGTGTCGTGCGATAAGCCCATAGGACTTGCGGAAGGTTTTCGGCCCAGAGACCTTTGGCATTATCCAGGCGTTTCTTTATACCCGTGAGCAGTGTACGATTGGTGACTTCAACCTGACCGTTGGCTTGAGGGTGAGCAACCGAAGTGAAAATTTGTTTGATGTGAAGTTCTTCGCACCATGACCGAAAGGGATCGTTGGCAAATTGTTTACCATTGTCCGAGATAATAGTGTTCGGGATGCCGAAGCGACATACGATATTGCGCCATACAAACTTCAAGATATTTTGACCAGTAATGGCTGTAAGAGGTTCGGCTTCGACCCATTTAGTGAAGTAATCTACGGCAACGACCAGAAATTTCAATCCCCCCGGAGCAACTGGGAATGGGCCGACAATGTCGATACCCCACTGAATAAACGGCCACGCACTCTGGATTCCAGTGAGCTCGGTCTGCGGCAGATGCTTCACACGGGAGTGCAGCTGACACTTGCTGCATTTGGTCACTAAGTCGTGGGCATCATTGAACAAAGTTGGCCAATAATATCCCCAGCGGAGAACTTTCTTGGCCAATGTCCGGGAGCCGATATGGCTGGCACAGGCCCCTTCGTGAACCTCCCGTAGAACTTGAGTAGTTTCGGCAGGAGCGAGACACCGGAGACTCGGTTGTAGGTATGACCGTCGGTACAAGACTCCATCATGAAATGAGTATTTGGGGGCTTTGAGAACAACTTGCCGAGCTCGCAGCTTATCAGTAGGCAGAATTCCATCTCGGAGATATTGAATGATAGGAGTCATCCAATTCGAATCACTATCGGTCAGTACCGAAACTGTGGCCTCATGAATTGCTGGATGAGATAAGTCTTCGACCATGATATCCGGAGATATATTAGTTCGGACCGCGGAGGCCAATTTGTTGAGCGCATCTGCTCTTGCATTCTGAGCACGTGGTATTTTCTGGATAACAACTGTATCTAGAGTTGACATAAGCTTAAGTGTTAAAGCACGATACATGATCATTGTTTCATCCTTGGCGACATAAGTCCCTTGGATTTGCTTGGACACGACCTCGGAGTCCGTGAAGAGCTCAAGATGGCGAATGGCTAAGGATTTTGCGAGCCGGAGCCCGGCGAGGATTGCCTCGTATTCTGCTTCATTATTAGTCACCTTAAATTTGAATCGGATGACGTATTTAACTTCAACCCCCTCGGGGTCAATGAGAAGCACCCCGGCACCACTTCCCCGAGTCGTGGATGCTCCATCCACATATAGTTGCCACTTCCGAGGTGAGGATACGAGGGTAGCGGGATGATTGGTAACACTGTCTGCCGAAGACTCATGATTGTCTCCCGGGGTTTCGGCCAAAAAATCGGCAAGTGCCTGGCCCTTGATAGCTCTGCGGGGAAGAAATTGAATATCGTATTCACCTAATTCGACAGCCCACTTGGCGAGGCGCCCAGACACCTCGGGTTTGACAAGAATCTGACGGATAGGATGATTGGTCAGAACTCGTACTTCACGTCCTTGGAAGTATGGCCGCAGACGCCGAGCCGCCATAACAAGGGCCAACACGGTCTTTTCCAGCATGGAATATCGTGTCTCCGCTCCGTGGAGTACTCGGCTTGCAAAGTACACGGGATGCTGAACACCATTGACTTCCCGTACAAGGGCTGCACTAATAGCTTCCTCGGCGGAAGCCAAATATAAGTAAAGCGGCTCTCCGGAGAGAGGAACTGATAAAGTAGGCAGCTGCTGTATATGACGTTTCAAAGCCTCGAAAGCCTTGGTGCACTCCGGAGTCCATTCAAAGGACTTCGATTGTCGCAAAATTTTGAAGAATGGGAGTTGGCGCTCTACCGCTTTGGATAGAAAGCGATTTAAGGCCGCCAAACCGCCCGTGAGGCGCTGAACGTCTCTGAACGTCTTCGGTGGCTGCAGATCCAAAACATCCCAAAGTTTGGCTGGATTAGCCTGAAGACCGTGTTGTGAAACCATATAACCAAGGAACTTGCCGGAGCCAACGCCGAAAGTGCATTTTGCTGGATTAGGTCGCAAATTGTAACGCCGCAGGGTGCGCAACGTTTCGGCAATGTCTTGCACACATGAAGAATGGGAGGTACTCTTTATAACAAGATCATCAACGTAAACCTCGACGTTGCGGCCAATCTGGTCGTGGAAAACATGGTCCATGAGACGTTGATATGTGGCTCCAGCGTTCTTGAGCCCGAAGGGCATTTTCTTAAAAGCAAAACACCCGAAAGCAATGATGAATGCTGTCTTGAGGGCATCCTGCGGATCCATAAAGATCTGGTGGTATCCCTTATACAGATCTAAGAAACAGAGTGCCACGTACCCAGTAATGGCTTCGGCCTTTTGGTCAATGGAAGGTAGGGGATAACAGTCCTTCGGACAATGTTTATTGAGGTCGGAGAAGTCGACACACATCCGCCATGCCCCGCTGGACTTTAGCACCATCACCGGATTGGATAGCCAAGAGGGGTAATACACTTCGAACAAGATGTCCGCATCCAAGAGTTGTTGCACCTCGATTCTAATTGCTGCATTTCGCTCCGGAGTGAACTTCCTTTGCTTTTGTTGTATAGGCTTTACACTGGGATCAATGTTCAGCTTGTGGGTTATTATGTCGGGAGAGACCCCGGGCATATCCAAAGGAGACCATGCAAAGACATCGGAATGCTCTCGCAGGGTCTGAATGATGGCCTGGTGCAACCATGGCACATCCACGGCACCAACAGTTACAGTCTGTTCTGGCTTGGACGGATCAAGCGGTACCTGGACGGTGGTATCCCCCAATGAGGTACATACCCGAGGTTCAAGAGCCAATGATGCTACTTGAAGCTGCTGTTTGGGAGGAACTTTGGCAGTCTTTTTGAGTGCCACGTACATACACTCCTTTGAAACCCGCTGACTACCGCGGATAGCCACCTCGCCATGCGAGGTGGGGAATTTTAGAGCGAGATGGTATGTGGAGCATATGGCTTTGGCGGGAGTAAGCCAGTCCGGACCCAAGATCATGTTGTACGGAGACGGGGAGTTCACCACATAGAAATCCACGAAAATGGTTTTTATTGCCGGATAGGTCCCCAGAGACGCCGGGAGAGTGATGACACCTTCTGGTTGGACTTCACCTTGAGTGAAAGTCTGCAATGGCCCGGGGGCCGGCCGAAGTTGTTCCCGAGGAATTCCCATCTTTTGGAAACAGTCGGCGAATATAACACTTACTGCGGCCCCATTGTCCACAAAGACCCGCTTTATTGTAATATTGGCCACAGTCATGTCGATGACAATGGCATCAGTATGAGGTGTTATCTCCGGAACAGGGTCCCTATCTGTGAAACTAACAGTTTCGGATTGATGGAGGCGCTTATGACGTGGCTCCTCGGGAGGAGGACGGCGAGCCTCTGCCTTCAGGGCATTTCGTGAAGCCCCGGTAGGAAGGGCCACATATATCACGTTTATTACGTGAGTGGGTGCATTGTCTCTGGATCCTCCCGGAGGAGGAGGTGGTGGCAGAAAACGAGGCTGTTGGCGATTGCCAGAGTCTTGCCGTGCATTATTGCTAGGTCCCGGCCGATTATTCTGTCACGGCGGCCGGTCCTGTTGTGCGCCCCGGTCATGATAACCTCCGCGGTTATGAGACGAACCCCCATTCTGGCTTGTCCGAGGTTTGTCATCGGTCCACGCGATGTATTGTCGCAGGAGACCTTTCCTTAGACACTCCTCGATTTCCTTGCTGAGCTCTCGGCACTCTTCTGTCTCGTGCCCATGATCTCGGTGGTACGCACACCACTTTCCACGGTTCCTCTTTTCAGGCGGAGCAGTCATCCGCGGACAAGGCCGTAGATCGTTCTTGTGAACAGAAAGGATTTCGGCTCGTGACTTTGTCAACGGAGTAAATTGTGGAATATCGCCTCGGGATTCTGAACGTCCCGGGTTCAGACGGGAAAAGGCACTAGGTCGCGTGCTAGGCCCAGCTTGTGCCCTGTCGGACTGCCGCTTGCTAGCATGTTTCTCACGTTTCCGGCGAGTCTGCTCCTCGGCCTTAGCATATCTGCACACCGTTTTGAACAGTGCTCGGGTTGTGACTGGTGGGTTTCGAACCAACTCGGTGTAAAGTGGACTAGGACGGAGTCCATTCATGAATGCGTTGATGACTACGTCATCTGAGCAATTTTCCACCTTGAGGCTCTCCGCTGTGAAGCGGTCAAGGAATTGGGTAACGGTTTCCCCGTCCCGCTGTTCCATATTCATGAGGTCGGCCAGGGTGGCCATGGGCTTCGCACGTGCTTCGAAACGCGCCCAAAAGTGTTCGGCGAGTTCTCTAAAAGAAAATACGCTGTTGCGTGGGAGGGAATCAAACCAAACCCGAGCTTCATCCTGAAGGTACTCAGGGAAAATCTTACAGTAATGGAGGGATGTAGTGTGATCGCGGCTAAGCATGTTATGCCTGAAAGCTCCAAGAAAATTGGCTAGATCTCCGGTGCCGTCGTAAGGTGGTATGGCCGGCCGTTTGAACCCTTCGGAAAGGGGGGTAGCCATGATTTCTTGGGAGAACGGTGTGATGATATCTCCATTGGCATCAAGGCCCAGGATTCTGTCCAGTTCGACATTCCGTTGGACTCGCTCATACTCTTGAAGATCTAGAGTATGAGGATTGGCATAACGAACCCTCTTAGCCGCGTTGAGTGGACGGCGGCGATCGACATCGGTAGGTTCATCTTTGCGTTGTCGTGATTCGTTAGAACTCCCATGGTCCTTGGAAGAACCAGGTCGTTCCCGTCGCCGATCCTGACGCCCGCGATGCCCCGGGTCTTGTTGATCACGCGAGTGCTGACGATGTGGAGGCACCGCGGGATTGGCATCATGTCCGGCAGGCCCCACGGGGTGTAGGCGATTAGCCGCCCAGTCTTGAAGAACATGGGCATGCTCTTGTAGGAAAGCCTGGAGCAATTCTGGTGTGATTTGAATGTTAACCGGTGGCTGGGCAGCAACAGGATTAGGGTTTTGCATGTCTTGTAGGGGTGGAGGCAAGAACTGGTTGTCTGGATTCACCACCGGGCCTTGGTTGCCCTGATGTTGAGACGCACCTCTTGTCGGCGACTGCCTCGGCGGCAAAACCTGATCCACGGGTGGATCTTGATTGGATTGATCACCGTGGCGAGATTGATTTAGTCGAGTCATCACCATGATATTTGAATACACTATTAACGTCAAAAATTGCTTTGCGCTTCCCACAGACGGCGCCAATTGATAATGCGCAATCCGATATCCAAGAAACTTAACAAAAACCTACGTAAGCAATATGAAAACACACAAGATTTACGTGGTTCGATCCGGAGATCTACGTCCACGGGCAGAAAATAACACTTGCCGAGGTGTTTCTTTTACTCGAACTTTGAGTTTACACGTAGTAATTCAGAATACAGAATGCGAACCCTAATTCAGAGTTCTTTTCTTCAATTTATACTAAACCCTCCTAAACCCTAACTGAACCCTAACTAATTCCCTATTCTCACGCCTATTTTCCGTTGCGTGGCAATTGGGAACGGATCATGGGCCTTGATTTGGGCTGACGCGTGTTTCTGGACCTGCTGGGCCTACGCGTGCTGGACCTACGCGTGTTTCTGGACCTGCTGGGCCTACGTGTGCTGGGCCGATCAGTGGGCTAAGGTATTAACCCGACCCGAAGTGATCGGGCCATCCCTATCAGCCTGTGTGCCAATTTGATTTATATATTGATTGCTTTTGTGATATTGTCCATTTGTATTGTTGGTAATATTGCCGGCCTGTGAGCCATTGTCATTTTTTATTAGCCTTGGTTGGTAATATTATTACATATGCATTTGGCCATTTCGGATTTTTGAATAATCATTGGGTGCCTTAAAGTCAAATTGTTTGTTTGGTTGATAAGTACGCACACATTTTCCCCTTATTGTTGTAGGAGTAGGACTCTTAATAAAGTAGTTCATCTAGTTAATGTTTGTGAATAAACGTGTAATAAAATGGTTAAGTTCGGCGAGCCACCAAATTGTACTCCTCTTTTTCACTTTCAACTCTACTTGCTCCTTCATTTGACTTCCCCTTTTCAAGGATCTTCCCGCTTCTCAAAATCCCCACACTGACATTCTCAATTTCACTTTGTGGAGAGTATTTCATGGTAGGAAAAGGCAATAGGTGGTCGGAGAAGCATGCAGCTAATGCCTCCTTTTGCTTACGCAACTCCTTGGCAATCTTCCACTTAGGTGTCCGAACTTTACTTTCAACCACATGGGAAGTCTCTTCTTTCCTTGAACCATCATCCACGTCCACAGTCTGTCCTTGTGAAGTATACCCGGTCTTTTCAGGCTCTCCAAGTAACTCCTCACCCATAACAGCAATGGCACTCACATTTTTCGGGTTGACTTCCGATTGAGCCGGTAATCTTTCTCCTTGTGCATTTTCTAAACGAGAAATCGTCGATGCTATTTGACTGACTTGATTTTCGATACTCTGAAACCTAGAGCTTGATTCCTTCTGTAATTGGAGCGTACTAGTGGCTAGGCTTTTCACTATATCAGACAGGGAAGGATCACAGGGTACCTGCTCGGGTTGTTGTCTCTGCTGGAACATTCCCCTTGTAAAAGGGGGTCGGTTTTGCCCACTGTGATCACCTTGCTGATTATTGCTCGGATTCTGATTACCGTATTTGAAATTCGGATGGTCCCTCCAACCCGGGTTGTACGATTGAGAATACGTATCATACTTCCTCCCAGATGAGTTGGGATTAAAGTTGTGAACCGCGTTGGCATGAGCCTCCATTTCTTCTCCGAGAACCGGGCAAGTATCAGTAGTGTGTTCAGTGACTTGGCAAATTCTGCAAGGCTTGGAGGTGGGAGTGCCACCCGAGATTACCTTCTTCACCAAGTCGGTGAGTTGGTCTAACCTCTCTTCAACAGTCGAGTCTATCACGTCCTTGACCCGTCTCACCGGCTCTCTACATCCAAACTGTTGAGTATTAGCAGCTATTTTGGATATCAGTGCTCGAGCCTCAGTAGGCGTCTTATCAGATAAAACCCCTCCACTTGCTGAATCAATCATATTTCGGTCTGCCAGGCAAAGTCCTTCATACCAATACTGAATCAGCAGTTGCGGAGTGATCTGATGTGGAGGGCAACTTCCGACCAGTCTTTTGAAACGTTCCCAATACTCATATAATGTTTCACCTTGCATCTGCCTAACCCCACTGATTTCCTTCCGAATGGTGGTGGCTCGAGAAGCTGGGAAGAATTTCTCCAGGAACTGGGTTTCCATCTGCTCCCAGGTGGTAATTGATCCGGATGGAAGGTAATATAGCCAATCCCGAGCAAGATCCTTCAGGGAGAACGGGAATGCTCGAAGTTTTATCTATTCTTCCGTCACCCTTGATACTTGAACAGACCACATGGAACTCCTTGAGGTGCTTATGCGGGTCCTCCCCGGACAATCCATGAAAGGAAGGTAGTAGGTGGATGAGTCCGGATTTCAACTCGAAGGCCGTGTCGTTTCCTATGGCTGGGAAGATGATGCACAAGGGCTCTTGAGCAACCCTAGTGTTAGCCAACTCCTTCATCGTTCTTTCTTGACCTTGATCCTCAGCCATTTCTTCCAAGTTAATAATATCTTCACCCCCTGAATTCAGCACTTCAATTCTTTCTCGGACTTGCTCCAAATCTCGAGCTCTCCTTCTCAATTCACGTTCACGTTCCTTAATATCCGGTTCAAATAGCAATCCTTTTTCTCCTTGCGAACGCAAGAACATTCACTACAAGTAAACAAAAAATAAGGAAACAAAGTGAGAATATGAAATTACTAATCTAAACAAGAAGATAACTATATATGTAATTAATCATAATGTTTGATCAACAAATCAACTCTATTCTAATCACCGTTCCCCGGCAACGGCGCCAAAATTTGGTAGCGTCATTTCCCACTACCAAATTAAATCGTGTATGAAGATACACTTAAACCTTACCGACTATCCTACTTAGTAGAATGGTAAATAAGGGTCGATCCCATATGGAACGGCCGAACAGTTTTGATTACGAAATCAAGCGGTTTATGATTAAGAATGCGAGAAATAAATACTTAAGAAATCAATAATGGGGGGGTTGATGGGAAACTAGTAATCTATTAGTGACAATTAAAAGCAAATAGACACAATTAAAAGAAACAAGTACTCAAAAACACTAGAAGAGATCTTTTTCGGTTTTAGTTTTTCAAATAGTAAAACAAGTCACCCTTGATCATGCTTCCCCTTGGTCTTGAACAATTGATGCAACTATTGTTAATGCCCGATTGAATTGTGATTTAAGCCCTTATATCAAGACTATTAACAAGCTCTAATAGCCTTGTTGTCCCTTAATTTTAGTTAATCAAAATAAGCTCTTCGACTAACCCTATTCAGTTTAACCGAATCCTCGAACAAGCTCTCTTAGATTCAATCACCAAAAGCATTAAACACTAGGACAACGAGATAAATTCAACATAAAACTCGAAAGCTCGGTTTTAGTGGTTGAACTTTGTGTTATCCCTAATAAATAATTATTGTTTGCTACTCGGGAATCGGAAATCCTACAATTACGGATAGTAATCTCCTATTCTAGCAACACATTCACAAATCCCTTAAAGGGTGATCAAACCAATAATTAATTCATAAATGTGAATCAACAAGAGCAAATAACACAAAATACTTAAATACACAATAATCTCGGTAACATTAACCGTAATAATCACATCAATGTCTCGACTCAAGGTTCCACAATGATCAAGGATGAACTAAGGGTGCTAGCCACCCATACTAACTAATACAATCAGAAAATAAATGAAAAAATGAAGAAACATGATACTGATTTGGATGAATCCAAAGATGTCAATTGGAGAAGATGATCCTTCAATCCCTTGTCCAATCTCCTTCCTTGGTGGCTGAAATGTGCTCTCCAAGTATCCAAATGTACTCCAAAAGTTATCCAAAGTTAGGTTAAATTCGAATGGGATGATATATATATAAAGGGAGAAAGTGCTAAACAAAAATAGACAAAAACGTATTCAGGATTTTAAAACAGGGTAGTGAATCTCGGCCGAGACGGGAGTGTGTCTCGGCCGAGATGTGAAAAAGGGTTTTCAAGAATTTTGGGTCGAAGGTAAATCTCGACCGAGATTGGGTTGTATCTCGGCCGAGACGTGAAACAGGGGAAATTAGGGCTTTTTGGGATTTGACTCATCTCGGCCGAGATTGGATTGTATCTCGACCGAGATCTTCATCTTTGATATTCTTCAAGAATTCCCTAGAGACTTATCTCGGCCGAGATTGGATTGAATCTCGGCCGAGATCTTCAATCTTGCAAAACTTCACAAAAACCCTGGAGACTCATATCGGCTGAGATTAACATCCTGTCTCGGCCGAGATCTTCAGTTGGCTCTTCCTTTCTTGCCTCGATCGATCCCTCGACTCCTCGGTCGTTTAATCTTCGATTTCTACCCTTTTTACACCTGTCTTAATACAAAAATAGCTCAAACGCATTATTTTGCCCATTAGAATATAAAAGCACTAAATACATATAATTATGCACGTTATCGACACTAAAATGGCACTAAAAGTGCCCTAAAGTGCGTGCACGAAACACGTGTACCACAGAGCTTCAGGCATTGTCGATTGGACTCACCCTCCTTGACGACGATGTCACCCACATCTGGATCGAGATGGATGCAGCGGCAGTGGTCCCGCTCCTCACCTCGGGCAAGCATGGATCTTGGCAGGTCTCCCACTTACTTACACAGGTACGAGGTCTGTTGAGAGACAAGGCTGTCCAGATTACCCACATCCACCGAGAGGATAATCGTCCGGCGGACCACCTAGCTGAGCTTGGGCACCACACCGAGCCCCTCACCACGTACACTCCGGCGTCGGCATCTGTTTATCTTCTTTCATTAGTCCGCATGGATCAGTTGAGTTACCCCAACTTTCGGACCCGTTAGTTTACATTACTTTTATTTATGTTGTTTCTTATAGTACTCTTGTTTTTATTTTTGTGGTTCCTGTCTCTTTTTTTGAGCCCCTTGGTATCTCCCTCTCTTTCCGACCGCCTTGAGTTGCCAAATCCTTGTACGTTTGATTGGATTTCATCCCTTTGTATTGTATGAACAGGTTGGGGACCGAGCCTCAATTCCCCACCCTATACGGGTGTTTCTCTCAAAAAAAAAAAAAAAAAAATCCTAAACCCTAAACCTAACCCTAGGTTTAAAACCTACACCTAAACTTGGAAAACCAAAATTTGATTGCTAGAGTTGCACACACACACACACACACACACACTTTCCACCCCACTGCCGCCTGCCCACCACCGCCTGCCACCCGACCACCGTCGCGCGCCGCCGCCAACCTCCGCCACGCGCCGCCGCCAATCACCGTCTGCCTCGTCCCGCTGCCAGTTTTTTTACCAACGACCTGCTACCCGGACTGTAGCAGGGTCGTCCAATCTACTCCGGCGCTGCTGCACTGTTCCGGCGCACACAACCGGGTCTCCGACGAACATATTTTCGATCCTCTTCCACCAAATGTCAGCCTCATTTGACCCCTGGTAAGCCCCCTCGTCCATCCTAGCTCCTTTCCCCCCTCCCGCCACCCTCACGGTGGTGGAATCATCCCCTCCGCTCCACCCTGTCATTTTCACGGCGGCGGAAGCTCCAACAGCCCCTCAATCTTTGCATTTCGGTTCCATTTCTGAGGATGCTCCCCCTGCCGCTCCTCCCCCATCGACTATTCCTATGGTCCAACCACCACCATCAACACCCCAATCCGTTGATGATCCAAAATCGCCACCTTCGTCCCCCGCCTCCTTACTTCTCTCATATACACACCCTCATACACTATTCTTACCTTTCCCGACGCCGGAAAAATCGTCCCAGCTTCGCCGTTCGCCGCTGGCCTCTTCTCCGCCGCGGATGACCATGGATGCGGCGCCGCTGCTACTTGAGGCTTCAAACCCTAGCTGCTGCCCATCCTCTCTTTTTATTCACCCCTATGGGCTCAATCCTAGCAGGTCCTCTTTATTGGACTCGGCTCTTCTGGGCCCAAGTCCCTCGGCCCAGTTTTTATCATCCAAGGATGGGCCTCCTCAATTGGGCCGGCCAGGTCGGCCCCTTCCTCTGGCCCATCTACTGGGCCTCTTCCTTTGGGCCCTTCTTGTGAACCCCCCATTTTGGCCCACTCCCAATATTTACCCTCTGGGCCTGTTCGGCCTTCACAACCCATAACCCCCGCCATGGGCCCTTTCCCTTATATAGGCCCACCGCCCATCACCCACCCCTTAGCCCATTCATCACTCCAGCCCACTAAAACACCCCCTGACCCCACGAACCCATTCCATGCATCTTTTAACCACTTATCCCCCCCCCCCCCCCCCCTCATCAATTTCCCTACCACCGAGCCCCTTACTACCGACCCACTTCCTACCACCGACCCACTCCCTATCCCCGTGCATGCTTGCACCTCTAGTGCCAATCCGGCAATCTCGGCCCCGACCCGTGTGGCCCCCCGATCGTTTGTGGATGTCCTCGCTCGTCCCAATCCTACCATTCCCGTGCTAAAGCCGACCGCCACCCCAGACCCGCACATGTTTGGGGGAGAGGTACGTCCTTGTGGCACCGCCAATAAAATAGACAGTCGTTTAATTGTTGATTTCTCGTCTAGTGATCTCAAGCATGTCTTTGTTAAATATAAAAATTGCCTTATTGGGAAATTTTCGCATGCTATCCCCACCCCCCGTATGATCGTGAATGGCCTTGCTAGTTTAGGTTTCGAGGGGAAGGTTAATTGGACTTTTTTGCATGCGTCCCATATCTTGATCTGTTTTGCTGTTGAGCGGGATTACACCATGCTTTGGCTTGGTAAGTCGACTATTATATCCGGGTGTCCGATGCAGGTTTTTAAGTGGACCCCGGACTTTGACCCGAAGTTCGAGGCACCCGTTGCCCCGATTTGGATTAGACTTCCGGGTCTTCCCATATACTTGTATAACCGGGAGACACTACACACTTTTGTTCGGCTTCTGGGCAAGCCCCTACAGATCGACCAGCCGACTCTCGATCAGAGCAGGGGCGCTTATGCTCTCATCTGTGTTGAGCTCGACCTCCTCGAGGACAGGTCTTATGAGATTGAGATCAACTTGAAGGGTAGGACACACGTTCAGAGAGTCATCTACGAGTTTATTCCAGACTATTGCACAGAATGCCGTCATGTTGGGCACAAGGCCCAGGACTGCTACATTGTGGGGAAGAAGGAGCGCCCGCCTCCCTGCCAAGGACCCTGCCCCCTGGCGCAGAGGCCGTTCTTGTCGGAAGAGCCGGCGTCAGAGAAGTCGTCGGGTTGGTCCCTCGGGCCGGCCGGAGGACGCTCACTCTCCTCTGTCAGAGCAGAGACGGGCAGCTGACCCGCAGCAGAGGTGACGGAGAGCGCCGGCTCCGAGCTCCGAGTGGCAGGAGGTCCCCTCTAGGGATCCTCGTAGGACGGGTATCTTACCCACTGAGGTCCTCCAGGAGGCAGCTAGAGCCTCCCACACTTACTTTCACGCCCACAAGGATGAGGATGACCTCCTGGGAGATGATGATGATGCCTTCCCGGTGCATAGGGACGATGCGGACCTTTTCCGCGAGATGGAGAGTGAGGACACTCTCGATGACCATACCGACGATGAGACTGAGGGCAGAGAGAACTACGTCTCCGAGGGAGAGACGGAGGCCCCCCTCAGCAGGGGAGAGCACACTCCCCCTACTCGTCTGTTCGACTCCCGACCACAGCTGCCCAGGTCGATTGAGCATAGCCGCACTGGCCTCGCCCGGGGAGAGGAGATAGCCACTCAGTTGGCCATCGTCCCCCTGTCGACGTCCCCTTCCGCTCAGTGCACCCTCAACCGAGCACAGGACGCGGTCTCGAGAGAGTCCTACTCTTCTAGTGCCTTTGTTCCGCCTCTCTCCTTCGTTTCGGGGAGAGGCAAGCAAATCGAGCAGTTCCACCGGATGTGCACCAGATCGCGTTCGAAGAGTGGAGAGAGATTGATTGATGTTGACGCCTCTGAGGCCACGTCCGGGGACCCCTCCTTTGGACGTGGTGGCCGATCTGGCGGACCCGTTCGGATCCTGACGAGATCCAAGACTGATCCTAGCATTCGGGGCCGCCCCTCTGTGTCGCGAGGCTCCACCTCCCCTTTTGTCTGATTATGTCGACACATTTCATCATTTGGAATACTCATGGCGTTGCTATTACCGCCACCTAGGATCACATTCAGCTGCTTGCTCGGATGCACCGTTTGTCCTTCTGTGCCATCCTGGAGCCCATGGTTGATGTTTCTCAGCTTCAGTTCATCACTCGTCGTCTGGGTTTTGTCAGTGGAGTCAGTAATGCCTCTGGGCAGATTTGGGTTCTCTCGGCGCTACACTAGCATCTTGAGGTCATCTTGGACACCGAACAGGCCCTCCACCTCCGTCTCTCCGCGCCCATCTTCGCCGAGCCAGTCTTCCTCACCTTTGTCTACACCAAGTGTCAGAGAGTTCGCCGGCACGCTCTTTGGAACACTCTTCGTGATATTCGTGAGGATGTTGGTGAAAGGCCCTGGTTAGTTGGGGGGGATTTCAACATCTTTCTGCACGAGCGGCAGGGTAGTCTGGCCAATAGGACCCGTGCGATGTTGGATTTCGGGCTCATGATTTCGGATACAAAACTGATTGATGCAGGATATACGGGATCCGACTATACGTGGGAGCGTGACCCCCTCAGGGAGAGGTTGGACCGTGCCTTGATTAACGAGGCGTGGTTTTCACTGTTCGGGGTGACGAAGGTCTCCCATCTGCCGAGGTACAAGTCGGACCACTCCCCCCTCCTCCTTAAGTGCAGGTTCTCTGACACCGTTCAGAAGTCTTCCTTCCGCTTCCAGAGCATGTGGGTTAGGCATCATACCTTCACCGATACCGTTCGTGAAGCATGGGATCTGCCTACTGGCCACACTGGTATGGTGAACCTGCAGCTGAAGTTCACACGGCTCAAGAAGACGCTAAAGTAGTGGAACTGGTCGGTGCTCGGGAACATCTTCCAGAGACTTCAGGATGCGCAGAGTGCCCACGCTGCTGCCGAGTTGGCCTAAGATAGTGATCCCACTCCCTCCCGTCGGTCGGACATGCATCGGCTCCATGCCGAGTACCAGCTGACCCTAAGGATGGAGCAGGATTTCTGGAGGCAGAAGGCTGCTGTTTGCTGGGTCGTTGAAGGAGAGAGGAACACCAGGTTCTTCAAGTGTTTTGTCCGTCAGAAGCGCTGTCAGACCTACATCCACAGTATTGAGGCTGACGACATCACGATCTCTGATCAGGCTAGGATTCGGGCCTCTACAGTTGACTACTTCCAGAACTTACTCAGCGTGGATGAGGGTGATTTGGGGGCTCCCATCGATGATTTCTTCCCGAGACTGCCGGAGGGCACTAGTTTTGATGCACTGTGTGATATGCCGACGCATGAGGAGATCAGAGCGGCTGTGTTTGATATTGACCCGACGAGTGCCTCGGGGCCCGACGGGTTCTCTTCCCTGTTCTTTCAGAGATGTTGGGAGATTGTGGGACAGGATGTCAGGCTTGCAGTTAGAGATTTCTTTTCTGGCACCCCATGCCCCGCGATTTCACTGCGACTGTCATCACCCTGATTCCGAAGAGGCCGAACCCCTCCTCCTGGGCTGACTATCGCCCGATCAGCCTCTGCAATGTCACGGACAAGATCATCTCCAAGATCCTGAACTCCCATTTGGCGCCCTTCATCTCGTCCCTCATCGCGCCGAACCAGAGTGGCTTCGTTCAGGGGAGATTGATCTCTGACAATGTGCTGCTTGGCCAGGAAATGGTCCATGAGCTGAATTACAAGATCAAGGTGCCTAACCTTATGTTGAAGCTCGACATGGCTAAGACCTATGATAAGGTTCAGTGGCCTTTCCTGAGATACGCTGTGATGAGGATGAGCTTCCCTCAGCGTTCGATTGACTTTGTCAGGCACTCAGTGGAAAATTCTTAGTTCTCGGTCCTCGTGAATAGGAGCCCGGCGGGTTTTTTTCCACTCGAGTCGGGGTCTCCGTCAGGGAGACCCGCTCTCCCCTGCTTTGTTCGTTTTGGCGGCTGACTATCTCTCTCGTGGGTTGGATGCCTTTGTTAGGGACATGCCACGTATGGCGTACAAGGCCTTTGGCTCGGCCTCCTGTCCCACCTGACCTACGCTGATGATGTTGTGATCTTCACTCGCGTTGATTTGGATCTGTTTTTTAGCCACTACTCCGCTGTCACTGGTCAGTTGATTAACAGGCAGAAGAGCAATTTCTTCCTCGGAGCCACCTATGAGGAGTCCTGGAAGGACCTTGTGACGCACTTGACTGATTTTCAGCTCGGGCACCTTCCGGCCACCTATTTGGGTGTCCCCCTGTACCGGTGAAATATGCGTAAGGCCCTTTTTCAGCCGATTCTTCAGCGTCTTATGAGCAGCATTGCTGGGTGGTCTCATCGCCATTTGTCTCTGGGTGGCAGGCTCGCTCCGATTAAGAGCACTCTTAGCACCATCCCACAGTACGTTCTTCAGGTAATGCCCCCCCCCCCCTCCCCCCGGCTAAAGTTCTCCACACCATGAGTCAGATCATTGCCCGATTCTTCTGGAGCCATGATGACACTGTTCGAAAGCGTCATTGGATTAGCTGGAGGAAAGCTTGTCTCCCGACTGATGAGGGGGGCCTCAGTATTCGTAATTTCTCCGATCTGGTTGAGGCTTTTGGTATGAAGATGTGGTGGCGTTTCAGGAGCTACCCTCTGGGCCCCGCACATGCGGGACAAGTATTGTTCGCACGGCCTTGTTGTTCCTACCCGGGCTCGTGTTAGGCCTCACGACAGTAATCACTGGATCCGTCTGCGTAGAGTTGCTCCGCAGGCTCAGGAGCAGATTTTCTGGGCTCTTGGTGACGACTCGGTTAGTTTTTGGGACGACTCGGTTAGTTTTTGCTCCCCATCATACCAAAGATCCTGAACCCTCAGGTCCCACTCAACATCACAAGGGGCCAACTCGTCGGCATAAATCTCAGAAAGCAGTCGGTGCCCGAGCCAAGTGTCGTCCCAAAAACTAACCGAGCCATCACCAAGAGCCCAGAAAATCTGTTCCTGAGCCTGCGGAGCAACTCTACGCACTCGGATCCACTAAGTACTGTCGTGAGGCCTAACACGAGCACGGGTAGAAACAATAAGGCCACACGAACAATACTTGTCCCCGCATGTGCCGGGCCCAAAGGAGCTGTCCTCCCTGAAATGCCACCACATCTTCATACAAAAAGTCCCAACCTGATCAAAAAAATCACGAATACCAAGGCTCCCCTTATCAATCGGGAGGCAAGCTTTCATCCAGTTGATCCAATGACGCTTCCGAACAGCGCCATCATGACTCCAGAAGAACCGGACAATGATCTGACTCATGGTGTGAAGAACTTTAGCCGAGGGGGGCCATAACCTGAAGAACGGACTGCGGGATGGTGCTTAGAGTGCTCTAGATCAGAGCGAGCCTGCCACACAGAGACAAATGAAGATGGAACCACCCAGCAATGCTAGACATATGATGCTAAAGAATCGGCTGGAAAAGGGCCTTACGCATATTGCCCCGGTACAAGGGGGCGCCCAGATAGGTGGGCGGAAGGTGCCCGAACTGAAAGTCAGTCAAGTGCGTCAGAAGGTCCTTCCAGGACTCCTCATAGGTGGATCCGAGGAAGAAATTGCTCTTCTGCCTGTTAATCAACTGACCAGTGACAGCGGAGTAGTGGCTAAAAAACAGATCCAAGTCAAATAAGCCCTCGGGGTCAGCGCGAGTGAAGATCACAAACCCTAGGGGGTCGATCGAGCCAAGGAACTTGTACACCATACATGCCTGTCCCTAACAAAGGCATTCAACCCACGGGAGAGATAGTCAGCCGCAAAAACGAACAGAGCAGGAGAGAGCGGGTCTCTCTGACAAAGACCCCGACTCGAGTGGAAAAAACTTGTCGGGCTCCCATTCATGAGGACCGAGAACCAACAATTCTCCACTGAGTGCCTGACAAAGTCAATCCAACGCTGAGGGAAGTCCATCCTCATCAGAGCGTATCTCAGGAAAGGCCACTAAACCCTGTCATAAGGCTTAGCCATGTCGAGCTTCAGCATAAGGTTAGGCACCCTGATCTCATAATTCAGCTCGTGGACCATCTTCCAGGCAAGCAGCACATTGTCAGAGATCAATCTCCCCTGAACAAATCCCCTATGGTTCGGCGTGACAGGGGACGGGAGAAAGGGAGCCAAACGGGAGTTTAGGATCTTGGAGATGATCTTGTTCGTGACATTGCAGAGGCTGATCGGGCGATAATCAGCCCAGGAGGAGGGGTTCGGCCTCTTCAGGATTAGGGTGATGACAGTCGCAGTGAAATCACGGGGCATGGGGGTGCCAGGAAAAAAATTCCTAGCTGCAAGCCTGACATCCTGTCCCACAATCTCCCAACATCTCTGAAAGAACAAGGAAGAGAACTCGTCCGGCCCCTAGGCACTCGTCGGGTCAATATCAAACACAGCTTCTCTGATCTCCTCATCCATCGGCATATCACACAGTCCGTCAAAATTAGTGCCCTCCGGCAATCTCCAAAAGAAATCATCGATGGGAGCCCCCAAATCACCCTCCTCCACACTGAGCAATTTCTGGAAGAAGTCAACTGCGGAGGCTCGAATTCCAGCTTGATCAGAGATCGTTACGTCGTCGGTCAATACTATGGATGTAGGTCTGATAGCGCTTCTGACGTACAAAACTCTAGAAGAATCTGGTGTTCCTCTCTCCCTCAACGACCCAGCGAACAACAACCTTCTACCTCCAGAAATCCTGCTTCACCCTTAGGGTCAGCTGGTACTTGACATGCAGCCGATGCATTTCCGACCAGCGGGAGGGAGTGGAATCACTATCATAGGCCAACTCGGCAGCAGCGTGGGCACTCTGCGCGTCCTAAAAGTCTTTGGTAGATGTTCCCGAACACCGACCAGTTCCACTGCTTCAACGTCTTCTTGAGCCGTGTGAGCTTCAGTTGCAGGTTCACCATACCAGTGTGGCCAGTAGGCAGAGCCCATGCCCCACGAACAGTATTAGTGAAGATGTGATGCCTACCCACATGCTTTGGAAGCGGAAGGAAGACTTATGAACGGTCTCAGATAACCTGCACTCAAGGAGGAAGGGGGAGTCGTTCGACTTGTACCTCGGCAAATGGGAGACTTTCGTCACCCCGAACAAGGAAAACCATGCCTCATTAATCAAGGCACAGTTCAAACTCTACCTGAGGGGGTCACGCTCCCACGTGTAGTCGAATCCCGTGTATGCTGCATCAATCACTTCCGAGTCGAAAATCATGAGCTCGAAATTCAGCATCGCCCGGGTCCTATTAGCCAATCTACCCTGTCGCTCATACTCGTGCAGAAAGATGTTGAAATCCCCCTCAACTAACCAGGGTCTTTCACCAACAGCCTCACAAATATCATGAAGAGTGTTCAAAAGAACGTGCCGATGGACTCTCTGATACTTGGCGTAGACGAAGGTGAGAGAAGACCGGCTAGGCGAAGATGGGCGCGCAGAGACGGAGGTGGAGGGCTTGTTCGGTGTCCAAGATTACCTCAAAATGATAGTATAGTGCCAAGCAGCTGAATGTGGTCCTGGGTGGCGGTATTAGCAACGCCACGAGCATTCCAAATGATGAAATGTGTCGACATAATCAAACAAAGGGGGAGATGGAAACGCCCGACACAGAGGGGCGGCCCCAAAGGCTAAGATATGTCTTGGATCTCGTGAGTGTTGGGATTTGTGCCTTGAATCTTATTGGGTTTGAATTGAAGTTCGTATCGAGGTGGAGGATTGAAGTTGAGTATTGAATTGTCGCTGGAAAGGAGGCTCGGCCGCGCCGGACGGGCGCGGCTGCGCCATTGCTGCAGAAGATGGGCCTCGGCCGAGGCGAGGTAAACTCGACCGAGTCTGGTTGGGCAGAAAGATCGCCTCGACCGAGGCGAGATGGCCGCGGTCGAGGCGGACCTGGCGGCTCAGTAGATGGGCCGACACAAGTCTAGGCCCAATTGGACTTCTTCTTTGTATAGAATTAGGTTTTGGGGCTTATAAATAGGTCCTATTGGAAACCTTTGATACAGAGAGATTAGAGAGTATTAGAATTGTTTTTGGCTTGATTGTTCAAGCATTGATAGTTTGTTTGGGTCGAGTATCAATTGATAAATACTCGACTATTGGTCTTTGTTTGACACTCGTTTGAATTTGATTTGGGATCTTTCTCTTTTGGCCGTGGACGTAGCTAACAAGTTGTTAGTGAACCACGTTAATTCTTTGTGTCGATTTTATTGTTTCTTGCACGCTTATTATTTGCTTTGTTCGTTTCGTTTGTCGCTTATTTCCCAACAGTGAGGATCCGAACGGGACGGCCAGATCGGCCACCACGTCCAAAGGAGGGGTCCCCGGACGTGGCCTCAGAAGTGTCAACATCTATCAATCTCTCCACTCCTCGAGCACAATCTGGTGCACATTCGGTGGAACTGCTCAATCTGCTTGCCTCGCCCCGAAACGAAGGAAAGAGACGGAACAAAGACGACGGAAGAGGACTCTCTAGAGACTACGTCTTAGGCCCGGTTCAGGGTGCACTGAACAGGAGATGACGTCGACAGGGGGACGATGGTCAACTGAGTGACTATCTCCTCTCCCCGAACGGGGCCAGTACGGCTATGCTCTACCGACCTGGGCAGCTGTGGTCGGGAGACGCACTGACGAACAAGGGGCTGTGCTCACCCCTACTGACGGAGGCCTCCGTCTCTCCCTCGGAGACGTAGTTTTCTTTGCCCTCCGTCTCATCATCAGTAGGGTCATCAACAATGTCCTCACTCTCTATCTTGCGGAAAAGGTCTGCATCGTCCCTAAGCATCAGGAGGACATCATCATCATCTTCCATGAGGTCATCCTCAACCTTATGGGTGTGAAAATAAGTGTGAGAGGCTCTAGCTGCCTCCTGAAGGACCTTAGTGAATAAGACACGTCCTACGAGAATCCCTGGAGGGGACCTCCTGCCACTCGGAGTTCCGGGCCGACGCTCTTCGTCTCTGCTGCTGCGGGCTAGCTGCCCGTCTCTGCTCTGATAGAGGAGAGTGAGCATCCTCCGGCCGGCCCGGAGGACCACCCCGACGACTTCGCCAGTGCCGGCTCTTCGGACGAGAGCGACCTCTACGTCCGGGGGCATGGTCTTTGGCGGTCTGGCCCTACTGCTGAGCTATGGGGGGCGCCTGTTGGGGGGAGGCGGGCACTCCTTCTTCCCCACAACATAGCAATTCTGGGGCTTGTACTCAATATGACAACACTCAGTGCAGTAATCCGAGATGAACTCGTAGATGACTCTTTGAAAATGCATCCTAACTTCCAAGTTGATCTCAATCTCAAACGACCTCTCCGCGAGGAGGTCGAGTTCAACGCAGACGCGGACATAAGTGCCTCTGCTCTGATCAACCGTCGGCTGGTCAATCTGGAGGGGCTTGCCAAGAAGCCGGACAACAGTGTGCAACGTCTCCCAGTTATACAGATAAATGGACAGTCCCAAGAGTCTAATCTAAACTGGACAACAGGAGCTCGAACTTCAGGTCAAAGTCCGAAATCCCTTAAAGACTCGCATCGGACACCCGAAAATAACAGTCGAGTTACCAAGCCAAAGCTTGGTGTAATTACGCTTATTAATAAACCGAATCATAATATGAGAGGCATGCAAAAATGTCCAAGTGACCACGAATCCTAAACTAGATAGGCCATTCACGATTATATGAGGGGTGGGAATAGCATGCGAAAATTTTCCCAAAAGGTAATTTTTATATCTATAATAGACGTGTTTGAAATCACTAGAAGAAAAATCAATAATTAGACGATTATCAATTTTGTTGGCGGTGCCACAAGAACGTACCTCTCCCCAAACATGCACAGCCTTGAGACGACAATCGATTTTGGCATAGAGATGATAGCATTGGGGCAAACAAAGGCATCCGAAAACGAGCGGTGAGCCACACAGTCAGGGTCTCGATTGCCAGATTGACACTAGAAGTGTTAGCATGCTCGGGGATGGGGCATGGTGTTGGCAAAGAGGTTGAGGAGGTCGGGAGAGGGAGGGGGGTGTGGATGAGATGGGGAGTGGGGGAATGGGGGTGGGATGACGTGAGGGGAGTGGCGCTGGATTGCGTGGGGGGTGTGGGGTTATTCGGCTTGGATGGTGATGCGGGATGGGTTGGGGGGGGGGATGGGAGATGGGCCCTTCCCATATAAGGGCCCATATAGGGTGTCATGGGATGAGAAGGTCGAAGGGGCCCAAGGGATAAATAAGGCGGGTGGGCCAAAGTGGGGGGCTCACAATATGAGCCCAAAGGGAGGGGGCCAGCAGAAGAACAAATTGGGTCAGAGGTGGTGGTTGAGCTGGGCCGGCCCAATTCAGTGTGAGGGCCAGCATTCGATGATGAAAAAGGGGGCGAAATGAATGGGCCTGTACGTGGCGAGCCCATTAAAGGAGGGCTGCTAGAGTTGAGCCCATTGGGGTGAATAAAAGAGGTTTGAGGGCAGCAGCTAGGGTTTAATGCCCCATTGTGCAGCGGCGCCGCATCCAAGCTCAACCGCGGCGGAGAAGAGCCAGCGGCGAGCGTCTCACCTGGGACGAGTTTTCTGGCGCCGGAAAAGGTAAGTAAAGTGTATGAGATTGAGTGTAAGCGCGGAGTAATTCGGAGGGGGGCGGAGGAGACGGTGGTTGTGGGTTTCCGGCAGAACGGAGGTGATGAGAAAGTGGTTGTTGAACCATAGGATTAGTCGATGAGGGGGCGTCGAGAGGAATCGCCTCAGAAACGGAACCAAAGAGCAAAGCTTGAGTGAGTGTCGTGCTTTTTTCCGCCGCCGTGAGGGCGGCAGGTTGAGGAAGCTTTCGACCGCAAACCCACTGAGAATACATACGGCGGAAAGTAGCCGATGCATGCGAGTCTGTTTGCTGAGTCGTCTAACAAGAAAATACGACAATTCTCTGACGACATGACCATGGCTTTATCTTTTCTTTTAGTGACTCAAGGTTTACAATTCTGAGTACATATAGCCGTAAGGTAAGGACATGGATTTCAAGAATTAGCAGTGCCAAAAGATTAAGAATTTTGGTTGTGACTAAGTTTGTTTAACAAGATTATATACGAGGAAGTATTTAAGGCAATGTTTGGTTGGAGTTGGGGTGGCTGGGTTAGGGGAAGTAGCTGAAGTTAGTGACTGGGGCAAGTAGCTGAAGATGTTTGTTTGGTTGGGTGGCTGGGGTTATGGTTGGAGTGTGAAATTTAATTATTAATTGTAAAATGTGATATGATATGGTAAGAGATAGTTATTAATAAGTGGAAGAATAATTAAATTAGTGTTTGGATTTGTGATTGATGTCCCCCCACCAAACCCTAATACACCAACTTGGCCAAACTAACCCAAAGAAATATGAGGTTGGGTTGGCCAAACTGATGAGAAGTTGGGCCAACCCCAACCAAACATGCCCTAAGATTTATAGTTTCTATTAGGGATGGATGACAATCAATCAGGTTGAAACTTGAATTCGCATTAAACCGTTAGGGATGGATAAAATCTTGGTCACGGATTATGAGCGAGTTCAAAATTTAGTCAAACGGGTATTGTCGAAATTGAATCGGGTAGTTAAACGGGTATTGTCGTAATTGAGGAATTGAATCGGATTGTGAATTTGCTAAAACTGCTAAAACTACCCCTGACCCGCTCCATATATTTATATTAGTATTTTATATAGTTTTTATTTATTATAATAATATATTCCATGTGCTACTATTATTTACTACGAATTGACGAAGATGGATGGCTTAAGTGACAGAGCATCTACTACTTAAGCATACTACCTAAGCCTTTGGTCCCGAACCCATCGTTGGTCCTGAGTTGGAGTCATCGTGGGAGAGTTTTTTCTTTATTCTTAGATTAGGAGAATTTAAAAAAAAAAAAAATTTATTTACTATTAATTTATTCATATTTTTATTATTTTTGCTTGTTTTATTATGTTTGAGAACTTATTTAGTTATATTCGTAAATAGACTGTTTAATCAATAATATATATATATATTTTTTATTATATTTCCATCATGGAATCTTTATATTAAAAAAAAGAAACATTGTAAAAGAAAATCTAAAACAACTTGGTGGGTGGGAGCCGGTAAATCTGCCTAGTTAACGAAGCGGGGTGAGGATTTTCAGAGAAGACGGAACGAAGCGAGTTACGAATCAAATTCATTTTCTGCAGAACGGATCTTGAGAAAAGCCAAACCTACATCTTCAATTTGTTTCTATATAAACATTCTCAGAAGAGCACATTCAAGTTGTCCAGTAGCCAAATTATAAGAGCAACAAGAGATGGGTGCTAACTGCAAAGAACCTGAAAATCTAATTCCACAAAACATCTCCTAATAAGGATTGTATTAAAAAAAAAAAAAAAAAAAAGTTGCCTTCAAATTCAAATTGTAAAATCTATAAAAATTCTTAACCTAAAAATTCAAGAAAATATATATTTTACGTACGCTAAAGTTCTCATAAATAATAACCAACTCGAAAAGGTGTATCTCTTACTCACTTCGTTCCAATTTAACTTGGCTACTTGCTATTTCGGTATGTCCCAACTTAATTTGTCAGCCCATAAGTTGCAAATTTCTCACATAATCTTCACCCTCATTCTCCACCTTTGAATAAGTAAAAAATTTCACAAAATTTATTTTTTCTTAACCTTCGTATCCGATCAACTAGACGAATTAAGTCGGGGACGAAGGGAGTATTTGTTAACTTTTGAGGGGGAAGCGCAGCAAAAATAACAACGGTGAAAATGATGTAAAGTTGTACTAACGAGGAAGACTAGATAGAAGAAAATTTTAATGGCAAAGTAGTGCGACCTTTCGATTTTGGAAATGAATAAAGGGATAACGCACAATTTCTTTTTCCTTTCTAAATGTGTATATAGCAAAACAATGAAATTCTAAACGCATAGACCTCTAATAATCCTAGAAATTAAATGAAGGTCAATGATTTGAAGATATGAAGTTTAGTTGTTTCTGCTGACTTGAGGGGAAACCAAAGTCTCCACGTACATTAAAGGTCCGTTTACTTTGGGTTGGAGAAAATAGAATGGATAAAATTATGATATATTAGAATGAGGGATTGAGAATAAGTGTCTAATTTTATTCAATATTTACTACGGATGATTATGTCCAGTTATTTAAAAAGGACTATCCATATCCTATATTTACTGATTTGTTTAGAGGCCATAAGATAAATCTGATTTACTTAAATATCCCTTATACTGTTAGAACCACGATTCCTATCCGATCTACAATATTTAATATTGAAGATCGGATACATCGTTGTAGGATCGACCAATTTATTTTATGTTATACAATTAATTAATTTACGCTAGAAGGATAAATTAATACTTCAAGTCTTCTTCGGTATTCTCACGAACTGTGCTGCAGTACACCATGTGTGGACACCTCCTTTGATATATGATTATGTGCGTGATTATTTGAAGAAAAGGACAGACATAATTGCCGTGACTTATAGTATATATATAGGTAAAAACTCGTATGTGACCGTCACACGGTGGTCACACGGTGTGACAGGAAAAAGTATCACTTTTTGTGGTAAAAGTATCACGTTTATCTGTAAAAGTATCACTTTTTTTTAACAAAAAAAAAATATCACTTTTTGTAGCAAAAGTATCACCTTTATCTGTAAAAGTATGAATGTAGTAAAAGTATCCAATTTTCTTGTAAAAGTATCATTTTTTCCTGTAAAAGTATCAAGATTTTCTGTAAAAGTGCATTCCGTCACACGTGTGACCGTTCACACACAAGACTCACTCATATATATAATGTCACATTATTTCTTTTACTCCAAGTAACATATCCTGATAGATATAGGAGATCCTGGATATCACCATCTTCTATATCTATCAATATTCAATATATTTATTGTATTGCAATAATAAATTATAATCTCTATAATTTATTTTAGTTCATATTGAGCCACCGAAGGGCGATCGGACCCAATTAAATCAAGCTCTAATAAATTAATTATGACCCGATCAACTATTGACTTATCATATTAATTTATTAATTATATTATATTCCACTAAAAAAATATAATTGCACTCTTAATTTAATCGGAATTATTTAAGCAATATATCAACAATTATTATCCTCTGATTGATTGATCCAACATATTGCCCCCCTCGATCAACTAAAGTATTTGCAATAGGCTACCATGACTATTAAATCTATGTTCAAACACTTGTCAATCTCAACACACATCTTCTATCTGACAGTCCTGTGTGATCATGTCACACAATGTGATTCGACAACAAATGTCGAATATTGAGCTCATATTTGCTGTTCATAGAAGAACCCGTGAGATCCTGATCATGCCTATTAAATAGGTGAAGGATTCCAATATTGTAAATATATGTTCTTTATCACTTCACTTTAATTCTCAAAACACCGAGATATTGATCAATATAATAATCTCACTCTTTGGTGTCTCAAAGAATGTACGGTTGGTAATAAAGGTACATTATTCACTCAGGATTAAGGTAATACATACGTCAATCAATGAATTTTAAATTGTATGGTCAAAACACAATTTAAATTTCATGTGGTCCTGTCCAATACACCATACATGCATCCTCAATTTCATTTCCAAGTCAAAGATAAACTTTAATGAAATTGAGACGATCTTATCAAAATAAATTGTCCAAAAGTATTTACTGATCGCGGACAAAAAATATTTACAGATCGAATAAGAAACCGAATCTTTCTGTGTTAAATAACTCAAACACTCGATTTAAATATATCTACCATCCATGGACACATGCAAGCTCATAAAGAATTAATCAAAAGAACAACTCATAAATTTATTTCAAAATGTCAAAAACAAATAAGATAAAGTTTACTCAAGGGCATCTAAGTAAAAACAAATAAGGTCACTCATACTATCAAGCATTTTCTCCCACTTGCCCTAGAGTAAATGAGACATGTCTAGTATGCCCATGTTTCTAATATGACCCTCAAATACACCAGCCGGTAAACCCTTTGTGAAGGGGTCAGCAAGATTTTCTGCAAAAGCAATCTTACACACCGTCACATCTCCTCTCTGAACAATATCCCTTATGAGGTGATACTTCCGCTCAATGTGCTTATCGTGTTGATGGTTTCTAGGCTCTTTTACATTTGCCACAGCTCCACTATTGTCACAAAATAAAGGAATACTTTGTGACGAGGAAGAAACCACCTCTAGGCTCTGCAAAAAATTCTTAAGCCAAACAGCTTCTTTGGCTGCTTCACAAGCTATAGCTTCCATGGTGGAATCAGCAATACAAGACTGTTTTATGCTCCTCCAAACAACAGCACTGCCACCAAGTGTGAATACTGACCCTGACGTAGACTTTCGAGAGTATCTATCAGCTTGAAAATCAGAATCAGTGTATCCCACAGGCACTAAGTCTGATGCTGAATAAACCAACATATACTCTCTAGTTCTTCGAAGATACTTGAGAATATGTTTAACAGCAATCCAGTGTTCGGACCCTGGGTCCGACTGATATCTACTGACTATCACAACAGCATGACAGATATCTGGTCGAGTACACAGCATAGCATACATGAGACTTCCTACTGCTGAAGCATAAGGAACCCGTTTCATGTCTTCCACTTCTTTAGGAGTCTTAGGTGATTGCTCCCGTGATAAGTGAATTCCATGTCTGAAAGGCATTTGGTCTTTCTTGGAATCTTGCATAGTAAATCTCACCAATATCTTGTTAATGTATGAAGCTTGGGACAAAGCAACCCTTCTGTTTTTCCTATCTCATAAGATCTGGATTCCCAAAACATAGTTTGTTTCTCCCAAGTCCTTCATATCACACTGTTGTGCCAACTAGTGTTTTGCCGATGTTAACATTCCGACATGATTTTCAATTAAAAGGATGTCATCCTCATACAACAAGAGAAAAACTACTCTTTTGTCTTCTTTCTTTTTATAGACACAAGATTCATCAGGATTCTGATCAAAACCATAAGTTTTCACAGCTTGATCGAATCTGATATTACAAGATCTAGACGCTTGTTTTAGTCCATAAATGAACATTTTCAACTTGCATATTTATGCTCTTGATCCTTTTGGATAAAACCATTTGGTTGCATCATATAGATGCTCTCATCAAGATTTCCATTAAGAAATGTAGTCTTGACATCCATTTGCCACACTTCGTAATCAAAATGTGCTGCAATGGACAAGAGAATCCGAATAGACTTAAGCATAGCTACCGGCGAGAAAGTTTCTTCGTATAATCGATTCCTTCTCTTTGGGTATAACCCTTGGCAACCAATACTTTAAAGGCTTTCTCTTGTAGACCCATTTGCACCCAATAGGTTTTACCCCATCGCGTTTGTCTACAAGATCCCAGACAGAGTTAGTGTATATGGAATCCATTTCTGAATCCAGAGCACTTCTCCAATGGGCAGCGTCTTTATCTTCTATAGCCTCTCTAAATAATGCAGGATCTTCCTCTTGTTCAACAGAGACTGCCTCAAGAGACTCTCCGTAAAGAACAAGTCTGGAAGGTGGTCGAATGACCCTGTTCGCACGTCTAGTCGCTATAGGTTCGTTTACAATCGGAGACGGTTTTCTTTCCTCATGTTCCTCGATGTCCATCTCATCACCTAGGGGTGATTGAACATTAGTGAAATGATTTTCTACCATTTCAGGTGTTGATTCTCTCATAGACATTCTTGACGGAGTCGCCATATGTCTCCCACTGGATTCAACACCGGATGGTAGAGTTGTGAATTCATGAACAGGTTCAGTGCGGATCTCTGGAGCAGATGATCTAGGAATATTTTCCTTTATATCCTCCAAAAGAACCTTGTTCTTGAATTCGAGTCCTTCTATATACTTGTCCTCTAAGAAAGTTGCATTTGTGCTTACAAAAACCTTCTTATCCTGAGGACTATAGAAATAGTACCCTCTTGCTCCTTTCGGATATCCTACAAACAATATCCTGATCTTGATTCCATTTTTTATCCGTCTTACTCTTCAGCACATGTGCTGGACAACCCCATGTCCGAAGATGTCTTTGATTAGACTTACGCTCATTCCACAACTCCAAGGGTGTCTTAGGTACAGACTTAGAAGGAACCAAATTTAGTAAGTATATTGTTGTTTGTAGGGCATATCCCCAAAAAGAAGTTTTGAGAGTTGAGAAGCTTAGCATAGACCTGACCATGTCCAATAAGGTCTTGTTTCTCCTTTCTAAGACACCATTTTGTTGTGGGGTCCTTGGTGCACTCAATTGGGATAAAATCCCATTCTCTGTCAAGTATGTCCTAAAGTTGTTGGATAGATACTCCCCACCTCGATTTGATCGAAGTGTTTTTATGTTCTTACCTAATTGTTTTTCCACTTCCAATCTGAATTCCTTGAATTTCTCAAGTGCCTTAGGTTTGCGGACCATTAGGTAAACATAACCATATCTTGAGTAGTCATCTGTGAAAGTGATGAAATACTCATATCCACCTCTAGCTGGAACATTTATTGGTCCACATACATCAGAGTGTACTAATTCTAAAACTTCGTTGGCCCTAAATCCCTTAGATATAAAAGACCTCTTAGTCATTTTTCTCTCTAAACAAGATTCACATACAGGCAGGGATTTCACCTTCAAGTTACTTAAAGGACCATCCCTTACTAGTCTATGAATCCTATTAAGATTAACGTGACCAAGTCTTAAGTGCCATAAGTAAGTTTCATTAGAAGGAGACAATTTTATACGCTTAGTTGTGTGATGCAATGAACTGTCGGTTGGTTTTAAGATATATAAATCATTATCCATATGCTCCTTACAAACAATCGCTTTATTAAAAGAAATATCGACTGCCATTAATGAAAAATGAACACAATATCCTTGTTTGAATAATAAAGCCACATAAATTAAATTTCTAGTAATATCCGGGACATAATAACAATCACTTAAAATCAAATACTTCCTATTTGAAAAATAAAGATAAATAACTCCGACAACTTTTGCAGAAACCACAACTCCTGTGCCAACCCTCAGAGTATGCTCCCCTTCATTAAGTTGTCGACAACTTTTGCAAATATGGTTAGTGGCTCCAAAATCTACTATCCAAGTATCTGTAGAATCAACTACTAAATAAGACTCAATAAAGGATAACTCCCTTAACTTGCTTCTTAGCTATGAGAACCGGGCAATTTCTTTTCCACTGACCCTTCTCGCCGCATCCAAAATATTTTCCCTTAGGTTTCCCATCTATTTTGGCCTTCTTCGCTGATTGCTGCGGGCCCTTCTTATAAAACTTCTTCCTTTTTCCGCCCTTACCTTTCGACTTGAATGAGGATTGTCCAACAGAAGCAACAGCAAAAGCATCACCATTTTGAGCCTTAAGAATGCTTTCAGCGTTTTAGAGCTCTTTCATCAATTCATGCAGAGACATTTTCAGCTTATTCATATTATCGCTGACCTTGAACTAGGAGAACATCTCAGGGAGAATCTCCAGTGCCATGTCTACCTGAGTATCCGAACCAATTTAAGCCCCTAAAGCCTCAGCCATATTAAACATTCCGATCAAATTTAACATATGATCTCTAGCGGGCATCCCGGGCTTCATACGCTCAGTCATAATGTCTCTAATAGCAGCCTGACGTGCTTGGCTTTCTTGATGAGAGAACATCTCTTTAAGACTCTCCATGATCTCAGCCCATGTCTCCATGCCTCTGTTGCAATACCTTTGAGATAGAACTCAAAATGTAACAACGAGCCATGTCATTGGCATGAATCCACTTGTCATGAGCCTCACGTTTCTCATCACTGGATTCCATGATCACTTTGGGACAAGGTTCAGTTAGCACAAATTTCAACTTCTCAGCAGTGAGAACTATCAATAGATTATGTTTCCAATCAATGAGTTATCTTTCACTAGTTGATTTTTAGTCAATATCACATATAATGCGCTAGAAGACATTTTTCTGAAATAAAACAACACATATGAGCTTGCATAGAATGAAAAAATGCATGTTCAAAACATGAAATTAAACTTGTAATAAGTAGACCCATAAACTACATTATTATGTGATTACCTAAAATCCAAAATCAAGGCATACGCCTCTACAGGAGTGGTAAATGTTGAATTAAAGCTAGGTTGGAATCTCCCACTAAATCAAATATCCCACATCTCATGCTATATTGACTTAGTATTATATCTATTTGACCCTCAAATAATATTGCTTGGATATTCTATAGGAAGTCCTTACAATATTTTGATTTAAGTGTATAACCTTTATTTTAATAAATTTTAAAACTATCAAATAATTATGGTATCTATAGGATAACCATAATTAATTGAAATTTAAAATTTACTACCATAGTTGGGTCCAATCAAGCAACCGATAACAATGCAGCCCTCCTATATGGAGACTAATTGAGTTAGTATGAGACATACATTCATTCTTACTTATGAGCTAATAAAGGAGGTCGTGGATTTAATTAACCCTCACACACTTAATATTTTATAAAACTAATTTGGGTTTATCCAATTAATATTTTCCATATTATTTTGACTCTCAAAATAATTAAATATTAACTACTTTATTAATTCTCAAATCTAATTCTAAATTAGAAAAGAAGATAAATAAAGAATATGCATGATTGATTAGTACCTAGAGCGGTGTTCATACAATTCTATATGACATGTTATGTGAGTGACAATTAATTTCAAACATAATCGAAGCAAATAATAAGCAATAACTAAACAAGAACAAATTTATGGCCATCCTAGACTCAAAATTACAGAATAATGAAAAACTAATTGAGCCACAACCCGACCCAAAATATTTCACGATCTATCTGCAATTTTTCTGGTCCAGTATGAATTAATTGTTGAATTTCCAGCAGCCCAAGTGACTGGCCCAGCAGCTAAATAAATCATCAGTCCAAAATATTATTTCTGGCCCAATAATTTATTTAGCTGAAGAATGACCCAACATAATTTAGTGGAATGAGCCCATTTAATAAAAAAATAGGCCCATTACCTAAAACATATGCTAGATCCGGTTCGTCCACAGAACCGACCCGACCCGAAAAAAAAATGGTCCGGATCCCTGTGGTCTGAACCCTAGCCCGCCACCTTCAGGCTGCTGGAAATCGCCCGCCTCCGTCATCTCGCAGAGATCGCGGCCTAGGCCGCGACTAGATCGCAGCCTAGGCCGCGACAACCGTCATCACTCTCCATTTTTTTTCCCCGACGAGCCAAAAGTTGCAGGTCTCGTTGGCCCGTCGCTGATGCACCGGGATCTGGATGAAACAACTGGCCGTCGCAGGTTGCTGGCGCACGAGGAATCCCGCCATCCCGTTCCCGTCGTTCCGTCGTGCCGGAATCGCGTCAATGAGGTGTCACTTTTCTTCTGATCGAATACAGTGAGTTTCAAGGCTCCAATGGAGTTTTAAGGGTTTTTGCAGAAAAACCCTTGACCTTTTGGGGAAGATAAAGATCGACCCCCACCCTTTTCTCTAAAACTTCTGGTTTCTTTCAATTTGACCCAAAAACTTTGAATAGTTTTCAATTATATCCATATTCGAAAAATACAACAAAAATTACATATTTTGAACCCTATTTCAAAAACTAACAGGGGAAAAACATGGAGACATAATTCACCCCCTTGTGTAAATACAAAATACAAATTTGTACCAATCAAAACTAGGCCATAAACCGTTCAATAAAAATTAAAACATCCATCCATAACAATAATAAATTGTAAACCTAAACACCGCTCAACACTATATGCATAATTAAATTAATTAATAGAGAACATATAATATAATTAAATCCTATGCTCTGATACCAATTGTTAGAACCACGATTCCTATCCGATCCATAATATTTAATATTGAAGATCGAATACATCATTATAGGATCGACCGATTTATTTTATGTTCTATAATTAATTAATTTACGCTAGAAGGATAAATTAATACCTTTGTAGCGTGTAGCTTCAAACCTCCAAGTCTTCTCCGATGTTCTAACGAACTGTGCTGCAATACACGATGTGTGGACACCTCTTTGGATATATGATTATATGCGTGATTATTTGAAGAAAAGGACAGACATAATTGTCGTGACTTATAGTATGTCACATTATTTCTTTTTCTCCAAGTAACATATCCTGATAGATATAGGAGATCCTGGATATCTCCATCTTCTATATCTATCAAGGCAAAAACTTGGGTGCACCATGTGCATAATAACCTTATTGTGCATCGTTTCGGCCGCGGCCGCGATCAATTGTAACTAAAAGGGAATTTGGGCTGTGGAGTTGGCGCGGCCGTGCCCAGGCGCACAACTGTGACTCAAACATACTTTATGAAATGGTCAAACATACTTTATGCAAATATCAAACTTACTTTATGAGTAAATCAACCATACCTATGTCAGGAATTTTGTGTCTTGAATCTATTTCACTTTAAAATTGTGACTCAAACATATTTTATGAAATTATCAAACATACTTTATGCAAATATAAAAAATACTTTATGCAAATATCAACAATAATGCATGTTGACGCTCAAACATACTTTATGAAATTGTCAAACATACTTTATGTAAATACCAAACATACTTTATGAGCAAATCAACCATACCTTAAGTGCACTATATTAGGTTTTTGTGTCTTGAATCTGTTTCACTTTAAAATTGTGACTCAAACATACTTTATGAAATTGTCAAACATACTTTATGCAAATATCAAACATACTTTATGGAAATATCAACAATAATGCATGTTGACGCGGCCGCGATACTTTGTCGCGATCGGGACAAATGTCGTGGCCGCGGCACGCAAACAGGTGCACCGTAGCACTATTGTGCACATGGTGCACCCAAGACCCACTCATCTATCAATATCCAATATATTTATTGTATTGCAATAATAAATTATAATCTCTATCATTTATTTTAGTTCATATTGAGCCACCGAAGGGACCCGATCGGACCCAATTAAATCAAGCTCTAATAAATTAATTATGACCCAATCAACTCTTGACTTATCATATTAATTTATTAATTATATTCTATTCCACTAAAAGAATATAATTGCGCTCTTAATTTAATCGGAATTATTGAAGCAATATATCAACAATTATTATCCTCTGATTGATCGATCCAACATATACTCCTTCCGTCCCGACTTATCTTGCACAGAGGGGATCGTCACGGGTATTAAAAAAATTGCTTTTTGGTTGTTTGTTGATTTTGCAAAGGTGGATTAAGGGTGGAGATTTTGAGGATGGAGATTATGTTATAACATTCATTTTTAAGACTGTGCAAAATAAGGTGGGACGGAGGGAGTATTACTTAAAAAAAAGAAAAAAATTAAAGTTTAGGATGCCTAAATAAATGGAGGAAAATTTGTTGCTGGTTTCATAGTTGAATTCATAATTTTAAAGTCATACTGTTAATGGTGAATTTGTATACATGAAGTGAGAAGAAATCCAATAGTAGCCGTGAAAATCGCCCCTGAAAATGAAGGGAAACGGGTCGTTGGATTGATAGTTGAATTCATAATTTGAAGTCACAGTAATGGTGAATCTGTATTGGTGAACGAAGAAGAAAGCCAATAATAAGAAGATGGGGTAATTTAATTAATCATCCAAATGGGATAACAAATCCCACATCTAGACGTGGGATTTGTAATGGGGCTTATCTGTTAAGAAAAATATGTTATCCCGGATATCCGGGATTATGTCACTTTTTTATTCCAATAAACTAAATATTAAATTATCTCGTGTAGATAATCCTCATTCAGGTTAATCACATGAAGTTAATGGGCCCTAAGACTTTCCCAATTGACGAATTCGCCGGCATACTGTTGCATTTGAATTCTCACAATTGCACAACACTAGTTTTCCCTTCCAACAATAACAATCAAATCCCCTTCAACCGTAATTCCATCTGATGCGATAGTTAGGTACCGCCCGGAATTGAGATGGCTCTGAGTAACAGATGAAAACGTGGGAGATAAGGGGACTCGTTTCAAGCATCTAGAGAGGACAATGTCAGAGCGGGTCTACGCGAATGCATCGGGATGCCAGAGAGACTGGAAGGAGCTGCCGCAATACAGGAAGGAGGCCGAGCGGAGCAGAGGCCGCTCGGTAAGGGACTAGGATGCCAGAGCTGTAGCCTGAGGATTAATTCTGGCATAGTAAGGGCCTTGTTGGGCCTTTAAGGTACAGCCCAATCTAGTAGGGTTCAATAAATCCCTACTAAATTTCCTTATTTACCCTTACCCAATGAGGTATTATATATATATGTTCTTCTTTTAAAATACAGGGACACTAACTGAGTAAGAATCAGAGAGAGAAAAAACTACTTGTTGTATTGTTAATTAAATCACTTTTGATTCCTGGCTTAATCTTCGGAGAGTCCTCCCTCGGATTATCCACTGAAGGGCTACTTTTACAGGTAGATGAAGGGGCCACCGAAGAAGGAATAGCTTGAAGAGTTATCCTTCCTTATACCATAGAGTTGTAATTTGTACTGTTTCATGTACTGTTTTATTGAAGGGCGAGCTCTTTCCCTATTATTTCATTGATGAAATAACGTAGCCTTGTTTAGGGTAAAATTTCGGGTTTAGGGTTCTTCAATTATAATTTCTTATTCTTAAGGAATTTTATTGATTGAGGGTTAGATCTTCATCAATGGCGCCGTCTGTAGGAAACATTTATGAGCATAAGGCGTGAGTTAAAAATACTTTTATATTGGTTTTGCTTAATAGACGTTACGTTGGTTAAATTTGAGGATTGGGGGTGAATCCCCCAACCCTTGCTCTTCTTCTTTCTCTTTAACATGCACCCTTTCAGCATTTGTCCACGAATTCACTGCCCCACGGAGATAGCCGCACCCCTCCAGTGGAATATTTTTACAGAAATTATATTACCTTTATATGTTTGCCTGGCATGGCTGGGAGAGGAATTCCGATTGCTGCCCGGAATTTGGAGGAAGAAATGAATCGGGCAACAGAGGCTTTTATTAGGGACATCGAGTGCACCCCCATCAGCGGGGTGGCTCAAGCAAACTACTCGTCGGTTTTCGTTACTTCGGGAGCGGAGCAGCTGCGGGCATATGTTGACACCATGGTACGAAACGCGTTGGCCCAGCAAGCATCTGCTCTAGGGAATCTAGTTTACTAAGGAGATTCTTCGGGACGAGCTGCCGGTGGGATTCAAGTAGCTCCCATTCGAATATGACGGAACAATTGACCTAAGTGACCACCTGTTACGATTTGAGAATTCTGCCCTGCTTCATGGTTATATAGACAGAGTAAAGTGCCGCATGTTTCTGGCAACCTTATCCAAATCCGCACAATAATTATTTGGATTATTACCGCAGGTGTCAATCTGGTCTTTCGCGGGTTTCAGCGCGTTGTTTCTCCAGCAGTTTGCCAGTGCCAGGCGGCAACAGAAGACACCCCTCTCCTTGTTTAGTCTCAGACAGGCTGACGGGAAGTTGTTGAGGGCTTTCATCAAAAGATTCAACACGAAGGCATTGCAGATACCTCAGGCCACATCCGAGGTAAAGATAAACGCTCTGACTAACGGCCTAAAAGGGGGAACCTATTCATCTCCCTGGCAAAAAAGTCGGCTGAAAACTTTGAAGAATTGTTAAGCAGAGCAGAAAAATTCATCAATTTAGAAGATATAATGACTGTGAAAAGGGCCACTGAGCAAACGGATTCGTGACAGGAATAGGCTGAGAGACCCCGGGCAGAAAAATGAGGCAACTCGGAGAGAGGCCGAGCAGTAGCAACTATCCTGAAATGAAGGCCCCATATTTTTCCCCAAACAAAGCAAGGAAGAGTACGATATGAGAGTTACACGCCGCTGAAGAAAAGTCGTGAGGAGGTCCTGAACATTGCTGGGAACCATGCGGCACTCGAATATCCACCTAACCGCCCCGTACATCCGAGGCGTCCCCGGTCGAAGTTATATTGTAGATTTCACAATGAGTATGGTCACGATACTGACCACTGCTACCACTTGAAGGATGAAATTGAACGACTCATCCACGCAGGACACCTTAAAGAGTTCGTATATCAGGAGCGTAGCTAGCCCGAGGCAAAGAGACAGGTTATAGAAGGGCAGCAGGGGGGGGAGGGGTAAAGGCAGACAGGGGCAAGACGCGGGCAGTAGCCCCTGATACCCTACCATCCCTTCCGCTGAGAGGATTCATTAGCATGATAATAGGAGGTCATGATGGGGGAGATTCAGGCAGGGCGTGCAAGGTGTATATGTTGCCGCCCGCCAGGAGAAACAGTGGGAGATCATGGAGATGATGCAGAAGAGTATGCAGAAGCAGGCCCCAGTTATAAGCTTCGATTCAAGGGATTTCACACCTGGAAGACAACCTGGAAATGACGCCTTGGAACTCACTATAAAGATAGCTGATTACACGGTGTCACGCATCTTCGTGGATACCAGTAGCTCGGCCGATATCATTTTTCTACAATGCTTCCAACAGATGAATTTGAAGTTAAGGATTGAGCTAGTAGATACCGCCCTGTTCGGTTTCGCGGGGGGTTCCATACAGCCTTTATGATAGGTGAATCTTACGGTGGCGCTGGGGAGGAGGCCTCATCAGAGGGTTGAGGCTGTAAATTTCTTATTAGTAGACACCCCATCAGCTTACAATGTCATTTTAGGCCGGCACGCCCTGAATGATTTACAGGCAATCATTTCAATGTCCCATATGAAGATCAAATTCTCCACGGGCAGGGGTGAAGGTGAAGTAACGGGGGATCAGCTCAATTTCCGTAGGTGCTATGTGGAATTCGTCCGTGCGGCGCATGCTGCTAGGGCTTCTATCACTGAGCGGCCTGAAGATCAAGAGGGTAAGTGCTGGAAAAAGTGGGAGGAGGACGAGGATACAACCTCAAGGGGAGTTGATGAACGTGGAATTATTCCCTGAAAAAACTGGCTTCTCAACGCGAATTGGGGCCCAAATGACCCAACAGGCGGAGGAGGAGTTGATAAAAACGTTGAGAAGAAATGCTGACCTATTTGCGTTCAGTCCCGAGGACATGGGTAGTATAGACCCTGCTATAGCCATGCATCAAGTTAATGCCAGACCGCGCGTTAGACCAACCAAGCAAAAACTAAGGCATTTCGGGGCTGAGAAGGAATGGGCCATTAAGACTGAGATAAATAAGCTTGTGACCGCGGGTCACATGAAGATGATCATGTACCCAGAATGGTTATCAAACGTGGTCATGGTCGCCAAAGGGACAGGATCTTGGCGTATGTATGGCGACTTCAGGGACCTCAATTCCACTTGTTCTAAGGATCATTACCCCCTCCCTCGTATTGATCAGCTGGTGGATTCCACATCAGGTTGCGAGCTTCTGAGCATGATGGATGCTTATCAAGGCTACCATCAAATTCTACTGAACCTAACGGATAAACCCAAAGTTATCTTGGTGGTTTCGTGCGGAACATATTGTTATGTAAATATGCCGTTTGGGTTGAAAAACGCCGGGGCAAAGAATGGTGGATAAGGTTTTTGAAAGGTAGTTGGGGCGTAATATGGAGTGTTACGTCGATGCAATGCACGTCAAGAGCATTAGGGCGGTGGACCACACTGGTGATTTAGAGGAATCTTTTGCGGTCATCCAGACGGAAGGAATGAAGTTAAACCCAGCTAAATGCGCTTTTGGGGGTACGCTCAGAAAAATTCTTATGATTTATGGTTATCGAGCGTGGAATAGAAGTCAATCCCATGAAAGTACAGGCGGTCATCGATATGAGTCCGCCCCGAGGTATTAAAGAGATATAGAGGCTGAACGGAAAAATAGCCGCTTTGAGCAGGTTTATATCTAAATCGACGGAGTGGAGCCTTCTCTTCTGCAGGGTATTACGGAAGAGTTTCCATTTCGATTAGACTAACGAATGTCAGGAAGCATTCGAACAGTTGAAAAAGCACCTAGCATCCTTACCGTTGCTAACGAAACCAGTTCTGGGGGATATCTTATGCTTGTATATCTCGGTGGGGGAGCACGCCTTGGGTTCAGTCCTGCTCAGGGAGGACAGGGGATTGCAGTTTCCTATATATTACGTCAATCGCATTATGCAGGGGCCGGATATCAGGTACCCCCTTATAGAAAAGGCTGCTTTAGCAGTGATGATGGTCGCCCGTAAATTACGACCTTAGTTTCTATCACACAGAGTGATCGTGAGGACCAATTTGCCGCTGCGTCAAACCATGGCCAGAGCGGACCTATCAGGATGGATGGTGAAGTAGGCAGTCGAGTTAAGTGAGTACAATGTGGTATTCGAACCACGGAATGCGATAAAGGCTCAGGCGCTGGCTGATTTCCTCCAAGAGTCCACTGTTGTGATAAAGGTAGAAGTATAGAAGGTATTTGTGGATGGAGCCTCGTGTATGGCTGGATGTGGAGTAGGGGTAGTCTTGTCAGGGCCAACTAAGGAGGAGCTCAGCTTCGCGATCAAGCTGTCGTTCAGGGTTTCCAATAACGAGGCGAAGTATGAGGCTCTGATATGGGGAATGAAAATCGCCATGGAAGCATGACTCTCCCATGTTATAATATACTCAGGCTCCCAACTAATCTCTCAACAGAGCTTAGGACGTTCGGAAATCCACAATAACAGAATGGCAAACTACGCTGAGCAAGTGGAAAAGCTGAAAAAGAAATTCGACAGCTTAGAAATACAGCAGATACCCAAGATAGAGAATCATAAGGCGGACAGTCTCGCCAAATTAGCAGTAACAATTGAAGAAGGCCCGAGCGGCAGATTACAGTGTTTACAGCACCCGAGAGTGCAACTGATGGGTTAGTATGCTCTATTGATATTGAGGAGGATTGGCGTACGGAGATCCTGAATTACCTTAGAGGGGTGAACTCAGATGGCAACGACAGCCAGGAGGTAAAAGGTATAGTTCACTCGGCCTAGATGGTATTTACTTCATTCAAATCTCCTCTTAATATGACCCTGCACTCATGCCTATATATTACTGTGAGTTATTTTTCAGACAGGTTAGGCCTACAATACAGGCGCCAGTATTGCATTATCGGGGAGAACTTATTCAGGAAATATTTCACCTGCCCTTTTCTAAAATGCTTATCACAAGCGGATGGGTAGTATGTTCTAAAGGAAATTCACGAGGGATGTGGCGGAAGCCATGAGGGAGCATGCACGGTTGCCAGGAAGGTGCTCCAAGCAGGGTATTACTGGCCCACAATAGGCCATGATGCTTCAATCCTGACTCGCCGTTGCTGGAGCTGTCAACTTCATGGATCCCTCATCCATCAACTAACCGTTGAAATGAATGTCATCCGCGCTGCAGGTCCCTTCGACAAATGGGGGATTGATATTGTAGGAGAATTCCCCCCGGCGGGAGGTCAGAAGAAATATCTCATAGCTGCAGTTGATTATTTCAGTAAATGGGTAGAGGTAAAGCCTACCACGCGTATCACAGAGGAAATAATCATGAGGTTCCTATGGAAGAATATTTGCACCCGATTCGGAGCCCTGCGTGTTTTGATATCCGACAATGGCCGGCAGTTTTGCGGGATGAAGGTAAAAGCTTGGTATGCAGAGATGAAGGTAGAACAACATTTCACAAGTGTTGCAAACCCCAAGCGAACGGACAAGTGGAGGTCACGAACAGAACTATTATGAAGGTTTGCAGTGAAGGCTGGAGGAAGCATGAGGAAGATGGGTGGATGAGCTAGAATCTGTACTATGGGCGTATAGGACTACACCTCGGGCCACCACTAAAATATCCCCTTTTGCGCTGATCTATGGATCGGAGGCCGTCATCCCAGTGGAAATAGGGATGGACTCCCCACGTGTCATGAGTTACCAAGAGGAGCAAGATTTTGAGCTACGGAAAGTAGAGTTGGACCTGTTACCGGAGTTACGGGAAACCGCGATGGTACGTTGGAGCAACCCAGGAGTAGAGTAAAAGCTGCTTTTGGATGTAGGGTGAAGGTCAGAGAGCTGAAGGCAGGAGACTGGGTAGTGAAAAGGGTAGATGCATTGAAGCATGTTGGTAAATTACGACCTAACTGGGAGGGGCCATATCATATTGCTAAGGATCTGGGAAAAGGGGCATTCATATTGGATGACAGCGCGAGAGTGGCCCTGCCGCGAGCATGGAATATAACCAATCTGAAAAAATATTACCTATAAGAGGCAGAGTCATATGTTTGTAATCCAGCGGACAATTGAACCGCAACGTATATTGGAATACATATCTCAGATATCATCCTATGATGCCAATCACCTATGGGGAGGCGGCGTAAACCCAGGCTTCGCTCTGGTCGCAATGAATTACGCATAAACCCAGATTCAGCTCTGGTTGCATTGAATTACGCGTAATCCCAGACTCTGCTCTGGTGGCATTAAATTATGCGTAATCCTAGGCTTCGCCCTGGTCGCATTGAATTTTTTGCGTAATCCCAGGCTTTGCTCTGGTCGCAACGATACTGTGCAGAATAGAGCTGATCACTCTGATCCACACAACACCAGCAACACCGGTCCATGAGAGGAGTCACATATTCAGAGCTTTAATTCTGAATATGTGACTGGGGGGAGTAGTATGCCCTGGATAGTACACCACCCGGTGGGACCATCCAGGCTAGCCTACTACGATCCAAGAAGTTGAAATTTTTTTCATCTAAGTACAAACACTATCTTTGAGTTACATATCCAGAGTTACAACTCTGAATATGTGACTAGGGGAGTAGTATGCACTGGATAGTACACCACCCAGTGGGACCATCTAGGCTGGCCTACTACGATCCAAGAAATTGATTTTTTTTTCATCTAAGTACAAATATTATCTTGAGTTACAGATCCAGAGTCACAGCTCTGAATATGACTGAGGGAGTAGTATGCCCTGGATAGTACATCACCCGATGAGACTATCCAGGCCGGCATAACACAGTATAATACATTGAAAAACAGTAAACAAAACACAGAGCGGACATATGCAAAAATTGTTTATATTAAGGAAAAGAAGATGACAACATCTAAGCCCATAAGGGCGTTACATTTTGACTCCTCTTCTAGGGTGGGAGCGTCAACTTGGATAACTAGGGGCAGAGGGGAAAGGTTGGCCGCACTAAAGGAGGGCGGGACAGCGTCAGGGGCAATTTCAGAAGCAGGCGGCATGGAGGCAGACGGAAGAAAGTCAGAGGCAGCTGTTGCGGATATTCGATTGTCAAGGCAGGTGCCATCTCAGCGCTAGAGTTGGCACGAAACATTTCAATAGCCTGACAGATAGGAGGCAGCCACCAGGCTTGAGTCGTTGGGTCGGTGGATGTATCCCCTGGAATGTTGGAGGGGTGTCAGGCATCTCTGCAATCAGACTGTCACGATCCAATACCCCCTCAAAGCCTGCAGCCCGTGCTTGGGCCTCAGCCACGTCAAACCCATAGCCGTAGAAATAGCCGATATGGGGACCCATGTTAAAGAGATAGCGGCAGCTCTGGAGATAGGATTGGCACTACCCCATATGCATCTGCCTCAAGAACGCCTGCCCTTCCTCCGTCATAAGGAAGTCCTTCCTAAAGCGTGCTAAGGCCTCGCGAGCCCCCGCAGCATGGGCTGATGCTGCTGCCTCCGTCCTTGCAAGCTCCGCCCCCCTCGGACTTCTTCTTCAGGCGTTCAATCTCCTTGCGGAGCATTTCTAGCTGACAAGACCAGGTGGTCTTCTCCTCTAGCAGTTGAGCTCGCTCTTGAGTCATGGAAGCCATGGTCGCCTCCATACCGAGCAGTTTGGATTCAAGACTGGCCGCTTAGGTAGCAGCCTCAGCTTCCACGGCCAGGGCCTCACCCAAGATGGGCAGGGACCGAACTGAATCATTTGAGAGAAGCCCACGAGGAACTGAAAAGGAAAAGAAGATTAGAAACCACATAAATGAATAGGACATATCAGCTAGGAAAGCAGCAGAGTTGTGGACCTTGACTAAATGTTCGGCCGTGAACTCCTCATTTTCCTTATCCAGCTTCCCATGGACGCTCCACTTGTCGTCAGCCGTCAGCATCTTTTGGACAAAGCTGACAGACTCACCAGGAGTAAGGTCTAGGAGCGACTTGGGCAGCTCTAGAGTGAAGATTTCGTCCCGTGCCGGGTGAACCCTCTCTTGTCTAATAGGAGAGGTGCTTACTCCAGTCCGCCCGGTTGCCCCCGGCGGGAGTTTAGAAACTTCGCCCTTCCCCTTCTTCTGGGCGAGGGTAGGGACAGCTGGCGCCAGCGCCTTCCTCTTGGAAGTCGCAAGACATTCCTGGGCGGTAGAGGTACTGGAGGAGATGCCTCTTGGAGGAATGCCCCGATTTACAGAGGGGACAGGCGGATACGACTGGATTGGAGCCACATCTAAGACCCGCTCGGAGGGCTAGCCACTCTGGTCGTTCTTCTTACACGGAACACCCATTTTCCATGACATCTTAACAAAATACAGAAAGGAATAATAAGTATCAGTAACCTTAAGAGGGGAAAATTGTTCGTTCACTGAGTGTTCGGGCGTTAAACGCACCGTTTATATCAGTATCTTTAGGGAGTTTAACTTTCTTAGAGGACAGGCCAAAATGGTATAATATCCCGTCGGAGCTTGTCAGCTCTATAAGACTGAACTGGCCATTATCTAGGACATCCTTATTCAATTGACGAAGGAGTTCGGCGCTGTCAGTGGGTGGCGAGTTGGCTGGTCCAGGGCGGTTCGGGGCCTCGTAATACCAGCTGTCGCATGGGAAGCCCCAAGATCCTTTCATGGGGAAGGCGAAGAAATACTTCTTTCTCCATGCCTTATCTATGCTAGGGGGTTTACCCAAGAAGCCAACGGGCCCACCTTTCCGCGTGGATAAGAAGAAATGGGCCTCTTAGTGTTTTAAGTAAAAGCAATGGTTGATTAATTCCATGTTTATAGTGCCACCGTTACTCGTAAAGATAATGAAGAAGGATAGTATCAGGCGTATACCGGGAGGGGTGAATTGATTGAGGAGAACGCTGTAGAAGTTGGATAGTTCTACAAGAAAAGGGGGCACGGGAAGACGCAGGCCGACATCCAACTGACGGGTCCAGAATGCCAGCAAAAGGGCCCCTTAGGAAGTTAGGGCGTTCCCGAGGATCAGGAATGTACACGTTGAAGGTACTACGAACGCGCGGACGAAGAGTAGAGGTGCTGGTCAGAGTGGACGCTTGGAATCGGTGCCATTCAGGATTCTCGGTATCTGGGGGAAGTGTGTACGTCTCCTTGTCCGTGGGGTCAACTTCCACTGGCAATTTTGACGGAGCGGAGGCTCCTGTTTCAGAGGCTGAAACAGCCTGAGAGGATTCACCGGCAACCGCCTTGGAGGAGGAGCCTCCCGATGACGAGGACTGGTCACTTTCATCACTACCAGATTGGTTCGAGACAGTTTGTTCGAAATATATGGAGGAGGTCACCGCCGCCTCCGGGGTAGGATTCTCCCTCACCGATTCCGGGATATTGACAGTGAGGGGAGAGGGAACAGTGGCTGTAGAAGTGGACTGGATAGTTGGGGGATTCATAGCTAAATAAAAACTACTAGGAGGTGAAAAGGAGTATAAGGAGTTGAGGGAAGTACCTGTGTCAAAAGGTGATCGGAAATGTAGAATCGCCGGTGGTATTTTTTAGCACAGAATCGCTGGAAAAGAAGAAGCTCTAAGGTTGCAGGAAGCGAAAATGGAGAAGAGTGTGGCGATCAACTATATATACCGGGGTATGGGGAAGCTCAACCGTCATATTGATTGGATGGGGGACACATGGCGGGCGTCCCCAGGAATCTAATGGATGGAATTGCATAGAGAAGGAGAGGTGAACACGTGGCCTTGTCAGTAGTCACCCATCCCATCACAAAAAGACGAGAGAGGAAAATTCAAAAGGGTGCCCATTGAATTCCTTAAGACGTAATTCCTCCGGGCGATTATACCGCGCGGGTTTTAAAAAAAAAAAAGAAGAAGAAAAAAAAAAGAAGAAGAAGAATAAGAAGAGGGGGGAAGGAAAGTTTACTACTCTGAGCCAAAGCCGACCATCACATCATAGTAGGGGGGAATTCTGATGCGATAGTTAGGTACCGCCCGGAATTGAGATGGCTTTGAATAACAGATGAAAACATGGGAGATAAGGGGACTCGTTTCAGGCGTCTAGAGAGGACAATGTTAGAGCGGGTCTAAGCGAATGCATCGGGATGCCAGAGAGACTGGAAGGAGCTGCCGCAATACAGGAAGAAGGCCGAGCGGAGCAGGGGCCGCTCGGTAAGGGACTAGGATGCCAGAGTTGTAGCCTGAGGATTAATTTTGGTATAGTAAGGGCCTTATTGGGCCTTTAAGGTACGAGCCCAATCTAGTAGGGTTCAGTAAATCCCTACTAAATTTTCTTCTTTACCGTTATCCGATGAGGTATTATATATATATATATATATATATATATGTATATATATATATATATGTTCTCCTTTCAAAATACAGGGACACTAACTGAGTAAGAATAAGAGAGAGAAAAAACTACTTGTTGTATTGTTAATTAAATCGCTTTCGATTCCTGACTTAATCTTCGGAGAGTCCTCACTCGGATTATCCACCAGAGGGCTACTTTTGCAGGTAATCGATGAAGGGGCCACCGGAGAAGGAATAGCTTGAAGAGTTATCCTTCCTTATACCATAGAGTTGTAATTCTTGTACTGTTTTATTGAAGGGCGAGCTCTTTCCCTATTATTTCATTGATGAAATAATGTAGCCTTGTTTAGGGTAAAATTTTGGGTTTAGGGTTCTTCAGTCATAATTTCTTATTCTTAAGGAATTTTGTTGATTGAGGGTTAGATCCTCATCACCATCCAAAGCTACACTCTCACAAGTAGAGGTGGACTCGGATCGGGTTTTTCGATTTTCGATTTTTCGAGTTGGGTATTCGATAAAAAACCCGATCTTCCAATCTGATGTTGCAGGTATCCGCCACTCGGGTACCTAACCTCGGCGGATATCCATCAGGTAATTTTTTTTTTTTTTTTTTTTTTTTTAAGTTGATATTTTATGATGAAATCATCTTTTGTTTCTTTAAGATTGTTGAAGGAGATGTAGGCTTATGGTTGATTTTGTTAAAATAGGGTACCGAAAAACTCCGACCCTACAAAACCCGATCCGATCAAAATCTGAACTCTACGAAAACCCCCGGTTCGGGTACTTGAAACCCCAGACCAAATTGCCCACCACTACCCACGAGAGAGTATATCAAAGTCGCCCTTGAATACTGTGGACTTAGTCCAAAATTCCATCACCCCATATTCTTTCATCATCCAAACTTGAAAAATACATTTTTTAGCACCGTTTATTGTAGATAGGCATCCATTTATGACAGACATTTTGCCATACCATTCCGTTTTTCATATGGCAACAGTATATCTTCAACAATTTTGTGTCTCAAATCATAAGGAAGGAGCAAAAGAACCAACTGTTCCACATCACCATTGTAGTAAAAGAAACAGCTTTCTAAGATGCAACTGAACGAAGTGTGAGCTCAAGATTATGAAATTCCATCTCTTGCACCACGGACTTGGATCTCAATAGATCGATGACTGGTAGCCTTAGCGGAATCACTTCCAAAATATCTTCAGGGAGTTGTATGTTTATCATCACTCTACAGTAAGATCAAGCACATTGGAATCAAAGATCGGGGAAAATCCTTTTTTGGTCCTGTAACTTAGAATCGGTCCAGAAAAAGTTCTGCATGTTTCGAATTATCAATTTTAGTGCTGTATGTTAGAATTGACCAATTTTAGTCCTATATGTTAGGATAAGTCCAATTTTAGGACAAATTTTGCTGGAAATTATAAAATTGGCCAGAATTCGTCAAATACACTGCACGTGTACAATATAATAAATAACTTTTAACAGATAAAAAAATCCCTCAGAAAAAAATTTAAGACTAGTAAAAGACAAGCAAGTACTAGGAACCATTAATCAAGTTATGATTAGCAAGTACTCTAACAATAAATCTGGAATTGTATGTTGCAAAACTTGTTTATTTAATCTGAATCCAAATTCAATGAAATCCATATAATCATACAACTAAACTAATTACTCTCACAAATTGGATCTGGATCCCCTACAAATCTTCCAACCATGAGCTCCATGCTTGGCACCAAAAACAGCGCCGTTTGAATGCAGATCAATACGACGTCGTTTTAATTTTGGACAAAAACGATGTCGCTTTGGTGCACAGCAGGCGGTGCAGACCTGGACGCGCTGTAGAGGTTCTAATTCCCCACGGAAGCCATGACATGTGCTTAAAACAGCGTAACAAGAAATGAAAAATAGCCTATCTTGTCAATCAAACAACATAGATATTCCTAGGGTGCGTTTACTTATGATTTCAGTGGAACACATTCATTAATTCCGTCAGCCAAATTTAACTCATCATTACCCAGTGTTAAGCAGACAGACCCCTATTATCGGATCAGTCCATACACACATTACTATATAGCAAGGGGCGCAGAAGGAGACTGGTGGCTTTGCAGTGCGGCGGCGGAGGACAAGTTGTGGGCGGTGGAATTATGTGAATTTGGGGATTAGGGTTTGTGGAATGGGAAATCGGTTTTAAGGTTAAACGGACTTACTAATACAAGTGGCGTCACTTGAGTTGGTTCTACTTAATAGAATCGGTTTTTAGGTGCAACGTAACTTGATACACGTCTGTAAAATTGGTGAAAATATCGTGTAAGTTACCACTATTCATGAAATAATTTTTTGACTTTTTAACTTTATGAAAATATCTTGTTTGTTGCAACATATTGGTAAAAATATCTTATCACCGATTAACCGATTATCGGCTGTTACTGAGTCGGTGAACAAAGGTGGCAATTTTTATCTGATATATCATTGTTAGTCAGCAGTTTTTAATCTACGTGGCATGTGTTTGTAGAAAAATTCATGTGACTTGCACATGCCAGTAATAAAGCATTTTTACAAAGTCATAAAGTAAAATGATATTTTCATAGACAGTGGTAATTTACGGGGCATTTTTATTAAATTTTTCTTATTTAAATTATTTTTGCATTTTTTTTTAATGATATGACATCCACAAATGCACAGCTCATGCGATCCAGGCGACACATCATCAAAAGTCACCAGAAATAATTAAATACTAGGCCCACGATTGTGAGGAACATATCAATTTTTCAGTCAATTATTTGCAACGACTTTAGGTCAAAAATCAAATGAGTTACACGATGAAATTAAAAATGCATAAACTTATGGCATCATTTCTAAAAGAGGGCAAAGTTTTAGGACGAAAAATATTTTTTTCTCTACTCATGCTAAACAATCACTAAGGAGTCTAATATCAATGGGGAGGGTTTTGCTAAACTCTTAACAAATTTGTGCCACTTTGCATCATTAAGCCCCACCCATGCTTATTTTGTATTTTGTATCATTCAATATTCTATACTTGTAAACGGAAATATAATTTCAAATATAAAAAGTTGCATAAGAAGTTAATTGTTAAATTATAAGAAAATTAGTGAAAATGTCCTATATAAGTTTTTAATATATATGAAAATATCAATTAATTTTTTTGACTTTATGAAAATGTCCTAAATATTGCAAAAACTTGGTAAACATGCCCCTAAGTCTAACCGACAGTTACGGGTACCGTAACAGGTCAGAGGGTAAATTGACATTTTTTTCTACCATGACTTGAAAATTTTCAATTTTCATGCTAACAGCTTGGCTTAATAAACTAAGTTTAATACATTTTTAAATAAATTCATTAAAGAACACGTAAGAAAACTTAAAAAAAAGAAAAAGGTCAGATGAAACTTCATCTTCTTCTTCCCCTACACCAAACTCCCCACCCGCCTGCCACTACTTCTCGTCGTGGTTTTTCTAAGAAAACATGGAAGCTGGAGAACGGAACCACCCCTCTTGTCCAGAAGCCGGACAAATCATCCGATGGATCTCACTTGAAATTGTTGCTAGACTACAATATAGATAAATTAAACCGAGGAGATTCAATTCTGCGACTAAGGCTACCATTGATTACCCGTGCGACCATAATATTAAGGCTCTCTCTTTCTTTCTTTCTCTCTCCATACACTCATTACAAAATATTTTTTTTTATACTTTTTTCTTATTTTTCCAACATAATGATAGCACATTTTATAAATCCTACCATATTCCATCACTCAATCATTTGAATTTACATGTCTTAGGATTTGCATGCCCGAATTTACCACGTCCCCCTCAATCCATATAAAAAAAACATACGCCAAAAGTTTATCTCTAGTGTAAAACAAAAATAGAGTTTAAAATAATCAGCTATATGTGCTTTGTGTTCCCAAAACACGCACACACATACTCAAGAACAATAAAGAATATTGTAAAGCTGTAAAAACGAGGAAGACTTGATAGAAGACAATTTCAGCAGCAAAGTTAGTCTTCTAACTTATTTGGAATATAGTTGACATATCAACTTATAAATCTACTGCCAAATATACAACACTTGCACGAGCAGAAAATGTCAAAAAACATACCTGCTCCAGAAGATGATTATGACTGGACTGTTAGGAATTAGGTGCAATTATAGATAATTTAATAGGAACGAAAAATAAAAGACACAAATTTGTTAACCCAGTTCGTAAAAAAATGAATACTTCTAAAATTACTACCAAGCCAGGAGACACAACTCAGTAAAATACTTTTTTCTCTAAATACCAAACATTCAAACTCAAAGTGCATAAACCTATAACAATCCTGAAAATAAAAAGAAAACCAATGATGGGAAGATGTGAAATCCAGGGTTGTGTTTACTTAAGTCTTGGCTCAACAGATTTAAGGGTCCAAATCTCGATAAAGCACACTCATTAACTCCCTGAATCAGATTTGGCTCAGTACTCCCCAGCCTTAAGTAAATACACCGTAGTTGTTTCTGCAGACTCGAGGGGATACCAGAGTCTCCACGTGCAATATCACATTCTGAATAGAATCACATAGAAGAGTCTTACATTTATGTTCTCGCAAATTGCATAATACAACTTTTCCCCCTCCAACATTAACAATCAGATCTCCTTCAGCAGTAATTTCAATACCGGCTGTATCCAAGTGATCATTAGGACCAATACTCCCATAAGTTAGTTTAGGCAGCTAAAAATTGTGGACTTAGTCCATGATTCCTTCACATTCTGGATCTCGGTGTAATATTTGAATTGCAGATAGACATCCATTCATCACAAAATGTGGGATAAAAATGCATTCCCTCATTTGGCAACGGTACTTCTTCTAGCTTTGACTCTCAAATCGTATGAAAAAATCACAGGAACTAACGTAGTCACTTTATTAGAGATGCACTCACATCCAAACCAATGAACTCTGTTGAAAAGGGTCCCCGATGTGTTTGTAGGGAAATATAAGTCCTTGTAATTTGTTAATTGAGTTGAATCACAATCTCCTTCATCGGCATATGGCCTGATGAGGTGAATGTGAATGCCCCCGTGCCTTGAAGAGGCCCCTATCACCAACTTGTACTCGTCATCATCAACAGACTCATGACCGAACCAGTGGAACAGAACTCTAGTGAGTGATTTTATTGTTCTTAAACTTTTCAACGCCCTTGTGGCTGGATTCAACACGCCTATACTTTTATTCACATAATTGAAAAAACTCATCAAGCCATCACAGCTACTCAATAAACGTATGTATGATTCGCAAGGCCATAGTACGTCTCTGTTCATAACTTGACCTCTGTATATGTCATCATAATTAATGGACGTATACTCGAGCTCATCATGATCCTATGAGAATACGATGATTAGAAGGGCAAGAAATAGCCTTCTTTAGATGCAGCTGAACGAAGTGTGAGCTTGAGATTACGAAATTCCATCTCTTGCACACAGCTTTGGATCTTAACAGATCAATGACTTGTAGCCTTAGCAAAATCAATTCCAAAATGTGTTCGGGGAATTGCTCTATGTTTCTCATAACTCTACAGTAAGACCAAACACATTGCAATCAAATATCATACAATATAAGAATCTGTAACACATGCAATAAAAAAAATTTCCTCCAATGAAACGAAAAATAAAACCAATGAAAGGCAACGCTAAGTACTAGAAACCATTAATCAAGTTATGAGCTGCAAGTACTATATCAATCCTCTTAAACTGTATGTTTCAAAACTCATTTACTCAATCAGAATCCTAATTCAATTACCATACAACTGATTGAATTCAGTGAACGGGAGATATACGTACATTACTATATTGCAAGGGGCGTAGCAGATGACCGGTGGATTTGTAGTGCGGCAGCGGCAGCCGCAGCCGGAGGACGAATTTGGGAATCAGGGTTTATGGAATCGGAAATTGAACCAACCTTTGGGAGTTTGCAAACTTTTGGAGAAGTGCTTTGAATTGATTTTTATGAAAAATCTAGAATTTGGTAGTGTTTGGAGATAAATGATGTTAAAGCTAAAATCTGATAGAAGCTGAGTGTTAATAGCTTTTCAAAATCAGCTTTTAATTGCTTTTCAGAAGCTATTTTAGGATCCATTTACAAGATTGCAAACACTCCAACTAGGAAGAATTGATTTTAAGAAGTGATTTTAGAGGTTCAAATTGGTTTGCAAACACACCCCCAAATTACTTCACATTGGATCCTCTATCTCACTTTTACCCTATTCCAATCGTGTCTTACTTTAAAATCGAGTCAATTATAATTATCTTTTTGTTAGGTGAGAATTTAATGTTCATAATTTAAGTTCAAAATTCATGATTCATGTTTAGATTCCACGTTTAAGGTTTAGAGTTCGACTTTCTTGAACTAGGGTATATTTTCTATTGAAGACTTACGATTTTACGATTTACGGTTCATGATTTAATGGTTCAAGTGTTTATAATTTAATAGTTATTTTCTATTGAAGAGTTACGATTTCACGATTCACGGTTCATGATTTAATGTTTCAGTGTTTATAATTTAATAGTTATTTTCTATTGAAGACTTACGATTTCACGATTCACGGTTCATGATTTAATGGTTCAGTACTTATAATTTAAGTAGTTATTTTCTATTGAAGACTTACGATTTCACGATTCACGGTTCATGATTTAATGATTTGGTGTTTATAATTCAATAGTTCATAATTTAAGGTTCACGATTCATGTATTCAGGATCACGATTCATGTTGAAAGACTCAATTTTAAAGCGAAGCACGATTAAAACAGAGTCAATGTTGGAATAGAGGATCCTTACCTGCCTTTTACTTAAATAGAATCAGTTCAAGGTGACTTTGATCACACTTCAGCGGCGTATTCTTTTAATCTTTTTTTCATTTTACTCAGTTGAGTTTTCCGCGAATTATATACTTTCTTTTGGGAAAAAAATTCAGAATTAATTTTGTTATTTCGGGCTTGTCTAGAATAAATCATGTTGGTTAGACAATTTAGATTTTAGTCCTTTAACCTAAAACTGTTTAATTTGAGGACAGATTTTACTCGCGGCCACAGAATTAGCCGGAAACCTTCATATGACGTGCACATGATGCATTAATTTGGAACTTTCTAACGTTGATGAAGACGTGATTAATAACTGTCTAGGTGTATTGCCACATAATCCATATCATTAAACACCAAAGAAACAAAGAAAATCCGAGTCATGATCCAAAAAAGTATTAGTATTTATTTTTAAAGTATTAGTATTTATTCCTCGATTCACTCAATTCAGATCCCAATAACAAAGTATATTCAAGATTCAACTAAGTCCTCAATTTAAGTCTTAAATTGGACGGAAACTCTAACTAAGTAACTGAACGAAATTAGAACTGTTTAGAAGGGGGAAAATGTACATCATATCATCTCTCATCAAGCCGAACTTATACATATAAGAACCCAGCTTCAGATCAGGCGAAAAATGGGTCAACAAACAGGATGAAAAAGAGTTGCCCGTGTCTGTTGTCTTTTAACTGAAAAACCGTTGTGAAAAGGTTTGCCAAATGACTTTAAGTCATAACGACTGGTTTGACTCTGTTTTGACTCCTGATTCACTCCACTTGTCTAGTTCTACTGATTTAAAATCCGATTTTGATATTTCAGAGCTGATTTACATATGTCTAAACACTTCTTTGATGAAATTGACATATCTTCGCACTTATGATTTACAAAACTTATGATTTGCATGTACTCTATCAATCTATCCCGTACTGTATATTGCAAATTTATTTACCCAATCAAAGAAAAGTCTGGATTTTCCACAGAAGTCGGCTAATTCAGTTAAATCATAATAATTATAAGAAATAAACTAATTACGTTTACGAAAGGGGCCACGATCCTCTGCAGAGCGTCCAATCCTATACCGCATGCTTGGCACCAAAACGGCGCCGTTTAATGGAAATCAAGATAGTATCGTTTAGATTTAAACACCAAAACAATGTTGTTTTAGTGCATAACAGGCGAAGCAGGGCTGGACACGTTGCAGGGCCTCTCAGAAACATGATCCAAATTTCTCTATAATATTGCAATGGATAAATCTCATATAATATAAAAATAAAATATGTGACATGATGTAAAAGAAAATCTGGAAGAAAGCTTCCTAGCCACACCAATATTACTTACCACCAATTATCCCTCTAATATTCAACATCACCTTGTTAATTACCCCTCTAATATTTAAGCACTCACCTGCAAACATACTTACAAACTCAACTTACTTCACTAAATATAAAATCCCCTAGAAAACTTACAGGGTCCAACATCACAGAAAACTGCCAAATTTCAACGGAGCATAAATTTGTTGGAAATTTTTAAATTTTCAACGACAAGATGAACCGTTAGAATTTTGGAAATAATTCCAATGGCTTTTGTCTTTGGAATAACTGTTGAAAAAAAAATTCCAACGATAAGACACTACATTGGGACCATTTATCCATTGAAATTTAATTGTTGGAACAAAAAAATTTCAACGGCAGAAAAATCGTTGAAATTGAAATTCCAACGGAAATTTACCATATTCCAAAGATTTTTGGTAAATTTCCATTGGAATTTCCATTCCAGCAGTTTTTCTACCATGGAAAACTAGTCGTTGGAATTTTTTTGTTCCAACAATTATATTCCAATGAAAAAATGATTCTAACGGAAATTCTAACAGAGTCTCTTACAGTTAGAATCAACGTCGTTATTATACACGTCCATATTCTTCTCAATAGTCAGCGTTTTTAAACTACTAGGTCGGATATTCACGTCCTCAGAGCCTTCTGTTAGAAATTAAAGCACGTAAATCATTTACATACGTATAAGGGAATCGGTATACCTCAGTTGATTTGCAGCGGAATGTATTCGGTTGATTCCCAAAACTGAAGGATCGTGCACTGATTCGTCTACAAGCCCGTCTGGACGAATACTACTAGAGTATTCGCCGTCTACTTCACACCCTAGACTCTTGGAGGACTCCGGTGATTCTCCAAGTTAGAGAATTAGAGAGAAAAGGAGAAATATGTATTCTGTGGTGATCTTTTCCGTAGTCTACGAATACCAATATATTCGTATATATATTAGTATGGGAGAGATCTATCTCCTATTATGGATAAGATCTCCATCCCTATTGGGAATATATCTAATAAGATATTAAATATCTCGTCAGATATATATCCCAACCATATTGGGATCCATCAGATATGGATGCAACTAACATCTCCCACTCATACAAATCTGATCCGACTTACTCGAATCTGAAAGACTCCACAATTCTCATCATCATATCTCTTCTTTCATACAGAGACTAAGGCGTGCGACCGAGCGAGAACAAAATGGAACAAAGTGAGGAGAGTTATATTAAGTTATCACCCAACTAACATAACTCATCAACTCAGGAGACTCGCTGTGTACCCCAAACTACGTGGTTGCACTAGACCAAACATCTCAGACCCCTCGTATTCATATAGAGCATGTTTGACCCCTTAACTTTGTATCTATGCTCATGACTATGTCAAAACTAATTCGACTTAGTCGGTCGGCCTATGAGCCATAGTACACAAGTGCATTACCAGCTTAGTTTTTCCTTGGCCTCTAATGTCAATCTGCTTGGACTTGACAGCTTTCTTAGTCATGCTCCGACAGACCGTATCAATCATGGCCATTGAACACATGCTAAAGTAGCGTCATCAAGCTTACACTTCATGACAAAGTCCAAAGTCCCAAAGGGCACAAGAAACACTATAAGAGCTCACACAGTGACGAAGCAGGGATCTATTCGGTCACTCCTCTTACTAAGGTCGTCATTAAGCACATGTAGTATGACTACATGCTATGATGGAGCTCCCACTCAAATTTAGGCATGTCACGCTCTGAACATCATACGAGTCTTAGTCCAGCCGCTCTTCTAGCGTCTGACCTGCGGACCACTTAGGAATTTGTCTCCAACACAACTCCTAATGATTCGCACACTCGGCTATTAAGAAGCTTTTATGAAGTTATGACATTCTTCATAATCGATCAAGTATGATCTCATCTTGGCCTCTTGCCAAGGCGACTATGGGCAACAACCTTTCGTTTTGTTCCTTTCACGAAGGTGATCACTCAAGTGTTTGATCCGCCAGTCTCATCCTGCTCGCTTACCAAAGCGCCAGGGCGATTTCCCGTGTGAGTGGGACAATCTAAGCCTTGTGACATATCACACATAATAGACACATTACTTCTAACATATAATAAGGGCACATTTTATTGATAAATAAAATTGTTCATACAGGCTACAAGAATTTTAAATTCTACGAAGTCCCATGCTCCTAACATGCCTTTGAAATACATCTCTACTCAAAGGCTTGGTGAAAGGATCAGCTATCATTTCACCAGTGGGAACGTGCCTAAGAACCACTTGCCCCTGCGCAAATCACTTGTCCCCTTTAGATATCTAAGTATCCTTTTGACTGCAGCCCAATGAGCGCGTCCGGGATTACCTTGATACCTACTCACCATCCCTACTGCAAAGCACAAGTCTGGTCGAGTACACATCATTGCGTACATCAAACTTCCTACCACGCTTGCATAAGGAACCTTAGCCATACTTTCCTTTTCATCATCTGTTTTTGGGCATAGATCTTTGCTAAGAATACAATGTTTTTCCATAGGCGTGTCAACGGGTTTAGCATTATGCATACGAAATCGCTCCAGAACCCTCTTAATATAAGTCTCTTAAGACAAAGTTAAGAGTCTCTTTGAGCGATCTCGGTGTATCTTAACACCAAGTATGTATTCTGCCTCTCCCATGTCTTTCATCTCAAAAGTAGATGATAGCCACTGCTGAGTGGCGACAATCATCTCCGTATCATTTCCCGCCAGCAAAATGTCATCCACATATAATGAGGGAATTGTGAAATTCTTCTCATCCCTTTTGACATACACACAGTGATCTTCCTCAACCATCGTAAAGCCTATCGTAGTGATAGCTCGATGAAATCGAAGGTACCACTGTTTGGATGATTGTTTCAGTCCATAAATAGAACATTTTAAGCAGCACACTTTGCGCTCTTGTCCCTTTACCTGAAAAAACCCTTAGGTTGATCCATATAGATCTCATCACCCAGTTCTCCATTGAGAAATGCTGTCTTCACATCCATTTGGAACAGTTCCAAATCAAGATGGGCGAAAATTGCTAAAATGAGACGGATAGAGGCAAACCTCACCACCGGGGAGAATGTCTCTTCATAGTCCACACCTTCTCTTTGGGTAAAGCCTTTCGCCACTAGGCGAGCCTTATACTTGTCTATCGAGCCATCTGCTTTTCGCTTGACTTTGAGAACCCACTTGTTCCCAATTGTCTTGCGTCCAGACGGTAGATCGACTAGCTCCCAAACTTGGTTCTTAGCCATCGAACTCATCTCTTCCTCCATAGCACTTATCCACTCTGTAGCATTTAGAGAAGTTACAGCCTCTTCATAAGTGGCTGGCTCATCAACATCCATTGTTGCGCACATGAAAGATTCCCCTTCGAGTTCAAAAACGTCTTCGGGGAATTGTTCCACGCTTGCTCCTGCACAACTCTAGATCTTGAGAGTCTTCATGCAATGGAATTCTCCCACTGACTCTAAGATCGCTCTTATTATTTCCGTCGATTGCTGGATTTGGTTGTAAAACCGCATCCTCGCCAGGAATTCAAGCGTTGTCTTCGGGATCTTGTAACTCATAAAGTTTAAGATCTCCTTTAACTTCTCCAATTGTTGGAAATTCCTCCTCGAGGAAATTGACATCGCGCAACTCAATTTCTGTCATTCCTCCGTCAGGATGTTCACCATACATCACATAGCCTTTCGAGTGGTCACAATATCTTATAAAGATATGTTTAACTGTTCTAGGACCAAGTTTCCCATGCTTATGGGAAGTATTATGAACAAACCCTGCTAACCCCCAAGGGCGCAAACCTTCTAAGTTGGGCTTTCTTTCATGCCACAACTCATACGGCGTCGAAGGAACTGATTTAGATGGCACACGGTTCAATATGTAGGCAACTGTTAAGATTGCATCTCCCCAAAATGATATTGGTAGATTTGCTTGCGCCATCATTGATCTGGCCATGTCCAGAAGTGTCCTATTCCTCCTCTCTGCAACACCATTTTGTTGCGGAGTGTAAGGAATTGACAGTTGCCTTATGATCCCTTTTTCCTCACAGTATTGCCTGAACTTATCAGACAAGTATTCTCGCCCTCTATCAGTGCGTAACGTTTTAAGTTTCCTATCTCTTTGGTTCTCAACCTCCGCTAAGAATCGCTTAAAACAATCAAGCGCTTCCGAGCGGTGAGACAGGAGATACACTGAACCATAGCGCGAATAATCATCAATAAATGTGAGGAAATAGGATGCACCGTGTCGTGCCTTCACATTTACGGGTCCGCATATGTCTGAGTGAACTAACTCTAGAGGTTGAGTAGTTCTTTTTGCCTTTCCAAAAGGCTTCCGGCAGGCTTTTCCTGCCAGACATGGTTCGCACATAGGAAGGTTGACTTTAGCGAGATTGCCTAAAAGGCCTTCTCGAGCTAACCTAGTCATCCTTTCACGCCCTATGTGTCCTAACCTTGCATGCCATTTATTTGAATCATTCAAAATATTAACAGATGAAGAAATAAAAGTAGTGCATTCAATAGATAAATCTAACATGAAAAATCCATTGTTCATATGTCCTACGCCATAAAGGTTGTTGCCGAGAAAAATAGATAACATGGTCTTTTCAAACAGGAAAGAAAAATTTTGACTCAAAAATGCTGAAACTGAAAGTAAATTACATCGAATACTAGGCGCATAAAGCACATCACTAAGGAGCAGCTCGCGCCCAGTGCTAAGTGTTAGCTGGTATGCACCAACTCCCACCACCTCTTCTTGCGCGCCATTTCCCATAGCAATGTAGTGGCTGCCCGCTGGTACTCGATGATAATCTACAAATCCTACTCTATCTCTTGTCACGTGTTTGGTTGCTCCTGAGTCTACAATCCAACCATGGAGAGAATTAGCAACTAACACATGTGAACAGACAAATGAATCAGTAGAGCTAGGAGCGGGTCTTACCTTCTTTGGCTCAGTACAACTATGAGCAAAGTGACCCGTCTTTCCACAGTTATAGCAGGTGTCTTTCTTCTTTCCACCCCTTTTTCCACGGTGACGCTTTTTAGCCTTTTCACCTTGTGGGCCCAAGTTTTGGTTTTTGGCGTTGCTTTGTCCTGCATTCTTTTGCTTTTTCCAACGGTTGCCTGTGTTAGGCTTGCGTTGCCCAACATGTGCGACGAAAGCAGCTGCTTGTGCTCTTTCCGCCTCTCGATGGTCAACCTCGAGTCTAAGATGACTGGCGACGCTGTCAAAGGTCTGGATTTGCTCGTTGTGTGTGAGCACAAGTTTAACTTGTCCCCAAGTCTGCTCAGGTAGCGACCTTAGGACTGCCAAAACTTGTTGTTCGTTGGTGAGTTCATTTCCAGCATTTTGAAGCTCTCGAATCATGTCTTTCATGATATCAAGATGCTGGCCCATGGTGTGCTTAGGGTCAAGTACGTACTGATTGAATTTAAGGGTTAAAGCCCTTAGTCTCGTTGCCGAGGTAGTGCCGTACATGACCTTTAAGCTGTCCCACAGCTCTTTAGCTGTAGCAAACGTCTCGAACTCACGAATCAGATGATCCTGCATGCAGCTAAGCATAGTATAGCGCGCATACCGATCTTGATTCTCCCACTTATTGTACGCGTCTAAATCGCGACGATATTGGGCATTTTGACCGTTTTCTGGCTCAACCGGTGCGGCCATAGTCTCGGTGAGATGGTCAAGGACCTTCATATTATGTAGCAGAAATTTGATCTTACGGTGCCACATGGCATAGTTCTGGCCATCTAGTTTGCCAGAACCGTAAAGATCAGAAAAAGCCATTTGGGCATCCATTTCTGTTAATATTTGCGCAAAATATGTTAGAAGATTGTCTATTTAATATTTTTTATTCGGGTCCAAATAAAATTTTATTATTTCTCACAAGTGAATGAGATCGAAAATTCGCCGCATTGGCTCATAATCATCTCCCACTCAATTGAAGACGATAATAAAAAATTAAATGATCGCGAATAAAAATTGTCCATCGCAAGAACATTCATTAAAAAAAAATAATAATAAAGTGAGATGTTAATGACCTATGGTGGTAAATACGAAACAAAAAAAAAATACATGGCCTTAAAAATGGCCCCTCTAATACATGTGCCCTAGTGAGAAACGAAAAATAAATAAATAAATTACAATTTTCGTTCCTACTACATGATTCTAAAAAAAATTACATCGTAATATCGTATAACCACCATTGTCATCAACCATCTCACACATACATCAACCACATCACGTAATAAAATTACGCAAACAATCAAATTAAATCACATAATTGATGTAATTAATTTAAAGTGGCCTAATCACAAAAACATTTTAATTAATTTAAGGTCCACCAAATAAATTGGCCATATTTGTCCACGCCCATTTTAATCTCCAATTTCAAAAAAAAAAATGCAGCCCCTTTTTAGTTAAAAAATACGGGCCCATTTCTTTCAAAAAAAACAGATTATATTTTTTAAAAAAATTGGCCCAATCCCTCTTTGATTAAGCCCAAAAAACAGGCCTAGCCCAAATTAATTAAAAAAAAAAAAGAAACAGGGCCCAATCATGGGCCCAAGAGCCCAGCCCTTTAACACGGGCCCAAACAAAATATATCCTAGTCCAGCCCAAAACCAAAGAAAACCCTAGTCTGACCCGCCTCCGCCCGCCGCTGCCACCCCCCGCCGCCGCCGCCGGAGCAGCAGCGCGGCGGCGAAGCAACAGCAGCACAGAAGCAGGGCTTCAACAGCCGAATCGCAGCCGCGCGCAACAGCAGCGCAGCCGCGCGCTCTCGTCGCGCAGAGCCGGCGCCGGAGCAGGAGCAGCGCCGCGCGGCGGAGCGCAGCGCCGGGTGGAGCGGAGGTGCGAGAGGGCAGCGCCGGGTTGAGCGGAGCGAAGCAGCGCCGCGCCGCGCGGCGGAGCGCAGCGCATCGACGCCCGTCGCGTTCGCGCAGCGGCATGCCGCCGCCGCACGCAGGAGCAGCGGCGCAAGTTCAGCGCGAGGTCGCGCCTCCGTCGTAGAGCAGTGGTGGGCAGCGGGGTAGCGGCAGCGAACCAGTAGCGTGGGTTGGCCGCGCGCGCTCGTGCCGTGGAGAGCCGGCGCTGGAGCAGCGACAGCGAAGCCACACAGGACAGCGTGTAGCGCGGCCGGGCTGCCGCGCACAGGGCAGCGGTGGCGCCGCGCTCCGGACAACGGCCCTAGCAGCCCCATAAACGCGCGCAGCGGAGTTTTACTACAGTAGCAGTAGCGGCGGCGCCGCCGTCGCGCGGTTGCGCCGCCGTCAATTCTGGAAACCACACAACAGTGAATTTGGCAGTGGTTTTCAAACAAAATATTACCCCCGTATATAGTTTTCCAGAAGAGTTTTGTACCAAATAATAAAAAACCGAAAGAGATAAAAATTAAACAGGCGAGAACGAATCTATACTCGCTCTGATACCACTGTTAGAAATTAAAGCACGTAAATCATTTACATACGTATAAGGGAATCGGTATACCTCAGTTGATTTACAGCGGAATGTATTCGGTTGATTCCCAAAACTGAAGGATCGTGCACTGATTCGTCTACAAGCCCGTCTGGACGAATACTACTAGAGCATTCGCCGTCTACTTCACACCCTAGACTCTTGGAGGACTCCGGTGATTCTCCAAGACAGAGAATTAGAGAGAAAAGGAGAAATATGTATTCTGTGGTGATCTTTTCCGTAGTCTACGAATACCAATATATTCGTATATATATATTAGTATGGGAGAGATCTATCTCCTATTATGGATAAGATCTCCATCCCTATTGGGAATATATCTAATAAGATATTAAATATCTCGTCAGATATATATCCCAACCATATTGGGATCCATCAGATATGGATGTAACCAACACCTTCCAATAAACTCAAGTTCAAGACTTCTAACTGGGGACTACCAGCTACAATTCGATTAATCACGTCTTCACTCAAGCGAGCACCGTTGATTCTTAAACGGCTTGAGCTGATTCCACTGGACGTTTTCTGTAACTCTCGGACTGCAACCGTAAAGGGATAATTTTCTAATCGAGGAATAGTAAAACAAGCGGCATAGCGGGAATGACGACCGTCCATATGACGGAATACATGGGAAGGATCCAACAAATTTACAGACAACTTTTCAACTCCTATTTCCATTGCAGAATGCAGCCACATATTGGGGTCACGAGTACAGGAGCGACAAAAATCAAACTCTAAATCAAATTTTAGAATCTTGGTTGCTCTCCAGAGCATAAGAGCCCTATTTACAAAGCTTAGAAATGCAGCTAAGCAGACATACCAAAAAGGTTGTTTTCACAAAAAAATCCCGTAAACGTCTATCACGTTCGAAATTTAGGCAAAAAATGATTGAAAAATAATTTTAATGGTTTATCTGTCAAAATCCTATATAGTTTATATGTATCGTGTTGGGAAAGAACACAGCCAGAAAGATAAACACGAATGAAAGTAAACAAGAAAAACGACAATGCAAAGACACACCGAATATAACATGGTTCGGTAACAACTTGACGTCCACGGCCAAACGATAGGAACCAAATTCAATATCAAAGAGTGTTTACAATATAGGACGTCACTATCCTAATAAATAGAGATAAATTGAGTACCAAATTAATTGACGCTCGACCAAATCAATTCTCCAAACTCTAATGACCAAACCAAAATCAAATACTAATCAATTCTAATCTCAAAACCTAAAAACACCAATAAGATTATTTATAAGTCACCAATTCGATCTAGACACAAAATAGATCAAAGTTGGGTCTAAAACACGTAAGCCCAACTTCTGACCGCTTAAGACCGTCGCGGCCGCAACCAGGACTTGTAGCGACCGCCACCAACTCAACTCTCTATGTCGCAACCGCGACAGCACCACAGTGTCGAAACCACCAAACTGGCAACAATTTGTCGCGGTCGCGTTGCTTCCCACGTGCAAATATATATATATATCAAGGTATTCTCCACATTGACACGAACATCGAACCAAACCGAACCAGATTCAAAGCACAATTCCCAATAATTTCCACCTTGACTTGAATCCACAAACAATACCACTTCTCCGGACAAAGTTCCGCCTCAATTTTAAATCCTCTCACAAATTCAATCAGAATGTAACGAAAATACCCAACCAATCCAAATGCGCCAGATGTACCCAATGTACCATATGCGTCTTAAATACCCAAACGTACGAGTGACTCCTCGTACCCAAGTTGTCCCAAACGATGGGATATCCACTATAAGAAAAATGCCAAATTCCAAAGAAGCAAAATTTGTTGGAATTTTTAAATTTTCCAATCATAATTCCATTGCCGTTGGAATTTTGAAAATAATTCCAACAGCAAAAGGTCGTTAGAATAATTTTTCCATTAGAATTTAATTGGTGGAACAAAAAAATTTCAAAAACCACTTTTTCAACGGCAAAAAAATCAAATGTGCGAGTCACGTGCAATGAATTTGCCCAGCAACTTTCGAGTTGTAATATTAAAATAGATTGACGGTGGTTTAATCAATATTAATAGTTTATATGTTGAAGTGCAATAGTATCAATAGTTTGATGACCAATTGTAATTATTCCTTTTTTTTTTCTTAATTTACAAATTAACTTCTCAGAAACTTTTCATCTTTCAAATTATATTTTAATTACCAAAAGCAACCTGAACTATTGGCCCTTTTCACTTTTGCCGCCTAAACTTTTTTGTTTTTCCGATCACAACCTGTATTTTGCGTTTTATACACGGAACCACCTCCGTCATTATTTTCGGCTATATAAGCCACGTGAATGGCACATGCTTCGCCTGAGCCCTCTTTTGCAAAAAAAATGGGGTCTTTTCTGCAATTTTTTAATTTTTACTGAACTTTAACTTATTACAAAATCACCCCACCCCCAATTATCAATTAATAGCCCTCACTCACTCAACCTAACACACACAACGGCAAAATTAGGGCACCTGTTTCCCCTCCTCCATCAGCCTTCTTCAAATCGAAAAAAAGGTGTAATCGTCATGAATATCCATTGCAATTGCGGACTGATTGCTGTCGAGCGGACCTCGTGGACTGACCGGAACCCTGGACGCCGATATGCATGCTGCACGAGGTTTAGGGTAAGAATTTTTTCTGCTGCAAAAATTGAAAGTCTAGAATTCGATTTTCATTTTTAGCTTCACTTTAGGTTCAGTTGTTTCTGTTTAAACTACTGAAAAGTAATGGCGGAATTATTATTGATATGGAAGTGGTTACAGTTTAGAGTATTTGCATGCATCAAATGCCAGGGTTTTATGTATTTGGCGTAATTTTCTAGTAGGAGGAATGTTCAGATTGCTTATGAAGTCTTATTGGTGGTTTATTGTAGTAGATTGACTTTATTTATTTATTTATTTATTTATTTTTATTTCAAAGGAACCAGATGGGTGCGAGTTCTTCATGTGGATGGACCGTCCTGTAGGGGATAGAGCTAGACAGGTCATACCGGGTTTGCTGCGACGGGTGAATCGTGCGGAAGGCGTGATGCACCGTGTCAACTTGGACGAGAATGATTTGGCCAGAATAGCTACGGTCGAGGAAGAGATTGCGAAAGTGAAGACTAGAGAGAAGTGGATTCTGTTGTTTTTGTGTGTGTGTGTGGTTCTGCTTTTCTTGAAGTGGTAGCTTGGCTCCAGTTTGTTATGTAGGAGGTATATTAATGCTAAGTTTATTGGAACACACCTAGCGTATTTTTGCAACCTTATGGGCGTACTCGCTAGTGTATGAATTACCTGTAGTGTGATGACTGATAAGTAGACTAATGTGTAATGCAGTTTATGGTAACTTCTTAAGGTTTCTTGTAAATCACCTTATTCTAATTGGAAATGATTTTGCATTCACACAATATTGAGTGAATATGTTTTGTGTTTATGAGGTTGATATATTATTGCTTTATGTTTTAGGGTTCAGGTGCTCTATAAATCTTAGTTGCAATCTTTGTCGTGTGTTTTGTAAATCTTAATTGGGATTTTAATTGGAAAGGATTCTTCCTTTAATGTTGTTCAAGTTAGTCGAATAGATGTATTGGGCCTGTAGTTTAGATTGAAGTGAACGGTAGTGCGAAGTTAATCAAAATGTCGGTTCCACTGTACTTAGCAATTGCACATCCCACCAACTAATACTAAACACAACAGATAAATAACAAGTGAAACAAAAATTGATGTTTAAAGAAAGTGACTGAACATATAAATGATGAAGCGAAATTCACATTCCATTCTGATATAGTCACCATATAAAGTGTTTGGGATCTAATTACAAAAGATGCAATGTCTATTGTACTTGTCTAGTACTCTACTTGATAGCATTCAAAAAGCTATAAATTGACAAGCAGTCTGGTTCTACTACACCTGCTTGAAAATTTACAAAAGAAAAGCAAACATCACAATAGGGAGGGACATGTATATTTCCACATCCTGCAGATGTTTTGCCTACAAAAAATAAAAGTGCTAATCACAAACAGTACTGGACAAGTGCTAAACATTGCACAAAATAACTTGCATGATAACTACATCTGAGTACAAACAGGCACTCCTGAAGAAGGAACATGTGCCCTTTGAACATTTTCTCCTTGTGAGGTTGTTGCAAATCGGACCTCGGTGGTTATGTTGCTAGGGCCTGGGTTGTTCTGGCTAGGCCTGATAAAGTTTCTTGGGTTCGGCTTTTCAATTGTGTTCAGGGGACATAGTGTAGTGTCTCTTGCAGCCTTAGGCCTCCTAACCTACACATTCAATTAATTACATGAATAACTCTACAAAATTGCAAGTACATAACATACACAATTAAATGGGAAAAATATGCAAAATACGAACCTGAAGTTTCCTTCTAACAGATTGCTTAACTGGAGCAGCCGTGGTTGATTCTTGTGTATTTTTGGGTTGACTGGACGAAGCTGACTGTTTCACTGCCGACTTGTTCCGTGGCGAGACTCTTCTAACAGCAGGAGGGATCAGTTTTCCTTTATCAGCTTTCCTAAACTTAGGTGATGATCCTCTTTCAAGGGTCGATCCTTTTTGACTCAGTTTTATGGCACCCTCTACAATTGAAGCGGCACTACGCGTTGTCTTTCTAGTAGGGGATGACACAACAGGTGGTTGAACCTTTAATAAATAACCATTTTTTTAAAACAATTGTTTGATTAGTTTAGGCAAAATAGCAATTTTCCAACAAAAGAAGATCAAGATAGCTTGTTCAGTTTCAACATCCCCAAACTTAGAGTATTCAAACTAACTAGAAAAATTGGGAATTGTCCCAAAAATAAAATGAATATTCAAGATAACTAGCAAAATTGCAACAATCGAAGCTGAAAATGCTCATATAAACTAGCAAAATTGCAATTCAACCAAAACGAACGAATTTTCCCCAATATTTTGCTAAGATATGGCAGCCCTAGGTTTCAATTTAATAGTCAATTGTGCAGTCGGGTTTAGGGAGATAGCAAACAGCGAAATAAAGATTCGCCTCGATTTACCTTATCTTTATTTGCTGCAGCCGTCTTGCTCCTTGTTAGCCTACTCGGTGTAGCAACTTCCTTTGGGGGAACCTTGAACAATATAAAATAAAGTGATTTAGACTAATAAGTCATTGGAAGTTGCTGCGAATTATAAAATCTGTCAGTTTTAACGAATACATACCTCTGCTCCGGTTCGATTTTCTGAAGTTAGGTTCCACCACTCATCCGGTGCTGAGCTAATGGGGTCAAAACTTTCATCGCCATGAACGATAGGCTTCGGGATTTTAGGTGTGCCCTGATTACAACAACAAACAATGGTTTTATGACAAAAAATTAACTGAGCAAATGAATGAAGTGTGCCTTCTTAATTTTCTTACACTTTTCCTAGAAGATTTAGTAGGCTTTGGTGTGCTTGGAACAGCCTTTTCCCGGACATTTTTCTTCGGTAGTACTCCATCATTTGGTTGAGTGTCTTTTTTGGCCTGAAAGATAAACAGTAAGCAACATAAATAACTTCATATAATACCATAAATGTTTGATTTAAATCTTGTAGAACAATTTTATACCTTTTTTCTTGCCCTAGACGGGCCTTCATTATGCGGTGCTGGTATGTCTTTCCCGGTAACATTATCCTCAGGAATTGAACTTGACCGTGGCTTCTTTGGACAGCCTCTAGCATTGTGGTTAGGCTGCTGGCAGTATGTGCAATTAATTACGGTGCCCTTTCGAGAAAGTTTTATCGGCTTGTCAGCTGCCTTGCCCCTGCTACTTTTCTTTACAGCTGCTGGACCAGTAGAGACTTCACCGGGTTGTGCTTTTCTCTTATGCAACTTCGGTCTGCCTGGCATTCTTTCAGAAATCGGGGGAATAAGTGGGGGCCAATCTGTAGAAGGCCATGCTTCAGCCGACTCCATTGCTCCCATGAAATGACTATACGCCTTCAAACAGGTCTCTTTGGTGTAGAATTTGTTGACATAGGACTCTGGGGCCAGATCCAGGTAATTCATCGAAGCAATCGCATGTGCACATGGAAGCCCGCTAAGCTCCCATCTTCTGCAGCTGCACACACACTCACCCAGATTCACCTTGAATCGGCTGCCATAAGAGCTCTCCACTTCAAACTGATCTTGGCCATTCCAATTCGCCGTGTACTCCATCGCTTTTTTTTTTCAAGTCTTCAAGTATTTGTTCAATTACCGGGCAGAAATCACCGTGGTAAGCCCTTAGCTTATCTCTTCTAATATGCACCCTTTTCATTAGATTGATTCGAATGTTTTCGAGCATTGAAACGATGGGCTTTGATCTAGCTTTCAAGATCATGGAATTGAAGCTCTCGGACATGTTATTTTCTAACTTGTCACACACACTATAGCACCTAAAATGAGATCTGGACCAGTGATGAGCCGGCCTAGCTGCCAACCAATTAAATGCCTCAATCGGCATCTTTCTAATCTCACCCATTGCCTTATCGAAGTCCACTACCCGTGTTGCCCTTGCTGCTCTCCACAAGAGATTTTTTAGAGCCAGCCCCTTGAATTGCAGTTTAAAATTTTGGTATAGGTGAGTGACGCAAAATCGGTGCTCACAACCAGGCATTAACTCATCAACAGCATCGAGCAGCCCCTTTTGCTTATCGGACATTACTGTCCAACGACTATGATTCGAACCACCAAGATCATCTAACATCAACTTAAGAAACCACAACCAAGTTTTCTTTTTCTCTTTCTCTACAACTGCGTAGGCAAATGGGTACACCCCATTGTTCCCATCAATCCCACAAGCAGTTAAGAGAACCCCCCCAGAAACAGTTTTGAGATGGCACCCGTCCAAGAAAATAATTAGACGACAGCCTTCAAGGAACCCCCTTCTTAAACTAGCCCAACATATATAAATTCTTACGAAACGGCAGCCTATGGGTGTTTGTTTGCATTTGATTTTAACGGTTGTTCCCGGATTGGTTTGGACTATCTCTTCCGCATAACTCCAAAGCAATGCATATTCCTCACTTTCAAGCCTATTACCTTGTCTAAGCACCATATACTTAGCCCTATAACATATCATTCTAGAGACAGTGATTTTCAAATCATTTTGTATCCAATCTACCATCGAATCAACAGGCCAATTTGGGTCCGTGAAATTTTTTTGCCTATAAAGCTCTGAAATTAGTTTTGCATTAGCTTGCTTGACCTTTTACTTTCTAGGACATTTGTGCTTATCACAATAAGTCTTGATCTGAATTGTCTTTTCCCCCTTCATGGAAGAGGCAAAGATCAACCACTTACATGTGACATGCTTGCATTTAACTTAGACCTTATCCTTGTGATTGATTGTGAATGAAACAGCCCTACCATTCAAGATAGAATGAACATGTACGGCCCTCCTAAAGGTGTACACATCCTCAAAACACATACCCACAAAAAACTCGGGCTCTTTGATCCCCGTCCTAGTTGGCCTAAAAATGGGATGACCACTATGTGTATGTTTTGGTTTGACTGTCCTACTAGAACTTGCAGCCTTTTCAGCCACATTTTCCCCATTAAACAATCCCCCCCATTCCACTTCCTTATCAACAGTCTCATCAAATTGTAAGTCGTCTTCATCCTCGAGGTCGGACTCACTATCTACAAACTTTTCGGACACGTCAGTGTCATCACCTACAGACTGCAGATCATCACTATCATCACTGAGGGTGAGATCTGCAAATTCATTGCCTGAAAAATCTGTAGGGGCGGCGTGGTCAGTTTGTTCATAGTGAGTACCGAGAACATACACCACAAGCTGTTTATTACTATCATCCTCACTTACATCGACGTTAATACAATCATTTTCATTTACTCCTTCCCCACCCCCGACAACATGATTTACGTAGACTCCGACAATCTTATTCTTATCTTTGAAATTTCCTAAGTTCACTGCATCCATATCAGTCTCCAACGGGTGCAGTGAATTACAATTATCACAACCATTCCGATTGAAAAATAACTTGTCAACACTTACGACCCCTAGTTCCTTAATCTATCATTAATTTCGATAATTGACAGCTTGTCGGGATCACAAAAGTCTACGAATGATACCCTAACCCCAACATAACACATCTTTCCTAGGTTGTGAAACCTACCGGAATGGTGTAACTTAATGCTAAAAAAATCAGATTCATCACCTGTATAAAAGAACAAAAACTGAAAATTAAAAATCGACAAAAGTTGTGTGTTCCTCAAGACCAAATACAGAAAGCACTTATAAACACAGAGATTTTAAGCCACTGTTATGGGCTTATTTGACGGCAGCCCCCAAATTAGCATAAAATAAAACCCTAATCAAGCTGTAATCAAATAAATAACCACAAATACATATTAAGACAAATAAAAATTAGCAAACCCCCATGATTTGGACAATACATATGAATATTTTTTATGGAATATTGACAGGTGGGGTTTAAAATAAGTGGGGTTCACAAAAGGAAGACTTTGTCGGGGAAACACAGTACACGAGCAAAAAAATATATCAAAAAATACACAGTGGACCACACACAATCCACTCAACACATAAAGCCAACCAGTAAACCCTAGTACCTCAACTATTTAAGCCGATACACCCATTCATTCTAAATCGAAAATCAACTTCAAAATCAACACCTAAACAGTATAAACAAACAAAAAGAAACCCAACATCGAGCAACTAAAACTCACCATAGTTTGGGCGAACAAACCCGCGGGGGTCTTCCTCTTTCTCGCATCGCGAATGCGCCACGCCATTCCCAGAACAAACGCAATCAACTAACAGTCGGAATGCAACTTCAACGGAATACAATCGATTTGTGGAGCATTTGATTTGGTGATTTTGTATGAACGAGGTTTTTTTAGCAAGTGGGTGAGGATTTTAGGGCAAAATTAGAACTGATTAATTGATAATTGGGGGTGGGGTGGTTTTGTAATAAGTTAAAGTTCAGTAAAAATTAAAAAATTGCAGAAAAGACCCCATTTTTTTTTTGCAAAAGAGGGCTCAGGCGAAGCATGTGTCATTCACGTGGCTTATATAGCCGAAAATAATGACGGAGGTGGTTCCGTGTATAAAACACAAAATACAGGTTGTGATCGGAAAAACAAAAAAGTTTAGGTGGCAAAAGTGAAAAGGGCCAATAGTTCAGGTTGCTTTTGGTAATTAACCCTATTTTAAAATATAAAATTTTGAAAAATACAAAATAAACAACACGTACGGAGCGGGGCAAAGCGAGTAAACGCGATCAATAAGTTGACAGTGTGACAAGGTGCAATTATAGGTTAAATTTTTCTTTTACGGAATGGGTTACAGTTTAATAAACCTCTCCCCAGTTGACATCGATCCATAATTGAATATTATGGACGTCCCTTAACATTGCCATCTTTTGTAAATAGTCCCATGATTTTCTGCATTTTCAATTTCGTCTTGTAACTCATCCGATGTTTGACCTAGAGTCGTCAAAATTTAAAAAAATTGACCGAAACTTTGCACGTATTTCTCACGTTGCACGCATATTATCAGTTTCTGAAGTATTAGGAACAAAAGCAGCCAACTCATGGCCACCTTCATGGCCGGACCTCTCATTAGTCGAGAGAGTCCGTCGCCTCGGGCCCCAAATAATTGTGATATTTTAGGGGCCCGGAAATACTTAGGTACCTATATATAATACTCCCTCTGTCCCGGTTAAAGCTTCCACTTTGACCGGGCACGGATGTTAAGAAAAAACAGTTATTTGACTTTTTTAAAGGTGGAGATTGAGTGGTTGAGATTTTGAGGGTGAGGATTGGGGGATTAATTTCCTTTTTTGGGCTGACAACTTTAAGTGGGACGGACCGATAAGGCAAGTAGGAAGCTTTAACCGGGACGGAGGGAGTATGTAACTATATTTGGATGTGTTCTTTTAAATAATTAATTGATATAATCCAATTATTAGTGTATTTTTTTAACAATTTAGAGACATAGTTTCTAATTTTTCTTTTGACTTTTAACTTTAATTTTTTTACCTATGATAACATAAATATTTAGTGTTGCAAATGCTTCAATTTTTTTATGTTTTTCTTTAAGTTTGTACACTAGAAAAAAAAATTATGTGTCCATTTGGAAGACTTTTTTTTTTTTTTTTTAATTTCCTAAATATGATTAAATAAATACAATAGATTATTGCAAATGCTTCAACTTTTTTATATTTTTTTAAAGTTTGTACACTAGAAAAAAAATTATGGGCTCATTTAATAAACTCGACTCAGGCCCAAATATCTTTAGGTACGGCCCTGACCACCTTTTATATCCGTTCGATTATTCAAGCGAAGTGGTGATCAAATGGTCAACTTTTTTTTAATCCCTACACATTTTGACAAGTGTATGGTGATGATCCAATAGAGTAAAACGGTATAGCATTAGTCCTTTTGACTACACTGACCTCTTTTTAAACTTTAAGATTTGTGATGATAAATATGTTCTCGATGCGTCTCAAAATCTAAACTCCAAAGTAATTAGACAAAACATATGTTTGAATATTTCTATTTTATTTTAAACTTGTCCCTCTACTTTTATTTGAAATATTTGAAGAAGAGTAGGAAAGAACCTCGCTTATGCCATAAACCCCCGCAAAGATCCACTTCAATTAATTATTAGGATGTTCCATTTTTAATGGTGCACATGTATTTCCTACAACAATTACACAATCAGATGATATATAATTGCTGCTGATTTGTTTAAAAATGTTATATTATACGTACATGTGTCATTCAATAATGAAATATGAAAGGAGATATTGCGCCATTAAAAATAACTAATCCAAATTGCATTTTCAGACCCACACATTGCACATAAATCCCTGTGAGATTTGTATCCAATCCATATTATGCTAATCAACCATATATATATATATTGGGAGAATTCATTAAGACAAAAGGAGGAGGTAAAGAAACAAAAATGGAGGAAATAACTTCACAGTAAGGAGTATTGTCGTAGTTGGGGCTAAAATTATTTTTGGTCTCAGTAACTTTTCATCCAACAAAGGGTTAAAACAATTTGGTTCTATAACTTTGGAATTAGACTAAATTTAATCATTTTCTTGCCATTAGTGAACAATTTGGCTGGAAAATTGCACGTACTGCACGTGACTCATTTTTTCAGCCGATTTTTAAATATGTGGCACTGGTGAGTGAGAAAGGAATAAAAAAATATTAAAAAAAAATAAAATCTGGCTTTTGTTTTTTTTAATGTTTTCTACTTCAACATCACTTGCCGGTGCAAAGTATTTAAAAATTGGCGGAGAAAATAAGTCACATGGCCTCCACGTACTATTTTCCGGACAAATTGATCACCGACGGCGAAAAACTAAGGGCCCGCTTGGTTGCAAATCAGCAATGACAATGGCAATGGGTATGAATGATGGGTCAATCATATTGTGGAATGAAATGGCGGAAATTTTTAATAAAATGGGGTAATGATTAACTTATTTATTATGTACCAAGCACCATTAATGGAAATGAGTCTTCATTCATTTCCATTTCTTATCCCTAAACACCCCCAACCAAGCGGGGCCCTAAATTCGAATAAATTCAAAAGTTACAGGACAACTTTTTTTGGATTCAACTCCAGGATAGCATCACGTTTTGTGTTGGTTACATCAGTGCATGGTACGTATATGCAACAACGCAACATCACACTAGTTGCAACGTTGCTTTCTAATGGATACAAATATAAGCTTGTAGCAACAGAATCAAGGTACAAAGTTGAAGCAAAATGCTATATTTAACGAAAACAGTTAGCAATCAAATGCCAAATATGAAAACGAAGGGCAACTATTTAAAATCAATGTTTGCACATAATGACCTCTACAGTAGGGAAAGATCTCTGCATACTCAGAAGCTTCTGTGCGGCCAAATACCAAGGCTCTGGTGGTACAGGCGAACTGGTTTCCGTGAACCGGAAAAAAAGTTTTTCTAGCTTGCTAGCAATTTTCAACAGAATCTCTATAGTCGGAAATATTGAGATATCGTGCACAACCCAAGTAATCTCAATTTTCTTTAGATGCAACAGATGGGCCTTGGTAAGATCTGGTTCAGAATCGATTGAGTTCTCTGAGTCGAACTCAGAGGCAAATGGCTCACAAAGAATTCCCTGTAACAATGAGGAATTGACAAAGGAGAAGCACAAAACAAGAAAGCATTTTGAATTAACTCAACAGAGTCTGTTTTAAAATGAAAAACAGAGAAATTATAAAGAGAAAAGATGTAACTCACAAACCAATGTTTCTGTTCGTCTTCATTTACCGCTGTAGAAGTGTGGTCAACGACTAACATCGTCAGCTCAGGAAAGATTTCAAGAACACCCACAATTTCATTGACATCAGTCACATCACTAGCATATAATCTTAAGGTCTTGGAAGTTGATAGTCGCGCAAGACTATCTTCCTTTTTCCCCTTCACCTCTCGAAGCACCTGCTACAACAATTGCACGAGTGTGTAAAAATATATGGTCCGTTAAATCTACATCATAGGAATCTGTAAATATATGGCAAGAAAACGAACCTTGACGTACAAATCAGATAACATGACATCTTTAACACGACGGGTGCTTTGACAAACTAGCCCCAACATCTCTTCAAATAATTGGTAGCAAGAGATTCTATCGTATCCATAACATCCCGGAACAATAAAAAGAATGTCTGCTCTAGCTGAAGACGCGATATTCATCAGCAAACACTTACTATACATAATTCCCCTAATTTCTAATGTCTCAACATTTGGAGCCCATACGCTCACCGTTGTACGCATCGCTGAATCAACGTCAAAATTATCCACATGTTTAGTCTTCATAATAGTCAGTGTTTTTAGACTACTAGATCGGATATTCACGTTCTCAGAGCCTTTCCACAAACTCAAGTTCAAGACTTCTAACTGGGGACTACCGGCTACAATTTGGTTAATCACGTGTTCACTCAAGCTAACACCGTTGATACTTAAACTCTTGAGCTGATTCCATTGGACATTACCTTCAACGCTCAGACCACAACAGGAAAGGGATAACTCTTTAATTGACGAACAGTAAAACAAGCGGCGTGGTAGGAAGTAAAGACCATCCGTGGAAGTGGACTCATCGGAAGGATCCGACAAATTTATAGACAGCTCTTCAACTTCTTTTCCCATTGCAAAACGCAGCCACATATCAAGGTCACCAGTGTAGTAGAGATAAAAAACGAAACATAAATCGAATTTCAGAATCTTTGTCCCTCTCCAGAGTATAAGAGCCCCATTTACAAAGTTTCGAAACTTATCTAAGCAATCTTCTGTATTGCCATGGAAGTTAAGGCAGGGGACGGAAGTCCAGAGATCTTTCCAGCGATTCGAGAGGAGGCTTGTCCCAAGAACATCTCTCATCGGCAAGAAAGAGAAAATGTGATAAATTAAGGAATCGGGCAACTCACTGAGTCGGTCCTGGGGTTCACTACTCTTCGACAGGTTCATATTGTTCATCTCCAGAAAATCGCACCGCAACTATATAAATGCATCAAAGAATATAACATCACCTTCAGAAACTGAATTCTTGCGGTTAGAACAAAACCAACTCAAAAGTATTGCGAGACATAATTGGCAATAGTTTTCAACCAACATATTTAAAGAGGCTAATGCAAAACTAGTCCCATAATTTATTGGGTGATCCCGAAATCAGTCCTTTATCTTTTTAGTTTTACAATTTCGCCATTTCCATTTATTGTGGCTTGAGTTTGGTCCATTCTAGCTAAGTCTTAGATAATTACACGTACACCTCATGAAGGTGAATTAAATTGAGATTTTCAATTGTTCCAAGATTGTAAATGATGTAAATATGCATGTTGAATGTATTCAAACTTATTATTTTTAATTTAAAGAAAGCTCGAAATCGAATGGAGTAAAGACACGTAGCTATGTCACCGGCCGAGTTAGCCGGATCAAACTAGACCAAGCCAGCGCGAAAGGGATGGGGGTTTAGACCGATTTACAAATACAACTCAAGCAACAAGTTTAGTAGCCAACCCCAACACCTACTCCAGGCTCACACTCGTCCTTAGACATTAGGCTTAAACTATTCCTTAATACCCAGTCTAAGCCCGAGCCTTCATTTGACACCTAATCAAAGGTTAAACCATTTTTCCAAACCTAGTCTAAGCTTGACTCTTTCTTGAAATCAAGTCAAAGCCTCGAATCTCTAATTGTTCTTATATCCGAACTTAAATCTTTAGTTTCCTCAAAATGAAGCCAAACACTAGACTCACATATCCGAGGCTTAGACACAAGGCAAGATTAAGACTGAGACAGAAATGTCGCAGACTCGGACACAAGGCAAGATTGAGACGTAGTCAGATATGTCCGAGGCTCAGGCGCAAGATTAAGACCAAGACGAATTAACATGAGATACTTAACCACTAAGCCATGACATGTAAAATGATCCGACCTGGCACCCTAAGATCTTGTCTTGATTAGGGTCAAGCACCTACGATGTGTTTGATCCCTGAAGACCCACATGTTAAGTTGCTGTCCGACCCACCTACGACATGTTAAGTTGCTGTCCGACCCACCTACGATCTTATTTATTAAGGCATGACATGTAAAGTAGTCACAACTAGCACTCAGAGAACAAGGTTGATGTCAAGCTTTTGCAACATAGCAGGACCGGGACAAGCACCTAGGTGCTTGTGGATAGTCTAGCTAATATATTAGTATCAAGTGTTACACCTGTAAGGTCTAACTAGACCACCGTTTAGTGCTATAAATACTGTAACTCAAGCTCATTAAGGGAAAAATTTGTTCTACTGAAATTACAACTCAAATAAAAAACAACTAAACTCATCTCGGTCATACCTGAGCTTAACCTCGAGGTACATCTCTGAATCGGTTTTCTCATTTTTTATATATTTTAAAAACATTTTCATTTTACTTATTTTGTTGACCTTTGTATCAAGGTCCTTTTTGATATTTGATGTAAAACTGATATCTACCGTGCATAACAAAGTGACATAAAAAACATATCAAAATTGATCATGCCCATGCAATTAACTGGCGATAATTTAAAATCTGACCAAAATGGGAAAACCAAAAAGATAAAACTATAGTTTAATACCGCTCATAACTTATAGAAGCAATTCTGCAGTTTTTCTATCCAAAGAGCTAATTGAGAGAGAGTAAAATAAAGAAAGCAGCAACGATTGTTCCATGTTGAATTCGTTGAAGGGGAGATATACGTACGTTTCTATCTAGCAAGGGGCGCAGCAGATGACTTGTGACACTGCACCGCGGCGGCTCCGCGACGGCGTAGGCGGTGGCAATATACGAATTTGGTTATTAGGGTTTTAAAGTCCAATGAGCCAACCTTCGTTAAAAAAAGGTACCGGCACTTTAGTTGCTCTACGTAATAGGGAAATTTCTTACCCATCCGTAAGGGTGGTACGACATATATATAGGCAAAAAAAAGGTGAAAAAAATTTAATTTTTCAAAGGAAAAAATTCTTTTATAGTCTTGTATATTAGGTATTGTCTAGTAAAATTTTGTATGTTAGAAAATTTCAATTTTAGTCCTGTATGTTACAAAATTTGTCCAATTTAATGACACTGACCATTGCAAATGGCTAATTTGGCCGCAATTAATCACGTGCAATAAATTTGAGAAGATGAAGAAAGAAAGAAAAATAAAATGAAATGCACCTCATACTGGATTTAACTTTTTCTTTTCTTTTTTGGGCGAGCTATTAAAACAATTTAATGATTTGGCATGTTATTTGGACAAATACTTGACACATAAGCATTAGCACTCGAAAACCCTAAATTTATTAGTCTAATTCCGACTAAATTGGACAACTTTTGGAACATATAGGATTAAAATTGAAAATTTCTAACATTCATGACTTTTACTAGACAATGCCTAACATACAGGACTAAAAATGAAAATTTCCCTGAATTCAAATGATGGTGTAAATTTTGTGTTTGTTGACGTGTGAATTCAAATGCTAGTGTAAATTTTGTGTTTGTTGACGTGTAAATTCATTTTTAGTCCTGTATGGTAATCCTTGTCTAGTAAATCTTGTGGGGAAAAAATCATTTTTAGTCTTGTATAGTAGTCCTTGTCTAGTAAACCGGTATATTAGAAAATTTCAATTTTAGCCCTATATGTTTCAAAAGTTGTCCAATTTAAGATACTGACAATCACAAACAGCCAATTTGGCCGCAATTAATCACGTGCGTCATAAATTTGAGAAAGATGAAGAAAGGAAGAAAGAAAGAAAGAACGAAAGAAAAATAAAATAAAAATAAAATGAAATGCACCTCATACGGGAATTAGGATTTAACATTTTTTTTTTCTTTTTTGGACGAGCTACTAAAGTAATTTAATGGTTTGACATGTTATCTAGACAAATACTTGACACACAAGCATTAGCACTCGAAAGCCCTAAATAATTAGTCTAAGTCTAATTCCGACTAAATTGGTCGTCAGTGATAATCAATGTCCTTAAATTTGACAACTTTTGAAACATATATGATTAAAATTGAATTTTTTTTAACATATAGGATTGTTACTAAACAAGATTTAACATAAAGAACTAAAAATGAAATTTTCCCAAATCTTGTGCGAATAGAGTAGGATTTTATAAAAAATGTGCAATTATGATGCCGGAAAGAGAGAGAAAGTAATGGAAGGAAAGAGTAGAGTTAATAGACCCAAAACACAAGATTTGATTGATGGACTATGTTTTTTGTGTTGTCTAGTCCAACAAAACTAGCTGGGCAATATGATGTTTTCAATAGTAAGAATGAATCTTTTTCATTGATTTTGAGGTTGTTTATTCTTGATTCAGATCAATCCAGGTATGTTCATGATGTATTTAATAGCCAAAATCGATTAGGTCCTGAAGTTGGCAAACTGTATGATCAATACAACAAGAGATTTCAGGATCACATCTCTTCAAAGGTAACGCTGAACTTCTGTTGCTCGAGAAAATTGTGAAACTTGTCATGTAATTTATTAGTGATCCCAAAACAAGTGATTTGTCTTTAAAATTGCTTGAATTTGGTCCTTTTGTAAAATTTAGTTGATAATTGCACGTGTATCACACTTGACAGCATCAAATTGGTATTTTGATTTCCTAGTCACTGAAGTCAACTTTAGTACTTTTGACGTCTGATGTTTACCAGGGTGACGTGTCACTGTAATAAAAGGGTTTTTTGTATAATATTTTTTAGACCACAATTGTGATTATTAATAATAAGTTATTTGTGATCATTTATTGTAATAATTTCTCTGCAAATTATTCAAATTATTTGAGATCATTGTAAGACTACTAATAGAGACAACTAGTTATTGCAAAAAAATATCATGTGACACATTTGAAACTTTTTTTATCTGTCATAAATATATTATTTGCGTCCGAGTTTTTGAAATAATTAATTAGTAATGATATATTGTCTCTAATAATAAAGTTGTAAAACATATACTCATTATTTGAGGAAACAACTTTTTTATAGTGTGTCCATGTCATATGTAACGTCAGAAAATGAAAAAAATCATACAATTATCCTGCGAGAATTGATTTTCAGTTTAAAAAGATAAAATGACTCGTTTCAGTTGGTAGGTATTGTCTTGGCTGAGGGAAAAAGGGGATGAAAATTATGACACGATTTCTCAAGATTCTTCTATGATCTTTCAAGATTCTATATGATAGTGAAGAGTCTACCTTCTCTTGTACTCAATCCGTCTCGCGGGAGTTTGCACGGTTGACTCGATACGTATATTAAGAAAAAATTACTTTTACTTTTTGATTGATTTTTTTAAAGGTGGAGATTGAGGATGAAAATTTTAAGAGTGGAGATTGTGAGAGAACTTTCCTTTTTAAGGGTGTGTAAATTAGCGTCAGACGTACCGAAAAAGAAAGTGTGCAAATTCAGGTGGGACGGAGGGAGTAGTAACTAGCAACTCGACATTCTATACCATGGTTTGTGATCAAATATAATCAAGCTTTATTAGTTTTTTTGATGGAAGTAACTGATGTTTCTTTACTATGGCCACTTAGGTTTTCGGAGAAATTAAAGATCAAGTTTTTGATGCCATTATGCTATTGGTAAGTTTTTACATCCGTTAAAAGAGCGAGAATATTGCAAAAGTGGTCCTTTAACTATAGGGCAGTTGCAGTTTTCGGACTACACACTAGGTGTGTAAGTGAGTCGAGATAACTCACGAGTCACTCGGGATCGATTTGCAAAAAGATCGAATCGACTCGAGATAAACGAGTCGAGCTCGAGCTACTCGAGTAGGTGTCGAGTTTGAGCTCATTGATACTCGACTCGGCAGGCTCGCGAGCTCAATCGACCTTGTGTTAAATTACTAGTTAACCATTTAGAATTGATATAATTATAGATCGATATATCATAATTCTATAAAGTACTCATTAGCAATCATTTGTAGTATAATTAATGTTTTTAATTTAAATATATTTTTTATATTTTATTTTTGTCTTGACGATCCCGAGCTCAATGCAAGAAATGGTGTCTAGAGGTGGCCATTCAAACAGCGTGGTCCAGCCCAGCTCGAAAATAACACAGCTGAGTTATTTTCGGGCGGGGTGGGGCCAAAATATTTTCGGGATACACTAAAATATGTCAGGTCGGGTTTAATGGGCCTAACGATCTTTCGGGATATGGTTTCTACTACCCAATCTGCCTAAATGTTGGCACATCCAATGAACTGCCTCCCTCTATTCTTCAACATTTGTGATGTACGAAGAACAGATCGTAAATCGCAACGGCATGCATTACTGCATCCGCAATAGCAGCCGCTTAAGGGGTGGGAGCTGGAGCTCAAGCATTGGGACATCGCTGCAGCGAAGGGAGGAAAAATAGTTGCACAAATCTTGAAAGGATGGAAAAGTGTAATTTGATATGTTTATTTCATTTTTTTCGGCTTGCCTATTGGTGTGTTACATAGATGTTATTAACCACCTCAGTAAGAAAAACCCTAATTTAAATGAACACGACAACTCAATACGTGCCGTTTTTGGGTAGATTTTGGTATTTTCAGTGAAATTTATTCTTAAATTGGAAAATCCAAACATGCAGGACCAAAATTCATATGTTGCCTAAGATTTGCTTATTTTGGTGTTGAAACATGAAGAGGTTGAGGAATGCATAGAGGAGGAGAAAAGCAGAGTTTCAGGATACTTGAAGCTTACAAACGCCAACAAAGTTATAGAGGTTCGTTTGCTGCGTTATCTAACTTTTACCATATTTTACAAAATATTTTTTATGTTATTTTGAAGTCAATTAGTCCTGTACCTTGTAAAAATAATTAAAATCGTCCTTTTCCAGAACTGTCCTTTTACCACCAGCTAGCAGCAGGTACCGAGGTGAAGTTGCTTTTACCTGCTACTGATAGCACTCACATCAGCAACAACCGATAGATTTAAATTCGACCAATTATTCTAAAGTATGATCATTTTAACAGGTCGTAAAGTCTAATATTTTGTGCTTTATATTTTTTAACCCCACATTTTTTTTCTATATTTTATATTCTACCCCTATTTCATTAAGTCTATTATTCTATTCTCCATTTTTTTTTCTCTATTTTGCAATTAATAATTGAAACATTTCTTTTTTGAAACATTTTTTTAAATGACGCACCCATGAAATCGAAGAATCTAAAATTTTCAATCCAGATCAATTCCGCTTCCATCCATCTATGTCACGTTACATACTTAAACATTATTGTTCATTATTTGTAATTTTTAATTGTAATTTTTTTTGGTGTTAATATAAAGAATTTATAAATATATACATAAAAAGACAAAAAGAAAAAAACATATCTACCACGCAGATCCAGAGATGTCCTTATATGATTTAAAACCGTGGCAACTGTTTGACTGAGTCTAGCTCGTACTACAATGAAATTAGTTGATGATTGCTGTTGGACTGAGGCATGTAGCAATTTTTTTATGGGAAAATTACAAAATTTGGTTGTAAGGGTAAAATATATTGATGATGGCAGCAACATAGGTAAGCAATATAGTAAACGTCGTGAGTTTGCAAATATTGTTCAAGATCCGAATCTATTCGAACTAAAGGATGCGTTAAACGAATTAAATTATCAAAAGAGAAGGCAATGTCGCAAAGTAGTAGATCCAAAGGGGGCATGATAACAGGATATTGTCTGGATCTACATCCTAGGTATTTTTTTTTCTTTTTTATGTATATTTATATTTATTAATACTTTATATTAACAAAAAAAATTAGAGCTAAAAAATTACAAATAATGGACAATAATGTTTTAAAATGTAACGTGACATATATGGATCAAAGCGGAATTGGTCAGGATTTTAAAATTTAGATCTTTTTTTAGGAAAGAAAAATTTAGATCCTTTGATTTCACGTGGACGTAATTTAAAAAATATTTCAATTAATTAATTGTAAAATAGAGAAAAAAAATGGAGAATAGAAAAATAGATTAATGAAATGGGGGTCAAAATATAAAATATAGAAAAAATATGGGGTAAAAAATAATAAAGAACAAAATATAACACTTAATTAATGAAATTGTGGATAAAATATGAAATATAAATAAATGTGGGGATGGAACTAAGGAAATTAATTAGATTATAGTGGGTCCTCCTACTTACATGGCTCGCCATATAAGTGGTGGACATATGAGTTGGTGCCAACCAGTGGACATATAATCATTTCCGTAGAAGTTAATTGGACTTGGTCCCACAATGGAAAAATGGAACAAATGAAGAGTGTATATATATCATTTTATTATCACTGTGGTTGATGTTGTTACTAACTAATAATGGATAATAACTGTTGTTAAAACAATATCAGACAACAGGTTTCAATTGTTGTATAAAGTGTTGCAGTTTCAGGAACGGACAATGGTTTTAATTTGTAGTTAAAAGGGATACATTTAACACCATCACCATTCTTAACAGACTTTTCGAACGACAGACAACAGATAAAATCCATTATCTGTTAGTGAAATTCTTACAGTCTGTCGCACACCTTTACATAGGGTGTACAAATCAAAGGCAACTTACAGCCCTATCACCTTACTTTTTTCTTACCAGATATATAATTCTCATTCTATATAGTATAAGAATAGTATAGAGACTCTCTGTCGCGCACTTTTTACATAGGGTGTACAAATCAAGGGCAACTTCAAGCCCTATCACCTTACTTTTTTCTAACCGAAAAATCTGAAATAACCCTAGGACTATAGTCTCACATCAGTTAGTTAAAAAGTGGATGATTTTGAGTCCTCCGAAAAATCTAAAATAACCTAGGACTGTAGTCTCACATTCAGTTAGTTAAGAGGTGGATGATTTTGAGTCCGCATTCATGATTTATGGAGTGTTTTTCATTACTTTTGCTTTTGAAGAAGTGATTAAATTAAAATATATGTAAAAATCACTTATAATAAAAAATGAGCAGTATTTGAAAATTAAGTAATTTTGACTAGATTTTTATAATTGAAGTGTTTCATAAATAAGTACTTAAGATCTCTTAAATTACTAAATAAGCAGGTAAAAAGAGCACTTTACTGCTTATAACTTTTAGCTTTCAGCTGATCAATTATAGCAGAAGTTAAGCTCCCAAACAATCTATATTAACTTAAATTAAGTTATAATCTAATATCTACTTAAAAATAGCAAATGCAAATACTCCCTTAAATTACTAAATAAGCAGGTGAAAACAACACTTTACTGCTTATGAGTTTTAGCTTCCAGCTGATTAATTATAGCAGAAGTTAGGCTCCAGAGCTACTCTTTTTGCAACTACAAAAGTTGTTACTAAAAATAACCCCTTTTGTAACTATTAGTAGTTACATAAAATATTTCATACAATTTTAACCAAATTTGCTATAATATGACAAGCTCTTTTGCAACTACTTGTAGTTACAAATACATTAGTAGTTACAAAGTAGTTGCAAAAAATAGTTATAAATACATTAGTAACTACAAAGTAGTTGCAAAAAAACTTTTTGCATCTTATTATAAGTGGCTATCCTATAGTAACTACATTTAGACATTTAGTTACTAAAAAAAGTTTTGTGACTACTCTCTCTTTTTTGTAATTACATTTTGTAGTGGCAAAAATCCTTAATTCTAGTAGTGTCACCAAATACACTATATTTACTTAAATTAAGCTAGAATCTTATATTTACTTTAAAAAAGCAAATGCAAAGTCCCTTTGTTATTGAAATACTACTAGCTGTTTTTTGTCATCTTGTCGCTACTGTGAATGAAAGATGTTGATAAGACAACAATTTTCTCCAAACGCTGAAGAGATCTCTAGACCTTAGTCCCCTGTTTTAGTTTCAGTGAAAATGAAAATGACTTTTGAATCGAGACTTTGTTAATCGTGTTCTTTCACAATGGAAAGGGACCAGGATATCGAACTTCCCTTGTATAGGTCTGGCTCATCTAGAAAGTTGTTTTTTGCGTTTTGATGTCCTAATAATAATGTTATGATAAATAATCATTAATTAGTTGTGACAAATACTCAGTATTTGAGATTATTTTTTACTGTCTTAAAGATCATATTTTTGTAGAGTCGGGTTGATTAGAGTAATAAAGGGGATCCGGTTGAATGTATAACACATATTGATTGCCAAAAAAGTTGGAGGATACGTAATTGACAAGTTTGAAATTGAAAACCAGGGATGAATATTATCCACGGGATAGGGTAGAATAGCCCAAGAGAGATTAGAGATGCGGCAAGTTGGACGAAAAAAGCTGTCAGCCAAAGCTACCTAGTTAAAGGCTGAATACAAAGAAACTGAAACTAATATATTTGACGAAGTTGGATAGCTCAAGTGGTAGAGCATCTACTACCTAGGCATTTGGTCCTGGGTTCGAGTCATCTTGGGAGGAAGGGGAGGGTTTTTTCTTTGTTCTTAGATTAGGAGACAAAGAAACTGAAACTAATTTCTTGCCTACAATCTCTTTTGTTCTACAGATCAGTAGGAATTTACAAATTTGGATCATTTTACGGTGGTATTTTCTTTAAATTTCTCTATATACTAAGTTGTTACCAATCCGGTAAGTTTTTTTTTTTTTTTTTTTTTTTATTTTTTTTTTTTTTTGAGTGAGCTATCAACGACTAATTATTACATCATCTTTTACAATATAATAATATAAGCCCATCATATCACTATTAATTTATTAATTTGATATCTGGAATATACATCCTATCTGACGCTATCAAAATATAAACACGAGTATTTTATATCATGTGGTTGAGAAACAATGAGAAAACTGACCCCAAGCAAAAAAATCTAGCATAAAATACCTTGCAGACCATAGAAATTTGAGTGGACTTGCAAGTCTATGCGATTGACGTGTTGCTAACGTTTGATCCGAGATTAAGGCTTATTGAAAAACAAAGTTATTGTTGATGAGAATATCAAAACTATTAATCTACTTCAAAGGATGAAAATACCGATTGAAGAAAAGAATCATAGGAGAACTAGAGTTTAGAACTCACAAATTGTAAATTTATTTGTTCGATTCAAGGAAATACAATTTTATACATTGTTTTATTTAGACACAAATTTTTTTGTTACACATACATTTTAAAATCACATCAACAAATTATACAATATACTCTTGATCATTGCGAATAGTGGAAATCAATAAATTTGTGATCGATAACCAAGGTTACAAAAGTGAGATATCAGTAGTGGACATTTTAAGATCACCAAGCACCGAGAGCGCCGACTAGTTTTATTTGTTTTTCTACTCCAATCTTTAATTATGAAGGCTCTTAGATTATGTGGAAGTGAAAAATTGCATCATGCAATTGGAAATAGAATCAAGATTTTAATTGTTCTGTTACAATTAATAAGCAAGCAGTTCTCACTTATAGGAATTAGAGCAACTAAAATTCTATTGCGTATTCTGAACTAGCATTATGGATATGAGTTCGCATGATCCCTAGCAACTATGTTCCAATGGACAGTTAATATGCGCTCAATTATTATTATTATTTTTTCCAGACAAGCAGCAGCTTAGTCCAGGGAGAAAATGATTTTCACTTCTCCTTTGTAGATGGGAAAGCAGTTGAAATGATAATTTAGTACTGTCGGAACTTGGATATATGTAGCTGGAATCATATGGGATAGGATTGGTCATTGTCACATATACACTGCATTAGGTAGATAACACACCACAATGTTCAGAAAATATCCGAAGAACAACTGTACTTTCAAATGTTATTTGATTGTACCACGGACAATTAGAAACTGCGACTGAAAGTCATGGTCAACAAGGTGGAAACTCAAGCCACAATACTTTTGAATGTCTCCAGAGTACTAGTTGTATTGGAATTTTTTTGATAGTGTATAGGTGGATTGAACTTGGATTTGTGTTGGTTGTAGTTGTTCAACCATTGGTGCTATTATCATGACACCACTCCTGACTAAGCTTTTGGCAGGTCAACTTGTGCCTGTCGATGCTGCTGTAAGTTTTCTCTCTTGCTAATGTTATTCAGAAAAGTTTTTTATCTAGTTTATTAGTTGCTTGAGTTTTGTTTTATTGTCCTTGCAGGGCCTAGCTATCAGCACATTTCAGGTTGTGCCTAGCTATCTAGTTTTTTCATGAATGCAATAAAATTTATTTTTATTTAGTAATGAGTAGAAGGTCGTGTGATTCTGGTAATTCGACATAAAGTATATCATTTGCATCATGTTGTAGGATGAGGGAGACAATGATCAAATGGCTTACTAGCTTTGCAACATATCTACTCTGTTGTTTTTAATTCAACGTAAACTAAAAAGTGCCCCTTCATCTCAACCCGCTCAGCCGACCTCATTTTTTGGGAGGATGGCCCAAGTATGAATGCTCTCTCTCTCTCTGATGAGTGGAGATTGTGTATTTTCTGTCGTAAATACCTATAATTAAAAAATTACTACTGAAATTTTGATATAAATATTAGTAAATGTGAATTTCCAGAGCTTTCGTAGGTCTCCTACTTTTGCGGACTTGTCTATTGGTGGACTTGATGGAATAAAATAGGTTGAACCCAAGTATCCAGCTTCGCTTTTCAAGGAGTAGCTGACTGCTTATGTTGAGAAGATTTATGGAATCATTTGAGATAATGCAAAAAAGGAATTGTCTCAACGGCTTTCTTCATGTATTGAGGTAGCATACTAGCATTTCTCCTTTCGTGATAATATGAACTATCTCAAGGAAGATGTTCTGTAACTTGGACCATGAAGAGCTATTTCTGAGTTAAAATCATATCAAAATCCAGATTCGGAATTTATAAGTTTGTTTGGCTGTTTAGGTTGGTGAAATCTTGGGAACGTTGATCAAGACATTCAAAACCTCCTTCTTGCCATTGTTTGAGGAGTTGTCGTCATACTTAATGCCTATGTGGGTAAGTCTTGCTCAACTGTCTTGGCATTAACTCTTTTTCAGTCCCTTCTCGTTTCTTGTGATGAAGAGGATTGTGAGGATTCGAGGGAGAAGACTTAATAAATTGGAAGTTGATGTGCATATTTTCCTTTGCCTTATCACTTTATTTCTTCTCACTGGGGTAAGGATAAGACACCTAAAGAGAGAAGGATTGCTATTTGCATATTTGATGATGTGGCAGAACAATGTTGTGAAGCAGCTCTCAAGTATACATGCTTGCCATTACAAATTTGGGATTTGGTTAGAGTTATGGAATTTCTGATGCATTTCTTTTTATTCATAACAGGTATTATGATACATATCTTCCTTTCCTATTGGAGGCTTGCAACGATGAAAATCCAGATGTTCGTCATGTTCGCAAACATTTTACCTCATAAACATTTTGCCAGCTTTCGAATTTTGTAAAAAAGCATTTCTGAATTGCCTTGGTGTTATTTCTCAGGCTGCTGTATATGGGCTTGGTGTGTGTGCTGAATTTGATGGTTCTGCCTTTAAACCACTTGTTGGACTTAAGATGTGCTGGGGACGGGCTTATTAAAATTAACTACATTTCCTCTAATTAATATTTACCGTACTTTTTTATTTACTTGATTTAGAGGCTCTTTCAAGACTCAATGTTGTTGTCAGGCATCTCAATGCCTTGCAGCCAGACAATATGATGGCATATGATAATGATGTTTCAGCACTTGGGAAAATATGCCAATTCCATTGTGACAATATTGATGCAGCTCAGGTATATTAGTTTTTTTTTTTTTTTTTTTGTTTCTTAAATTACAATACAACTATAATAATCCTTATTCAAATTGGTTGTAGTCATATCTGATTGTGACTATGATTCCACCTGCTTCATGGCAGCTAAATATAGCTGACATGATTCTTGACCAACATAATTTATTTTTCTGGTGAATACAAGATATCGGCCATTTCTTATTTGATAGTGCTAATTCTTCTAAGCATCTTCTCCTGTTTAGACATCTGATTTCATTCAATTTATATTCCTATAATTCAACTCATGTCCGAAAAATATGTCGGCAATGTTATCCGAATCATGTTCAGAAAAATAAAACATGCCAAGTATTACATCATAATATTTGTAGATTAATTTTATGTTTAAGTTATGAATATGATATTATTAGTCTTTTGCTAGTTATATGAATTTTACTGTATATAAACTGATATAGTTATCTTATGCTATGCAGGCATGGTCATTTCAAGATGCTAAGATCTATGTTTAAATTATTAAGCATTAAGTATATAGATATAGAGACTATTTGAGTAAATAAGAGTTGGTTTTTGGTTTCATTTTATGACTTATTTAGTTGAACAATTCTGATTGTATTATATTAATAGCTTAATATTGATGCATTTATCGACATTTGTTTTGTATTTGCTGTTGTCTTTCATTGAAAAGCAATAGAGTTTTTTTTTTTTTTTTTTTTTTTTGCTAAGAAAAGACAACGGTTTTTATCTGTGGTCTCTACCCACAAAGACAACAGGTATACATGATGGAAAACAGTTTTTAACTGTTGTCTGTTGTCAAACAGACAACGGTTTTGTACTGTTGTTGAAACCGTTGTTTATTACTAAAAAGACAACAGTTTTAAACTATTGCCAATAGGGGTACTTTTAACAACAACACTATTCTTAACAGACTTATTTATAACCAGACAACAAATAAAAACTGTTGTCTATTTGCGAAATTCTTGTAGTGGCGCATGATCATTTGAACTCATAATCTATCATCATCCATCAACTTCAAAGTAACAACATATAACTACTCACCATCAGTAATCATGACAACGAATTAATTATTCATGCTTGCGTCATCCTTAGAAACCACATCATAGAATCCAATTACACCAACATTTCACAACTAAAAAATTTGGATGAAAGAAAAAGCAAAGAATCAAACAAATTTTCATTATTGCAAAAAAATACCTAAAATTAATTTATCAAATGTCTAGCAAATTTCACCAAGTAATCTAAATTTCGTTTTCATAATATGTATAGAAAGAACATCACGAAGATTTCATAATACCTGATTAGTCATATATGTTGTCCTGAACGCATTCTGCCCATTCCGCCCACACATCATCAATGTCCGACTTAGTATAAACTAATCCTGTGAACTACAATGCAAATATTTTTTTTTTTTCATTAGCCAAACAACTAAATTTAGATTTCTAAGTTATTTAAAAGAAAACTTACTATGGGTTGCAGCGAGTCCATGTCCGCTGATGCATTTGATTGGATAAGTTGTTTCATGTATTGCATTACATAAAAACCACACTAGAAATCATTGGGCTGTTGAGAAGCCTACATAAAAATATTATTATTATAGCCAATGCAGAATATTTTTTTTACAATAGAAAAGAATTATCAAGTAGTCACCTCGATTACCTTTATAAGTGCTCGCTTTGTTGCTTACCATGTCTTTGACTTCTGATGTTGTTTTTCTAATTTTACTTTTGTACGAGTGCCAATTATTTAGCTTGTAGATATTTATAGAGTTGGGTACATAATCAAACACGCTCAAACACCGCTCAACTCGTCTTAAATTCGATTAAAAATAAATGAACCGAACACGAACACCTGAAAATTTGACTCAATTTAGATCGTTTACAGCTACTCATCACCATTTTTTTTTTCTTACTCATCGCCATATGCCAAGCGACTTGCTCTAATACGGTATGCCTTGTAATAATAATTCTGATTGTTATTCACTATGTGACTTATTCTATTTTTATCTTCATTATCATTAACTTTGACTCGATTTAAGTATCCAAGGGTTGTAGATTGAGTTCAAGGACTCAAAAGATAGGTCAAGTATCAATTCAGATCTTGAAAGAAAATTTATAAATCTAGGACCTAAAAGATTTGAATCTATATCAATGAAAAACTCATAAATATAAAACCATTACAACGCCTGTGTGAAAATTTGTAAGACCCTCGAAATAAAATTATTTGTTAGTGATAAGAAAACAAATATATATCCAAAGGTTTTCACTACATTATTATTTTAAAATTATTATTTGATATATCTTAAATAATTAATCATTTGGAAATTATTTTTTTCTAAAATATATAAAGTAACATAAAAAGTGTTTAAATATATAAATGAACAAAAAAACAAACATTTTGGTGAAATATGTATATCTAAATTTAAAATTTATGAATTCAAACAATAAATTATAAAATAATTTAATAAGATAACTATTTTTCCTTGCCAAGTTTTTCTAAAGAACAACAATTTAAAAAATACAAAAAATAAAAAAAAATTCTGAAAAAATAAAAAATTTAAACTAGCAATGTAGTAAAAAGGTTTTGACGTATATTTTCTCTGCTTATCACTTCGAGAAAATTTCATTGTGGGTTGTAATCTTCTAAATAGACACTGTAATGATTTTAATTTTATGGGTCTTTTATTGATATTTTTAAATCATTTAGAGCCTAGATTAATATAATTTTTTTTTTTTTTAAATCTAATTTGATAGTTGACCTAGTATTCGGATAAAGCTTCTATAAATGGCGGTTTTACCAACCCTTTGTTGTTCAGAGTTATTCCCATTAACACAGGATGACCGCTGGAAACGGACTTTCTTTTTCTTTTATCCGCTAACTCACCTTTGCCTTGAATTTTGAAGGCTTGCTCGTTTTATCTATTGTCTGAATCTCATTGAAAATGCGACCCCTTCAAATTGATTTTTAGTGGCCGCACTGTCGGATGCAGTCAAATTAGTTATTATTTTCTAATTTTCCTTTCCTAATAATAGAAAGGTAAGTCAGGATCGATCCCACAGGGAATAGTGAAACAAACTATGTTTATGTATTTAACCAAATTATGCAGATATAATATATAATAAAGTGTGGGGGGGAAATTTGATTGGAATTGAGTAACTAAGGCAGCTAACAACTAAACTAATAAAACTAAAGATGAATTCAAATATGAGAAAGAATTCCTGCCTTCAACCTAGTATCCCCCTAGTCTGGATTATCCTTATAATTAATGCAACTGCTTGACAAATTAGTTCTGAAACCCCTATCCCACGAATTAAAAAGTACACTATGCTAATCCTTGTTACCCCTTAGGTGTAATTAATCACAAGTATGTTCTGCAATTAGTCTATCCGATTGAGTGGTCCTAGGATACAACCTCTAGAACACCGTTAATCGAACGCATAAGGTACCAGGGCAACGAAATAGGTACAGTGTTGTACTCACAAGCTCGGTACAAGTGACCGCTACTTATGTTATCCTAGCAAATAAATTCATTATTTGCTACTTGTAGACATAATTTCATAACAATTATGGATTATGATTTATGGCATAGCAACGATTGTGTGATTATTATCCGGGTGATCAATCCAAATAACAAAACATAAAAAGATATATATTAACTGAATAACATAAATAATTCCAGAACAGAATTCATTCAAACAATTACTGTAAGAACTACGAAAACATCCTCCTAGGGTTTAACATTAGTTAAAGACGGAAAATAAAGGTACTTAGTCGATCATACTGATGGCTAAGAACAAAGTAATAATGAAAGACATAAGAATTAGACTGAAAAATCCGAGACGACGAATCTTGATTCTTCATGCTTGCTGGAATCCCCAAGTCCACGCTCTAAATCAATTTAAAAATTTTATTTTCGGATTTGTGATCTTCTTTTTATAGATGGGGATGAATTAGGCTTAACTTGGGCTTGAAAAGGACAATCTTCGAGTAAATCCTATTGTGAACCGACTTGTGTCTCGACTGAGAAGCTTTGTCTCGGCCGAGAGCCATGTATCAAATTCTCGGCCGAGCCAATTCTCCAGCTGAAATATGAATTTCCAGCACACTTTTGACTCGGCCGAGAAGGTTTGTCTCGGCCGAGAATGACTTTCTTATGCTTGGCTCGATTTCGCTTCTTTTTAGACTTGCGAGACTTGTTTCTTCGTCCATCTTCAGTCCAGTTCAACTTTTCGGTCTAGATTTACCCAAATAACTTCAAACAAGTCAAACAACGTCAAATTGCCCAATAATACAAATATAAACAATGCACGGCCAAATATGCATGCAAATATCACTAAATGAACACCTAAATCAACCTAATATACATGCCTAAATACGTGTACCACTTAGACCTAATTATATCTCTCTCCATCATGTCCTGGTCAAGTTAAGATAAAAGAACTTCTCTTTTCAAACTTGTCAATGGCCAGCCATGAGCAATATATCAAATATATATTGACAATAAGATTATGAACTAAGGATAGGAATATGAATTATGATTTAATAATTTTGATACGTTAGATCCCTGTTGGATATATTAGTATCAGATAAAGATATGATCAAAATAATAATATTAATTGTAAATTATTTATTTATCCTAAAAAATTAATATTTTGTGCGGGTATTAAAGGTGTCATAGGAAAAGACGAAACAAAAAATAGGACAAAACAATTCATACTTTTATATTAGTAACTAGCACTACGCACGTGCGTTGCACGTGGTTATAATTTTTTACTATTATTTAATAAAATAAATCATTTGAATATAAAATAATTATACATTGTGGTATATACATAACTTCGTAGATTATTCAATGTAATAAAAATTAATCCATTGAACAAATATAATTTTGAATCAACTAAAAACTAAAAGAATCACAAAAGAAAAATAGAAAAGTTGAATAACCTTATTCTTAATAAATAAGTTATAATAATTAACGTTAAAAGATTCGTATAAAACGACATACCATGATATATTGTCGAAATATTTAGTGTTACAAAATTTTCTATTATACATGTAAAGTTTGATTTATTCAAATTATTGTTTACTTCTTATTATACACAGACTCGATCATCATTAATATATCTTGAATAAAGTTATACGATGATTGAAAAGCTATTTACAAAATAATGAGGCATATATTTTTATGTTTTGACGCAAATCACTGGCATTTGAAGAAAAACACATTTTTAATTGTCTTATTATATCATCAACTGGCATCTATAAGTCAATTATTTGTTTATATACACACAAAATATTAAGCCTAATGTACTTTTCTATAATTCTCTAATAAATAATTTCGATTTCAATATACATTTGCACATGAAATTCTTTACATATTTTAATGTGAGTAAAAACTTCCAGCAACTTAGTATCAAGGTCAAACATCCAACTTTTGTTATGAAAGTTATTTTCAAATTTTTTTATTATTATTAAGTATAACCCTCTTTAATATAATTTACATATCGATTTAAGATTGCTTATTTCAATTTTTCTTAATTATTTTCTCAATACAACGTGGGAATTTAAAGATTATGTGGTTTAAATTAATATTCTACTATAGTATAATTACAAAATAAATCATATTTTTTATGGAAGGTTGACTATATACATAGTGTCTCACCATCTTCAATCAACACACATGCTACAATTTATATAAAATATAATAAATGTTTTAACTAATTTGTAATGTCTTTAATTCCTTATTTAGTTATAGTGAAATACTCCTATTTTTTTTTTTCAAATATTGCACATCCATTTAAAAGTCTTATATATACATGTTTAAACCACGCATACATATTTTATTTTTTATTTATGGTATACCGTACTCTATTTGACGTAATTATTTTTCTAATCTATTGTCAAGTTAATACTAACATTCATATTTCACTTTCTTTATTTTTCAGCATGTTTTAGTTTAATTATGTGATACTCATTCACATAGTACAATTGAATCATTCAGAGTACAACTTAGTTCATTTTTTCTTTATCGTTCTTTTTTATTCTTTATTGTACCTTATAATTTTTCTAGCGTAGTAAATTCATTTATCAAGTTATTACATATGCTTAAAAATATATATATATTATTTTTATTGATTTAATAATTTGTTTAATGTTAGATCTTAAATATTTAAAAAAATTGCAACAATTCATGTCCACTAATTTTTACGTTTGCCATTTTATTATTTCTCTTATTAGTACAAAAAAATTTCACACCTCGGTCTAAACTCCAATTATTATAAACCTTGTGATTTTTATGTCTCTCTCCAATTTTCTAACATAATAGTTTTTTCTTTGGTCTACTAAAATTACATCACCTATTAAAAGTATTACATTAGTGAGTATATTTATGTAGGTGTGTAAGGTATGTGATTAAAAATGATGTTCAACTTATAGACTTATTTGAATAAAATCGATCCATTGTATAGACCAACAGTATTTAAATTTACACAATATCACTACCGATGCATTTATAGTTTTTATATCTTCATATAAGTCTTTTACTGATTTCATATATAAGCTACTTTTACCGCTTTCCTCCATCTTTTTCATCTTATATATAAATATATATATATATATATATATATATATACACACACACACACACACACACACACATATATGACTTTATCGTATACTTTTTTAATTCAGTAAAATTCGTAAATAAATTATTATGTTCCCTTGTTGTAATGTTTATAAATGTTACTTATGAAGTATATCGATTTCATTCTTCTAAATCGTTGAAATTAAATATAATATATAATCTCATTTCCTACAAGCATAATAATTCGATTTATATTTACTTAGTAATGTTCATACAAAGAAATTTAGCGTGTAAACATATATATTGCAAGTTTAATCTAAATTTAAATAGTAAGGCTAGATGTATGCCTCGTTTAATCCAAAATTTGAAATACTACATTGTAATAATTAACTTGTATGTACATCTACCTATAATATTGATATTTAATTTTTGTTTTTGTATTCTTTTCTCATAGTGTAATATGTCTGACTCTATCATATTAGTTTGTCCTTTGATTTTTTTTATTATATTACCTAGACTCGTCTATTATAATTTTTTTTTTTACAATGAAAATTCACTTAGACCCTTTAATATTTATAATTTTTACGCTAGTTTTTTTTTTTTATAATTTTGTTTATTATGTTCATAAAGTTATATCTACTAATAATAAAGTCTATTCATAAGTTTGTGTTATCTTTCTTCACAATGCATTTTTTCACTTCTATTCATTTTATCATCATATAGTTCTTATTCAATTGTTTTGACATTATATTTTATTGTTGGACCTTTGATAAAGTGGTATACACAAAAATACATACAATTTCCTAACATGTCTTTTTACTCACTCAAAAGTCAATTTTAAAATATAATCTTAGCAATTTCATATGCAAGTCATTTTATTCTTTGATTTTAGTACTTGCTTCAAGTTTATATTATAATGAAGTTTAAGTTACTATGCTCTAACACTCCTTATCAATTCAATAGTTTACACTTTAGTCTAAATATTATATATTCAAATTTTATTTTTCATTAGATAACTTATATAAATTCTATTATTGTTTCTCAATGTTGTAATATTGATTCTTCAATAATTTAGAAATTTAGGAAGATTATTACAAGTAGCAAATTTATAATATTCAAATTACGAAAAATAAATTGTTACAATTAGATAAGTATTATTCTAATTTATATTTATAATAAGAGTTGGCTGTTTTATTTATGACCAAATACTATGTAAGAATTTGTTAATAGTTTATACATAGTAATATTAAATCATTGTGAATCATTTACATATTGTTCTGACATATAATGTTTACATTTTTTAAATAGACTAAAAGATTTAATTTAATCTCATCTATTTTTTTCAAAAATTCTTTGATGACATTTTTTTTAATTTAACTTTCAATCATTTTCATATAATAAAAAAATATAAGTACAATCACATGTCAACAATCTTGTGTCTATTTTTCGACTATGAAGTTAAACTTATAACTATTGAAATCATATTAGACTATTACATTTTACATATTTTAAATATTTTGTCATATAAGTATCATTAATCTTGACTCATTCATATATTGTGGTAAATTAAATATTATATAATACACTATCGTTGTCTTGTCAACATATTTTTTGTTGTAGTCATCGGAATGAGTATATATATGTTATAGCTACGTACCGTACCTAAATTAAAAAACGTAAACTAAAAAATTATCTCCAAAAAATTAAAGATGATAAATTAAATCAATAAGAGCTTTCCATATTATTCATTGTTCTAATTTTTATGTATATTGTTTTTTCTTCTTGTTGCTAATCCTAAAATCTATTAGTACTTTTTCGCCATGAAAACACAAAAACTTAATATAACATTCAGTACCTAAATATCTTTATTGTATACCACTATTGCAAGTTAAGATTCTTGTGGTTATTATCCTAACAAAGAAGTCAAAGTTTGGAGCTATTAAACTCCTATTAAACTATGCTTAATTTTCTATAATTTTTTATACATATATAAATATCTTTTGAATATATTTCAATTATTTAATATTTTGAGAATCATAAACTAAAGTACTTTAATATTCATAATATCTTATATTCTTATTCCTTTTTAGTAATATATATTATATTATTTTAAATTTTTTAATATACTTTATTCAGTTCTTCATAATTTCATATAGTTCTTCTAATTGGATTCTTTTACAATTGTAGAGAAAGGAGAAAGATCGATTCAAAAAATTTAAGAGTAAATAAAAGGAATATGATACACTATAGTTGTCCTGTCAATTCTTTTTTTCTTTTGTTATGATTAGTAGAATGAGTATATATATTATAACTACGTACCTAAATTAAAAAGAACAAGTAAACTAAAAATAAAAAAATATCTCTAAAATGAAAAATGATAAATAAGAGCTTTCACTACTATTCAATTGTTCTAATTTTTATGTGTATAATATTTTTCTTGTTGTTGCTAATCGTAAAACCTTTTAATAATGTTTTCACCATGAAAACAACAAAACTTAATAATTTTGCAAACATTTAATATCTAAATAACTCTAAAGTACCACTATTCGAAATTAAAAGTCTTGGAATCATTATCCTAGCAAAAAAGTCAAACTTTGAAGTTACTAAAGTCCTATAATATGTTTAAATTTCTATAATTTTCTTATAAATACATAATTATCTTTTGTGTAACTTCAATTATTCAATATCCTGAGAATCATATACTAAAGTAATTTTACTTATTATAAGTACATTTGTGCTAATCGATCTTTCTCCTTTCTCTTCAATTATAAAAGAAACCAATTAGAAAAATTATTAGAAACTTATGAAGAATCGAATAAAATATAAACAGATAAAAAGAATATAATGTATTTTACCACAAATAAATAATAATATATTATGAATATTTAGGTTTAGCTTATATCATCAGTCGAACTATATATAATATTATATGTGATAGAAAATTTCATAAGTTGAGACTTGAGAGATGAATTTCAATTATAAAATGAATCTTGCTAAATAAATAAAACTTTAAAAAATAAAGTTACTAAATTAGCCTTAAAATTTTACTAATTAATGGTTTTTTTTTTCTTTTTCTATATATATATTTTTTGGACAATTATATAAACGAATCTCATTATAAAAGAGATACGAAATTTATAAACAAACTTAAAAATAAAAATAAATAAAAATAATAATGTTATATTATTAAAAATATATATATAGAGAGAGAGAAAATGATTAATAAGTATGTAGGTTCAACTTATGCCATTAGATGAATTATATATCATATCCATGAATTTTTTTAGGGTATCCTATCTATGGATTGATAGATGAACTATATAGGGCTCTAACCAAATAAATAAAACTTTGAGAATATAGTTAATAAACTAACCTTAAAAACTAAAATTCATTAATAATATAATAGGCAAATCAAATTTTTTCTAACTATATAAAAAAAAATTCAAAGATATAGTTTGTAATTAAAACTTTAAAGATATAGTTACCAAACTAACCTTAAAAATTAAAATTCATTAAGGATATAATAGGCAAATCAAATTTTGTTAGAAACAACTCACACTTTTATAATAGAAGTAGATAATAAAATATAATTGAATGTTGATAATTGTGACTTTCATGAAAGAATTAAATCTGCTAAGAGAAGGTTCAATAAAGTATGAGATTGCACATCAATTATTGGTAATTCTAATATCATGGATTAAGATTGAAAGAATATTTAAAAAGCAACTCTGTTGTTGATATAATCAATTGATTTGAGATTCAAGCAACTTAGTTGACTTGTATTAATTAATGAGCACTATGCATTTTTGTAATCAATTAGCATGGACTATGCATATTAAACAATTAATTGAATTATGTAAGGAAGCAGAAGGGAGGAAATTTTCGGGAAACTAAAGGAATTATAATTTGTAGAATTAGAAGTATGGTATACTTTTCAAATTAACGTTTCGACCTGGAATATGCTTACTTAAGCTTAATATATTTAAACATAAAAAATAAAAAAATTGGAACCTTAGCTACCAATCATCTCGCCTGAGAAGCCTTGAACACAATTAATATAGCCCCTTCAACGCAAACTGATCATCTCGAATCATGAAGATGCCCTCTATCTTAAAAGTTACCGTGTTTATAATTACTATTGTTGTCTTCTTTTCATGCTCACGGGCAACTTCTGCTGCTGAGCCTGAAGATTTTATTGAATGTCTCTGTAAAAAATTCGACAACTACTCTTTCATTTCAGATGTTGTATATACCTGTTGCAACTCATCTTATTCTTCCGTCCTACAATTTTCCATCCAGAACCTAAGATTCATGTCAAAATCTACGCCTAAACCGTTAGTGATCATAACTCCGGTACATGAAACCCAAATTCCACCCGTCATATACTGCGCCAAAGAAAGCGAGGTGCAGACTAGAATCCGAAGTGGCGGCCATGACTTAGAGGGTCTATCTTATGTTTCACAAGTCCCATTTGTGATCATTGATTTGATCAATCTTAATGAATTAACAGTTGATGTGGAGGAGAAAACTGCGTGGATTGAAGCTAGTGCAACTATTGGCTCTTTGTACTACAAAATTGCTGAGAAAAGTCCAATTCTAGGATTTCCTGCTGGAGTTTTGCCAACTGTCGGTGTTGGTGGGCACTTTAGTGGAGGAGGTACGGTACATTGTTGAGGAAGTACGGCCTAGCTGCAGATAATATTATTGATGCAAGAATCATCGACGTTAATGGAAAAATTCTTGATAGAAAATCAATGGGTGAAGAGTTGTTTTGGGCCATTAGAGGTGGAGGAGGGGGTAGCTTCGGTGTAATTGTGGCCTGGAAGGTATGATTGGTTGAAGTTCCAAAGAAAGTAACTGTTTTTACAATCCAAAGGACGTCGGGACAAAACATGACTCGACTTATTCATCATTGGCAATATGTTGCTCCAAGACTCGACAATAATGTGTTCATCGGGATCCGGATCTCAAGGGTGAGGTCTACCCAAGAAGGAAGGAACATACAACAATTGCTGCCAATTTCTTCTCTTTGTACCTTGGTGGGGTCAACAAGTTACTTCCATTGATGCAGAAAAATTCCCGGAGTTAGGATTGGCGAAGGAACATTGCAACGAAATGAGTTGGATCAAATCCATCATATATTTTGCTGGGTTACCCATGGATTCACATGAGGTTTTGCTCAACAGGATTATGGTTGGTGTAGCCAGTTTAACATACAACAAAATGAAGTCAGATTATGTGCAAACCCCTATTCCTAAATACGGGTTTGAAGGCCTTTGGAGATTGTACAATGAACCTGAAGCTGCTGAGACTCTAACCTTCATGATGCCATATGGTAGAAGAATGACTGAAATTTCTGAATCATCCATTCCTTTGCCTCACAGGGTGGGTAATTTATACAAATTATCAAACGTAGTTAATTGGAGAGAAAACGACTATCAGAGTTCAGATAGGCACATAAGTTGGAGCAGAAAAGTTTATAGTTACTTGACTCCTTATGTCTCAAAGTCCCCCAGGGCTACATATGTAAATTACAGAGATCTTGATATTGGAGTCAATAATAACGGGGAAACAAGTTATGCAGAAGCAAGCATTTGGGGTTTGAAATATTTTGAAAACAATTTTAATCGGCTTGCCCAGGTGAAAACCATTGTTGATCCACGTAACATCTTCAAACACGAACAAAGCATTCCATCGTTGCGCACGACCAAGGGGGAGTAGAATATATGTTCACGAGGAATAACATATGATATATGTTGATGGGGCTAAAAACTTTTTTGGTCCCGTAACTTTTGGCTTGTGCTATTTTGGTCCCAGAAAAAGTTATGAATTCAATTTAGTCCCACAACTCTTGAATTAGATCCCTTTTGGTCATAATTTGGCCCGCGGTGACTAATTTCGTCGGAAAACAGCACGTGTGGGTCACGTGCTAAAAAATTCCGGTCGCTCTTTTCCGACGAAATTAGTCACCGCCGGCCAAATTAGGACCAAAAGGGATCCAATTCAAGAGTTGTGGGACTAAATTGAATTCATAACTTTTTTTGGGACCAAAATAGCGCAAGTCAAAAGTCACGGGACCAAAAAAGTTTTTAGCTCTATGTTGATGTATGCTTATCTTTAGTTAATTTGATTTTGCTGCTTTGTTTGGTTGAGAGATGCGGTAATTAGTTGATATGTGTTGATACAATAAATATTGTTCGGAGGACGTTCTCTCCACATTGTATTAATGAAATAAATTATTTACGCAATATAAAATCTTTTTGTTGGAAGTTGTTAAATGTTTGAATCTTGATTTTGTTAGAAATAAAGAACGAAAAATATACAAGCATCCAAAAGAATCATGAACAAATCTTATTACGATGAAGTCAACAGTTCTATTAAGATAAAAATATAAGATCACCTCTTATCAGTTCAAAAACTTGAGCCAATTTTGAGTTCAATTATATATATCATTAATGACTTCTACTATATGCAAAACATACCCTAAAAAACTATATGCATAACTCAAGGTTTTATAACTTTCAATTTGACAAGATAAACTTCTCTTATAAAACATAAATCTCACTGGCTAGGTGATCATCAGCTAGTTATGAGACCGAGTTGAATTGGCAAGCTGAGATGGATTTAGAAGAAGGATAAGCAGAGCAAGTTATCTGGTTTAATAGAAGCTATCTTGGTTATCGTTGGATTGAGTTGTATCAGTACGAATATTTTTTGTCTAGGTGCAGACGATTATTGATGATTTTGCAATCCGCATAAATTGCATGGTAGTGTTTATCAATTTGTAAGGTAAAATCAATACAAACAATTTCTCCTTTTACAATCTTTCTGTAGTTTAATTTCTTGTGTTTTCGTGTTTTAATTTTTTTCGTGACAAATATCAGAGGACAGACACTATCAAAATATCACTGTAATATTTTGATAGTGTTTGTCGGTGATATTTTGATAGTGTTTGTCCTCTGAAGTTGTTTTCTTTCATTGTTTCCCTTACTATTAATAATGCTGAGAAAACAATATATATTGTAATTTTTTTGGAAGAAGGTCTTTAGAGGTGTATATGCTAGGATGCAAAAAGTTTTTGGTGATGCATTTCTGAAGCAATAATTGTTATCTCTAATAATAAGTTTATGCACTGAGTGGCCCTGCCTCGAACTTAACCCCCTTCCCCTTACACCACCCCCTATCCCAACCTCAATGCCACCCATTCTATTCATTTATTGTAATTTATATTTAGTTTTTAAAATATAATTTTAATCTACTGATTTAATTTTAATCTACTCTAGAGATCTGCACTGAACTTGTTCAGACCGAACTCACGTCTTTGCCATGTATTGTTGAATGTAGTGGAAGACATATGGTGACACCACCAAGAATGTCTGTCAAAAAATCAACACCTTAAATGATAGAAAATCAGGTCCCTAATGTTCAATCACCCCTAGGAAATGCGATGAACATTAAGGAACATGAAGAAAGAGAACTGTCTCTGATTGCAAATGAACCTATAGCAACTAGACGAGCGAGGAGGGTCCTTCAACCACCTCCCAAACTTGTTATTTACAGAGAGTCTCTAGAGGCAGTCTTATTTTAACAAGAGGAAAATCATGCTTTGTTTGAGGCTATGAAAGATAAAGATGCCGATTATTAAAGGAGTGCTATGGATTCAGAAATGAATTTCACGCCCACTAACTTTGTATAGGATCTTGTAGACAAGCCTGGTGGGGTAACACCTATTGGGTGCAGATGGGTTTACAACAGAAATATATGAATATATTGAGAGGCAGAGACTCTTAAAGCAAGATTGGTTGCCAAGGGTTATACCCAGAGAGAAGGAATCGATTATGAAGAAACTTTCTCATCAATAGCTATGCTTAAGCCTATTCGGGTTCTCTTATCCATTGTGCCGCATTTAGACTATGAAGTGTGGCAAATGGATGTCAAGATTGCCTTCCTTAATGAAAATCTTGACTAGAGCATCTACGTTATGCAACTAGATGGTTTTATCCAAAAGGATCAAGATCATAAAGTATACAAACTAAAAAGTTCTATCTATGGACTAAAGCAAGTGCCTAGATCTGGGAACATCAGATTCGATCAAGCTGAGAAAACTTATGGTTTTAGTCATAATCCTGATGAGACTTGTGTCTATAGAAAGATAGAAGATAAAAGAGTATTTTTTTTTTTTTTTTTCGTGTTGTATGTGGATGACATCTTATTAATTGAAAATCATGTGGGAATGTTAATATCAGCAAATACTGATTGGTGCAACAATTTGTTATATGAAGGACTTGGATAAGCAAACTATGTGTTCCAGATCTTACGAAGATATGAAAAATAGAAGGATTGCCTTGTCCCAAGCTTCATACATTGACAACATATTGATGAGATTTGTATGCAAAATTCCAAGAAAAGGCCATACACATTTCGGACGTGGAATCCACTTGTCAGGTACCGCAAAATTCCAAGTTGAGATGGAAGGAGAAGAAGCATAAGCAAAGTAAGTTATCTGATAATATAAGTTGTATTAGTTATCATTGGATTGAATTATATCAACACGAATAATTTTTGCCTAGGCATAAACGATCATTGATGATTTTGAAACCCGCATAAACTGCATTCTACTGTTTATTATTTTGTAAGATAAAATCAATGCAAAGAATTTCTCCTTTTACAGTGATTTTGCAGCTTAGTTTCTTGTTTTTTCGTGTTTTAATTTATTTCGTGATAAATATCAAAAGTACAGATGATATTAAAATATATCGTGATATCTTGATATTGTTTGTCCGTTTTGAAATTTTTTTCCTTACTATTTATAATGCTGAAGCCCTTTTACTAATACTAACACTGCGCACGTGCGTTGCACGTGTTTATAAATTTTTACTGTTATTTAAAAAAATTAATTTGGACGTAAAATAATGGTACATTGTGATCAATGTAATATATATACACAACTTCGTAGATAATTCAATGTAATAAAAATTAATCTATTAAATAAACATAATTTTGAATCAACTAAAAACTAAAAGAATCATAAAAGTTAAATAGAAAAATTAAATAACCTTCATCTTAATTAATAAAACAAATTATAATAATTAATATTAAATGATTCGTAGGATATACCATGATATAATGTAGAAATATTTAGTCTTACAAAATTTTCTATTATACATGTAAAGTTTGATTTATTCAAACTATTGTTTACTTCTTATTATACACAGACTCGGTCATCATTAGTATATCTTGAATAAATTTATACGATGATTGAAAAATTATATACGTAATAATGAGATATATATTTTTACGTTTTGCACCAAATCACTGGCATTTGAAAAAAAACACATTTTTAATTGTCTCATTACATCATCAACTGACATTCATAAGTTAATTATTTGTTATATAACATACAAAATATTAGGCCTAACGTACTTTTCTATAATTCTCTAATAAATAATTTCGATTTCAACATACATTTGCACATGAAATTCTTTACATATTTTAGTGTGAGGAAAAACTTCCAGCAACTTAGTATCAAGGTCCAACATCCAACTTTTGTTATGAAAGTTATTTTCTATTTTTTTTTTATTATTAAGTATAACCCTCTTTAATATAATTTACTTATCGGTTTAAGATTGCTTATTTCAATTTCCCTTAATTATTTTCTCAATGCAACATCGAAATTTAAAAAATATGCGTTATTTAAATAAAAGTCCTACTATAGTATAATTACAAAATAAATAATATTTTTTATGGAAGATTGACTATATACATAGTGTTTCACAATCTTCAATCAAAACACATGCTATAATCTATATAAAATCTAATAAATGTTATAACTAATTTGTAATGTCTTTAATTCCTTATTTAGTTATAGTGAAATACTCCTAATTTTTCTAACATTGCACATTCATTCAAGAGTCTTATATATACATGTTTAAACCACGCATTTCGATTTTATTTCTCTCATTTTATTTTTTATTTAGACTATACAGTACTCTATTCAACGTAATTATTTTTTATCTAATCTATTGTCAAGTTAATATTAACATTCACATTTCACTGTCTTTATTTTTCAGCATGTTTTAATTTAATTATGTGATACTCATTCACATAGTATAATTTTTGAATCATTCACAGTACAACTTAGTTCATTATTTCTTTTTAGTTCTTTTTTATTCTTTATTGTACCCTATTATTTATATAGCATAGTAAATTCATTTATCAATTTATTACATATGCTTAAAATATATATATAATATTTTTATTGATTTAATAATTTGTTTAATGTTAGATCTTAAATATTTAAAAAAATCTGGTGCAACTATTCATGTTCACTAATTTTTACGTTTGCCATTTTATTATTTCTATTATTAGTACAATAAAATTTCACACCTCGGTCTAAAATCCAATTATTATAAACCTTTGTGATTTTTATGTCTCTCTAATTTTCTAACATAACGGTTTTTTCTATGGTCTACTCAAATTACATCACCTATTAAAAGTATTATATTAGTGAGGATATTTGTGTAGGTGTATAAGGTATGTGATTAAAAATGATGTTCAATCTATAGATTTATTTGAATAAAATCGATCCATTGAATAGACAAATAGTATTTAAATTTACACAATATCACTACCGATGCATTTATGGTTTTTATATCTTCAGATATATCTTTTACTGATTCATATATAAGCTACTTTTACCGCTTTACTCCATCTTTTTCATCTCATATATATATATATATATATATATATATATGTATAAATATATAAATAAATATATAAATGACTTTATCGTATATTTTTTGAATTCAATAAAATTCGTAAATCAATTATTATTTTATCTTGTTGTAATGTTTATAAATGTTACTTAAGAAGTATATCGATTTCATTCTTCTAAATCATCGAAAATAAATATAATATATAACCTCATTTCTTACAAGCATAATAGAAGTGCTCATACAAAGAAATTTAGCGTGTAAACATATATATTGCTAGTTTAATCTAAATTTAAATAGTAAGGCTAAATGTATGCCTAGTTTAATCCAAATTTTGAAATACGATATTGTATAATTAACTTGTATGTGCATTTAACTGTAGATATTTAATTTTTATTTTTTGTATTCTTTTCTCATTGTATAATATATCTGACACTTTCACATTTATTTATTCTTTGATTTTTTTATTATATTACCTAGACTCGTCTATTATAATTTTTTTTATAATGAAAATTCACTTAGACCCTTTAATATTTATAATTTTTACGTTAGTTTTTTTATAATTTTGTTCATTATGTTAATAAAATTATATCTACTAATAATAAAATCTATTCATACGTTTGTGTTATCTTTCTTCACAATGCATTTTCTCACTTCTATTCATTTTATCATCATATAGTTCTTATTCAATTGTTTTGACATTATTTTTTATTGTTGGACTTTAGTAAAGTGGTACACAAAAAAACATACAATTTTCTAACATGTCTTTTTACTCACTCAAAAGTTAATTTTAAAATATAATCTCAACGATTTCACATGCAAGTCATTTTATTCTTTGATTTTACTTATTGTAATTACATTTGTGCTAATCGGTCTTTCTCCTTCCTCTTCAATTATTGAAGAAACCTGCAATTAGAAAAATTATTGGAAAGTTATGAAGAATCGAATAAACTGTAAACAAATAAAAAGAATAATATAATGTACTTTACTACAAAGGAATAATAATATAAGATATTATGAATATTTAGGTTCAGCTTATGTCATCAGTTGAACTATATATTATATGAAATGTGATTGAAAATTTCATAAGTTGAGACTTGAGAGATCATTTTAATTATAAAGTAAATCTTACTAAGTAAATAAAACAATAAAAAATAAAGTTACTAAATTAGCCTTAAAAGTTTACTAATTAATGATTTTTTTTTTCTTTTTCTACAATTTTCTTTTTTGACAATTATATAAAATAATCTCATTATAAAAGAGATAAGAATTTTTAAAAGAATTTTTAAAATAAAAACAAATAAAAATAATAATGTTATGTATATTATTAAAAATAAAGAAAAATATAGAATATGATTAATGAGGTTTAACTTATGCCATTAGATGAATTATATATCATATCCATGAATGTTTTTAGTGTGTCATATCCATGAATTGATAGATGTATTATATAGGGCTCTAACCAAATAAATAAAACTTTGAGAATATAATTAATAAACTAACCTTAAAAATTAAAATTCATTAATGATATAATAGGCAAATGAAATTTGTCTAACCATATAAATAAAAATTCAAAGATATAGTTTATAAATAAAACTTTAAAGATATAGTTACCAAACTAACCTTAAAAATTAAAATTCATTAAGGATACAATAGGCAAATCAAATTTTGTAAGAAACAACTCACACTTTTATAATAGAAGTAGATCTATCTGCGAAAAACGTGTGTCCTATTTCAGCCAATAGTTGCTTATATAAAATTGAAAGAAAAGAAAAAGGAAAAAGAAATGAAGGTGGGGACCAACGGTGGAACTAGAACTCATAGTTAGGTGTACCGAAAAACAAAGAATTCCCGACAAATAATAATATACACGTGATAATTTATATTTAATATATTATTTTTATTATTTAAATAGAATATCAACAATATTTATTACTAGAAAATGTTGAAATGCATCGTGATCAGTTATCTATATGTTAAAAATTAAAATGGTTATTGTATATTATGAAAATAATCTAAGTATATTTTTAGTATTTTTATAATTTTAAAGGGGCCAAAAAACACATATTCTTCAAAATAAATACACAATATAAATACTATACACATTTAAGTATAAAAGTAGTGGAATTGGGGTAGAGGTCAGTGGGGGGAGGGGGTCGCAGGGTCACCCCACCCATTGGGATAGGTCCGTCCTTGTTGGGGACCAAAGGTCGGACCCTTACCATCAAACGTGAAATAAAGTGTAAACTTAATCATACCACAAGTCGACATGAGTAGGATATACAGAAATATAGGTCCCATGGAAACTATATTTAGTGAAAGGAAATATAAGCCCAAAAAGAGATCATCTGGTTCAGGATTATCTAGATGCACGTAGTGCAGGACAAAATAATACTATAAAAGAGGAAGGTCTTTAGAGGTGTATAATGACAAAAAGTTTTAAGTGATGCATTTTCTCGGCAAAAATTGTTATCTTTAATAATAAGTTTATGCACGGTGAGTATGATACGGCCCATTTCCCTTCATCAACTGAACCTCTAATAGTCCATGCTACAAGCCCAGAACCTGCTATGACCTAAACCACCGGCCCAACAGACCATCTGGCATACAAACTACCAGGTACACTAACCACCAGCAGAGGCCGCACCTGAGCATTCTTGTTGCAGACTGGCAATTGAGCTGTTAAGGCGACCACTATCTAGATGGAATAACTAGAAGGCAATTTGTCATTGTTAGGATTGATGAAATTTATAGAATATACAGAAAACACATATCAAACATAATAAATGAAACAAGCAGAAATGATGGCAACCATAATATCTAGTTTCATTGAATGAACTTCATAAATGAAGAACTGAAGAAGTGCGGCTGCTAGCTTGTTACAAGATGAGCTGCAGATAAAATGTGTTTATATATCACACATTGCAGCAAAACCTAGCTAATTAATGCTAAAGACAAAAGACATAAATGTGTGCTTATAAGAAGCAACACTAGCTAACACCTTTCCTAAGCTAGAATGCTTTATTACCAAATATGGTAATAAGCATTAACATGTCTAGCTGGTCTAGTCATATCAAAAGGAATTAATCAGAATACATGCATTAATGACTTAATACATACTGTAATCTAATGTGTATTAAGATATCAATCCATGTAAAATCCATAATCCAACACTCCCCCCTCAAGCTGGATGTGTGGATGAACACAATCCAAGCTTGGAAAGGAGTCCAGCAAATGGTCCGGGAGGTAGCTGTTTGGTGAATATATCTGCCAATTGATCCTTGGAAGATAATGATTGGAAGGTGAGAAATCCATCCTTGAATTGATTGCGCACAACATGACAATCAATGTCTAAATGCTTGGTGCGTTCATGTAAGACTGGGTTTTCAGCTATGTGGACAGCAGCTTGATTGTCACATCCAAGAAGCAGTGGCTTTGGCACCTCAATCTACAGGTCTGAGGAAATATAATTCAACCACATTAATTCACAAGTGGTGGAAGCCATGGCCCTATACTCAGCCTCTGCTGAACTTCTAGAAACAGTGGTTTGTTTCTTAGATTTCCAGGAGATAAGGCAGTTTCCCAGAAAGACACAATAACCAGTAACTGACTTCCTGGTATCTTGACAAGCACCCCAATCAGAATCACAGAAGGCTTGAATGGATAATTCACCTGTTCTTGGATAAAAAAGACCAAAATTAGAAGTGCCCTTCAGATATTTGAGCAGGTGTAAGGCAGGATTCCAGTGAGAGCTTCTTGGTGAGCTGACAAACTGACTTAACTGTTGTGTAGCAAACGTTAAGTCTGGCCTTGTGAGATTTAGATATAATAACCTTCCTATCAATCTTCTGTAAGATTCAGTGTCTGCAAAAGGCAATCCATCTGAATTATTGAGCTTCTGACCATAAGAAAGTGGTGTAGAAGTGGGCTTAGAGTTGTCCAATCCTACATCATTGATAATGTCCAGAATGTACTTTCTTTGGCAAAGGAAAGTACCTGTGTCATTCTTACTCAGTTCCATGCCTAGAAAATAAGTAGCCTCTCCTAGATCTTTGATGCTAAAGCTAGCATCCATGAACTGCTTAACAGCACATAAAAGATTAGGATTATTCCCAGTAATCAGAACATCATCAACATAAACTAATAAAGCCAAAAAATCATCATTCCCAGTCAATGTGAACAAGCAATGATCATGTGTAGATTGTATGAAACCAAAATGGAGCAATTTGGTGCATAGTTCTGCATTCCACTGTCTAGAGGCTTGTTTAAGTCCATATAGACTCTTCTTAAGTCTACATACCTGTCCAGGACCAGCCTTTGTGTATCCATCTGGTGGTTGCAGGTATACTTCTCTGTCCAGAAACCCATGCAAGAAGGCATTGTTGATGTCTATGTGATGCAATGGCCATCCTTTCATAGTGGCAAGTGCTATGAGATATCTCACAGTCACTGGCTTGGCAACTGGAGAAAAACTTTCCTCATAATCCTCTCCCAGAATCTGATTATACCCCTTGGCAACCAACCTTGCCTTATATCTTTCAATTAGACCATCTGGTTTGAGCTTGATCTTGTAAACCCATTTGCTACCAATGGGTTTCTTTCCTTCTGGTAAATCTGTTATTTCCCATGTATCATTGGCTTCTAGAGCATCAAGTTCCTGATTCATGGCCTCCCTCCATTCTGGATAGGTGATAGCTTCCTTGTAGTTCTTAGGTTCTGGCACAACTAAGTGATTGGCATGAAAAGCTGCATGAGATTGTGGATGCTTGAACATTGATGTTACAAAATCCTGCAAACGAGCTGGTTTTTGTATTTGCCTAGTGCTTCTTCTGAGTGGTGTTGGCTCTGCACTCGGTTGATCTGCTCCTTCCTCTAATTCAGATGTGTGTCTGATATCTCTTCTTGTTGGTGTTGTTTCTGTATGAATTTGATCTCTTTGTGTTAACCTGGCACTCCTTCTGAGTGGTATTGGGCTTCCATGAATCTCATCTGCTTCCCATTCTGATTCAATTGACTCCTCTGATGGGTCAGGTGTGTTAGATGGAACAGGGACAACTAAAGGACTTGAGATAGGTGTTGAAGAGCTTTCCTCATCATTCAGAAATGACATTGGCATTGGAGATGATTCTTTCTTGTTTTCAAAATCAGGATCAGCATATGGATAAGTGTTTTCAAGGCAAATAAGATCTCTTGAAGTAATCACTTGCTTGCTAGCAATGTGATATACTGTGTAAGCCTTCTGGTGAGGAGCATATCCCAAGAAGATGCATTTCTTGGCTCTTTGATCAAACTTATTTTTGTGTGGACTGGTATCAGTGGCATATGCAAGACAGCCAAAGGGCTTCATCATTGCATATATTGGTACTCTTTGAAACATGACTGTAAAAGGGACTTGCCAGTTTAAGACTCTGGTGGGTAATCTGTTTATGATGTGTGTGGCAGTAAGGATGGAGTATGGCCATAAATAGTGCGGAATTGAAGACTCCTTCATCAAGGCTCTGGCCATTTCAAGTAAATGTCTGTGTTTTCTCTCCACTACTCCATTTTGTTGTGGAGTATAGACACAGCTTCTTTGGTGTATTATTCCCTGGTCCTTAAGAAACTGCTGGCAATCTCCACTTAAGAACTCTGCTCCATTATCTGTTCTGACCATCTTCACTGTCTTCTCTAGTTGTCTTGTGATCATGTGGATAAATTCCTTGAGTGAGCTCACTGCTTGCTTCTTGCTTGCCATAAGATTCACCCAGGTCATCCTACTGTAATCATCCACAATGGTTAAAAAATAGGAAGTGTTGGTGATGCTGGGTTGACTATATGGTCCCCAGATATCCACATGTAGAAGTTCTAGCACCCTGGTGGTGCTAATTGTACTGGTAGGAAAACTGAGCCTGGTTTGCTTCGAGATATGGCAGATTTCACAATGCTTATGCATTTCCAGAACAGGTGGAGTACACATGTGCTCCAGGAAGTGTAGATGCTGCATAGAAACCGGTGATGCATGTCCCAATCTTCTATGCCATGTTTTGAACAACTTGTTATAGTGTTCTGCATTAGCTGCATATGCTGCTAAAGCCTCTTCTGAGTATGCTGGCTTGGCAATATACAGCTTTCCAACAAGATGTCCAGTGAGAATAATGCTTCCATCTCTTGCACTTTTGACAGTGCAAGATTCATGGTCAAATACAGCCTTTGCTCCTGTGTCCATTGTCAATTAGGATATGGATAACAGGTTGCAAGTGAAACTTGGCACAAGAAATACCTCTGTCAATGTGAGCTTGTCTGATAAGTGAACACTTCCACACTGCTCCACCTTTCTTTCTGTTCCATCTGGTAAAGTTACCATAGCTGTGTGTTGCATAGGTCTAAGGTTGCTCATCAGAGTTGGATCATTGCACATGTGTCTGCTGGCACCTGTGTCAATGATCCATGCCCCATCATCCACTCCATCTATTAATGTGAAAGCAAAAAATGAGCTTCCAGCATGTGTATTGTTTGCATTTTTCACCCTTGAATTCTCTGCTTGCTGTTTCAGTTCTGATTGATTGAGAATCCTTGCCACTTCCCTTTGTACAATGGCTGATATATCTGGAGACCTGCTCTGACTTTCAGTGTAATGCTCATTTGCTGTCCCATCCTCTCCAGTTATATCAGCTGAGTGAGCATAATTTCCCTGATTTCCCTTCCACCAATCTGGATATCCTTTCAACTGGAAGCAGCTGGAAATCACATGTCCATGGTTTCCACAATGATCACAAAGTAGTTTTGCCTTTTCTTCCTTTGTTAATCTGATGTTGCCTCTTCCTTTACCATTAGAATGTCCTCATCTGCTGTTTGAGCCAAAATGGGCCAGTCTGCTTGCTGATCCCCTACCACCATTGTTGAATTTCACATTCATAGCTGAGCTATCCATCAGTTCATTTCCAGATATATGTACATTCCTTTGTTTCTCAATTCTTAAAATCATTGAGTATGCTTTATCCACACTTGGAAGTGGATCCATCAGCAGGATTTGACTCCTAATGGGATCATATGACTCATTTAATCCCATTAGGAACTGAATCAACTTTCCAGACATGTCAAATTCCTCCCATCCTTTAGTAGCTCCACAAGAACAGGCCCCACAGGTGCACATTGGCAAGGATCTGAGCATAGATAGCTCATTCCACAGCTTATGTAAGCTGTTATAGTAAACGGCCATTGATTGGTTCCCTTGGGTCAAGTTGCATATCTCCTTCTGGACATGAAACAGCTGGGGTCCATTGCTGTCTCCAAATCTGTTGGTGACTGTCTCCCACAGATCCTTTGCACTCTTAGCATAAAGAAACGTTTCTGATATTTCCTTGGACAAAGAGTTTAATAGCCATGCTCTAACCATGCCATCCACTCTTTCCCACTGCTCTTTAAGTCTAATATCAGTGGGCATGGTAATGCTTCCATTTATGAACCCTATCTTGTTTTTAGCTAAGAGAGCTATTTGAACAGACTTACTCCATGGTAAGAAGTTACCTCCATTCAGTTTTGTAGATACTAGGGACATACCAGGGTGATCTGAGCCATGAAGGCTCAATGGATCATTATCAAGGCAAATATTTGCAGTTTGAGCTGTGGCAGACTCTGATGTAGTCATAGCTCTTTCAGTTCCTTCAGATCTGAGTTGTGGCCACTCTTCTTGTGGTAAATGCCAAGCACTTCCGGTTGATGACATATATATGGATCAACGCTGCTCTGGTACCATGATGAAATTTATAGACTATGCAGAAAACACATATCAAACATAATAAATGAAACAAGCAGAAATGATGGCAACCATAATATCTAGTTTCATTGAATGAACTTCATAAATGAAGAACTGAAGAAGTGCGGCTGCTAGCTTGTTACAAGATGAGCTGCAGATAAAATGTGTTTATATATCACACATTGCAGCAAAACCTAGCTAATTAATGCTAAAGACAAAAGACATAAATGTGTGCTTATAAGAAGCAACACTAGCTAACACCTTTCCTAAGCTAGAATGCTTTATTACCAAATATGGTAATAAGCATTAACATGTCTAGCTGGTCTAGTCAAATCAAAAGGAATTAATCAGAATACATGCATTAATGACTTAATACATACTATAATCTAATGTGTATTAAGATATCAATCCATGTAAAATCCATAATCCAACAAGGATTTGAGTAGTCTCCAAGAAAGCATGTCTTTCAGGATCATTTGTTTCCTTCACTGTGATTGAAACATTTAATTTGGAGTTCGAGGTCACTCAAAGAACTCTCTATCACTGGTGTTTTCATTGTCTCCTTATTTCCTCCTCTTTATGGTTGATCCCGAATTCCTCACGCCATTAAAGCCCTTCAATCTCGAATTAAAATACAATCTTTCTCCTTCCACAAATCCCTTGAACAATACATGGTTGAAGTCGAACTTCAATTGAGACCTTCAGCCACAACACTCTAATCCTCCTCCCTCCTCCGATCCAACCTCTTCCACTCCGCCAAATTTCAGATTCATCCCTCACTTGCCCAGACTCCAACTCTGTTTTTCGCTTAGTCCGAATGGACATCCCGAAATTCTACGGCGCGGATCACATTCAAGAATTTTGTAATTTCCCCACCATCTCTGACGATCTTTGTCTCCGCCCGATTTTCTTTAATATGGAAGGCACATCGGCTAACTAGTTTCGATGGATGAAAGGACTAATATACTTTCCAGATGGTCAGAATTCCTTAAGAGTGTCCAACACTGATTTGGATCATCTTTCTATGATGAAGCTCAAGGCACTCTCTCCAAACTCTCTCAACAATCATTTGTTGCTGAATTTCAATCTCAGTTTGAACACATGATGAATCGAGTTACAGAACTCCTTTTTACTATATCCAGTACTCTGATGGAAACCTTCTCCCAGGCCAAGGCATATGAGGCCCGTTTCGAAAATACACGGCCCATACCCACCTATTAGATATACAGAAAGGAAAGAAACAATTGTGCAGAGAAAGACGGTTTCTTCATATCATATTCAGCTACATTACATTGTGATTACTACTCCTTTAAATACATGAACACCAGCTGTTTGATAAACTGCTAGAGAGAGGAAGAGAGTAGTTACAGGAGGGAGAAACAAGTTATAACTGCATGCTATCTTCCTAACTGTATACTCTCGCTAACAACTTATTGCTAACTGCCTTTGCATGCACACATGCACACACGTGCATTGTGCACGCTATGTTTCTCCAAGCATGTGTTGTGTGTTGGTGCTAATACCCCCCCCCCCCCCCCCAAACTCAAGGTACTGAGGCAGAGGACTTTGAGTTTGTCTCGAAGACGACCGAAATTGCTGCTGGAGTTGGCTTTAGTGAACACATCTGCAATTTGTTCGTGGGTGGGCACATGTCGAATGTCGATCAAATGTTTTTGGACTCTTTCTCTGACAAAATATAAATCTAACTCGATGTGCTTTGTCCTGGCATGTAGGACGGGGTTGGCGGCCAAATGGATAGTGCTAAGATTATCACACCAGATAATGGGTTTGGTGTGAGGACATATGCTGATTTCTTGTAAAAGACCTTGAACCCAAGAGACTTCTGCTACAAGTGCGGCTAGACTCCGATATTCGGCTTCAGTGGAGCTGCGGGAGACTGTGTGCTGCTTGCGAGACTGCCATGAAACAAGACTTCCACCAAAGAAAAGGCAAAAGCCAGTTGTGGAACGTCTATCATCGATATCGGAGGCCCAATCTGCATCGGAGAAATCTTCAAGTTTAAAATGGCCAGTTTTGTTCAGGAGCAGCCCATGTTTGATTGTGCCAGTTAAATACCGCAGGATGCGCTTCATTGCCTTCCAGTGTGCCTCTTGCGGTTTCTGCATGAATTGACATACACGATTGACAGAATAAGAGATCTCGGGCCTGGTGATCGTGACATACTGAAGTGCGTCTGCGATACTGCGATATAGATGAACATCGGCTACAAGATCACTGCCATAAGCTGTTAATCTTGTTCCGGAAGTCATGGGGGCATTTACCGGCTTGGCAAACTGCATGTTAGTCTTGCAAAGCAGATCTTTAATGTATTTTTCCTGTGATAAATGTAACCCAGCAGCTGTTCTAGTGACTTGAATGCCTAGGAAATAGTCTAGTTCGCCCATGTCTTTGAGAGCAAAATGTACGTGTAACTGTTGTATAAGGTTTTGAATCTCAGAACTATGTGTTCCTGTAACTAAGATATCGTCTACGTAAACAAGAATAAATGTGGTGCTGCCATGAGCAGCCTTGACAAACAGGGAATTATCTGATTTTGTGCAGTAAAAACCAAGAGAAATAAGCGTGTGTTTAAGTTTCTCAAACCAAGCTCTAGAGGCTTGTTTGAGACCATAAAGGGATCTTTCCAATTTACAAACATGTTTTGGACAAGTAGGATCTTCAAAGCCGAATGGTTATGTCATGTAAACTTCTTCTGTCAGATTACCATTTAAAAAGGCATTGTTGACATCTATTTGGCGTATTTTCCAGTTATTGTTGATGGCCAAAGTGAGGATAATCCTAATGGTAGTGGGTTTAACCACGGGGCTAAAAGTTTCTGTAAAATCAAAGCCCGGTCTTTGATTGAAACCTTTAGCTACCAATCGCGCTTTATACTTGTTAATACTACCATCAGGATTCTCCTTGACTTTGAAATTTGTTCTCTATATTACAAATTGTGGTGTAGTTTAATGAAAAAGAATTCTTAATGAATTAGAGCTCAAGCCTCTACTGCATTTAATACCTAACATAACAAAATGGCAAAAAAATTGTCAAGATCAATTAACATTTCTACAAATCATATAGATTAATTTTCCATTCATGGTTTTTTCTTGATAATGATGCATGTTTATTAATGACTCACATAAAAATATTAAAAGTTCTTTTGGAAATCATAAATTTGAAGTATAGAGAGACAAGAAAATCTTGCTTATTACATCACTTTGAATCCTTACAATCTTGTATTTGAGTTATTACTAGTATAAAGGTATTGAATTGTAAGATCATGGTTTGATTGGAATGGCCTTCAGGGGAACTGCTTTATGCAACACCAGCCCAAACTTCTCAGTCATATCCGGTTCAACCCCCGGTTCAAGTTCCCAATCAAAGTTATGAATCAAAGTAGCCACCAACATAGGTAGCATCCGATCTGTTAGTGGCAAACCTGGACATATTCTCCTTCCTGAACCAAACGGAATAAACTCAAAATCTTGGCCCTTAAAATCCACTATTCTGTCCAAAAATCGGGCGGGCTCAAACAAATTTGGGTTTGGCCATAACCTTTCGTCTCGACTGAATGCCCACACATTAACAAATACCTGTGTATCTTTTGGGATCACATAACCACTGATTTGTACCTCGTAATCCGACTTCCGAGGAACAAGAAGTGGGGCCGGGGGGTGGAGCCGGAGGACTTCTTTGATCACTGCTTGGAGGTATGGGAGTTTTGGCATGTCTGATTCTTGGATTTGTTTGTTTTCTCCTATGACAGTTGTGAGTTCATGTTTTGCCTTGGATAGCTTCTCCGGGTTGTGTAGTAATTCTGCCATTGCCCATTCTGTTGTGCATGATGTTGTGTCTGATCCTCCACAAAGTAGGTCCTAATAGAACTTGGTTAGAACTAACTTAAATTACTTTCGGATAGAAATATTTAAGAGATCTAAAATGTGTGCATTTTGAATGAATTGATAATAAATCCACCATACTCAAATCAACTAAAATCTCTGAAAAATATTGGTTGCAAATGAAAGCGATTCATGGCAATCTCACTGCTAAACTCTGTTTGCTAAACTCTATTTGGATGAAGGAATTTGATTATGAATTTTACGGAAGTGGTTTGAGTTAGATCACAATCAAAATCTTTTAATACGCAGCTTTTTATCTTTTTTTTTCCAATTACTTATTTTAATTCACTTCTAATGTTTACTTAACCTTTTATATATTTAAAATATCTTTATAGCCCAATCATTGAAAGTTCATGTCAATCTCTCAAATATATATAACCATACAATATAGAATCATATTTACATTTACATCAAACAAATATACTTGTATAATACATGTATACATGAATATGAATATATAAAACACGGGTCATTCTAGGGTGCAATAGTGGCACTTGTGTAACTAAAGGGTAATTTAGTTAATTTCCAGAGTTCTGCATATGAGCCCATTAAGTTATTTCTTCTAGCATACTAGAATTGTCAGAAATTTCCTACTCCCTATGATTTGGACGGTGGAGAGATAGAGTGGAAATTCAGGGACGGTCGTATGCCGAGAGTTTCTGTGGAGTTGAGACGGATTGACGACAGGCGAATAAATTACCAAGGGTTATTGCCGTTGATAACCAATTTCGCTGGAAAAAACCCATGTGTCGTTCACGTGTCTCATTTTTCTGGCCGATTCTTAAATACGTGGCACCGACAAGTGACGATGAATAACAAAAATTCCTCTTTTGTTTTTTTTTTTAATTATTAATTCAAACTCATTAGTCGGCGCTAGGCATTTTAAAATAAATTGATTAAATGAGTCACGTGACCGGCACTCGTAATTTCCCGGGCAAATTGGTCACCGGCAGCAAAAAATGACTAAATCCCGACCAATTCTAAAGTTACGAAATTAAATTGAATTTCTAACTTTTTTGGAACTAAAGCGAAAATCTAAGGGACCAAAAATAATTTCAGCCCCTTATTTTAGTATACTAAATTTCTAACGGATACTGAAAATTTTCGGCACACCAATATTTTAGAGAATTATGAAAAATCTACTTGATGTAATAAATAATCACATAAAAATAAATAAGAAATACTTACTCAAAAGAAGGGAAAAAAGAAAAGCAAAACAAAAAGAATGGAAAAACAAGAGCAGAAACGGTGGCCTATTGTGCCCAGTAAAGTTTACTGGTCTATTAATCAAGCAGAGTTATGTGAAAGAGTTAAAAAGGGAAATGCCAACTTCACCATTTTCCTTTTCTCATAAAATTTTAAACTAATGAATGGAGATGATACTTTAAAAGATTCAACGGTTGAAAGTAGAAAGTTGCACTTGTGTGCAACTATTGCACTAAAGTAAGACTCATAAAAACACACATACATATAAGATTTATATTTCTACACAAACTTTTTATAAATGTAGTAAAGTCTCACTTGTAATGCACGTGGTACACGTGAATTTATAAAAATAATCTAATTAAATTGAATTGGTTAAAAAGATTAAGGTGTATCATGAAAAAGAAAATAGTTAGATTATTAAATAAACTTAAAATCAACATATTGTTTTGTACCAAAAAAAAAAAAAGAAAAACTTTAATATTTAAGAAGTTTTTGCTTGATCCATGACCGTGCTGCGGAAATCTTATTATTATTGTGTATGCATAACTACTAATTTTCTTGTTCTTTTTTTTTTTTTAATTATACTTCTAGTTCTCAAAGTTCATTGTGTTGCATATAGTATAAATCAACTTTCATAATTATACTTTTTAATACTTTGATTAAATAGGCTAGAACTTTTTGGTGTTATGGCTAAAAAATTAATTAGATGATTAAATATACCTAGAATATTTTAAGTACTATTTTTCCTTTCAATACAAAAGGGATTTTGTTTTATCTATTATCACATTTTATCTGTATGCTCTTATTTTATTTTTTATTTGATGTTCATTGTTTTTGAAAAAAAAAAAAAATCCATTTTAGGTGGATGTTGTCAAAGAATTTCTAGTAAAACTGATCAAATGCACATAACCACAAAAGGTAATGGGTTGTATAGTTAGAGGACTAAGCTCTTATTTTATGTGTTTTAGGGGTATTCATTTTTTCTTTTCTTTTTTTATTAGAAAAATTCCAACTTAGGTAGATTGTCAATGATTTCTAGTAAAAATGACCAAATATAGTTGGATTTATAATTAGTGGAACAAATTTTGAATTTTACTAATTAATTTAGATGTAAACCTAATAAGCCACAATATACATATTTATGTAACAATTTTAAGTGATTAATTTTTGTTTACTTAAATTAAGGGCTTTCTAAAATCCGTGAACCGTTCTTGGAGACCTACTTATAAGCCTACTTATTTCTATAGTTAATCTTTTCAGTTTTTCTTTAAAGTATTAACAAAATTATTTTATTGTTTCTCCTTCCTCTCTCTTTGCAAATTTGAAATTCGGTTTTTGAAGTGAACTTTTAAATATGCGCACACGCGCGCGTGCACACACATATATATATAGTTTACTCTATACCTTTATTTTATTTTCATAACTATTATATATATAGACATTTTTTATTTAGTTTAGATTGATTTAAAATCAGAAACACTGTTTCTTTTACTTTTCCTCTTCATACATGAAACACTTTCTAACCTTTTCATAATAAGATCTGACACAATTAATTAATTAAATTTAATCATACAAAAAATTAAAAAAAAAACATAATTTAATAAATAAAAAATGTTTGTCATGTTTACTTATAATTTTTGTTAAACACCAATATTGAGTAAAATTAGTTATAAAATCTCAACGCAGTAGTCTATAATTTTTTTCTTCTCTAGCGAATTGCAATATATTTACATCTATAGTTATTTTGAAACCACATATATATAAAATGTCGATTACCTTAACTTAAAAATGATGAAAGTAATATCAAATAAATCCTTATATATGTGCTTATGCGAACCCTTTTAAACCTTTCTACTTGAAGATATGGCACAAGTAGAATAAAAAATTTCAATAAAAAGTTTCTTAAACTACCTCTATTATTCCAACTCACTTTATTAGTTTGGAGATTCATGAATAAACTTACTCTTAATTTTTTCAAAAATATATAATTCTTACTTGCATAAATTTGTTAAAATGAAAAGGTCAAAACGTTAATTTTCATAATGCTTGGCTTAAAATGATAAAGATCACATCAAATAAATGTGTAAGTATATGTTTGTGATATATTGTAAGCAAGCTCTTGAGATATAATTTAATATGAAATTAACTTTATTCCAATTTTGAAAAAAAAAAATCAAGTTATAAATCAAAATCATTGAACTCTTGTTTACCCTTCTCAATATAGTTCAATTCTTATTCAGGATTGTTATGATACGCATCTTAATCATCTAGTTTAAGCTTGCCAAATATATATATCAAATTACTTGATCATTAATTTGTATAGTTTATAATAGATCTAAGAATATTTTAGTTATGATATTAATCTGTAAGAACCAATGCACATTCTTAAGAATTAGGGAGATATGAATGATTTAAATGACGTTACCTGAAGTTTAAGTAATAATGTTATTTGATGTAATGTCATCATTCATGTCATAAAAACTCTATTTTCTTGTGAATATCACATTCACATTTAATTAATTAGAAGAAGACTCCATGATCCAAACATAATTTGAAATGCAACAGTTATTGGTCATGAAACTTAAAATACTTGATACCGATTATTTGAAAAATAATGCTGCAAAATTTAATAGGTGATACTCTATAGACTTAATCAAAAACACAACCAAATAAACTTAATTTAGATAAAATCTCATCCACTTAAAACTCATTTATAATACTTCAACTATACAAATAATAAAATATGAATGTATCATATAACGGCAAGTAAAAAAAAAACTTAAATATAAACAGGTAATTCTTTTTTCATTTTTTTTTTGTTAATCGAGTGGGAGTTTTATTATAGTGATAGATATAAATTAATTTTCACAACTATTGTCTTAGAATTAATTAGTGCAACTTAATTAATTATATGACAATTTAGTTGTTTGACCTTAACTTATTATTATAGATGTGGAGCTATTTTTGTTCATACAGTATTTCATAGAAAAACATTTGCACTTTTATAAGTAGGGGATAAAAAAAAGTATAGAAATCGAGTACCACATTTAAAAAACTCAGTTATATAGTCATAAACATACGAACAATTCCAATCTATTAATATAAATTCAAACAAGGAATTTGGATAAATGAGTTTTAAACATAAAGAATTTAAAATCAATTTGATTCCTAAATTTCTCCACCCAAATGAATTAACATTAAAAAGTGATTAAATTAACCAATAGTAAGTATGCTCACCAGAAGCAAATGCTTGATGAAGTTGATGCTGAATCCATATTCACTTCCTTGATTAAGATCAAGAATTGTTTCCAAGAAATCATTCTTCTTCACAGATGATTTCGCTCTCAACTCCAATCTTTCACTGACAAAATCATCAATAATTCGAAGCATTTTCGCGCAGTAGAACTCCGACTTCTTCTGTAGTCCTTGCAAATCCATGGCTTTAAAAATGGGGAAAAAGTCACCAATATTCGGAACCGCAACAATATTCACCATACTCTCGAAAGTTCTCTTAAAGTCCTGACTTTGATCGGAATCAAAATCAGTAACCTGAATCGAAAACAGCGTCGCCGACATCAGATTAAGGGTGGTTATAAACAGAGCTTCCGCAATATTCACCACTCTGCCATTTTCGCAGCATTTCCGCACATAGTCGTGCAGTTTCTGCAGCTTCTCCTGACGTAGACCCTGGCTGGAATCAAGACGATGAGTTGAAAAAATATGTTCTCTGCAAATTTTGCGAATTTTACGCCACTCGTTTGATCCCTGGGGTAAATAGACTATTGAGACCTTGTGGTGGTCCTGCGATTGTGCTGCGGCCGCGATGGTTCGGCTGGAAAAGGCTTGGTCGTGTTTTCGTAGTACTTCTTCTGCTATTTCCGGTGAGGTGACGACAATGGTGTATTTTCGGCCGAGGTGGAGGGACATTAAGGGGCCGTAAGTTTTGGAGAGTTCGGCGAGTGACCGGTGGGGTGTCGCGCCGAGTTGATGAATGTTTCCGATGATCGGAAAAGGACGAGGCCCTGGCGGAAGCTTGGCTGAACGCCGCAGCTGACGGAGATGGAACCAGGTTGCTCCAACTACAAAGAATAGGACAGTGGAAAGTGCAAAGAGATCCATTTTTTGTCAATTCTGACTCAGTACGCCAAATTTAGAATAAACAATTTTTATTACGTGGGATTCAATGCTGAATGAGTTCATGTATTTATTAACATATATGCTGAATGGCAATGAGTTATATCTGTATTACAAATAAATATCTCCAACTAAATAAGTTTTTACTATTTGTAATATAATACATAAAATTATTTTTCTTTTTTAATTTTTAATTATATTATTTGCGTTTAAATTTATGAACTTTTCGATCATATGTCTTAAACATATACAAATAAAAATGATACTATATTTTATGATTCAAGCATGAAATCATACAAAATGAAGTTATTATTTATTAGGTTAATCTATCGTGTTGGGGCTTAAATCATTTTTGGTCCCGTACCTTTCCACTTGTACAATTTTGGTCCCAAAAAAAGTTAAAAATTCAATTTAGTCCTGTAACTTTGGAATTGGTCTAAATTCAGTCCCTTTTTTCGCCGTCGGTGATCAATTTGGCCGGAAAATTGCATGTGCTGGCCACCAGACTCATTTTTCCATCCAATTTTTAAATACCTGGCATCGGTAAGTGATTTTGAAGTAAAAATAACATTAAAAATTAAAAAAATTAAAAGAAAGAGGATTTTTTTTATTTTTTTTTATTTTTCTCGTTTCTCATCACTTGTTGGTGCCACATATTAAAAATTATGTTGGAAAAATGAGTCATGTGAATGATACATGCAATTTTTCAGTCAAATTGGTCACTATCGAAAAGAAAAGGGACTAAATCTGAACCAATTCCAAAGTTACAGGACTAAATTGAATTTTTAACTTTTTTTGGGACCAAAATTGTACAAGTGAAGAGTTACGGGACCAAAAATGATTTTAGCCCTATAGTGTTGGTTCTTAAAGGTTTAACGGGGTGAATATAAGCTCTAAGTTTTTAAATCTTTCTTCGAAAAATAGTAGGTCTATATTGTTAACTTTTTTATGGATTTATTTGTTTTTAATTATTTTTCCTTATTATTAAGAATGTTTTAGTAATTTTATAATTATATTTTAGTTAATTAAATTAATGGAATGCATTAAGAAATTTATTGGGGTTGCAAATAGTGATCGTCCTTATTTTTTTGTGTTTGAATTGGTTAGTATTTTTCAGGTTTGTTGGGAGGGATTTCTATCTAATACTTACTGGATGATTAAATAATAAAGTTCTCTCTTTCTTTAAATAAAGAAAAAAGGAAGTCAGAGAGCATCTAATTAAAAACCGATCATTTAATTTTATTAATACTATCTTCGTCTCGACTAATCTTGTATAGAGGAGGTTGACACAAGTATTAAGAAAAGTTATTTTTTAAGTGTTTGTTGACTTTTCAAAGGTGAATTGATGGTGAATATTGAGGGTGGAAATTTTAAGAGTGAAAATTATGTTATAACTTTTCATTTTAAGGGATCTACAAAATTAATTGGGACGGACGAAAATGAAAAGTGTGCGAGATTAATGGGACGGAGGTAGTAATATTTTTTAAATAATAAGTTTAGTATATAAAATACTAACGTGCATGGGAGAACGCAGATCTGCAATCTTCTACGACTTTATATTAGAATCATTAGAACAAGTAGCTGGCAAGACTTTTTATTTTTTTTTATTTTTTTTAAATTCAGCCACATGACTTTGACAAAACTGTGTATTTTAATATAGGTAAAAACTTTGGTGCATCACATGTACTATAGGTCTTAATGTACATTCGGGTTTAGAATTGGACGCGCGGCTCGCGTCTGACTCGCGGATCAGTTTTTTTCTTTCTTTTTTTATAACTTTTTTCGAATAATAGTATAAATATTGTTGCTTAATAGTATATTATGTTGCCTAATAGTATACGTTTATTAGTTATAGGTACAATAATTTTTTTTGGATAATATATCATTTTGTCAAATAGTATATATTTTGTTGCATAATAGTATATATTATATTGCCTAATAGTATACATTTATTAGTTACGGGTACAATAATTTTTTTGAATAATATGTTATGTTGTCTAATAGTATATATTTTGTTGTCTAATACACTACCACAATTCTGCAAAACGACAACGGTGGAAACCGTTGTCGTTTGCAATAATTAAGCGTTGTCGTACCTGGCGTTGTAGTAGACCCCTACCTACCACAACGGTTTTTGACCGTTGTCGAAAACCTATACCACAACGGTTTTCGACTGTTGTCGAAAACCTATACCACAACGATTTTCAACCGTTGTGATTGACATTTACAATAATGCAACTTGACCGTTGTCGTTTGTATCAAAACACTTGATTTTAACAACAGTTATTAACCGTTGTCGTTGGGCCTTTACAGCAACAATCATTACAAGTGTTTTAACCGTTGTGGTTTTTATTTTTACAACATAAAGACAACGGTTTCTGACCGTTGTCGTTTGACCTTTATAATAGAGGTTTTGGGTACCTGTTATTAGGTATTATTTTCCTGTTTTAATTTTTTAATATTTTTAAATAATAAATCATTCAAGAAAATACATCATTTAAAAGGACAATATAAATAAACCAAAATAAAAAAATATATCATCACATCATCAAACTTAACAAATAAAAAAATTAACTACATGACCGAATCAATTGTATATCTAGCAAATGATCCAAAATCTAGTTTTAGCAAAAAGTCCACCAATATGCTTCCTCAGCACAAGAGCCTCAATAGCAGCTTTAAGATTATCACTTTCATCTCTTGAGGATTTTACAGATGGTGGTCCAAAGCGGCTTCCAGAATAATGTTGAATCCTTAGGCCCATGAAATGCATCAGGTAGATCTTCATTAGCCTTTAAAGTGGACTTCTCAAAAGAAGAATCCTGCTTCAGAGTAATTGTGTCATTTTTTGTTCAATACTATTGTCACCATTGGCCAATTAAACCTCCCGGAGCACTATGGCCATATGTCGATGGTCTCTTAAATTCACCTGGTCATGCAAAAATTAAAGACTTGGAGCAACATAAATATTGAAGAGAGAGAGAAAGAGAGAGGATACAACGCATAAAACTGAATCAAACTGTACCTATAGAAATGGGTAAATCTGCAGTCTTCCAAGTTGCAAGACTAGATGATCTCGATAATGCTACTGTTTTACTATCAGCTTGTACAGGCTTCAGCTCATGGTTATTGGCGCTGGTAGATAATTCTACCCGAGATGCTGGTCTTCTATCAATTTTTGACGTAGTAAAAATACCCGTCATTGAATTATTTGACGGATATTCTGCTTTGAACGAGTACTGACGCTCATATGTGCTTCTCTCTTTTGTATTTTTAGTGTCCTGAATATTAGACAGTCTAGGAGATAACATCTTTGTTTTTGAATCAGAACGACTGCAGTTTGTAGATTTATATGACATTGATTTGCCTATCAATCTGAAGGCACCATCCTTAAGACGAAAATAAATGTGTTCTTTAGCTGATTTCTGCCTCTGAAGAACAACTTGGTCTACAAGCTTGACCTTTGATTTTGAATTCAGAGAATTAAATGAATTTGACTTTGAGAAAGTACCTGCAAAAGTAGAGAGTTTGTTACAAGTCTACACAATAAAAAGTAAGATGCTTGTAGGTAAAAACTCAAGGCCTGCACAAGTTGTTGCAAAGTCAGGATAGAGGTATAGTCAATCTCTCAATAGTAAAACATTGTTGATGGTACACAGTAACCTCGATTATTATGCCCTCGTAGATCTGAAGCAGGTTTTTGATGATTCTGAAGTACCATTAATTGGGACCGTATCTGGAGAAGGACGTGTAGAGACTGTAGTTTACTCCTATCTAAGTTCTTAAAAGAACTCTCACGAGAAAGAGCAGCTGCTCTGCTTGAATTGGATGACTTTGGTGACCGAACTATGGAATCCAGAGCAGGCTTCTTAATAATAGAAGAAACTTCAACATCGCCATCTTCTCTAGTCCTTTTAGAGGAATTTTTGTAGAACCTTTTGCTCTGTGATCCTCAGCATCAGAACTATTTAAATTTTCACTTGCTTGGCCAGATGTGTTATTTTTCTCATTTTTATCCATCCTTCCAATCTTTTCTTGTCGTGCCTTTTCCATCTCTTCCATAGTTTTACATTCTTCACAAAGCCAGTCACCTTCAGGGACTTTAAGAAGCATTTCTCGCATGCAATATTTGACATACAATCATCATTTTAAATGCAGAATTACGAAAATTTGCATAATAACAACTCTACAAAAGTTTTGAAGGCTTACGTATGTTCTGCTCTATCACTACACCGACAGCAGACAGCAAGCAAATCCTCGCGCCCTGCATTTCCACATATATCACAAACTTTCACCTTTACAACAGGAAAACAAACCAATCAGCCTTCTATAAGAAAAAAACTAATTTTGCATAGGATGAATGTAGATGATATCTTCCTTATAAAAGCTTCAGGTCTTCAGTGTATAAGGTCAATCATTCCAAGATGTACAAATGTTTGTAGCAAAATCAGCCAACTGTCATATTTGGAGACATCATTGTAAAAGCTACAATCTGGCTTAACAGAAAAGGCTAGTTCAAGGAGGATAATAGCAATATCAGGCTTCAGGTATTATTCATCAAGCTTTTAGATATATGATATAAAAAGTGTTAAAAAGCATAATAAACAGAAAAGGAAAAGAGTTACTAAGAGGGCATAAAAGATAAACTTCATACCCTTTCTGCAATGCTCCAAGGATGGGTGGCACAGCCACACTTTGCTCGTACTTTACACATGACAGAGTCTTCCAAAAGCTTCTCCAAATCAACATCCAGTGGCCCACCAATTTCACCTTGCAATTGCATATCTTTCTCTGCTTTCTTCAGCAATAAAACTACAATAAATACTACCATTCCAATATAGACAAACATAACAACCGCATACATGGGCAGTAACATCAGCATGGCGCACCAAATTCCAAATATGAATAAACATCTAGCAACACAACTAGGCATATGCCCTTATAAACATGAACAAGTCGTCATCAAGATGCAACCATGATTCGTTTTTTCATAGCCATGCAAATAACGTAAAATTGGAAAAGATACTACCCAGTATCCATAGATGTGCCGCACGGGAGATTGGATGGGTCAAATATTAATTTTCTTTTCTATTTATAAGGAACACACACACAAAAAAAGAAGAAAAGAAAACTCTCTACTACAACTATTTACTATGTAAGTTTACAAGCTGGTCTTTAAGTCACAAGTACTACTATTACTACGTAACTAAGGTGCAAGACTAGTATATATATGAAGTTCAATAAAAGTTAATCATAGAACTTAAATTCAACATCCTAAAGGAGTAGGCAAATGTACTTCTAATATATATACGAGATTATGTCACTTGAGACTTTTCGACATGGGTTCCAAGTTCACACATGTCATTGCTACTAATATGGTTTTATGTTTTTACCTTCTACATTTAATCTGTTGAAATTTAATGCCTATTTACTTCATTTTCTTCCGCAAAAGTTAAGAATGCTACAGTTTTCACTTCAATATCATTCAGCCCATAAACTGAAGTTAAATGCTTGTATTACCACACAAATTAACTAGAAAGTTAATGTCAGAATATACTAAGAACTTCATATTCAGAATAAATCATAAAATCATTTAAAATCCACTTCATAAAAGGCAGTTGAAGATCAATATTCTCCAATTCACGACTTCAAGACCATTTGTAACTTCTTGCTATTTTTTTTTCAGTTTGGTGTTTTCATAGTTGAATTAAATATTATATATATGTAAAATATAATATAAAAGGAATAAAAGGCCTACGTCTGTGAAATAGTTGAAACCTATCACTCGAATTTCGTCCTTCTTGCTAATGGATCTTGTAGTGAGAAGACAATTCTACCCTCGTCCTATGATTTTTTTCAAGATAATATTTTATAGAACTGAACTCAAAACTAAAATACAATCAAAGTCAACTGTATGATGTTCTTTTGGAATCCGAAGAAATAGAAAGAGACACTGGAAGACCAACTCTCTTTAGTGGACTTAAAATCAAAGATGGAGCTAGCGAGGGTTAGCGGCAGCGGTCATCCCCCTAACATATTCTGGCAGAACTACTGTGCTTATATATATATACACAGTGTAATTGTAGTGAAAGATTTTGCCACTCTCAAATTTAAAAAATATTGCTAAATATAAAAAATAAAATTCGCCCCCCTCATTAGGAGATCCTGACTCTGTCCCACTTAAAATGACGCTAGAAGTCGGAACATGGAAATCCCAAGACTTCCAAAAGAAGACCCAAAACATCTTTAAAGGAATCGAAGACAGAAAATCAAACTCAAAATAATGAAAGACATCAATCACCCTAAGTATCGAACACAAGTTCATGCTAGTATAAAAATACTCTATAATACAATCAGATGTTCGAACTATACAAGATATTGCTTTTCTTTAACAATGAGGACGAGTTTCCCAGCTGCTCTCGGTATTCTGTAAAGCAGAGTTAACTACTGCATCTAAACAGGAAATCCTGATGTGAAAAGTAAGTTGTGCTTAAATATGACTACAATCAAGATGGCATATCAAACCCATTAGTATGAATGATAAAAATGAAAGAGATAATCTTTCATTGTATTTGATTAAGATCAAATACACCACATCAAAACCATGACCAAAGCGTGCTTAAATTCAAAATGGAAGATGGACATAAAAGCTTTCACTAGAAAGTAGTTTTCCTCAACTATGCAGCATTAGTTTTACGGATAATTACAGAAACTACACATGAGGTTTGATCTACTTCATAATGTCCATGATGGAGGGAGTATTTATAAGAAAATTGCTTGAAATATTTTAGACTTCTTTTAAAATGGTAGACATTAGTAGTGACGGTTCCGACCTTAAGACCGCCTTTGGTTTTGAATTGCTTGTTGCAATATATGAACTGCAGTGCCTTCCCATTCCCAATTGGATATATCTGCAATTATAGAGATAATCAAAGATTGTAATATATACTAAGTGGCAGTTAATACCAGCAACTGTTAAATTTTTCCAGAACTCTAAATTAATGTCTGAAATTTGCATGTGCGACCAGTGGATTCGTGTAAAATTTGGGAAACATTATGTTAGTCAACATATTAAAATATGGGTCATACAGATGACAGGTAGACAGAGGAAAAAGATGGCAAAAGTGAAAAGACTTTTACCAAGAATTCTGAGACGGGTTTCCATTGCAATAGTCACGACTACTGATCTCTGCAAGAGAAGGGTTCCCAGACAGAATAAATAAGAATCAACACATACGTAAAACAAAATTAAATTACTAATTAGACAAAATATATATATATATATATATATATATATGTATGTATGACTACGATGGTTAATGAAATGACCAAATGGAAAGTAAATAAATATATCTTTGTAGGATGGAGGAAGCATTGAATAGTAAGTACTAATCAAATATAAAACATATCAGTAAATTGATTCATTTATTTGTCTTTTTCAATAACTTTTTTAATTATTTTGAAAAAAATCAAATCACCATATATAAAAAAATCAAATGAAGTTATAAAAAGTGATCAAGAGCATTATAAGATAGAAGAAGTTTCTACTGAGGAGATAGTGGAGAAATAATTTTAAAAGTTGAGAGGCTAACCTTAAATGTGGCAGCAGGAGCAGCTGGCAATGGACAACTTTAATTTTTTGTTGAGAATAGCATGGAGCTGGAAAACGAACCCACGAGGATGAAGGAAAGAAGCCACCATCTTCTAATCAGAACAATCTAGAATACTGCAGTAAACAGGTAAGAATTAAAGGAAATGGAATATACACACAATTTTCTGGTATGAGATTTGACTACAAACGGGATCCAATTAACGTTAGCTAAAAAGGAACTTTATGATTGCTCAGTAGGCACGAACCCAAACAGAGAGATGGTCAGTAAATCTCGAGTCTACTAAGGTAATTACTGCATCTGATACTCTACTACGAATTATGATTCTAAATTTCAAATAAGACACTAAACATATTCGATAACCCACTTCAAAATCCTTCAGCAAATTGAGTTAGAACACCCATTACGAAAATTAAATTTGTATCCATGGCAATCAAATGATATTACAGATGAAATGTAACCTAAGTGAAAAGTTTAGCTATTTGTGGGCCAGCCTTAAGCCTTAAGTTTTAGAAACATAGACAAATAAATATGATTATTAATTACAAACCAGACACTGAATTTTTCATGGATTCAATTAACTAATAGAGAAGCTAGTGATACTACAATAAAAATAACTACATACAAAACCAAATCAGAAAATTAACCTCTAGAGGATGGCTTTGCATGTGCTGCTTCAAATGAGCAGGCTTCTGGAAACTTGCACCGCATTCTTCACAAATATTAGATTTTTCGCAAGCAATTTTTCTTCGTTCAGCTCTTTTCCCTTAACTTCATCCTACAATATGGAAACTCTCATCTTTCATAACCAATAAGACACGTAAAATAGAATCAATAATAGCAGGGAAACATCATAATACAAACTTGCATTTTTAATTCAAAAAGGGCTTGATAATTACTCTAAAATGATAATAGGAGTGACTAATAACAAAATGAATTGGGACTGTCAGTATACAAAATACTCATTTTTCTCCTTCCATCAGGATCAGGAAAAGCTCAAGCAACAAATAGAGAACTATCAACAGGATTTACCTAGATGTTGATGTACGACGACAACAATAAGTGGACATTCAGTGATGAACGGCGGCTGCTAATAGCAACAAGCAGCAGCAATAGAGAAAGATGATGATTCAGAGGTAGAGTGAAATACCTGTGCGGGAGGACAACAAAGAGTTCGAAGATTCGAAGGGGACGTTGACAGCACCGAACAAGGAATGGAAGATTAAGGGAAGGGAAGAACAAGTTCTGTGGTTAAAATTGTCGCTCCAAAATTTTTCGATTTTTTGTCCTTCTCATCGAAAATCACTGCTCCTTCGCCATTGTTCACCATCTGCACTCGGCGTTGCTCTCCATCGGTCGCTCGATGACCTCTTCTCTCCACCTCTCGGGCCACTTCTTCCTCTCGCCGCTGCTAGACTCGGACCGTCAATTCTAGAGATTCGGTCCTCTCTGGTTATGGGGAAGAAGAAGTTCTAGGGTTTGGGGACTTGGAAAAATTAGATCAGATGGTATTCGGAGGAAAGAATAAAAGGGTTATGTTTTTTAATTTTTTTATACAAAATACTCTTTTGTTAAATAGAAGTCAAATTAAATACATAAAATAAAGGGGTGCTAAACCACAACGCTTCTAGACAACGGGAACTCAAAACCGTCGTCTTTCAGCGCACTTCGACACTCAAAGACAACGGTTATACATACAACAACGGTGTTTCTGTAATCCACAACGGTTTTGGTAAAAAATCGTTGTCGTATGGGCGTTGTTGTTGTGTGTTTTTCTTGTAGTGATAGTATATATTATGTTGCCTAATAGTATACGTTCATTAGCGTTGAAATTGAAAAAAAAAAATCACAATCGTCGGGTCACGCTCGCTACCCGTTTGACGAACGCGAAAATCACAATTAACTATAATTAAGTGCGTTTTTTGAGTTTCATGCTTTAATTTAGAGGGATGTACAATAAGTTTATTATACATCACATGCACACAAGTGTTACTCTTTAATATATAGCCAAATCATAAGATTAAGTGTCACCTCCCGATTATTGTAACTAAATATCGGTCTCAACATATACACACGTCAAGCTCGCAACACACGCCAACACGAGATGAACCCAACCTGCTTTAAGTAGGGTCATGATAGGTTCACGGGTTAAAAAGTTCGAAACACAACAAAAATATGAATTGAACACGGATCAACCTACTTTAACTCGTTTATCCCATATATACTTTTTTAAAAATATATTACTTCATTTTAAGGTACAACTATAAAAGTAATTAGAAATACATGGTAAAGTTAAATTCAAAAGAATATATAAAATTGAATCAATGGAAGGAATTTGGTAGTAAAATCTCAATGCAAATATATCGCAAGTAAATTTGAAAGAAACAATTCTAAACATTGAGGCATTGATATGAGTGAAGTGGAACTCGTGTTAGTTGAAAGTTTAACATTTTATGTTTACGTATTTCTAATTGTAACTGTGGGTATTGTATTCACTTCATCAAATCAATAAAACAAATTATCATTTTGATTGTCACTTATGTAGTAACTTATGCTTGAGTTGCATGCTTTTGAAATATTTTCATATAGTATGCATTTTTTACAACTAATATATATTAAATAAACATAAATATATTTTTTAATCGAAGCTGGTTAAATAGATTGATGGGTTGACATGCAAAATTGGCAGTTGGTTATGAGTTCTTATTTCTGATACATTTGATAAATAGGTTAAGTTTGGGTTAGGAGAATTTAATTACCACGAATCCGCTACGACCCAACCTATAAATAAGGACCTAACATATATTGCTACCTCAATTTTTGTCACATAAATACAACCCACTTATATTCAGCGTCAGATACCGAGATTCTTCTTCCATGTGACTTTCATTATTAGTGATGCCAAAATTTAATCTCAATTATGCATGTTCAAAATTTAAGAATTTGTTTTATATGAATACTTTTCAGGAAGTGTGTCGTATAATAGACGCAAAATGAGAGAATTCATACCACAAAGAATAGCAACATACATAAACCAGAATGATGTCCATACTGGACAGACGACTGTAAGAGAAACCTTGGCTTTCTCTGCTAGTAAAAATTAAATTAGAGACGAAAAGATTTGCATCTAATTACATGATATATGTCTCTAATCAAAAGTAGTGAAAGACTTGCGACACAATGTTTGGTCTCTGTAATACTAATCTCTAAAATTTAGAGATCGATTTATTCTGTCTCTTAATATAGTGACGGAATTTATGTCTTCGTTATGAAAATAGAGACCAAATTACCTATCGAATATTATGTTTGTCTCTAATATTCGGTTGCTATTTCGTCACTAGTCGGATACTAATGATTTCCTTTTATTTTCAGTCACTATCCTATTTTATTCCCATTTTATTTGGTAATCGATATTATCCGTTACTAATTTTTATCTCTAATATGGAAAAATTCCTGTAGTGTTTTCACTCATTAACACCAAAGATTGAAAAAAAAAAAACAAAACAAAATAAATGAGCTTCTTATCATTAATTTGTTTTTTATCCATGAAATATATCTTATTTAATTAACCTATTAGTTAAACATATGGTTCAAACTCCTTAATTGACTACCAGGCCAATTTTATTGTTTATTACAAAGAGAAATAAACTATTTTCTTATCTGTTAATGCCTTCCTAAATTTGGCGATTGTGACGATATGTTGTAGAATATGTGATGGATATAAAACGCTCTCGTCAATCTTTTACGACTGTAATATTAGAATTATCAGAATAAGTAGCTGGCAAGACTTTCTTTATTTCTTTTAATTCAGCCACATGGCTTTGACAAAACTGTGTATTTTAATATATAGCCAAATCACAAAATTAATTGTCAGCTCTCGATTATCGTAACATTAAATAAAAAGTATTTACGAAGCAATATGAGTGCTTTCAACTTAAAATAAATATTTATTGATCAATTTAAAGGACACTTTGAAAGTAAAATATCATAACTTTTGAAAAATAATCAACATTACCAGAAAAATTTAATTACGTGATATTCGTCTTTAAATTAAAGTAATAACTGACTTAAGATGAAATGTTTGATCTATACAATGTCCGTCTCTAAATTTAAAGATTGATTTATTCCATCTCTAAATTTAGTGACAGAATTTATGTCTCTATTATTAACAATATTTATAAGTAACACGCTTAAGAGATCGCCAATACTACTTCAAGATATACATATGGTTGACGAAACTTCTGCAAGGAGAGGCCAACGGCGCAGCAGACGCAGAGCTTGTAACAAACTCCTTAAACGTATGTGGATGTGGTGGTCACATTATGTCTTCTGCAGCTCTTTCACCGCCGCATCTTCCACCACTGCATTTTTAATTGGAGCCGTCGCATTCAGATCCATCGAGCTCTGCGGTGGCTGCTTCACATCGTCAATCTGCAGATGCATAGAGGGCTTAAGTGTGGAGCACTATGGTGTCGATGCATATTACTAATGTTTGTATACGTAGTACAGTAGTAGTTGGGATAAATTTAGACGTAAATTTTTTAATTGCACAATGTTTGTTTGTGATAAAATGCAATAAAATCTATAAAATATAACCAAATCATTCTTAAAAAATTATCAAATATAATAACAACAATTAAATAATAATTGTCCCCCATCCGGCCATGCAATTCGGGCATTACAATTCATTCCCACCTTTTAATAATTTAATCAGTCTGTATTGATGTGATGATCGAGCTGCCTACCTGGCAAGTAACAGTAAATTATCCTGTCAATAATTTCTCTTGAGCTTTTAGATTTTGGTAAAATGAAAAAATTATTGACTTCTAAACTTTATGAGCATGAATTGAATGGGATCACAAACTTACAACAGTTCTGGTAATAGACAGCGGATTTTGGTGCTATTACTGCTAATTTTTGCCATAAACAACGGTTCCCTTTAAGTTTGGATTGTCGACTTGAGATCTTCGAACCTGTTTTTTGGCCTTAATTCACCTGTTTTGACATGAAAACAAACTAAACACGTCAAATTGCCCAATAACACAAATATTCACGATACACGATCAAATATGCATGAAAATATCATTAAAACAACACTTAAAGCGACCTAAAATGCATATATGATCACGTGTACCAAATCTCCCCAAACTTAAACCTATGTTCTTCCCAAACAGATCGAAGCAAAGAAAAAGAAAATAGGACACGTGTTAGGGAAGATTTAAGTGGCGAATTCAGTTTCAGACGACGTTTTCAGAAACAAGGCAATCACGATAAGATGAGCATATGTGATATAACAGCTTCGGCTACTTTTGAGACTTGAAAAACTCTCAACTAAAGATCCTCACCGGGTGAGTGTATCTCTCGCTCTCAAGTGTATCAAATAGGTAGTGTTTTTCGCTCACATTGAAATGCAGACAACGACAACCATATGCTTGCCAATCTTCTAAATCCGAATTTGTACTAGACACGTGTGACAAAGAATAAAAAATGTCTTATTTTTTGTTATAATGTTGGCTTGAGGTAAGGTGGGATAGATTTGGGCACAAGTGATTAACTCTTGGAGTAACTGAGTTAGTTACTCTCAATCACCCCTCAAACAACATTCACTCTTCCTCACTCTCTCACTTCCCTAGTAAACCAATCCCAAATTGATTTCTTCACCCTACTACAAACTCACAACCTAAATGATTTTTTTTTTTTTTAATTTACAAACTAGGGAAGACTAGTTTCCCAAATTCTTTGCCTATTGTTTCAATCCTCTTCACCCTTCAATATTCCCAATAGTTTAACCCTTTTAATCCCAAATTATACCCGTCTACTTTCCAACCGCCTCCCTCGTACTCAAATAGTCAATTAGGGTTAAAGGCTAAATCGAACAATATTTGGCTTGTAGAGTTGGCCTATCAAACGAAAAGCTAAAAGCTCAAGGGGCTAACTAGGGGCAATTTTCCAATTCTTGGTGAAAAGGTGTAACATTTTCAAGTTTACAAATAGGCTAAAAATCAAGATTGCCTAAGATCATTTTCTAAGTCACACAATGTACCGGCTTATTCAAAATAGAGAATCAAGGCAAGTTCTAGAGCCAGTTACATGCATTCATTTCACACCGAAAGAAGGTATAAGTAACTCCAAAAATGAGAGTATCTATTTAGGCTCAAAAACTCACAAAGTAAAATTTCTTGATCAAAAGTTTTGAGTCCAAGCTTAATTTCACCTCAAGTGCATATCATGCTCTACCACTTGCCATTTTTTTTTTTTCAAATTTTTTTGCAAAAATCGCCTCATCATTAACCATTTGCCCAATGTCAACCCCAAACACGATCGAGAGCGGCCAATACGTCCCTACCACCCCCTTCCCCAAACTTGGTTGAAAAACCAAAGTTTGTGGGAAAGAAAGGGGTACAAATTGGTGCTCGTCGAATTTAACCATTTGTTTACCAATTTATCCCAAACCAAGAACTAACTAACTAACTTAACAAAAACAATCCTACTCCTAAAAATATGCAAGGTATCAAAATTTAATAAAGACAATATCAACATAACCAAAATAAACAAAAGACAACAATTGGCTCACAGTGGGTCTCGGCCGAGATGCATGTGTGTCTCGGTCGAGATATCGTTCCAGAGATTTTGGCCAGTTTGGGCTCTCCTGAATCTCGGCCGAGATGCTTTATGTTTCTCGGTCAAGATGTGCTTCCAGGGAATTGCCCTGTATCGCCTGCATGACTTCTCGGCCGAGATTCACTGTGTGTCTCGGTCGAGATGGCCTCCCTTGCACTTTTCCTTCATTTTGGTCCCCTTCACCCTCATTTCATGCTATCTCTCGATTATTCTGATTTATACCTGCACATTTCTCAACAAAAACATCAAATATGCCACAAGGCATTTATTAAGTTACTAAACTATGAATTTGAAATGGGAGAAAACGAGTAACCGCTGGGTTGCCTCCCGACAAGCGCTTCTTTAAGGTCATTAGCTTGACCCTATCATTCTCTTGTTTGTCAAGGGGGCTCGAAGTAAAAGTTCTCGTCTGAGCCTTTACAGCTTTGCCCTTTAGCGAATCTCCAACGAGTCGCTTTTCTTGATCCATGGAATTTCCATTCCATCATTTCCCGTATGTTTTCCACCTTCCGTCTTTCCTTTGGCTTCCTTCCCTCCTTACAAAAAGGTTTCTCAATAAGAACAAAGTGTTTAAGCGTAGACAATGAATATATGGCAATACTAGCCAATATGATTAAGCTCTCATGATACCCTTTCGCAAATGAGGGAGTTTCAATTTTTACCACAAGATTTTCTTCCCAATTTGAAAGAATTTTTAAAACAATGCCAATTTTCAAGAAAGTCAAGTTAGTTGGTGAGGAGAAAATTTCCGTCCCAACAAAATCATGCTTGGAAATTTCTAAAAACCCTTCCATGACATCTTGTGGTAAATATGAAGGGGCAGGGATGCAATTCAAATGCCTTGAAGACAAGTTGTCAAGTCTAGGGGTTCCACATTTTCTTGAAAAACATTTATCGCTCTCAAATAGGGGTAGTTCCCCACAAACCCGAAAATCAACATGGGTGGAGGGTGTTTCATCAAAGACTTTTTGGAAATGAGGAATGCTCAAGATTTGAAAATTTTCCCAAAAGATGACGTCATCATTTTCTAAAGTAAACCTGAAGGATTCACTCAAATCAATGCTCAATTCATCACGAATGCCATTAATTTGAAAATCCTCCCAAAATAAGACGTCATCCTCTTCCAAAGTACAAGTGAAGGGTTCACCTAAATCAATGAATGCATCAAGGGAAAAAATTTCATTTGAAAGACGTTTGCAAGAAAAATTATTCACCAAGAAGTCATCAAAGCAAACATATTCCACATCGTAAGCTATGTCAAAACATTCACTAAGACCACCTTCGACGACGTTAACCTCACTCTCAAATTCATCAATCACTTCAAACAGTTTTTGAGATTCGAGTTCTACCTCTTGAAGGCTTGGTCTTCTTTGGTGAGTGCTTTGCACATCTCTAGGAGCTCATATTTGGGGAAAGATTCATCATCCATACTCAAGTGTTCTCGTCCTTCTAACCTGCTTAGCACGGTAACCAAATGACTAATTTGAGTCTCAATACTCATGATTCTCGACCGTGTATCTTCCTGAAATTGCAGAGTGTTAGAAGCAAAGATCTTTATCATATCCTCCAACGACATTTTGTGTTTATTTACTATGATTGCCAAAGCAACAAGCATAACAAAAATGCTTAACTAATTTATTAAAAACAACGCTTAACACTAAAAACAAAATCGTTCTAACACCGTTCCCCGGCAACGGTGCCAAAATTTGGTACGATTCGTTGGACCGTACCAAATTAATTGGTATACACTTAACCTTAGCTTACAACTTTAACTAGTAGAGTGACAAGTAAGGGTCGATCCCACGAGGAACGTTCGAACAATTTTTCTTTTATGTATTAAAATATTATGATCAAGAAATATAATGTAAATAAGCTAGAAAAACAATAAAGAAGTGGGGGGATTTTAATGAAATAACAACTAACACCTAAATTTCTATTAAGCAAACTAAATAACAAATACTCTAAGAATACTTAGCAATTTAACAATTCAAATAAACAAAGACAAATAGAATGATTTTTTTTTTTTTTTGGTTTTTGGTTTTCAAATAATAAAACAATTCACTCTTGATCATGTTTCACCTTGGTCTTGGACGATTTATGCAACTATGGTTAATACCCAGTTAGATAGCCTTAGAACTCCTACTCCAAGATTGATAACAAGCTCTACCAATCTTGTTGTCTCTTAAGTATGATTAATCAAAATAAACTCTTCAATTAGTCCTACTCAACTTATCAAATCCTAAAACAAGCTCTTTAAGAATCAATAGTCGAGTGCATTAAGATTTAAGACAACGGAGTAGATTCAACATAAAATTCGTAAGTTCGGTTCTAGTGGTCGAACTCTATGTTATCCCCAATAAAATAAATCTATTGTTTGCTACACGGGAATCGAAAATCCTACAATTACGGATAGTAACTTCCAATTCTTGCAACACACAAAACAAATATCCAAATGGACGATTAAACCACAATTCAATTCATAAGTGTGAGTCAACAATCCCAAATAACATAGAACATTCACAAAGCATAACCCAATCGGTAATATTAACTGCAATAATCACATAAATATCTTAAACTCAAGGTTCAACTAATGATCAAAAGTAAATTCTAGGGTGCTAGCCACCCATTGCAGCTATTACAAAGATAAAGTAAGAGAAAATCCAAGAAAACATGAAAATAAGATAGAATGAACCAAGAGATAGGATTGATGATCTTGATCTTCAATCCCCCTCCAATCCTTTGCTTCCAATGGGGAATAGTGGCTGAATATGCGTGTGGGATGGGTTCAAAGTTAGGTCAAAATCGAAAATCACCATCTATATATAGAGGAGAAAGTGTTGGGCTGAAAAATGGGCAAAAACGTATTTCAGGATTAAAACAGGGAGTCGCGCCGCGGCCGTGGCGCAACATTGGCCGTGGGCGTGGTGAAAAATAAGGATTTAGACCCAATTTGGGGCCATGGCCGTGGCCTGAATTCGCCTCGGCCGTGGTCTGGTTGGGTTGGATTTTACCCCATCTTCGGATCCTTTGCCACGACTGTGGCCTTAATTGACCTCGGCCGAGGCGTTGAAGGCTGAATTTTGGCCAAATCTTCTGGATAATTTACCACGGCCGTGGCCTGAATTCACCTCGGCCGTGGCATTGAAGGCTGAATTTTGGCCAAGTCTTCTGGACAATTTACCACGGTCGTGGCCTGAGTTCGCCTCGGCCGTGGCGTTGAAGGCTGAATTTTAGTCATCTTCCGGGCGATTTACCACGGGCATGGGCTAGTTAGCCTCGGCCGTGGCTTGGGCCACGGGCGTGGCATCAGCAACACGGGCTAGGTCTCCTGTTTTTCCTTGTTTTCTTTTCCCTTTGAGCTCGGATTATCGACTTGAGATCTTCGAACCTGTTTCTTGGCCTTAATTCACCTGTTTTGACATGAAAACGAACTAAACATGTCAAACTACCCAATAACACAAATATGCACGATACACGATCAAATATGCATGAAAACATCATTAAAACGACACTTAAAGCGACCTAAAATGCATGCATGATCACGTGTACCAGTTACTATGAAACCTTCCTTATTAAGCTGCCCAATAAAAAACAAGTTCCTCTTTAGTCCAGGAATGTGTCTGAATTCATTTAGCATCAGCATCGATCCGTTGGAGCAATTAGTATGTTTCCCTTTCCCACAATTTTCAGGGGCTCGTCCTCTGCAAGATAAACCTGTCCAAAATCGCTATACCAAGATTACTGCATGAATGGAATGACGCTCCAAAATCCATCACCCACGACTCCATCGGACTCCTCACACTCAAGACCAACGCATCACCATCATCGTCTGTTGTGGTTGCATTTGGTGTCTTCTTGTCTCGCTGATCCTTTTTATATTTCTTCAGTGCTTCACACTGATTTTTGGACTGACCGTACTCGTCACAATTCCTGCACTTGACTGAGCTCCTATCCTTCCCGAATTGGCTCTTTCCTCTGGATTTTGACATTCCCCGATTCTACCTTCCCTTCGACATGCCCCTGTTCTCTGTATTCAGTGCTGACGCCGAAGTAGATCCAGATTCTCTCCTGCGAATTTCTTCACCAATCATCAGATCCCTTACCATGTCAAGCCGCAGCTTAGCTTCTGCGGCGCTAACTGTTGTCACTGTATCGGCCTAACTATTTGGCAGAGACGATAGCATAATTAGGGCACGAATCTCACCATCAAACTTAATATCAACCGGATTCAACTTCGAGGTGATCATGTTCAATTCGTTCAGATGTTGCTGCACCGATGTACCCTCTGACATTCTTAGGTTAAATAAACACCTAATCAGATGTACCTTGTTCGTCGTGGATGGTTTCCGATACATCCCCTCCAGAATACTCAACATCTTCCTCATCGACTTTGCTCCAGTCGTGTGATAAGCCACGTCCTTGGACAGCGACAAACGAATCGCGCTCATTTTCTTTCTGTCCAGCAACTCCCACTCTTCTGAACCAATCTTCTCAGGTTTTTCTTTGAGAGGCTGATGCAGATCTTTACTGTAGAGGTAATCCACAATCTGCATCTTCCAGAAATCGAAATCAGAACCATCAAATCTCTCGATCGAAATTTTTCCATCGCCCATTGTGATTACTCCCACTGAACCTGGAGCTCTTGATACCAGTTGTTAGGAAATAACATACGCAATCACGAAAGCAAAGAAAAGAAAAACACAAAAATTATTTACCTAGTTCGTTACAATGTGTAACTATGTTTGGGGGCGATACCATGCCAGGAATATTCACTATATATATTTTTAGATACAATATATAATGGGAGAACCTCTATTTATAATAGGCATAAATAAGCCATAATCCTAATCACACTAGGATTAAATAACTGGGCCTAAAAATCGAGCATAATCCCTCAGCCTCCACTACAAGGAAAAGGGTCTTTTGAGACCACAAAAAATGGTCTCAAATAATGAGTATTAGCCACAACTTAAGCAAAGTGGTCTCAAATAATGAGTATTTGTCACAACTTATGAGTATTTGTCACAACTTTATTGTCGTCTCAATAACTCGGTCACAAATAATATATTTGTGACCACAAAAGTGGTTTCAAATGCGTCTCAAATATTTTTTGCAACAACTAGTTGTCTCAAATAATTTGTAGAGAGATTTGTGACAACAAGTGACCATAAATAATTTATTATTAGTGACCACAATTGTGATGTCAAAAAGTCTTATGCAAAAGACTTATTTTGTTGTAGTGCTCCATACTCCAATAAAATCAGAGAAAAATTAATTGAAACAAATGATTTTCATAGGTGCAAAAACATATATATGAAGATGCCGACAAAGAATTATCAAACAATAATTATAATATCAAGAATTTCAACTTTAGATAAGCTTCCATTACTTCTAGCTTGTATGCATGTACGTTGAGAAGCTCATGTTGTACAACATGTTTCAACAGTTATTCTTGTCAATAAACTCGAAATGCATCATGTTCCAATACATTTAGATTGAGATAAACCACAAAATATAAGTAGAGATTGGTAATTCGAGTCAATTTCATGTGTCGGATCGGGTTTGACGATTCGACCCACAATTTAGTTGGGTCAAAAAATGAGCCCCAAGCTCTGCCGCTTTATATTTAATAGAGTCCGTCAGACTTTTGACCTATTGGATTGGCCCTACCGAGCCTAAGTACCTCAGGCTCATATTCTTACGACCTGCCAGCATAAAAGTCATGCGAGTCGATGATCCATCGGGCCCAACCAATTTTGTCACCCTAATTATAATAAGCCAAAAAAAGAAAAGAGAAAGCAAACCTGTAATACTCTGTTCTTGTTTATTAGCCACAAATATCCTGAAAATCTGGGATTCTCCTTCTCAAAGCATTTCCTGAATCTACATATTTTTCAAACGAGTCAAAAATCAATGACTTGGGATTCATAACAGATCCTTCCTTTCTCTAGATTGAGATGACAATTCAATCCGCGAACCAAAATTTTAATTAGGCCAAAATTTACAAAGCAAAACTTAATCCATCCCCTAAAATATATTATAGTTTCAAAGCAAGGTCTATTGGGCCTGATAATACTCGAACCAAAATTTCTATCGCCCATCCCGTCTAAAATGTCTAATGGGCTGGATAGATTTTGTCACCCTACTCGTAGTCCTTCATTCTCGTATTTTATTCCAGATCAATAGTGTACATGCTCATTCTCGTATTTTATTCCACTCCGATATTGTACATGTTGTGTGTGCTCGTAATAATGCTTCCATCAATCCATAAAACATTCCTCAAAAGTATAATTTTTTTTTTATTTTCAGTCAATTTATTAAAGGTGCAACATTCTAAAAACTATATTTCTTACTTACGAGTTTTTTATTTATAAATTAAACTTATTCAATCATACGTTACATATATTGAAATTAAATTTGTAAACGTTTACTTAAATTTGTAAAACGAGACTATTTTGTAAGACGGAGACAAACCTTAAGCATATAATCCTCGTAAGACTCGGATGCCTGATTTGTCTCAGCATTACTTCATCAATGGAATTCCTCCTGTTGTAATAATCTCTTCTTTCCTACACATAATATGATTAAACTCTTAAACTTGCAAAAAAATAGATGTATGTAATCCATATGCATGGATTTTTTTATGAATAACGAGTCAATCCAATAGAATTCAGATTTTCATTCAACACAAAAAAAAAAAAAAAAAAAAAAAAAAAAAAATGAAATTCATACTTTTTGTCAGAAAAATAATACTCCATTCAGAAAAAGCGATCTATCTTTATTATCTTAAATTTCATATTTTTCTCCGAAAATTCATTCATTACCATAAATTTAGCAACAAAGAGCATAAATAATTTAGGTAACGATAATATTATGAGATTTATAGGGAGATTTATTGGATTTATCTAAGAACAGTTGCTGGAAGAGATAGAGATATTCCGCAACTTGTTTTGGGTAATAATTATCTTTTTCGGACTTGTTGTTTTTGTGAATGAATGGAAGGGAGTACTTTCTTAGAAAAATATAAAATTTCATGTGTTCTTTTAATAAAATCATGCAGTTTCTCCAAAAATTTATTATTGCTGCGAAAAATAATACTTGCTGCGAAACAGATGCCAAAATTTTTATTTTCTTTTATTAAGTGCCTTTTTTCAGGTCTATTAATCAGGTCAATAAGGTAGCGAAAAGTACCACTTTATTACTAAAAAATACTAGTATTACTCTTGAGATGCACGGAAATATGTTAACATTATAGTATATATTAACAAAATTAAATACTATATGATGTTATTTTTTAAAATGTGAACCTTGTACACTCGATAAAATAAATAATTCAAAATATGAATGATCATATAGTAAAATTTTGAAAAGTGTAAATATACGTTTCTCCCGTGAAGTTTATGGAATGAATATATATTTATTATTTATAAAAAAAACGATTATTATTACGAAATAAAATTAAAATAAATATTAAATATGAAAATTAAAATACATATATTAAAATAATTTTTTTAACTCAAATGTTACTATAGGTCGTCTGTATCCTTCTTAACCTATGCGAATAATCACAAATTATCTCATTAATTACATATGTTGATAAAGCGCAATCCGGTAACCACAAAATCTAACGATAATCTACACAAACAGAATATAAAAACACAAGATTTACGTGGTTCGATCCGGAGATCTACGTCCACGGGCAGAAAATCACTCTTGCCGAGGTGTTTCCTTTACTAGAACGTTGAGTTTACAGGTAGTAATTCAGTATACAGAGTGTGAACCCTAATTCCGAGTTCTTTTCACGTATTTATACTTAGCTTTTCTCAACCCTAACTGAACCCTAACAAACTTCCTATATTCACGCCCACTTCCAGCTGCATGGCGGTTGGGAACGAATCCTCAGCCTTGATTCGCGGAACAAACCACTCGCTGGGCCAAGGCGCGTTCCTGGGCCTGCTGGGCCTATGCTTGGTGGGCCTTCACGTGCTTGCTGGGCCTGCACGTGCTGGGCCGATCAGTGGGCTTTAGTATTAACCCGACCCGAGGTGATCGGGTTATCCCTATCAGATGCCCCCCCCCCCCCAGCCGAAGCGAGGTAGGAGCTTCGGTTGTCATCGGAGTGGAACCGTAAGCAAGAAGGACCGGGGTCGCTGGCGGGCCGAAGTGTTTACGGATGACTGAACTAGGCCGAAGTGTATAAGACATTTATCGAGATATCGAGTTTCCCAGAAGCAGGAAACGCGTTAAGAGTTTATAACAACCTGGCCGAGGTGGGGGTACACCGGAGTGAGTTGTCTGGCCAAAATGGAGGGAGCACCGGAGTGTGGTAGTATGACCGAGGTGGAGTGTACACCGGGGTGTAGTTTGAATCTTCCTGACGAAGGGTGAGGCTGATGTGATTGGCGGCGCCATCATGAGAGAGAGGGATTTGAAGTGACACGCTCTGCAACTTCCAAGAAACCTGTTCCCCACGCGCCTCGGGAACTGTAAAGCGCGTGAAGAGCAAGCTTAAATCCCCATCACTGAATTTGAATAGCCTGCATCGAAGCCGTTGGTTTTTTGCATATATAATTGTAGTAATTGCACAGTAACCTTTCATCTTCTTCATTGCGATTCATCAGTTTAGAAAGCGGGAAAAAGAGGAAATCTGCATTCGTGACTCATCTCAGATCAAAAACTTCTCAAATCCACCTTCTCAAATTCCACCCAAGTAAGTATGTCTTCCTCTTCGTCTTCTTCATCTTCTGCCTCATCTTCTGGCTCGATTGAAGAATTAGGGACTTCGACTACCCCGTTAGACATCCCCCCCTATCATATCTCATTCCGGAGAGGAATGAGGTTAGGACCATAGACAGGATCGACGGCCGGGAATGCAACGTTATGATGGTTGCTTTCTTTCCGTGCGCGGAGGAGGGTCGGGAGGTGTCCTCCGTGGCACTACGGATGTCGCGAGAGCAAATTGAGAGGGAACTCCCGTCATTTTACCTTCCCTTCAACCTCGAGTATATAATCCCTAACCCCGAGGATAGGGCATGTTGCCCACCGCAGGGGTTTATTAGTGTATATATAGATACCCTTGGAGTAGGCCTGAGACTGCCGCTGTGGGACATTGTCACCCTATTGTTGAAGTATTACGGTATTTCCCTCTGTCAATTAGCGCCGAACGCGGTGAGGCAGGTGGTGGGATTCACCGTGGTCTGTAAACAGGCCGGATTAGAACCAACCGTAGAGCTTTTTAGGTTCTTCTTCCAACTAAAAAACTTCGGGAAGTCCAAGGGGTGGTATTCCTTTAGTCCCCGAGCCCGAGGCGGGTTCAAGGTTCAGAACCCGAGTAAGGTAGAGGGTTGGAAGGAGAGGTTTATATTCATTAGGAATAAAGTAGCTCTGCCGAAGTGGAGGACTGAGGAGGTTCTTGACACCGCTCCTGTGGAGAGCCCAGGGGCCGAAGTGATACACACATTCCGGACAGTGGGGACTTTCAAAACCCTCTGTTCCGAGGAGGAATTGGAGGAGGCAGGGCTAAGTCCGTATTAATCGGGCAATGCAGGGACTGAAGAGGGTAGGAGTTCTTTTTCTTGCTGTTTAAACTGTCGTTTTGCGCAGGACTAACCACAACCTTTGTACGCAGTGGGACGCTTCGGAAAGGAGCCTGCTGGGAGCCCTGCAGCGTCGGCAGCGACAAAAAAGAAAGGGAAAGCCACTGAGGTGTCTCCCCGGGGGAAGATGCCACCGAGTGCACGACCATCGGCGGGGTCGGAAGAACAGATGACGCCGGCGGGGTCTCCTCCCGTATCAAAGAAGAGGCCGGAGCCTACTGGGACTCCGCAAGTGCCATCCAAAAGACCCCGGGCAGGGGAGAGCTCGCAGGTAAACTTAAAATGTTGATCGTATTCTATGTGCCCGAAGTATCTGTTATGAAGGTTGCGGATGACCTTATTTGTCGTGTAACTGTCCAGGCTGAACAGGTGGCCCCGAGTCTTCTGGGGTTGGAAGGCGCGGATGCTGAAGAACTCCTGCGCCTGGCGCGAGGTATCCTAGACCTCGGCCGTAAGAGCGAGAGGGAGGGAAAGGAGAAGCTGGCCGAGGTGGCCAGGGAACTGCGGGCGCGCAACGATCGACTGGCCCATGATATGACCGAGGCACGCCAGAGGGCTGCCTTGGTCGAAACCGAGGTCGCGCGTCTGCGCGTGGTGGATGCGGAGAACCACGCTCTCCGAGGTGAACTGTTTCAGCTGCGGGCAGAAATGGAAGCTAAGGACGCTGCCGTAGTCGAGGGGCAGGGAGCATTGCTGAAGGCCTTTGCCGACAAGCTCTTCAAGACCACCACGTTCCTCGACTTCCAGACGGAGTTCGTGGCTATCGGGGACCAGGCCACTCGATCCGCGCTGCTGGAGCAAGTGAAGGCGGTCTACCCGAATGTGGACATATATCGTCCAGAATTCGGGTATGACTTTGACTCAGTGGCCGGAGTGGAGAAGGCCTATTATGCGGCGCTAGCCAATCTGCCGGAGTGGCCCCTGGTGAAAGCTCTCGGGGAGAAAAAGCAATTTCTGACGGTCGCGGAAGTGGCAAACTGCGAGGTGGACCAGGACAAAGAATTCCTGGCATTCTACCGAGGTGAACTGGTCACCGCTCCCCGGAGCATTGAGCCCCCTCCACGGATGGAGGCCGAAGCCCCAGCTGCGATCGAGGCCGTCGCAGCGACTGAAGAGACTGAGGGGTTGCCCGAAGAGACCGAGGCAGTTGAGCGGGAGGTCAGTCGATCCCCGCAAATTTAAAGTTGTACATTTTTAGGAATGTTAGGAATGATGTATTGATTGAAACATTTGTACCTTTGAAATGTGAAATACAATTTCTGTTTCTCAGACTCTTGCACTTCTCTTTTCACTTGCATGATCAATTTATGTCTGTTGTCGAACTGAATTCCAACTTGTACATGCTTGAGAGTAATCGATCTGGTTGATTCTTATTATCTGTTTAGAACACCGCGGAGCTACACGAAACAATAAAGAAGCTAATGCAATCACTTGAGTGGTTCCGCGGAGAAAAGAATCATCTGCAAATGCACGTAGTGCCAAAGCTGGAGAAGAAGATAGCCTCGGCAGAGAGGAAAGTGGTTGAGGCCGAGGAGAGAGCCAAAGACTTCGAGATGAAATATCGGACTACCGCTGCCGAGATGAGCCGCGTCCTTGTTCACCAGAGGGAGTACGACCGGATACTTTCGAAGTTCGGTCTTCTGACCTTTGAAGAAGTGGAGGAACGGGTCGTGGAGATCCAAGGTGACATCGCAGCATTGATGTCAAGGAGCTCTCTCGAGTCATCGGAGCTCGTAAGGAAACGAGAAGTACTCGAGCTGCTGCTGAGCATGTATGAAGGGCTCAAGGGCCGAGGCAGATGGAGGCCCTCTGCCGAGGAGTTTATTGCCAGTACAAGCCAGAGGCAAGGTACCCCGAAAGCGCCTCGGAAGGACAAGAAGACCAAGTATAAGAAGAAATCCTCCGGACAGAGCAAAGGCATAGTTATCCGAGAGCCAGCTCCGGTGACCATGATTGAAGAAGAACCCCCTACGGTTGCCGAGGAGGTAGTCGAAGAGCTGGCCCGGGAAATCGAAGTGATGGCTCCGGAGGAGTGGGACCCTGAGCAGTGGGCTCAAACCACGAGGTGCGCGCCTCAACAAAGTAGCCGAGCGCGGACCAGAAACGAAGTCCCTAGGCAAGCGCCCAGGGCCAGTCCTCGGCGCAGGGAAGCTCGAGGGGATGATAGAGCCGGAGCCCGAGGCCGAAGAACTTCAGGGTCCCGGAGGACGCAAAAAAGATCAAGAAGCAGGCAGCAACGCCGGAGCGCCGAGTATTGGCTCGGGGGCCGGAGATAATGGCTCTCCTCCTTTTTGTTGTTGTGTTTTTGTTCTGTTTGTTTGTTTGTTTTTTTTTTTTTTTTTATGTTTGAAGTTTATGTAAAAAACTTTATGATGTTTGTAATATTCAAAAGATAATAAAACTGTTGTAGTGTATACCAACGGGTTTAATGAAAGCAAAAGGTTACGAACTATTTTAATCGGGTGTCCAGGAACACGACAGGAAAAATTATTAATTGTGTTAATTGAGTGTTCGGGAACACAGTATGGATAAATCCAATCTCCCCGGACGGATCAGGCGGGAGTAAACACTTCTCCGGTTAAACAGACGAGAAAGTGATATGAGTCCGGGGACTAAAATGCGAATCTCCTCGGACGGACCGAGAGAAAGAGTTTTAATTGTCCGGAGACTAGTAATGATAATATGAGTGCGTTAGGGCGTCCCCGTAACGTAAAGGATAACACAGCAAGATACGCAAAGAAAGAATTTTTATTCAATGATAAGTGCCGGACCAAACTCAAAAGTACAAAGAGAGATAACAACTATAAAAGAAATTAAAGGTAAGATGGTACTTGAGATGTGGCCTTCACAGATAGAAACGCCTTAAGTTACTGACGTGCCAGCTTCGGGGAATCGGGGTCCCGTTGAGATGTTCAAGCTGATAGGATCCAGAGTCGTGTGCGGCAACGACTCGGTAGGGACCTTCCCAAGAAGCGTATAATTTCCCTTCGGGGGCAGCTTTGCTGGCTGAGTTGAGCCGAAGAACTAAGTCCCCGACATTGAATTGAGTGCCACGGACCCGGAGGTTATGATACCGGGCTGCTCGTTGTTTACATCTGGCCTGTTGAATGAATGATCGGTCACGGCGATCTTCAAGCTCATCCAAATTAGCCCGGAGAGCCTCGTCATTATTTTCTGGAACCAATGTGAGGAGGCGAGGACTCGGCACACTGATTTCAGCAGGGATAACGACTTCGGAACCGTAAGTAAGGCTATAAGGAGTCTCCCCGGTAGAAGTATGCGGTGTTGTGCGATAAGCCCATAGGACTTGTGGAAGATTTTCAGCCCAGAGTCCTTTGGCATTATCCAGGCGCTTCTTTATTCCCGTGAGCAGTGTCCGATTGGTTACTTCAACCTGCCCGTTGGCTTGAGGGTGGCAACCGAAGTAAAAATCTGTTTGATGTGGAGCTCGTCACACCATGACCGGAATGGATCGTTGGCAAACTGTTTACCATTGTCCGAGATGATAGTGCTCGGGATGCCGAAGCGACAAACAATATTACGCCACACAAATTTCAAGATATTCTGACCAGTAATGGCTGTAAGTGGTTCGGCTTCGACCCACTTAGTGAAGTAGTCTATGGCAACAACCAGGAACTTCAATCCTCCCGGAGCAACGGGGAACGGACCAACAATGTCGATACCCCACTGAATAAACGGCCACGCACTCTGGATTCCAGTGAGCTCGGTCTGTGGCAGATGCTTTACACGGGAGTGCAGTTGGCACTTGCTGCATTTGGTCACCAAGTCGTGAGCATCACTGAACAGGGTTGGCCAATAGTATCCCCAGCGGAGAACTTTCTTGGCTAATGTCCGGGAGCCGATATGGCTGGCACAGGCCCCTTCGTGAACCTCCCGTAGAACTTGGGTAGCTTCGGCAGGAGCGAGACACCGGAGACTCGATTGTAGGTATGAACGCCGGTATAAGACTCCATCATGAAAGGAGTATTTGGGAGCTTTGAGGACAACCTGCCGAGCTCGTAGCTTGTCAGTGGGTAGGACTCCATCTTGGAGATATTGGATGATAGGAGTCATCCAATTCGGATCACTATCGGCCAGTTGCGAAACTGTGGCCCCCTGAATTGCTGGATGAGATAGGTCTTCAACCATGATATCCGGAGATATATTTGTTTGGACCGCGGAGGCCAACTTGCTGAGTGTGTCTGCTCTTGCATTTTGAGCACGCGGTATTTTCTGGATAATAACTGCATCAAAAATTGACATGAGCTTGAGTGTTAGAGCACGATACCTGATCATTGTTTCACCCTTGGCGACATATGTCCCCTGAATTTGTTTGGACACGATCTCGGAGTCTGTGAAGAGTTCAACATGACGAACGCCCAAGGATTGAGCGAGCCGGAGCCCGGCGAGAACTGCCTCATACTCCACTTCATTATTAGTCACCTTGAACTTGAAACGGATGACGTATTTTACTTCAACCTCCTCGGGGTCAATGAGGAGTATCCCGGCACCACTTCCCCTAGTTGTGGAAGCTCCATCTACATAAAGCTGTCATTTCATATGTGCGGGCACGTGGGTAGCGGAATAATGTGTATCCTTGTCTGTCGGAGACTGGGGAACGTCTCCTGGGGTTTCAGCCAGAAAGTCGGCAAGTGCTTGTCCCTTGATTGCTCGTCGGGGAAGATATTGAATATCGTATTCGCCTAACTCGACGGCCCACTTTGCGAGGCGCCCAGACACCTTGGGTTTGACAAGAATCTGGCGGATAGGATGGTTGGTCAGAACCCGTATTTCACGTCCTTGGAAATATGGCCGTAAACGCCGAGCTGCCATAACAATTGCCAAAGCGGTTTTTTCTAACATGGAGTACCGTGTCTCCGCCCCGTGGAGAACACGACTTGCAAAGTAGACAGGATGTTGGACCCCATTGACTTCGCGCACAAGTGCAGCACTGATAGCTTCCTCGGAGGAAGCTAAATATAAATAGAGCGGCTCTCCGGGGAGAGGAACTGACAAAGTGGGCAACTGCTGTATGTGACGCTTCAAAGCCTCGAAGGCTTCGGTGCACTCCGGAGTCCACTCAAAGGACTTCGCCTGTCTCAAAATTTTAAAGAATGGAAGCTGGCGCTCGGCCGCTTTAGATAAGAACCGATTTAAAGCCGCTAAACCACCTGTGAGGCGCTGAACATCCCTGAATGTCTTGGGTGGCTGCAGTTCGAGCACATCCCGAAGTTTGGCCGGGTTGGCCTGCAAACCTTGTTGGGAAACCATATATCCTAGAAACTTGCCGGAGCCGACGCCAAAAGTGCATTTCGCCGGGTTAAGGCGCAAATTGTAGCTGCGTAGGGTGCGCAACGTTTCGGCAATGTCTTGCACACATGAAGAATGGGAGATACTCTTTATAACTAGGTCGTCAACGTAAACCTCGACGTTGCGGCCAATCTGGCCGTGGAAAACCCGATCCATGAGGCGCTGGTATGTGGCTCCGGCGTTCTTGAGCCCGAAGGGCATTTTCTTAAAAGCATAGCACCCAAAAGCAGTGATGAATGCTGTCTTGATTGCATCTTGCGGATCCATAAATATCTGGTGGTATCCCTTGTACAGATCTAAGAAACACAGGGCCTCATACCCAGTGATGGCTTCGGCCTTTTGATCTATGGAAGGTAGGGGATAACAGTCCTTCGGACAATGCTTGTTGAGGTCGGAGAAGTCGACGCACATCCGCCATGCCCCACTGGATTTAACCACCATTACTGGATTCGATAACCAGGAGGGGTAATATACTTCGAACAGGATGTCTGCATCCAAGAGTTGCTGTACCTCGATTCGAATGGCCTCATTTCGCTCCGGAGCGAATTTCCTCTGTTTCTGCTGGATCGGCTTTACGCTGGGATCGATATTTAGCTTGTGCGTTATTATATCGGGAGAAACCCCGGGCATATCCAGAGGAGACCATGCGAAGACATCAGAATACTCTCGCAAGGTCTGAATTACAGCCTGGTGTAGCCATGGCACATCCACGGCTCCTACGGTTACTGTCTGTTCCGGCTTGGACGGATCAAGCGGGACTTGTGCAGTGGCATCCCCCAACGAGGTATATTCCCGAGGTTCCAGAACCGACGATGCCACCTGAAGCTGTTGTTTGGGTGGAACCTTGGCAGTCTTTTTGAGTGCCACATACATACATTCTTTTGAAACCCGCTGACTCCCGCGGATAGCCACTTCGCCATGCGAGGTGGGAAACTTTAGTGCGAGGTGATACGTGGAGCAAATGGCTTTGGCGGGGGTAAGCCAGTCCCGGCCCAATATCATGTTGTACGGTGACGGGGAATTCACCACATAAAAATCCACGAAGATGGTTTTTATCTTCGGATAAGTCCCCAAAGATGCTGGGAGAGTGATGACACCTTCTGGCTGGACTTCACCTTGAGTGAAAGTCTGTAATGGCCCGGGAGCCGGTCGAAGTTGATCCCGTGAAATCCCCATCCGTTGGAAACAGTCGGCAAATATAACACTCACCGCGGCCCCATTATCCACGAAGACCCGCCTTACTGTTATATTAGCTACAGTCACGTCGATGACAATAGCGTCAGTGTGAGGTGTTATCTCCGGAACCGGGTCCCTATCCGTGAAGCTGACAGTCTCGGATTGATGGAGGCGTTTGTGACGTGGCTCCTCGGGAGGAGGACGTCGAGCCTCTGCCTTCAAGGCGTGTCGCGAGGCCCCGGTGGGAAGGGCCCCATATATCACGTTTATCACGTGAGGAGGCGCGTTGTCTCCGGGTCCTCCCGGAGGAGGAGGTGGCGGCGGGAGGCGTGGCTGTTGGTGATTGCCAGAATCTTGTCGTGCATAGTTATTGGGTCCCGGCCGATTATTCTGCCACGGTGGCCGATTTTGTTGTGTGCCGCGGTCATGATACCCGCGATTATTGGATGACCCCCCATTCTGACCTGTCCGGGGCTTATCGTCGGTCCGCGCAATGTATTGGCGCAAGAATCCTTTCCTCAGGCACTCCTCGATTTCCTTGCCAAGTTCTCGGCACTCCTCTGTCTCGTGCCCATGATCTCGGTGGTATGCACACCACTTTCCACGATTCCTCTTTTCAGGAGGCGCAGTCATCCGCAGACAAGGTCGCAGATCGTTCTTGTGGATAGAAAGGATTTCAACTCGTGACTTTGTCAACGGAGTCAATTGTGGAATATCACTTCGGGATTCTGAACGCCCCGGGGTCAGGCGGGAAAATGCACTAGGTCGAGTACTAGGCCCGGTTTGTGCCTTGTCGGATTGCCGCTTGCTAGCGTGTTTCTCACGCTTCTGGCGAGTCTGCTCCTCGGCCTTAGCAAATTTACACACTGTTTTGAACAGTGCTCGGGTTGTGACTGGGGTATTCCGAACTAATTCAGTGTAAAGTGCTCCGGGACGGAGTCCATTCATGAATGCGTTGATGACTACGTCGTCAGGGCAATTTCCCACCTTTAGACTTACCGCTGTGAAGCGGTCAAGAAATTGGGTGACAGTTTCACTGTCCCGCTGTTCCATATTCATGACATCGGCCAGGGTGGCCATGGGCTTCGCCCGTGCTTCGAACCGTGCCCAAAAGTGCTCGGCGAGTTCTCTGGAGGAGGATACGCTGTTGCGTGGGAGAGAATCAAACCAAACCCGAGCTTCATCCTGTAAGTACTCAGGGAAAATCTTGCAGTACTGGAGGGATGTAATGTTATCATGGCTAAGCATGCTGTGCCTAAAAGCTCCAAGAAAATTGGCCGGATCTCCGGTGTCATTGTAAGGTGGTATGGCTGGCCGTTTGAGCCCTTCGGGAAGGGAAGTGGCCATGATTTCCTGGGAGAACGGTGTGATGATATCTCCATTGGCATCAAGACCCAGAATCCTGTCCAGTTCAACATTGCGTTGAACTTGCTCATAATCTTGAAGATCTAGAGCATGAGGATTGGCATAGCGAACTCTCTTAGCCGCATTAAGTGGACGGCGGCGATCCACATCAGTAGGTTCATCATTGCGAGGTCGTGATTCGTTAGAACTCCCATGGTCCTCGGAAGAACCAGGTCGTTCCCGTCGCCGATCCTGACGTCCGCGGTGCCCCGGGTCCTGTTGATCACGCGAGCGAGGTGGAGGTACCACGGGATTAGCATTATGGCCGGCAGGCCCCGCGACAGGCCCCGAGGGATGTAGGCGATTAACTGCCCAATCTTGAAGAATGTGTGCATGCTCTTGTAGGAAAGCCTGGAGCAGTTCTGGGGTAATTTGAACGTTAACCGGTGGTTGAGCAGCAGCAAGATTAGGGTTTTGCAGGTCTTGAGGGGGTGGAGGGTTTTGATTGCCCTGATGATTAGACGTACTCCCTGCCGGCAATTGCCTCGGCGGCAAAACTTGATCCACGGGTGGATCCTGGTTAGATTGATCACCGTGGCGAGATTGATTCAAACGTGTTGTCACCATGATTCTTGAATACGATGTGAACGTCAGAAATTGTTGGTTAAAGCGTTCCCACAGACGGCGCCAATTGATAAAGCGCAATCCGGTAACCACAAAATCTAACGATAATCTACACAAACAGAATATAAAAACACAAGATTTACGTGGTTCGATCCAGAGATCTACGTCCACGGGCAGAAAATCACTCTTGCCGAGGTGTTTCCTTTACTAGAACGTTGAGTTTACAGGTAGTAATTCAGTATACAGAGTGAGAACCCTAATTCCGAGTTCTTTTCACGTATTTATACTTAGCTTTTCTCAACCCTAACTGAACCCTAACAAACTTCCTATATTCACGCCCACTTCCAGCTGCATGGCGGTTGGGAACGAATCCTCAGCCTTGATTTGCGGAACAAACCACTCGCTGGGCCAAGGCGCGTTCCTGGGCCTGCAGGGCCTATGCTTGGTGGGCCTTCACGTGCTTGCTGGGCCTGCACGTGCTGGGCCGATCAGTGGGCTTTAGTATTAACCCGACCCGAGGTAATCGGGTTATCCCTATCATATGTTAAAATAAACATAAATATAATAGCAGACCAACTTATTAAAATAATAATTATAAGATAATAAAAAGTAAATTGAATAATTTATAAAAAAATTATATTTTTCTTTAAATAATCTCATATTTGTTATTGTTAAAAATAGTCAATTGATTCATTTTTTATAATTTAATTCTCATTATAAATAGTCAAATTCACAATAAAAAGTCAAAACTTACTTCAACATAAAGTATAAAGTAGGTGAAAACTTATTAATTTCATATACTATATGTGAAAATATATTAAAAACAACAAAAAAACTTGTTATTATTTAAAAAAAAAAAAAAGTTGTTGAGAAAGAAACAAACTGACAAAATGGTGATGGTACAACAACAACTCTTTAGGGACAAATACATGAATAATACACTTGAAAATATCCAACTTGCAATTGGAGGGAAAAATAATTTTCTTTATTACATATTTGGCTCCATTTTATTTAATTAGACAAAAATGCATATTTATATGTATATAAGTATATACAGAGATTAATTTACCAAATAAAACTAAGATAGAAAGATATATACAATAAATTAATTAATTAAAGTATTTATACAAATTAGAATTTTTTTAATGAAAAAAATTTAACTAATTCTTACAGACTAAATTTGACACCAATAAACATGCACAATACGTACTGAGATCTAACCAAATAACCAATCAATATAAAATTACCGTTATTTTATTAAATATCACACTTTTATATATATGGTATGTATGTTGATGAAAAAATAATTAATTTTATATATAATATGTAAAAATGGTTATGATACAAAATACTATTTGTATTTAAAGGCAAAAGTACTTCTTTAGAAAGAAGGAAAAAAATAAAAAGTTTGCATTTGTACAAATAAACCATAAATAACACAAAATATAACGATTGGGAAATGCAATTTCCAATCTTAACTTTCTTATAACTTTTATATATGTGTAGATTTTGTAATATATCTACATTCTACTAAATTAATGTTAAACTTTTAGGCGGGAAAAGAAAAATGGCATAAAAGCCCTCCATTCTACTTTTATATATACTAGTATCACGCCCGTGCGATGCACGGAATGTTATCTAATAATAATAATTTAATTAAACTAAATATTATATAATTTAATATTAAAAAATGATGTTGATGTATTCTGAACCAATCAAATATTTAAATAATTTTGATTGAATTTATAAAATATATAATGTAACCATAAGTTTCTCCCATGTGATATATGAATTTAATATAACGTATATTTTATAAATATATTAACTATCATATATAAATTTTTGAAAATCTAGTCCTATGAAAAACCAAACAAAAAATATTATTACAAAAATTAATACTTACAAATATAATAATTTAATAAGTCGATTATTAAATTATACATTAAAGTTTCTTTTAAATTTAAATATTTAATATTTCCATAATGAATTTTATCTCAACACGATAAATGAAGAAAGCTTTATGTCAATAAAATAAATTGGTTAGTTTTTCTTTTGATAAATAATCAAGACAATTATTTTTTTATTAGAGAACTATTTAACTAATTTTAGTTGTATTTTTACCCCAGGCTATAGTACAACACACACTAAACGCTTAAATCTCAAATAATCAACAAACAAACAATATAAAATTTTAAATTAAATATCTAATTATAATATATGTGTAATAGATGTCAAATTAAAGATCTTCAAAAGAGCTTTAATTTGATATATTATACATAAAAAAATAGATTAGAAATAAAAAAATTATTTGGGGTTAAAAAGATGAAAATAAAGTTTGATTTCTATTAAATGTGACAATAACATACTACATCGTTGTTTTATATATGCAGTCTTAATTTTGGATAACAGGGGAAAATGACAAAATAGCCCTAAATTAAATTCTCCTTCTCCCTACAAACCCATTAATTTATCTTTGCTTAATTTCAGTTGAAGCCTTGAATTTTGGAAAAGTATCTTAATAAGGGGCCTGAATATTGGAGGTTCTCAATTCATGGCCTGAGTTTTGAGTTTTTTTTAGTTCAGTGGCTATATTTTAAATTTTATTCTTAATTCAGGTCCAACGTCTCGAAAAAATATAAAATATTATTCTATGTAAGATTCAGCATGGATTGCAACTTTCCATACGGAGCTATGTAAGATTCAAAATGGAGTAGATTGAAACTTTCAGTACGTAGTATATTAAAATTTCCGATATATACTATTGAATCTTCCATGTATCAGATAACATGTCTTGTTTTTCAAGACGCAAGCCCTGACTTGAGAATAAAATTCAAGATCTAGACCTCTAGATTCAGGCCCCGAATTAAAAACTCTTGAAATTCAGGCCTCGAATTGAGACATTTTCTAAAAATTTAGGCAATCTGGTGAAATTTCCCAATTATTCATCACATTTTCTTTATATTATCTTTCTTTCCATTTATATATGATAAGTAAGAAAATTAGAGACTTTTAGAGATAGTATACGGATAGTATTGGAAAAATAATTAGGAAAAAAAAAACTAAAAAAAACATCTATTTAAAAACAATTCACAAAACCTAAACCTGCATCTAATAAAAAAATGGACAATAATTATGGTCCAAATTTTTTGACGAAAAAGTATTAATAAAATTTTTGCTATCACTGTGACGTGTGTGTACGTATATATATATATACACAGAGAGAGAGAGAGAGAGAGAGAGAGATGCAGTAGGAGATCAAATATTAAAAAATATATATAATGTAAAATGAAATAAACTAATTGTATTTTATAAATAAATCAATTTATATTTTTTTTTACATAAAACTTGTTTAACTAATTTAATTTTGCAGGCCAATACACAATATTTAATACATATACTTTGCGAAAAAATAATATTACTTTTCAATTGATCATTACATATATGATATGGATGTTAAATTGAAGCTCGTGAAAAGACCATTAAAATGATATATCTTGTATAAAAAACGGATTAGAAATGAAAAAGTTATTGGTATTTTAAAAAATTAAAACAAAATTTAAAACTTACCAAATTATAGTATAAAAATTAGGCGGAAAATTTGAAATTACAAAAATAACCTCCATTTTACTTTTATATATACTAGTATTACTCCCGTGCGATGCACGGAAGTCTGCTAGTAGAATAATTTTTTAACTAAATTTAATTTTATATTACTTTACTATTTAAAAATGTAAATATTGTATACTTGATAAAATAAATATTTAAAAAATTTGAATTATATTATAGGAAAATTTTAAATAATGTAAATATTCATTTCTTCCCTAATTTTTTTAATTAAATATATACTTATTATTTATGAATAAAAAATATTGTTATTGATACAACTAAAATAAATATTAAATACAACAAATTAAAATGCATACTTTTATTTTATTTTTTTTCTAAAAATTCAAACATACCTTATCATTCTTGACTTATGCAAATAACTACAAATAGTCCAATTGATTGCACGTGTTGGAAAAGAATGAAAATATAATAACACACAACTTATTAAAAAAAAGATAAGATAGTGATAAAGTACATTGATAATTTATAAGAAAATTAAGTTTTTCTTTTTGAATATTCTCATTTTTTTATTGTTAAAAATTTGTCAATTGATTTATTTTTATATAATCTAATTCACTATATACACAGTCTAACCCACAAAAAGACTTAAAATATAATTCAACTTAAAGAAGGTGAAATGATTATTAATTTGATATATTATATGTAAAACAGATAAAAACTAAAAAACTTGTTAGCATTTTAAAAAATAGAAAGAAGTTGTTGACAAAGAAACAAAGTGATAGAATGTTGACACTATAACAACTTATCTTTAGGGGCACATACATAGATAAAACCCTTAAAAATATTTGATTTGCAATTGAACAAACTATGATTTTTTTTTTTACATATTTGACTGTATTTTATTTTATTTTATTTTATTATACACACACACACTCTTATGCATATAAGTATAGAATATAGATTAATTTATAGAATAAAAGGTAAATACAATAAATAAATAAATTAAATTATTTAAAAAATAAAATAAAATAAAATATATTTTTAACAGGATTGTTTAACTAATTCGTATTTGCAGCCAAAATATGACATTAGTAAACATCCACAATAAGTACTCAAATCTAACCAAATAAGTGCCTAATCAACCACTAAACAACTGTATATTTTTTTTAATATAATATCACACTTTTAAATATGTGATATGGATGTCAAAATTAGAGATCATAAAAAGATGACTAATTTCATATGTAATATGCAAAAAATATTTAAGAAAAAAACAAATTTATTGTAGTTAAAAATGGAAAAAATGGATTTTCTCAGAAAGAAAGGCAAAAGGGAAAAAAATGAACAAACAATAGAAAAGTTGAAACTTGTACAAAACAATCATAAATAACACAAAATATTTTGGTGGGAAAATGCAATTTATAATTTTAACTCACTTATACTCCATCTGGTCTGAAAAATGTGCCGCTTTAGAGAAAATGAAATTGTTCAAAAAAATGTTAGCAACTAAAGAAAGAAAAACAAAATTCTTCAAATCTTACCATAAACAACCTATTTAATTTAGTTGACTATATTTTCTTAAATCCACAAGACATATAAATAGATTGTGTAGGGATATATTTATCATTTCCACTCATCCTTAGTTTTTCAAAAAAAGTTTAAAGCGACACTTTTTTTTTGGGGGGGTCGAAGGGAGTAGCTTGTATATATGTATAGATTTCTTAATATATCTAAATTATTTTCAAGTTATAACTATAAATAATTAATTTATCTTTCTAAAATCAGATTATCATTTGCAAGTTGTAACATTTCACTTGGTGATATACTCATATACTTCTTATTTTTTAGTAAATCCTAGTATTAACAAAATAAAATACAAAAGTAAATTGATTATTTAAAGTACGTGTTCAGATATTTGAATATTTTCAAGTTTTATTTGGTATGGTACTTTATTCAAATAAATTATATGTTTTTGTTATAAAATGGATTAATGCAATCAAAATTGCTTAGGCTGCAAAGAGTAAAAAATGACACAGTTGAAGTTAATTCGTGTGGCAAAGTATTTTTAAGGTTGCAAAGTTTAAAAATATATAGTTGAGGTTGGTATACATAAAAGAAAAGATTGAAAAGTGTAACAAATGTCATAATTTAAGTTGCAAAGTATAAATTTATCTAATAAAATAATTGTAACAAAATACATTATATAAAAGTATGAAGAAGCAACAAAAAATAATCTCAATAATGTACTCCCTCCGTCCCGCGGGAGTTTGCACGGTTGACCCGACACGTATATTAAGAAAAAATTATTTTTGCTTTTTGGTTGACTTTTTTAAAGGTGGAGATTGAGATGGAGATTTTAAGGGTGGAGATTGTGAAGAACTTTCTTTTTTAAGGGTGTGCAGATTAGTATGGGACGTACCGAAAAGGAAAGTGTACAAACTCGGATGGGACGGAGAGAGTATAGGATATGTAAACATACATATGCATAAAGCTTTCATACTTCTTATTATAATATATATATATATATATATATATATATATATATATATATATATGTGTGTACAAACAGATGTAATGATTTAATAAATTATTTGTAAAAATTAAACATTAATTTTTGCCTTTAATTTAATAAAATAGGAGTTTCACTATTTAAACAATTATTTTTATCGGGTATAAAATAAGTAAAATAATTAAAAATAAATTAATTTGTTGTACTTTAAAATATCATAACTAATATTCTTTATCAGATGATTATTTTATTACTTTTTAGTTGCAGCCTAAACCCAACAATATATATAGTCCAATTCACAATAAACAATCAAATATAACCTCAATAATCACTAATAAAAAATTATTTTTCAAATCAAATATATCATTATAATATATGAGATATGTATGTCAAACTGAACACCGTAAAAAGACGAATAATTTGATATATTATACATAAAAAATGGATTAGAAATAAAAAAGTTATTTGCATTTTAAAAAATTGAAAGAAGTTTATGAACATACCAAAATTAACATAAATTTACCAAACTATTGTTAAAAGTTTAGGCGGGAAAGTTACAATGACACAAATGCCCTTCATTTTGCTTTTATATATACTAGTAACACTCCCGTGCGATGCACGAAAATTTATTTAAAAAATAATAATTTAATTAAATTAAATATTATATAATCAAATATTAAAAAATTGGAGTTGTTGCATTCTAAACCAAATAAATTTTTGAATAGTTTTTATTAAACATATAAAAGTTATAAGTAATGTAAATCTATTTGTGTTCACATGATATATGGATTTAATATAACGTATGTTTTATAAATGTATTATCTTATAGATTAACCTAAATAAAATAAATACTCAAACAAAAAAAATAATTAAGACTATCAAATTTTTGTGTGAGCATATATTTAAGTGATAATGAATATTCAAACAAACACTATTATCTTAATATTGAACTCAAACATATATTTAGTGTGTCTGTATCCATATTGATTTGTGTGGACACCCACAAATAGCTCAAGTGATAAAGAATATTCAAACTAACACAAATATCTAAATATCATTGAACCCATCAAAATATATTAAATATAATAAAGTGAATAATGTTATATGTAAATTAGTGTTTTTTTTTTCATTTTATTTAGATATTTTAACTTATCTAAATAATTTTAAAATTTTGAATATACCTATTTAACTTCCTCTTTAAAAAGAGAATGCTAATTTATGGATTTAATATATACTCAAATACGTTTCAGGTTTAAATGATTCTTGATACTAACAAAATAAATTCAAAGATCATTCAATAGTTGGAAAAATAAAATAAAATTTTTGAGTTTTTCAATATATCTTAAGAATTTCATATATGTTGAAGTTTATTCAAATCAATTCTATATCTTTATTATAAATATTAGATTTATTTAAAGATACAAATTTATTAATTAAAATATATTAATTAATTAGGTTGAAAATTATGAAAAATAGACATAGTTGAGGTTAATTAATGCGACAAAGTAATGTTTAGGTTGCAAAATCTAAAAAAAACTATAAATATCAGGCAGATTAATTTTATTTTATTTAAAAAAAAATAGATTGCAACACGTATAAAACCTCACTGTTTAGGTTGCAAACTGAAAATTTTTAAATAAAAATAACATAATAAATATAAACTATGAAAAAATCAATAAGTAATAAAATAAATTCAATATTAATTTTCATATATAAATATATGTAGAAGTCATAATCCTGCGATTAACCAAACAAAATTAATATTATGACAAACTACAAATTAATATTTGCAAATATAATTATTTAATAAGCCGATTATTAAATTATACTTTAACTTTTATTTTAAATTTAAGAAATTACATGCTTAATTATTTAATAATGAATTTTATCTCGACACATAAATGAAGAAAACTTTCCGTCAAATTGAATAAATTAATTAGTTTTGCTTTCAATAAAATAATCAAGATAATTATGTTTTTATTAGAGAACAATTTACCTAATTTAATTGTATTCTGGTCCTAGGCTATAGTACAAACCACCTTAAACGCTCAAAATCTTATTCAAATAATCAACGAACAAACAATATTATATTTCCAAATGAAATATTTAATTATAATATATGTGATATGGATATCAAGTTTTCCTAAAAAAAATATGAATATCAAATTAAAGATCTTCAAAAGAGCTTTAATTTGATATATTATACATAATTAAAAAATGGTTCGAAATGAAAAAGTTATTTGTGGTTTAAAAGATGAAAATAAAGTTTGATTTTTACTAAATGTGACAATAACATACTACTCCCTCCGTCCCAGTTAACTTGTCCTACTTTCCAATTCAGTCCGTCCCACTTAACTTGTCACACCCATAAATGACAATTAAAGGCAACAATCTCCACCCTCAAAATATCCACATTCAATCTCCACCTTTAAAAAAGTTAAAAATTCCACAAAATCTAATTTTTCTTAACATTCGTGCTCGGTCAACTGTGACAAGTTAACCGGGACGGAGGGAGTACATCCGTTGTTTTTTATATGCAATCTTAATTTTGGATTAGAGAATCAAAATACAGGGGAAATGGTATATCCTCAACCAAATTTCCTATCTCTTCACAAACCCCTTAAATTTATCCTAGCAGAATTTCAGTTGAAGGCTTGAATTTTGGAAAAGTGCCCCAATTAGGGGCCTGGATATTGGAGGTTCTCAACATAAGGCCTGAATTTTGAGTTTTTCTCAATTAGCCGGCCAAATTCTCAATTCAGGATTATTTATTTAAAAGTAGGATATATTATTCGATGTGCGGAAGATTCAGTACGGGATAGATTGAAAGTTCCAGTATAAAGTATATTGAATTTTTCTATATATATAATAATGAACATGCCATATATCAGATAATGTGTCCTATTTTTCAAGACGGAAGAGTGAGAATAAAATTCAAAATCTTGACCTCTATTAAGAAAAAACTCAAAATTCAGGCCCTGAATTTAAAACTCCTAAATTCAGGCCTCGAATTGATTTTTAGAAACCTAGCTTCTAGTGGAATTTCTCAATTTATCATCATATTTTCTTTATATTATCTTTCTTCCCATTTATATATGATACTGGATATGGTAAATTAGAAAATTAGAGTTTTGTAAAGATAATAGTATGGATAATTATGGAAAAATTAGAAAAAAATCGCTAAACAAACATCTATTTAAAAATAATTCATAAAACCTAAAACTATATCTTATAAGAAAAAATAATTCATCTAATAAAAATTAGAAAAATGACATGAATAGTAATGAAAGAATTAGCAAAAAAAAAGGAAAAAAGAATCTATTTAAAAACAATTGACAAAACCTAATACTACATCTAAAAACGGAAGTAGTACCAATTATGGTCCAAAATTTCAAACGAAATACAAAAGAACATGTTTAACTAATCTAGTTTTGCAGGCCAATAAACAATATTTAATTTATATAATTAGTAAAGAAAATAATATTACTTTTCAACTTATTATAATATATGTGATATGAATGTCAAATTAAAACTCGTGAAAAGACCATTTAAATGATATATCTTACTTAAAAATCGGATTAAAAATGAAAGAGTCATTAGTATTTAAAAAAATTAAAATAAAATTTAAAACTTACTAAATGTACAACAACATATCAAATTATGGAGTAAAAATTAGGAGGGAAAGTTAAAATTACAAAAGTAACCTCCATTTTACTTTTATATATATATAGATAGATTCCTTTTTTATTGAAGTATTAATAAAAGTTTTACTTCATTGATAACTCATCAAAAAAGTAATATCTCGCCACATTTGTAGACATTTTATTTCATGTTCTTGCCTTAACACTTGAGGCTACGAACTATGCGGCAAGAATGTCTGTCACCACTACTTCATGCAAAGCAATTTTGAGTTTATCCCAATCTGGGTTGTCCACACATCTCATAAACTAATTGTTGATCCTATAGGCACCGTCGTCACAGTGGTAATTTTTTCAGAATTTCAAGCATGAGATTTTGGTTCAAGAACTCTTGAGAAATAAAAAGCCATATACGAATGGGGAATTCGTATTCAATTGTTGGCTCACTGAAAATCTTTCCTGGCAGTGTTGTTTTGCCTAAGGCCAGCAATACCAATGATACAAATAACGTCAAGCAGCTCAATATTTCAAGTGAGATACCCTGCTAGTTTTTCCTCCTCATCTTCGAAACCAACTGCATTCTTTTGTCACGCCCCCAATTGTGACCCCCCGGTTTTTTAAAAGCACACTTTACAAAACGTTTATAAGGTATCTTAAACCTATGACGTTATCACTTTTCTTGAATATAAACAAATATAAAATAACCTATAATTTAACCCATAAATTACAATATTTAGATACATAACTAAAATAGCATTCATGAACAAACTAACTAAAAACACCTTTAACACAACGAAAGTGATCAATTTGAATAATCGAATTAAAAACCTATTAGAAATATAAATAAATAGACCTAGAGTTATGACAAATGCATATTTCGCGCTCACATACGGGTTTGATAATAAAAGTGAAACAACTTTAAAAAGTTACAAAAAGACCTTGAAACTAAGTCATATAGACTAAATTTATAACGGATAGGCCCCACACATCCATCATCGCCTTTTCACGTCAAACTCCATATCTTTGCGTAAGCCATTTGACCTACGAAACAATCTAAAGTAGGGGTGAGTTCTTGAAAAGCACCCCGTGGAGTAACCTCATGATTGCTTAAGCTAAAAGGTAGGCATCATATATTCGGACGAACCCGACAGTATCCATAGCATGAATCCCTCGGAGTAAACTCAACGTAGGCATCGTATATTCGGACGAACCCGACAATAGGGCGAAGCATATCCACCATAGGGCAAGACAAACCTAACATAGAAAGGTGCTATAAGTTTGGCCAGACGCATGACAATTATACCCATCAATATAGGGCGGTGTATGCCCGTAGATCATACCCGTCATGATAGGACAATGTGTACATCTGACCTAAGGTAGGATAAATCTAACGCAATTGGGCCATTCCAACTTGCAGATCTATTCCTGGCGAAGGACATTTCTCATTGTCTACATATCTGTAGCATACCATAGCATATATCATAACACATGTAAATCAAATAAATACATCTAACCATAGCTATCATAACATGGGAATGTTTAAACTCATAAGAGAGTGGAAGTTAATCCACCTCAAGGGATGTCCATGATGCACGTGATTGTAAGGCCTTAGTTTTCGCTTAGCTTTATCACTCCATCAAACCTACATAGGCAATGCTACGGTCTTAGTATTCCATAATAAATCCTAAATTATAAAATAGGCTTAACTGAACTAAGATATAACTTCCCTGAAGTTCAATGATCCTTAACCGGACATTGGGAGCAAAAACAAGTCGGAGGGGCGGGCTTGTCCGTCAATTTACAAAAGTTGCGGTCCTTGTGAAAAATAAATAAATTTAAGGCTACTATACAGTACTTAGAGAATTTGACTAATTCTATGTAGTTTAGGAAGTTTTAGGAATATTGAATAGACTTAGGATAAATATATTTTGAGAATTGTGAAAAGTTTAGGGGTTAACTTGGAGAGGATGAGTATTTTCTTAAAATCCTTTGGATCTTTTTAATTAACCCTGAAAGTTCCATTTATACTAGTTTGGTCTTTATATTAATTTTTATGACTTAAATAAGCCCACTTCCAATTACAGGCCTAAATAATAAATTAATCATGCCTAATCTGTAATTACTGGAAACTAATAGAATAATCCACTATATTAGCCCATTACCACTTAATTAATAATAATTCATAATTTATTTTCACCCAACTAATCCATAAAAGTCCATTTTCTATTTCATGTTGATTTTCGGTGTAGTGTACTTGAAAGACTGACTCAATAATATTGTTGACAAAGTCGAGGCACGAGTTTAACTCATTATACGTAAGACGATATTGCCCCGAATTCTTAGTGCTCTCAGTCTTCGAAAATCGTCCCCTGATACAACAACTTTTAGCTTTGGGATCGTATCACAACAAAATCAAAGCTTTTAGCAGACTACTCGTTACTCATGACTTTCTTACTTGACATTCGGGAGGGCTAGAAAATCTAGAATGCAAATGCAGATTGAATGTTAGAGGGAATTTAAATGCAAATTCTAGGGTCTATTTATAGTTTTTAGAGAGTTGTGGTGCCTTTTCAGAAAGACGCATTTGGACCCTTGGTGGCACCGGTTCGTCCAATCCAGAAACGGTTCAGACTTGGACCCACCCGTTCACTGGGCGGTCGCACTTGCAGCCAGACTCGCGCCCTGTTGGATGATGGGTTGCACCCCGCTGGCGACCAGTCGCACTAGTTCACGGATCTGGGCTCGTACCCGACCTGACCCGCTTCAGTCACTGGCGGGTCGGCCCGATCCGACCTGGTGTGCCCTATTCTGCCTTACTGGTGTGCCACGTCACCCGACCTGAACGTCCGCGAGCTTGCCGAGCCACCCATTCGGACCAGCTTGCCAAAACTTTAAGGTTCCTCCAACTCCTCGCGATGACCAAAGTGAAAAGTGCGCCTCTAAAGCGACTCAATGCGACAGGTGCAACGTGCACATGCTCGCCCGAGCTCGGATGGTGCTTCGCACCATCCTCGTGTCCATTTAGCCAAAGGCTAAAATTCCACTAGGGTCTAATTTCTCATTCATCCAAAATTATATTTGAGTACATTAATACACTAAATTCATCTACTCAAAACATAGATCGTGAATTTGCAACATAATTCCATCTTCAACAAATGGAATCCAAAGTTGAAATTGCACAAAGATTGGTCAAAACCCATCTTCCAAAGCCAATTTCCAACAATACCCCACATGAATGGCAGTTAATGCATGCACCCTAAGGCTTGATACACAAGAAAGTTCTGATGAACCACCATCGCATCGAGATAAGTAGCTTTCGGCTTTAAACCTTCCCTAGTGAGTTTCTATCGGATGTATTCGTGGCTCAGTAAACGTGATGTCTTGAACTTGCAACTTTTTGTGTATACCAAGATAGTAACATTCACACAATGTCAATTCTGATATCTTTCATTTCTCACGTTGTGTCAGTTAAGAATTGTGGACCGTGGACAATATCCTGGATTCATAAATTGGTTGTAGAAATAAAATAGGTGAGTTGCAAGAATTAAGTAGATGGAGTATAAATTGGTCCGACAAGCTTAAATGGTTTCATATTATAAGCTAGATTCAAACTTCTGGTAACATGATTTATAATTAAAAAAAATAGCCGTAAAATAAAGTAGCGACGAAACTTTTGTGGTTGTTACACCAATCTTGCATAAAAACATAATGAAGCAGAAGAAAAGGAAATAAATTAATTAGATGAACTGCATTATTTTGTCCAACTCTAGGAATCGCCCTTCAACTTCCGATTTGGTCTCCTTCTGGTTATTGAGTTGCACCATGACGTGGTCCTCCAACGTCTTTAACTCGTGTTGGACCCTCTCCAGCCTTTCGCCCATCTCTATGATCACAGGTTCAAAGGAAGCCCCTTCGCCACACACTTTGTTGTGGTCTCGCTTCTTCTTTGTCACCGTGTTAGGAACAGTGTCTCTCCCACGCTTGTCAATCATGATGGAATCGTTGGATACCATCACCTACAAGTTAGCACAACACTCCAGCAGCAAGTTAGCACAACACTCTAGCAACGCCTACGCCCAGCCGGGCTCTGATACCACTTGTCACGGACTTGTTCCCTTAAAACGTTGCGTGCGACACTTAGCTCATTTCCGCCCCCTCATGATAACTAAGTCAGTCTTGCTTCCAATTAAGTGTTATGTGTGCTAAGCGAAAGGATAAGTCAAGAAATAAAAAAGATTGTGGAAAGCTTTTGTATTCACTCAACCTCAAAATACTTGGATGATTTACAAGTGTGGTCCTAACTCCTATTTATACAAGAACCTCCTTAATGGACGGAGGGGATCAACTTGATCCAAAAGCTAGGAGTTGTTCTCTAGAACACTCCATATTTCTCTACAAGTACAAGAATACTCTGGACTACTTCTAGAACTATGTACAAAGTTTCTACACTACTCTAGATACATTCTAGAAGTTTCATTACATGTTGGCTAAGAAGGTGGACTAAGGAATTGGGAAAATTTGTGAACTGTACTAGGAAAAACCCAAGTCTATGAGAAATGTGCATTCTTGGCCAAAAATGCGTGACAGGAAATGCTCCATATAATTGCACATTTGTTACCCTAAGAAAAAAGAAAAAAAACTACACATCACTTGTAAACAATAATTTCCTATCAGCCCAAGTGCATGTGCAGGGTTTGTGCAAAATTGTCTTACTTTGCTTATATTGTCATTTTAAAGTCTGAATTATGTTTCAAAATAAATGTCGTCTTAGAATTTTATACCACGTCTCCCAACTCTAGCCCTATTTATTTTAAGACAACACAGAATTTAGATAGTATAACAATCATGAAGAGAAGAGGAGACATATTTATTAGGACCGATCGTTAATTGAGTGAGGTCCTTAGTCAAAATTTTATATTTCTTAATTCTTAATAAAAACTCTAAAATGACATTTAATAAGAAAATGAGGAAGTATCGAACAAAATAAATCATTATATAAATGATAGAACTTGGGCCTGGTACCAAAAACAATTTTAGAGCCCCAATTACTTTTATTTGTAGCAATATCAATTTTGGTCAAATAAAAATAAAAGTAAAACTAGAAAGACCAAAACATAAGTTTTTTTCTTTCCTTTTTGTATAAGATTTTACTGCACGTGACTTTGCACAGATCATGAACATTAGATATCGCACATATATTACATAGGTAACAATATTGAATATCATTTGTTTGAAAAAAAAAAAATATATATATATATATATATATATATATATATATAGAATATCAAATTAAACAACAAAAAAATATGGAAGACATCCTAACAAAAATATGGAAGACACTCTTTAGAAAATAAAAAGAAAAAAGAGAAAAAGGAAATCACCAGACTTCTATTGATACCTATACACGGTGCAAGGGAGAACACCCTGCAGAGAGTTCCTTTCCCGAGCAAAACCTCATTCCTGAACCATCATGTTGAAGAAGGGTGACATATTCTTTAGTAATAGGATTACAAATAAAAGAGAGCTCATACAAATTTCTTTCAGCAAAGCAAAGCAACCCATTACATGAATTAACCAGAACAAAGTTATACCCATCCACGAGCTTAGAGTAATTTTGAGACTTTTTCACTAGTTTTAATTTTTATATTTATTTAAATAATTATGTATCTTATTTTTTGCTTCGTACAATTTTCAAAAGATATTTATTGGTTTATTATTATCAGTATTTGCTGAATTTTAGATTTTTATGATAACTTTTTATCATCACATTCTTTTGGTTCATCTTTCCCTCTACTATTTCATTTCCACTTGACCATAGATGTTAATGGATGAATTTGAGAAGATGAAAAAATGTGAAAGAGAATGCTCCATCTAATTGCACATAACTTGTTCCCTTAAAAAAATAATAAATGAATTGCACATAACTTGCACATAACAATAAATTCCTATCAGCCCTAATGCACGTGCAAGTTTTGTGCAAAAAAAAATCTTATTTTGCTTCAAGCCCGATAACATTTCGTGCAAAAAAGAAAATACTAAACATTTTAAAGGAGCTATAAGTTTTCATATATCTTATAAGATATTTTAATGAGCTTATACTTATGTCTTATTTGTTTTCACTATCTCTTCAAAACAATAGTGCAATAGTGCAATCGTGCTCGAAACTAAGGAAGGATGGCTTCTCAACTCTCTTACAACCTATAGTCTCCACTTAGAAACTTGACAATCTCACAAGTTGTAAGAGCCAAGCACATATCTCAACAAGGAGTTCATTTATTTCCTTGCAAAGTTGCCAATGTTACTATATTTGTTTTTCCTTCCTTGAAAAGTGTGGTTTTACAAAAGCTCTATTCATTTCCTTCCTTGAAAAGTGTAGTTATCAATAGCACTATTTCTTCATTCCTTGCAGAGTGTAGTCTGCTAGTGACACTATTCATTTCCTACCTTGCAAAGTGTGGTCTGCAACTAAAACTATTGTGTTTCCTTCCTTGCAGAGTGTGGTTTTCCAATAGCACTTTCTTTCATTCCTTTCAAAGTGTCCTCTGCCGGTAGAACTATTCCTTTCCTTCCTTGCATAGCATGGTCCGCAACTAAAACTATTATGTTTCCTTCCTTGCAGAGTGTGGTTCTCCAATAGCACTCTCTTTCGTTCCTTTCAAAGTGTGGTCTGCCGGTAGAATTATTCCTTTCCTTCCTTGCATAGCGTGGTCCGCAACTAAAACTATTATGTTTCCTTCCTTGCAGAGTGTGGTTCTCCAATAGCACTTTCTTTCGTTCCTTGCAAAGTGTGGTCTACCAGTAGCATTATTCCTTTCCTTCCTTGCATAGCGTGGTCTGCAACTAAAACTATTATGTTTCCTTCCTTGTAGAGTGTGGTTTTCCAATAGCACTTTCTTTCATTCCTTTCAAAGTGTTCAAAGTGTGGTTTTCCAATATCACTTCCTTTCCTTCCTTTCAAAGTGTGGTTTGCCAATAACACTATTCATTTCCTTCCTTGCAGAGTGTGGTTTGCCAAAAGCACTTCCTTTCAAAGTGTGTTTTGCCAATAGCACTATTCATTTCCTTCCTTGCAAAGTGTGGTTTGTCAATACCTATTTCTTTCCTTCCTTTCAAAGTGTGGTTTTCGAATAGCACTATTCATTTCCTTCCTTGCAAAGTGTGTTTTGCCAATAGCACTATTCCTTTCCTTCATAGTAAAGTGTGGTTTACCAATAAAACTATTCCTTTCTTTCCTTGCAAAGTTTTGTTTGCCAATAAAATTATATACTTCCCCCGTTTCTTCCCATTGTTGTTTTAGAGTCTGAATTATGTCTCAAATTGAATGGTGTTTTAGAATTTTATACCACTTTCTTCCAATTCCAGCCCTACTTTTATTTGTAGCAATATCAGTTTTGGTAAAATAAATAAATGAATTAAAAAAATGAACCAAAAACACCAAAACAAAAGTTTTCTTTTGTTTTATTTATGACTAGTAATATTCCCGTGCGATGCACGGAAGTTTATTTAGAAAGTAATAATTTTAAATAAAACTAAATATGATATAATCTAATATTTAAATATGTGATCACTTTATCCTAATAATATATATATTTTTTAAAATATAGGATAAAACATAAATAAAATTATAAGTAATGTAAATATAAGTTTCTCGCACGTCACATATGAATTTAATATAACTTACTTTATATATATATATATATTATAGATTAACATTAAGATAAATATTCAATATTAAAAAAATTTCTTTTTTTAAATAATCAGTTCTAAACTTTAAAATCCAAACACACATTTAGTGTGCCTGCATCATTCTTCACCTATGTGCATAATTGTTTAATTAATTATGAATGTTAAAATAAATATAAATATCTAACTATCAACTCATATTATTAAATAAAATAAAGTGGATAATGTTATAAGAATTTTTTTTTTCTTTAGATTTTTCCACTTTACTTTTAATATTTAAATTTATCACAATAAAGTTTTAAATTCTAAATATAACTATCTCCTTTTAAAATAATTTATTTGCAAGTTTTAGTATTTTACTTGGTATTTCAGATATACAAAGAATAAAAGATTAACAAAATAAAATCCAAAAGTTATTCAATAGTTGGAATAACAAAATAATTCAATAGTAGGAATAACAAAATAAAACATATGAATGCTCCAATATTTCTTAATACGTTCATATATATGTTGAAAAGTTTCAATTAAATTATATATTTATATTGTAAATAGTAGATTCATCTAAAGATATACATTAGTTAACGTAAAAAACAAAATTGCTTAGGTTGAAAAAGGTAAAAAAAAAAAAATAAATAAATAAATAATAATAATTGAGATTGGTTAATGTGACCCAGTATTGTTTAGGTTGCAAAGTCTAAAAAAACATATAGTTCTAGTTGATTAATTTTGCTTATTTAAAAGAAGTTCAGTTGCAACTTGTATAATATCATAGTATAGGTTGGAAATTTTATTTATTTATTGAAAAATAACATTAATATATCTAAAACATAAAAAATTAATAAAAAAAATTCTAAGATTAATTATCATATATAAAGTTATATAAGAGCGAAAATCATAGTTTTGTGAAACAAAAATAATTATTATATCAAATAAGCATTAGCAAATTCAATAATTTAATAAGCTGATTATAAATCAAATATTAACTTGAGACAATTCATGTCAGATAAAGCAAACTGATTAGTTGTGGTTGTAATGAAATAATCAAGTAAAATAATTTGTAAAAGAGAATTATTTGAATGATTTTTAATTGTATTCCAAATCAATACTATATTTTTTGTACAACACACAAAATATTTTGAATAGAATATCTTATTATTATATATATCATATAGATGTGAAATCAAACATCATCAAAAGATGATTAATTTTATATAGTATACATAATAAATAGATTAGAAATGAAAAAAAAAAGATATTTGCAACTTTAGAAAGTAAAATAAATTTTGATTCTTATCAAATGTGACAACAACTTACCAATCACAGTCTAAAATTTTAGGCTGAAAAATATTACTTACAGAATTGTCACAATTATGTCTTATATATATACCATAAAATATACAATAAAAGGAACAGTGATATTTTATTTGGATCATATGTAATGTAAAGTTTAATAATTTTCTCATTATGTCCCTGCTTTTATTTTATATTTAACTTTTAATTTATCTAAATAAACTTTTATGTTCTAATTATAAATATTTAATTTTTTTCCTTATAACACTGAATTTTCATTTGCAACTTTTAATATTTCATTTGGTGATTTCAAATATAATTAAACAATTTTTATTTAATAAAATCTTATTTTAACAAAATAAAATTCAAAATTTATTTAATGAGAAGTCTTTGGTTTCTTCAAAATATTTGAATATTTTTGTATTTTATTTGGTATTGTAAAGTATTTATATAAATGTTATAGCCTTCTTAGAAATGGTTTATTTATTAGAAGATAAAAATTGATTAATGCGAAAGAATTTATTTAGATTGTTAAAAGTAAAAAAAGCATTTGTTGTTAAAAGTAAAAGTTAAAAAATTAAAAAGATTGTCAAATGTAATAAAAGTCATAATTTAGGCTACAAAGAATAAATTTCCTTAAAAGAGTAATTTTAACAAAATACTCGTTATTAAAAATAATTTCAATACCTATTTTAATAGATAATTATATATATGCTCAAAGTCGTGATAAGGAGATATTTTAGCAGATTTGATGATTTAATAAGTTGATTATAAAATAAATATTGTTGTTTTTGCCTCTAATTTAATAAAGTAGGACTATCATTCTTTAAACAATGAATTTTCCCCTTGACTTAAATAAAATAAAAGTTGAAAATTCATGTCAAATCAAACAAATTGATTAGTTGTATTTTTATTAAAAAAAAGTAAAAATATTTTTTATAAAGAATTTATTTTACTAATTTTAGTTGCAGCTAAAACCAAAATATTATAGTCCAATTCACAATAAATATCAATTTTAGCAAAAATAATTAACCAACAAATAATTTGTTTATTCAAATCAAATATCTCATTATAATATATATGATATGGATGTTGAATCGAAGATCGTGAAAAGATGAATAATTTTGGTATATTATGCATAAAAATCGGATTAAAAATAAAAAAGTTATTTGTATTTTAGAAAAGTGAAATAAAGTTATGAACTTACCAAAAAAAAAGAAAAAATTACCATTATGACATAAATTTTTTGGAGGGAAAACTAAAATTACATTAATGCCCTCCATTTTGCTTTTATATATATATAGATGTTATTGCTTGTGACTTTCCACAAGTAATCATGAATTAATGATTTCGCATATAAGTTGCACAAGTAACAATATTGAACATCTATTTTCTAAAACAATATAACTATATAGAATGTCAACTTAATCACAAAAAAATATGGAAGAAGTAATTACGACTATTTTCAAATATCTAAAAATTATGTGTGTGATGCACCTTGAAACATAATTTATTTATAATATTAAATTTAACATATAAAATTATATTAAAGGCATTATATATAATTTTACCTTTTAATATGCATCCAAAATATATTTGTCAAAAAGTGAATTATTAGTATTTATCGAACATTCCAGAAAATATTGGAGTGAATTTAGTAGAAGGTGGGGTGTTATTAATTAGTCCCACCAATATTTATATATATAGTCAAAATCTCTCTAAATTAATGTCGGACCGTGAAATTTCATTAATTTAGAGAGGTATTAGTTAATCAACAAATTAATAATATATTAATTAATAGAGGTATTTATATTCAACGAACTTAAACCTAATTACATAGGAAATACATGAATATTAAATATTATTCAGAACAAACATGAATACTAAATATATAGATACACTTTAATCTAGTTATTTGATGTACTTAAATTAAATACTATGAACCTTTTTGTGAACAACCATGAATCTTAAATATTCATGCTTTCCTAAGTTATCCTAGTTATCTTTATAATTTTTGGAGAATATTAATTTATGATGTTGATGGGATCATATATTTATATAAGGGTCTTCAAAAAAAATTATTATCTTATTAATTTATCAAAATTATTAATTTACTAAAGGGGCCCGAATCGGGACCGGTGAAAATTATTAACTTAGAGAGGTTATTAATTTATCGAGTATTAATTTATGGAGGTTTTTTACTGTACACATATGTATATATTTTATTCAAACTATATTAATAGAAAAACATACATAATATTTCTTAAAGTTAAATTAGAAACAAGGTCATAATTAATTTAAGGGAAAAAAGATTTTTTATAAAAAGAAATGAAACTCACCAAGCTTAATTGTCGAATAGGACAAGACATGAGATTTACGGCAAATAATTATCAACGAGCGGTGAACAATCTCCCATGCCTACAGGTGCCTGCAACAAGTAGCAACATCAAGTTACTCCGATATTTGCAATTGCTCTTACTTTTTTTAAAGTGATTAAAACTAAAGATATTAGAAAAATCACTTGTAGAAAAAGTAGGGAATGTTTGAATAAAATATATCAAACAATTGAGTAGAGAGAAGCAACAAAATATTATTTAGAGCTTTTTTGTGTAAGTACTTTCTTTAAAGATGATGTTGGTTCCGCAAACACTGCCAAACAATTTTTCCCAAGTTATAATTTGAAAAACACTTTTTCCTTAAAAGAAGTAATACCCTTTAAGTTAAATACTAATACATTTCATGAAAAAAATCACACTAACAAAGACTAATACACGGATTCATATACTTAAAATCCGTGCAACTGATGTATTATGACAATTTGTTAGTCTTGTGCACATAGTTGCACCGGATCATATATCCGTGCAATTAGTGTGCAAGAGAACTATTATATGAATCAAGTCACATTAAATTTTCATTTACATTTGGAACCGGGCAAGTATAGTCAAATTGAAGCAAACAGTATACCAAAGTACTTCAAAATTTCATGATTGATCAATATATAAATTCAACTCCCAAAAAAACAAAAAAGGCCTAAACACCACCATTGCTTAATTTGGGTCAGACCGTCACGAATTTGTTTTTGGGTCATACTTCAAAAAGTTGCACACCAATAAAGAAGCATGCCTAATTGAATATGTTATAATCTTTTTTTTTGTATTTAACAGTTGTGGGACCTTAATTGACACCCCAAAGTCCTAACACTCAACACAAGCACAGAGCGATTTGGAAGCACCCCTGGCCACCACTCTTTGTTGCCACAAGGGAAAGCTCTACAACTTCCTCTCTAGAAAACCTTACAATTGTGGCAGATACAACCACTAGGTCAACTATCGATATGGCACAATACATGCCATAGAATTCCGAATATGGTTTATGGGAGGCAGCTCAAAGACCATGAATTATATGGCATGTATTGCCATAAAATTCCTGGTATACATGTCATAGAATTCCTAGTCTTTGAACTTCCTCCCATATATATACCATAGTCAGAGTAAGGTCAAGGCAGTTGTTTCTAGCATCATCAATTGGATCAAAGCGATCATGAAATAGACCCGGCACTGGAGAGCCACATCCTAGTGTCCTCTCAACCTTCCTTTCCTCTGAGCAACCTCCATCTTATATCAAGCTTAGGGTACTGTTCCCCCGAATTCAACATGGTATCAGAGCAAGCAGAGCATGAATTGTCCCACATTGATTAAATAATATAACATATACCATCTTATAAGTCTATGAGTCACTCTTCTTATCACTAATTATTTTTCAGATGAAAGCTCACTTGATGGCTAAGAATCTCCGTGGGAAACCAAGATAGGCGCGATTTGATACGGGCAAGGTATGGTCGTGGTTGCAAAAAAATAAGAAATCAAAGTGTTTTGGATGTGGGATGTAAAAATACATCGGTAGGGGCGCCCCGAACTGATTTTCACACTCAAGAAGGAATTGCTTTCCTTGCAAAGTTGCTAATAAAACTACATATTCCTTTCTTTTCTTTGTCCAACATTTCCTTGCAAAGTCGCCAATAAAACTATAGTTTCTTTTCTTTCCTTTATCCAACTACACATATTCACGGAAAATAAATGTTAAGAATTTCAACATCACAACGGCCACTTTTAAAACTACACAAATCGTTAAATTTTTTTGTTGGATTCTTAAATTCCAATAATTTTTGTTCCGTTGGAATTCGACAGTTTTCATTTTCAGTGTTTATATGATGAGAGAAATTGGGTTGGCACGAAAAACTAATTTAGAGCCCCAATTTTACTTTTATTTGTAGCAATATTAATATTGGTAAAAGATTAAATAAATAAATAAATAAAATAAAAAATAAATCAGAATGACCAAAACAAAAGTTCTTTTTTTCTTTCTGATATACGACTTTATTGCACGTTACTTGCACAGATCATGAACTAATAATATTGCTCATAAATTACACAAGTAAGAATATTGAATATCAATTTTAAAATGAAATATATAGAATATCAATTTAAACACCAAAGATATGGAAGAAGTAATTACGAGAGTTTCCGAATTTCTATAAATTATGTGTGTCATGCACCACATATTTTAATATAAAAGTTAACTCATAAAAGTATATTGCATAATTTATAATTTTACCGTTTAATCTACATCCCAAATATATTTTTCAAAAAGGGAGTGATTCGTATTTACCAAAACACTTGGAGTGTATTTAGTAGAAGGTGGGTGTTGTTAATTAGTCCCACCAAAATTTATATGTACACATATGTATATATATTAATGGAAAAACATAATATTTTGTAAAGTCAAATTAGAAACAAGGTCACAATTAATTTAAGGGAAAAATATTATTTATAGAAAAAAATGGAACTCACCAGACTCAATTATCGGATAGAACTCACAAGGGTGAACAATCTCCCACATCTACAGGTGCATGTGCCTTTCAATATAAACACTAACACATTTCATGAATAATTCCACACTAAAATCTTCATACACAGATTTATGGATTTAAGATTCGTGCAATTGGTGTATTAAGGAAATTTGTTAGTCTTGTGTACACTAATTGCACGGGTACAGATTCGTGCAACTAATGTGCAAGAGAACTATTCTATCTATGAAGGCACAATAATTTTTCATTTACCGTTGGAACTACGCATTTATAGTCAAATGGAAGCTAACAGTGTAGCTATGTACTTCAATTTCATGATTGATCAATATATAAATCCAGCTCCCAATAACGAAAAGAATAAATAAATAAATAAATAAATAAATAAATAAATAAATAAATAAATAAATAAAATAAATAACCTATGCACCACCATTGCTTTAGGTCAGTCCCATGGATTTATTTTTTAATGTTACCCTAAAATATGAAGGAGCATGTTCAGTTTAATAAATCTATAATCTTTTTTTTATTTTATTGATGTGGATGACACCACGAAGTCCTAACGCTTAACACAAGAAATCAGCGATTATAAGCTTATTTTAAGAAGTTAAGTAGACCCGGATTTTGGGAAGTTGATTCTAAAAATTATTTTATTTCTAAACACTATTGTTTTTTTATTTTACCACAAAATTTAATTTAAATCACTTTTCTAAAAGCCCAAAGAATTTGCAAACATCCTCTAAGAGTTGCTCAACACAAGCAAAGAGCGATTAGAAGTACCTCTTTCCCTGGCAATCACTCTTTGTTGCCACAAGGGGAAGCTCCGCAACTTCCTCCACGAAAATCCGTACAATGGCGGCAGATACAACCATCAAGTTGCTTTTGTCAAAATCCCCGACTAGCTCCGACCAATTTTCACCTAGACGTAGTATGGCATAATGCATGCCATAAAATTCCTGGTCTTTTCACTTCTTCCATAAACCATAGTCGGAATAAGGTGTTCTGGCATTAGCAATCGGATCAAATCAATCATGAGAAATAGACACGACACTAGAGAGCCACACCCTAGTGTCCTCTGAAGCCTCCTTTCCTCTGATTATATCAGGTTTAGGACACTGCTCCCTCGAATTTAATATGGCATCAGAGCGGGCCCTATGCTCAGCCAGATTGGACATTGCTCCTCCTTTCTTTCCTTTCAAAGTTTTGTTTGCCAACAAAACTATATACTCTTCTTGTTTCTTTTAATTGTTGTTTTAGAGTCTGAATTATATCTTAAATGTTGTATAACTTCTGCCCTACTTATCGTAAGAAATCAAGATAAATTTAGGTAGTTTAACAATTATGAGGAGAGAATGCATGAGACATTAATTATTAATTGATCAAATGTGCATTAATCAAAATTTCATATTCCTTAGTTTTTAACAAAAACTCTAAAACAACATTTTAAAAGAAATGGAGGGAGCATCGATCAAAATAAATCATTGTATAATGATAGAAATCGGGTTGGCACGAAAAACTATTTTAGTCCCCAAATTACTTTTTTTGTAGCAATATCAATTTTAGTAAAAAAATAATTTTTTAAATAAATTAATTAATTAATTAAATAAAATGGAAACTAAAAAGACCAAAACATAACAAAAAAAACTTATTTTCTTAATACGATTTGATTGCATGTGACTTGCACAGATCATGAACTAATGATATCGCACATAAATTGCACAAGTAACAATAATTTTAGCACATATAATCCTCCTCACAAACAATGATATCGCACATAAATTGCACAAGTAACAATATTCAATATTAATTTTTAAGAAAAATATAAATATACAGAATATCAAATTTGACAACAAAAAATATGGAAGAAGTAATTACTGAGTGTTAACTTCTACAAATTATGTGTGTAAGCTTGAAACATAATTTAATTTTAAAATTTAACTCATAAAAGGAGATTAAAGGCGTGACTTATAATTTTACCTTTTAATTTGCATCCTAAATTTATTTTTCAAAAAGTAAATGATTAGTATTTACTGAACACTTCAAAACTTTAGTGGGCTGTATTTAGTAGCAGGTGGGGGTGTATTTATAAAACATGAGTCATATGTCACACATCTAATAGAATGCAAACACTACCTAGAGAGACGAATATTAATTACAAAATGTTTGAAGTCACAAGAGACTTACCGGAGATGATTATCAATGACCAGTGAAGGACCTTCCATGTCTACATGTGCTTGTGATGCGTAGAAGCGTCAGGTTACTCGCCAAAAAAAAAAAAAAAAAAAAAAAAAAAAAAAAAAAAAAAGAGGAATATAAGCTTTATCAATTTAGTCCGTCACAAGGGAGTTAGTCACAAGGAATCCCTTTCTTTCCTTGCAACGTTGCCAATAAAACTATATATGCTCTTATAGCATTTTGGATTTGCAATATACCTGTGTACTTCAAAATTTCATGATTGATCAATATGTAAATCCAGCTCCCAATATATCTGATTGTTGATGCCAGATAGTCACCTTGACCTTATTCCCACTATGGTGTATGGGAGGAAGTTCAGAGACCAGGAATTCTATGGCATATATACTAGGAATTCGAATGGAGACCACGTATTGCCATAGAATTCCTAGTATACATGCCATAAAATTCCTGGTCTTTGAACTTCATCCCATAAACCATAGTTGGAATAAGTTCAAGGCGGTTGTTACTGGCATCAGCAATTGGATCAAAGCGATCATGAAAAATAGACACGGCCCCGGAGAGCCACAACCCCAGTGTCCTCTGAAGCCTCCTTTTCTCTGAGAAACCTCCATCCTATATCAGACTTAGAGCACTGCTCCCCCTAATTTATATCAGAGCAGGCAGAGCATGAATTGTCACACATTGATAAAATAATAGAACATATAACATTTTATAAGTCTATGAATCACTCTTCTTATCACAAATTACTTTTAAGATGAAAGTTCACTTGGTGGCTAAGAGTCTCTAGAGTAGGACCAGGCTAGGCGCCCCTAACCGATTTTAACACTCATCAAGAAATTCATTTCTTTCCTTGCAAAGTTGCCAATAAAACTATATATTAATTCCTTTTCTTTATCCAACATTTCCCTGCAAAATTGCCAATAAAACTATATATTCCTTTCTTTCCTTTATCCAACTTACACATATTCACGGAAAATAAATGTTGGGATTCGATATTCCATCAGCCACTTTTCTAAGCTACAAATCATTGGAATTTTAATTCCAACGATTTTTGTTCATTAGAATTTGATAGTTTTTGTAGTTATATAATATGAGAGAAATCGGACTGGCACAAAAAAAATTAATTTAGAGCCCATAATTTACTTTATTTGTAGCAATATTTAATTTTGGTAAAAAAAATAAATAAATATATAAAATAAAAATAAAACCAGAAAGACCAAAACAAAAGTTCTTTTTTTCTTTTTTATATACGATTTTATTGCACATTGCTTGCACAAATCATGAACTAATAATATCGCACATAAATTGCACAAGTAACAATGTTGCATATCAATTTTTGAAATGCAATAGAATATCAACTTAAGCACAAAAAATATGGAAGAAGTTATTACGAGTGTTTCCAAATTTCTACAAATTATATGTGTCAGCACCACATATTTTAATTTAAAAGTTAACTCATAAAAAGTATATTAGAGGCATAATATATAATTTTACCTTTAAATCTACATCCCAAATATATTTTTCAAAAAGTGAATGATTAGTATTTACCGAAACACTTAGTGGATTGTATTTAGTAGAAGGTGGGTGTTATTAATTAGTCCCACCAAGATTTATATGTACACATATGCATATATATATTAATAGAAAAATATAATATTTTGTAAAGTCAAACCAGTAACAAGGTCACAATTAATTTAAGGGAAAAAGATTACTTACAGGAAAAATAGAACTCACCATACTCAATCGTCAGGATAGAACTCACAAGGGGTGAACAATCTCCCACGTCTATAGGTGTCTGTGATGAGTAGCAGCGTCAGGTTTGAAAATAAAAATAAAATTAATAATAATAATAGTAATCTTAATAATAAAAAAGAAAAACCTTCACTAATCTAATAGTTTTACTCAAAATAAGTATTACCTTTCAATATAAATACTAACACATTTCATGAATAATTCCACACTAAAATTTTAATACACGGATTCATGGATTTATGATTCGTGCAATTGGTGTATTATGAGAATTTGTTAGTCTTTTGTACACTGTGATCCGTGCAACTAGTGTGCAAGAAAACTATTCTATGTATGAAGGCACAATAATTTTTCATTTACCATTGGAATTTGGGAAGTATAGTCAAATTGAAATATACTTATGTACTTCAAAATTTCATGGTTGATATAGTCAACATTTGGATTAATGCTCAATTGGTAGAACATTTTGTAATACAAATCATAGACCAGCAGGGATTGAATTCCACCGAAACCCCTCCCCAATAAAAAATGTACTCAAACAACCCAGCTCCTAAAAACACAGAAAAGCCTAAGCACTACCATTCGGAAGGATAGTCCCCTGAAAGATCATCATTTGGTGGAAGTTGTGCACGACTGAGATTTTGTAAGCCGAATTTGTTCTTCCACAGCGATTCGGCTTCATCAGCAGTCGGGAGCACCAAGTCTTTGATGTCGATGGATCTAAAGGGGGTGTATAAATAATTGTGCCTCTAAAGAAATTATTTAAATTGACATTTATGGAAAAATCAGAATTAGGTAGTGTTAGAAAATAAAGTTATTTTGGCTAAAATCTGCTTGAAGTGAAGTGATAATAGCTTCTTAATATTAGATGTTAAGTGATTCTGATAATCAACTTTTAAAAAGATGTGTGCAAACAAATGTGCCTCTAAAAAAGTGATTTGAATTGATTTTTAAAGTAAAATCAGAATTTGATAGTGTTTGATAATAAAGTGAATTTTAAAATCAATTTCTCAAATATGGGTCTTAGTGGCTTCTCAAAATCAGCGTTTAATCACTTTTGAAAAGTAATCTTCTTGGTCAAAGATGATACTGCAAACACCCCCCTCAACTTGGATGTAATTCTCAAAAGTGATTTTAGCCAATTTGTGTTTGCAAACACCCCTAAAGTGTTTACAAACATTTCAAAATCACTTTTTTTAAAAATAAAAATAATTTTAAGCACCCAAAAGAGTTTACATTTTCCTCAACACAATCAAAGAGCGACTAGAAGTACCTCTTTCCTCAACACAAAGGGGAAGCTCCGCAACTTCCTCTCCAAAAATCCGTACAATGGCGGCAGATACAACCACCGAGTTCACTTTATAAAAATTCCTAACTAACTCCTGTCTAGTTGCAATATGGCACAATACATGCCATAGAACTCCTGGTCTTTGAACTGCCTCCCATAAACCATAATCGGAATAAAGGTGTTTTAGCATCAGCAATCGGATCAAAGCAATCATGAAAAATAGACACGGCACCGGAGACCCACACCCTAGTGTCCTCTAAAGCCTCCTTTCCTCTGAGCAAACGCCATCTTATATCAGGCTTAGGACACTGCTCCCCCGAATTAATATGGTATGAGAGCGGGACCTATGCTCAACCAGATAGGACATTGCTCCTTCGTTCTTTCCTTTCAAAGTTTTGTTTGCCAATAAAACCATATACTCTTCCTGTTTCTTTTAGTTGTTGTTTTAGAGTTTGAATTCTGTCTCAAATAAAATATTATAGTAAAATTTTATACCACTTTCTTCTAACTCCAGCCTACTTATCGTAATATTTAGGTAGTGTAACAATTATGAGGAGAGTGGGAGACATATTAATCATGAATAATTATTAATTGATCAAATGTGCATTAATCAAAATTTCATATTCCTTAGTTTTTAACAAAACAAACAACATCTTGAAAGAAATGGAGGAAGCATCGATCAAAATAAATTGTTATATAATGATAGAAATCGGGTTGGCACGAAAACTATTTTAGAACTCCAAATTACTTTTATTTGTAGCAATATCTACTTTGGTAAAAGATTAAATAAACAAATTAAATAAAAATGAAACTAGGAAGACTAAAACCAAACAAAACAAAACAAAATTCTTCTTTTTTATACGATTTGATTGCACATGACTTGCACGGATCATGAACTAATAATATCGCACAGAAATTGCACAAGTAACAATAATTTTAGCATGTATGATCCCCCTCACAAACAATGATATCGTCACATAAATTGCACAAGAAACCATATTCAATATTATTTTTTAAGAAAAACACAAATATACAGAATGTTAACTTTGACAACAAAAATATGGAAGAAGTAATTATCAGTGTTTCCAAACTTCTACAATTTTCTGTGTAAACTTGAAACATATATAGTTTAGTTTAAAATTTAACTCTTAAAAGTATATTCAAGGCATGATTTATAATTTTACCTTTTAACTGCATCCAAATTTATTTTTGAAAAAGTAAATGATTAGCATTTCCGAATACTTCAAAACTTTAGTGGAGTGTATTTAGTAGCAGGTGGGGTGTATTTATAAAAGATGAGTCATATGTCACACATTTAATAGAATGCAGCCACTACCTAGAGAGACGAATATTAATTAGAAATTGACTGAATTCATGAGAGACTTACTGGAGATGATTATCAATGACCGGTGAATGACCTTCCATGTCTATAGGTTCCTATGATGCGTAGCAGCGTAAAGTTACTCATTAAAAAAAAAAAAAATGAAAGAGGAATAGAAGCTTTATCAATTTATCCATCACAGCTCAAAGGGAGTCAGTCACAAGGAATCCATTTATTTCCTTGCAAGTTGCCAATAAACCTATATATGCTCTTATAGCATGTTGGATCTGCAGTATACCTATGTACTTCAAAGTTTCATGATTGATCAATATGTAAATCCAGCTCCCAGAATATATGATTGTTGATGGCCAGAATCAGTAACCTTGTCCTTATTCCGACTATAGTTTATGGGAGGAAGTTCAAAGACCAAGAATTTGATGGCATCTCTAAACTTCCTCCCATAAACCATAGTCGGAATAAGATCAAAGCGGCTGGTTCTAGCTTCAGCAATTGGATCAAAGTAATCATGGAAAATAAACACGATACTGGAGAGCTACACCCTAGTGTCCTCTGAAGCCTCCTTTCCTCTGAGCGCCCTCCAACTTATATCAATCTTAGGACAATGTTTCCGTATTTAACACGATATGAGAGTGGGTCCTATGGTTAGCCAGATGGGTTATCGATGTGATGGTGCCTGGTTGATTCTATTTAGATTATCGAAGCGGTCACAATGTGAGTTGTCCCACATTTAGATTATCAATTCTATATCACTTTCTTCTCACTTTAGCCCTTCTTATTTAAAGTATTTGAAACAAATTTAGGTAGTATGACATTACGAAAAGTGAGAAGACATCAATTAGGGATAATTATTAATTGATTAGAGGCGCATTAATGATATTATATTACTTAATTCTTAACAAAAACTCTAAAACATCATTTAGAAAGAAACGGAGAGAATAATTCATTATATAATGATAGAAATCGTGCCTAACACGAAAAAACTACATCAGATCCCAAAGTTTACTTTTATTTATAGAAATATTAATTTTGGTAAAAATGTAAATAAATAAATAAATAAATAAAATAAAACCAAAAAGACCAAAATAAAAGTTTGCATGTGACTTTGCACAGATCTTGAACTAAAGATATTGCACATAAATTGCACAAGTAACAATACGGACTGCAATATTGCATATCAATTTTTTTTTAAATAAACCCTAATCAAAGACGATGGGATCAAAATTATCCAAGGCACGATAACACTTAGGGGGACGAAAATGTCCCACAAAGGGAGAAAATACACTATACAAGAGAATATAACAAAACTGAAAGAACTATATAGAGTATGGTATATGTAACAACATTGTCGAACCTAATCTTAACCTAAACTTATGCAAAATAACCTACAACAAATCAAGTTCAAGACAGAAGTCATCTCAACACAATAGACCAAAAACAACCAAAAGAAGAAAAGAAACAAGAGACATCAGAAACAAACAAAAGGAAAACAAAGAGAGGGGGAAAAAAAAAGACCAAATGGGAGATCAGGGAGAACAAGATACAATGGGAAGCAAGGGAGACGGTCTTCAAAAACTAGGATTTTGTTTTGAGAGATTAAAAGGTAGGAGATAAAATGTCTCCACATAGCCGCATTAAATTTTCAATTCTAGCTAGAACTTGACAAGATAGTCAAATTGAGACAAACATTAATTAGAAAAGATTGAATTCAACAGAGACTTACTGAAGACGATTATAGAGGACTGTGAACAACCATCTACATTCGACAAGTGTCAAAGACGAGTAATGGTTGTAAGTAAATATAAAACTATATGTAATAGACTCTCCTCGTTCTTTTAATTTATTGTTTTACAATATGATTTTGTCTTAAATTAAATGTCGTTTTAAAATTTAATTTGTATCACTTTGTTTAGAAAAAATTAGCCCTACTTATTTTAGGAAATCAAGACAAATTCAATTATGAGAAAGAGGAAGACAATAATTAGGGATAATTATTAATTAATTAGAGGTGCATTAGTTAAAATTTCACATTACTGAATCCTTAACAAAAACTCAAATATATCATTTATAAAGAAATGGAGGGAGTATCAAGGAAAATAATTTGTTATATAATGATAGAAATCAGCGAGAAACTCTTTTAGATCCCCAAATATACTTTTATCTGTATCAATATTAATTTTGGTAAAAAAAGTAAATACTTAAAAAAAATTAAAAAAAGACCAAAACGAAAGTTTTTTTCTGTTTACGATTTTATTGCACGTGACTTTGCATATATCTTGAACTAAAGATATCGCACATAAATTGCACAAGTACCATATTGAATATCAATTTCTATTTTAAAAATGATTACATACATATATATATATATATATCAAATTAAACACCAATTTTATTTTATTTTAGTAGTACTATGCCACACCAATGTTTCAATTACCTCCATAGTTGGCAAGAAGATCAATTTGAAATAAAACATTAACTAAAAAACGATTGAAGTCAACGAAGACTTACATTTTACTTTGACATAAAGCCCATGGGCCCTGGGCTCTTAGGCATCCCATATCACAACCTTGCACTAGCCCACATGTATATCTTCTTCTTCTTTTTTTCCTGCTCTCTAAAAAATAAAAAAATAAAAATAAATAAAAAAAACTTTTTTCCCTGGGACAATAAAATATTCATTAAAAACTCACAAATAATTAAAAGACGTAGGTAATGGACTGATTAGGTAAGCCCATGGTTATTGAAATAATTTAGGGGACAACAAACCCTAATGAAAGATGTTGGGATCAAGACTTTTTAAGGCACGATAATAGGGTGGTGGTCTTTAAAAACTAGGATTCCATTTTGAGAGATTAAAGCAGAAGAGACAAAAGCCACCATATAATCGCGCTAAATTTTAATTATTGCTAGAACTTGGCAGGAAGAGTCAAATTAAAACAAACATCAATTAGAAAAGGTTGAATTCAATAGACTCTTACTGACGACAATTATTGTGGTTGAAAAACAATCGTCACCAACCAAACAAGAGAACACCCTCCAATTAGTGGTTGGACACCCGTCAGAAAACTTAAAAAAAAAAAAGTGAAGATGAAAAATTGAAGAGAATCAACAAAGAGGCGCAAAAAATAAGTCCAAATGGGAGATCTGAGAGAAGAAGATGTAGAGGACTTTCAGCGACCATGGTGTTGCTGACAAGGGGCTACGGAGGGATGAGGAGTAGCTCTGCGGTGGGAAGAGAGGGAGGAAGTCTTCAAAAACTAGAATTTTGTTTTGAGAGTTCAAAGGGGAGGAAACAAAAGACCACATATAGTCGCATTAAATTTTCAATTATCACTAGAACTTGGCAAGAATAGTCGAATTGAAAAAAACATTAATTAGAAAAGGTTGAATCCAATAGAACCTTATTGAAGACGATTATGAGATCGAAAAACAGTCTCATTCGTCGCCAACCAAACAAGAGAAGATCTTTTCTTAAGTGATTGGACACCCAATGAATAACAGGAAAAAAAAAAACAAAAAGCAAGACGAATAAATTATAATACGCGGATTTGACGGATTTAAATTTATACAACTGATGTATTTAAGCACATTAGTTGCACTAATTACATGATCCGTGTAACTATCGTGCAAAAAAATTATTCTATGTATCAATATATAGTCAGAACTTGACAAAAATAGTCAAATTGAAGCAAAACACTAATGCTAGTTTCATTTTCTCTGTCCGAAGTAAATGCTATGGTGGGCCTCGAGGCCCATGCTAAAAGGATGTACAAAGAGGATACTGCACATATATAAATACTCCCTTCGTCCCATAAAAGTTATTTTGTTCTTACAAAAATTGTTCTAAATTAAGAGTCATATTTTAAATATTAATGTCTCTTTTTCTAGATCAAGTAAAAAACTTAAATTTTTTATTTCACAAATTACTTGTGTATTATTGAATATGTCAAATCAAAAAATAAAATAAGTCGTATAAGTGAACTTTAATGGTTTTTGAAGAGTTATACCTTCAGTAAATTGGTCAAACACGAAAATTTAGACAATTTTCTTTGAGATATATAACTTTTTTAAAAAGAAAAATACCTAAATGATTTAAGGACAATAAATTGGTATTATTCTAGCTAGTAAATGAATGACAATCAATTTAAATATAGTATTGTCATAATAAAAACCTAACTTAATTCATTTTGATAATAATTATGGTTTGATCAATCATCTAGGGCCTTTTTCTTTTTTTCAATGTTTTATCTCCATCCTTTTTCTTTTAACATGTGGTAGTTATTTTTTTTTTTTTTGCGGTTGTCGGTCATTTTTTTTTTTTTTTTTTTTGCACTTTTTATAATAGCAAGATAAAATTCTAATTTATCTTTTTTATCTTTTCTATTTTTTCTATTTTATCTTTTTTTTACATTGAAAATTATTCCATCATTTGTTCTTATCTACAAATAAAAAAATTCTTCTTTCTTCATTCTTCTTATTTTTAATCTAAAAGCTTAAATAATTATAACTTTTTTGTATTAATTTTATTTTTAATGAAAAATATATCAAATCAGTCCTTATTTTATGACCTTCAATTAGATATTCATATAGATATATAAATTAATTAATTAAAATCTAAAATACTTTTTGCAAGGTTAATTGATATATTTAGATAATTAAATATTTTCATATAAAAAGTGTGACAGTATTTCAGAACCATATAATTTTTTAGTTTCTTTTCATAATTTTATATTTTAATAATTATTTGAGTTTCAGAATTAGTTTGTTTTTATGACAAATAGTAAAATGGCAAGAATTTGTTAGATTTACATTAATGTCCAATCGCATAAAAATTATATTAGTGAAAAATGTGGGTTATATGTTTTTAATAGAAGATGATGTATAATAAAAATAATTTAATTTACTTTTTATGAAATTAAGTTTAAGACTCATATTCCCCTACATCAAAAAATAAATTTTAATATTTACTTAAGTTAAATACATCAAATAATATTATGTATATACGTTGTATGTATGTTATAATGTTTTTACAACAATATTAAAATTTAGTCACATATTATTAATTAAATAAAATGTTCAATAGTTTATCCCGTGCATAGCACGGGAAGACATCTAGTAAGAAGAAGAAGAACAACTCACAAATACAAATGCCTCTATCTCTCTTCATGTTCAGCCACCTTAGTTGAGATTCTCTCACCCATTTTACCATGTCTCATCCGTCTTCCATCCAAAAATTATTGCATACGATATAGAACACGAATTACGAATCATTAGCCGTGAATAATTATTCATGAACCATGAATTATGAATAATAAATCGTAAAATCGTGTATATAAGAAATATAACATAGGTAAACATAATGATTTGTCAAATAAGGCCACAATTAATTTAAGGGCATTATTGTTTCCTTAGCAACAGTTTAGTTGCCATAAACAGTCAATTGAAAACAAAGGCAATATATTTCATTCTGTGTCTTTTAGGAAATACTAATTATATCAAATATTTGTTAGGTGTATATGTTGCAAAATCAGCAGATTGACTAACATTTTAGATTGATTGAGTTATAAGAATTTTGGCCTAAAATATCATCGGATCCAACAAACCTGATATGATAAGTTAATGGTCCGACAGATTACGAATCTGTCCGATAATCTTAATATGTTTTAGGTAGATGGGCTGAGGACTCTCCCATTTTTGGGCCAAAAGAATTTTGAATCAGCCTCACCCAGCTGATATTTGGCATTAACTTGACAAATTGGGCCGATTTGGGCCGGATATTCAAATTACCACATCTATCTAGAAGAGCCTCTTTGTACAATTTTCAAAACTAATATATAGTATATAATTTTGGGCCACAATTTATAGTCAGCCCAACCCAAAAGAAATAGTGAGGAAGCGGAGTAGGCAGAATAATGATGGGCCGTGGGCCTTAATTAATGATGTTGTATGATAATTCTATATAAATAAATATAGAATAATAAATTGCATATTTTATAGATAAAAATATAGTATACTTTGCATATTGAAAAATGATCGTTACTGATTTCCTAATAAATATAATTAATATAATATAGTAATACTACCTTTTGATATAATTTCGTATCTAAAATAAAGAATATAAATTCACACATTTTAAGTAGTATTATGCCACATTAATGTTTTAATTACCTTCATTATTTCATAGTTGGCAAGAAGATCAAATTGGAAACAAACATTAATTAATTACCTCACCCATATCACAACCTCCGTTGCTCCACATTTGTAATCTTTTCTTTTCCTGAAATGATAGAATATTATCCATTAAAAACTCAGAAATAAAGTATATACGGAGTAGATATTTTATAATATATAGGGCAGGCAAGCAGGATAGGTGGGTGGGTAGACGGGCATAACAATAAACTCAAACCCTAATATAATTTTGCAGGTATGAACGATGCCCTATTCGGTTATTCTAAACTTCCAACAGTGTCTTACCCGTTTACCAGTTTACTTGCCGGTAGTCCTACCCTGCGGGTATACTAACATCTATACCCTCCCATTGGTGGTTGGACACTCGTTGGAGAAGGGGAAAAAATGAACGGCCCGAAAATTGAAGAGAAACGACAAAAGGTGTAAAAATCAAGACCAAATGGGAGATTGGGAAAAGGAGGATATAGGGGAAGTTGCCAGCGACGCCCTGGGCTTGCGAAGGGGTGGGGTCGGGAGTGGCTCTACGGTGGGAAGAGAAGGAGGCGGTCTTCAAAAACTAGGGTTTTATTTTGAGAGATTAAAAGGGAAGAGACAAAAGGCCCCACATAGCCGCATTAAATTTTCAATTGTATCTAGAACTTGGCAAGAAGAGTCAAATCAAAACAACCATTAATTAGAAAAGGTTGAATTCAACGAAAACTTACTGAAGACGATTATTGAGGTCGAAAAACAGTGTCATTTGTCGCCGACCAAACAAGAAAAGGCCTTCCCACCAATGGCTAGACACCCGCCGGAGAATAGAGAAAACGAAGATGAACAACCACAAAATTTGAAGAGATTTGACAAAGAGGCACAAAATCAAGACCAAAAGGTAGATCTAAGAGAAGAGGATATAGGGGGCTTCCGACGATCATGGCACCGGAAGGGTTGCAAAGGGATGGGGAGTGGGTCTGCGGTATCCTAAAAAACCAGGCTTTTGTATTGAGAGATTAAAGGGAAGAGAAAAAAAATGCCCCACATACCCGCATTAAAATTTCAATCATTGTTATAACTTGGCAAGAAGAGTTTGAAACAAGCATTAATCAGAAAATGTTGAATTTAAAAGACTTACTGAGGACGATTATTGAGGACTTTGAACAAATACACACGTCCGGCAAGTGTCAGCGACAAGTAACTGCTCTGAGTAAATATAAAAAGAGAAGCTTATCAATATCATCCATTGTCGCTCGAAAAGAGTCGATAGAGGAAGAAACCAACAAAATGAACGAATAAAGAGGAGAGGAAATCAATACACTAAATGAGCTAGGGTTTAGACGTTTCAACCGTTTCAAATGAGATATAAGGGCTCAACCTCATTTGGTGAGGGTGTGTTTGCTTTGGGCTGGGCCCATCTAGATGGAGGATGGCCCAGCCAGAAATGTATGTTTGTGCAGCCATTTGGATGGGATCCTCCATTCCCCCTCCCTCCCATATTTCTAATTTGACACACTTTCCCATCGCTTCCCTCATTCACACCTAAAACGTCACTTCCCTTCTCTCTCGCCTCATTCACGTCTTTCATCTCTCTCTACCTCGTTCATGCCTTTCCCCCTTCTCCCTCTTCTATCACAGAAAAAAAAAAAAAATGTTTTTTTCATTATCTCTGTTGAAGTCAAATCTTTTGAAGATCCATGGCAGAGTTGATGTCGTGACTTAAATATTCTTTGCGTTACTACTCTCCTCTCACATAAATGTTTATGTTAACGACTTTAGGTTTTATTCTTTTCATTACTACTCTCCTCTCACATAAATCTTAATGTTGACAAATAGGGTTTTTTGGCCATTCAAATTTGGGTTATTTGCATTTTGACCCCCTCAATTCTGATATTTGTATCATAAAATAAAGTGTCTTATTGCATTTAAAAAAAATCTACCTGCAAAATAAACATCAACACTACAATCAAATAATACATATATATAGAGAGAGATGGTGGGGAGTTATCAATACCGTTTCGGCGACCGTTCCAGATTTGCCACTGGAACGAGATATTTCGGTATTCCGTCTCGAATATATATATATATATATATATATATATATATATATAATTATATATCTAAACATAATTTAAAATATTGTTAGAACTTAATATCTTATAAATATTTTTAGATCATATGTTACTTTGTTCGGTTTTAGAGTTTGGATTACTGGAGTTTAGACTACACAAAATTCAAAAGAAAGAAAATTGGACAAATTATGCAAGAGATTAGTTATGTGTAGTCTATTATAATAATTTGAACCATTTTTTCTTTTATTTTTAATATAAACATATATGTGTGTGAAATTAAAAAAAAAAAAAAAAAAAAAAAAAAAAAAAACCCAAAAATATATTTTTTTAAATCATTCCGGCCATCTCGGCATCTTGGGAATTTCGGTCATTTCGGCCTGTTTCGGCCATATCGAATCGAAACGACCGAAAAGTTGGCTGAAACAAAATGACTTCTAAAACATTCCGTTTTCATGACCGGAATGAAATATTCCGATCATTCCGGCCAAAACGGAATGGAATCAATAACTATGGGTGGAGTATAGAGTAGATATGTATATATAATTATATATATCAACAAACATATTAAAACATTCTCTCTTCAACATATCATTACTCCACTAATCTCAACAATCTTTTCAGTAATTACCTAATAAACAAATCATCAGCCACATCACTTTTTTATTAAAATAATACCAAACTATCTACAATAAACTTGTTTATTTAACCCTAAATTTATGAATCTTGAATAGAAAATATACCATAATCCAAAAATTAAATCATAGTCCTTCAGGGCTATCTTATGTCTAAAGGTGGTAATTCAGGTTGCCTGGTCCAGCCTATTCATTGGACCAACATCATATATCAAATCGAGCCAAACTAGGAATTGATAAGCCCAACCTTGTTCATCCTCCTTAAAAATACAGTAAGATTGTTAAGTTGGGCCACAATCTATACTTGTTGATTCCAATGATGTTTTGAACTCAAATCTCTATAATCTAACCCATTCAAAATATTAGGCAGGCCAAACCGGTCTGATATTACTAGAGCCGGCAAAATCGATCATGTCCAATGTCCTCGATATTTTAGACGAGTTGGATCATAAAAACACAGGCCCATGGATCATCGGACCCAACAGGTCCGAACCGATTCTCACGGGCCGACCCAAATCTTTTTATATATTTAACTTGATAGATTGGATCGAACTCAATAATTATTGGTCTAATTAAATTTCGAGCTGACCCGATATATGATTGTTTGGGTCGGAGTGGACCAGACGGGCCGAATTATCAGCTCCAGATGTTACCACCGTTAGTGGAACAGCGAGCACACAAACGTGGACAATCCCAACCTCCAACTCCAATTAATTTATGATTTTTTCTTTCTTTTTTTTTTATAGGTAAGTTTGTACTTAAATAACATATTTAACAAACAATCTCGAAACAGCATGCAACAGAAAAGGAAAAAAAAAAAAAAAAATGATGCAATTGATTGCAAAAAAATAATTTGTTGGCACTAAGATCAATTATTAGCAGGTGTTATCCTCAAAAGATGGTGGAGATTAAGTCCATTGATCTTGGCAGCAAGTATAAAATCATTCTCAGTCAGTCCACCTACACCATATTAACAAACTTAACCTACTTCACAGTTTATGATCAAATATATCTGTGCAGTCAACATTAGGTCCGGTATCCAACTCGACAAAAACTTAAACTTATGAAATATATAAGCTAAATGTGGTATGAAGTTGCATAAATTTCTTCCAGGTAGCATTATAATGTAATTCAACAGAAGTAATTTTGATGGTAAAGATCATGGATACAGTTCTACCTTACCGCCATTAAGACAGTTGACAAGAGTGATATGATCTAATGACGGGTAGGGTAACTTGTATATTTGACTAAACTTTGGGGCGAAAATGTGAATATGGTTATGTTGATTAGCTCGTGGTTTTTCATATAGATATCATTTACTAATCCCACTTTTCAGCAACAATAACTAACCAGAAACAACGGAACAGAACAGGTGATCTTACCCACTGCATTTGTCCATACATCAATCTTGACATTGTTCCATCCAACAAGGTGAAGCTCTGGGTGGTGTCCTGCTTCTGCAACATCAGCTACAACTCGAAGAAATTTCATTCCTTTTGTGAAAGTCTCATCTTTCCCTCTAGACACGTCGCCTTCAAAACGGCACAAATCCTGTATATATACTTACAAATCACCATTGAAAACTTTTTTGACTCCTTTGTTGGGAATTGTCATTGAATTCTTCCTCCCCTCCATTCTTTGCAGGTCGGTTTCTCTTTTTTCGCTGTATATAATAATAAATAATAATAATTTTATTTTGCTTTCTGGATGCTTTTCAGTCAAAACCTCATTTTTCATTCCAATCTTTGTTGCTTTAGAATCACTGGTGTGAAGAAAGTTTTCTTTTTTGCTCAATTTTGGGTAAAGCCAGTATCCCTAATTTTTATTTGAAACTTGACAATTGCAGCATATTATGGTATGATTATGCTTGTTTCGGTATTATCATGAGTTAATAGGATATAGGAAGACAGATCTTTATGCTTGTCGTCTTGTCGTTCCTTACTCTTAATGTGCTTCCAATGTGATCTTCGATGAAAAAAAGTGTGTCTCTCTAATTCCTGGAAGCCTCTATTTATAGTTTTAGATTAAGTCGTGTTAAACTAGGACTGAGTTTGGAAAAAAGCGCATGAAAACTTAAGTCCGCCAACCTCGAACGCTACCAACACGACCATTCCATTGATGCGGCCGAGTTGCCGTCCTCCAGAGCTCCCAGCGCCAAGAAGAAGTGTTTTTTCACGGCCGCATCTAGTTTTTCTCTTTTGGTCCGCTCTTTGGCTTTTTTCTTCCTTTTTTCTCCTACTTATCTCGTTTTTTGTCCAAATTACGTCCAAATGCTTTTTTTTTTTTTCATAAATTCACTAATTTAACTCCAAAACACTCACAAACACCGTTATAAAACTCAGAACATCACATATTTCGATCAAATATAAATGCAAATGTCATAAAATTTCCATTTAAATCGACATAAAATGCATATATACACAATGTGTATCAGAGATTGAGTCGGTAGCCGCTTCTGCAGCTTCTTCGAAGCAAAGTGAGAAGAGAAACAATTTGTTATTCTTTTAGGGATTGTTTGATTTAATTTTTCCTTTTATTTTGTAACATAGATTTTGAGTTTTTGTTGTTTATTTTATTGAAAGATTAATTGACATGAAAATTTTTTAGTTTGAGGTGTAAATTGATGTATAAAAAAGACAAGAAAAAAAATAAAGTTACCTCACAAATGTAGCACCACGTGGTATAAGTCGTCGGAACTCTCTGATCGGTGCCGACACGTGGGAGGCACGTGGCGTTTTCCGGTGAGTTGATCAAAATTTGGTCAAAATTGGTCAAAAATGAACAATTGATAGAGGTACCGGACTAAATTGAAAAAATAGTTAAATATAGGACAAAATCAGAAAAGTTAAAGCTATCGGACCAAATTAATTTTTTCGTCGGAACTCTCTGATCGGCGCCGACACGTGGAAGGCTCGTGGCATTTTGCGATGAGTTAGTCAAAATTGAGTTAAAAGTGATACAAAATTGATCTATTGATAAATATACGGAACTAAATTAAAAGAAAATAGTTAAATATAAAATTAAAAAATTATAGCACCAAATCAACTTTTGTTTCCTATATATTTGTCAATACATTTAATAGTTTGAGCTTGCAAAGATCCTTCCCAAATGTAGAGCTCATTTGATAAATGATAATAGGTTGAGCTATATTATAGTGATAATGGGCTGAGATATATCTTCCGGCTACGATGATATTATATGGCTCGGTGGCATGTACATTTCTACTTTTGCATCCTCGATGATTTCTTTTTCTTTAATTTTGTCGAACTAATCATCACGTATAAATTGCAAAAATCGTAATTCTCAAAAAACAAAATTGCAAAAATCGTACGGTAATTTATGGGTAGTCCCAAAATCAGTAATTTTAGTTTTTTTAGGTTCTCTAAATTAATCTTACATTGTAATTGCTTGAATATTTTTTCTTCTTAAGTCAGAAATTTGAAATTTTTGCCGGCTAATTTCACGTACACCACATATGAACGCATTTAATTGGGCTTTCTTTCTTTAAAAAAATCAGCATTGCAAATGACACAGACTTTCCACCATGATAAACAACGTGACACAATAAAACATACCAAAGTTAACTATGTAAATACAAATTTGTCGGAGAATTGAAAATTTGCAAATTTTACATGACCATATGTTGTGCAAGTGCAATTATTCATTGAAAATATTGATTTGCGACTAAAAAATACCAAATTCGAGACAATACGACTTCTGCAAGTTTCCTAATTTTAAAATTGTATTTTGTTGATTAAATTTGTCCAAGCGTGATAAAGGAGCAGGCCAGTATATCGTGACCAGAGCAAACCAATGCCTCAAGCCAGTCAACCATACCTCGGAATGCATACAAGGTATTAAATAACGGATTTCGCTATCCTTAAATTCTAAAAACTTTAATGTATATCTTAAAAGAATTATTTCAATCCTCTCACGATAAAATCCTAGCTCAGTCTCTGGAAAGGTGGTGCAGGAGGTTTCTCACGACTATTATGATATTGCGAGTTTCATTCAAGAACAAAGAGTTCAGATCTTGATCTAGTTCGACTCATCAAGTTCCCATTAAAATATAAAAGGCACCTCTCTAAAGTTACATTAAGTCTAATTATCCGTCTAGATAATTAGAATTTTGGCGGGGTTAAACACGGTAGGTTGAGATCTAGCACATAATTAGAGTTTTGACGGGGCTAAAAGAGATCTAGACGGACTAAGCGGGGAGGAGTTGGGGAAACATACACACATCCAAGAACATTATAGCATTTAGACAGGAAGGTAGCCGAAATCCAGACAGGAACTTTTCGAACAAGTTTTTTTATCATCTACTCAAGCTCCCAATTTTTCAGTAGTTCTATTGAAGATCTGTTTATTGGCGAAGCAGTTCACTTCTTTTGAATTCTCATTTGATAATTCGAAAGATCGATGATGTTCCTGCTGATTCACAACACAGGGATCGACTCAGTGAGTTATCCGACATGTTAATTCTCACTGTACTTTCGTTATTAACAATAAGAGATGTTTTTTCGGACAAACTTTCTCTCGAAACACTGGAAAGATCTCTGGACCATCGTCCCACATCGATGTCACTAGGGGCGAGCACGATTTATCCATATTCTCACGATCTGTTAATGGTTGGGTGATCAATAATTCCATAAAAATTCACTTATTTTATTTATTCATGTATATTAAATTTTCAAAAAATATTGGGGAACTTCTCTCCCTAATAATTAACTGGAGCGAAAATATATTGTCGTCTCAATATGTAATTAAATAGATAGTTCTATTGTAGATGTTGAGCATTCTATTTAAAAAACAAAAATAAAAATAAAAATAGAAAAAATAAAGTCAGGTCAATTTCGGGATAAATCGGGCTGACGGGCCAAATCGAGCTAAGTCCATTTGGCCCATCGGGCTGCTCGGGTCGGGTCAAGTGGGCCCAATTTTTCTCGGGCTAACATAAAATCGGGCCAGCCCAGTCTATTTTCAGGTTGGGTGGGTTGGTTCATTTTGACAACTTTGCCTAAAATATACTATAATCTTGAAGAGGTCCCAGCCCGTTGAATTTTTTATCCATCAGATCAAATCTGTCGGACAAATTTTTGGACAAGCCCCGACCCTTTGAGTTTTTGGCCCATCAAATCGAACATATCTGGCCAAAATTTCTACAGGCAGCCCGTTTAAAATATTTAGTAGCTAGACCAACCCATCAAACCGGGCCTACTTTGCCAAATCCATGTTAAATTGAGTGAGAGGATAGGTATAAACCGCATAAACTTTTTATCAGAAGTGAAGTACTTATGATTGGGCAGCACCTCAAGTTCAAATTTGTCAACGAGTATATGCAGAGAGCGGGTGAGACTTTTGAAGGTGAGTTAAATATAATTAATAGGGGTTGTATAGTTGATGAAATATCCCTCCTACCATTAGTCGTTCGTCATTTTTTTCTTAAAAAAAGTATCAGTGTACATGCTGTTCTGCTTGAATCTGATTTAGAGTTGACATGGACACTTGCTAAGATCGTTCTTGTTTGGTTTTTTATGTTTCTTTTCTTTTAGCTGCTTTAGTTTTCTGGTTCTTTTGCTCAAGAGCAACAGGTGTTTGTTGAAATTCCTGACAGAATGATATGAATGTTCTCCTACTGCAGTATTACGAAATCAGAAAGAAAAAAACTGAAGAAGAGCCATGAAGGGAAATTTCAAGACTGGCTTTTATACGTATACAATGTTGATAATAGTTAAACAATGGAATTTCCACCCTCAAATTCCAATAACTTTTATAAATGAGAAATGTTGGCTCCGTCCTTGATCATGAGCTCAATCTGAATACATGATGTGCAGCATAGATACGGCGCAAGAGGGAATTGGTAACGGTGGTGTGCGAGTAGTAAGTTCCGCAGATACCTGATTCATTGCCGGTCGTGACTTCGGATCAGGATTTATGCATTTGAGTGCTATTTTTACTACACGAACCACATCTTTTGCCACCCTTAAATCAGATTCGTCTGGAGAGGGTAGTCTCTTATCTAACAGGTCTTTGAGCATCAAGTTTTGAGCAAATTGCCTGGAAGACATGGAGCTCAGAAAATCCCCTGGATGATCTCCAAACATGATTTCCAGGGCTACCACACCGAAGCTGTAAAGTCACATTTTTCTGTAACAACCATGGTGTAGGCCAGTTCTACAAATTGATCGAGTAATTCATTATCATCAGATGCATATATATATATATATATATATATATATATATATAGAGAGAGAGAGAGAGAGAGAGAGATCAAACAGATACAAATGGATAAAGAAAGTTGTGCAATATGTACCGGGTGCAATATAACCACGAGTCCCTACAAGTAGAGTCTGATTGGATGAATCGGGATCCAACAATCTAGCCGTGCCAAAATCAGATACAAAAGCTTCGAGCCGTGAATTCAAAAGTATGTTGCTACTGGAAATGTCCCTGTGTAAAATTGGTGGACTACAATCGTGATGCATGTAAGACAGCGCATTGGCAATGCCTTTCACCACATTTACTCTCTTTATCCAATTTAGCTCCATGGTTTCAATGGCATCCTTCAGGACGCTAAACAGGCTGCCCCTTTCCATGTACTCATAGATGAGAAACATGCAACGGTTGTGCAGACTAAACCCGAAAAGCTTCACTATATTTCTATGACGTATATCAGACAGAACCTTGGCCTCATTCCTGGAACACATGTCATAATTGGGATTCTCTCGTTCAAATCTGTGAAGCTTCTTAACAGCAACAACTCTTCCACTGGGCAATTGTGCTCTGTACACGCTGCCATAACCTCCAGCTCCAATGCAATATCTGAGGTCGAAATCTGCTGTTGATTTAATGATGTCATCATATGCGATCTTCCCATCGTAATTCCATACCTTGAATATGTCTCCGTGCCCAGAATCAGATGTCAGTTGGCTAGGTCTCTTCCTTCTATAGCAGAATAATAGGCATCCACCAGAAATTGACCAGACGACGAAGAGCACATGCAATAGGAAGGGAAATTATTTTGTCGTTCTGACGCCTCGATTTCATGATTGTGGAATCAGTAGGAGGTAGTAATTTGGGGTTAGCAGCAGTTAAGCCATATGCAAATTTATCCCAGACATTTCGTGGGATATGACCCTCTAAACGATTATTGGACAAATCAATGTAGTGCAACGAGGAAAGAGATTGAGGGACTCCACCAGAGAGATTGTTATACGAAAGATCGATACTGAGGTAATGTGCATTAGCAACATATCCGAGCTCAATAGGTATATGTTCAGTGATTGAATTTGCTCTTACAGATATCAGTTCAATTGTAGGAAGGTTTTCTATCCCCGCTCCAAAAACACCTTCCAACTTATTACTATCCAAATCCAAAGATCTCAAGCTCGTTAAGTTGCCCATGGTCGAAGGCAAAGAGCCACCGATTTCATTGTGATGCAAAATCAAAGATTTCAATTTTTTTAGCTGACCCAAGGTTGAAGGCAAAGAGCCATTGATGCTATTATGGCTCAAATCAGAGTTACTAAGCTTGTCATATGGCCTAATGTGAGAGGCATACAGCCACCGATCTCGTTGTTGCTCAAAGTCAAAGATTTCAGTTTTTTTAATTGGCCAAAGCTTGAAGGTACAGTGCCAGTGATTTCATTATGAGAAATATCAAGAACCTGCAATTTGTCGAGTTTTCCTAGTGAAACAGGCAACTCACAAGTGAGTTGATTGCCAGACAAATCGAGGTAAGTTAGTCCGGTCAAACTCCCCACATTAGGTGGAATGACACCCCAAAAATAGTAATTATAAGATAAATCAAGCACCTGCAAATTGGTGAGATTCGGCAGAGAAACAGGCAACTCACCGTGGAGACGATTCAGCGACAAATTAAGATAAGTAAGGTTGGATGGATTACCAATCTCTGCTGGGATGTATCCAGTGAGCTAGCCACATATGGAGTTGCTGAGATGAATTCTGGTGAGGTGTGGGAAAGCAAGCACATCCAATTCATCAAGTCGACGCCACCATAAATCACTACGCTCGCATTCCGTCGTACTTATTATGATCATCTCTGCAACGCGGCCAGCATGGTTACAGGTGATGCCTCTCCACTTGCAGTGATTGATGTTTGAGTTGTTAAATGGCCACCAAGCATTCAATGCCTCCATTTCTCTCTTCGAATCATCCGAAGCAGCCGTTGCGACTACGCTGTTGCTGATGACGATGGTGGCGATAATAACACACCGAAGATTCAACACGGAGGTGGAATCCATTTGTAATAATATGGAAACAGTTGGTACAAGATTTTCTTGTGTGTACTAGTTATCACCTTTTCTTGGTTGCCAAGGCAAAAGCTCGGTAGCAAAAATTTTCAACTAGCTCCCCCTAGTTTTCATCTAGGTGCTAAATTTCTATTGGACTTCTGTGATTTTTTTCTTTAATTTTCAATATCTTTTTGTCGAACAACGTCTATTTCCATTTAGCATCATTTGCTTGCCTAGTCGCTAGGTCCTAGATTTTTGTCCAACTAACTTTTAGCGACTTTTACAAGTGTAGCAAATGTAAATATAACTTTTTCCAAATGCAAAGGAAAATTCAAGTCAACGCGTCAACTGCATAGACTTGCAAGTCCACTCAAATTTCTACGGTCGCTTTCAAGGAACAATGAAGCGTGGTCTTTTATGCTTAGATTCTTTTGCTTGGGATCAGTTTTCTCATTGTTTCGCAACCACATGAATTCGTTCTGGGATGTATCCAACCAAATAATATAAAATAATGTTTATATTCTGATAGCTCCAGGATGTATATTAAAGATATAAAATAAGAAAGGTGCATTTATTTTGAATTGCTCTCGATTTATTAAGGAGATAAATCTCAATAAAATATACTCATAAATTTTCTCAATCAATAATAAGTGAGGACTCTCCAATATTAAGTAAACACTCCATAAATTATAGTGATGGGTTAAGCAAACACACCCTAAATTATAGTGATAAATCTATATTATTTCATTGAGAAAGATGATTATTAGTTCAGTTTAGTTTAGTTTAGTTCTTAATAAAATTAACACAGATAATTAAAAATAATATAAATATATATATATATATATGAAATTAAAAGAAATAAGAAACATATAAGATATTTTATTTTAATTCTATATCATCTTCAATCAGAGACTGAATCTCTTTTTTTCAGAACTCCATGAATCCAATTTCATTTAAGATTTCATCAATGGGACACAAATATCAACAAAAAACCACTCTATAACGGCAAATGGATTCCTTTTACTTTTTGCTCCTTCAGTGACGACTTATTGGTTTGTTATTATCTCATACGCAAGTATATGCATATACATTATATCCATATATGCTGAATATGTATGTAAATTCATATGTTTTGGAGCCCTGGTTTAGTACTACTTTTTTTTTTTTTGCACTTTTATTATTTTATTTATAATATTTTGGTTTAAATAATTTAATTTAATAAAAAAATGTATAATTTGTATTATGTGGACGGTATTAAGAATTTTATACTGAATTTTTTAAATAAAAATGGATTGCATTGGAAAGTGGGATGCGTTGAATTTTTTTGTGGATTGTGAATAGTCGCTGCCTGTAAATATTATTGGCTGATTACTCACTCAAACACTACAATAGGAAAGGTATTCTGCAATACAATATTTGAGACAACAATTATGGTCACAAATAATAATTTATGTGTGGTCATTTGGTGTCACAAAACTCGTACAAAGTACTTGAGATTATTTTCGGATTACTTTTAGAAACAACTAGTTGTTGCAAAAAATATTTGAGACACGTTTGAGAAAACTTTTGTGAGTCTCAAATATATTATTTTTGGCCTAGTTATCAAGACTATTCATTAGTGACAACATGTTGTCTTTGATAATAAAGTTGTGATAAATACTTATTATTTAAGATCATTTTTTATTGTATAAAAAGTACTCCCTCCGTCCCGGCTTAATTTGCACACCTGCTCCGGCACGTATATTAAGAAAAAACAGATTTTTTAGAATCTTTGACTTTTTTAAAGGTGGAGATTGAGGGTGGAGATTTTAAGGGTGGAGATTGTAAGATTCGTTTCCATTTGAGGGGTGTGCAAAATAGGGTGGGATAACCGAAAAAGGAAAGTGTGCAAATTAGGGTGGGACGGAGGGAGTATTTTTTTGTGAAAAAAAAAAAAAAAAAAAAGAATTGTTGAATTTGTAACAATTATATCAGAGAAGTTTAAAGAAAATGCCGTCATAAAACAATCCAAATTTGTAAATTCCTACTGATTCGTGAGTATGACATTTACGGAAAAAATTATGGATTTGGTACGGAACTATTTCATTTTTGTCCTAAAATTCTCTCTTTTGATCATAAAAGACTAAATCCTAGCACAACTAGTCCTTCCGCCACATTTTCTATTTTTCTTTTGCATTTTTGTCCCAAACGTTATTGCGCTTTTAGTCCCAATTTAACATAAACATGTTGAGAGGGAGAAATAACATTTTTGAAAGAAAAAACACCCTTTTGGAGCCAAAAACCAGTCTACAACAGTTGTTTATAGCTCTTTCTCGTTCACAAGACAGAGAAAAAAAAATGAAAAAGACTAAATATGGCATCTTCTTCATCGACAAGGCAAAGGCCACATCCCTCACTCCTAATCCGACATATATGTTGATAATGCACAATCCAGTAATCACCCAATCGAACAGTAATCAACAAGAACAAAATATAAAAACACAGAATTTACGTGGTTCGATCCGGAGATCTACGTCCACGGGGAGAAAACGGCAATCGCCGAGGTGTTTCTTTTACTCGAATGTTGAGTTTACAGTGCGTGTTACAGAAAACAAAGTTCGAACCCTAATTCAGAGTTCTTTTCATCTATTTATACTACTAAACTCGAACCCTAACCAAATCCCTATAATCTTGCCCCCCAAATCTACATGGCAGTTGGGAAAAGATCATGGGCCTTGATTCACGGAACCGATTTGATTCGCTGAATCGAATGCGTGTTGTTGGGCCTGTTGGGCTTGGGCCTTCGCACTTGCTGGCGCGTTCGCTGAGCTGGTAAATGGGCCTCAGGGTTAACCCGGCCCGAAGTAACCGGGTCATCCCTATCAGATGCCCCCCCCCCCCCCCAGCCGAAGCGAGGTAGGAGCTTCGGTTGTCACCGGGGTGGAACTGTAAGCAAGAAGACCGGAGTCTCTGGCAGGCCGAAGTGTTTTATGCGTGACGGAGTGTGTCCGCGTCCCTGGGACCTTGCGGAGCAATCAATGGACGCAGTGCCGAGTTGGGCCGAGGTGTTTGGGACCTATAATGAGATATCGAATTTCCCAGAAGCGAAAAACGCGTTGTAAGTATATTACAGTCTGGCCGAGGTGGAAGGTACATCTGAGTGAGTAGTTTGGCCGAAATGGTGGGGGCACCGGAGTGTGGTAATATGGCCGAGGTGGAAAGTACACCGGAGTGAGTCTTGAATCTTCCTGAAGAAGGGTGAGGCTGATGTGATTGGCGGCGCCATAATGAGAGAGAGAGATGTGAAGTGACACGCTCAGCGAGTTCCAAGACAGCTCTTCCCCACGCGCCTCGGTAACTGTAAAGCGCGTGAAGAGCACGCATGAATCTCCATCACTGAATTTGAATAGGCTGCATCTGAGCCGTCGGTTTTTTGCATTTATATTAGGAATAACTGCACAGTAACTTTTCATCTTCTCCATTGTGATTCATCTGTTATAGAAAGCGGGAAAAAGAGGAACTTTGCGTTCGTGATTCATCAGAGATAAAAAATTTCTCAAATCCATCCTTTCGGATTCAAATCAAGTAAGTATGTCATCCTCTTCATCTTCTTCATCTTCTGCCCCATCTTCGGTCTCGATCAAAGTAGTAGGAGATTCGGACAAACCGTTAGATGTCCCCCCCCTATCATATATCTTTCCGGAGAAGGATGCGATTAGAACCATAGACAGAGTCGATGGTTTAGAGTGTAATACCAGGACGGTATCGTTTTACGAATGTCCGGCGGTTGATCTTGAGGTTTCCTCCATAGGTTTACGGATGTCGCGGGGGCAACTTGAGAGGGAACTCCCATCATTTTATCTTCATTTCGATCTCGATTACATGATTCCTACCCCCGAGGATAGGGCCTGTTGCCCACCGCAGGGGTTTATGACCGTATATATTGACTCCCTCCGAGTAGGGTTGAGACTGCCGCTGTGGGGCATAGTTGTAGAGTTGTTAAGATACTACGGCATTGCCCTCTGCCAGTTAGCGCCGAACGCGGTGAGGCAGTTGGTGGGATTCACAGTAGTTAGTAAGCAGGCCGGGATAGAGCCAACTGTAGAGCTTTTTAGGTTTTTCTACCAGCTGAAGAACTTCGGGAAGTCCAAGGGGTGGTATTCTTTTAGTCCCCGAGCCCGAGGAGGGTTTAAGGTCCAAAACCCGAGCAAAGTGGAGGGGTGGAAGGAGAGGTTCATATTTGTCAGGAATAAGATAGCTCTCCCGAAGTGGAGGAGTGACGAGGTGCAGGACTCCGCCCCTGTAGAGAATCCGGGGGCCGAAATGAGGCACATATTCCTGCAAGTGGGGACTTTCCAAACCCTCTGTTCCGAGGAGGAACTGGAGAAGGCTGGGCTTAGCCTATATTATTCGGGAAACGGAGATGCCGAAGAGGGTAGGAGTTCTTTCGTCCTGTTTTTTAATTTTACTGTTTGGCGCAGAATTAACCATTGATATATATGCAGTGGGACGCTTCGGAAAGCAACCGGCATCAGGGAGCCCCGCTAAGACTGAAGCGGCCACGAAGAAGGGGAAGGCCGCGGAAGTATCTTCCCGGGGGAAGATACCAACCGGTTCGCGACCGTCGGCTGGGTCGGAGGAAAGAGTGCCGTTGGCGGGGTCTCCGGCGTTGCCAAAGAAGAGGTCGGAGCCTACTGGGACGCCACAGGCCCCATCCAAGAGGCCCCGGACTGGGGAGAGCTCGCAGGTAACACTCAAAAACGTTGCTCATTACGCGAACTTACGCGAGGGGTATAACCGAGGTCTAATCCGTGTGCCGCGTTGTGTTTAACTTTTCCAGGGAGAGCATGTGATCCCCAGTATGCTGGGGTTTGACAGCACAGATGCCGAGAAGATTCTTCGGCTGGCCAAAGGGATAATTGAGGTCGGCCTGAAAAGCGAAATAGAGGCCAAGGAAGGGCTAGCCGCGACGGCGCGGGAGCTTCGCGCTAAAAATGACAAGCTGTCGTACGACTTGACCCAGGCACGCAAGAGGGCTGCCGTGGTTGAGTCCGAGGTCGCGCGTCTGCGCAGCGTAGAAACAGAGAATCATGGCCTCCGCGGAGAGCTGATGCAGCTGCGGGCAGAGATGGAGGCGAGGGAGGCAGCCGTAGTTGGAGGGCAGGGGGCCTTGCTGAGGGCCTTCGCCGAGAAGCTGTTACACTCCAGCACATTCCTTGATTTCCAGACAAGGTTTGTGGCAATAGGGGACAAAGCCACTCGGGCCATGGTGCTGGAAGAGGTGAAGGAGGCGTATCCGGACGTGGACATCCATCGCCCAGAATTCGGGTATGATCCCGAGGCGGCGGCCGAGGTGGAGAAGGCCTATTACGCCGCGCTGGCGGAGCTACCGGAGTGGCCCTTGGTGAACGCGCTCGGGGGGAAGAGGCAGCTTCTGACTGCCGCAGAAGTTGCTAACTGCGTAGTGGACCAGGATGAAGAATTTTTGGCATTCAGCCGTGGTGAACTGGCCCCCGCTCCCCAAAACATTGAGCCTTCCCCCCAGATGGAGATCGAAGCCCCTGCCACGACTGAGGCCGCTGTAGCAGCCGAAGAGCGAGTTGCCGAAGCGGCTGAGGGCCAGCAAGAAGAGTTGCCCGAAGAGCCTGAGGCAACTGAGCGGGAGGTCAGTCGATCCCCGCAAATTTGAACTTGTAAATTCGTAGAAATGTTAGGGGTGATGTACTGTCTTGAACAATTGTACTTTGCTTTGTGAAATACAATCATCTTTTTCGATCTCTTGAACTTCTTGTCTTATTGCATGAGTACTTCGATATCTGCTGCCGTACTGATCGTAACTTCATACATGCTTGAGGGTAATTGATCTTGTCGTTGTCGTTGTCTGTCTAGAACACCGCGGAACTGCATGAGACGATAAAGAAGTTAATGGAGTCACTTGAGTGGTTCCGCGGAGAGAGGAACCGTCTGGAACTGCACGTAGTGCCCAAGTTGCAAAAGCAGATAGCCTCGGCGGAGAGGAAGGTGGTTGAGGCCAATGAAAGGGCCAAAGACTTCGAGATGCAGTATCGAACCACAGCAGCCGAAATGAGTCGTGTCCGTGTTCACCATAAGGAGTACGAGCGGATCCTGTCCGAGTTCGGTCTTCTAACTTTTGAAGAAGTAGAAGAGCGGACCGTTGAAATCCAAAGTGATATCGCGGCGCTGATGTCAAGGAGCTCGGTAGAATCCGCGGAGCTTGTGAGGAAAAGAGAAGTCCTGGAACTACTGCTCAGCATGTATGAAGGGCTAAAGGGCCGAATCAGGCTGAGGCCTTCTGCTGAGGAGTTTATTGCGAGCACTAGTCAGGACCGAAGTACTCAGAGAGCTCCTCGGAAGGATAAGAAGACTAAAGGCCAGAAGAAGCCCTCCGAGCAGAGCAAAGGCATAGTTATTCGGGAGCCAGCCCCAATGACCACAATTGAAGAGCCCTCGGCGGTTGCTGAGGAGATAGTCGAGGAGCTGGCCCAGGAAATCGAAGTAATGGTCCCGGAGGAATGGGACCCAGAGCAGTGGGTTCAGACACCGAGGCCGGCGTCACAACCCAGCAACCGGGCGCGGACCCGAGATGAAGCCCTGGGGCCCGCGCCTAGAGAAAGTCCTCGGCGAAGAGAACCTCGAAGGGATGACCGAGCCAGAGCCCGAGAGGGTAACAGAGCCGGAGCCCGAGGTCATAGATCTTCAAGATCCCGAAGAAACCAACGCAGACCGAGGAGCGGGGCCCAACACCGGAGTGCGCAGTATTGGCTCGGGGGCCATAGACATTAGCTTACGTATTTGCTTTTGTTGTCTTTGTATTTGCTTGTTTGTTGTTGTTTTTTTTTTTTTTTTTTTTTTTTTTTTTTAAAGACTTATGTAAAAAACTGTTTGTTGTGTAATATTCAGAAAATAGTAGTAAAGTTGTTGTAATGTGTACAAATTGGTGTAATGAAAGTAACTTGTTACAAATCATCTTAATTGGGTGTTCGGGAACACGATATAAAATCTGTTAATTGTTTTAAGTAGGTGTTCGGGAACACGGTATGGACTAATCCACTTCTCCCCGAACGGATCTGGCGGGAGCAAAAACTCCCCGGACGGATCGGGCGGGAGTTAACATTTCTCCGGTTAAACAGACGAGAAAGTGGTGTGAGTCCGGGGACTAATGTGCAAACCCCCTCGGACGGACCGAGAGAAAGGTTTAATTGTCCGGAGACTAATGTGCAAACCCCCTCGGACGGACCGAGAGAATGGTTTAATTGTCCGGAGACTAATAATGATAGTATGTTTGTGTTAGGGCGTCCCCGTAACATAGAGAATAACTCAGTAAGTTATGCAAGCAAAGAATTTTTATTCAATGATAAGTGCCGGAGCAAACTCGAAAGTACAAAGCGAAATAACAACTAAAAGGAAATTAAAGGAAAGGTGGTACTTGCAATGTAGCCTTCACAAATAGAAACGCCTCAAATTTGTGACATGCCAACTTCGGGGGATCGGGGTCCCGTTGATTTGTTCAAGCTGATAAGATCCGAAGTCATGTACAGCAACGACTCGGTAGGGGCCTTCCCAAGAAGCATGCAGTTTGCCCTCGGGGGCAGCTTTGCTGGCCGAGTTAAGTCGAAGGACTAAGTCCCCGACATTGAACTGTGTACCTCGAACCCGGAGGTTGTAATACTGAGAAGCTCTCTGTTTGTACCTAGCCTGCTGAATGAACGATTGTTCTCGGCGATTCTCGAGCTCATCTAGATTTGCGCGAAGAGCCTCGTCATTATTATCCGGAACTAATGTGAGGAGGCGAGGACTCGGCACACTGATCTCTGCGGGGTTAACGGCTTCGGAGCCATAAGTAAGGCTGTAAGGAGTCTCCCCGGTGGAGGTGTGCGGCGTTGTCCGAATGGCCCATAAGACTTGTGGAAGGTTTTCAGCCCAGAGTCCTTTGGCATTATCCAGGCGCTTTTTTATTCCTGTGAGAAGGGTCCGGTTGGTGACCTCAACCTGCCCGTTCGCTTGAGGGTGGGCAACCGAAGTGAAAATCTGTTTGATGTGGAGTTCTTCACACCATGAGCGGAATGGATCATTGGCAAACTGTTTACCGTTGTCCGAGATGATAGTGCTCAGGATGCCGAAGCGACAAACAATATTGCGCCATACAAACTTTAAAATGTTTTGTCCGGTGATAGCCGTAAGTGGTTCGGCTTCGACCCACTTAGTGAAGTAGTCTACGGCGACGACCAGGAATTTCAACCCTCCCGGAGCGACAGGGAAAGGCCCAACAATATCAATGCCCCATTGGATGAACGGCCATGCTCCTTGGATTCCAGTGAGCTCGGTCTGTGGCAAATGCTTCACCCTGGAGTGTAGCTGACACTTGCTACATCTAGTCACTAAGTCGTGAGCATCGTTGAATAGGGTAGGCCAATAGTATCCCCAACGGAGAACTTTTTTTGCTAGAGTTCGGGAACCGATATGGCTTGCACAGGCCCCTTCATGAACCTCTCGCAGAACTTGAATAGCCTCGGCAGGGGCGAGGCACCGAAGATTCGGTTGTAGGTACGATTGTCGGTATAGAACTCCATTATAAGGGAGTATTTGGGGGCTTTGAGCACAACTTGCCGAGCTCGTAGCTTGTCAGTGGGTAGAATCCCATCTTGGAGATACTGAATGATCGGAGTCATCCAGTTCGGATCACTGTTGGTCAGTACCGAGACTGTAGCCTCATGAATAGCTGGATGGGAAAGGTCTTCAACCTTGATATCCGGAGATATATTAGTTTGGACCACGGAGGCCAATTTGCTGAGTGTGTCTGCCCTGGAATTTTGAGCACGCGGGATTTTTCGGATAATAACTGTACCAAAAGTTGATATGAATTTGAGTGCTAGAGCGCGGTACCTGACCATTGTTTCTTCTTTGGCGACATAAGTCCCCTGAATTTGCTTAGACACGATCTCGGAGTCCGTGAAAAGCTCTAAGTGACGAACACCTAAAGATTGAGCGAGCCGGAGCCCGGCGAGGACTGCCTCGTATTCTGCTACATTGTTAGTCACCTTAAATTTGAATCGGATGACATATTTGACCTCGACCCCCTCGGGGTCGATGAGAAGCAGCCCGGCACCACTTCCTCGGACTGTGGATGCTCCATCTACAAATAGTTGCCACATCCGTGGTGGAGGAGCGGGTGTGACGCGGTGTGTTGTATCATTGTCTGCGGGGGACTCATGATTATCTGCCGGGGTTTCGGCCAGGAAGTCAGCAAGTGCTTGACCTTTAATTGCTCGGCGGGGGAGGAACTGGATATCATACTCACCTAACTCAACTGCCCACTTAGCGAGGCGCCCGGACACCTCGGGTTTCACAAGGATCTGGCGTATAGGGTGATTGGTTAGGACTCGTATTTCACGCCCCTGGAAGTATGGCCGAAGACGCCGAGCTGCCATAACAAGGGCCAAAGCGGTTTTTTCAAGTTCTGAATATCGCGTCTCGGCTCCATGGAGCACCCGGCTTGCAAAATATACGGGATGTTGAACCCCCTCCACTTCGAGCACAAGAGCGGCGCTGACAGCTTCTTCGGCGGACGCCAGATATAGGTACAGTGGCTCTCCGGGGAGAGGAACTGACAGAGTAGGCAGCTGCTGTATATGCAGTTTCAAGGCTTCAAAAGCCTCGGTGCACTCTGGAGTCCACTCAAAGGACTTCGCTTGCCTCAGGATCTTGAAAAATAGGAGCTGACGCTCCGCTGCTTTCGATAAGAATCTGTTTAAAGCCGCTAGGCCACCTGTAAGGCGTTGAACTTCCCTGAATGTTTTTGGGGGCTGCAAATCTAATACATCACGGAGTTTAGCTGGATTGGCTTGCAAGCCGTTTTGTGAAACCATGTATCCGAGGAACTTCCCGGAGCCAACACCGAAAGTGCATTTTGCCGGATTGAGTCGCAAGTTATAGCGCCGCAGGGTGCGCAATGTTTCGGCGATATCCTGCACACATGAAGGATGGGAGGAGCTTTTGATGACCAAGTCATCGACGTAAACCTCAACATTGCGACCTATCTGGTCGTGGAAGACAAAGTCCATTAGGCGCTGATAGGTGGCCCCAGCATTGTTGAGCCCGAAGGGCAGTTTCTTGAAAGCGTAGCATCCAAAGGCAGTGATAAACGCCGTTTTGATAGCATCCTGTGGATCCATAAAGATCTGATGATAGCCTTTGTACAGGTCCAAGAAACAAAGTGCCACGTACCCCGTAATGGCTTCGGCCTTTTGATCGATGGAGGGCAGAGGATAGCAGTCCTTGGGACAGTGCTTATTAAGATCGGAAAAATCGACACACATCCGCCACGCCCCACTGCTTTTTGTTACCATTACTGGATTGGACAACCAGGAGGGGTAGAATACCTCGAACAAGATGTCCACATCTAGGAGTTGCTTCACCTCAATTCGAATGGCTTCATTTCGCTCCGGAGCGAATTTCCTCTGCTTCTGTTGGATTGGCTTGACACTGGGATCGATATTCAGCTTGTGGGTAATCACCTCGGGAGAGACTCCGGGCATGTCCAGAGGAGACCATGCGAAAACATCAGAATACTCTCGCAGGGTCTGGATAATGGCCTGATGTAGCCATGGCACGTCCACGGCCCCTACTGTTACTGTCTGCTCCGGCTTAGACGGATCTAGCGGGATTTGAGCAGTGGCATCCCCCAATGGGGTACGGTCCCGAGGTTCCAGAACCTGTGATGTTACCTGAAGCTGCTGTTTGGGAGAAACCTTAGCAGTCTTCTTGAGCGCCACATACATGCACTCTTTTGAGACCCGTTGACTGCCACGGATGGTCACTTCACCATGCGAAGTGGGAAACTTTAGCGCGAGGTGATACGTGGAGCATATGGCTTTTGCCGGGGTGAGCCAATCTCGGCCCAATATCATGTTATATGGTGAGGGAGAATTCACCACATAAAAGTCCACAAAGATAGTTTTTATCTTCGGATAAGTCCCCAAAGACGCTGGGAGAGTAATGATACCTTCCGGCCGGACTTCACCCTGGGTGAATGTCTGTAATGGCCCGGGGGCCGGTCGAAGTTGGTCTCGGGAGATCCCCATCCTCTCAAAACAGTCCGCAAATATGATGCTTACTGCAGCACCATTGTCCACGAAGACCCGTCGTATTGTTATATTGGCTACAGTCATGTCAATGACAATAGCGTCAGTGTGGGGTGTTATCTCTGGAACCGGATCCCTATCCGTGAAGCTGACAGTTTCGGACTGATGGAGGCGTTTGTGGCGTGGCTCCTCGGGAGGAGGACGTCGAGCCTCTGCCTTCAAGGCATGTCGTGAAGCCCCGGTGGGTAGGGCTCCATATATCACGTTTATCACGTGAGGGGGTGCGTTGTCCCCGGGTCCTCCCGGAGGAGGAGGTGGAAGTGGGAGACGTGACGGCTGGCGATTGCCAGAATCTTGTCGCGCGTAGTTACTGGGCCCCTGCCGATTATTCTGCCAATGTGGCCGATTTTGTTGATTATCTCGATCATGGTAACCTCCGCGGTGATGAGACGAGCCCCCATTGTGGTTTGCCCGAGGTTGGTCTCCGATTCGCGCAACGTATTGCCGCAAAAACCCTTTCTTGAGGCATTCCTCAATCTCCTTGCCGAGTTCTCGGCACTCCTCTGTCTCATGTCCGTGATCTCGGTGGTATGCGCACCACTTTCCACGGTTCCTCTTTTCAGGAGGCGCTGTCATCCGCGGACAAGGTCGGAAATCGTTTTTGTGGAGTGAAAGAATTTCAGCCCGTGACTTCGTCAGTGGAGTCAATTGCGGAATTGCACTTCGGGATTCTGAATGCCCCGGTGTCAAGCGTGAAAATGCGCTAGTTCGCGTACTAGGACTAGTTTGTGCCTTGTCGGCCTGTCGCTTGATTGCGTGCTTCTCACGCTTCTGCCGTGTCTGTTCCTCGGCCTTAGCAAATTTGCACACTGTTTTGAACAGTGCTCGAGTTGTGACCGGGGTGTTCCGAGCTAACTCGGTGTGGAGTGCTCCAGGGCGGAGTCCATTCATGAAGGCGTTGATGGCCACATCGTCGGGGCAATTTCCCACCTTGAGACTTACCGCTGTGAAACGGTCCAGAAATTGAGTAACGGTTTCACCGTCCCGTTATTCCATACTCATAACATCGGCCAGAGTGGCCATGGGCTTCGCTCGGGCTTCGAACCTTGCCCAGAAGTGCTCGGCGAGTTCTCTGAATGAGGATATGCTGTCTCGCGGGAGAGAATCAAACCAGACCCGAGCTTCATCCTGTAAGTACTCCGGGAAAATCCTACAGTACTGAAGGGATGTGATGTTATCATGACTAAGCATACTGTGCCTAAAAGCGCCAAGAAAGTTGGCCGGATCTCCCGTGCCGTTGTAAGGTGATATAGCTGGCCGTTTGAACCCTTCGGAAAGGGTGATGGCCATGATTTTGGAGGAGAACGGCGTGATAATCTCTCCATTGGCATCAAGGCCTAGGATTCTGTCCAGTTCAACGTTGCGTTGAACCCGCTCATACTCTTGGAGATCCTGAGCATGAGAGTCAGCGTAGCGAGCTTTTTTAGCCGCATTAAGTGGACGACGGCGATCCACATCAACTGGTTCCTCATTGCGAGGTCGTGATCCATTTGAACTCCCAAGGTCCTCGGAAGAACCAGGTCGTTCCCGTCGTCGATCCTGACGCCCGCGATAGCCCGATTCCTGCTGTCCGCGCGGGCGAGGTGGAGGCACCCCAGGATTATCATTATGGCTAACAGGTTCTGCGGCAGGCCCCGTTGGGCGTAGGCGATTAACTGCCCAATCTTGTAGGACATGCGCATGCTCCTGTAAGAAATCTTGGAGCAGTTCTGGGGTGATTTGAATGTTCACCGGTGGCTGAGCAACAGCAATATTAGGGTCTTGCTGATCTTGGGGGGGTGGAGGGTTTTGATTACCCTGATGATTGGATGCACTCGCTTCCGGCAATTGCCTCGGCGGTGCTACTTGATCCACGGGTGGATTTTGATCGGAATGGTCTCCACGGCGGGCTTGATTCAAACGAGTCGTCACCATGATTCTTGAATGCAATGCGAACGTCAAAGATTACCGGTTAATGCGTTCAAAAAACTGCCTTGTCGTTCCCACAGACGGCGCCAATTGATAATGCACAATCCAGTAATCACCCAATCGAACAGTAATCAACAAGAACAAAATATAAAAACACAGAATTTACGTGGTTCGATCCGGAGATCTACGTCCACGGGGAGAAAACGGCAATCGCCGAGGTGTTTCTTTTACTCGAATGTTGAGTTTACAGTGCGTGTTACAGAAAACAAAGTTCGAACCCTAATTCAGAGTTCTTTTCATCTATTTATACTACTAAACTCGAACCCTAACCAAATCCCTATAATCTTGCCCCCCAAATCTGCATGGCAGTTGGGAAAAGATCATGGGCCTTGATTCACGGAACCGATTTGATTCGCTGAATCGAATGCGTGTTGTTGGGCCTGTTGGGCTTGGGCCTTCGCACTTGCTGGCGCGTTCGCTGAGCTGGTAAATGGGCCTCAGGGTTAACCCGGCCCGAAGTAACCGGGTCATCCCTATCATATGTCATTGTGGTAATCTACTTGCAAGTATGTTTCATCGAAGCCCACCAGCTAAGGACATTTATTTTACAGTTGTCCGGATATTTAGTCTACTTCTTTTTGCTGTCTTTGTTTACTCCCACTTAAGCTGCCTAAAATTAATAAACAATATTGTGTCAGAATTTAAATCAGCTCATTAAATTGTGAAATCTGTTCTTATTGAACTTACCTTCTCAATCTTTATCACCATGTGTCCTTTTTTCTTCTTGTATAAGTGGGGGATATTCGGTCTGTGTGTCCATTCTAGCATTGTGAGGGTTCACTTTCTTGCATCTAGTAATACTGCATCTCATTGCTCACACATATTGTTGACCAAAGTATCACATTCTCCAAATGAACCTTAACCACTGTGTTTAATGTTTATCCTGCAACCATTCCAAACACCTTGGATCAAGCTCTCCAATTTGGATCATTGCTCTGTTGGAGCTTGAGTTTTTTTGTTGCTTTTGCAGCCTTCCACAAAAGCCTCTTAAAAGCATTTCTCATGTATCTTACTATAACTAGAGCTGTCAAAATGAGCTCGGCCCGATGGGCCAGCCCGATCAACCCGAAAAAAAAATTGGACTGGCCCGAGTTTTTCTGGCCTGAAAAAAAACTGGGCCTACTTGACCAGACCCGAGCAGCCCGACTGGCCCGATGGGCTCAGCCCGACTTGGCCCGATGGGCCAAGTGGCCCGACTCTTTTTTTTCTCTTCTTTTTTTATTATTTTTATTTTTATTTTTTCTCCAATTAATTTTTAGAGGAAAAATCCCCTCCATATTTTTTGAGTGGGCCTTTTTAATAACAAGTTCACTTTTTATTTCAAGAGTCCAAATGTCCAATAATGTCATTAAAATTTTAATAAAAAATAAAAAATAATTGTCCATAAAATTGAGAGGAAAACTTCCTTCATAAGTTCTATTATGGATTAGTGTGAATTTCAAAACAATTAGTCTTTCTATAACTAATTAATTCTCATATATTTCCTAATTCACGACAGAGGGATACTTTATTTTCATTTTCAAGCAATTAAAAAAGCGAAAGAAAGTGACTGCTTGTCTATAAAAATACTTTAATTATAGTTCATAATACTCGTCTTATTTCTTTATTATATAAGCGTATTTGAATTTTTAATAATTTTAATTTGTGTGTGGAAATTTGGTATTGAACAAATTTTCTTAGAAAAATGTATAAAATACAGCGGGCCGAAACTGGCCCGACAACCCGACGGCCCGAGGATGGGCTGAGCTCGGCCCGAAAAAATCTGGCCCGAAAAAATCTGGCCCGGCCCGGCCCGATTTTATATGCTGGCACGACTGGGCTGGGCTGGCCCGGCCCGACCATTTTGACAGCTCTAATTATAACGGATACAAGAAAAATAATGATAAATGATAAATAGGAATACAAAATTTATGTGATTCACTTATAACCAGTGTTCTAAAAATCGTTAGGCGCTAGTCGGTCGGTTCACTGGGGCCTAGCGCCTAGGCGGCACCATCTTAGACGAATAATTTAATATTTAATAAATAAATAATACATACAAAAAATATTAAAAACAATAAAATAAACACCACCAACTTCAAATTTTAAAAGAGTTAATAGTGGGTGGAGGGGAAATTACTAAATTAGGGGTGTGAAAAAGAAATTAAAATTTTAAAAGGGCTCACCTAAAGTTATACACACTGACAAGATAAAAAAAGTAAAAAAAAAAAAAAAAAGAAGACATAAAATAATTTAAAAAATAAACAATAAAAAATTGTGCAGTTAGGCGGGTTAGGCGGCGCCTAGGCGGATTAGGCGCCGCCTAAAATGACCGTTTTTCAGAAATTCGGATCGGCCTTGGGTAGCCTAGCGCTTAGGCGCCGCCTAGGCCGATTTTTAGAACAATGTTTATAACAATGTGTTAACTAGCTACGTCCGTGGATAGAAGAGAGGATTTGTATATTGTTATTCAGAGTGTCTTATAAATCTCTCGATCATCGTGTTAGGGTTTTAGGCCCAATTCTGAGCCAGTCCATTTATACCCAACCCAACCCCATTTTGGCAGCCCGCACCTTTCATATCCCCACCAGATACATTCGCCCCATTTTGTGACTCTTCGATTTACCGAATGCATTCATTCCTCCTTCTCAATTTCTGCTTCATTCATCCCTATATGAATGGAGCCCTTCTCTTTGTGAGAGTGTGCAGAAAAATCCTACACATCGAAAAATCCCGAGCAACAATGATACAGACTGACGCTAAATCAAATAGAGAAATTATATATAATCAATCCCTAACAGATTTTGTCTAGAAAAAACAGAAACTGAGCCCTAACTCCATATACACCGAGACCTCCAACCTACTTATCGTAGAATTCAAGACATTCTAATAACTCTCCAACCCAATATTCTACCCAACTAACTTTTAGCAATTTTTACAATATTGAACAGAGGCGTAGCAAATGCAAATACATTCTTTTCCAAATACAAATGGAAAATTCCAAGTCAACAAGTCAATTGCGATTTAGTTAACGTGTAGGACTAAAATAAAATTACTAAACATATTATTTTCGAACTTGTCCTAAATTACAGGATCACAAATGAAATTCTCCCGTAACAGATTAATTGTACATGAAGTCGTTTTGTTTTGCTTGAGTAAAACAAAATGGAAATTAGGAACCGGACGAATAACCTCTACAAGTGCATTGACACTTGAAACCCTCCTAAACAGAAAAATGATGCTCTTACACAAAGGAGATAAAAAAGAAAAGACTTTCTCTAAATCCTTCATAGTTAAATATGAATAGCTCATCTATCTACTGAAAAAAATGTTTTGGCAAAACAATCCCTTAAATATTTATCACGACCAAGTTACGTGTGGAATTCCAAAAAAAGAGATTGGCGTAGCTGCAGAAACATATGGAGGAAGACGTCTACCAAGAATTATAAAACGATAATTATAATCTTGAGCATTTCAATTGTGGATAAGCTTTCATTAGCTAAAATTATTTTTGTCCTCTAACTTTCTACTCCTACAATTTTGGTTAAATTGAAAATTCAATTTAATTTCGTAATTTTAGAATTTGTCCTTATTTAGTCATTTTCTCATTGTCGGTGACCATTTCTTTTTCTCCATTTCACAACATTACATCATCTACATACATTTCAAATACGAAACTAAACAAATCCATATATATATATATATATATATATATATATATATATATATATATATATTCATTCATTGCAAGTTCATTTACAGAGTAAAATAAACTGATCACCTTATGCATGTGTCACCCACATATTTTTCCATACTTTTCACGTAATTCTTCAACGATTCCTTACCAATTTCCTAAAATATATCCAATTATACATTTTAAAATCACATTTGAACATACATTTTAAAATTACATCAATAGATAATGCTGGGAAAATGCAATTTTAGTCCTTTATGTTTGGGCTATTTGTATTTTTTTCCTCTTCGATTAGGCTTTTGTAATTTTAGTCCTCTAGCATATAACTTTTTGCGATTACATTACTTTTTTCGCCGGAATGTGAAGAGCATGTGTGCAGAAAGTGCGTTTCTCCGATAGGCCAACAAATTACGGCTAAAAAACCCTCAAATCACAAATAAATTAAATGTTAGAGGACTAAAATTGGAAAAGCTAATCGGAAAGGACAAAAAATGCAACGAGACTGGAACAAATTTATGATGGATAACCAAGGTTGCAAAAGTGAAAAATCGATAGACCGACATTTTAAGACCACCTAGCGCCTAGTGCGACGACTAGTGTTAATTTTCTTTTTTTTTTGTTTTGTATTTTCATTACTCATATCCTAGCCTCGAGAGTTTTCAAAATATTGTACCATTTAATATACAATTCCAATATATATATATATATATATAAAAGTATAAAATAAAAATAAAATAAAAAAGTTATTTGGGCCGCTTAGGTCGACTAGCTTGCTGCCACGCACCCCCTAGGCTGACTAGTACGCTGCGCCTGGGCGAAGACTCAGAAAAACTGCGGCCGCCTAGGCCAACTAGCCCAATGTGTCTAGACTGACTAGCCTACTAGACTTAAGAAATGTCTAAATATATCGTTTATCATAAAATTGGATCAAGCAAGGCACCACCTAGTCAGCCGGCCAATTTTGCTTTCATGTTGATAATTTACCAATGATATAATGACATAGATAATTTTATCTCTACATTCTCCATAGACCTAATTAAATACCTCATGGTTTGAGTTATATATTTATCTGAATACAGTTTAGAATGTTATATTTAATACTTGGAGTAACTTCAATTTGAGTGAGCAATGAACCACTAATTATCTATTCGTCTTTCATTGTGTAATAATATAAATCCGTCACTATTAATTTATTAATTTGATATCTTTAATAACATGGTATCCCAATCTATCGTAATATAAACATTATTTACTAATATTTGGTTTGAAAACGACCCCAAAAAATTGAGTGGACTTGCAGTCTATGCAATTGACTTGTTGACTTAGAATTTTCCATTTGCATTTGGAAAATTCTATATTGCATTTTCTAAGCGTTCTCCAAAGGGAACTGCTAATTGGCCACAATGTGGCCAGCCACAAAGTTAAAAAAAAAAAACAAATATATATATATATATATATATATATATATAATATTTTCCCTAAATTACCCCTCAGTTTTCGTTCCCAATTTTTTTTTGTAACAATTTCCCTTTTTGACCCATCTTCTTTTGACCTTTTTCTTTTTGACCCAATTTTTTTCTTCTTTTCTTTTAGCTTAATTTTGCAACGCACTAAATACTTCAACCTCATCAAACAAACTTTTCTATAAATATTTGCATGAATGTCCATTTTTTAGCAAGAAGGATATGCAGCCACTCCTAATTTAAGTTCAATTTTCTGTAAAAAAAAATTGCCCAGCGTTTCTTCAAAAAGAATTTTTTTCCGTTTATAGATGGACCTTCCTAGTGATTGGGAACTAGAGTTATTTGGTTCGAACAACACCAATCAAAGTTTGGATGAGAACGATGTTGGAGAAGAAGCAATTTCATCGTCATTCAACTCGACGGAAATACTTGAGGATGGCATACATGAACAAACCTCGGCCGTCGGTGTGGTTCCTCCTTCCACGTCCTTGTCGGTTTCTGACGACAGGAGTCGTGGTGAGGTGTGTCCTCAACCAGGTACGCTTTTTGCAAATGAAGAATCGCTATTTAGAGCCTATCAAGATCATGCGAAGTATAAAGGTTTTTGTGTCACCAAGCGCGCATCTCGGTATCTTACACCGAATGGGTTCAAGTATTCCATTTGGCAATGCGATCGTGGTCGTAAATCTTCGGCTCAAAAGACATCGAAAAGAGTCGATTGTAAGGCGCATGTGAACGGGATCCGGCAAGATGACGGGAGTTGGAAGGTAGGCAAGGTTGTCGAAGACCACAATCACGAGCTCTGTCCGACCATGTCAATACTGATGCCGGCTCACAGGAGCTTGACTGTTAACCTGAAGCGTCAATTAGAGGCCAACGATATTGCTGGGATTAGGGTGTGCAAAAATGTAAGGTTGGCTGAGGTTCAAGCTGGTGGGCCGCAGAATATTGGCTGTCTTCCGAAGGACTGTCGGAATTACGTTGATGCGAGGCGGCGGCTGAGACTAGGGGATGGAGATGCCGAGGCGATGCGACGTTTGTTTTTGCGACTACAGGAGAAAGAACGTGAATTTTTTCATATTATGGATATTGGTGATGATTCACGGCTACGCAATGTGTTGTGGATACATCCGCGCAGCAAGGCCGCGTACGAAGACTTTCACGACGTCGTAAGTTTTGACACTACTTATTTGGTGAACAGGTATAAGATGCCTTTTGCCATTGTGGTGGGTGTCAATCACCATGGTCAATCAATATTACTGGGTTGTGCTTTGGTGACTCACGAAGATGCCGATTCATTCAAGTGGCTATTTGCAAACTGGCTTGAAGCTATGAACGGGATACAACCAACATGTATCATTACAGATCAGTGCGAGAGTATTAAGATAGCCATTAGGGATCTTATGCCTAACACGATACACCGGTACTGTCTGTGGCATATATTGTGCAAGCTTCCTGTGAAGTTTAAGGGTATTCAGAACTACCACACGGCAATTAAGGAATTTAAGGAGTTGATTTATGAAAGTCGTTCTATTCAAATATTTGAGTCAAGGTGGGCAGAATTTTTAGCTAAGTATGGGCTTGAAGCCAACGAGTGGATGAGGAACATGTATGGAGAGAGAGAAAGTTGGGTCCCGGTGTTTCTCAATCATCATTTTTGGGTTGGCATGACCTCTACCCAAAGAAGCGAAGGGATGCATGCTTTCTTTGACGGATATATAAATTCTCGATGCACCCTCAAGCAATTTGTAGAGCAATACGAGATTGCCATAGTTGATAAGATCCACAGAGAATTTCTCGCTGATTTTGACTAAGTACAAAGTCATGAACTGTATCACAGATTACTCTTGGGAGAGTCAATTTCGTGAAGTGTATACAAATAAAATTTTTGGGAAGTTGCAAGATCAAATAAGGAGGGGTTTTTATTGTCACACTGTGGAGGAGGTTGTGGAATCAAACGATCATTCGGTCAACGCTAAAAAATTCAAGGTTATTGAATCAATTTTTCGAAAAGGGCACTATGTTAAAGACTTAACCTATTGCGTCGACTACAGGGTAGATCGCCAGTATCTAAACTGTGATTGCAGGAGCTTCGAGTTTAGGGGGATTATTTGTTGTCATATATTAAAGGTAATGTGTAGGGAAAATATTCAACACGCTAATACAAGGTATGTTCTGCATCGTTGGAGGAAGGATGTGTATCGCCGCCACTCCGGAATTTTTTTTGCAGGTGGTTATCCACACATGACCTCGGAGTACAAAAAATATCAAGAAATTGAACGATGTTTCCAAGAATGCACTGATGCAGCTATGGGAAGTGATGCTAAAATGGAATTGATAAGACAACGGTTGGGTGAATTGAAGGATGATTTGAGTTCTATGGAGAGTTCAAGCACTCAAAATCAGAATGATTCTCATCGCAACGCCACAGTGGAATCACCCTTCGCAGGCAATCCGATACGCAACCCTGATGTAACCCGTACCTGTGGAAGGCCTAGGGGTACACGTATTCCTTCCCGCCACGAGGTTCGTGGGGGGACAAGAGGTATTAGAGGACGGCGTGGTCGTAGTAGTGGCCGTAGGGGTAGGCACGCCAATGTCGTTGGGTCTAACATTCCAGATTTGAACGATACATTTGAAATGTCGTTTGGTAGCCTGAATTTTTAACGGGTTTTAATATTGTAAAGGTTATATGATCTATTAAATCTTTTTTACCTAATCCTCCTCCTCATTACTACTCGAGAAAGTGAAACCGATGATCTTTTACGCCCAAAATTTTATTTTTTCAAATGATTACTTAATTTATTGAGAAAATGGATAATTAAAATATAAATCTCCGATTATCAATCTTAAGTCCGGATAGTTTAGGGTGGCGCAATTTTTTTATTACACAAATTGATTTCCTAAATAAGCGTAGTATACCCATGCATGTTTAGGACTAACATCTCTCTTATTACTTTGCAACTTAGTTATTGTTAATATGGATTAAGTGTAGTTTAGACGAAATTAGTGATACATGCAGCTCTAACACACAAAATATGCTCATTTCAGTGAGCTATGACAAACAAAACTTGAACCATTATAGCCGTTAAAACCAACTAAAAAAGGACCCTAAATTCATTCAATGCACCCTCAACACCGAAAGACCGAGCCGTCAAACGGAACCTTAGTTTTGGAAAACTAATAGTAGTACACCCTTGTTCAGTGAAACATAGATAGTTTTTCATCGACAGATGATTTGATTGAAGAATTACATGAGTAAAAAAAAACAAAAAAGATGAACAAACTAAACATAAACATTTTATAGTGAACCTACCCCCTAAATGCTTGCTTAAATCCATTCTCCATCGTCAATTTTGATGCTTGCCTCATGCCGAGCTACCCATACGTGAAACCTAACCGGGTCACCTTGGCACTTCTTAAACTCGACAACGTCACCTTGGTTCAAGCGCAGTGCAGCCGCAACCTTTCCCCAGCCCTTCGTTAGTCGGCACATCGGGCTCCCTTCATACGAAACAGTCCGGTACTCGAACACGCAGTCAAAAACTACGCCGGAGTTCCACACTTCGATTCTCACATCCCGTGTCTCCTTACCAAGCCATTTTGCCATTTCTAATGGAACGCTCAACCGAGTAGTTCCTTCTGTTGTGCGGCATACGGCTTTGAAGTATCGAGACGGTGTTTTGTTTCCGTCTTTGCGAGCCGCGGTACGTGTGGTAGGTGCCATTTTCGGGGGATTTTCACCGGAATTTTTGTGCTCAGTTTAGAGGTGAGTGTATGTGATAAGGTGATGTGTTAAATGGGTTGTATGTTGAGTTGAGGGGGTGAGGGAATATAAAGGGTTCAAAAAGTGGTCAAAAGTTTTTCAACAACCAAAGTTGCAAGAATATATTCACAGTTGCAGGTTGCGAAAAAGACGTGGGACTGTTTGGTGTGAGGAAGCAATGTGGGCAAACTATTTGTTAGTTAGATTTAATTTCAAAGAAAAATAGTGATTTTTTACACCGTAGTTTTCCTCAAACTAAATAAAAGACTCGAGTGTATATTGTTATCGAGGATTAAAAAATTTTCGATATTCAGCGATAATTCTACAATATTACTCTTTAAGGTCGAGACATAAACGGAACTTGGATGTAATTATTTTATATCATATGGCCTCATATATATCTTTGAAATATCCGAAATCTCAATACTAAAGCCGCCACCTCAAAAAAATTCTGCTTGGGCTACCTGTAGGTATAATTTCTAAAAAATGTGACGTAATTATCCCAGAAACTCGGTGAGAGTTTGATTAATATTGGAGAAAATTTAGTTAAAATCAGCGAACTTCGATAAAAACTGACTAAATTCCGGTTAGATTACGCTAACTTTCAGTTAAATGAGTTGTTGTTATCGGTAAATTTCGTTAAAAAATGTTTAATTAAGTTGATTTATATAGTTTAGAGGAAATTTTTAGATGACTTTAGAGGAAATATACGTAATGCCGCCTTAGTTTTCATTGTATATTTGATAACACGTTATTTATGCATGTATTTAGGTCGATTTAGGATCATATTTTATGGCATATACGTGTATATTTGACCAGCACTTATTGATATTTATAATATTTGGGCCATTTGACGTGTTTCGACTTGTTTTGAAGAAAATTAGGTATTTTTATGCCATTTGAATGAAGTACGAAGGAGAAACAAGTCAAATAGAGTGAAAACCGGCCCAAAGGAGTGAAAACTATCCAAGAACCGGTCCAAACCGGTCCGAACCGGCCTTAACCGGTCCAGGAGCAAAACCGGGCAAGAACCGACACGGCCGCGTCACAAAGCAACACGGCCGTGTCAAAAGTGTCTTGCAATGCATTGTGGGTTCTGGAATGGAACACGGCCGTGTCACAGCTGCAACACGGCCGTGTCAAATTGTTGCTGGAAAAGTGGATTTTTGCAAAGCAACACGGCCGTGTCACTTAAGTAACACGGCCGTGTCAGAAGTGTTTTCCTGCGATAATTACCTAATTTTAATAGGATTTTGACTCTATCTTCCCCAAGATTTTTAATAGACTTTTGTATTGGATTATTAATAAGGCAAAATTATTGTTCTTGATCCGTCAGTTTATTCTGTAATTAATTAACCAAGAATGCTAAAAACCAAGTTTTTATGAAAGAGTTCATTATGTTTTAGGGGTGGGCTAACAAATAATCGTGCTTCAGGTCTCCATACTTTACAAGTTTTTACTTTAGCAAAAGGTTGCCATAAATCTCCAAAAAAAAAAACACGACGCATTTTAGATAAATGATATAATTTCAAATCTCTTGATAGGAACCCATTAAAAAACCGAAATGGCACGTACTTCTTTAACATAAATGAAACAAAATAACAACAAAACGCTCAATCCCTCTGAATCTGTACTCCATCGAGCCAGATACCTTCTCGTGTAGTGAATAAAATAGCATGCCCGCTGTTTCTCATCCCTACTGCTTACTTGGCCAAGTCCTAACTGATTTCAACGGTAATCCCAAACAGCTTTCGTCCTGCCCAGAAAATAATCGCAACAGCCATACAAAATCAAGGGAGTCCATCCCCTTGGTACGGAACAGCTCGTTGAAGGCTAAAAAATATGGCTCACCATTAATTCTGAAATAATTCTCGTCTTCCGTTTCCTGCGCGCCACACATAGAACATCAATAACAATAGCGTATTAACTAACGAAAGATGAAGAAAAAAAGAAAAAAAAAACTTGGATACAAAAATATATAAAATCAAAATATCTACTCACCCTAACTATCGACCGGCCATATTGGTACAGGCAGAACACCCTGTTTGAAAGCGGTTCATAGACGACCTCCGACTTACATGCATACCGACAGAAGTTTACATAGCGTGTATCAAATGCCTGCAATTTCTTATGAACGTCGACCTCCGAAATTGGTATCGAAAACAAGTGCGTCAGCATCCTAGACGACGAACGTATAATATCCTTCATCACGATGGTGTCGGAAACGTCGAAAGAAGCTGATTTTAAGACCAGCATGGAGAGTAATGCGTGTTCTTCGCATACGGTCCAATACCTAAGATTCTGCATTTCTTCCAGTGGAATGCTTGGCATTTTTCTAAGTTGCAGCGGAGGAGTAGGTGGGTAGTTGTTTTCTTTGTTTAAGTTTGACGTTGAAGGAGGCTGGTTTATGCAGTAATTGACACTACACATTCCTTTTTGTAGGCTTACTGTGGGCCAAAAAAATCCAACCATAATAGGGTCTAAATTGGAATTTTTTTGGAAATCCATGTCACCAAGCATACCTCGCGCGCACCACACGTGTTGTACCTGGCACATGGGTTACATTGGGATGGTTTTAGGTTTAGGCTGTTATGCTACACAGCCGGCGCATCTTAGTAAGGAAAATATTTAAATTTTTAAGTATGCATTTCTATATTGTAATTCTTTATTTCAGATAATGATAGTAAATTTTGAATTTTTAATTCCATGAAAATTTTACCAGAATATCGGCGAGATATTCGGTTATTATTGTTGAATTTTGGTAAATTTCAATTACTTTCGTTGACATTTCTATTAGAATCAGTAAAATTTGGGTCAGTATCGGTGACATATCGGTGAATATTACATTAAAATATTGTTGATGCATCCTAAGTTGTAAAATTTCGCTTGATATCGGCGAAATGTCGTCATCCTTAGTTGTAAAACTTCTAATTAATTAGCAATTCAATATATTTAAATACTAAAGCCCAACAAAAGGTAAACATAATAGAATATTATTGAAACATATTAACAGAATATTACCAATGTTAAAGATAATAAGAGTTCTTAAATTAACGACTGTGTTCAGATAATGTTTCTACTGTTTATTACTTATCACCTAGTGGTATGGTTGCGAATTTTACTAAATATTTAGTATACATCTCTTAATTAAAATAGGTTTTAAATAATCTATACGATATGGTTATAAGTTTATGCTTTAATATATATGCCGGCATCTGTAAAAAAGGTACAACGAAATTTTGATATTAACCGAGACTTTACACGGTCTCTCCAAATTGCAGTACCGATAGCAGGCATAGTCACAAATATTTCACGTCCTTATTACAAGGCAGTGTACAGGGAAATAACTTAGTTTAGGTCCTCTAAAATTCTATTACGCAAATAAAAGTGAACGTTTGGCAATTTCAGAAAAACTAATAGTGGGATATTTAAGCTGAAACACATTTAACATCATCAAACTTCCGATATTCACATTACCAAAATGGTGAGCGATTACATCGACATACTACATTGCCTTAACATATCCAAACAAACACCTTAAATGTTATTCACGATCGCCGTAATCGGTTTCACGTGATCGCGATTAACATTTTCACATCCATACAGAGGACCGACTACGAACATTCTAACATTTAGATCGTGATTAAACAAAAACAACTTAAACAACTACAAATAGCAAAAACCGCCATGCAACTACGTCCCTTCATACTTGATACACTAACATGCGTCCTTCAACGTCCGTTTGTCACCCGAAAATTGGTCATCCCGGCAATGGGTGGCCTGTGCACATTTTCGAGCCCATCTTTCGAATACATCCTTTCACCACGTATTGGTTGTCTTACGAACGCCGGTTGCTTTCCATCAACGGCAGCCAACAACCAACCATAGTCCATCGTATCCAGTTGAATGACACGGAACATAAAGTTGTAGTAATAATACATAGGCTGATCTTTGAGTCGTTGGAAATAGTGATCACGACGACGAGGGTCGAAACTTTGCAAACAGTACTTAGGGGTAAGCCAAACATAACTCCACCTCATGTTCCTCATAAAACCCTCATCAGTGAATACGTAGATTAGGTTAACGAACCTATCGCGTAACTCCTGTATCTTTAACACGATTTCTCGCGGCTTGTAGTAGTTGAGCTTTTGGTTTATAAAACCTCCAGCAGTTGTCCTCACAAACTCAAGCATGTTGTCATGATCACTCAAATCGCAACTCCAAGATTTTTGGTACATCATCTTCAGCAAAATTTCTTCATCCTGTACCGACCATTGACTGAGCTCCTCGTGGATAACAGTGATGGGAATCGAAGGCATTTTTTAGGAGTTTAAGTGTTGACCGAAGAAGAACTAGCAGTATCTGCATTTATAAGCGAGAAAGAAGAAGCATGGCTGAAAGAAGGTGGATTTTTAGATGTACAGAGGCTTGGGATTCTCAAGAGTCGGCTTCAGCTATTTTATTTTGGTTTTCACTACAATTTGTTTAGGTTTATAATTGGGGGTTTGGGTAAGGATTTCAGCGTTAACACGCAACCAGAACAATTGTTTACATGACTCATAAAAATAAAACTTATTACACGCTAAGACTAATATAAATAACATTATAATTTCACGTACTAAATAAGACACAATTATTTTCACTAAAAGTATCTGCATATTCATGAAGATAATTTTATTGTCAATCCTAATGCATGCTCAGGAAATTAAAAGAAAGTTGTATGAGGTTTTAATCATAGGGTTTATGCAGTGGCGGATTTAGGATTTTTGAAATGAGGCAACGAACTACAAAATACATTAGTAAATAGATATAAATATATATATATATATATATTTATATATATATACACGTAATTACTATTCGAAACCTAAAAATAAATAATTTAAAGGCTAAATCATTTGGTTCTTCGTTAAATATATAGCGAATTTCTAAAATATACTGACTTTACAGTCTCAATGACATAAATTTGTAAATCAGTTCACCTTCATCTTAAGGATAAAGGGCCTAAAAGATAGTCCAATACAAAAAAGGGTTTGTTAACCCTACTTAAAATAATTAAATTAATCAAACAACTAACTAAGGAATACGACCTTGAACCTAAAAAATATAGGAAAACAAAATTTCACTACAACAAATCATAGTTACTATGTTAAGAAAAAAAATTTATTTTAAAAATTCGGTAACTAAAATAATGTTAAATTAGTAATGTGCTACACACAGACTTGAACCAGATAATATATGCTCATTTGTTATTACCCTTTTTTAATCAAACTTGAATTTTCTTGAAAAAAATAAAAAAAGGAAGAACTTAAAAACTTTAAAAGAAACACTTTACCAAAACAAAATCTGATCTTCCTAAAAAAAAAAAAAAACATGGAATTAGACCGCGAAATTCAAAGTCCAACTCAAGTTTTTTTTCCTAGAATGCTAGGGATTTCTACCACTAGGAGACACGCATGAGTGAGAGTAGTTCGTACTACGCAATGTATTTCTACTGAATTTGGACAGTATTGGGGTACAAATTTAAACCCTAATCCTATGGTTGATTCGCCACTGGGTTTATCTTTTGGTATAATTAAAAATACGCAGTTAAATCAGGTTTGTAATAATTGATTTATCAAATTTAGCTATCTTAAAAATTTGCCCTCAGATAATGCAATCCAATTAAGGCCTACTCTTTTCGAGGATTTTATTACACTTTGAGAAATTTTACGTGCAATGAACCAGTAGCAAATCCTTAACACAAAATAAACCCTAAACTACTTGTTCTCGACTGTATCAATCTTACACCGTGCATGAGTTCAGAAAGTCTGTTTTTGGGCTCATGTTAGCAAGATCTAACATATGGCCCACAACCCAATCATTAGCAGAACACGTATCTTAGCATGTTATCTTATCACAGTCTGCAGTAGCCGGCGTTTTTTTTTGGATACAATCTACGAGAAGATCGCATCCGGGAAATAATCTAACATATCATGTACGTTGCCAGACTGTAGGGAATTCACGTGGGTGGCATCCATCTCACTGAGAATTGCTTGCATGGCTGACACATAGCTGTGGTTGCATGCATCCTACGCTCGCGCCACGTCTGAGAACCTATTAGATCGCCTTTTGAGAGAAAACTGCAGAAAGTAAGCTATAAAAGATGCATGCGAAGTTGAGGGAGACAACTCACAGTGGTTACAGAGGTAGACGTGGACTGATTAAGGTAAAAGGTGGACGAATATTCAAACATGTAGCCCACAAATCTGGCCTGTGTCATAGCAGAGATGAAACTGGCTGCACTTGTGAGTGGGCCCCTTTAATTGACTATCTTGGCACTTGCTTCGAATTAGTTTTCATTTGTTGGTAACTTGAACCAATTACTTAGTGGAGAGGCAGTTGGTAATTAAAATCAACCATAGTTATCCTAAAGTTAGGAAAACAAAAAAATTAAAGATTAACAAAATAAAACATTAGGGAAAATCGACCCGAATACAAGTCCCTAAACCGATCACAAACGAATTATTGGACACGACGAATCGAAACGTGCAATGGGAACGATTGCGATCGGCGCTTTGAGTTAAAACCGAATAGGTCCGAATCAAATTTCGACGCGAGTGGTATACCGGGAATCGATCGAGTAGGAGATGGTCGACCCGTTTACTCAAGAGGTGCATTTCTCATAAGATATTCGGCAATTCTACTACTACCAGACCGATTCGACTCGATTGTCCACACGAATGCGGAGTCGAACCATTTCATTATGAGATATTCGACCCGATTACTTGAAATGTGCATTTCACGAGTCGAAACCTATAACAAGACTCATACCGAGTCGGTTCGACCCGAATAGAAGTCCCTAAACCGATCGCATACGAACTATTTGACCCGATGTATCTAAATGTGCATTGGATTTGTAGAGATCGGCGCTATAAGTTAAAACCGAATCGGTCCGACTCACATTTCGAAAAAAATGGTATACCGGGAATCGATCGAGTAGGAGATAGTCGACCCGTTTACTCAAGAAGTGCATTTCTCACAAGATATTCGGCAATTCTACTACTACCGGACCGATTCGACTCGATTGTCGACTCGAATGCGGAGTCGACCCATTTCATTATGAGATATTCGACCCGATTACTTGAAATGTGCATTTCACGAGTCAAAACCTAAGGACAAGACTCATACCGAGTCGGTTCGACCCGAATACAAGTCCCTAAACCGATCGCATACGAACTATTTGACCCGATGTATCTAAATGTGCATTGGACATGTAGAGATCGACGCTATAAGTTAGAACCGACTCGGTCGGACTCACATTTCGACAAAATTGGTAGACCGAGAATCGATCGAGTAGGAGATAGTCGACCCGTTTGCTCAAGAGGGGCATTTCTCATACCCTATTCGGCAATTCTACTACTACCGGACCGATTCGACTTGAATGTCGACTCGAATGCGGAGTCGACCCATTTCATCATGAGATATTCGACCCAATTACTTGAAATATGCATTTCACGAGTCGAAACCTATAACAAGACTCATACCGAGTCGGTCCAACCCGAATACAAGTCCCTTAAACGATCGCATACGAACTATTTGACCCGATGTATCTAAATGTGCATTGGATTTGTAGAGATCGGCGCTATAACTTAAAACCGAATCGGTCCGAATCAAATTTCGACGCGAGTGGTATACCGGGAATCGATCGAGTAGGAGATAGTCGACCCGTTTGCTCAAGAGGTGCATTTCTCATAAGATATTCGGCAATTCTACTACTACCAGACCGATTCGACTCGATTGTCCACACGAATGCGGAGTCGAACCATTTCATTATGAGATATTCGACCCGATTACTTGAAATGTGCATTTCACGAGTCAAAACCTAAGGACAAGACTCATACCGAGTCGGTTCGACCCGAATAGACATCCCTAAACCGATCGCATACGAACTATTTGACCCGATGTATCTAAATGTGCATTGGATTTGTAGGAGATAGTCGACCCGTTTACTCAAGAAGTGCATTTCTCACAAGATATTCGGCAATTCTACTACTACCGGACCGATTCGACTCGATTGTCGACTCGAATGCGGAGTCGACCCATTTCATTATGAGATATTCGACCCGATTACTTGAAATGTGCATTTCACGAGTCAAAACCTAAGGAGAAGACTGATACCGAGTCGGTTCGACCCGAATATAAGTCCCTAAACCGATCGCATACGAACTATTTGACCCGATGTATCTAAATGTGCATTGGACATGTAGAGATCGACGCTATAAGTTAGAACCGACTCGGTCGGACTCACATTTCGACAAAAATGGTAGACCGGGAATCGATCGAGTAGGAGATAGTCGACCCGTTTACTCAAGAAGTGCATTTCTCACATGATATTCGTGAATTCTACTACTACCGGACCGATTCGACTCGATTGTCGACTCGAATGCGGAGTCGACCCATTTCATTATGAGATATTCGACCCGATTACTTGAAATATGCATTTCACGAGTCGAAACCTATAACAAGACTCATACCGAGTCGGTCCAACCCGAATACAAGTCCCTTAAACGATCGCATACGAACTATTTGACCCGATGTATCTAAATGTGCATTGGATTTGTAGAGATCGGCGCTATAAGTTAAAACCGAATCGGTCCGAATCAAATTTCGACGCGAGTGGTATACCGGGAATCGATCGAGTAGGAGATAGTCGACCCGTTTGCTCAAGAGGCGCATTTCTCACATGATATTCGTGAATTCTACTACTACCGGACCGATCCGACTCGATTGTCGACTCGAATGCGGAGTCGACCCATTTCATTATGAGATATTCGACCCGATTACTTGAAATATGCATTTCACGAGTCGAAACCTATAACAAGACTCATACCGAGTCGGTCCAACCCGAATACAAGTCCCATAAACGATCGCATACGAACTATTTGACCCGATGTATCTAAATGTGCATTGGATTTGTAGAGATCGGCGCTATAAGTTAAAACCGAATCGGTCCGACTCACATTTTGACAAAAATGGTATACCGAGAATCGATCGAGTAGGAGATAGTCGACCCGTTTGCTTAAGAGGTGCATTTCTCATACCCTATTCGGCAATTCTACTACTACCGGACCGATTCGACTCGATTGTCGACTCGAATGCGGAGTCGACCTATTTCATTATGAGATATTCGACCCGATTACTTGAAATATGCATGCGACGAGTCAAAACCTAAGGACAAGACTCATACCGAGTAGGTTCGACCCGAATAGAAGTCCCTAAACCGATCGCATACGAACTATGTGACCCGATGTATCTAAATGTGCATTGGATTTGTAGAGATCGGCGCTATAAGTTAAAACCGAATCGGTCCGACTCACATTTCGACAAAAATGGTATACCGGGAATCGATCGAGTAGGAGATAGTCGACCCGTTTACTCAAGAGGTGCATTTCTCATAAGATATTGGGCAATTCTACTACTACCGGACCGATTCGACTCGATTGTCCACACGAATGCGGAGTCGAACCATTTCATTATAAGATATTTGACCCGATTACTTGAAATGTGCATTTCACGAGTCGAAACCTATAACAAGACTCATACCGAGTCGGTTCGACCCGAATAGAAGTCCCTAAACCGATCGCATACGAACTATTTGACCCGATGTATCTAAATGTGCATTGGATTTGTAGAGATCGGCGCTATAAGTTAAAACCGAATCGGTCCGACTCACATTTCGAAAAAAATGGTATACCGGGAATCGATCGAGTAGGAGATAGTCGACCCGTTTACTCAAGAAGTGCATTTCTCACAAGATATTCGGCAATTCTACTACTACCGGACCGATTCGACTCGATTGTCGACTCGAATGCGGAGTCGACCCATTTCATTATGAGATATTCGACCCGATTACTTGAAATGTGCATTTCACGAGTCAAAACCTAAGGACAAGACTCATACCGAGTCGGTTCGACCCGAATACAAGTCCCTAAACCGATCGCATACGAACTATTTGACCCGATGTATCTAAATGTGCATTGGACATGTAGAGATCGACGCTATAAGTTAGAACCGAGGGTCGGACTCACATTTCGACAAAAATGGTATACCGGGAATCGATCGAGTAGGAGATAGTCGACCCGTTTACTCAAGAAGTGTATTTCTCACAAGATATTCGGCAATTCTACTACTACCGGACCGATTCGACTCAGTTGTCGACTCGAATGCGGGGTCGACCCATTTCATTATGAGATATTCGACCCGATTACTTGAAATGTGCATTTCACGAGTCGAAACCTTTAACAAGACTCATACCGAGTCGGTTCTACCCGAATACAAAACCCTAAACCGATCGCATACGAACTATTTGACCCGATGTATCTAAATGTGCATTGCATTTGTAGAGATCGGCGCTATAAGTTAAAACCGAATCGGTCCGACTCATATTTCGACAAAAATGGTTTACCGGGAATCGATCGAGTAGGAGATAGTCGACCCGTTTACTCAAGAGGTGCATTTCTCCTACCCTATTCGGCAATTCTACTACTACCGGACCGATTCGACTCGATCGTCGACTCGAATGCGGAGTCGAACCATTTCATAATGAGATATTCGACCCGATTACGTGAAATATGCATGCGACGAGTCGAAACCTAAGGACAAGACTCATACTGATTCGGTTCGACCCGAATACTAGTCCCTACACCGATCGCATACGAACTATTGGACCCGATGTATCTAAAAGTGCATTGGACATGTAGAGATCGGCCCTATAACTAAACTAAACCAAATCGGTCCGAATCACATTTCGACACGAGTGGTATACCGGCAATTTTACTCCTACCGAACCGATTCGACTTGATTCTTGACTACATATTCGGCAAAATAACATCTAACGAAACGGTTCCTTTCACTATTCCACTACATTTTCGCATTTAAATTTACCATCGAGCTAATTACATTATGGTGCAACCTAAACATTTAACTTTTTAATTTGAGGTTAGTTGTTTCCCAAAGTTGGCCTATAAAAGGAGAACTCAATGTTGGGTGAGCCAACACAACTTTGAACCTAAACTTTACACACTCTCAACATACTTTCTAAATGGCTTCCACTCCACCACGCAGTAACGTCCCTCAAGAATGGCTCACTCCACCTTCCCCTCGAAGCCTGGAGGTGTTATATCTAAGGACCCGCAAGGAGAATGATGAACTAAAGCTCGAGCTCGGCAACCTCGTCAAAAGGATTGTTGATGCATGCCACGAAGATGAGCTACGCGGTTTGATCTTGCAAGAGGAACCGTTGGTCAAAGTTTACAATATGTTCCTCAAAACTGTGCGGGAAAAAAAAAGAGGGAAGTGCCGGTGGTGGTCATCCCAGACTCGAGCTCGTCCGATGTTTAGTTGCCTATTATTATGGTCTGCATGTTAGCATGTTTGGGGTAGAACTACTTTTAACTAATGTCTATTTTTAAGTACTGGTTAGTTATGTTGCGTTTAGCTCCATCTATCCTATGTTTGAATTTTTTTCCGTCTCTTAGCCTAAGTGCAAATTCTCCCCTCGTGTTGTAATAGCTTCAAATATTGGCAGACCTTTTGACTAAATGGATTTTATAGACTACTTATTATTATAAACAATTTTAATGCACAAACACTAAATTTTGTTATCTAAATGAAAGAACCAACTAATTTAATTATGAAGCAAATACTCCAATACACTAATCCAGTTCACGCTAAAAAAAACAAAAACGAGATTAGGATGCACCAAATAGAGTTTGAATTTGGAACTACCAAGTCATATTAGGTTTCCACTACAGAAACGCCTAGAAGCTTTAGTACATTGACCAAAGTGGTCAAATTTCCATACAATGAAGGGCACATGCAACAAAACACATCACTTTTATGTGGACAACCAAACTTGTGTGGAACTATTTGAAACAACCCTAAAACCAACGTGGACATGTGAACCGGTCAACATCTTTAAAACTCATCTACAAAGCCTTTTCATACTACTGCATCTTGGGTAGAAAATAAAACTCTCCAAAGCCTTCATATGCAAGAGCAGCATTGTTGAAGAAGCCCATCTTCAAGGGTCTAACAAGGAATCAAGTTGCGGTTCAATCATCCTTCCTTCTACGTCGGTAAGTCATGTCTTACTCGAACACATCGCCAACAAACTTCTTGGTATGCGACTGCGGTTTAAGGGCTGTAATTCAAAGCTCCAAGAAAGCGGAAAGTTTTGGCAAGAGATTTTATGGGTGTCGTAACTGGAAGGTGAGATCAGTTCAAATGTAGTAGACAATATAAATATGTTTGCAATACATGAAACGTAAGCTTGTTTATTGTTGTGTATGTTAGTTTGATTGGAGTTTCGTATTGTTGTCATATGCGATCAAAATTTTTAATGGCAGCGAGGTGGGTGCAATTTTTTCGGATGGCTCGACCCTCCGGACACTGGTGGGTCTAATTCAACGGTTGCCGGTCTGCACGCCGACTTGATGGAAATGTCGGCTAGGCTAGACGCTATGCAGCAGAAACTGGACAGGATTGGAAAAAAAATTAAGCTTGTAAAGCTTATTTGGACGGTCACCTGGGTTCTTATCTTGGCCCTACTTCTCAATTTGTGGAAAAATAGATGAAGATTTCGGAAAACGCCTAAGCTGTCATGTTTCTCCTAATTAAGTTGTTGATTTGGGCTCTTTTGTGTTACATTAACGTCCTATTTTCTATCCTATTAGGAGTGTAATGAAATTGCTATGTGTTTTATTTTTTGGGCCTTTTAATAGATTTGCTAATTAATGGATGATGCGTGTTAGCTTTTACAGTAGTACTCCTTTCTTCATTATTTCTTAAGGCATGATAATCTGAAGATAATTGAAATAGATCATAGGACCAATACAATGGTAAAATAAAACGTGTTAAACAGAGAGATAGAGGTTAATAAATTTATAATCTAATTTTTTTCATAATTGTACTGAAAAAACAGAAAATGCGACTCAAGAATTTAAGTTATTGAATATTTTATAATTTCGCTAAACTAAATATTATAATTTAAGATACTGAATATTTTATAATTTCGCTATATAAATATTATAATTTAAGATACTGAATATTTGAAAATAAATTAACGAGTAAAATCGTCGCTTATAGAAAAAAGACGGGAGTATACTTTTACTTTACCTCTATTACAGACTACACTTATTAAAAATACGATATTTTTTCGCAACCGAAGATCACTAATGGGTTGGTACATTGTGGATATACAGAAAATGAGAATCTACAAAATTGTATGCAAGTGGAAAATTTCAGAGACAATAATTTGTATTGTAGTGGTAAATAATAGGTTAGTGTGTGTGTTTTAAATTGGAAAGTGTAGGGAAGAGATTTTGGGGAAAATAATAAAGTCAAAGTTCAAACCAAATTAGTTGACCCCGGTGGGTCAACAAAATCAGGAAGAAAATATATAATCCACATTGGCAGGGGCATAATAGACAATTACAAATTATTAAAAAAAATTACATTAATTTTTTTAAATTGTGGCTGGCCACAATGTGGCCAAGTATCATTTTCCTTCTCGAAAATTGTAAAAATCACTAACAGCTAGTCGCGCAGAAGATCACGGTCTAGTGATTAGGCAGACCTGTGGCTGGTGCTAAATAGGACATAGACGTGGTAAGAGAAAAGGGGAAATTTTCCTTTTTAGTTCAGTATGTTAGGCCTTGTCCAGTAAAAGTCTTGTATGTTAGAAAATTTTAATTTTAGTCCTGTATATTTTAAAAGTTGTCCAATTTAAGGATACTAACCATCATCAACGACCAATTTAGTCGGAATTGGACTAATAAATTTAGGGTTTTTGAGTACTAATGCGTATTTTGTGTTAAGTATTTGTTCAGATAACATGTCAAATCATTAAATTATTTTAATAGCTCGCCCAGAAAAGAAAAAAAAAAGGTAAATCCTAATTTTCATATGATGTATATTTCGTTTTATTTTTTATTTTATTTTTCTTTCTTTTTTCATATTTCTTAAATTTATTAGTCACGTGCGTCACATGTCATTTATTGTGGTTAAATTGACCATTTCTGATGGTCAGTATCCTTAAATTGGACAATTTCTAACATACTGGACTAAAAATGAAATTTTCCTTAAGAAAAAATATATTAAAAAAAACATATAAGCAATCAATGTGAGTTTACCGCCTAGATAGATATTAGTGAGAATTGATCAGGAATTTTTGCATCAGACCTTTCGCCTCACAACCAAGAATAGGTTATAAATAGTATACACAAGAAAATCTTGTAGCAACTGCTTCTATATTATTGCAAATGGATTCCACCTCCATGTTGAATCTTCGGTGTGTTATCATCGCCGTCATCATCAGTAGCAGCAGCGTACTCGCAACGACTGCTTCTGATGATTCAAGGAGGGAAATGGAGGCATTGAATGCTTGGTGGCCTTTTAACAACTCAAAAACCGATCACTGCAAGTGGAGAGGCATCACCTGCAACCATGCGGGCCGTGTTGCAGAGATGACAATAAGCACAACAGAATGCAAGTCCACTGATTTCTGTCGCGTGATCTTAATGAACTGGATGTGCTTGCTTTCCCACACCTCACCAGCATTCAACTGACCAACAATAACGAATGTGGCTATCTCACTGGATACATACCAACAGAGATTGGTAATCTATCTAACCTGACTTATCTCGATTTGTCACGAAATCGTCTCTCCGGTGAGTTGCCTCATTCTCTACTGAATCTCACGAATTTGCAGGTGCTTGATGTTTCTCGTAATTACATCAATGGCATATTGCCTTCAAGCTTTGGCCAATTAAAAAAATTGATATCTTTGCGTTTGAGCAACAATGCGATCGGTGGATGTATGCCTCCCACATTAGGCAATCTGACTGGCTTGGTCATTCTTGATTTGAGCTTTAACTGCATCAATGGCTCTTTGCCTTCAACCTTGGGCCAGCTAACAAAATTAAAATCTTTGACTTTGTATGACAACAAAATCGGTGGCTCTTTGCCTTCGACCATGGGCAGCTTAACGAGCTTGAGATCTTTGGAATTGGATAGTAATAAGTTGGAGGGTGTTTTTGGAGCTGGGATAGAAAACCTTCCTTCGATCGAACTGATATCCGTGAGTAGAAATTCAATCTCTGGACATATACCTATTGAGCTCGGATATGTTGCTAATGCACATAACCTCAGGATCGATCTTTCGTATAACTATCTCTCTGGCGGAGTCCCTCAATCTCTTTCCTCGTTAGCCTACATTGATTTGTCCAACAATCGTTTAGAGGGTCATATCCCACGAAATGTCTGGGATAAACTTCCACATGGCTTCTTTGATGGCAACCTCAAATTACTACCTCCTACCGATTCCAGAAACATAAAAATATTCCTTCCTATAGCGCTCTTATTCGTCTGTTCTATTTCTGGTGGATGCCTTTTCATCTACTATAATAGAAGGAAGAAAATAAGACAAGTGACATCTGATTCTGGACATGGAGACATATTCAAGATATGGAATTACGATGGAAAGATCGCATATGATGACATCATTGAATCAACAGCAGATTTCGACCTCAGATATTGCATCGGAGTTGGAGGCTATGGCAGCGTGTACAGAGCACAATTGCCCAGTGGAAGAGTTGTTGCTGTTAAGAAGCTTCACAAATTCGAACGAGAGAATCCCAATTACGACATGTGCTTCAGGAATGAGGCTAAGGTTCTGTCTGAAATACGTCATAGAAATATAGTGAAGCTTTTCGGGTTTTGTCTGCACAATCGATGCATGTTTCTCATCTACGAGTACATGGAAAGGGGTAGCCTGTTTAGCGTCCTGATGGATGCCGTTGAAGCCGTGGAGCTAAATTGGGTAAAGAGAGTAAATGTGGTGAAAGGCATCGCCAATGCGCTGGCTTACATGCATCACGATTGTAGTCCACCAATCTTACACCGGGACATTTCCAGTAGCAACATACTTTTGAATTCACGGCTCGAAGCTTTTGTATCTGATTTCGGCACGGCTAGATTGTTGGATCCTGATTCATCCAATCAGACTCTACTGGTGGGAACTCGTGGTTATATTGCACCCGGTGCGTATGTATCTGTTTGATATCTCTCTATCTCTCTCTCTCTCTATATATATATATGCATCTGATTTTAATGAATTACTCTATCAATTTGCAGAACTAGCCTACACCATGGCTGTTACAGAAAAATGTGACGTTTACAGCTTCGGTGTGGTAGCCCTGGAAATCATGTTTGGAGATCATCCGGGGGAATTTCTGAGCTCCATGTTTTCCAGGAAATTTGCTCAAAAGTTGATGCTCAAAGACCTGTTAGATACGAGGCTACCATCTCCAGACGAATCTGATTTAAGGATGGGGAAAGATGTGGTTCGTGTAGTAAAAATAGCATTCAAATGCATAAATCCTGATCCAAAGTCACGACCGGCAATGAATCAGGTATCCGCGGAACTTACTACTCGCACACCACCGTTGCCAATGCCCTTCCGGGCCGTACCTATGCTGCAGATCATGTATTCAGATTGAGATCATGATCAAAGTTTTTGGAATTTGAGGATGGAGAATTTCTTGTTTAACTATAACTATATTGTATACGTATAAATTGAATCAGTTTTGAAGTATCCCTTCATGGCTCCTTTAATATTTCTCAATCTAATTTCATAATACTGCAGTTGTGGAATACATTCATATAATTCTCTCAGGAATTTCAACAAACACCTGTTGCTCTTGAGCGAAAGAAACAGAAAACTAAAACCAGCTGAAATGAACGAAACAGCAAAAACCAAACAAGAACGATTTTAATAAGTGTCCATGTCAATTCTAAAATAGTCAAGAAATTATAATTTTTCAAAAGTTTACCTATGAATTCAAGTCCGATTTGATGGGTTAAAAGCTCGAAAGACTATGGATTGATCTAAACATCCTAGTATATCATAAGTGAGTAGTCGGGCTTTGATCATTAATTTTTTATTCGATGAAATTTTGAACCAGTATCTAATTTTCACTATTAATAGTATTGTAGTTAAAATCCCAAAAAATAAAAATAAAGTTGAATAATAAAATTCTATGTTTATTTTGAGATTGTATATAGTAGAAGGTTATCGTAAATGTTGTATCAATACTGAAAAAAAGTCGATATCTATTTCTTGTTGCTTGTGCATTGCGTTACATATTTAGTGATGGTAAATTTGTCATTTCATACTAAAGTTAGTTGGTTTTGTAAATTGTAAAAATAAATTTAGAAGCAACTAGTAAAACTACCGATTGTTGCTAACATGACGTTGATTAGCTGCTGTAGAAGGTGCCACGAGTAACTTTACCTCAGACCGCTCTGAAAAGGTTTTACAAGTTACATTCACTAATTCACTCTAGAAATAATATAAAGGACGGGCGCAAAAAGTGGTCATATATATGAAGATGTCTACAAATAATTATCAAACATTAATTAATTAACTATAAACTTGAGAATTTCGACGGTGGATAAGCTTCCATTATTTCTAGCTTCCAATACATTTAGATTGATATAAATCACATAATAGTATAATTAGAGGTGGTAATTTGGGTCAATTTCATGTGTCGAATAAGGTTGGATCACCTGGCCCAAAATTTAGTTGGGTCAAAGATGAGCCCTAAGCTCTGCCGCCTTATATTTGATCAGGCCCGTCAGGCTTTTAGTCTACCGTATTGAGCCTACTGAGCCTAAGTACTTCAGGCTTATATACGAACTGCTTGCATAAAAGTCATGCGAGCCAATGGTCTTCCAAGCCCAATCAATTTTGTCACCTCTAATTATAATACACAATGTGATAACATCAAATAGAATATAATGCCAAAAAAGGAAAGGAAAAAAACCAAACCTCTAATACTCTGTTTTTGTTTATTAGCCTCAAATATCCTGAAAATCTGGTATTCTCCTTCTCAAAGCATTTCCTTAACCTACATATATTTCAAACGAGTTAAAAACCAATGACTTGGGAATTTGGATTCATAACAAATCCTTCCTTTCTCTGGGTAGAGGTGACAATTCAATCAGGCGAACCAAAATTTTAATTAGGCAAACTTTACGGAGCAAAACTTAATCCATCCCCTAAAATATACTATAATTTCTAGGCAAGGCTTATTGGGCCTGATAATACTCGAGCCAAAAATTCCCAATGCCCATCCCATTTAGCATGTCAGGTGGACTGGATCGATTTTGCCACCCTACTTGTAGTCCTTCAGTCTTGTATTTATTCGAGTCCTATATTGTACTCCCTCCGTCCCGAATGAACTTGCATACTTCCCTAATCGGGATGTCCCACCCTTTTTGCACACTTTCCATTTTCGGAAATAAAACTTTACAACTATACCACACAATGATCATTTTATTACAAAATTGACATCCCTAATCTATTCCTAAAGATAACTATAAGCCCATTATTACAGCCCAATTTACTTAACCCAAATCACCGGCTAATTACGGATAGCCTAGCCCATTTTTTGTCCATTATCTTACCCTACCCCATTATTCAAGATCAGTGTTCATTCATCTCTCTCTCTCTCTAGGAGAAACCCTAGTTCTTGCGCCGCTCCCTTCCCTGCGCCGCAACCCTCTTCTCCGTTCAAACATAGAGCGCCCTCCTCTTTTACCCTCCATCCCAGATCCACTATCTTCTTATCCTCTCCTAAAAATGTTCAGTTCTGATTTTAATGATTCCTATGAAGAAAAAATATTTTCCGGTGCCTATGTTTCTGATTCTGAGGAATCTTTTGTGCCGGAGTCCTCGGATCTGTTGGTCATTCAACCAACCCTCGAAGAACAGGAACCAGATCTGAAATCTGATCTGTGTTCCGCTTCCATGCTAGAGCTGCATGTGGGTCGGAAAATTAGAGATCTGGAAACTGGGGTGGAGCCGGTGACCGAGTGGCTGGATTCGCCTGAGAAGAGGAGATTTTTCTACGAGACTCTGACTATATGGTTTCCTATTCTAGCAAAAAAAGCGTAAAAAAATGTGTTGGTGGCCCAATTTAGGGTGCTGCCCATAATTTTTTTCAAAAAAATGTGTTGGTGGCATTTGTGTTTTGCTATCCATTTTTTTTGCCCATAAAATTGTGTTGCTGTTACTGCTGTCCGATTCCTTATTTCTCCAGACTAAATGATGTTCTTCATTGTGCTAACTGATAGTGCTGATTTGTGCGAAAAAGATTAGAGCAGGAACTGTGTTGGTGGCTGTTTTATGTGCTATCCAGTTTTGATGTTATTCTTAATGCTCTTGGAAGTGATTGTTTTACCATGTGCAACAAAAAAAATTGAATTTTGTTTATCCAGAAATTTGAACAATTTTGTTAGATTTTGGTGGCATTTTGAGTTTTTTGCATGTTGCTTGTGTTTGTAAGACAGGTCCAGGATCAACCAAAAAAAATTAAGAGGGAAGGATTAATTCGTTAATCCTCCTCTGGTTTTTAGATAATTAAGGTATTTCCAGATTTGACCAAGTCAACTTTTTATCAAAAAGTAACTTTTCTTAATATGTGTGCCGGAGCCCCAGTGCAAGTTCATTCGGGACGGAGGGAGTACATGTTATGTGTGCTCATAATAATGGTTCCTCCAATCTATAAAACATTCCTTAAAAGTACAACTTTTTATTTTCAGTCAATTTTTAAAAGGTGCGACTTTCTAAAAACTACATTTCTCACTTATGAGTTTTTTTATTCGTAGATTTAACATATTCAATCATACGTTACATATGCTGAAATTAAAATTTCTAACTTTTACTTCGACTTATAAAAACGAGACTATTTCTAAGACGGGGGGCAAACCTTATGCATGTATCTTCGATATCTTTTGCAATGATTTTGAATGCACCACTGCAAATTTCCTCCAAGATTTGCCTGATTTGTTTCGGCATGGTCTCATGATCATCCGAGGAATTCCTCCTGCTGTACTGTTTCCTAAACATAAAATAAACAAACTTTTAAACTTGCAAAAAGTGAAAAAAATAAGGCTTATGTAACCCATATGCATGGATCTTTTATGAATAACGAGTCGATCCAATGGAATTACGATTTTTGCTCAACAAAGAAGAAGAAAAAATATATTGTCGGATCTTTTATGAATAAGGAGTCAACCCAATGGTACTTTTATGAATAACGAGTCGACCCAATAGTACTTTGCCACTTCCTTCTGAATAAAGCTTGAGATTTCTAGTGAATCAAGCATTGCCTTATGATCATCATTAGCTTGAAGATTCATTCCTTGGTCAACAACATTAGCCACAACTTTTCCCTTGTCTATTTTGGTCCCTTTGTACCATTCTGGATAGCCAACCAACTGAAAACAACTATATATTTCATGTCCATGTCCTTCACAATAGGTGCACCTGAGTAGAGCCTTTTCCTATTTGGTTCTCTTCTGAAAATTCATTCCTCTTCCAGTGTTAAAGTGAGTAGAGCCTGAGCTTTGTCCTTTATTTCCATAACCTCTGCCTTGTGTGTTATTTGAGCTTTTGGAAGAAACAAAATGCAGCAGTTTGAACACCTTCAGAATATATGCAAGGTGGACATTTCTTTGTTTTCTACCTTAGAGTATGCTTTGTTGACAGATGGCAAGGGTTCCATTATTAGTATTTGATTTCTCACAGCATCAAAAGTGTCATTCATCCCCATCAGGAATTGGATCAGTTTGGCATTCATCTCAATATCATTCATTGCTTTAGCAGTTCCACAACAACTTGGAATATGCAGAAGTATAGCATACTCATCCCATAATTTCTTCAGTTTTGTAAAGTATACCATAATAGAGTATCCTCCTTGAGTTATGCTACTAATTTCCCTTTGTATTTGATAGAGTTGGGGGCCATTACATTCCCCAAACCTCTGCTTGATATCTTCCCATAACTCCTTTGCTGAGTTTGTGTAAAGGAAAGCATCTATAATGTCATTGGATATAGCATTTAAGATCCAGGATATTACCATAGAATCAACTCGTTTCCATTTACTGAATGCTTCATCTTCTTCTTTTGGTGGCTTAACTTGTCCATCTATGAATCCGAGCTTTTTTTTTGTTTCTAATGTGATTCTTAGTGATCTGCTCTCCAAGGTAGTAAATTACTTCCAGTGAGTGGATTTGATACTAGTACCATTCCAGGATGGTCAGATCCCTATAATACCATAGGATCATTTTTCCTGAGTTGCAATCTTCTTCAGCTTGCTTGTTTCAGCCTCTGTGTTAAAAGCTGGTCAGTGTTCATCTCAGTTCCAAGCATTTACTCGTTGAGCTGCCATTTTTCAGGATCTAGTAATCACTAGTAATCACTGCATCTCAGGTACCATGTGAAGATTCTAAATCTAACAGTAAGCAAGCAAGCTTAATTGAGCATTGAACGAAAGGAAAACCAAAAGGTGTTTTGCATTAAGTAATAGGTGGTTTACATGTAATAGAATGTTGCGATGCAGTTCAGAATTCTGATTATGACTAAAACGTGACCAGTACTCCTATTTATAGATGTAGTATGTAAGAAGCACAATCCGAGTGAAAGCCAAACAACCAATCACAACATTACACATGTTTTAAATCCTTCAAGAAGACGGTTGATATCTAGCTGCATGACCATGCACCCATGTGACTCTTTTCTTCCTCTTTCATTTCCGTCTTCAGCAAATTGCTTCTAGAAGCCTTCTCATTTCATCAACTTTATTAATAAAATATATTCCTTTTTTTATTGAAGTATTAATAAAAGTTTTACTTATTGATAATTGATAAAAAAAAAAAAAAAAAAAAAAAAAAAAAAAATAATAATAATAATAATAATAATAATAATAATAATAATAATAATAATAATAATAATATCTTTGACCAGCACCAGACACTTTATCTCATGCTCTTGCCTTAACACTTAAGGCTAAGAAAATAAGAAATATAGGGTAAGAATGTTTGTGACCACTACTGCCATCATGCAAAGAAATTTTGAGGTTATCCCAATCTGGGGTTGTCCACATGATAAAGCGCAATCCGGTTATCAAATAAATTCCGAACGTAAAATCCCTCTTCGCAACGTAAATTAATGCAAGAAATTTAAAGAACACAGGATATACGTGGTTCGATCCGGAGATCTACGTCCACGGGCTGAAAATATCACTTGCCGAGGTGTTTAATTTCTTCAATATCCTTTTCAAATTACACGTAGCTGTTTCAGAATACAAAAAGCGAACCTTAATCCTGAGTACAATTCTCCAACTTATACTACTCAACTCAAAACCCTAGCCAACTCCCTACAATCGCGCCTATTACCGTTGCATGGAAGTTGGGATTAGATCGTGGGCCAAGAGCGTGGGGTACGCCGCAATTGGGCCACGCTATTGGACCACGCTATTTTGAGCGCACGTCTCTGGGCCGGTACGTTTCTGGGTCGGTTGTTGGGCTTATCCTTCTGGGCCCAGCTGTCCGGGTCGGGTTGATCTGGCCCGGGGTGTCAATCCGGCCCGAAGTTACTGGGTCATACCTATCAGATGCCCCCCCCCCAGCCGGAGCGAGGAAGGAGCTACGGTTATGAGCAGACGAAAAAATGTGAGAGAGAATTCTCCATCTAATTGCACATAACTTGCTCCCTTAAAAAAAAAAAAAATTAATTGCACATGACTTGCACATAACAATAAATTCCTATCAGCCCTGGTGCACGTACAGGGTTCGTGCAAAAAATTATCTTATTTTGCTTCAAGCTCAATAACATTTCGTGCAAAAAAGAAAATACTAAACATTATAAAGGAGCTATAAGTTTTCAAATATCTTACAAGATATTTTAATGAGCTTATAATTATGTCTGATTCATTTTCACTATCTCTTCAAAACAATAGCGCGAAAATCGTGCTCGAAACTAAGGAAGGAAGGCTTCTCAACACTTTTACAACCCATAGCCTCCACTTAGAAACTTGACAATCTCACAAGTTGTAAGAGCCAAGCACATGATATTCCAACAAGGAATTCATTTATTTCCTTGCAAAGTTGAAAATGTTACTATATTTTTTTCTTTCCTTGAAAAGTGTGGTTTTCCAATAGCACTAATTCATTTCCTTCCTTGCAAAGTGTAGTTTATCAATAGCATTATTCCTTTCTTTCCTTGCAAAGTGTGGTCTGCCAGTAACACTATTCCTTTCCTTCCTTGCAAAGTGTAGTCTGCAACTAAAACTATTACGTTTTCTTCCTTGCAGAGTGTGGTTTTCCAATAGCACTTTCTTTCGTTCCTTTCAAAGTGTAGTCTGCCAGTAGCATTATTCCTTTCCTTCCTTGCAATGTGTGGTCTCTACAACTAAAACTATTTCTTCCTTCCTTGCAAAATGTGTTTTTCCAATAGCACATTTCTTCAGAGTGTTCAAAGTGTGGTTTTCCAATACCACTTCCTTTCCATCATTTCAAAGTGTGGTTTAGCACTATTCATTTCCTTCCTCGCAAAGTGTGGTGCCAAAAGCACTTCATTTCCTTCCTTTCAAAGTGTGTTTTACCAATAGCACTATTCATTCCTTCCTTGCAAAGTGTGGTTTGTCAATAGCTCTTTATTTCCTTCCTTTCAAAGTGTGGTTTTCGAATAGCACTATTCCTTTCCTTCCTTTCACAGTGTGGTTTGTCAATAGCTTTATTCATTTCCTTCCTTGCAAAGTGTGGTTTGCCAATAGCACTATTCCTTTCCTTCATGGTAAAGTGCGGTTTACCAATAAAACTATTCCATTCTTTCCTTGCAAATTTTGTTTTGCCAATAAAATTATATACTTTCCCCGTTTCTTTTCATTGTTGTTTAGAGTCTAAATTATGTCTCAAATTAAATGGTGTTTTAGAATTTTATACCACTTTCTTCCAATTCCAACCCTACTTTTATTTGTAGCAATATCAATTTTGGTAAAATAAATAAATGAACCAAAAACACCAAAACAAAAGTTTTCTTTTGTTTTATATACGACGTTATTGGATGTGACTTTGCACAAGTAATCAGGAACTAATGCTATCGCACATAAATTGCACAAGTAACAATAATTTTAGCACATATAATCCCACGGACAGACAATGATATCGCACATAAGTTGCACAAGTAAAAATATTGAATATCAATTTTCTAAAACAATAGAAATATATAGAATATCAACTTAATCACAAAAAAAAATATGGAAGAAGTAATTACGAGTGTTTCCAAATATCTACAAATTATGTGTGTAATGCACCTTGAAACAAAATCTATATAATTTAAAATTTAATTCATAAAATTAGATTAAAGGCATAATTTATAATTTTACCTTTTAATCTACATCCCAAATATTTTTTTCCAAAAATTAATTGTTAGTATTTACCGAACACTCCAAAAAATAGTAGTGTATTTAGCAGAAGGTGGGGTGTTATTAATTAGTCCCACCAATATTTATATATACAGTCGAACATCTCTAAATTAATAATATCGAACCCTGAAATTTCATTAATTTAGAGAGGTAGTAATTAATCAATAAATTAATATTTTATTAATTAATAGAGATATTTAAATTCAATGAACTTAAACCTAATTACATATACATGAATATTAATTTTAACATGAATACGAAATATATAGATACACTTGAATCTAAGTATTTTAATGTGAACAACCATGAATCTTAAATATTAATGTTTTCATAAGTTATCCTAGTTATCTTTGTAATTTTTGGAAATTATTAATTGATGATGTTGATGGGATCATATATTTATATAAGGGTCTTCAAAAAAATTATTATCTATTAATTTATCAAAATTATTAATTTGCTAAAGGGGCCCAAAACGGGACCGGTGGATATTATTAACTTAGAGAGGTTATTAATTTATGTAGATTTTACTGTACACATGTGAATATATTTTATTCGGACTATATTAATAGAAAAACATAATATTTTTTAAAGTCAAATTAAAAACAAGGTCACGATTAATTTAAGGGAAAAAAATAGTGAAACTCACCAAACTTAATTGTCGAATAGGACTGACATGAGATTTACGAGAGATGATTATCAATGACCAGTGAACAATCTCCCATGTCTATAGTGCCTGTGACGAGTAGCAACATCAAGTTACTCGGGTATTTGTAATTGCTTTTACTTTTTTTTAAGTGATTAAAACAAAGATTTTAGAAAAATCACTTGTAGAAAAGTATGGAATGTTTGAAAAAAAAAATATAACAAAAAATTGATTAGGGAGAAGCAACAGAATATTATTTAGAGCTTTTTTCCATAAGTACTTTCTTTACAGATGAAGTTGGTTTCCCAAACACTGTCAAGTTAGTTATAATCTGAAAAATAGTTTTTCCTCGAAACAAGTATTACCCTTTTAATTTTAAACACTAATACATAACATGAAAAAATCCATACTAACAAAATCTAATACACGGATTCATGTACTGAAAATTTGTACAACTAGTGTATATGTTATGACGATTTGTTAGTCTTGTGCACATTAGTTGCACGGATCATATATTCGTGCAATTAGTGTGCAAGAGAACTATTATATGTATAAAGTCACATTAATTTTTCATTTACCTTTGGAACCGAGCAAGTGTAGTCAAATTGAAGCAAACGGTATACCCACGTACTTCAAAATTTCATGATTGATCAATATATAAATTCAACTCCCAAAAAACAAAAAAGGCCTAAGCACCACCATTGCTTTGGGTCAGACCAGCAAAAATTTGTTTTTGGGTCATATTCCAAAAAGTCTTGTACTAATATAAAAGCATGTCTAATTTAATATATTATAATCTTTTTTTGTATTTAACCATTGTGGGACCTTAATTGACACCCCAAAATCCTAACACTCAACATAAGCAAAGAGCGATTGGAAGCACCCTTGGCAACCACTCTTTGTTGCCACAAGGGAAGCTCTGCAACTTCCTTTCCGAAAATATTACAGTGGCGGCAGATACAAACATTGGGCCAACTATCGGTATGGCACAATACATGCCATAGAATTCCGACTATGGTTTATGGGAGGAAGTTCAAAGGCCAGGAATTCAATGGCATGTATTGCCATAAAATTCCTGGTATACATGTCATAGAATTCCTGGTCTTTGAACTTCCTCCCATATACCATAGTTGGAACAAGGTCAAGGTAGTTGTTTCTAGCATCAGCAATCGGATCAAAGTGATCATGAAAAATAGAACCGGCACTGGAGAGCCACACCTTAATGTCCTCTTAACCCTCATATTCTCTAAGCAACGTCCATCTTATATCAGGCTTAGGGCACTGCTCCCCCGAATTTAACATGGTATCAGAGCAAGCAGAGCATGAATTGTCCCACATTGATTAAATAATATAACAGATACTATCTTATAAGTCTATGAGTCACTCTTCTTATCACTATTTATTTTTAAGATGAAAGCTTACTTGATGATGGCTAACAGTCTCCGTGTGTTATCAGGCTAGGCGCCCCGAATCGATTTTAACACTCAATAAGGAATTCCTTTCCTTGCAAAGTTGCTAATAAAACTATATATTCCTTTCTTTTCTTTGTCCAACATTTCCTTGCAAAGTCGCTAATAAAACTATAATTTGTTTTCTTTCTTTTATCCAACTACACATATAAAGTTGCCAATGAAACTATAATTTCTTTTCGTTCCTTTTATCCAACTACACATATTTACGGAAAATAAATGTTAAGAATTTCAACATTTCAACGACCACTTTTCCAATTGCATAGATCGTTGAATTTTTTTTTTTCTATTCTTAAATTCTAATAATTTTTGTTCCGTAGGAATTCAAAGTTTTCTTTTTCAGTGGTTATATGATGAGAGAAATTGGGCTGGCACGAAAAACTAATTTAGTGCCCCAAATTTACTTTTATTTGAAGCAATATTAATTTTGGTAGAAGATTAAATAAATAAAATAAAAAATAAATCCAGAAAGACCAAAACAAAAGTTCTTTTTTTCTTTCTTATATGATTTTATTGCATGTTGTTTGCACAGATCGTGAACTAATAATATCGCACATAAATTGCACAAGTAACAATATTGAATATCAATTTTAAAATGAAATATATAGAATATCAATCCAAACACCAAAGATATGGAATAAGTAATTACTGAGTGTTTTCGAATTTCTACAAATTATGTGTGTCATGCACCACATATTTTAATTTAAAAGTTAACACTTAAAAGTATATTAGAGACATAATTTATAAGTTTACCTTTTAATCTGCTTCCCAAATATATTTTTCAAAAAGGTGGGTGTTGTTAATTAGTCCCACCAAAATTTATTTGTACACATATGTATATATATTAATAGAAAAATATAATATTTTGTAAAGTTAAATTAGAAACAAAGGTCACAGTTAATTTAAGAGAAAAAGATTATTTATAGTGAAAAAAATGAAACTCACCAGACACAGTTGTTGGATAGAACTCACAAGGGTGAACAATCTCCCACATCTACAGGTGCCTGTGGTGAGTAGCAGCATCAGGTTTGAAAATTAAAAATAAATAAATAAACCTTTACTAATCTAATATTTTTTTCTCAAAATAAGTATTACCTTTAATTATAAACATAACATATTTCATGAATAATTCCACACTAAAATTTTAATACACGGATTCATGAATTTAAGATTCGTGTAATTGTTGTATTATGAGAATTTTTTAGTCTCGTGTACACTAATTGCAAGGGTTGCAGATCTGTGCAACTAGTGTGTAAGAGAACTATTTATGTATAAAGGCACAATAATTTTTCATTTACAATTGGAACTTCACATTTATAGTCAAATGGAAGCTAACGGTATATCTATGTACTTCAAAATTTCATGATTGATCATTTTATAAATCCATCTCCCAATAAAAAAAAGAAAAAAAAATGAAAAAAAAAAAAAACCTTAGGCACCACCATTGCTTTGGGTCAAACCCATGGATTTATTTTTCGGTGTTTTTCCCTAAAATATGAAGAGCAGGTTCGGTCTAATATATCCATAATCGTTTTTTTGCATTTTATCGATGTGAAACTTGTTTGACACCACAAAGTCATAACACTTAACACAAGAAATCAGCGATTAAAAGCTTATTTTAAGAAGTTAAGTAGACCCGGATTTTGAGATGCTAATTCTAAAAAATCACTTTATTTCTAAACACTATTAATTTTTTATTTTACCACAAAAATCAATTTAAATCACTTTTCTAAAAGCATATGTATTTGCAAACACCCCCTGAAATCACTATTTTGCAAATAAAAGTCATTTTAAAAGCCCAAAAGAATTTGCAAACATTCCCTAAGAGTTTCTCAACACAAACAAAGAGCGATTAGAGATTACCTCTTTCCCCGACAATCACTCTTTGTTGCCACAAGGGGAAGCTCCGCAACTTCCTCCCGGAAATCTGTACAATAGCGGCAAATACAACCATCAAGTTACCTTTACCAAAATCCCTAACTAGCTCCTACCAATTCCTGCCTAGACTTAATATGGCACAATACATGCCATAAAACTCCTGGTCTTTGAACTTCTTCCATAAACCATAGTCGGAATAAGGTGTTCTGGCAGCAGCAATAGGATCACAGCGATCAATAAAAAATGCACATGGCACTAGAGAGCCACACCCTGGTGTCCTCTGAAGCCTCCTTTCATTTGAGCAACTTCCATCTTATATCAGGCTTAGGACACTGCTACCTCGAATTTAATATGGTATTAGAGCGGGCCATATGCTCAGCCAGATAGGACACTGCTCCTTTTTTTCATTTCAAAGTTTTGTTTGCCAAATAAAACTATATACTCTTCTAGCTTCTTTTAATTGTTGTTTCAGAGTCTGAATTCTATCTTAAATATTGTATTGAGATTGTATACCACTTTCTTATAACTTCTACCCTACTTATCGTAAGAAATCAAAATAAATATAGGTAGTTTAACAATTATGAGGAGAAGGAGACATATTAATTATTAATTGATCAAATGTGCATTAATCAAAATTTAATGTACCTTAGTTTTTAAAAAAGAACTCCAAAACAATATTTTAAAAGAAATGGGGGAGCATCGATTGAAATAAATCATTATGATAGAAATCGGGCTGGCACGAAAAACTATTTTAGAGCCCCAAATTACTTTTATTTGTAGCAATATAAATTTCATAAAACTATAAATAAATAGATTAATTAAGTAAATAAAAAAGAAACCAGAAAGACCAATACAAAACAAAACAAAAAACTTGTTTTCTTAATATGATTTGATTGCATGTGACTTGCACAGATCATGAACTAATGATATCGCACATAAATTGCACAAGTAAAAATAGTTTTAGCACATATAATCCCCCTCACAAACAATGATATCACACATAAATTAATTGCACAAGTAACAATATTCAATATTAACTTTTAAGAAAAATATAAATATACAGAATATCAACTTTGACAACAAAAAACATGGAAGAAGTAATTACGAGTGGTAACTTCTACAAACTATGTGTGCAAGCTTGAAACATAATGTAATTTAAAATTTTAACTCATAAAAGGAGATTAAAGGCATGATTTATAATTTTACCTATTAATTTACATCCCAGATTTATTTTTAAAAAGTAAATGATCAGTATTTACCGAACACTTCAAAACTTTAGTGGAGTGTATTTATAAAAGATGAATCATATGTTACACATCAAATAGAATGCAGACACTACCTAAAGAGATGAATATTGACTAGAAAAGGTTTGAACTCACAAGAAACTTACTAGAGATGATTATCAATGACCGGTGAATGACCTTCAATGTCTACAGGTGCCTGTGATGTGTAGAAGCGTCAAGGTTACTCATAACAAAAAAAAAAAAAAAAAAAAAAAAAAAAAAAAAGAAAAAGAAAAGAAAGAGGAATAGAAGCTTCATCAATTTAGTCAGTCACAAGGAATTCCTTTCTTTCCTTGCAAAGTTGCCAATAAAACAATATATGCTCTTATAGCATGTTGGATTTGCAATATACCTGTGTACTTCAAAATTTCATGATTGATCAATATGTAAATCCAGCTCCTAAAATATTTGATTGTTGATGCCAGAACCAGTCACCTTGACCTTTTTCCGACTATGGTTTATGGGATGAAGTTCATAGACTAGGAATTCTATGGCATGTATACTAGGAATTTGAACGGAGAGCATGTATTGCCATAGAATTCCTGGTCTTTAAACTTCCTCCCATAAACCATAGTGGATAAGGTTAAGGCGGTTGTTTCTGGCATCAGCAATCAAGATCAAAGCGATCATGAAAAACAGACACGGAACCGTTCCTAGTATACATGCCATAGAATTCCGGGTCTTTAAACGTCCTCCTATAAACCATAGGGGGATAAGGTCAAGGCGGTTGTTTCTGGCACCAACAATCAGATCAAAGCGATCATGAAAAATAGACACGACACCGCAGAGCCACACCCCAGTGTCCTCTGAAGCCTCTTTTCCTCTAAGAAACCTCCATCCTATATCAGGCTTAGAGCACTGATCCCCCGAATTTAACATGGTATTAGAGCAAGCAGAGCATGAATTGTCACACACTGATAAAATAATAGAACATATATCATTTTATAAGTCTATGAGTCACTCTTCTTATCACAAATTATTTTTAAGATGAAAGCTCACTTGGTGACTGTTAGGGATAACGCGAAGTCAATGGGGTTCAACATCCCGTGTATTTCGCAAGTCGTGTTCTCCACGGGGCGGAGACACGGTACTCCGTGTTAGAAAAAAACCGCTTTGGCCCTTGTTATGGCAGCTCGGCGTCTACGGCCATATTTCCAAGGACGTGAAATACGGGTTCTGACCAATCATCCTATCCACCAGATTCTTGTCAAACCCGAGGTGTCTGGGCGCCTTGCAAAGTGGGCCGTCGAGTTAGGCGAATATGATATTCAATACCTTCCCCGCCGAGCAATCAAGGGTCAAGCACTCGCCGACTTTCTGGCTGAAACCCCGGGAGACAATCATGAGTCTCCGACAGACAGTGATACACATCACCCCGCTACTCTTGTCTCCTCACCTCGGAAATGGCAACTATATGTGGATGGAGCATCCACGACTCGAGGAAGTGGTGCTGGGGGTGCTTCTCATCGACCCCGAGGAGGTTGAAGTTAAATACGTCATCCGATTCAAGTTTAAGGTGACTAATAATGAAGCGGAGTACGAGGCAGTTCTCGCCGGACTCCGGCTCGCTCAATCCTTAGGCGTTCGCCATCTTGAGCTCTTCACTGACTCCGAGATCGTGTCCAAGCAAATTCAGGGGACTTATGTCGCCAAGGATGAAACAATGGTCAGGTATCGTGCTCTAACACTCAAGCTCATGTCAACTTTTGATATAGTTATTATCCAGAAAATACCGCGTGCTCAGAATGCAAGAGCAGACGCGCTTAGCAAATTGGCCTCCGCGGTCCGAACTAATATATCTCCGGATATCATGGTCGAAGACCTGTCTCACCCAGCAATTCACGAGGCCACAGTTTCAGTGCTGACCGATAGTGATCCGAATTGGATGACTCCTATCATTCAATATCTCCGAGATGGAATCCTGCCTACTGATAAGCTGCGAGCTCGGCAAGTGGTCCTCAAAGCCCCCAAATACTCCTTTCATGATGGAGTTTTGTACCGGCGGTCATACCTACAACCGAGTCTCCGGTGTCTCGCTCCTGCCGAAGCTATTCAAGTTCTACGGGAGGTTCACGAAGGGGCCTGTGCCAGCCATGTCGGCTCCCGGACATTAGCCAAGAAAGTTCTCCGCTGGGGATATTATTGGCCAACCCTGTTCAACGATGCCCACGACTTAGTGACCAATTGCAGCAAGTGTCAGCTGCACTCCCGTATAAAGCATTTGCCGCAGACCGAGCTCACTGGAATCCAGAGTGCGTGGCCGTTTATTCAATGGGGAATCGACATTGTCGGCCCATTCCCAGTTGCTCCAGGGGGATTGAAGTTCCTGGTCGTTGCCGTAGACTACTTCACTAAGTGGGTCGAAGCCGAACCTCTTACGGCCATTACTGGTCAGTATATCTTGAAGTTTGTGTGGCGCAATATCGTTTGTCGCTTCGGCATCCCGAGTACTATTATCTCGGACAATGGTAAACAATTTGCCAACGATCCCTTTCGGTCATGGTGCGAAGAGCTTCACATCAAACAAATTTTCACTTCGGTTGCTCACCCTCAAGCCAACGGGCAGGTTGAAGTCACCAATCGGACACTGCTCACGGGAATAAAGAAGCGCCTGGATAATGCCAAAGGTCTCTGGGCTGAAAACCTTCCACAAGTCCTATGGGCTTATCGCACAACACCGCATACCTCTACCGGGGAGACTCCTTACAGCCTTACTTATGGTTCCGAAGCCGTTATCCCTGCTGAAATCAGTGTACCAAGCCCCCGCCTCCTCACATTGGTTCCAGAGGATAATGACGAGGCTCTCCGGGCAAATTTGGATGAGCTTGAAAATCGTCGTGACCAATCATTCATTCAACAGGCCAGGTGTAAACAACGTGCTGCCCAGTATCATAACCTCCGGGTCCGGGGCACTCAGTTCAATGTCGGGGACCTAGTTCTTCGGCTCAATTCAGCCAGCAAAGCTGCCCCCGAGGGGAAATTACATGCTTCTTGGGAAGGTCCCTACCGCGTCGTTGCTGCGCATTATTCCGGATCCTATCAGTTAGAGCATCTCAATGGGACCTCGATCCCCCGAAGCTGGCACGTAACCAACTTGAGGCGCTTCTATCTGTGAAGGCCAAATCACAAGTACCATCTGCTCTTTCTGCTCATTGTATGTTTCTTTTATGATTATCATTTACCTTTGTATTGTTTGGTTTGCTCCGGCACTTATCATCGAATAAAAATTCTTTGTTTATGCATCTGGTTGTGTTTCCTTTTACGTTACGGGGACGCCCTAACGCAATCGTATTATCATTATTAGTCTCCGGACAATTAAATCTCTCCCTCGGTCCGTCCGAGGAGATTCGCATTTCGTCCCCGGACTTATATCACTATCTCGCCTGCTTAACCGGGGAAGTGTTAACTCCCGCCTGATCCGTCAGGGGAGATTTACTTTACTCCTGCCTGATCCGTCCGGGGAGACTTACTTTACTCCTGCCTGATCTGTCCGGGGAGATGTACATTAGAGTTATTCGAAGTATGTTCCCGGACACCTAACTAAAACAGTTAATCACTTGTTGTTTCCTTAACTCATTTGTACACATCAAATCGATTCTATTATTTTCTAAACGATATAACACCGAAAGTTTTTTACATAAATCTTCAAAAAACAAAAACAAAAAAAAAAAATATATATATATATATATACATCAAGGCATTATCTACGGCCCCCGAGCCAATATTCGGCGCTCCGGCGTTGAGGCCTACTCCTAGACCTTCGCTGCGTCCTCCGGGACCTTGTCGTTCTTCGGCCTCGGGCTCCGGCTCTTTCTCCACTGCGAGCTTCCCGACGCCGAGGACTTGCTCTGGGCGTTTGCCTGGGGACTTCGTCTCTAGTCCGAGCTCGGCTACTTGGTTGTGGAGCGGACCTCGGGGTTTGGGCCCACTGCACAGGGTCCCACTCCTCCGGAGCCATCACTTCAATTTCTCTGGCCAGCTCCTCGACTACTTCTTCGGCAACCACAGCGGGCTCTTCTTCGATCGTGGTCACTGGAGCTGGCTCCCGAATAACAATGCCTTGGCTCTTTCCAGAGGGTTTCTTTTTATCCTTCCGAGGCGCTTTCGGGGTACCTTGTCTCCGGCTTGTACTCGCGATGAATTCCTCGGCAGAAGGCCTCCACCCGCCTCGGCCCTTTAGCCCTTCGTACATGCTCAGAAGCAACTCTAGAACTTCTCGCTTTCTTACGGGCTCCGAAGCCTCCGCGGGGTTATTTGCCGTAAGCGCTGAGATTTCGCCCTGGATCTCTACGACCCGCTCCTCCACTTCCTCAAAGGTCAGAAGACCGAACTCCGACAGTATCCGATCATACTCCCTCTGATGAACAAGGACACGGCTCATTTCGGCAGCTGTAGACCGGTATTTCATCTCGAAATCTTTGGCTCTCTCTTCGGCTTCAACCACTTTCCTCTCTGCCGAGGCCACCTGCTTTTCTAGCTTCGACACTACGTGCATTTGCAGGTTGTTCTTTTCTTCGCGGAACCACTCAAGTGATCGCATGAGTTTCTTTATTATTTCGTGTAGTTCCGCGGTATTCTAAACAGAAACAAGAGTCAACCAGATCGATCAATTTAAAGTATGTCAAGAGTTGGAGTTCAATTCGAAAACAAACACAAATTGATTATGCAAGCAAAGAGAAGATGAAGAGTCTGAGAAACAAAAAATTATATTTCACAAAAGAGTACAATATCCATGATTCGTACAATGTTTGCATATAATCCTATCATCTATAGTTTTTAAATTTGCGGGGATCGACTGACCTCCCGCTCAGTTGCCTCCGTATCTCCGGGCATCACCTCTCGCCGGCCCTCTGACACTTCGGCTTCTCCCTCCTCATTTGTTGCGGCAGCTTCGACCGCAGTTGTGGCTTCGACCTCCATCCGTGGAGGGGGATCTCTGCTTCGGGGTGCGGAGACCAGTTAACCTCGGCGGAACGCCATGAACTCTTGGTCCTGGTCCACCTCACAGTTGGCGACCTCCGCGGCCGTCAGCAGCTGTTTCTTCTCCCCGAGAGCCTTCACCAGGGGCCACTCCGGCAGATTTGCTAGAGCTGCATAGTAGGCCTTTTCCACCCCGGCCACTGCAAAGTCATACCCGAATTCTGGACGGTATACGTCCACATTCGGGTAGACCTCCTTCACCTGCTCCAGCAGCGCGGATCGAGTGGCCTGGTCCCCTATAGCCACGAACTCCGTCTGGAAGTCGAGGAACGTGCTGGTTTGGAATAATTTATCGGCGAATGCCTTCAGCTTCGCTCCTTGCCCCTCGACCACGGCAGCTTCCCGAGCCTCCATCTCTGCCCGCAGCCGTAGTACCTCACCTCGGAGGACATTGCTCTCCGCCTCCACCCCGCGCAGACGCGCCGCTTCATTTTCAACCAGGGCAGCCCTCTTTCGAGCCTCAGTTAGGTCGTGGGTCAACCGGTCATTGCGCGCCCGAAGCTCCCTTGCCACTTCGGCCAGTTCCTCCTTGCCTTCCTTCTCGCTCTTCCGACCGAGGTCCAGGATACCTCGTGCCAAGTGCAGAAGTTCTTCGGCATCGGGCCCCTCCAACCCCAGCAGACTTGAGGGCCCCTGTTCCCTCACCTGCCACCAATAATCACAGACCATAGTCAGCACAGGTAACATACAAAACATTTGCGGTAACTAACAGTGTATCAGAAATTTACCTCCATACTCTCCTCCGGGTGGAGTCTTTTAGCTGCTGATGGAGGAGTCCCGGATGATGGCTCCGGCCTCTTCTTAGATCCGGGAGCAGGCCTCGCCACTCCCACCTGCTCCTCCGACCCAGCGCTGGGCCGCGCACTGGGTGGCATCTTTCCCCGGGAGACACCTCAGCGGCTTTCCCCTTCTTTTTTGCCGCCGCCGACGCCGCGGGGCTCCCAGTCGGTTCTTTTCCGAAGCGTCCCACTGCACACAGAAGGTAAAGTTAGTCATATACACAGTCAACAGTTGTAAAAAGCAAGATAGAGAGACTCCTACCCTCTTCGGCACCCGCATTGCCCGAATAATACGGGCTCAGTCCTGCCTCCTCCAATTCTTCCTCGGAACAGAGGGTTTTGAAAGTCCCCACTGACCGGAATGTATGTATCACTTCGGCCTCCGGGCTCTCCACCGGAGCGGTATCAAGTACCTCGTCCCTCCTCCACTTCGGGAGAGCTACTTTGTTTTTTATAAATATAAACCTCTCCTTCCACCCCTCTACCTTACTTGGGTTTTGAACCTTGAACCCACCTCGGGCTCGGGGACTGAAGGAGTACCACCCCTTGGACTTCCTGATGTTTTTTAGTTGGTAAAAAAACCTAAAAAGCTCTACGGTCGGTTCTAATCCGGCGTTTTTACACACCACGGTGAATCCCACTACCTGCCTCACCGCGTTCGGCGCTAGTTGGCTCAGGGCAATACCGTAGTATCGCAGCAACCGGATCACAATGTCCCACAGGGGCAGTCTCAGGCCTATTCTAAGGGGATCTATGTACACACTAATAAACCCCTGCGGTGGGCAGCAGGACCTATCCTCGGGGTTCGGTATTATATACTCTAGGTTGAAGGGAAAGAAAAATAAAGGGATTTCTCTCTCAATTTGCTCTCGCGTCATCCGTAACGCTACAGAGGCCACCTCCAAACCTTCCTCCGCGCATGGATAGAAGGCAACCATCATAACGTTGCTTTCCAGCCCATCGGCCCTGTCTACGGTCCTAATCTCATTCCTCTCCGGAATGAGGTATCGAAGGAGGGGGATATCTAATGGAGCATCCGTAGTCCCTACTTCTTGAACAGAGGCAGAAGATGAGGCAGAAGGTGAAGAGGAAGACATACTTACTTGGGTTGAATTTGAGTGGGTTGAATTTGAGAAGTTTTGATTTGAGAATCACAGGCACCGAATCCCCTCTTTTTCCCGCTTTCTAAACTGGTAAATCGCAATGAAGAAGATGAAGAGTTACTGTGCAGTTATTCCAAATATATATGCAAAAAACAACGGCTCTGATACAGCCTATTCAAATTCAATGAGGGAGATTTACACGTGCTCTTCACGCGCTTTACAGTTCCCAAGGCGCGTGGGGAACAGGTTTCTTGGAATTCGCAGAGCGTGTCACTTCACATCCCTCTCTCTCATGATGGCCGCCAGTCACATCAACCTCACCCTTCGTCAGGAAGACTCAAACTACACTCCGGTGATTCAATTACCTCGGTCATACCACCACACTCCGGTGCTTCCTTCATTTTGGCCAGACTACTACACTCCGGTGTACCCTCCACCTCGGCCAGGTTGTTATATACTTCCAACGCGTTTCTTGCTTCTGGGAAATCGGTATTTCGCTATATGTCTTGTGCACTTCGGCCTAGTTCGACTCCGCGTCCGCAGACTGCTCCGCGGAGTCCCCGGGGACGCGGATAGACTTAGTCATCCATAAACACTTCGGCGCGCCCGCGACCACGGCCCTTCTTGCTTACGGTTCCACCCCGGTGACAACCGAAGCTCCTTCCTCGCTTCGGCTGGGGGGGGGGCATCTGTTAGGAATAACCCGATCACTTCGGGTCGGGTTAATACCTAAGCCCACTGACCGGCCCAGCACACGTAGGCCCAGCACGCGTAGGCCCAGCAGGCCCAGGAACACACGTCGGCCCAACAGATGGTTTGTTCCGCGAATCAAGGCTCAGGATTCGTTCCCAACCGCCATGCAGCGGGAAATAGGCGTGAGAATAGGGAGTTTGTTAGGGTTCAGTTAGGGTTTAGGAAAGCTGAGTATAAATATGAGAAAAGAACTCTGAATTAGGGTTCGCATTCTGTATTCTGAATTATTGCTTGTAAGCTCAAAGTTCTAGTGAAAGAAACACCTCGGCAAGAGTGATTTTCTGCCCGTGGACGTAGATCTCCGGATCGAACCACGTATATCTTGTGTATTTTCATATTGTTTACGTAACTTTCTGTTAAGGTTTCCTGGATTCCGGATTGCGCTTTATCAGTGACTAAGAGTCTCTGGTGTAGGACCAGGCTAGGCGCTCCGAACCGATATTAACACTCATCAAGGAATTCCTTTCTTTCCTTGCAAAGTTGCCAATAAAACTATATATTAATTCTTTTTCTTTATCCGACATTTCCCTGCAAAGTTGCCAGTAAAACTATATATTACTTTCTTACCTTTATCCAACGTACACGTATTCACGGAAAATAAATGTTGGAATTCGAAATTCCATCAGCTACTTTTCTAACCTACAAATCGTTGGAATCTTAAATTCCAACGATTTTTGTTCGTTCGAATTTGATAATTTTTGTAGTAGTTATATAATGACAGAAATCGGACTAGCACGAAAACCTAGTTTAGAGCCCTAAATTTACTTTATTTGTAGCAATATTAATTTTGGTGAAAAATAAGTAAATAAATAAAACATAAATAAAACAAGAAAGACCAAAACAAATGTTCTTTTTTTCTTTTTTTATACGATTTTTATCGCACGTTGCTTGCACGGTTCATGAACTAATAAGATCGCACATAAATTGCACAAGTAGCAATGCTGGATATCAATGTTAAAATCAAATATATAGAATATCAACTTAGCACAAAAAATATGGAAGAAGTTATTATGAGTGTTCCCAAATTTCTACAAATTATGTATCATGCACCACATATTTTAATTTAAAAGTTAACTCATAAAAGTAGATTAGAGGCATAATATATAATTTTACCTTTTAATTTGCATCGCAAATATATTTTTCAAAAAGTGAATGATTAGTATTTACCGAAACACTTAGTGGAGTGTATTCAGTAGAAGATGGGTGTTATTAATTAGTCCCACCAAGATTTATATGTACACATATATGTATATATATATCAATAGAAAAATATAATATTTTGTAAAGTCAAATTAGAAACAAGGTCACAATTGATTTAAGGGAAAAAGATGATTTATAGGAAAAAAAAAAATGGAACTCACCAGACTCAATCTTAAGGATAGAAATCACAAGGGTGATCAATCTCCCACATCTACAGGTGTCTGTGATGAGTTGCATCAAGTTTTAAAAAAAAAAAAAAAAAAAAAAAAAAAAAATAATAATAATAATAATAATAATAATAATAATAATAATAATAATCTTAAAATTAAAAAATAAAAACCTTCACTAATCTAATATTTTTCCTCAATAGAAGTGTTACCTTTCAATATAAACATTACCTTTCAATATAAACACTAACACATTTCATGAATAATTTCACACTAAAATTTTAATACGTGGATTCATGGATTTTCGTGCAATTGGTATATTATGAGAATTTGTTAGTCTTGTTTACTCTAATTGCATGTGATCCGTGCAACTATTGTGCAAGAAAACTATTCTATGTATGAAGGCACAATAATTTTTCATTTACCGTTGGAACTTGGGAAGTATAGTCAAATTGAAACAAATAGTATACTTATGTACTTCAAAATTTCATGATTGATATAGTCAACATTTCGATTATAGCTCAGTTGGTAGAACATTTTGTAATCCATATCATAGACCAGGGATCGAATTCCACCAAAACCCCTCCCCAATCAATATTGTACTCAAACAATCTAGCTCCTAAAAAAAAAAAAAAGTCTAAGAACCGCCATTCTGAAGGATGGAAGTCCCCTGAAAGATAATCATTTGGTGGAACTTCCGATACTCGTCTAGTTAGGCAGGACTGAGATTTTTTAAGTCGAATTTGTTCTTCCACAGTGATTCGGCTTCATCAGCAGTTGGGCACACTAATTCTTTGATGTCAAGGGATTTAAATGGGGTGTATAAATAATTATGCTTCCAAGGAAATGATTTAAATTGACATTTGTGGAAAAATCAGGAATAGGTAGTGTTTGAAAATAAAGTGATTTTGGCTAAAATCTACTTGAAGTGAAGTGATAACAACTTCTTAATTAATATTAGATGTTAAGTGATTCTGAGAATCAACTTTTAAAAAGGTGTGTGCAAACAAATATGCCTCTAAAAAAAGTATTTTGAATTGATTTTTAAAGTAAAATCAGAATTTAATAGTGTTTGATGACAAAGTGAATTTTAAAATTAGTTTCTCAAATTTGGCTCTTATTAGCTTCTCAAAATCAACATTTAATCACTTTTGAAAAGTAATCTTCTTGGTCAAAGATGATATTACAAATACCCCCCTCTACTTGAATGTAATTCTCAGAAGTGATTTTAGCCGATTTGTGTTTGCAAACACCCCCTAAAGTGTTTACAAACTTTTCAGAATCACTTTTGTTGCAAATAAAAATATTTTTTAGCGCCCAAAAGAATTTGTATTTCCTCAACACAATCAAAGAGTGACTAGAAGTACGTACCCCTTTCCCTCGCAATCACTATCTGTTGCCACAAAGGGGAAGCTCCGCAACTTCCTCTCCGAAAATCCGTACAATAGCAACAGATAAATCCATCGAGTTTCACTTTATAAAAATTCCCAACTTGCTCTGACTAACTCCCGTCTAGGCGCAATATGGCACAATACGTGCCTAGAACTCCTGGACTTTGAACTTCCTCCCATAAATCATAGTCGGAATAAAGGTGTTCTAGCATCAGCAATTGCATCAAAGCGATCATGAAAAATAGACACGGCACTAGAGACCCACACCCTAGTGTACTCTAAAGCCTCCTTTCCTCTGAGCAACCTCCATCTTATATCAGGCTTAGGACACTGCTCCCCCGAATTAATATGGTACGAGAGCAGAACCTACGCTTAGCCAGATAGGACACTGCTCCTTCTTTCTTTCCTTTCAAAGTTTTGTTTGCCAATAAAGCTATATACTCTTCCCCTTTCTTTTAATTGTTGTTTTAGGGTCTGAATTCTATCTCAAATTAAATATTATATTAAAATTTTATACCACTTTCTTCTAACTTCAGCCTACTTATCGTAAGAAATCAAAATAAATTTAGGTAGTGTAACAATTATGAGGAGAGTGGGAGACATATTAATCACAAATAATTATTAATTGATCAAATGTGATTAATCAAAATTTTATGTTCCTCATTTTAACAAAAAAAAAAAAAAAACTCTAAAACAACATTTTAGAAGAAATGGAGGAAGCATCGATCAAAACAAATTGTTATATAATGATAGAAATTAAGTTGGCACGAAAAAATATTTTAGAACCCCAAATTACTTTTATTTGTAGCAATATCAACTTTGGTAAAAGAATAAATAAATAAATAAAAATGAAACCAGAAAGACCAAAACAAAGCAAAACAAAAGAACTTATGTTTTAAAACAATTTGATTGCACGTGACTTGCACGTACAGATCATGAACTAATGATATCGCACATAAATTGCACAACTAACAATAATTTTTAGTACGTTAATTCCCCTCACAAATAATGATGTCGCACATACATTGCACAAGTAACAATGTTCAATATTAATTCTTAAGAAAAATAGAAATATACAGAATATCAACTTTGACAACAAAAATATAGAAGACGTAATTACGAGTGTAAACTTCTACAAATTATGTGCATAAACTTGAAACATAATTTAATTTTAAAATTTAACTCATAAAAGGAGACTAAACGCATGATTTATAATTTTACCTTTAAATTGCATCCCAAATTTATTTTTCAAAAAGTAAGTGATTAGTATTTATCGAACACTTCAGAACTTTAGTAGAATGTATTTAGTAGCAGGTGGAGATGCACTTATAAAAGATGAGTCATATGTTACACATCTAATAGAATGCAGGCACTACCTAGAAAGATGAATATTAATTAGAAAGGATTGAACTCACAAGAGACTTACCGGAGATGATTATCAATGACAGATGAATGACCTTCCATGTCTACAGGTGTTTGTGATGCGTAGCAATATCAAGTTACTCATCAAAAAAAAAAAAAAAAAAAAAAGAGGAATAAGAGCTTTATCAATTTGTCCATCACAGCTCAAAGGGAGTCAGTCACAAGGAATTCATTTATTTCCTTGCAAAGTTGTCAATAAAAGTGTATGTGCTCTTATAGCATGTGGGATCTGCAGTATACCTATATACTTCAAAATTTCATGATTGATCAATATGTAAATTTAGCTCCCAAAATATATGATTGTTGATGCGAGAACCAGCCACCTTGATCGTATCCCGGCTATGGTTTATGTGAGGAAGTTCAAAGACCAGGAATTCAATGGCATGTATACCAGGCATTTTATGGCATCTCCGAACTTCCTCCCATAAATCATAGTCGGAATAAGGTCAAGGTGGTTAGTTCTGGCATCAGCAATTGGATCAAAGCGATCATGGAAAATAGACACGACACTGGAGAGCTACACCCTAGTGTTTTCTGAAGCCTTCTTTCCTCTGAGCAGACTCCATCTTATATCAGTGTTGGCACATTATTTCCTCGTATTTAACACGGTCTCAGAGTGGGTCTTAAAATTAGCCACATGGGCTATCGATGTGATGGTGTCTGGATGATTCTATTTAGATTATCGAAGGACTCACAATGTGAGTTGTCCCATATTGATAAAATAGTAAAGGAGAGACCACCAATAGAGTCACTCCTCATATCACAAATTGATCATAGGATAAAATAGTAAAGGAGAGACCACCAATAGAGCAGGTGCCCCCAAATCGGACCAAATTTAACACTCAACAAGGAATTCCTTTATTTCCTTGCACAGTTTCCATTAAAACTATATATAGTCCTTTCCTTTCAGAGTATAGTTTGTCTTAATTGAACTATTTTCGGTCATTCGTATAGGTTAAGTAGGATACAAACTGACGAACAGTATGTTAGAGTTTTATAAAAAATAAGTTTTAACATATGAATTTTTTTTTATATTATATATTTTAATATTTATTTTAATTTTATTATGTAACAATAATTTATTTATAAATAACACATATATATTTAATTCAAAAATTACACGAAAAACGGATATTTAGACTATTTAAAATTTTACTACATGTTAAAAAAATAAAATATTTATTTATTAAGTATACAATGTTCACATTTTTAAATAATATAACCTTATATTATTTAATTCAGTGAAAAAATTTACTTTATTAGCAGTCTTCCATGCATCCACAGGAGTAATACTAGTTTAAGCAGTATCACAATTACAAAAAGTAAGGGAGACATTAATTAGGTATAATTATTAATTGATTAGAGGTGCATTAATTAAAAGTTTATACTACTTAATTCTTACAAAAAAAAAAAAAAAAAAAATCATTTGAAAATAAAAGGAGGGAATATCAAGCAAAATAATTCGCTATATAATGATAGAAATTGGGCCTGACACGAGAAAACTACTCAAATCCCCAATTTTACTTTTATTTATAGCAATAGTAATTTTGGTAAAAAAATGTAAATAGAATAAAATAAAACCAGAAAGACCAAAACAAAAGTTTGCACATGACTTTGCACAGATCTTGAACGAAAGATATCGCACATAAAGTGCACAAGAAACAATATTGCATGTCAACTTTTTTTTTTTAATTTGAAATAAACCCTAATCAAAGACGTTGGGATCAAGATTGTCTAAGGCACGGCTTAAGGAGGGAGATGAAAAGGTCCCACAACGGGAGAAAATAGATCATACAAGAGGATACAACAAAATAAAAATAACTATCTAAAGTGTAATATATCTAACAAACTTGTCGAACGTAATGTTAACCTAAATTGATGCAAAACAACATACAACAAATCATGTTCAATTTCAAAAAAGAAGTCATCTCAACTCAATATCCCAAAAAGCAACCAAAATAAGAAAAGAAGCAAAAGACATCGAAAATAAACAAAAGGAAAACAAAGAAAAACTGAAAAAAAAAAAAAAAAAAAAAAAAAAAAAAAAAAAAAGACCAAATGGGAGATCAAGTAAAATAGGATTTGGGGGTTGTTGTCGGCGACGCAGGGCTCTACAATGGGAAAAGAGGGAGGTTGTCTTCAAAAACTAGGATTTTGTTTTTAGAGATTAAAAGGGAGGAGACAAAAGGCCCCACATAGCTGCATTAAATTTCAATTATCGCTAGAACTTGGCAAGACAGTCAATGAGATAAACATTAATTAGAAAAGGTTGAATTTGACAGAGACTTACTGAAGACGATTATTGAGGCTTGTGAACAACCATCTATATTTGACAAGTGTCAAAGACGAGTAACGGTTGTAAGTAAATATTAAAAGAAAGAAAATAAGAAAAAGAATAGAAGCTTATCAATATCATTCATTAAAGAGTTTGGTTTGCCAATAAAACTATATGTAATAGATCTCCTCGTTTTCTTTAATTATGGTTTTAGAGTCTGAATTTTGTCTCAAATTAAATGTCGTTTTAAAATTTAATTTGTCACTTTGTTCAAATAAATTAGCCCTACATATTTTAGGAAATCAAGATAAATTTAGGCAGTATGTCAATTATGAGAAAAGAGGAAGATGAGTAATTAGGGATAATTAAAGGTGCATTAGTTAAAATTTTACATTACTTAATCCTTAACAAAAACTCAAAAAAATCATTTAGAAAAAAATGGAGGGAGTATCAAGCAAAATAATTTGTTATATAATGATAGAAATAGGCGAAAAACTATTTTAGATCCCCCAAATTTACTTTTATATGTAATAGTATTAATTTTGGTAAAAAAGTAAATAATTAAATAAAATAAAATAAAACCAGAAAGACCAAAACGAAAGTTTTTTTTTCTATTTACGATTTTATTGCACGAGACTTTGCACAGATCTTGAACTAAAGATATCGCACATAAATTGCACAAGTAACATATTGAATATCAATTAAAAAGAAAAAAAAATTGAAATATGCTAATATCAACCTAAACACCAAATTTGTTGGCAAGAAGATTAATTTGAAATAAACATTAACTAAAAAACGATTGAAGTCAACGAAAACTTGCCTTTTACTTTGGTATAAAGCCCATGGGCCCTGGCCTCCTGGGCAGCCCATATCACAACCTTGTGTTGCCCCACATGTATATCTTTTTTTCCTGGTATAATAAAATATCCATTAAAAACTCACAAATAATTACAAGACTTGGGTAATGGACCGGTTAGGTGAGCCCATGGTTATTGAAATAATTTATGGAACAACAAACCCTAATGAAAGATGTTGGGATCAAGACTATTTAAGGCACGATAATGCGGTGGCGGTCTTCAAAAAATAGAATTTCGTTTTGAGAAATTAAAGCAGAAGAGACAAAAGGCACCATATGGTCGCACTAAATTTTTTATTATTGCAAGAACTTGGCAGGAAGAGTCAAATTGAAACAAACATCAATAAGAAAAGGTTGAATTCAACGAAGACTTATTGACGACGATTACTGAGGTTGAAAAACAATCGTCGCCGACCAAACAAGAGAACACTATCCAATTAGTGGCTGGACACCCGTCAGAAAACTAGAAAAAAATCAAGATGAAAAATTGAAGAACTGAAGAGAATCGACAAAGAGGCGCAAAAAAAAAAAAAAAAAAGACCAAATGGGAGATCTTAGAGAAGAGGGTACGGGGGGCTTCCGCCGACCATGACGTGGCCGAAAAGGGAGTGGTGAGGAATGGCTCTGTGGAAAGAGAGGGAGGCGGTCTTCAAAAACTATGATTTTGTTTTGAGAGTTAAAAGGGGAGGAGGCAAAGAAAAGCCCTATATAGCCCACATTAAATTTTCAATTATCGCTAGAACTTGGCAAGAATAGTCAAGTTGAAACAAACATTAATTAGAAAATGTTGAATCCAACAGAATCTCACTGAAGAAGATTATTGAGATAAAAAAACAGTCTTAGTTGTTGCCCACCAAACAAGAGAAGACCCTCCCACTAGTGGTTGGACACCCGATGGAGAACAAAACAAAAGAAAGATGAACAGATTATAATACACGAATAATACGAATTTTAAATCCGTACAATTAATGTATATGAGCACACTACATGCATTATTCACATGATCCGTACAACTAGTGTAGTAGCGTGAAAAAAGCTATTCCGTGTATCAAGCCAAAGCCACGTTAATTTTATATCGTTAGAACTTGGCAAAAAGAGCCAACTTGAAACAAAACATCAATGCTAATTTCAATTTCTTTATTCGAAGTAAATGCTATGTGTTTTATTTCGTAGAAATTTTATTTCCAGCATAAATACTTGCTGGCTGACCCTTCATCAATTTAACAATGGATAATGTTGCCCGGGCTGCCCGGGCAGATTTTTTCTAAAAAATTAATTTTTTTTATAAATGTATTATAAAAATGAAAATTTATTTGTGAAGACGGTAATTAAATTTTTAACGTTGATACTCAATTACGGATTAAAAAAAGCTTAAAAAAGATACTATTTTTTAGAGTGCTTCAAAATAATAGTTAACATTTAAATCTTGTTTTGTGATATTTATCAATTATATTTGTAATTTTAAGTAGAAGATAATCAAATAAATAAATAACACATTTTTTGTCTGCCCGGACAAATTCTGTCTATTTAGCAGACTCTTTTAACAATTAAGTTAATTATATTGGGCCTCTGCCATCAATTCCACTGAAAGAAATAAAAGCCTACGATTAGGAATGGCAATGAATTGGGTTGAAATTCGAATTCGCACTAAATCCGCTTCGTATAAAGCGGGTGGGCGGGTTCAAACCCGATCAAACGGGTATTGCCGGATTTGAATCGGATTGTAGATCTTGCTAAACCCGCCCTAACCCCCACCTTATATACTATTTATATTAATATTTTTTATATTTATTATTTATTATAGTAATATATTCCACTTACTACTATTTCTTACTACCAATATATTCACATTTTTATTATTTTATTGTGTTTGATTTAGTTTGAGAACTTATTTAGTTGTTTTTGTTAATAGATTTTTTAATCAATAATGTATATTTTATATTATATTTTAATTTTAATTATGGGATGATTACATAAAAAAATAATATTGTATATATTGAAGAAAAAATAAATTAAAACAACATGACAGGTCGGGACGGGGAAACCCGCCAGGTTATGGAAGCAGGGCGGGACGGGTTACTTGAGAAGACGAGTCGAAGTGAGTTACGAATCTACTTCTTTTCATTCAGGGCGAATCTTAGAAAAAGTCATACCCGCCCCATTATCATCTCTACCCACGACTAGGTAGATGACAGTGGTGGGCCTTGAGGCTCATGTTAAAGGATGTACAGAGAGGATACTATACATACATAAATAATCCCTTCGTCCCATAAAAATTGTCCTATTCCTAAATTCTTTTATTCTAAAGTAAGAGTCATATATTAAATGTTAATTTCTCATTTTCTTAGTTCAAGTAAAAAAAATTAATTTTTAAATTTCACAAATTACTTATATATTATTAAATATGTCAAATCAAAAAATAAAATAAATCGTGTAAGTGAACATTGATAATTTTTGAAGAGTTATACACTCAGTAAATTGTTCAAAAATAAAAAAGTGAACCTTTTTTAAGTAGATTTTTTTATGGAATTAAGAGCAACAAATATAGGTGGTGTCCATTTTCTTTTTATAGTAATATAAGTGGTGTACACTAGAAATGTCAAGATTGATCGGTGACGACAGTCTGAGTCGAGTTTACTAAATGGACCCATATATTTTTATTGTTTTTTTTCTGATGTACAAATTTAAAGAAATACATAAAAAGATTGAAGTATTTGCAACACTGTATATATTTTATCATAAGAAATAAAAAAAAAATTAAGATGTTACAAAATGGGTCCATATTTTTTTCGAGTGTACTAACTTAAAGAAAAAACATAAAAAATTAAAGCATTTGCAACAGTCTAAATATATATTATTATAGGCAAAAAAAAAAAAAAACAAATATTAAAGCCAGCGGGAGGATTCGAATCTCTATCTTTAAATTGTAAAAGAATATACTAATCATTGAACTATATCAATTAATTTTTCAAAAAAAAAACACATCTACATATATACCTACATATTATATATAGGTATCAAATACAATTCCGAACTCCTAAAATATTATAATTTTTAGAACCCAAACTCACCATTTGACGGACTGTCCCGACTAAAGGGAGGTCCGGCCATAATTTCACCAAAACTCAAAATTTGATGGACGTGGGTTAGTATCTAAATGATTTAAGGACAATAAATTGGCATTGTTCTAGTAAATGAATGGCAATCAATTTAAATATAGTACGATTTGATCACTACATGTTGTTTTAATTAATTATGTTCTAAATAGAATTCATCAAAATAATAATAATAATAATAATAATAATAATAATAATAATAATAATAATAATAATAATAATAATAATAATAATAATCATAAAGAACTCACAAACACAAATGCCTCTATCTCTCTTCATGTTCAGCCACCTTAGTTGAGATTCTCCCATTTTCCCATGTCTCACCCGTTTTTCATCCGAAAATTGTCGTCTACAATATAGAAGACGAACTATGAATCATTAGCAGTAAATAATTAATCATGAACCATAAACTATGAAAATAACCTGTAAAATTGTGTGTACAAGGAAATAACATAGGAAAACATAATGATTTGTCAAATAAGGTCACAATTAATTTAAGGGCATTAATGCTTCCTTAGCAATAGTTTAGTTGCCATGAACAGTCAATTGAAAACAAAGGCAATATATTTCATTCTGTGTCTTTAAGGAAATACTAATCATATCAATATCAACATATTTCCTATAGTGCAAATATATGTTAGGTGTATATGTTGCAAAATAGCAGATCGACTAACATTTTAGATGGATTGAGTTATAATCATCTTGACCCAAAATATTATCAAATCTAACAAGCCTGATATAATAAGTTAATGGTCCGACAGACTACGAACGTACCCAATAATTCGTATATATTTTAGGTAGATGGGTTGACATGGACTCTTAAATTTTCGAGCTGATAGAATTTCGAATCAGACTCTAGGTGATATTTATCATTAACCTGACAAATTGGGCTGGTTGAGCCGATGTCCAAATTACCACAACTATCAAGAAGATCCTCTTTTGTACAATTTTCAAAACTAATAGTACATAATTTTGGGTCACAATATATAGTCGGCCCAACCAAAAGAAATAGGGAGGAAGCGGAGTAGGCAGAGTGATGATGGGCCGTGGGCCTTGATTAAATGTAGGAATGTGATAATTATATATAAATAAATATATAATAATAATAAATGCATATTTTATAGATAAATATAGTATACGTTGCATATTGAAAAATGATAGTTACTGATTTCATAATAAATATAATTAATACAGTATAATGTAATAATACTACCTTTTGATATAATTTCGTATCTACAATAAAGAATATAAATTTTACACATTTTGAGTAGTATTATGCCACATTAATGTTTTAATTACCTTCATTATTTCATAGTGGGCAAGAAGATCAAATTGGAAACAAACATTAATTAATTACCTCACCCATATCACAACCTCCGTTGCTCCACATATGTAATATTTTTTTCCCTGAAATTGTAGAAATTTATCCATTAAAAACTCAGAAATAAAGTATACGCGGAGTATATATATTATAATATATATATAGGGCAGGCAAGTAGGATAGGTGGATGGATAGACGGGTATAACAATAAATACAAACCCTAATATAATTTTGCGGGTATGGATGTCCTACTCGATTACCCTAAACTTTGAACAGTGTCATACCCGTTTACCAGTTTACTTGTTGGTAGTCTATACTGACATTCATACCCTCCCTTTGGTGGTTGGACACCCGTTGGAGAAGGAAAAAACGAACGGCCCGAAAATTGAAGAGAATTGACAAAATGTGTAAAAATCAAGACCAAATTGAAGGTCCGGAAAAGGAGGATATGGGGGAGGGGGGTTGCTAGCGATGCCCTGGGCTTACGGAGGGGTGGGGCGGGGAGAGGAGTGGCTTTACAATGGGAAGAGAGGGAGGCGGTCTTCAAAAACTAGGGTTTTGTTTTGAGAGATTAAAGGGGAAGCGACAAAAGGGTCCACATAGCCGCACTAAAAATTCAATTATCTCTAGTACTTGGCAAGAAGAGTCAAATCGAAATAAACATTAATTAAAAAAGGTTGAGTTCAACGAAAACTTACTGAAGACAATTATTAAGGTCGGAAAACAGTGCCATTTGTCGCCGATCAAACAAGAGAATGCCTTTCCACCAATGGTTAGATCCCCCTCGTGAAGAATAGAAAGAACGAAGATGAACAACCATGAGATTTGAAGAGAATTGACAAAGAGGCACAAAAATAAACAAGACCAAACGGAAGATCTGAGAGAAGAAGATACGGGGGGCTTCCGATGATCATGGCGCCGGGTTGTAGAGGTGTGGATAGTGGCTCTGCGGTGGGAAGAGAGGGAGGCGGTCTTAAAATACCAGGGTTTTGTATTGAGAGTTTAAAGGGAAGAGAAACAAATGCCCCACATACCACATTAAAATTTCAACTATTGCTATAACTTGGCAAGAAGAGTCAAATTGGAATAAGCATTAATCAGAAAATTTGAATTTAAAAAGGACTTATTGAGGACGATTATTGAGGACTTTGAACAAATACACAGGTTCGTCACGTCTCAGCGACAAGTAACGGCTGTGAGTACTAAATATAAAAAGAGAAGCTTGTCAATATCATTCACTGTCGTCCGAAAAGAGTTGATGTCGATGAAGGAAGAAAGCAACAAAAAGAACGAATAAAGAGGAGAGGAAATCAATACACTAAATGAGCTAGGGTTTAAACGTTTCAGCCGTTTCAAAAGAAATATAAGGGCTCGAACCTCATTTGGTGAGGGTGTGTTTGTTTTGGACTAGGCCCATCCAGATGGAGGATGGCCCAACAAAAAATGTATGTTTGTGCAGCCATTTGGACGGGATCCTCCATCCCCTCTCCCTTCCCCCCTTCCCTATTTTTAATCTGACACACCTTCCTCTCTCTTCCCTCATTCACACCTGAAACGTTACTTGCCTTCTCTCTCCCCTCATTCACACCTTTCATCTCTCTTCCTCTTTCACGCCTTTCCCCCTTCTCCCTCTCCTATCACAGAAAAAAAAATGGCTTCTTCATTATCTCTATCAAAGTCAAATATTTTGAAGATTCATGATAGAGTTGAAGCCGTGACTTAAATATTCTTTTCGTTACTCCTCTCCTCTCACATAAATATTTATGTTGACGACTTTGGGTTTTTATTATTTCCGTTACTATTCTCCTCTCACATAAATGTTAATGTTGATGAATAGGATTTTTTGGCCATTCAAATTTGGGTTAGTTGCATTTTGACTCCCTCAATTCTATATTTGTATTAAAAAATAAAAGTTTCTTATTACATTTAAAAAGAATCTACCTACAAAATAAATATCAACACCACAATCGAATAATACATATATATAGAGAGGGTATAGAATATGTATGTATATATAATTATATGTATCAACAAATATAATAAATCATTCACTCTCTTCAACAAATTATTACTCCACTAATCTCAACAATCTTTTCAATAATTATCCAATAAACAAATCATCAGCCACATTACTTTTTTATTAAAATAATATCAAACTATGTACAATGAACTTATTGATTTAATCGTAAAATCATGAATCTTGAATAAAAAGTATACCATAATCCAAAATTAAATCATAGTCCTTCAAGGCTATCTTATGTCTAAAGGTGGCAATTCAGACCGTCATACCCAACTAACCTATCGGGCCAACGCTATTTATCAAACCAGGTCCGACTAGGAATTGGCCAGTCTGACCCAGTTCATCCTCCTTAAAAATACATTAAGATTGTTAAGTTGGGCCAACAGATTTGTTGATTTCAATGATATTTCGAAGTAAAATTCTATAATCTAACTCAATTTAAATATTAGGCGGGCCGGACAGATTTGATGTTATTAGAGCTGACAAAATCGGACTTGTCTAATGCCCTCGATATTTTAAATAAGTTGGATCTTAAAAATATAGGCCGATGAATCATCGGACCCAACAAATCCGACCCATTAAGTCACATGCCGAGCCAAATACCTATATATTAAACTGAGTGGATCAAATTGAGCTCAATAATTATTGACTCAAATAAAATATGGACCGACCTAATATATAATCTTAGTCCGATGAAATGGAGCAGATCGGGCTGGGCGGGCCAACCTGCAAACTCTAGAGATTACCACCATTAGTGGAACCGCGAGCACACAAACGTGGACAATCCACCTCCAACTCCAACTCCAACTCCAACTCCAATTGATATAGTAAGTATGATTTTTGCTCAAATAAAATATCCTCTCTCTCATCTTTCCCTCTAGACACATCGCCTTCAAAACGGTACAAATCCTGTATATATACTTACAAATCACCATTGGAAACTTTTTTGACTGCTTTGTTGGGAATTGTCAATGAATTGTTCTTCCCCTCCTCCATTCTTTGCAGGTCGGTTTCTCTTTTTTCTCTGTATATTTACAAATAATAATAATAATTTTTTTATTTTGCTTTCTGGATGCTTTTCAGTCAAAACTTCATTTTCCATCCGAACCTTATTCCTTTAGAATCACTGGTGTGAAGAAAGTGTCTTTTTTTTGCTCAATTTTGGGTAAAGCCAGTATCCCTAATTTTTATTTGAAACTTGACTACTTGCAGCATATTATGGAAAATGATTTATTATGCAGATTTTTGAAGTGCGAATTGACGGAGGGGAATGGAAGAGCCGGGGCAGCTAAAAAGGGCTTTGATTGATGCGTCTGCTGGTGCGATTTCTGGCGGTGTTTCTAGAACCGTCACTTCCCCGCTTGATGTGATTAAAATCAGATTTCAGGTTAAACTTTAAATTTTGTGGAGATTATTAGAAAATTGGTAACTTTGAGTGCTTATGGTGTTAATTTCTGCAAATACTTTGTATTGGATGCTTGTTTACATTCTCGGTTATGCTTCTTATAAGCTGCAAATACTTTGGCTAAGCTTATTTGAAACATCTTATTAGCTCCAACATCTGTAAGTTGTTTCAAGAGCTCATAAGATGTAATTTCTCAAAAACTTATAAGTTAATATAGTGTTTGGATTGTGGAGCTTATAAGCTTGCAATTGAATTAAGGGAATTTAGCTATAGATTTCGTAGACGAATTTGAAATAACCACCATCAAATATGCATCGTGATAGTGTGTATAGCGTGTGTGGTGTTTGTATAGTGTCTAGTGTGTGTGAATTGTGTTTAGAGGAAGTGTGTATAATGTGTGTATTGTGCGTGAAGTTTGTGTAGTGTGTGTGAAGTGTGTGTATGTGTGCAGTGTGAGTAGCATGTGTAAGCTCCTAAACACTGTTTTGAGGAGCTTATTAGCTTAGCGAACACCCTCTAAGTTAGTAACATGATTTATCTTTGAGATATCAGACTGTTATAACTTATTATAATGCTGTCCATTTGTTTGATCTTTCTAACTTCAGGTGTTATAAAACTAGTAAATATATCTGATAGTGTTTTCCGCTGCAGGTTCAACTTGAACCCACTACGCAATGGGCTTTGCTTAGGAGAGCGGCGCACAGTCCATCAAAATATACTGGTATGCTGCAAGCAACCAAGGACATATTTAGGGAGGAAGGCTTGCCGGTATTGGTTAATTGTGACTTAGAAACTGTTTGACTTTGTTTTTAATTTGATTTGCCTGGGAGGATAATTTGGATTCACATTCCGAACTTTCCACATGTAGAGTCTGTTGTGGTATTTTGATAAATATGCATGGTGTTTCTTCTTTATGTGCATATTTTGGATCTTCATGTAATATGATGTCCTTGGGGTTAGCTGTAAAGTACACTTGTTCATGGCTGGTCAATGTGGAGCTCCAACTAGTCTCTCTCTAGGTCCTAGGCTCTAATTGCCCATCTATGTTTTTTTTCCGAATTCTTCCCTACCTAACCATGTCTATGCCCTGCTCAGCCCTATCTAGGCCCCGACTTGGTGCTAGTCCCTAGTTTGCCAACCCAACTAGCACCTAACAACTTTTGAAACATTGTTGCGCATAGATGAAAGTACAAAGCACTGGAGCAAATAAATGTTTGGGGATTAGATCTGATACTTCTTGCTAGAAATTCTCGAGTTTTGAAATTGGAGATTTTCAACTGCAGTTGTTAGCCCACTTACATATGCTTTTAAAATATATTATCAATAATTATAATTATATAATGCTAAAACAGATTGTACGATAAATTTGAGCACTTAATTGGCGAATTTCATATTCCTTTCAGTACTTAGTTAAAATACCTCACTGATTGATTTAAAAAATAAAATTTATGAAGTGTGAGCAAGCTATAGTTAATTTCAGGAGTGTCTGCTCATTTTCAACATAATTGTAAAAGGATGGGTGGAATTCACCATGAAATTTTACAGAATATTTTGGGTGTTCTTTTAATGTATTATGATGTCATTTACTTCTGCAAAAATTAAAACATAGAACAAATGAAGAAAGAAGGTCAAGTAGATAACGAAGAATGGATCATATATCTTGCCACTTTGGCATATCTGGTGATTAGGAAACATAATGAAAGTGGAAGAATTGATTATCAAAGTAAAAATAACAAGAATGGGGAAGATAAAGATAAATAGGAAGGGAGAGGAGATAAAGAACTGAAAAGACATACAGAAAGAGAGAGAGTGTGTGGTAGATATCATGAAAAAAAATAGTCAGCCATCAGGAGTTGATGTTTTGATAAAGTGCCAATTCAGCTTCAAGATCTGTGGGGCCTTTGCCTCGTCAGCATACACCTTGGACTTCTTATGCAATAACATTAGAATTTTGATTTTTTTTTCCACTAAAGGTTTTAATGTGCTTCTTCTGATGAGGGTTTTGTCTGTTATGGTTCTTTTTTTCTTACATTCGCTGTCTGGTCTAATGTGGAACATGAAAAATTTCATTACGGTTCCGTTCCTTTTTTTACATTATGCTCCCTCCATCCCAAAAAAATTCTTATCTGTATGGCTATTTTTGTTATACAAACAAGAGTCTTTCATGAACACAGTATTGATGTTGTTATGCAGCCACCATCAGAATATGTTGATTGGGCCGGGGTGGTTGTAGTGTAGATTTTCAGTCTGCGGCTCTAGGAGACAGAGTTGCAGAAAGAAAAGATGCCAGTTTCTGTATTATCATGAGTTAATAGGACAGAGGAAGACAGATCTTTATGCTTGTTGATAGAAATTGAGTTTTCTGTATTGACTATTGAGCAAAGGGCTTAGCTGTACATCATCTCGACCTTTATTTGTTGCATGCTTCAATTTATTTTATCATTTTTTTTCTTTTTCTTTCCTAACAGGGATTTTGGAGGGGTAATGTCCCAGCTCTGCTTATGGTTATGCCATACACAGCAATACAGTTTACAGTTCTGCATAAACTGAAGACATTAGCTTCTGGTTCATCGAAGTCAGGTTTGAATATTCCGGTTCTGCTTTTTCAATAGTACCTTCTATGATCACACTAAAGCGAGTCTGTTCATTTCCAACTTTCTTATGTGCATTTCTTGAAACATGTAGACACTTCCAATGCTTTTCCTGCTAAATTTATACTTACCTTTTTGGGTGTAAAAACGAAACAAATACTGTTTATGACTGTTTGCTTGTTATCTTTATGCAGAAGATCATGTCAATCTAAGCTCGTATCTTTCGTATGTTAGTGGGGCATTAGCTGGATGTGCTGCCACTGTTGGGTCATATCCGTTTGACCTTCTGCGAACTATTTTAGCTTCACAGGGAGAGCCGAAGGTATTGAGCATTACCATTGCAGCTAATTTCGTTATGCATTTCAAATAATCATTCATTTGCACTTGTAATCTCCGAAAATGAAAAAAAAAATGCAAAATTTATCTGAGACAAATGCTTTGTCACTCTTATTTGTCTATCCCGCTTCTTAGTTCAATCATGGGTGCAGTTATCTGGTCTATTGAATGATCGCCTATAGTTAGACTGATAGATACGGAATATTCACTCAATAGTATATTTCATTATTATGCAATTGTTATAGATTTATGTAAGCAAGTTGCTATATTCTTGAACAGATTTATCCTACTATGAGGTCTGCATTCACCGACATTCTTGAAACCCGAGGCATTCGAGGACTGTATGCTGGGTTGACGCCTACACTGATTGAGATAGTTCCTTATGCTGGATTGCAGTTTGGAACCTACGATACATTCAAACGTTGGGCAATGGTGATGACCCTCTCTCTCATGTGCACGCATTAGATGTTTCGTTTGGGTTTTGATCTGGTTTCTTGCGTGTCTAGGCTTGGAATCGGAATAGATCTTTTTATGACTCTCTCTCTCTCTCTCTCTCTCTCTCTCTCTCTCTCTCTCTCTCATGTGCACGCATTAGATGTTTCATTTGGGTTTTGATCTGGTTTCTTGTGTGTCTAGGCTTGGAATCAGAACAGATCTTTTTATGACTCCCAATCCGATGATGCGATCTCAAGCTTCCAGCTCTTCCTATGTGGATTGGCTGCTGGAACATGTGCTAAAGTTGTATGCCATCCACTTGATGTGGTAAAGAAGAGGTTTCAGGTATGTTAACTATCGAATTTGTTAGTATATAGGTTTTTTCTTCTAATGATGTTAAGAGGTGAAATGCCGAACGACTTATTAAGGGGGTTTTTAGTTTAGGCTAAGCGAGTTGAGAGTTATCCTGCCTTTCAAATCCTGGAATTGAGAAATAAAATTGAGCAGCGAATTGTATGTCTAAGGTTGGATTATACTGTAGATGTCACATCAATGCTGAAAAAGTTGATTTGTATAATATCAGATTATAGATAGATGTGATAGTAAAATTGAATGATTGTGAAATGATTAATTAGAGTTATTGGGAACTGAAAAAGTACAAAGACGTTTAAATTATTGGAAAATGAAAAAGTAGAGTATTAGGTTTAGGTAGGTATATACGGTAGGATTTTATTGGATTGAGAGATACAATTTTACATCTAAAAAAAACCGGATATTGAGTATTTTGACATCCATAATTCGTCTGTGGTAAGCTTAAAACAGACAAGCCCTAAACGAATTAAGCATTGGAGTTTCTCTTTGGCCTCAGTCGGTATTTGAGTCTTTTTTATAATGCCAAAACACCCTTTTCCTCGCTATATCCCCTTTTGACATACCTTAACTGACTAGAAATTTTATCAAATATTGCTTCCCAGGGGCAATTTATGGTGTGTTTGCACATGCATAAAATAAGTGATTTTGAGCATTTGGTTTCAAATAAGCTGAAAATGAGTGTCAGCAAGTAATAACTTTTAGCTTTAACTTTAAGTATGGGGGCTAAAAGCTATAAACTATAAATTATTGCTTCTTACAATCAATTATTAAAAAGCAGAAAGAATCGCAGACCCTCCCTTATTCTATCAACATCGTTCATATGTTATGCACTTGTAGGTTGAAGGATTGCAACGGGACCCAAGATACGGAGCACGAGTAGAGCACGCAGCGTACAAAAATATGTACGATGCCCTTCGCCAAATTATGCAGTCGGAAGGTTGGGCCGGGCTTTATAAGGGCATCGTCCCATCAGTTGTCAAAGCTGCACCGGCTGGTGCTGTAACATTTGTTGCTTATGAATTCACATCGGACTGGTTAGAGTCCATTTTGACTTGAACTTTTTTTACAAAAAAAAGTTAATTTTTGGAATCTATTTGTTATAGTTCTTGATTCTTTATGCATCATAGCAATTTAACTGGAGTTTATTGTGAAATGTATATTCATTGAGGTAGGTATTATTCGTAGGCATATAGGGTAGGACAGACAAAAGGAATCAAGTTTTGTGATTTTATTACACTTTGTGTTTCTAGCCTGATTTAGTATGAAGGTTTATGTCGCTGGTCATAAGACCAACGACGCAAATATTGGGATATTTCGATGATATTTTGTCGAAATACCATTCTTTTTACTTAGCCAAAACGAATTTGTAGGTACAAGTTGTTTCTATAGATATTTTGGGTTGTATTGATGTCGGTCTCTATGATATACATTTGGTTGTAGTATGGTCGAAATATTGGATTTTTTCTGTATATTTTTTTAATTCTTTTAGCGAAAATGTTGAGGGCGTGTCTTGACTGATCAAAGTATATTGGATTACTTTTTTCCTTAAATGCTACATGGAGGTCAATATATATATCAATAATATAACTGGTGGGTCAATTCAAAGTTTCAAACTATTCGATGCATGGTACACTGTTAGGAGAGAGAGAGAAACGTAGAATGAACGACTTCCTTCATAATTACTCTTATGTGATAAATCGATACCAGTATTGCTTAGATAATCATGTTTGTTTGTTTTCGAGTCATCATTTAAGTTATAGTAAGTAGAAATTTTGCATGAAAGAACTTCAGAAAAATCTATTATATTGCCACACAATATTTATGTAGTTTAATATTCATAAATTGATTATAAACATGTCAATTTGTATAAATATTTCATATACATTTTGTATTTAATTTTACAATATGCAGAATATTATGTTAATTTCTATATTTTTACTACATTTTCTAGAATTTTATAGAAAAATATGGACCACTATATTGCACCGATATTTACATAAAGCTAAAACGCTTAATATTTCTGTAAAAATTGACACTTTCGTCCTAAATAGCAACTTATGGAGAAAATTGTTTCCATAATGACTGAAGGAATGTGTCTGACTTTAAATTTTAAAATTGTAAACAAGTGTACTTTTTCAGAATCATTTCATTTACAGAATTCAAAGAATTATATTGAATGTTAAATCTAATTAGAGTTAAATATGAGTCTGAAGCATGGTATAAAATGCTTAGTTAAGTAAAGGTTAACAGACATTTTTGTCGATTAACATTTGATGTTTAAAAAAAATAGGAATTCGCAACGTTTGGATTATACTTTTTTCAATTCGATAAATGTTGTTTGTTTTGCGTTCCAGTTGCTGTCTTGGAGTTCATAATCGAGATTTACCCCGCATTGTTACAATATATATGGTTGTTTGATATTTTTCTAGTATATATATATACATATATATATATATATATATATATATATATATATTTTATTGTTTGCATATTAAGATGATTTATATATATATATATATATCATGGTAGAAGTAGTAAGATAAAAATGTAAAGATGGCCCTTTGAGGATCTTAATTCGAATATTGCCCAATTTTAATTTATCACTAATCTGAAAAAATGTGTAAAATGTGAACTGAGGAAGTTCTTTTCTTTTTTTTTTCTTTTTTTTTTTTAATTATTATTGTTTTTATTTTTTATATCAACCCACATCAAACGCGATAATTCTAAACAACTTCCTAAAAAAACTCACCCTCCATTTCATAAAGAAGTTCGCTTTCTTTATTAAACGTGTATGAAATGCTTCCTAATATACCTTTGTTAAATGATTTTTAAAAATTATCATTTACCCCTAACATTATTTGATTCATCATATTTTATAAGGGCATAGTACGTATTTACACGTGCACTAAATTAATTTCTTAAGAGAGAAAATTAAAGATAGCATTTTATGTATAATTTTAGACATTTGGTAATGTTACTGTAATTAGAACATTTATTAGTATACCTATAAACCTTTTTAACTTATTTATCCTTTTAACAATCATTGGAGTCGTGACAATGTTGTAGCAAGGCAGGTGGAGGATGGATGAGGGGACTAGTGGTGTGTGTGGGTGGGCAGGGTAGCAATCCTGACACATTTATGACAATGTCATGACGGGAAAGAGGTAAGAGGAAATAGGTCTTAGTACCCATGTCATAAGAAAAAACCTCAATTTTACTTGTTTCACTTTATACTTGATGAAATATCCTTTTATGAAGCAAACTACCCATTTTGCCCTTGGGTATAAAAAAAAAAAAAAATTCAATTCAGATTTTATAATTAAAATTTTAGTTGAGTCCAAACAAAATTTTGAAATCAAATTTTAGTCCTAATAAATTATCACAATTTAATAAATTGACCCTCTAAATTAGAATATCATGCAAGATCCGATCCGAACGTAAAAATGGTATCAGAGCCCTAGGTTTATTTAAAGAAAGTCATGAATTTATTTATTATATTACGTACTATCCTAACGGAGGAGACATACGAGTGAATATGAATCCGAACGAAAGTTCGAGAGAAAATACTCAACAGGAATACTTGAGTGAGGACTCAAGTAATCAAGAATATTTCCATAATTTGGAAAGACAGAAACAGGAATTCTTTGGAGAATTTATCCGAAGAGTTGAACAGAGCCTTGAAAGAATTAAGTAACTCAACCACGAGTTTCGACAGCCTTTCAAGATGCCAAGCGTTGATGAAACGAGAGAAGAAATCAGACGAAAGACCCTTGAACAGGAAATTCCTGTTGAAGGGAATGTAGCTGAGCTCATCCATTTCACCAGCATCCATGGAAGATTTCCTACCAAGGAAATCTGGAGAAGGAGGCCAAATCAGTCCCCATCGGATATCCAGAAACCTCACTTACATTTCTGGAAAAAAATCATAAAGAGACCGAATTGGGAAGAAGTGAGCGGAGAAAAATCTAAGATTACAGATCTTAGAGAAATCCAGAGGACGGTCCAAAGCTATGGAGAAACCATCCTCGACCAACAGAAGGAAATCCTTGATACACTCAAGGAGGTTCAAAGAAGATTGACCATCTTGGAAACAAAACCAAGTATGGCCAGGAGAAGAGAAGGTTCCCCATCCTTCGGCACAGAACCCCTATTACATCAAAAGGGGAAAACTACCGAAGTAAAGAGAGAACTGGCGGATACAGAAAAGATGATTGCTTTTCTAAACCGGAAGAGTCTATCCTAATGGATAGAATAAATCTAGAGGATTTACACGACCTTGCACAGTCCTTTGCAGGATTGGGTCTTGTAGATCTAAAGATGCAAGAGAATGTATCTACGGGGCATCAACAGGTTCCCCGAAATACACCACAGAATCCGACAAATGTGGCGGAAAGCGAGGGATCCCATGACCCTCCAGCAGGCGGGAATATACCACCAACGGAAAGTTTCTCTACTGGTGCTTATTCCTTTCCAGGAGCAGAGATAAGGAAGAGATCTCCAAGGCCAAACATAATGCAATCGCCTTATGGGAGATCCCAGTTGGAGCCGATACATCCATACAGAGTAGTCCTCAACTTGGATACATTAGATTTCAAGAACCGAGAACTACTCATAGATGAGTGGGCAGGAGCAATGAAGATTGCAGCTGGCACACTAGAGCTGGATAAAGAAAGCTTTATCTCACTTCTAAAGATAAGTTTAGAAGGATCCGTGAGAATTGCCTGGGAAGCTACTAATCTTGCGATAGTAGAAAATGTCTGGGCTTACGAAGCTTTACCAGAGATCGTCGACAAGATGGCTCAGGTGCTTAAAGTAGGATTCGTTGGAGTAGGCTACTTTGAAGGAGCTGAAGACGATAAGGCCAGACGATACAGGCAAGCACTCCATAGCCTGGAGTTACGTGATGTTTGTCACGTAGATGAGTTCATCAAACTCTTTACAGAGTATAGATGGAAATCAAGAATCGAGGAACGAGACGCCATTCCATTATTCTTTGCCAAGATTCCCAGTCCTTGGAGAGAAATGCTGATTAAAGAATATCAGCCACCTCTAGCGGACAACATGGATACAGTGGCAAGAAGGATGTCGTTCCTCAAAACCAAGCTTGCTGAGTGGTGCTATCAAGCGGCGCTCCATAAGAATTACAAGAGGCTAAGAGGAATAAACAAAAGTGTTCCTCTATGCTGTGTTGAAAATGATATTCCTACTATTGTGGGAGATCAACCATTCAGGCAAAAGAAGATGAAAAAGAGAAATCATCCTTATGCCAGAGGAGATAGTAACCAGAAATCTAGGACTCCATGGAGACCTAGAAAGTTTTGGTCCAAACAGAAGGCCCGTAGTTACAAAACGGGGCAGAGGTCAGGACCAAGCCGGAGTAGAAGTTCCTCTTCAGGCTCAAATCAAATGAGCGGGGGAAGATCATCTTCAACAAGGAAAACTTTCAGAAGGGCTCATACTAGAGCTAATGAAAGTTTCAAGGATTGCAATTGCTGGACATGTGGTGCAAAAGACCACATCTCAACAGACTGTCCAGACAATCAAAGACGAGGAATCAGAAAGTTTGAAGCAACTCCAGAAATGGAAGAGGCTGTATACTTTCAGGATCTGATTCAAGTATATCAGTTTGAAGGAATCCCTTCAGACGAAAGCATATACGAAGAAGAAGATTATAGCGAGGATGAGTCTTTAGAATCAGAATCAGACTGAAGAAGAGGACGTCTTCCGACAGGAGACGCGAGAAGATCTCTCCGGGTTCTTCTCACAAATGTCAATTTCTCATAAGACGCTTATGAAGATTAAGAGAGAAGATCCAAAACTCCAAATCTATGATGGATTTGCAGTTGGGAGATTGGACAAGACTTTAGGACATTTCCTAAAGAAAAGAAAGCATCATATCATTTACAAGGTCACGGCAGGGGAAATAGCAATCCCCATGGAATTGACAAGTAATGTGATGGAGATGCAGCTAGTTCCGATGAGAGAAGTCAGAGAGGAACTAAGCAGGATGAATAGAGAGATTGCTCAGAAGATGCAATGGATCCATATCGGAGCCATTAGAATTCTGATCAAATCAACATTCAAAGAAGGAATTGATTCTCCGATCGATATTGCTATCTTCGACAAGAGAATCAAGAACTTGAGAGATGCAAGCCTGGGAGGAATCTCAGGAAATTTATATGCTGGGAAATTGGTATCCTACATTTATCCAATGATTGCCTATAACTTGGCAGATCGCGATTTTAATAGAGTTCTAACCCTTCATCAAGATTTCAAAAACAAGGAGTTGATGAAAGAAGGGAATAGACCATACTCTATTACCTACAGTATTTCGTATGCACTGTCCAATACCCACCATTCAGAATTGTTTGTGGGAAAGGAGTTCATCGAAATACCGGATATCTTCGAGCAGGTGGCACATGCAGTCCGTCCGGAGATCATGGAGTTACCACCAATCCACGAGATGGATATGCAGATCGAGGATCAACCTATTATGACTAGAGCTACAAGTCAAAGGTTCGAACCACGAAGAGTATCTTTTCATGATAGCAGAATCATGAGTCAGAGATGGGAAAAGAGACCTATCTCACAAGAGAATCTGGAGCCAGAAAAATTCACAAAGAAAGGTGAATTAAAATGTCCAGAAGGATGGAGAGAAGTGGAGATAGTGTTCGATATCACTCAAAAGGATAACATGTTTCCTTGTGATGTCTTGTATTATCTACAACAACCTTCATTGGGAAGATTTGAAGGACTTCTCCAGCTAGGAGAAAACGAGTTGATAATCCAAGGAATAGCAGGACGAGAAAGTGGGCCTCTTATTCTTGGATTGGAATTTCTCGAGGGGCACAAACCTTGGGAACGACAGCCAGATAGGGTGGTCTTTACAGTGGCTCATAGAAAATATCAGGTTCTATGAAGACCCGCTATTAATGGCTACTAGTCCATTCTCAATATACATCTCTATAGGGATGTTATATGAAGATTACCGAGCAGAATATTTCGCGGCCTACATTGACTCTGGCGCAGGAATATGTACAGCAAAGCCAGAAATCTTTCCTACAGGAGTAGGAGAGTATCTACCAGCTATTGCAGGAAGAGATTTCTCTAAGAGGGTTCTTATCCTCAAACGAGGAATTAAGCAAGCGGAAATTATGATTGGCGGAGCCGGAGATACCCCATGGTACAAAGTCAAGACTCCACCAATTTATTTCCATGATACAGGGGCAGATATTCTGTTAGGAAACAATTTCCTACAGACATTCAAGCGATTCACACAGGAGAATGAAACGAGAAAGCTTATCTTCACAACCCTATGTGATCATAAGATTATCGTTAAGAGATTAAGGGAGGCATTTCATCGAAAAATGCCCATTAATTTTCGCAGCAAGCGTGGTGATGAAGGAAAACTAAGTCACCCAAAAATGAAGGATCAGCGAAGATATGGAGATGCACTCCTTCAATATCGAGCTGAAACATTAGGCGGAGATAAGGATGAGAGAATGTCAAAAGAGACAATCCAATTCCTCAAGGCGTCTATGGAAGCAAGTCCACAACTTGATATCACCATTGAAGAACAAATATCTTTGGAGGATGTCAAGAAGAGGATCAAGAGGAATTTCAATGAAGATCCTCTAGCATGGTGGGACAAGAATGAACTCAAAGCAACTTTTAAGGTGAAAACTGGAAAAGAAAATGAGTTTGTTCGGTACAAACCAATCCTTATGAATCAGGCAGATCGTGAGGATATGAAGAAAATACTTAAGGAACATCTGGACCTTAAGTTGATTTCAGAAGGAATCTCTCCATACAGTAGCCCAGGATTTCTGGTGAGAAACCATGGAGAAATGAAGAGAGGAAAGCCAAGATTGGTGATCAATTACAAAGGGATCAACAATATCTTGGAATTCGACGGATATTATATCCCGAGTAGAGAACACTTGGTGAACTGCATCAAGAATGCCGAGGTATTCTCTAAATTTGATTGTAAATCTGGTTTCTATCAGATTAAGATGGAAGAGGCCAGAAAGAAGTATACGGCGTTTTCCACACCACAAGGACATTATATCTGGAACGTGATGCCAATGGGATTAGCAAATGCCCCCAGATATATCAAAGGAAGATGGATAATCTGTTCAAGGATTATTTTAATTTCATGTTCGTATATGTCGATGATATACTCATCGCTTCAAGGAATATGAAGGAACACATCAAACATCTGGAGATCTTTTCAGAAGTTTGTCATAAGGAAGGATTAGTGCTATCAGAAAAGAAAGCAGTAATCGCCACTAGACAGATCGAGTTCCTTGGGATCGAGATTGATGAGTCTCGAATTATCCTTCAAAAACATATAGTGGAGAAGGTGCAGGGATTTCCAGAAGACCTCAAAGACAAGAAGCAACTTCAAAGTTTTCTTGGAGTTGTCAATTTTGCCGGGATGTTTATAAAAAACCTAGCAAAATACAGGAAGGTGTTTAGCCCATTGTTAAAGAAAGATGCAGATTTCAAATGGGAAAAAGAACACCAAGAATCAGTATTACAACTTAAAGAGATCTGTAAAGATCTTCCAAAGCTTGCAATACCGAACGATGATGAAGAATTGGTACTCTATACAGATGCCAATGATCATTGGTGGGCAGCAGTATTAACCAAAGCTACCCCGAATGGAGAAGTGCCATGCCGATACTGCAGCGGTCTCTTTGGAGAAAACGAAGCAGCAAGATGGCATATCAATGAGAAAGAATTCTTTGCAGTGCGAAAGGCTTTCAGAAAATGGCCATTATTCCTATTGCCTAAGAAATTCATTCTTAAAATTGATAACACGAGTGTCAAAGCTTTCTTAACAAAAAAGATTGAATCTAAACCTGAGAAAGCTAGATTACTTAGATGACAAGCTGATTGTCAATATTTTGATTATGAGGTTGTCATTATAAAGTCTCATGAGAATGTTCTTGCAGACTTTTTAACGAGAGATGGAGTCCAGTGAAGCCAACTCCATCCTAACAGGATACAGGCATCTCCAGGAACGTTTGGAGGAGCTTGACAAGAGGATCAACGACTTGGATATTCAAGCCAAAGTCGCGGGTCGAGTACAACAGGAGGACTTGTTAAAAGTCCACAGCGCGTTGAAGGCTACCAAACTGGCAAGTAGTTGCCTTTGGGACAGCCTGATTATTCCTATCCGACGGGAAGCTTTTTCAGGAAAGCAAAAAGTCGAGTTTCGAGAACGGGCCTCTAACCCGGTCGCCACAGATTCAAGTACTGTGAGCACGAGTTCTAAGTTAGATCCCTATACGGATCTAGCTAAAGAAACAATTGAACAGACGGAGGAAACTCCTCCTGATGTTTCAAGCCAACCCATCACCTCTGGGGTAAAAGAGGGAGAGATCAATCTTAGGCCAATGGCTGGCACCTCTAAGATTGATATCACCGAGCTTAAAGTTTCTCCTTTTCAGGTTTATCAAAGAACATGGGAGAAAATTCTTACAGGGGCTGGAGTTAACCCAGCAAAATGCCAGATTGATCGATCTGGTAAATATCCGAGAATGTGGACGAACCCAGGAGCCAGTCCACAAGAAGTAAAAGAATGGTATGATTTTGGAGCTCTAGCTTCGGTTCATACTGTGGCACCAAGTTTCCCGGAAATCTCAAAACTTCCGGGATGGATATTCAATGCTGTGTTCGAGACATGGGAAAACAACAACCATCTCGAACGAGGAGATATTCTGGAGCTGAAGTTTACATCAGCAGCTCCAGAACCATACAAGAACGGGTCTTATCCAGTTTTTCATTTCATTAAGCTACAAAGACCTGATCCCAGACAGGCAAACAAAAACATGTCTGCCCCAGATCACAAGATTCCCCTAGTATCAACCTTCACGGAGGATGATATTACTACACGGAGAGCTTGGGGTATATGGGTTTGTCTCATGGAGATGAGAAAGATCAAAAGGAGTTTCAAAGTCTTCCACAAGACGGCGAATGGATCACTTTTGATCAATACCATGACATCCAAAACCTCTCCATATGCGGAGAACATCTTTGAGCAGAAGAGAGAGATGTTATGGAAGAACGAGCTGCCGGCAAGTTCAGAGACCGCCCGAAAATATTGCAATATGGCGCATAACGGACGGTGGACGAGTCGAATTTGCCCCAGGTGCCCAGAGCAGGACAAGGCACTATTCGGGCAAGCGTTCCCTGTCATCAATGACAAAGGAAAGAGAAACGAGAACGAACCATCGAGAAAGCAGAAGATGCCAAGGGGACCACCCAGAAAAAATTTAAAAAGGGGTCCCCTACAAACAGCGATGGGTTGAGTCACGAGAATTGCATTCACCCAAAACGACAAAAGGTGGAAGCACTCACAGCAGAATAATTGAAGTCTGCATGTGAAGCAAAGGTCCACAGCATGTGAACCATGTGAAGAAGGGACCACATGCATGTGATCAACATAAGATGTTGCATCCAGAAAATTTGAGAGACCAATCAGGGTCTTACAACTGGACGCAATAATTCAAGGATAGGGGTCTTGAACCTCTATAAATACAGGGTAGAAGGAAGCAGAAGGCATCAACCATTCCCCTCTGTTTTCTTACAAAATAAACATTGTAATAGTTAGTTTCCAGTCTTTCCATTCTAGTTTTCGAGTGTATGTGTAAGAAGAGTGTAGCTACCATGAGTAGCTAAACAGGTCGTCTCCTCCCAAAAGGAGATGTACTAATGTAATAATATTTTCATGATTTCTTAATAAAAGTTGGGCTTTTGTTCATCATCTTCCAAAAGTTTTATTTTTGTTCATAAACCAAGAAGAATACTCTACGCCTCGAGGTAGAAAACGAAACGAGGCTGTGCTGGTTGCTGTTGAAGGAATCCACGTCTGGAACCATAGGTTGCGATCGAGTGGTTGGGCTGTGAGGTGCAGTTCGTAAAACCCGGTGGATATAACCCGACGGCAATACGGTCAAAAAGGTACGAAACTTGGTTTATGTTTCAAGAAGTTAATTGACGGAAGCATGATGGGCCTGATATGGTCGTAATGGACTATTTCCAGATTAATACTAAAGATTAATCTTGCATGAAAAAATTAATTTTGGGGTTAATTTATAATTAAGAAAATATAGGACGAAAATTTATTTGAAATTTATTTGGACAAAACCAAAAGGATAAAAATATAAGGACTGAATTGAAATAAAAGTATGCTCACACGTTTTAAGAAAAATCAGCATAAGGAAGAGCAATTTTTACAAAAGGACAAAAAGGGCAAGTTGGTCATTTTGGGGCATATTATCAAGAAAAAAGTCAACTAAGTAAAAAAGAGGGTTGGTACTATCTGACAGGGGCATTATACCTTGTCTCCCAAAGAGGTAAGGATACGTTGAGGGATGGGTGGTGTGTTGTGAGGTGGGACTGAGCATGACAGATTTGAGGTTTTGGGGCAAGGGGTGGTTGCAGAGATTGTACAAAATAAAATAGAGATTTATTATTATTATTATTATTATTTTTATTATTATTATTATTATTATTATTATTATTATTATTATTATTATTATTATTATTATTATTATTATTATTATTATTATTATTATTATTATTAATAAGAAGTAAAAGGTGAAATAGTAAAGATAATTTGTTAGTTATCTATAAAAGGATAAAAGAATCAAAATTACACTAATTTTATAATGAGGTTAGAATTATACTATTACTTATAAAACATGCTATTTACACTTCTTAATCTGTACAAAAAATTTAGAAGGGAGTATCTGAATTTGTCCAATTTTTTCATTTCTTAATCTATATAGAGTATAGGAGTATTTGTATGTCTTAAATTGAGATATCATCTATATACTCCCTTCGTCCCACTTAAATTTACGTACTTTTTTTTTCGATCCATCTCACTTAACTTTGCACACCCTTAAAAAGGAAACTTCTCTCACAATCTCCACTCTCAAAATTTTCACCCTCAATTTACACCTTTAAAAAAATTCAAGATTCCGCAAAATCTAATTTTTTTTTAACATTTATGTTCGATCAATCGTGCAAAATTAGTTGGGACGAAAGGAGTATCCATCTTTCTAATTTGTCCAATTTATATATTGTTGTTCTCTCTTTCTTTTGTGTGTTTAAAGTTGGGTAAATGCCAGCATGTGCCCCAAAATTTATAAAAGTCAATGTAGACCTCTACTAGGGTTGGTCAACAATTCCAAGATTCAATTTCACAAAATTAGGGTTTGTGGGACACCAGAATATTCCCATGATTCTCAAGCATTGGCTGTCTTAATCTTTTTTAAAATCCTTTCTCGTCTTTTTCAAATGTTGAAATTCCTTTCTGGTCTTATTAAATTCCTTCTAACATTAATGTGAATCAGACAAAAGGGGCTAAAGGAATCACTACCATTAAAATAACCCAAATTTAGGGGTGGACTCACCTAAAAAGAGGAACTAGTTTTAGTTTATTGTGGACATGACATTTGTAATCAAGTTGTTGATTCTGTATGTTTTCTATATCTTATCGTATTTAATTCGAGTAGAGTTCGACTAATACCCGATAGATAATCGGATAACTCACTTGATATGCAAAAAATAAATAAATCATATGTATAATATTGAGACTACTTTTTATCATTTCAAATGTGTTTGAGACTACTTTTTATCATTTCAAATGTATTATTTGCGATGAGGTTATTGAGACAATCAATTAGTGACGAATGTCTCTACTAATATAGTGGTGATAAATTTTATTATTTGAGATATTTTTTTACTGTCTCAAACAATCATTTTTATCATATTGTATATAATGTACATAATAAAATATATGTAACACCCCGATTTTCTAGAATATTTGTAAACACTCTTTTGGTAGAAAACATAAAATTTCAATCGCACTTCATAAATAAAGTAAAAGTAAATTTACCCTTTAACTAAGCGAAAGCGTAAATAACTTGTATATGAAGGTTAGAGATAGTATTTTTTTTTCAAAATAAAAAAAATTGATTCACCATACTAACTTTCAATTTAAAATAAATAAGTAAAACAAACTAGACTTCTCGATTCATTCCAAAGAACTAGCAAAAACACAAAATTCAACTATTTGCAAAACTTCACTTTTCCTAATAAAATTCTTGAAATAAATAACAGAAAAATACTAGAAAATAAGCAGACCCAAAAATATTGACTTTACTTGCATCCACCACCTCGTACCATCACCCCAAGCTCCAGTTGACCTGTAGACACTGATATGTAATTGGGTGAGCAAGCTATAAGCTCAGTGGGGATAAGTTTGTCGACTATCAATAATAATGAAAGCATACAACACACTTTCAATAGATGTTGATCAACATAGAAAAAAAAACCTTTTGCCTGTTGACTATCATAGCACAGCACACAGCATAGCATAGTATATAACTTGTTGCCTATAGCCTATGGAATGTTGCGCTTAGACATCAAAATAACATATAAGGCATTTAAAGTAGACAAATGACCCAATAGTTTAGAAATAATCCCCATCTAGAATAAGCAGAAAGTGTAATGTAGATGTCGATGTCCTACAACCCTTAGTCTTTGCTTGCCTCGTCACCTTGTCATAGCAAATATAATCGTTTTAGAAATATAGCTTTAAAATAAAATAGTGTAAAAATAATAATAATAAATGTAATATTAGGGCTCAAAAGAATAAATTTGGGTACGAGAATATGTACTTCATGTCTGGAAGTCTATAAAAGACTGCTGGCATCATAAGAAGGATGATAAAGATTTTAAGATAAACATTGAAGTAATTGAGAAAAGATTGATCAATTCAAGACTTTAAATATCATATATATATATACAATCAAATAGCCATTACATAGATGCGTATATAAGTAGTATCCATACACTTAATAAAATTTGTTATCTCCATTTTCATGATTGACCCCAGTACCACTATACCCACATGCAATCAAGCTAATCATATAAATATATATACACACACAATTAGACCTTAATTATATCAATCTATGTAGAGAGCCACACACTAATAGAATAAACATCATCATTACTTATATATGTGTATACATGCACAACATACCTCACTTATATAATGCACATACATATTAAAAAGCAAACATTTACACATTAAAGTATTTTTTTTATAAATATATTCACACCTACATACTACATATACTTAAAATAGATCACACTTGAGCACTTCCAAAGCAATATTATTGTTTCTTGTTTTAGCAAACTCACACAACCGCCGCCTAAAATTGAATTAGTATACATATAATAACTTTACAACCTTTTACATATTTGACAATACAAAACTCAAGGATCTCATTTCAAAATTTATTCTACTTATTCACAATTAAAAAAGAAATTAACTGATATGAAAAAGGCACAAAATCAGATGAAAAGTAGGTACCTTTATTTTCTGCAAATTATCGAATGAAGAAGAAAGAAGAAAAAAATTAGATGAGGGAGTTGTGTTTATGGGTTTAAGGAGTCCTATTCTGATGGGCTTTGGCAATTAAATAAGATTTTATGGACTTGAAAATTGTACGAAATAAGATGGGCTTGAAAATAAAATGACTAATAAAATTCTTTTGACCCTTAAAAAAATAAATTTATAGGTAGAAGATAATTAAATAAAATAGTACTAAATATATATGGGTATTACAATATATTTATGTAATCGGATGGATAATGAGGATAATTGGTTATGATAAACAATAATATTCTATACTTATACTCTACCTTACCCGATCGATCCCTAAACTATTAGGTTTGAGACTTTGAGTAATACTCAATTATGTTACTAATTTAGTGATCGTGTAATCCTAAAATTGACATTTCTACTTTTAAATTCTTATTAACACTAATGAGAATCAGACAAAAGGGGCTAAAGGAATCAGTAGCACTAATACAGCCCAAAATCAGGGTGGATTCACATGAGAAGAGGAACTATATAGTTAATTGTGGACACGACACCTGTAACCAAGTTATTGATTCTTGAATTAATATATTTTAAAGACACGAAGTTATTTAGAAACATAAGTATGTCTTTTCCTTTGATCTGGTTTGGTTGAATATCCAATCAGATTGGGCTGTCCTACAACCTTGGAACATGTAAATATATTCATAAAATATTGGAACTTAGGTTAGTTTATTTGATGACACTTGTCCACTTGCAATTATACACACACACACACCCCCCTATGGTAATGGACTCTATCATGATGGTTACAGATTAAGAATATTCATCATGCTGCTTTGGATGCCATTTGCATCTATGTGATTAACAAATTCACCCATCCTTTTTTCGTTTTTCTTTTCTACGGTGAGAATATCCGTTACATTATCGTGTTTCATCGTATATTTTATCATATTCGTTAAACAATATATTTATTAAATAATATCATTAATGGACATGTGTCTTATATTAAATTTTAAGATAAAAAAAATGAAATGCTAGTGTAACAACAGATTCAAACGGTTTCCTTTTAGGATAGAAATTCATCCATCTTAATAGCTAGAAGTAAAGACAAGGACTAGGACTTTTGGGGAGGTGTTATATTGTTTTCTAGGGATAATCATAAAGTTTCTTGCAACTTTGGTGGCGCGAAGACCATTTCTATAACTACGACTATGTTGTGTGCATGTGTATATAAATGACATATTCACTGAAAATTTAAAATTGGCTTGCTTTCTCCCGTCCACCCCTTGCTATGTCCCCGGTCAGTTACATGTTTAATTATTCGTTTAAATTATTTTCACATAATTCTCAAGTTATTTAGAAGATAACACACATAAAATTTTTAATCATACCGTTTTAAAACTTTCATTTTTATATAACATTGAAATATTTCTTACCCAGATCCTAATATTTAGTCATACTGTTTTAAAAGTTACAGTTTTGTTTTACCCAGATCTTAAAACTCTTTAATATATCTCGAAGTCATGTGAACTTCGAGATATATTGGTCGTAAAACTCATGGCATCGAGAATTGAATGAACTTTGACTTTAACTCGTACGCTATCAAGGAATTTTTCAGGATGAGGTGCTAGTGCTACCCATATCTATTGTACTCTATCACATACTAGCACATGAGGCAGATCAGGTCAAAATTGTTATCTATGCTATACTAGCAAGAGTAAAGTTGTAGAAGAAAATCTTAATCCAAAAATGATGAATTAAGATTTAATGTCCCACTTTGAGGTAGTGGAAGAGCAGGCCCTGAGTATCTAGCAAGATCTGTTAGAGAATCATAAAATGCAATAAAGGAGATACCAATAAAATTATATGTTACGCTTTCTGATTGATTCATTAATTTCACATGAAACTTTGTCACTTTCCATCTTCCAATGCAGCACCAACAATAGAAAAATCATAGAGGAGAATGTTCACATTCAAGATTATATAAATGGAATGGACACTAAAAAAAAAGGGTTTTATGTGACATATTCTTTTTAGACAGAAATTGTTGTCTTTTAATAATAATAAATTAATGTTACGACTTGTCTGCTCTACAAATTATTTAAGGTCATTATAAATATTTTTAAAAAGTAATTAGTTGTTGTAAAACTTATTTAATACATATTCGAGGCCATTTTTATCATCTCAAACTATGTTATTTGCTTATATTATTTAAAGCGACTAATTAGTAACGAATGTTTTTTTTAATAATATAGTTGTGATAAATATTTATTATAAAAGTTGTCTCTAGAAACTATTTTTATTATAGTGGAAGACACTCAAGTTAATTAAAAAGATAGACAATAATATTATAATTGTTTCCCTACCTACCGCAGATTCATCTTAATGCGTTCACCATCTGATGTGTTAATATCTCTTAAGGCAGTGTTTACTTTGAGGTGTTGGGTAATTGCACTATTAAATTCATCAAGATAAAGAAGTGGAATAGTGAAACTTTTAAGATTCTTTTCCGGTGTTTATAATATAATTGATGGATAAAAACATTTCTTATACATATCTTATGTTTACTTTTTGAGATTGTATATTGATATAAGGGGACTTAGGTGGAAATTCATCAATCCTTATTTTGAGTAGTGGATAACTATTGAAGGGGTTATTAGGGAATACGAATCTCGCACTTATTTTGAATTTTCATGATGAGTTATTCCAGGTTACCAAGATAATTAACTCGGGAAAAGAATTTCTAGCAAAGAAACAAAACCCTAAAAGTGTTAGGATAATTACCACTATTCATAGATATTTACTAATGTAAACACTATCGAAGTAAATTATCTCATCCAAAACTTAGGGACAAAATTAATGCACATAAGCAATTAATTGATACATTAATATATATTTATTTGGGTAAATAATAAAATCATTAATACACATAGCGATGAACACATTGACATATATTTACGGTGGGTAGATGATGATTTCGGATACACGCAAAAGCTTCCCGCTGATGTGTGAAGTTGCTTTTGTTTTGTAAAATTTGACATATGAATTGATACACCCATATTATAGTGGAAAGGGGAGCGACACTGGTTAACACCAAGTTATTAGTTAATAGTTATGTTCTAAAAGTCTCAGTCTACTTCCAACAATATTCTATCTAGACGTTAGACGGTCTTTAGCTGCCTACGTATTTTCCCAACTCCTTCCTCCTAACCCCACTTTGACCTTCCCCATCTAGATCCCAATTAGAAGCTAGACCTAATTTACCGTCCGACTAACATCAACGTGTTTTACAAATTTAGTCAATAGTTGACAACTCCATGTATTTAATAGTGGTGCTGCCGTAGTATAATCACATACCATAAGTTAACAATAAAGACACAAGAACCATGACAGAAACCCCACATACAAACACACACAAACATGTATATAAACACACACATAGTTTGACCAACACAACCACTTCTTCTCACCATGTCCACCTCAAACAACAAGCCCTTATTCTCTTTAAACATGGCGGATAGCAATTCAGAAGCCACTTCTAGTTCAGACAACCTTTTACCAATAGCCAACGTCGGACGAATCATGAAGCAGATTCTGCCTCCCAATGCTAAGATCTCCAAAGATGCTAAAGAAACTATGCAAGAATGTGTGTCTGAGTTCATCGGCTTCGTCACCGGCGAGGCGTCAGAGAAGTGCCGGAAGGAGCGGCGGAAGACGGTCAACGGCGACGATATTTGCGCGGCGTTGGGGAGTCTGGGGTTTGATGACTATGCGGCGCCGGTGAAGAGGTATTTGGAGAGGTATAGGGAGGTTGAAGTGGAGAGGGGGAATAGTAATATTAGGGGTGGGAATAGTGAAGAAAATATGGAGGAGGATTTTCACTTGTATAGAAGTGATCAATCATCTAAGGAGTTAGGGTGAGTATATTAAACATTTTTTCTTCTTTTTTCCAGCAATTTATGGGGTTTTGAATTTTTTTTTTTTATAGGAAATATTGGGTTTGATTTGATTTTGAGTCAATTAGGGTTCTTGTATGATGTTATTTGTGTTCCTTTCTTCTTTTTGGGAAACTTTACTCTCCTTTTAACAAATGGCTAAATTCCTTTCCTTGTAAAAATGTCAACTACTTTCGACCAATCTTTAATTATGCACTAAGTTCCTATTGAAAGCTTATTTTTTTATTCTTTCCTAATTTTTGCACGTCTATGTCTCGCTTAATTCTGCCTAGGAGCTGGATGGTACACCCTGGTCTACCAAGAGACTAATTTCTAATAATTTTTACAACATTGTTAAATCATTAAAGAAAGTTGAGGATTATTAATGATCGTTTTTTTAATTATTATTGGGAAGAGGGTTAAAGTGTAGCAATTTACGTTTTTTTTTTTCAATTTCTTTTATTGGAAAGAGGGTTTAAAGTGTTTCAATTTATGGGGTTTTGATTTGATTTTGAGTTAATTAGGGTTCTTATATGACGTTATTTGTGTTCCTGTTCTTCTTTTTGGGAAACTTTACCTCTCATTTTCACATGTGGGTCAATTCCTTTACTTGTACAAATAGCTTCTAGTTCCGACTAGTTATTGTCTAGGCATTAGACATGATCTATATATTAGCCACGATCTTCTATATATTAGTCGCTTATGTCTTTTTACTCATTTCTTCACGTTTAATCACGCTTATGTCTCGCTCATTTCTTCTTAGGAAGCTTGATGTTAGATCCTAATCTATGGTTCGACTAGTTTCTTACGATTTTCAGAGCATTGTTAGATCATTAAAGGAAGTTGAGGAATGTTAAAGATGTTCTTTTTATTATTATTGGGAAGCAGGTTTGAAGTATAGCAATTTATGGGGTTTTCTTGAATTTCTTTTATTGGAAAGAGGGTTTAAGTTGTTGCAATTTATGGGGTTTTGATTTGATTTCGAGTTAATTAGGGTTGTTGTATGTTGTTATTTGTATTTCTTTCTTTCCTTTCTGTTTGGGAAAACTACCCCTCCTTCACATATGGTTAAATTGATAAATACAGTTGTTGACTAATGAAGCTACTTCTTGAATATGCAAGAACAAGTAAAGCAATATGTTTGTGTAAAATTAGTATATGTCAAACAAATCAGGATATAAGTATAAGTTTTAATCACGTATGCATAATTATAATTATAAGATTAAACATGAATTTTAGAATTATATGATTTTTATATTTACTAATATATAAAATTAGGGCACTAATCTTAAAGCGTCATTGATTGATTTCCTTGATTCCTTGGTGTGCCAATCAAATTGATTGACGGAAATAATTGATTTCTCCCTTCTGACATTTCCTTTTAGAACAGAGCACTGTATCATACTTAATATAAAAGTACATCCATCTATAAATAGTATTAAATTTTTTCCGCCACAAATATAATCTAAAAATAGATTGTGAGTTAGAGTAAAATATGTATTTAAGTTAAATTTTGACTTATATATTGATAGTCATAAATAACTCCTTAATTTCTACCATAGATATAAATTAACACCAATCACAATAATCAAGAGATATAATGAATATGTTCTTTATATAAGTGAGACTTTATTATTGAAAACATAACAATTATTTATATTAATAAAAAATGTGATCGAAAAATGTAAATTTTTGTTGGTTAGTTTTTTAGGCTGGATTCGATATATTTATTTTACTATATATTTGTTAGATTAATATAATATTTTTTAAATATCATAAATATAATTAATATAAATTTATTAAAATTAATATATATATATATATATATATATATTAAAAATTATTAATCTTATATTGACATATCAAATCTTAATGTATAATTAATTGGAACTATCAATATATAGCGAAATTACACATTTCATTTTTTGTTATATGTTATCATACATTGGAATTTTTTTTCTTTTTTTTTTTAGAAAAATAATGGTCCATATGTAACACTCTCCTCATGTAGTAGACGAATTTTTAGTGACCTTTTACATAAATGATAAAAATGCCGCATCTATTAATCATTATTTCTTACTAGGAATTTTTCTTCCCAATTTCTTAATACCTTTATTATTTTTGTTCATAATTTGCTTATAGTTTCTCATATTAAGCATCTTTTTTACGATTTTTATTTTGACACTCGATTGAATATAATTAAAAGATAAACTTATTAAAAAAATGCAATTTACATTGATTATTACTTGAGTTAAACTTTAGTATTTATTGTGCACATAACTGTGCATTTTATATTGCGACTGACTGCAACTAAAATTAATAATCAAATAAACTTACTTTATTTTTTATTTAAGTTTCTTTAAATTTACGATATCAAATACTTTTTTGTTAGGCTAATCGCGATATATTTTTATATAAATAAAAAAATGTGAGATTTATCAAAAAAAAAAAAAATTATGGACAAAATTAGCAGTGTAAATTGGTGTTCCAAAGACGACTAAAGTTAGCTGTGTAAATTGGTTTATTTATTTATTTAAGAAAATTGTTTCAATTCCTTAAGCATAAAATAATTTTTCTTAGTCATTTCAAAATTTCTAAGATTAGTCTTCTTTTCACGATTTTGATTAGACATCATGTTGCATATATTATATTAGAAAAATGTAACTTTTTAATATGTGATTATTTGTATGTTATACGTGTGTGACTGACAATTTGTGTTGTGTTTGGTAAATAAAATTAGTAAGACCTTGATAATCAAATATATATCAAGTGGTGCTTAATTTTTACATAAAAAAAATTTACTAGCTTAACCATTACATATTTTGATGTTTAAAATATCATTATACACTACAACAAAAGAAGTCTTTTGTATAATATTTGACATCACAATTGTGATCACTAATAATAAGTTATTTGTGACCATTTATTGTTACAAATCTCTCTATAAATTATCTGAGATTATTTTAAGATTACTTTTAGAGACAACTAGTTGTTGATAATATTTTCCTTTTTTTTTAGGGATAAATTGACATAGTTATATTATACGTAGATAGCTTTGGGTTGAGTTTTACCCATCCAGCAGGCCCATTTACGAATCCAGCTGTTAGGCCCATATACTTACAACCCACCAAACACAGAACTCAATAGACAAATCAAGTTCTAGCATTTCGAGTGTTGCTGATATTTCGTTTGTTTAGGAATGCAACGATCGTATTGATCATTTGTTATATATATATAAATATGCAATTGTTATAAATCACAAAGTGATTCATATATATTATGGACACTTTAATCCATTACTTGAAAGTGAGTCAGAAGCCTGAAGCACAACATTGCAAGAAGCACGACAGTGCGGAAACACGTCAACCAAGAAGCACAACAACACAAGCACGACAGTGCAAGAAGCAAGACAGTGCGTAATCACGACAATCTAAGAAGCACGACAATGCAAGCATGACAGTGCGGAAGTACGTCAATGCAAGCACGACAGTGCGGAAGCACGTCAATCCGAGAAGCACGAAGTGCTGAAGCACGTCAATCCAAGCACGACAATGAAAGAAGCACGCCAATGCGGAAGCACGCCAATGCGGAAGCACGACAGTGCGGAAGCATGTCAATCCAAGCAGAACGATGTTTTTGTAATTTTTTCTATAAATAGGGGTCATATGTTGAATGAAAATATGATGATTTCCTCTTGAATCTCTACTTTCCCTTATGTTCTAGTTCTATTACGAATATTTTATAACATGTTATCAGCACGAGTTTTGCTCAAGAAGGTAGGAGAAACTGAATTAATATTCTTTTTCCAACTTCTATTCTTCCCTGAAGGAAATGACGGGTATTGAAACAAAAAGTTTCAAATCCTCGATATTACCTGTAGTAATTATTTGACATGGTGTGTTAACGTTAAACTACACCTTCGAGGTACATTACTTGTTGAAACTTTGAATAATACAAATATAGAACATGTAAACAAAAGGGACGAGGCAAATAGTGTTGATATTCACTTGCCATCACTTTTATGAGGATCTCAAAAATGAGAATGTACAATTGAAAAGGCATGTGAAATATGGGAAAGACCAAGATAGAGGTTCGACCACTCCAAAAGTGTGATGCTGCTACAAACGTAATATGAAATGACAACAGTTAAAGCTGCACGATTATGTTTTCTGTTGCCGATTACAACTCAAAGTCGCTATCTTGACTTGCTCTTTGCGGGACAAAGTTATCAGAATATGAAAAGTTAAAGAAAACTTTCTCTACTATGTATGTTCTAAATATGGTACTCCAGCAGTAGTATCGAGAAAGAATTTTTAAAATGTACCGTGAGTTCATTTATGTCCAGCTGAAAAATGCTAATGTGTTACTCTTGAGAAATCATGATATACATCCTACATGATATATAGTTGTTCCTGAAGCACATGTTAATTCTAGCATATTTATAGGGCGATCTAGAGGTCACGAGTATAAATTCACTAGCGGACCTACAAGGGTAGACGTGGTGGTCCTCGTTGATATGAACAAAGTTAATTATTCTAGAAATAGCAGTTATCAAATTAAACAAGTGCAATCTGATAACTTTGTCCCGCAAAGAGCAAGTCAAGATAGCGACTTTGAGTAGTAATCAGCAACAGAAAACATAATCGTGCAACTTTAATTGTTGTCATTCATATTACATTTGTAGCAGCATCACACTTTTGGTGTGGTCGAACCTCTATCTTGGCCTTTCCCATATTTCACATGCCCTTTCAATTGTACATTCTCATTTTTTAGATCCTCAAAAAGGTGATGGCAAATGAATATCAGCACCATTTGCCTCGTTCTTTTTGTTTACATGTTCTATATTAATATTATTCAAAGTTTCAGCAAGTGATGTACCTCGAAGGTGTAGTTTAACATTAACACACCATGTCAAATAATTACTACAGGTAATATCGAGGATTTGAAACTTTTTGTTTCAATACCCGTCATTTCCTTCAGGGAAGAATAGAAGTGGGAAAAAGAATATCAATTCAGTTTCTCCTACCTTCTTGAGCAAAACTCGTGCTGATAACGTATTATAAATATTCGTAACAGAATTAGAACGTAAGGGAAAGTAGAGATTCCAGAGAAAATCATCATATTTTCATTCAACATATGACCCCTATTTATAGAAAAAATTACAAAAGCATCGTCGTGGTTAGATTGACATGCTTCTGCACTATCGTGCTTCCGCATTGCCGTGCTTCTTGCATTGTCATGCTTGCATTGTCGTGCTTGGACTGACGTGCTTCCGCACTATCGTGCTTGCATTTTCATGCTTGGGTTGACGTGCTTCCGCACTGTCGTGCTTCTCGCATTGTCGTGCTTGCATTGTCATGCTTGGATTGACGTGCTTCCGCACTGTCGTGCTTGCATTGTTGTGCTTCTTAGATTGACGTGCTTACGCACTGTTGTGCTTGTGTTGTCGTGCTTCTTGGTTGACTGCTTCCGGCACTATCGTGCTTCTGGTGATGTCGTGCTTCAGGCTTTTGACTCACTTTCCAATAACGGGCTAAAGTGTCCACAATATATATATATGAATCACTTTGTAATGTTATAAAATATTCGTAACAGAACTAGAACATAAGGGAAAATAGTATTTCCAGAGGAAATCATCATATTTTCATTCAACATATGACCCCTATTTATAGAAAAAATTGCAAAAGCATCGTCGTGCTTGGATTGACATGCTTCCGCACTATCGTGCTTCCGCATTGTCGTGCTTGTTGCATTATCGTGCTTGGACTGACGTGCTTCCGCACTGGCGTGCTTGGATTGGCGTGCTTCCGCACTGTCGTGCTTCTTGCACCGTCGTGCTTGCGTTGTCGTGCTTTCGCATCGTCATGCTTCTTGCACCGTCGTGCTTGCGTTGTCGTACTTCTTGGTTGACGTGCTTTCACACCATCGTGCTTCTTGGTTGACGTGCTCCCGCACTGTCGTGCTTCTTCGATTGATGAGCTTCCGCACTGTCGTGCTTCTTACACCGTCGTGCTTGTGTTGTCGTGCTTCTTGGTTGACATGCTTTTGCATTGTCGTGCTTGCGTTGTCGTGCTTCTTGGTTGACGTGCTTCCGCATCGTCGTGCTTTCCGGCACTGTCGTGCTTCTTGCACCGTCGTTCTTGAGTTGTCGTCCTTCTTGATTGACGTGCTTCCGCATCGTCGTGCTTTCGGCACTATCATGCTTCAGGTATTGTCGTGCTTCTGGCAATGTCGTGCTTCGAGTTTCTGACTCACTTTCAAGTAACGGGCAAAAGTGTCCACAATATATATAAATCACTCTGTGATTTATAACACTCCCCCTTGGACACATTATCATTATTTCTTTTCGTCAATTTGATGAATATATAAATGCCTCGTAAAATTTACAAGCCCGAAAAACATATTGGTAGAAAGTGGTCAAAAATAAGAGTAGAACTATTTGTCTTCAAAATAGATATTCTTCATCTAAAACTTAAGTCGAAAAACCCTGTGGGAAAAAAACCGATTATATGAAAATTGTATTCATTAGCTTTTATGGCCCAATCTTTATGATTGTTTTAATTCTAAACATTTATCGTCAAGGGTCAGTCTTCAGGACTACTTTGAATATAAGTATGCCTCGTTAAAAATCTTAAGTCGGGAAACCCAGTGGGACAAAATCGATCAAAAAGGAAAATAGTGCATAACTCTAATTCATGTTAGGTGCATATAGTTGTCTCATTAAAAACCTCAAGCTGGAAAAACCCCAATGGGATAAAAATCAGACATAAGGAAAAAAGAGTACAACACATCAAAATCCGCTCCCCCTGATGCATACAATATTATCAATCTTGCAAGTTCGTAACTCTTCTCATTCCAATGTAATTTCTCAAATTCACTTGCTGACAAGGATTTTGTAACTACATCTGCAAGATCTTGGTAATATTGGATTGTTGAACATTTCACTCTCCATTTTCTGGAGTTCATGTCGTAAGCAGTGTGGCATATTCTCATCAATACTGATGCATGCAGTACTGCACAATTTCAAGTTATACTATTGAGTTCGGATCTTATATCAATAGTATCAAGCAACAAAATTTAACTCATTATTGAATCAATATATTTTGGATCATCTGCAGGATATGTCTACAAGGACCAGAAAGTATTCAAATAGCTCGCCTGCTGGATGTATTGGTCTACAAATATAATAACCAACCATTTTGGTTGAAGGTTTAGCAATTAGTTCCTTGTAAATATGATACACATTAATAATCCGTAAAAATGGTCATTCAAAGAAGAGGTGGTAATAAACATGTCGGGACAGATACTTGAATATTCATGTCTGCTCCATCTTTTGAACAGGTCGTGACAAAGGACTTGTTGCAATCAAGTCACATATCAGGTTAGGACGACTACATTTTTTCTAAAAAAGAAAAAATTGACTTACTATAATTTAAAATAAATATTAACTTATTACATTCAACACAAATATTAATTTAAAGAGTCATTATAAAATATAAAAAAATTAGTGAAGCTTAAAATATATTTATAATCCTATTTTTGAATATTTATTTATGTGTTTAAACTTAATTAAAAAAATTCACGTTGTATGATATCTTTTATCTGATATTATTTGATACATGTTATTACTAAAAAATATTGTGTGATTGTTAAATACTACCTCCGTCCCGACTAATCTTGCATAGGGGAAGGTGGCACAAGTATTACTGTGGGATGGGTGAGGGGGCAGGGCATGACGGGGCACTTGTCTGACCCATATCCGCTCTGCACCGTCGTGGGTCACAGGACGAGACGACCCATTCGCTTCAAGTTAGGACAAGTCAGGTTGAAATTATCGTCCCTATATAGAGATCATCTAATGTAGACAAACGCTTAAATAAAATGATCTTATACATCAATTTCTGTAACAAGGGAGTTATTCTTTTATGCAAAAAGTATTACTTTGATTGTTAATATTATTATAAATACGGGTTTAAAAATGTATTCCCTCCGTCCGACTTATTGTGTACACTTTTCGTTTTCGATCGTCCCAACTTATTTTGCACACCACTAAAATAGAAACTAATTCCCATAATTTTCACCCTTAAAATTTCAACCATCAATCTCCAATTTTAAAAGTCAAAGAAAAAATAAAATCTGTCTTTTCTTAACATCCGTGCCCGATCAACTGTACAAAATAAGATAGGACGGAGGGAGTAACAGTTATTTGTAATAAAAATAATATTTTATCATTAAAATTAATGTTTTTTATGATATAGCGGCCTTCCGCCTTTATATATATATATATATATATATATATATATATATAAATCTATACATTTCTAAACACCTCTTTGTACAACATTCAGTGTTTTATTACAACTTTTATTTTCATCATCACAAGTCAATATCTCCAATCTTCGAAAATTCGTGACTCGTTTTATCTGCCCCCTTCACCTGTACTTTAAACAACCCTACATGGTCATTGAGCGCTTCTTCGATCTCTTTAGGGACGAAGTCGAACGCGTGAGGTTATATTTAAAATAGCCAAGTTAGATAATACTTATGAAAAATCAAATTTTATTTTTTTAAAAAAGTAAAACTTACATTAACTTTCTAGACATCTGTTGTTGTTTTTACCTATTAATTTGGTGCATTCATTGTCCCACCACAGGAACCTTGCAACTTCGGTTTCGTCATGCATCATTACTTTAATCTTATACCTTTTTTTTGGCAAAATAATATGATTATAATATAACATAACACATATATAATATATAAAAACATTGGAAAAAAACTTAGGCAGAAATAAGAATGAAAATCCTACTTGTATTGACCCTGGTTCTCCTTGACTTAACATTTGGCACATAGAAACCCACCATTTTCTTTAGTCACTTTCTTGTCACACTTACTGCAAGCTACATAGTACCACTCCCTTAAGGTCTCCAAATGTAGAATAGTAGCAACAATCCAGAAAGAACTGTCAGTCTGACAATGAACAATTTCGGCTAAGTTTCTTACTTTAGCATCTCTGTTTTCAAAAGCATCTGCAATGGTTGGGGCAGAACAACTTGCAATTGTTGTCATTCCGGAACTTAAAATTCCAGCCTCGGCCAAACTAACTGCAACGTATAGTTGACCATGATTGAATACGGACTTTTTTAGAACAATCCATTATGAGACAAAGATTATCCGTGACTTTTATTAACTGTTATGGCAAAAATATGTTAAAATTGTAAGAAAATGTATATCCCATGCTCATTAAATCTTAATGAGTGTGGCATATACAAAAAAAAGAGAATATTAAAAAAGTCGAACATATCTTACTTAAAAAAGGAGAATATTAAAAAAATTACTCAACTATAAAAAAAAAAATTGTAAGCAAATATTTCTTTTATCAAAATAAATAATTACTGATTGTTTTGACTTAAATAATTGTTCAAAATTAAATAAAAGCATATTAGGATTTATTTACCAAAACTGCAAAAACTTAAATCATATTTGTAGAAACAAATGTGATGCTACAGTTTTTTAATATATGAAATTCATTACAATTATAAGCATTCCTAGACCACAACTCATCAAGCTTAGATTACCGATCTTTGACACGTGTCCAATCATATTCCTACATTTCTCGAGTGACTCAAAACCTCAATATTTCTCAACCAATATACAACTACAACGCCACCGCCACCACGGAAAATGAGCGGCTAACTCCCGCTTCAACTATGGGCACGGTCACCGTAGTGGAAATGCAACGACTTTGTCTAAAATTTCTAAGACGTCTCAAACGATTGCAACCAAAATCTGCATTGATCGTACCTAAATTCAAAATTGTATACTTTCTCAAAATATGTTCATCATTACAAATAAAGACAAATTGATGTGTAAATAAATATTTTAAAATATTTTAGAACTACTTTCTTTTAGAATAAAAAAAATGTTTGCCAAACATTATATATAATTATTTGTATCTCGAACGTATTCAAAATTATAAATACATATAAAGTATTTTTTTTATTTTAATACTTAAATGCAAGAATTACGAATTTAATAAAAATGCATCTCCAAAATATACTCATTAACCTAGTAAACGAAAAGTCACCGTAGATTAAGGGTAACACCCAAACCTTCTTCCCACTCCCAAGCTGGCGCCATCAAACTGACGTCGACGAAGATTAGAAAAATTCCAGTCCTCAACTTATTCCACATGCCTCTGTCGATGATAGATTCTAGCCTTCTCGCGGCGCCATATCCATTTCAGACGCACAATCAAAAACTGTTGACCAGACGCGCATCGATCAGTTCCGACACGATTGGTGCCAACTCCATTGACTTTCGTTGCGGCCTCAATTACTTAGCCCCCTCTTATAGGTGATATTCTTCTAAATTCTATTTTTTATTGAACAACCTATATAATTTTCCTCTAACAGAGATATAATCTAAAGTGTTAAGTCTCTAAATGTAGGAAATTAGTTAAATTGAAACCCGCATCTATGCTAATAGTATGTGGCAAACAAAGTCGATCATGAACCCGACACCATCGATCGTGGCTGGCGATATTTAAAATCGCCAACGATAAAGTCGGTTTCTAAAAAGTTCGCCTAATTAGACGCACAAATAGGCAGCCACCGGAGGTATTCGTCGCCAATGAAAATTTCTTACGATTCTGATATAATTGATTCTGTTATTCTGGGTGAAATAAATAATCTTATTAACCCTAAAGATAGATATAGATTCTTATAAATATATACAAAACTTATTTAATTTATGTTATTACCATATTAATATGCAAGTAACTGGATAATTTATGTTGATTGATTGCCATATGCAATGTTTTTTCCATATTTTTAGAAGTTATTACCAAGCAGGGGAACTTTAGAATCAGTTACATTAATATGCAAGTGATTGGATAATTTATTTTGATTGATTGCTATATGCAGTTTTTTCATATTTTTCCGCATTTTTTATTGCAGATTTGATTCGAATGATTCATTATCATATGCAAGTGATTGAATAATTTATGTTGATTGATAGCAGATTTGACTTAAATGATTTATTACCATATGTTAATTGATTGGACCAAAAATAATTATACATACCAAAAATAAATATTTCCAGAAATTAGATTGGGAATTAGGGCAGAATTTTTTTAAGGTTTCTATCTTGGAAGGATTTTCTTTTTATATATAAGAATATATATGCAAAACTTACTTAATTTATGTTATTACCAAATTAATATGCAAGTAATTGAATACTGTATGTTGATTGATTGCAATATGCAAAATTTTCCATATTTTTAGAAGTTATTACCAAGCGGGGGAGCTTTCGAATCCGTTATATTAATATGCAAGTGATTGGATAATTTATGCTGATTGATTTTCATATGCAATTTTTTTCATTTTCCGTATTTATTGCAGATTTAATTTGAATGATTCATTACCATATGCAAGTGATTGGATAATTTATATTGATTGATTGCAGATTTGATTTAAATGATTCATTACCATATGTTAATTGATTGGACCAAAAATAATTATACATACCAAAAATAACTATTTCCAGAAATGGGGTTGGGATTTGGGCTGAAAATTTTCAAAGTTTCTATATTGGGACGGTTTTGTTTTTATATATAAGAAGATTAGACCTCTACTCTCTTCCTTTCATGGATGGAAATTGTATTGGACAGGACGTAAAATAAAATTTATAGCGCCAAAAGAATTGTTTGTCCCATGCACCACCCTTTTTATGTCAATCAGTATTGACTGATTCAAGCAACCATTAATGAAATTACTTTATGTTTAAAAAACTACAATGACTTGATATTTACAAATTATAGTGAAGTAGCATGAGTATTCAGATAAAATTTTTTTAATTATATTTATGTTTATGCATGATAAGATTTATCACAATAAATTCACTCATCATTTTCTTTTTTTATTCAATATTGGACTTTGCACTTCTGTAATATAACCTTATAACTTAAATTAATAATGTTAAGAAAAGACAATATTTTTATTTGTCTATCTATATAATTTTTTCATCTTCTTATTCTATAAAAATAATTTTAATATGTAATCACATTATATGCAAGAATAAGAGCTAAACTTATGTTAGTTGTTAAGCTCAATTACATGAATTTGACATGTAAAAAAATCATAGTATATATTAAATATGAATAATTAAAAATTAAAAGTATGTCTTATAAAAGTTTTAAGATTATTCCATAAAAATTATTATTTAAAAAAATATATACAGTATGAATAGTAAAAATGCGATAGTTATGAATAAGATTGAAAAAAAATCAATAAATTCATTTTTTTTTTATTCCATTCCTTAAATAACTATATATTATAGTACAATTTTTAAATATATGCAAATAGCATATCACTGGAAAACTCTTTAAATCTACTTTAATACGAAATTGATTTCATTTCAAAATTCAAAGTATTGAAAGTGTAGAAGAAGAATAATTTAAGCATGTAGTTTTGGAAAAATTGGTAAAAATATCCCGTAAGTTTGCCATATTTAGGAAAATATCTTCTAAATTTGACAATTTTTAAAAATGTCTCGTAACTTACAAAAAATTGTTAAAAATGCCCTGCAACCGGGTATAGCAGGTGGCACAACCGGTCAGAAGTGATGTGGCTCATTTGAGATGATTTGACTATATTATTTGGCGTTTTTAATCTATGTGGCATTATCGTCCCTATATAGAGATCATCTAATGTAGACAAACGCTTAAATAAAATGATCTTATACATCAATTTCTGTAACAAGGGAGTTATTCTTTTATGCAAAAAGTATTACTTTGATTGTTAATATTATTATAAATACGGGTTTAAAAATGTATTCCCTCCGTCCGACTTATTGTGTACACTTTTCGTTTTCGATCGTCCCAACTTATTTTGCACACCACTAAAATAGAAACTAATTCCCATAATTTTCACCCTTAAAATTTCAACCATCAATCTCCAATTTTAAAAGTCAAAGAAAAAATAAAATCTGCCTTTTCTTAACATCCGTGCCCGATCAACTGTACAAAATAAGATAGGACGGAGGGAGTAACAGTTATTTGTAATAAAAATAATATTTTATCATTAAAATTAATGTTTTTTATGATATAGCGGCCTTCCGCCTTTATATATATATATATATATATATATATATATATATATATATATATATAAATCTATACATTTCTAAACACCTCTTTGTACAACATTCAGTGTTTTATTACAACTTTTATTTTCATCATCACAAGTCAATATCTCCAATCTTCGAAAATTCGTGACTCGTTTTATCTGCCCCCTTCACCTGTACTTTAAACAACCCTACATGGTCATTGAGCGCTTCTTCGATCTCTTTAGGGACGAAGTCGAACGCGTGAGGTTATATTTAAAATAGCCAAGTTAGATAATACTTATGAAAAATCAAATTTTATTTTTTTAAAAAAGTAAAACTTACATTAACTTTCTAGACATCTGTTGTTGTTTTTACCTATTAATTTGGTGCATTCATTGTCCCACCACAGGAACCTTGCAACTTCGGTTTCGTCATGCATCATTACTTTAATCTTATACCTTTTTTTTGGCAAAATAATATGATTATAATATAACATAACACATATATAATATATAAAAACATTGGAAAAAAACTTAGGCAGAAATAAGAATGAAAATCCTACTTGTATTGACCCTGGTTCTCCTTGACTTAACATTTGGCACATAGAAACCCACCATTTTCTTTAGTCACTTTCTTGTCACACTTACTGCAAGCTACATAGTACCACTCCCTTAAGGTCTCCAAATGTAGAATAGTAGCAACAATCCAGAAAGAACTGTCAGTCTGACAATGAACAATTTCGGCTAAGTTTCTTACTTTAGCATCTCTGTTTTCAAAAGCATCTGCAATGGTTGGGGCAGAACAACTTGCAATTGTTGTCATTCCGGAACTTAAAATTCCAGCCTCGGCCAAACTAACTGCAACGTATAGTTGACCATGATTGAATACGGACTTTTTTAGAACAATCCATTATGAGACAAAGATTATCCGTGACTTTTATTAACTGTTATGGCAAAAATATGTTAAAATTGTAAGAAAATGTATATCCCATGCTCATTAAATCTTAATGAGTGTGGCATATACAAAAAAAAGAGAATATTAAAAAAGTCGAACATATCTTACTTAAAAAAGGAGAATATTAAAAAAATTACTCAACTATAAAAAAAAAAAATTGTAAGCAAATATTTCTTTTATCAAAATAAATAATTACTGATTGTTTTGACTTAAATAATTGTTCAAAATTAAATAAAAGCATATTAGGATTTATTTACCAAAACTGCAAAAACTTAAATCATATTTGTAGAAACAAATGTGATGCTACAGTTTTTTAATATATGAAATTCATTACAATTATAAGCATTCCTAGACCACAACTCATCAAGCTTAGATTACCGATCTTTGACACGTGTCCAATCATATTCCTACATTTCTCGAGTGACTCAAAACCTCAATATTTCTCAACCAATATACAACTACAACGCCACCGCCACCACGGAAAATGAGCGGCTAACTCTCGCTTCAACTATGGGCACGGTCACCGTAGTGGAAATGCAACGACTTTGTCTAAAATTTCTAAGACGTCTCAAACGATTGCAACCAAAATCTGCATTGATCGTACCTAAATTCAAAATTGTATACTTTCTCAAAATATGTTCATCATTACAAATAAAGACAAATTGATGTGTAAATAAATATTTTAAAATATTTTAGAACTACTTTCTTTTAGAATAAAAAAAATGTTTGCCAAACATTATATATAATTATTTGTATCTCGAACGTATTCAAAATTATAAATACATATAAAGTATTTTTTTTATTTTAATACTTAAATGCAAGAATTACGAATTTAATAAAAATGCATCTCCAAAATATACTCATTAACCTAGTAAACGAAAAGTCACCGTAGATTAAGGGTAACACCCAAACCCTCTTCCCACTCCCAAGCTGGCGCCATCAAACTGACGTCGACGAAGATCAGAAAAATTCCAGTCCTCAACTTATTCCACATGCCTCTGTCGATGATAGATTCTAGCCTTCTCGCGGCGCCATATCCATTTCAGACGCACAATCAAAAACTGTTGACCAGACGCGCATCGATCAGTTCCGACACGATTGGTGCCAACTCCATTGACTTTCGTTGCGGCCTCAATTACTTAGCCCCCTCTTATAGGTGATATTCTTCTAAATTCTATTTTTTATTGAACAACCTATATAATTTTCCTCTAACAGAGATATAATCTAAAGTGTTAAGTCTCTAAATGTAGGAAATTAGTTAAATTGAAACCCGCATCTATGCTAATAGTATGTGGCAAACAAAGTCGATCATGAACCCGACACCATCGATCGTGGCTGGCGATATTTAAAATCGCCAACGATACAGTCGGTTTCTAAAAAGTTCGCCTAATTAGACGCACAAATAGGCAGCCACCGGAGGTATTCGTCGCCAATGAAAATTTCTTACGATTCTGATATAATTGATTCTGTTATTCTGGGTGAAATAAATAATCTTATTAACCCTAAAGATAGATATAGATTCTTATAAATATATACAAAACTTATTTAATTTATGTTATTACCATATTAATATGCAAGTAACTGGATAATTTATGTTGATTGATTGCCATATGCAATGTTTTTTCCATATTTTTAGAAGTTATTACCAAGCAGGGGAACTTTAGAATCAGTTACATTAATATGCAAGTGATTGGATAATTTATTTTGATTGATTGCTATATGCAGTTTTTTCATATTTTTCCGCATTTTTTATTGCAGATTTGATTCGAATGATTCATTATCATATGCAAGTGATTGAATAATTTATGTTGATTGATAGCAGATTTGACTTAAATGATTTATTACCATATGTTAATTGATTGGACCAAAAATAATTATACATACCAAAAATAAATATTTCCAGAAATTAGATTGGGAATTAGGGCAGAATTTTTTTAAGGTTTCTATCTTGGAAGGATTTTCTTTTTATATATAAGAATATATATGCAAAACTTACTTAATTTATGTTATTACCAAATTAATATGCAAGTAATTGAATACTTTATGTTGATTGATTGCAATATGCAAAATTTTCCATATTTTTAGAAGTTATTACCAAGCGGGGGAGCTTTCGAATCCGTTATATTAATATGCAAGTGATTGGATAATTTATGCTGATTGATTTTCATATGCAATTTTTTTCATTTTCCGTTTTTGTTGCAGATTTAATTTGAATGATTCATTACCATATGCAAGTGATTGGATAATTTATATTGATTGATTGCAGATTTTATTTAAATGATTCATTACCATATGTTAATTGATTGGACCAAAAATAATTATACATACCAAAAATAACTATTTCCAGAAATGGGGTTGGGATTTGGGCTGAAAATTTTCAAAGTTTCTATATTGGGACGGTTTTGTTTTTATATATAAGAAGATTAGACCTCTACTCTCTTCCTTTCATGGATGGAAATTGTATTGGACAGGACGTAAAATAAAATTTATAGCGCCAAAAGAATTGTTTGTCCCATGCACCACCCTTTTTATGTCAATCAGTATTGACTGATTCAAGCAACCATTAATGAAATTACTTTATGTTTAAAAAACTACAATGACTTGATATTTACAAATTATAGTGAAGTAGCATGAGTATTCAGATAAAATTTTTTTAATTATATTTATGTTTATGCATGATAAGATTTATCACAATAAATTCACTCATCATTTTCTTTTTTTATTCAATATTGGACTTTGCACTTCTGTAATATAACCTTATAACTTAAATTAATAATGTTAAGAAAAGACAATATTTTTATTTGTCTATCTATATAATTTTTTCATCTTCTTATTCTATAAAAATAATTTTAATATGTAATCACATTATATGCAAGAATAAGAGCTAAACTTATGTTAGTTGTTAAGCTCAATTACATGAATTTGACATGTAAAAAAATCATAGTATATATTAAATATGAATAATTAAAAATTAAAAGTATGTCTTATAAAAGTTTTAAGATTATTCCATAAAAATTATTATTTAAAAAAATATATACAGTATGAATAGTAAAAATGCGATAGTTATGAATAAGATTGAAAAAAATCAATAAATTCATTTTTTTTTTATTCCATTCCTTAAATAACTATATATTATAGTACAATTTTTAAATATATGCAAATAGCATATCACTGGAAAACTCTTTAAATCTACTTTAATACGAAATTGATTTCATTTCAAAATTCAAAGTATTGAAAGTGTAGAAGAAGAATAATTTAAGCATGTAGTTTTGGAAAAATTGGTAAAAATATCCCGTAAGTTTGCCATATTTAGGAAAATATCTTCTAAATTTGACAATTTTTAAAAATGTCTCGTAACTTACAAAAAATTGTTAAAAATGCCCTGCAACCGGGTATAGCAGGTGGCACAACCGGTCAGAAGTGATGTGGCTCATTTGAGATGATTTGACTATATTATTTGGCGTTTTTAATCTATGTGGCATTATGTTAAAAAAACATGTGTCATTGTAGTGTGATATAACATGCTTATTTGGATAATAATTAAATTTAAAATATTAAAAAAACAAAAAAAAAAAATTATTTTATAATAATATTTCATCAACTCCCCACCCCCCATCCCTTGGCCCAGCCCTTTTTCAACGCCAAATTAATCAATTTCAACCTCAGTGGCGCGGTGGCGGGGGGAAGGAGGCGGTGGCGCTGCGGCGGGGGGAGGGAGGCAGTGGCACAGCGGTGGGAGGGAGGAGTGGCGTAGCGGCGGTGCTGGTGGATGAATTTTCTGTGTGTGTTTATATATGTATATATGTATGTGTGTATGTGTTTATATATGTATACATATATATGTGTGTGTATGTGTGTATTTATATATGTATGTATGTATATATATATATATATATATATATATATATATATGGGTGTGTATGTGTTTATATATGTGTTTACGGGGGTGGTGTAGGAGGTGGGGTGGGGTGGGGGTGGGGCGGGGTGGTTGTCACACCCCGATTTTCGTAGCTTTAAATAAAAGACAAATTCTTTAAAGGGGTGTGAGCTGCATTAAATCTTTTGAACTTGCAAAACATTTTTGAACATTGAAAGACATATTTGAAAGAAAAAAAAATAAAATATCTTTTGAAAATAACCAATTTGAAATATTTCAAATAGAATATTAGCGGAAGCGTAATTTGAATAAAAATACATAAGTTGACTCAAAACTTTTAATACTATAACATCAACAAAATCTTTTTTTTTTTTTTTTACACCAATAAAACTTTGACTCGAATAGATACGAAGAGTTTTGACAATCTTTTGACCATAACATCCACCGCCTCCTCGTACCACGATCCAACTCCAATGACCTGTAGAAACTGAAATGTTGGATGGGGTGAGCAATGCACAAGCTCAGTGGGGACATGTTTGTCAATCTTAAATACAAATCATGCAATAATTAATGAATGCATACAACACACTGTAAAATAGTTGTTAGCATAGCATAGCATAACCTTGTAGCCTGTTGAGCATAGCATAGTATAGAATGTAATTAACCTATTGCCTGTTGACTAGCATAGCACAGCACAAAGAATAGCATAGCATAGTATATAACTTGTTGCCTATAGTCTATGGAATGTTGTGCTTAGACATTAAAATCACAATCATAGCACTTAAAATAGACAAACATAGCCCATAGAATAGAAATATCCCCACCTTTAGAAAGGGTGAACTTGGAATGTAGATGCTAGATGTCCTATTGTCCATAGTCTTCTCGTAGTCTCGTTCTTCCTTCCACTTAGACACACATGAACCTATATTATTATCAATATATATGGAATTTTGAAATTGTGAGGAAATTAGAAATTTAGGGCTTCATAGAGACTTTAGGAATTTTTGAAAGAAATAGAGAATGTGTAGGAACGGATTTTGCTGCGTAGTGATGAATAAATAATTTCTACTTTATAAACGACAAGGGATAAAATTTTGAGAATTTATCAGTAGCTAATATACACATTTGAAAAGATCATATTAAAATTTAGGAATTTTTCAAAAAGTATAACTATCGATTCTGAATATTTGAATTCGGATTTGTTGAAACTGAGAATTCTGCCCAGCAGTAGTAAAACCTTTATAAATCAAAATTTACTGGTTGAATACCTTTGAAATTTACCAACATGATATAAAACATGTATATGGACAACATATCAAAAAATTAGAATTTTTTAAGAAGTATAAATACATAAATCGGATTTTGTAAATCGGAATAGAGAGATTCGCAGATTCTGCGGTGCAGTAGTATAAAAATCATATAAAATAAAATATACTCTCAATGGATTTGAACTTTTTACAGAATATTTTAGGCATACCAATACACGACATAGTAAAATTTCATAATTTTTAGAATTGTTTTAGATAGGGAAACGAAATTTAAAACGAAATACCTGTCTATTGGGAGGAAGAGTGATTGAAGATGAAAGTAGCACAATAAAAGTCTCTAAAATAGTGTGGACGAAAATTTTGAGTGAAAATCAGATTATTTGACCGTGATTTGATTTATGAGGTAATCCCATATATATAGATTATATTCCTAGGGTTTAGACTCCTAATTGGATTAGGAAATTATTTTCTTGGCCCCTAAGTAAAATCATGGGCTTGGGCTTGATTCTAAAATATAATCTCCAAAATAATTAGACCCAAAGTAATATAGAACTCGACATATTAATAAAAATATTTTATGGGTGTTACAGTGGTTGGGGAGGGGTTCTAGATTTTCTTTTTTCAAAATTTCTCTTTTTTTTTTCTTTTTATTTAAAGAAATCTGATTTTTTTTATAATTTTTTCTTTTTTTTTTCAAAATTTAATGTCACGTCAGCCTCTGATCGGTTGTGTCACCTGCTATACCCGGTTGCAGGGCATTTTTAACAATTTTTTGTAAGTTACGAGATATTTTTAAAAATTGTCAAATTTAGAGGATATTTTCTTAAATATGATACACTTACGGGATATTTTTACCAATTTTTTCTGTAGTTTTTTAGGAGAAGTTTTTAATATAAAAGGACTCTTACTTTTTATAATCAAGTAGGGAAGACATAAATTATTTTAAACTACTTAACTACCCTTAGTTTTAATTCTTAGTAAGGATATTTTACTTTTTATAATCAAGTAAGGAAAACATAATTTATTTTAAATTACTTAACTACCCTTAAATTTAATACTTGGTAATAATATTATAGGCATCACAAGAAAAGACGAAACCAAAAAAGAACGAAACAATTCATACTTTTATATTAGTAATAGATATATATATATCGGTCTCGTTTATTTTTATATTTAATATTTTTAGGAAAGTCGTTCTCTTTCTCAAGACTTAGCTGACCTGTCCACTTGCACATATGAAATAGCTATCCAAGTTGGCATTAGTCTCCAACCTATAAAATAAAACAAATGAAATTTCCTACTTTTTTCTAGATGTACCGCCCACCCAACTATCACGGCTCTATTTATTTATTTGTTTCAATTATACGTTTTACTTTTCCAAAATAAAAATTAATGAATTATTATCCAATCAATTTCAATTATAATATTAATTTTAATTAGTATTAATTTTTGTCACAAACTATGATTTTTTCTCAAGTACGATACCAAACACATTTTACGAAGTATTTTGATAAAATTATCTTAGACTCGCCATTTATTTCACCATCATCGCCATTTGGGAATCAAGCAAAAAGTGTAACGTCCGGTACCGATAAGAACGGGAAGTGATCGTCGGTGCAATGAGAAAGAAAGACATGGACAAGGAGCGGCTCCTGACAGGCTTCTAGATGAAGAGAGACATGAACTTTCAGGGTACGTGTGAGTGACCCCTAAGGAAGTTCCTCAGGATACGTGTGAGTGAAAAACTTGTGTTGATTTATATGAACAGTCTATCAAATTTGAAGACGAGCTATTATAGAAAGCCACGATAGACCTTAATTCTATGCATGATTCATGACGAGTGTAATAGCAATATTGAAATATGTGTTGGATTCCAAATGACTTTGTTCAGTCGCACCTAATAATGAAAATCGTGTCATAATTTTACACTGAAAATGAGAATTAATTGTAGGGATGTAAATGGGTCGGGTAGGGTACGGGTATGCTTCCTCCATTCCCTACCCTATTTGATTCGGGTACGTGTACGGGTAATACCCGTCGGGTAATCGGGTTACCCGCGGGTAATCGGGTTACCCGCGGGTAATCGGGTTACCCGATTGATATATAAAAATATTATAAATAATATGTAATATGTATAAATACCATATATAATGTGATACAATAAATCAAATATAACATATATAATATGTAAATGTTACATTATATGTTATTTTATATATTAAATCATATATTATAAACATAATATATTAAATATAATGATAATTATATAATATATAACATGTAAAATAATACATAAGTATGTAATCGGGCAGGCGGGTAGGGTAATCGGGTAGGGTAAACGGGTAATATGCTAAACCCGTACCCTACCCTACCCGATGGCAAAAATATCGGGTTCGGGCGATACCCGACCCTATTACCCGTTTACCCGTCGGGTAGGGTTACCCGCGGGTAAAATTGACATCCCTAATTAATTGACGTTGTAATTAGAAAAAAATATAGTTTATGATAAGTTTGATATTTTTAAGAGTTCATTTAGAATTGAAAATATTAATATAGCTCATGATATGTTTTCGTAATTACTACTTTATGATGATTACCAAACTTGAAGAATGATGTTTTCGGAGGGATTTAACATGCAAATGATTTGGAAAAGAAAAGAGATTCCAAGAAAAAATATTAAATTACTTATATGAATTTGATATCTATTCTCAATTCTCAAATGCATTATTCAATATTAATAGATAACTTACATGAAAATGAAAATCAAAGGCTATATTTATCTAGGGAGTGAGACGTAGAAAATTAGATTTAACATTTATTTTAAGATAAAATGTTATAAAATTTATAAGATATTCCCAAATTATCATTAAAAAAATTATTAAAACATATTAAACAATTTACTATCAATAATTATTAAGAAATTATTAAATCATAGGATGTGTTAAAATTTATAAGATATTCTCAAATTATCATAAAACATAATTGAAATAAATTAAATATTAAAATCATAAAAGGAAAAGAAAAAAAAGAGCAAAGAAATGAACATGACCGATTTCTTTGGGTTCCCGGTTTCCTGGCTATTATTCGGTTCAATCCGGGTGAACCATACAAAAGATTCTATTGGATCATCCGGACCAACCCGAGCACTGATCAATCTGATTCAGTTCTGAAAACATTGGGTTAAAATATTAACATGTACCGTTTCGATAACTATGAAAATAAATGAGGCTAATATTATCTAAAAAAAATTAATATGTTCAAATTTTTACAATTAAAATCATAATTTTATGATAGGTATTAATAATAAACGGTCCAACGCACGACTGAGATACTAGTAATTATTAAAAGAAATATTCAATCAGCCCCCTTTTTCACACGGACACATAAAACAAATATAAATGGAGAGGCCTCTTGTCACCAATTGCCGGATTTTAGATCCGTGTAATTCGGTTATGGGTCAAAAGGTATCAGCATTTATGCCTAAAGTATTACATGTTGTGGGTAATGGTATCATGGTTAAAATGTACTTCCTCCGTCCCACTCAGATTTGCACACTTTCATTTTCAGTACGTCCCACACCAATTTATACACCATTAACAATGAAATTTTTCTTACAATCTCCACATTTAAAAGAAAAAAGAAAAAATAGATTTTTCTTAATATACGTGTGCGACCATACGTGCAAATCTGAAATCGGAATGGGACGCAGGGAGCAGGGGCGGGGCAACCAAATCGGGGGCCCTGTGCGAATTCATAAAATCGGACCTTTTTTTCTAACTAAAAAAGACATGTATGGGCCTGTTTGTTTATGGCTGTGGGTGGCTGGAGTACTGTAGGCTGTGGAGAATAAAGTGGAATTTTTAGGTTGGGGTAAATAAATGAGTGTTTGTTTATGTTGGTTGAGAGATTGGGTTGGAGTTGGTTTATATTATAAAAGGTGGTAAAAGTGATTTGATGTGTGTAAGAGATAGTTAATGATTGATTGGTTATTGATTAAAGTTGTATTGGGAATTGAGTTTGATTGATGATGTGTGTAAGAGTTTGTTAAAAAATGATTGGTTATTGAATAAAGGTGTATTGAAAATTGGATTTGATTTATGATGTGTGTAAGAGTTAGTTAAAGAATGATGATTATTGATTAAAGTTGTATTGATAATTGAATTAATTAATGATGTGTGTAAGAGGGTTGGAGACAATATATTGTCACAAACCCATAAACAAAATACAAAATACAAAATGGTAGCATATAAAACAAAATACAAAAGATATAACATTCACTTGAAAAGAGTAGCTCTATTAGCATGTTTAGAAACAAAATCACTAATTACACTTTCATTATCAATCTCTTCCAAGAAAAACGTTTTAAGAAAGAAAAAAACGTTTTTAGTAAATTATTAAATGAAAGTAGAGGCGTCTAATAAGTTTCGAACCCAGTATCAATTAAAGAAAAAAATCGCACACAACCAACTACGCTACAACAATATTTTGAAAATAAACGAACAAAATATATATACATATATACTGTATGGGCTAAATTAATTTGGGGCCCCAATTTTTCGGGGGCCCTGTGCGGTCGCTCATGCTGCACAGGGCCCAGAACCGCCCTTGGGAGGGAGTATTACATTTTATGCTTAAAAATATTCACGTCCTGAGTAAAAATAATATATTTACCAGAAAATAAGTAATACTTTTAAACATAAATTGTGATATCCACACGAATTACACTGTACAATTGGTGCACATGAGATTTTGGCAACGTAAATAAAGAGGTTAAGTTTAACCATGGTTACTTAAATTACAATTAAGCCCATAGAAGAAGCCACCGAGTTAGGCCTTAAAACGTGTCAACGTTGACTTCAATTTTATTATCTTTACACGCTGTGCCCAGTTTATATTTGATCGTTTTTCTTCCAACCTCCGCTTTATCTCTCTAGAATTCTTCGTCTTCTCTCTCTAAAACTTCGCATTTCTGCACGCACAGTCTCCCGGATCTGTTCTCGACATTATCTGCAATTGAATCTGAGATCAAAGCAATGGAGTCTCGGACTCTGGATATCACGCTTCAATCCGCCAAAGATCTGAACAATGTTAACCTAATTACCAAAATGGACGTGTACGCCGTCGTTTCAATCTCCGGCGGGGATAAAAGCTCGAATCAGAAGACAAGGACGCCGGTGGACCACGACGGGGACTCCAATCCGACCTGGAATTTCCCGATGAGATTCACGGTGGATGAATCGGCGCTGCAGATGAACCGCCTCACTCTCGATTTCAAGCTCGTTTGCGAGCGAGCTTTGGGGGATAAAGACGTCGGCGAAGTGAATGTTCCGATTAAGGAGCTCCTCGATTCTCCGGCCAAATCCGGCGCCGATGGGAAGCAGTTCGTGAGCTATCAAGTGAGAAAACCTAGCGGAAAACCTAAAGGTCAGCTTGCGTTTTCGTATAAATTTAGTGAAAAAACCGTCGGCGGAGCTGCGTACGGAGCGGCGGCGCAGCCGTCGGGAAAGGCTGATGCTGAACCTATCACGGCGTATCCGGCCGGATCTAGCGCGGTTTATCCGCCGCCAGCGCACGGAGTGTATCCCCCGCCTCCTGAGGGAGGTGGTTATTATCCACCGCCGGTGACTTACGCGGCGGCTGATGTAAGTGGAAGTTATCCACCGCCGACTGGCTATCCACCAGCTACGGCTGCTCCACCGCCTGGAGCGTATCCGCCGCCGACGGGCTATCCACCAGCTACGGCTGCTCCACCGCCTGGAGCGTATCCGCCGCCGAAAGGCTATCCACCAGCTACGGCTGATCCACCGGCTGGAGCGTATCCACCGCCGACGGGCTATCCACCAGCTACGGCTGCGTATCCACCTCCTCCGCCGCCAGGAGGTTACGGGTACCCGCCTCCTCCTCCTGGATACGGTTATCCGCCACCACCTCCGGCGGGGTACGGGTATCCGCCGCAGCAGGGTTATGGATACCCACCGCCGCCACAACAGGTGGTGCGGCCGCCGAAGAAGAACAAAATGGGGATGGGATTAGGGGCGGGGCTGTTAGGCGGTGCAATTGGTGGACTGTTGATCGGAGATATGATTTCCGATGCAGGTGATTTTGATGGCGGTGGATTTGATTTCTGATGAACAATTTTATTATTATCTTGTTATTTTTTTCTTTTATATTTGTTACTTTGTGATTACATATTTGTTGGTTAGTGTTTTTAATTTTGATCAAGTGAGGTCTTTTTTTTCATGTCATCATCTTTTCTTTTTCTGAATTGCGGTTGGAATATTCAGCAACTGTTGCGAATGATTCAAAGATCTCCTTTTCCTCTTACTTTCACCTTTTCTTTTCTTTTTTTCATTTCAATTTGATGAATAGTTCAGGTAGGCTGGGTATTACAACTGGGTGGCAGACGATATTATTTTTTATTGGACCATAAAAAAGATATTTACAATAACAATTCGATGTAATCAATCTGAAGTATTTATGAACTATTTGATTTTGGATTAAAAAATTATTTGGTTGGAATCGTTTGTTTAGGAGTGATTTGGTAATATCGAATCATATCGTAACGAAATTTTTCGGTAGTACTTATGGTTGATCATTTTGGTATGGAAAGTCGAAAATTTTCGTTATACTTAGAGATTTCGTATATTTAAATATCGAATAATCAAAACATCGAAAAAAATTTGGTATATTAAACTATTAAAATATTGAAAAAAAATTGATATTCCGAAGTATTGGATTATGAAAATATCGAAAAAAATTCGATATATACTGAAATATCGGTATATTGTGCGGAAATTTTTGCATATTAAACATCGAACATAATTTCGATGGACCTCGAATAAAATTTCGAGCTCAATATCATCTATAATTTCGATGAATCTCGAACAAAATTTCGAGCTTAATATAATTTTCAAGACAACCTACAGCCTACTAATATTTGAATACTAAGCTTTTGAGCTTGTTTTCAAATTCCGGCTTGCAAGCTAGAAGCGTCTACCAACTCGAATTATATGTAATATTAAAATATAAAATATAGAATTGAGTTGTTTTATTAGTTTCAGTATCAATGTGGGATAGTTTATATTTTTCATAGTTGATTTCCTCGTATTTCAATTGATCAATAATATATTTATGTAATTCATGTTAGACAAACTTCAGCTATCCTAAAATATGTTTATCGAGCTTCATATCTCGAACTCAATTTTAATGGCAGGTATAACGAATTCGAGCTCACACTTTACTTGGTTAATATATATTTGAGCTTTCAACTAACTGAACTCGGACTATTCCAATCTCAATATTTGCAAAATAAATCAAACTCGGAGCTATTGCAATCTGGATATTTGTAACATGAATGAACTCAAGTATAATTATAAAGGTTCGAGTTTAACTCTAGTCATTGAAAAGTCAAACGAATTGAATTCAAGCCCCATAATATTCGACTCAACTCAATTCATTTACATCCTTACATATCTAATTATGCGCGACTACACGCCAAGGAAAAAAGGGAAACAGTAAAAGAAAAATTGGTCGTATACTTGGTTCTCTTATTGAGCAATTATGATTGTGCTAATTAATTCATGATTAAATCTCTGGATGCTCCCAATTCCAAATTTCCAATAAGACCTAGTCAAACGACTCAAAACCTAAACACGTTGAAAATACTGATTTTTTGTTGGAAATTTAGGGAAAAAACAACACAAAATATATAGAATAATGGGTTAGTTGCGAAAAAATATATTAATTTTAAGTGAATTTTTTATTACAACATATACCTCAAATAAGAAGAAAGTTTAGGAACTTTTAATTTAAAATATCTACTATGTTTTTTGACATTTTATTGTATCGTCACCATCATTATTAGATTAAACTTGTCAAAATTATTGTATATCCATCACATATTTACTATATGTTGATGCCACTACCTTAAATTGAGAGTGAAAATTTTGACAAGCGGCCAACTCTAATTCACTATAATTATAGCAATATAAGATAAAATAGGTGGTGAATATAGAATAATCTCACTAAATCAAATTTAATAATGGCAGCGACAACACAATTAGATACAAAGACATGATTGATGTTGTAATTGAAAAAAAAGGGAGGTCTCTTGTGCACCAGTTGAACAGATCTTAAATCCGTGCAATCAGGGTCATGAGTTATGTCTAAAGATATTACATGTGATGAGTAAATGTATCATGGTGAAAAAGTATCACGGCATGATTAAAGGTATTACTTGTTCTGGATAAATGTATTGTAATAATACATTAATCTAAAACATGTAATGTTGGGAAATAAACAAATAACAAACGAACGATAAGCGTGAAGAAATAAAATAAAGACACCAAGAATTAACGCGGTTCGCTAACAACTTGTTAGCTACATCCACGACCAAACGGGAGGATCTCAAATTCAATATCAACGAGAGTTCAACAAAATAGGACTAAGTATCCTATCAAACAAAGATAAAATCAAGTATCAATCAATTGATACTCGACCCAAACAATCTCTCAAAGCTCGAATAACTAAGCCAAAATCAAAGCCAAACAATTCTAAGTTCTCTATGTCAAAGGACTCCAATAGAACTTATTTATAAGCCCCCAAACCTAATCCTATACAGAAAATGAATCAAACTGGGCCTAAACAGCTTAAGCCCTCAAACTGGGCCTAAACAGCTTAAGCTCATCTTCTGCGCCGCCTCCATTGGCGCGACCGCGTCCAACAAACGGCGCGACCGCGTTCAACAAATGATGCGACCGCGTCGCCTCATCCTGTCTCGTCACTTTACAACTTCAATTTGACGCGACCGCGTCGCCTTCCGACTCGGTCGTTTTGCGTCCAGTGGGATCTCATGTCCAGACTTTCAATTTTGACACAAACTACGAATTGAATCAAACCCGATTCAAGGTACAATTCATAACATGTAATACCTTTAAAACATAAATGATAATACACAATCTGTATTGTACCGTACAATTGGTGCACATGAGACTTTGTCTTGAAAAAAAGTTGAAGATTTTCATGTTATATTTTAAAGTCTATATTGTAATTCAAAATTCTACCGAAGTTGATAAATTTTCTTGGATTAACCCTAAAATAAATAAGCTCATTTACTTCCCAAAAAAAAAAAGTTAAAAAAATAAATAAATAAACCACTTCAATTTCTTAGTCCAAGCCTAAGGCCTGGATCCTACTATATACCTGACCAGCCCAATTCAGAAAGTACTATAAATAGGCTCTATTTCTATTTCAGCCCAGTAGGCCCAATAAAAGCCCAAGATGAATCACAAAATAGACGAAAATCAGATGTGCTAAAATGAAAAGTTAAATATTTTCGTAGGAATGTAATCAAATCAAACTATTCGCAAATTATTCAGATCTTTATTTGAAAAGATATTCGTTCTAGATTGTTCGTTAGTCTAAACGAATTAAGCATCAGCCTAATTTCAAGCTCGATAATTTTCGATCCAAACTCGAACTTGCAAGTATTTAGTTCGTAAGCTTGCGAGCTTATTTAGCGTGAATCAAACATTGTGTTAACGAGCTCTTGAGCTCAATTACATGTTTCAGAACTCAAGCTTGAACTACGCTTGCTTAATATGTTATTGAGCTTTTGTCGAACAAAGCTAGCTTAGTAAGTACATGTTTAGCGAACTCAAACTCGTACTATGTTCGTTTATTACAATTGATCGAATCGAGCTCAAACTATTTACGAATTTAGTAATTACAAAATGAATTGAACTTGAACATAATTTTAGAGGTTTAATTGAATTCGAGCCAAAATCGAACTCACGGAAAAGTTAAATTAGCCAAACTCAAGTCTTGTACTGTTCGACTTAAATCGGCTCGTTTTGGAAAATCAATTTTGCGTTGTCCATCTGAAAACCAAAACCACAATAAAAACCCAAAAATCATAGTCGAAGCCCAAGCCCAAAATCCTATTAGAAGCCCAAGCCCCACATCACCCCAAGTCACATTCAATCCTTAAACCTTCAAAACGTCTGCAACCAAAAACCCTAGACAAAAGCCCTAGGTCAAAAATCCCCAATTTGCAGAACCATCTCCGCCATGAGACCTCTCGACGAGAACGAAACCACGGCGGTTTTCAATAAACTATATAAATTTGTTGGCAACAATCTCAACACAATCGTCCTCGAATCGGAGGCCCACGAAGGGCCCGAACAGAACCCGGGCCGCTACTGCTTCCGTATGCAGAAGAATCGCGTCTACTATGTCTCCGAATCCCTAGTCAAGCGAGCTACCAACATCAAGCGCGAAAAACTGGTTGCTCTCGGAACTCAAATCGGCAAATTCACGAAATCCGGTAAATTCCACCTCACAATCCAGTGTTTGAATCTGTTAGCTGCGAATGCGAAGCATAAGGTGTGGCTAAAGCCGACTTCGGAGATGAGTTTTTTGTATGGGAATAGTGTGTTGAAGGGTGGATTGGGAAGGATTACTGAAAACATTCAGGTGAATGATGGTGTGGTGGTGTTTTCGATGTCGGATGTGCCGTTGGGGTTTGGGGATGCGGCGAAGAGTACGGTGGATTGCAGGAAGATGGATCCAAACGGGATTGTGGTGCATCGGCATGCGGATATTGGGGAGTACTTGAGGATGGAGGATGATCTGTAGCTGAGGTAAGGTTTTTGTACTCAAGTTTGTGTGGTTGAAGGGGGAAAACACTATTGATTCTGGAAGTTTTGGATTATAGCTGTGTAACCTTGATATATTGGTGAATGATGGTAATGCTTGATAATCTGTTTCTAATGTTCAGTGTTGGTTTGAATTAGTTAATATCTGTTTGTTTTAGTGAAAATTTAAATATCTGAATTGTAATTCTAGAGTTTTCGGTTTTCCTTTTGAGTGAAACTGTACCGTATCGGTTGATTTCGGTTTTTAGTAACTTCCAGTCGGCTTTGGTTTTCAATTTTGAAGTATTTTTTGTTTTCGATTTTGGCACATCAACTTGGTTTTTAACCGATGAACACTAATCTTCATTTGGTTTGTGAAATCTAATCATGCTTCCTAATTTTGGTTAATTTAACCTTATGTATTATTCATGCTTTATTTTGTTGTTTTTGTTGAGATTGTGCAAATTACAACGTTCTAAATGAGCAGCAAATGCGGTATAGCACCTTAGTTGGTTGATTGGGGTCTAGTGACTAGTTGGAGGTTTAAACTGGATAAAAGGGGAGTTTAGGGGGGTTAAGCAGGAAAAGTCGGGTGTAACACCGCGAATTATTTTACAGTCTATTACTAGTATTTATTTAATTAGACCAATATACATCATTCTGATTAGTAGCCGTAAAGGCGCCCGAAAAAAAAAAACGTTGTTGCTTCTCTCTCCAATACGGCAGCCTATCTGCATTTGGAACCGCTTCCTATTTCTTTGTCACTGCAGCATCAGGCAAGTGGCAAAATTTCCTCGTTTATATGTACATACGAGTTTTTATTATGTGCATCTTGGGAGAGTATTATAGCATGTCACGTGTATCTTTGAGGAGTTTGGTGTATAAATGATGGTGATCGGGGAAAAGAAATAGGGAGGAGGACGGAAACAGGAGAGAAATACGAGGGAGAAAGTATAGGTTCTGAAATTCGAAGGTGTGTGTTTCATATATTAGTATATATGTTGTGCGTGTCTACACCTTTTGGTGTGTGTCTCCAGGGTGTACATATGGGGTAATCAGTATGTTATGGATAGAGCTGTCAAAATGGTCGGGTCGGGCCAGCCTAGCAAGTTGGGCCAGCACGGCCGGATCAGATTTTTTCGGCTACTAAAATGCTAGCCCGGCCCAATCCATCCTCCTGCCATCGGGTTATCGGGCTAATTTGGGCCCATGCATCTTTTCCAAAAAAGGTTTGTTCAATACCAAATTACATGCAAACACAAATTAAAACTATTAAATATTCAAATTTGTAATAAAATATGCATATATAAGAAATAAATAAGATGAGGGACTTGTGTAATTCAAACTTATAAAATTTACTTTTATTTTTTTATGTATATTAGAAGTTCAGAAGATATGGAGGGATTTTTCCCTCTAAAAATTAATTGAAGCAGAAAACATTTTACCATCTCAAATAAGTTATGAAATAATAATAATAGAGAAAACAAAGTTGGGCCAAATTAGTTTGTCAGGCTAAATCGGATTAAGCCCATCTGGCCCTTTGGGCTACTTGGGTCAAGCAAGATAGTCTCAATTTTAATATAAAGTTGGCGAGAACAGCTGTGGGTATGAGTGTGTTCCGTAGTTGGGAGGTTTGGGGTGTGCGCAGTGGTAGGTGACCTTAGTGTGTACTGGACAAGAGAATTTAAGGGACATGGGGGACAGATGTTGCAGGGGAAGATTGGGTGGGAAGGAGAAAAAAGTATAAAGAATAGGTGAGAAAGGAATATCATGTTTAGATTTAATTTATTCATCTGTGGTATCCTTTTTTATATGTCATCTCTTAATTAATTCAATTTATTCAATTTTTAAGGTGGGGTTCTCTTTTAAGTTTGTTCCAATTAAGTATTTTGTTTGAACGGAAACATTAACTTGTTCCAACCATTTTCTCCTGACCAGTTGATTGATATGAATGTTACACATTCTATGTTAATGTTATTCTTTATCTTCTTTTAATTTAATTGTGACAAACTAAACATCACGGCCTAGGGTTAGATGTAGCTCACCCCATGGAAAATTTATTTTCAGGTTAAGGAGTCAGCGACGAAACTAAATGAAAATGGGTGTTAGTATAATATTATGGATTTAAAAATATTCTTTTTATTTATATTTTGTCTTAGATTTCCTTAAATTTTGGGAGAGTTGAACTTGTTGCTTTTGTTAGGCTAGCTTTTGATTAATAACGAATTTTTTAGATTGTGGAACCATATTTATGATTTTGTTTAAATTTGTTGGTAGAAAAATATAGGTGTTTCCCCTACTTTATTTTGTTGGCGGAAAATTTTATCTTTATTTGTAATAAAAAAATCTCTTGTAAAAATATTAGGATGTTACATATGGTATCAAAGCAGGTTTGCGTTTCTGTAGACCCGCGAAAAAAATTATGGGTATATTTTATTAAGCTCCATCTGCGCTTCATCGCTCGGCTCAAGGTACGCAATTTCATGCACAGTATATGATCATATTTTTCTAAGAATTCATGCATTCAAATATTTATACATCTTTTACATTTCATGTATTATGACCATAGTATAGAATGACAGGACCAAGTTTAACTGCCTGGAAGCGGGTACGTTTCGAAGTAGGGGAATCCTCCTCTGCGGAAGGGGCCTCTGGAGGTGGGTCGGGAAAGCGAAAGAGTATCCCGTATCACCTTGTGGATAGACTTAGAGAATAGTTATCTAATTCCAGGAGAAACCCCTTGAGCATCCACAGATGTTGATAGGGGAATTATCCCAACACTGGAGTGCAACACTTTTCGACCTTTTTCTAGTAGCAATGGAGAGGTCATTCAATGAAAAGATGGAAGTGGACGTATTCCAGTACTCGGTAGGGAAGCTACTGGAGATAACCGGAGGCCGATGATTCTCAGGATAGCTCGGGTGGGGAAAGCAGTAGTGGTGATGACTCTCATCACTACTGAGTACTGGAATACAACCACTTCCATCTTTTCAATGAATGACCTATCTATTGCTACTAAAAAAAGGTCGAAAAGTGTTGCACTCCAGTGCTGGGGTAATTCCCCTATTAACCTTTGTGCTCAACGGTTTTTTTCCTTGCGACTAGACAATCATTTTCTAAGTCTATCCACAAGGTGATGCGGAATACTCTTCGGCTTTTTCGGCCCACCTTCAGAGACCCCTCCGGTAGGAAGATTCTCCTACTTCGAAACGTACCCGCTTCCGTGCAGTCAAACTTGGTCGGATCATTCTATATTATGGTAATAGTGCATGAAATGTAAAAGATGAATAAGTATTCTGAATGCATGAATTCATAGAAAAACATTAATCATATAATGTGCATAAAATTTTCGTACCTTAAGCCGAGCGATGAGATGGGTAGAGCTTAATAAAATATATACATAATTATTTTTATTCGCAAGTCTACAGAAACGCAGACCTCCTCTGATACCATATGTAACACCCTAATATTTTTACAAGAATTTTTTTTTAGAACAAATAAACATAAAATTTTCCACCAATAAAATAAAGCTGGGTAAACACCTATATTTTTCACTTAGTCTGCTGAGAAATAAATTTTCTATCAACAAAATCTTGAAGTATGGCTCCACAATCCAAAAATTCGTTAATTAATCAAAAGCTAGCATCTTACCAAAAGCAACAAGTTCAACTCCCTCAAAATTTAAGGAAATCCAAGAAAAAATATAAAATAAAAGGAATACTTTTAAATCCATAATATTATACTAGCACCTATTTTCATTCACTTTCGTCGCCGATTCCTCAACCTGTAGATGGCCGTAGAGGTTAATTATTTGCGATGGAATCTTCAGTAATTTAAAAGCTAATTAGTTTTTTTCAGGCGAAACTATTTGCGCTCACAATAGTGATGGAATTTCTGTCGTTAATTAACGACGGAAAGTTATGTCGCAAAAAGTCGATAAAACGACAACGTTTAGTATTAGTGGAGGAATATTTCGTCATTAATTAACGATGAATTTAGTTCCGTCTCCAAATCTGTCGCTAAGTTGGCGGAAATTATATGGCTCACAAAATAGTGACGGATTCTCGATCGAACAAAATTTGTTGGTAAATTCCGTCGCTACCATCGCTAATCCGTCGTTAATAATTTTTTTTTTTAATTTTTTTTTTCATACATCAATTTTCATTGCTGGTCAATCACGAATCAGTCACTAATTATCGTCATTAAACAACGTTTTTTTCTGTAGTGCTATTAGCACTTAGAGGGTATTTGCAAACTAAATAAAGGAACTTAAAAATCACTTTTAGGATAGAAAAGTGATTTTTAAAGTTTTTGGAAACACTAAATTCTAATTTTGAGAAGTTGCTAACATCAAGATTCTACTAGCTTTTAGCTTTTAAAGTAATTTTTTCTCCAAACACTATCAAATTTTGATTTTTTCACAATAATCAATTTAAATCACTTCCCTAAAAGCACAATTATTTGCAAATACCCCTATACTTTTATCAATTAAAAGTTTTTATATGTTAATTGCGTAGCCATGGTGCTTCAGTGTATATGAATTGGTTGCATCCAAGGATTAAAATTTTGGTTTCAGAAAAATATTAATATTTTAATTTTACATAAATATATATCGGTATTCGTGGAAATATTAAAATTGCTACTTGTATTAAAAATTTATAAATTTAACATGATATTTGGTAGAATATTATAATATGATGCTTTATAAATAACTGAAACACAAACATGTAACTCAAAATTTTATACAAAATGACGTATTTACAATTAGTTTATAAATATTAAACTGTATAAATCTTTGTTTGTTAATATGATTCACATTCAGAAGTTTTTTTATACGAATAACTAGCTACTTGCTAGTACTAGTTCAACATAATTATTAACCAAATGCAACTCCGTACAGTGGTTATACCCCGACTAGATATTTTGGATTGATCTAACAACCAAAAGTAATCCCTACATTATTTTTCAACAAGATATTTTTATCAATATTTTGATGTTATATTTGCGATATTTCAATAGAAAACACATTATATCGGTCATATCTTAAGGTACCCTTTTTTTTAAAGTGTGCTGCTGTTGTCATTTGTATAAGGGAGAAATTATATGTTGCATATCTAGAGTGAACACCTACATATAGGGATATTGATGTAGTACATTATAAAAACTGTCACATAAGCATTTGTTTACAAAGGTGCACAAATTTTGGGTTAAGTTGAATGTGATTCACGAGTATGAGTGGCAATTTCAATCATTGAATTGGATTTGTGCTTGATTTTAGATCTATTTGGGTTATATTTATTTGAAAAGTATATTTGTTTCATTTCAAGATAAATTGTTATTTTTGAATTGGTTCAGATCAAAATCGAATTAGTTGCAATCGTGTCGGGTTAGATTTTGAAGTTTCCTAAGTAAATTTTGGTCCGATTACACATTGTCATCCCTGTTCAAGAGTTAAAGCAATGAATAGTTGGATGTGCACAAGTGATAGAATTCTTAATCAATGGTTTATGGAATATTGCAATTTAGTTTAGTTGACCAAAAATAATATATCACTTTAGAGGTAACAACTCTATTTTGGCGTTGAGATTCTAAAACATGAATTCGTATATATTTTCTTCTTTCTATTTTATTAAGTTATATTATAATATTATATTTTGATATTAGTTAAAGTTATGACTGAATATCAAAGCAAGCTATTTGATATTTTATTTGAGATCGCTCGCTGAAAGTTCGTTTAAATTATGTTCAATTAAAGACAAACAAGCTTGAATATACTATTACGTTTGATAAAATTTAAAGTTTGACTAGAGCTCGAGCTCGACTCATATTCGGCTTGATTAAAATTCGTCCAAACTCGTTTTGATTAATAATCGAACAAGTTCAAACATAATACTAAAAGTTCGATAATATTTCAAACAAACTTAAATAACAGCACATTTCGACTCGAATCATATCCGGCCTTAGTTAAAGTACGAATTTTAAAGGATTATGGCAGCCATACACGACTTATTTTAGTTTGTTGATAAAAAATTTATTAGTTTCGTTGTTAGTTTGACTAGACAATTTCTGGAATTAATTTCCTATTTTTAAGGAAGAAATTGAGCACCTATTGAGTTGGGCCGTAACTAGGCTTGACCCACTTGAACGGTTCTCAAAAGCCCAACTCGGTCTAGAAAAATTATTGTTTGTGTTAGGCTTGGCCCACCTAAACTGTTCTCAAAAGTGCAACTCGGCCTAGAAAAGTTATGGGTTGAGTTGGGTCAGGTCAGGTTGGAACCACCACAACACCACCTATTTCATGGATAGTCTCTTGCTCACCTTGTTGCTCGAGTATATTCTAATCCAACTTTATATACCCGACTAACCCAACCTGTATTACTGACACAAATTCAGGAACAACATAATACAAACTCGATTAATCCGATTTTAATCTAAAGTAACCTAAACTTAATAATTATGTGTTTCAAATAATTTTCAATATATAACTTAGTCGATTTAAACTCCAACCTGAAAACAACCTAATGATTCAAAATAAGTTGATGGATAAATTTTACTTGTGTCCACCGTGAATAGGAGAACTGGGCGATAGAATCTAAAGATTTAAAAAATAAAGACGTTTTAGGGATAATTGAATAGTATTGGAAAAAAAAAAAAAACAAAGACAAAAACAAAAACAAAAGGTCATTTGCTTATAAACAATTCACGGAATTTTAAACTGCATCTAAAATTAAATGGATGTATAATACGATTTAAATTTAACCAAAATTCTTTGTGTGACAGAGATAAAGTAAAGGGTCAATAACAGAAATCAATTTGTACTATTCGCGTTTCGACACTTTGGAGACTAAATTTTTTCTTCGATCGGTTTCAACTTGTACTTCACGTTATACAACTTCCGGCGAGAAAAAAATTTACTAAAAAATATTTAAAAATTCGAAAATTATTTTAAAAAATCTGAAATTATTTCTAAAATTATAAATATTCATTTAACATATCTTAAAATTAATTTGAGATGGTGGAATTTTATTTAAAATTTTAAATTTTATAGAAAAATAAAAAAAAAATTAAATTTGAAAATAGTTTAATTTTCTGCCTAGAAAATTAAATATATATGTTTATATATATGTATATCATCTTAAAATTAACTTGAAATGGTGGAATTAATTTAAATTTTTTTAATTTTATTTAAATTTTTTAAAATAATTTATGATTTCAAGGTTGTGTAAATTAGTTTACTTAGTTTTGGGGTTTCCTATTATATATGGGACTTTTATTCAAGGATTTTGTCTTCGAACTAAATAAAAATATATAAACGTGAGCTCTTCGGTTTTCAAAACATGGAATACAATTATTAATGTCTTGGATAATTTGTTTTAATTTCGTTATATGTATCAAATTTTAAATGGATAGTGGGTTAATATCTTATATAAGTTTGAGCTACAAGTAAAAAATATCAACTAATTTTTATAAAAGTAAATTATACTATTTAATTTATATAATAGTTTGTTTAAATTTAATATTTTCTAGTGCATTTGAAAATTTTGTCTTGCGCTTGAAGAATTACAATAGCTTCACCAATAACTTTTGAAAAAAAAATCACTATGACAAAAACTAATCAAACTAATTTACATAACCTAGAATAATATCAATTAGTATAATTAGTTAATTTCTAGATTATAAAAAATGTTAATTTATAAATTATTTTAAACTTTTTAAATAAAATTGAAAATTTTAAAAATAATTCAACCATTTCAAGTTAATTTAAAGATATTTTAAATATATCTTTATATTTTAACACTAATTTCGGACTTTTTTTTTTTTATATAATTTCGTGATCTTAAATATTTTTTTTTTTAATTTTCTAGCCGGAAAGTTAAATTGTTGTTAACTTTGAAGTATTTTTATATTTTCTATAAATTATTTTTACTTTTCTAAATAAAATTCAAAATATTTAAAGATAATACCCCCATTTCAAATTATGTTAAAAGATATTTTAAATGAATTTTTATAGTTTTAGAAATAATTTTAGATTTTTTAAAATAATTTTCTGATTTTAATGTATTCTTTTATTTTCTCACCGAAAAATATTGTCGGAAGTTGGAAAACGTAAAGTATAAATTGCAATCAGTATAAAAAAAAAAATTAAGTTCCAAAATGTCAAAACGCGACTAGTATAAAGTTGATTTATGTTATTGATCCTAAAATAAATTAACAAATTATAAAAAATAATATGATTTCGAACAAAATAAGAGATCTGCGCATCCGGGGAATCGAACCCCGGTCAGTACCGTGGGAGGGTACTATGATACCACTACACCAGATGCGCGGTTGGTAGTAGTCCGTCTGCATTTTATATTTATCTCATTTTCTTATACATGGAAGAAGTGGCCATCCACCTTATCCGGCCCTGTCCATCGAGCTAAGACATAAGTGGGGCTGGATTTGTTGGGCCCGATAGTCATATATTGAGCCCAAATCAATCTATCTCCCTTATATATATAAAAATATTTGGGACTTTTAGCCCGTCGATTGGACCGGATGGTCCAACAAACCTAGATTTATATAGACCAATTCATCTAAATATCGGACGGATTGGACTAATTCATTGAGCCCAACAGATTTTGATAGCTCTAGTTACGACCATCAATTTGAAATTTGGAACCCCTAACTAAAACTCAACTATATATATTAGTGTTTCGATTATAATTCTAAACGTTTAAGAATTGGCGGTTCGGTTTAAGTTGCCAATTTTGAAAGTTTTATTTTTATTATTTATGGTTAATTATGAAAAAATTTACAAACTTTTAGTTAATTATCATTTACAACGTGATATTTTAACTGTAACATAAACATTTATAATTTTCTTAATTCAATGCACTCAAATAAGTTTTTTTGGCTCGAAATACTGATGTGAACCCTAAAATTAAGATTTTAACTCTTCCAATTACTGTGAATTCTTTTAACCCTACTTAAATGGGAAAAAAAAAACATTGCCATATTATTAAACATAATTATTAAATGCTATCATTTTCATTTACTTAGGAGTTTATAAATATTGTATGATTTGTAGTTGGGATACCCAAAATACTAATTTTCGGTTCTACGTCAGCGGTTGAAGCAAAAAACTTACCCGACTATATTGAAGTAAAAAGATCATGAAGATGTTGCATTTCAATGTTATGTTTAAAAAATCATGTTGTATATGACAATCAACTAAAAGGTTTTGAATTGTCATGTAATTAAAACTATGTTTTGTAAGTGATTAGCTTTTCTTTGAGCACCATGGATTTAAACAAAAGATGCTCCTCTTCATTACATCTCTAAGCCTTATGTACTGCGTTGTATTTGCGAAGATCCTTTTCACTCAACTGTACTATGTGCACAGTAACAATCAATTTACATTGACGTTGGTACTAAACTAGCTTGTTTCTTTGGCCACAGGTGATTCGACAACATGGTTAAGTGTCAACCATACCCCAATACAATTTTTAGGAACCTAATATACTTAATCTCCGCAGCATGTATGATATTGTTCGTTTTGTACCAAGTCTGCACGAATTCACTAACCAAGAGAGAATAAAATCCATGTTTATATTACATCAATGATCTTCATCATGTTTAACAAATGTAAGACTGTAATTGGCGCTAAAGTCTAACATATCCATGGCAGTCATTATCCATAGATTAGAGGATGATATGAAGAAAATTCTTATGATTAAGAGTATATTAGAAGATGGAATAAATCCTTAATTCCAAAGCTATTAACTTTATTCTCATATTCTAATTGTTTGATCTAATCCCATCATTTATATTCTAAAGTATGGCATAGAAATATTTAATCTCCTTTTTTGCATGTCATATTCCCTTTATACCCAAATAGACAGCCCTCTTATTTATTTATATTATTTAGATATTTTGGAAGAAAAATTCTAATAGATCACTAAGTAAATTACCTTTGTGAAGTGCCCACTTTTTGTGTTCCAATTAGGTTTTGGGTGAATACATTAGTTGCAAGTATTGGAGAATCCATTCTTGCACAAACTATTAAAGTAATCAAGATGTAATTCTCATTTTGATGATCTTTTCTCTCACCTTTTTTTGGTGTATTCCTATTCCATTTGTTAAAAAATGTTAGTCACCATCTTTTACCTTTTTCTTGTACTAGAAGTTTTGAGTTGTTCGAGAAAGAGAGACGGCCTGATAAGCCTAATAAGTCACTCATATCACCGATTAGTTTTAGGATGTAAGTTCATTTGATGGTTAAGGGTCTCTGCATAAGCATGCTTTACGGTGTGGGACCGTGTTGAGGGCCCCGACTTTAACATGTGAGGGGGACTATTTGAGTATTGAATTTGAATGATAAATGGACCAATTACTTTTAGGATGGAAGCTCACTTGATGACCGTGATGAGCGCCCCGACTTTAACATGAATATTGAATTTGAATGATAAATTGACCAATTGATTTTATGATGCAAGCTCATTTGATAGTTAATGGTGTCTCCATATTTCGGGCACACTCACGGTGTGGAACCATGGCGTGCGCTCTTCGACTTTAACATTCGATCATACTAACACTAATGCACTGAATCCTTATTAAAACTTCGAAGTTAAATGTACTTAAGTGAGAGCTATTTTTTTAAATTAAGTGTGTTTAGTCAAGAATAGGACTAGGATAGACAACATCTCTGGAAAGTTCTCATGTTTCATACCTTTTTAAAAAAAGGAAAAACGAAGTGTGTGTCATTTTATGAGAATATGTTGTACAATTTGAAAAGAATTCCAAAAACAAAGTGTAACTAAAATTTGTGTGAAATTTAGATTGGGACTATTTATTTTAGTACTTGTGAAAATATATTATAATAGAGTAATTTCCAATTATTTTTATGTACATACTTGAGTATATCCAGGATAGCAAATTATATTAAATTTCTCTATACTCAATTCAAAATCGTTCGTTAAGAGCTCGTTTTAATATATTTGACAATAACTATCAAACAAACTTGAACATAAACAAAGTCATGATTCTTTTTCTGCCCCTAATCTTCATTAAGAAAAAAAAAACACCTGATTTTTTTTCCAATCAATTTTTTTCTCATTTTTGGGAGAGAAATCAATATTGATGGTCTCTATTCATAGACATGCTCAGAATATATTCAAACATGATGTCTTAGTAATCCTAACTCCTCTTTTGATGTCTTTTTTTAGTTTCTCGATTCACCCAAATATATTATTTGTTATATTTAGAATCTAAAATATATGTACGGCACGTATTTTAATATTCTCTCTCTCTCTCTCTCACACTGAATTGTAGACATATAAAAAAATTAAATCAGCCAAAATAAGATTTGGGTTTTCTTCTGGAGGGTTCATATCATGGGCCTATAGAATTATCCAGAAAAAAGAACCAAAAAAAGAAAAAACTTTTACTATATTTGCTTCTCCAATAACATCTTTAATTTTTTTTTCCAAATTTGATCCAACATCACCCAATCACATGTTGGATAATATGCTGAGAGTTTGCTCCAAACACGGTTTCTTTTCATCAAACAAATTATCAAATTTCAATTAAATTTTGGTTACTACAATTAATTTGTAAATTTTTTTATTAATACAATCAATTTATATTGCACGCATACCATCGATTTTGATGCAAACAGAAGCGTGATAAAGAACAATGATTATGAATATTTGTCACAGCAATTCAGCATACAGAAATGTATATACATTTTGAATCCATTATTTCTGAAAATACTCGGAAAGAGATGAGAAACCCTTTTGTTTTGTTTTTTTTTTGTTTTTTTTTTTCTATTTCATCATGTAACCAACCATCTAAAACAATGATGAAACACTTATTTAAACCGGTACTTCAAATCTAAATACCAAATGTCAATATAATTACTATCTAATAAATAAAAGATATAGCAATTAAAAGATAATACTCCCTCCGTTTCATTAAGATGTCATTTTGGACATTTTAAAAAAATTCACAATAAGTGTCACTTTACCATAAAAACTACAATTCTTCCAATATTAACTTAAACAACCTACTTAATTTAGTTTATTATTTCCTTATTTCACAAAACATACCAATTAAATATCAATCCTTAATTTCTTAAAAATAACTAAAATGATATTTTTTATGAAACGAAGGGAGTATATCATAATACATAAATTATATCAAATCAATATAGTCCGATAAATAAAAAAATGCAATCTAATCATATCCAGATCTCCACCAAATTGTCAATACAATATACTTCCACCATTTTAAATTAATCCACGTTTTACAATGTTGGGAATAATTAACAATTTCTACAAATTGACAAATATATCCATCAACTAATTTTCTTTCTCTCACCAATTAATACCTAAAATCACGTGATTCACGTTGCTTCCTCTTTCCACTCTCACATATACGGTACTATAGAATCAAATATTAGTGGTAGGTTGAAAACTAAGAGATAAGTTGCTTCCCCTTTCCACTCTCACATATATGTTACTATAGAATCAAATACTAGTGGTAGGTTGAAAACTAAGAGATATTTTATGATTGTGATAGGGATAAAATTAGAAGAAATCGTAAGAAATATTTAAAACGATAATTAATTTAAAATATCATTAATAAACTAATAAAACGTCAATAATTTAGAGATACGATCTAATTATATCCTTATCTTCAATAGACTGCCAGCACAATATATATATAATGTCTGTCGAGATAAAGCGAGTTTTTTTTGGTTGTTTTTGTTTTGAGAAAGTGATTAAAGTTATAAATAATTAAAAATTTACTTAAAATTAAAAGTAGGTAGTGTTTAAAGAAAAAATAATTTTAGTAAATTCAAAAGTTACAGTATTTGCCAAATAATCACTTTTTTCTGACAATTTTTACTAAGACGCATCATTTCCTTATTTTGATATTTTGCTTAAATTAACGTATTAAATTTCAACTGAAGCTGAATTTTCAAATACTCCTTTTCATTAAACTAAAGTTGAAAATAAAAATTTACTTAAAACAACCAAACGTAAACGATGCCAAAATGCAATGTGAAATGAAACTTTATAAAATTCGTAGGTAAATATACTGCACCCAGAAACACGTCAGCAGATGTAGTACCACGTCAGCAGATGAAAGATTCTTCACCCCAAAAAAAATGAAAGAAAGATTCTTAATATTCTTTTATCATGTATACAATAATTTTAGGGAATGGAGTTTGTTAATTTAGTACTCATTAATATTCACGAACATTAATAAATACTAAATTTGTAAACGTTTATTGTTTGTGTAAATATCATATACTCGCTCTGGTTATTTTTTAAATTGATTTTCTAACTTCTTAATGATTTTTTAAGTTAATTAATCTTTTAACTATTTTTTATCATTTTTCTCCGTTTCTTTTTTCTATGTCAATCCTAAAATATCTCTTGATTTTAAAGATAGATGTAAGAGAGAAAGGAGATTACTGGGATAAATTCGAAAAAAATTGAATTCTTAATTATTCCACTTTATTTTACAAGATCAATTAAAAAGAAACGGAGGAGGGAGTATTATTCTAGTTTTGCAAACTAGAAAAGAAAGAAAAGAATCTTGTATTTTACTCTTTCACCAAGTTTATGAGCATTTTTTAAAAAAATAAGTCACATATAAAACATTATTATTATTATTATTATTATTATTATTATTATTATTATTATTATTATTATTACTACTACTACTACTACACAGGTCTAATGAACGTGTTCATGATTTATTAACAAATAAGTCATCCAATATTCAAATTATGTTCGTTTATCTAACAAACGAAAAATAAATAAGCTCAAATACGAACTTTTTGTCAAACACTCCGCTAGTTAAATATCGTAATCATACTTCTATTTTGAGAATATATTAATAGAATACTTTATCACATAAAATAAACCAAACATTCGTGTTCATTTGTATATCTGTTTGTCTATTTTACAAGATGGGATGTCATATTATTCGAAATAATATATATATATCCATATACATAATATTGTGGGTGGGTGGTCCATTAAGTGGGTCCGGATTCGGATAAAAACCGAAAACTTTGTGGTGAAAAGGGCATTGTCTGGTGTTGGTCGGGTCAGTTCGGGTCGTAGGACCATGTCTTCACGAGGAACAAGTAACAACCCCTATACATGCCCAATATTTGTATTCCCTAAACCCCTACAACAATTATACTTTCCTATCTCCTATTCTCTTTCATTTATTTTTTTTGTAAATAAAGAGAACGAAGAAATATGAGTGGGAAAAATTAAACCGGAATTTGGTTCGATTCGATTTTGTACAACTGCAGTTTCAATTCGATTGGAATTTTAGGAACGGAAGAATAACTCGATTCGGCTCGGTTATTGTTTTAAAATATTTCGTTGGAACTGAACAAACCGAATTTATGTTCTCATTTTACACACTAATATACAGTTACAAATTTGATTATAGATTTGGGTTTGGTTTTTATTGTGATTTGTAAGACAAATAATAAAGAGAGGAAGTAAAAACTGAGTTTAGGGGGACTTAGTACTGCTATTTTTGCATTTTCCTTTGAAGAAACTATCGATCATGTCTTATACATTTAAAACTTGTGATATTTTGGATCTACAATTTAATCGAACCAAAATGTTTCAATTCGGTTTGGTGTGCCCAAATCATGAAAGTTCTATTTTTCATTTCTTCGATTATTCGGTTTTGGGCTGAACTAACTGAATGCTTATCTCTTGGAAGAATAAAAGAGAAAAACCAGATAAAGAAAAGGGGAAAGAAGAAGAAAGACAGATCTAGGAACGAAATTTAACGATCGGATCTTTTTTAGCTATGCATAAAGTAATGGGCTAAAATTTTATGAAGTAAAAGGAGAAGTTTGAACAAGTAAGGAGCGAACTCTTATATATTAAGACTTCAAATTAAAAATATAAACTTACATATAAAAATAAATTTTTCACCAATCCAATGTTAGTTGTGGATAATTCCCCAACATTATCCACTTATCATTTGAATGAGGTCAGTTCACTTGGGCAACTCATGATCCAGTTTATTGACCTTGATCTAGTCCAACTAACTAACAAGGTTGTAGAAATCGCTATATGCTAGGTAAGCGGTGAACTGGGATCTTAACTAGTTGGGACCGAAACGGGGCTAATCGGGGCGTGAGAGAAGTTATACAGGAAGGAACGGGGAAATAAATGTAGGCAGTCATTGAAAACCTAACGTCTAGACAGGAATTAATCGAAGTTAGTCGAAGATTTTTACAAGAAGACTTAACCAACATTGTGTTTAATCACCATACAAATAAACTCCTTGTTCTTTTTTCTTTTTCTTTGTTGGGGGTGGTGTGAAAATGGATTAGTCAAATATGAAGGGGTTGGGTCAAATGTAGTATAAAGGTGAATATGGTCTCACAATCAAGAATCAAGAATCTCTTTGTTTTTGGCCCAAGGAGCCCATGCCATGCATTCCCCAAATTTCACACATTCTTGAAAGGACATCCTATTTTTCCCATTGACCTTTTGGAAACATCAAGATTCTTGGATAGATTTATGCAATTCCCTCATTCAATGCTTCTTCTAGATAGATATGTTCTCAAGAATTAATGAAAATAAAAAAACACACACACAAATGTCATAATCTATTAGATTTTGGATATCAAATTATATCATACAAATCCTATTTTTAACAATATATCAAAGGACATTACTAATAGATATATAATGTGTGTTTTTTTAAGTTGATATGAGAAATTGTATATTTAATTTGTAACAGTGGATCTCATGTGCTTATCATCATGGAGGACTACGTCGGTAATGAAGGATGTACTAGACACTCTTTGTAACTTCGTCAATTGGTGGAAGATTTCACATGACTATAGGATATGATAGAATGGAGACTAGTGTTTAACATTCTTTCCCATGTTTGTGGAACCGGACCGGACCGGCTGGTTCGACCGGTTCAACCGGGAACCGGGCCCAGAATCGGTCCGGTTGAGTTAAAAAACCGGATTGTATTTTTTTTTCTTTTTTTTTTTTTAAATAAAGTTATTTTTGGCCTATTTTAAGTTAAAAAAAAGGGATTTTTACATTTATCTTCATTTGCCCTTATTATTCCCATCTTATTTTAAATTTGGCACTAGGATGTTATTAAAAAAATTAGAGTTAAAAGTATCTTTGGATTAATTGATATTGAAATATGTTGAATTTCTTTTTACAAGTTAAACTCTAGTATCAAATTAGATTGTATTACACATAAAAACTATTGAAATTCAAAAGTCAACAAGTTGCCTTTGACCGGTTGAACCGGTCGGACCGGTCGAACCTTGAACCGGTGGCTTGTCTGATTCGATCACCGGTCCGGTCCCACAAACACTGATTCTTTCTGTAAGATGATATTATTCGGTCTTGAGACTTATTGTTCTACGACAATCGTCTTCCCAATAAAATTACTCTTCTTTTTCTGCAATTGCAACACAACAAAATATCAGAAACAACAAACAAAATAGCATCCCTAGCTTTTCTTCGGAACGAACCAATGAACAAGGAAAATATGAATTTACTATTTTTAATGGATTTTCAACCGATATCGTTTGACTTAAATAATGCAAGGAATTAATCTAATGTTTATTCCGATGTAAGGGATGTAATAAAAATGTCTATTTAAGGATTTCGACTTTGAGGCATCATTTCGTATTATAAATAGATATCCTTATTTTCACACTTTATACATCCAAAATTACAACAATTTGGTATTATAATTGTGGGTGGATTTTTAATTACAACATTAATTTTAAAAGGTAAAGAAAACTTTCCGTCTTACAATTTTCCAAATTACAAGATCGACCATATTTTTTTTACATTTAATTGCATCACTACCACCATAATCAGATTTGCTTGAATAAGGTAGTCTCATCACATATTTCATCATATATTGCTATGATTGTAGTGAGTCTATAATCAAAGTTAGTCGTCACAACTCCCATGCACTCTTAGGTTACGGTGGTGGAAGCGGCGATTGAAAAATATGTTTGTATATAGGACAGTCTCACCAAGCCGAATCTAAAGATGGTGATGGCGACATAATTAGACGTCAAAATTGCCGTGGATGATTTTTTTGTTATGTTTTAAAGTTGATATTACAATAGAAAATTACACGTTTTTTGAATTAAACCTATAAAATATTAAAATGGCATGCAAGAGATATGGATTGGCTTTATTTCATCCTATAGGTTAGCTAGTTCTATTCCCATGACTGCAATACTATACTATAATCCTAATCTATTGTTGAGAAAATGACTTGGCTTTTTTTGTGGAAAAGTTTGATGAGGATATATTTCAAGAATTTACAAAATATTCTCCCACATGAGGTGGGGTTTAATTTTACAGAGAATCATATAAAGTTGGATTCTCCTCAATCAATCCAAACTCTTTCTTTAATACACATTAATATTTGATATGAATCCATTTATTCAAGATGTGCCAATTCGGGTCGTCATTCACCCCGAGTTCATCGCCCAACCAGCCTACACTCCGATTTGTCGGGCTGGTCTGTCTGGTAAGTTGGATAATTGGCCATCGGTCAGAAATATCGGTAAGATCGTAAACGAACATAGCTTTGTTCAATAATTCGTTAGTGAGCTCATTTATTAAAATAAAAAATTAATTTGTCTAGCTCTTTTTATAAAGAAACAAATTAAGCTTAAGCATGATTGACGTGTTTATTAAAAACTCGTGAATAAGTTTCTTCGAAATTCAATTTTGTAATAATAACAATAATAAAAAAAAAATAGCAATACTAATACGTGTTGTTCGATTAAAATAAATGAACTAAAAGGCCACCTAAAAGTTCGACTCGAATCGTTTGCATGCCCTATATGCAGACCTGATAGCATTTTGTGTCAAGAGTTTTATGACACAACTTATCTAAAATATTAACGGACAGGGATGCCACCTTCAGTAGCTACATGAATATTATTGTATATTATTATATATATATATATATGTGAATATTATTGTATATTATTATATATATATATATATGTGAAGAGACAGATATATAATACTAGTATGTCTTATTTGAATTTATGTGAAAAATAATTTAAAAGAAATGGGACCCAGAAGGTATCTATGGAGTTGCCACTAGCTAGGCCTATCCCATACTTAGGGGACCTTTTTCTTCACACACAAAATGATGTTATACACCCACGTGAACAACATATATATAAAGCAACCCCCAAAATCATCAAACATTGCTCTACAAATAAAGCCTAATTATTCTTACATTCTAATCCACGTGTCTCAACATAATTAACTCTTTCATATAATTAATTAATATATGCTTGAAAGAAAAAAAAAAAAAGAGTTTCTTTCTAATTAAATGCACAAAGAAACTACATATATAAACTTATACAAGTTCTTTCATTCATTAATTTAACTTATTCAATTATATATAACTTGATCGCAAAATAAAAGAAAAACAATTTTCATAAAATGAGTTTTAACATATGAAATATGACTCTTCGTTTAGAAATAAGTTTTTTTCTTGATATGAGACGCCTTTTCTTGATAGCAAGGAGGCAATAAGCGTTACTTGAGTTCGACTAAGCTACTATTATCTTTTAACTCGTCCCTAAAATTACTACACTCTTTAGGAGATATATCCTTCAGTTGATCTTGTAACTATTTAAAACGTCATTTAAGATGTTTAAAAGGTTATACTCCTTCAAGTATTTATTAAAGATTTTGCTTGAAAAATATATCATTCAAAAATAACATAATACAAGTTTATAAGCTCCTAAAAACTCTGCAGACCCCCCTAATTTCTTGAATAAGATCTTAGTTCCTTTAACTTTCATCATTTAAATTACAAAACCGTCAGAATCAGCATTATGGTAAAAGCTTTATTATCATGATTTATGCAAATTCTTCAAAAACTCATCATACATTCATTGCAAGAAAAAGTCAAATTAAAGGCGGAAAAATGTCTTTATATAATCACATGATATATGTTTTTAAACTAAAGTAGTGACGTACTTGAAATAAAATGTTTGATCTCTAAAAAGCTCGGTTCTAAAATTTAGAGACTAATTTTTTCCGTTTCTATTGTGAAATTAAAGACCAAATTACATACATAATAGAGATGCACGATTTATACATATCGCTAATATTTGCATGCTAATTTATCACTAATCGAATCTTGCCACTTTTCGTTGTTATTCTATTTTTATTTCATCTTTTTCAGTAATCAATATTATCGGTTACTAATTTTCATCTCTAATATGAATATTTCATCTAGTGATATTAGCATATAAAATCCCTATTATCATAACTTACCAGAAACTCTTCAACAACTTTGTCGCAAAATCACCTCATAAACTCAATACACACAAACAAAATGTTGGAAATAAATAAAATTACTAAAATACCCTTACCCACATATATTCTCCCCAAAATTCCCTACCCAACCTTATTCCATCATCACAAGAACCCTCCTATATAAACTCATGCACCCATGCTCAATTTTCCACATCCAACAAAACCTCATCTCTCTTCCCTAGCCACAATGTCCGGAGTATGGGTCTTCAAGAACGGCGTTGTTCGCCTCGAAAACCCGGGCCATTCGTCCCAACGGAAGCTTCTAGTCCACCTCCCCTCCAACGAGGCCGTTTCGTCATACTCAGTTTTGGAGAGGATTTTATTCTCACTAGGGTGGGAGAGGTACTACGATGATCCTGATCTTCTGCAGTTTCACAAAAGATCGACGGTGCACCTCATTTCCCTACCTAAGGACTTCTCCAAGTTCAAGTCGATCCACATGTACGACATTGTTGTCAAGAATCGAAACGAGTTCGAAGTTAGGGATATGTGAATTTTGATCATCAGTTGTCGTGTTAGAGAGTGGTTGATTTTTTATGATGATCAAAGTGTAGTGTGATTTTGTTTGTACAAAGTGTTGTTGATTGGTTGGTGTTGTTAAAGTGTTGTAAATTCTGTGAAATGGGAAAAGGGTATCTTTGTAATATTACTTGCCTTTTTATATCTTTTCCTTTTTGGAATTATAATATTTGGAAAATGCTAGGAATTAGAGTAGATGTGGTAATTGGAGTTGTTCAACCCTAAAATCGGCCTTAGTACCTGATAGGGATAACGGGATCAGCTCGGGTCGGGTTAATGCCTGAGCCCACCGACCGGCCCAACACGCGTAGGCCCAGCAGGGTCAATTAGGGTTTTGATTTGATAGTATAAATAGGAGGAAAGAACTCTGATTAAGGGTTCGAATTCCGTATTCTAAATTACTCCGTGTAAACTCAACATTCTAGTAAAAGAAACACTCCGGCGATTGCCGTTTTCTGCCCGTGGACGTAGATCTCCGGATCGAACCACGTAATTCTTGTGTGTTTTTATATTATGTTTGCATAGATTATTGTTATAGTGCTTCGTTACCGGATTGCGCTTTATCAAATGGCGCCGTCTGTGGGAACGAAATTACCTTCGATTCTTCGAAGTGTTCTTGCGTGGGATTAATTTCAATCACTTTTGCTAATCACGATTAGCTCTTTTATATGATAATATCATATAATATTCAGAAGGATTATAATCCGAGAATTGAAAATCAACATCTCATGATGATATCTACACGACAAACATCAAAACTCACCCCTGGTTTCTACAGCACGCCATGGCTAGGGTTTTTTAACTGGCAGATCCGCCGCCGCCATCCCCACCTCGCTTTATTCCGGGTAATACAATTACTGTTCATGTTGATGAGTCTGTTTATTTGGAGCGTGTGAAACTCTTCAAAGCTTACACTATTACTGCTGATAGAGATAGAATAGCTCGTTCCAATCATGCTGGATTGCAACACGGCCGTGTCACACAAACGACACGGCCGTGTCAAAATCGTGCTTAGGAACCAATTTTTGGTTCAACAGCAACACGGCCGTGTCACGCAAACGACACGGCCGCGTCAATAAGTTTCTCAAAACGAGAAACCATACTGGAATGCAACACGGCCGTGTCACACAAACGACACGGCCGCGTCAAAATCATACTGAGGAACCAGTTTTTTGGTTCAACAGCAACACGGCCGTGTCACGTAAACGACACGGCCGCGTCAATAAGTTCCTCAAAACGCGAATCCATACTGGAATGCAACACGGCCGTGTCACACAAACGACACGGCCGCGTCAAAATCATGCTGAGGAACCAATTTTTGGTTCAACAGCAACGCGGCCGTGTCAGCCTTAGAACACGGCCGTGTCATAATCATTTCCCAAACACCAATTGAAGAGGTTATTCGCGTCTTCGGACAATCAATTCTCTCCCCCGATCCGTCCGGGGAGATTCGCGTCTCGTCTCCGGACAATTAAATCTCTCCCCCGATCCGTCCGGGGAGATTTGCATCTCGTCTCCGGACAATTAAATCTCTCCCCCGATCCGTCCGGGGAGATTTGCATATCGTCTCCGGACCATTAAGTCTCTCCCCCGATCCGTCCGGGGAGATTTGCATCTCGTCTCCGGAACATTAAGTCTCTCCCCCGATCCGTCCGGGGAGATTTGCATCTCGTCTCCGGACAATTAAATCTCTCCCCCGATCCGTCCGGGAAGATTTGCATCTCGTCTCCGGACAATTAAATCTCTTCCCCGATCCGTCCGGGGAGATTTGCATATCGTCTCCGGACAATTAAATCTCTCCCCCGATCCGTCCGGGGAGATTTGCATCTCGTCTCCGGACAATTAAATCTCTCCCCCGATCCGTCTGGGGAGATTTGTATCTCGTCTCCGGACAATTAAATCTCTTCCCCGATCCGTCCGGGGAGATTTGCATCTCGTCTCCGGACGATTAAATCTCTTCCCCGATCCGTCCGGGGAGATTTGCATATCGTCTCCGGACAATTAAATCTCTCCCCCGATCCGTCCGGGGAGATTTGCATCTCGTCTCCGGACAATTAAATCTCTCCCCCGATCCGTCTGGGGAGATTTGTATCTCGTCTCCGGACAATTAAATCTCTCCCCCGATCCGTCCGGGGAGATTTGCATCTCGTCTCCGGACCATTAAGTCTCTCCCCTGATCCGTCCGGGGAGATTTGCATCTCGTCTCCGGACGATTAAATCTCTCCCCCGATCCGTCCGGGGAGATTTGCATCTCGTCTCCGGACCATTAAATCTCTCCCCCGATCCGTCCGGGGAGATTTGCATCTCGTCTCCGGACGATTAAACTACTACACTCCGGTGTCCTTTCCATTTTGGCCAGAGTAATCACCCCGGTGTACCCTCCACCTCGGCCACGTTGTCACATCGCGTTTTTCGCTTTTGAGAAGTTCGGTGTCTCACTACATGCCCCGTGCACCTCGGCCTAGCTCGGCACTGCGTCCGCTAACGACTCCGCAGAGTCCCAGCGACGCGGCTAAACTCGGTCCTCCGTAAACACTTCGGCCCGCCAGCGACCCCGGTCCTTCTTCCACACCGGTGACTACCGAAGCTCCTACCTCGCTCCGGCTGGGGGGGGCATCTGATAGGGATAACGGGATCAGCTCGGGTCGGGTTAATGCCTGAGCCCACCGACCGGTCCAACACGCGTAGGCCCAGCAGGGTCAATTAGGGTTTTGATTTGATAGTATAAATAGGAGGAAAGAACTCTGATTAAGGGTTCGAATTCCGTATTCTAAATTACTCCGTGTAAACTCAACATTCTAGTAAAAGAAACACTCCGGCGATTGCCGTTTTCTGCCCGTGGACGTAGATCTTCGGATCGAACCACGTAATTCTTGTGTGTTTTTACATTATGTTTGCATAGATTATTGTTATAGTGCTTCGTTACCGGATTGCGCTTTATCAGTACCTACTTTCGAAAATGGTTGATTTTAGGAATATGTGAATTTGTGATCATTAGCTCTTTTAGAGAGTGGTTGATTTTTTATGATGGTGATCAAAGTGTAGTGTGGTTTATTTGTACAAAGTGTTGTTGATTGATTGGTATTGTTCAAGTGTTGTAAATTGTGTGAAATGAGAAAAGGGTATCTTTGTAATATTACCAGCCTTTTTTTTATTCTTTTTCTTTTTTGGACTTATAATATTTCTGCAAAATGCTAGAAGCAAGGTTGTAGAAGTTGTTATTTGTTAGTTAGGCGGTTGGCTGGGTCTAACGATCAATCGAGGCCTAGGTGGTGCAGATCAGGACATAGGTGTAGTTAGGCTGGAAGAAATCGTGTGATAAATATAGGCTAGACGAAGATTAATCGGAGCTAGTCGTGAATTTTTACAACATAGGCTAGAAGACAGAAAATCAAGAAAGATCGTGTATAAGAGTAGAGGTGGCAATTCCAGTTGTCCAAACCTAAAATCGATTATATTACCTGCTCTCGAAAGTGGTTGATTTTAGGGATATATGTAGGGGCGGACTTACGTTGCTAGTGGGGGCGGCCTTGCCCCCACCCCACATCCGACCTGACTATATGTATGCCTAAAATATCTATAATATGTATAATGTATATTTATTTTAAAGAATCTGTGTATTTTGACCCCCCTCAGAATTATAAAATATCAAGATAAATTTAAACAATTTTCATATAATACAATAAAAACACTCTAAACTTTAATATATAGATAACTAATGATACATTTCAACATATTTAGTAATAAATAGTGTTGGTATTCTATTTAAATAATATATATAAATATTATTAATATTTAGTATCATATGTATATTAGTGTTGGTCGATATTTTTTTTTATTTATCGGGCTCCCTTAACTGTATGTACTGGGTCCGCCCCTAAATATATGAATTTGTGACCATCAATTGTTTTAGATTGATTGTTTAGGGTGGTGATGATCAAAGTTTAGTGTGATATCGTTTGTGCAAAGTGTTGTTGATTGGATGGTGTTGTTTTAAGTGTTGTCAAAAATGAAAATTGTGTGAATGCAATGGGAAAAGGATATTTTTGTAATCTTACCGGCTTTTTTGGAATCAGAATGTTTCTAGAAAATGCAAGAAAACAGAAAATCAAGAAAGACCATATGAGTGGAGGTGACATTTTGGGCGGTCCAGCCCCACTTATCGGGCCGGGCTGAATCAACCTAAAATTCCATTTAGAAAATTAGTAAACTCTATCTCGTTCATCTCCTTAATATACTAAGATTATTTTGATAATATCACTTTATAATTTTCAGAAAACAAGTTCCGTAAAATCACAAAACCTTAACAATCTAAAAAACTTGCATGTGTTCCATGTCTTAAATGTTATTAGACACTTTTTTAATTTGATATCAGGACTATGATTCGTGATCGATATTCCTCCGTTTCGAAAAGATGGTTTAGTGTTTTCTTTGTTTGTCTTAAATTATGCTATCTTTGTTTTTTTTAGTTGTCATTCTAGCTTTGGATAAGAAAATTAGTGGACTTAAGGAGTTGACAAATCAACACTCAACTAATTTCCTTAAATCTCTTAATTTTTTTAATCATTTCTATATATTGTTAACATTTTCCATAACTATAGGGTTAATATTGTAAAAAAAAATGGTAAAAAAGATAGAATGACAACTAAAAAAAAAAATGTACACTACAAGAAAACTGTCAAATTTCAACGGAGCATAAATCTGTTTGGAATTTTTAAAATTTCCAACGGTAATTCCAACGGCAAATGAGCCGTTGAAATTTTGAAAATAATTTTAACGGAAAAAAGGCCGTTGGAATAGCTGTTGGAAAAGAATTCCAACAGCAGAAGCCATTGGAAAAAAATTCCAACGGTGACTCCGTTGGAATCATTTTTCGATTGGAATTTAATTGTTGGAACAAAAAAATTCCAACAGCCACTTTTCCAACGGCATAAAAATCGTTGGAATTTTAATTCCAACGGAAATTTACCAAAAACCTTTGGAATATGGTAAATTTTCGTTGCAATTTTAATTTCAATGACAATCCTAACGATTTTTATGTTATTGGAAAAATGGTTGTTGGAATCTTTTTGTTCTAAACTAAATTCCAACGGAAAAATGATTCTAACAACAATTTTGACGGAGCCTTTTACCGTTGGAATTTTTTTTCCAACAGCTATTCCAACGGTCTTTTGCCGTTGGAATTATTTTCAAAATTCCAATGACTCATTTATCGTCGGAATTACCGTTGAAATTTGGCAATTTTCTTGTAGTGGTAGTAGTCAATTTCCTTTTTAGAAGGTACTACAATTATTCTAAAATACTCTAAGGTTGTGGTTGGATAAAAAAATTTAAAAATGTATGAATTTAGAATGAATAGATTTGCAACATACTCAAGATAAGTGAGATTTAATATCTAATCAAATTCTTCAAAAAATAATTTAAAATAAAATTATTAATTTTTAAATTTATAATAATTCATTATCAAATTCTTTGTTCAAATGAAGCCTAACTGTATTATTAAAGAAATATGTGGGACCCATGGAGTATTATTTTCACCCACCAATGACAAGCGTGCATGCAAGATATTTTGGAGATTGCATCAACCAATCACGTAACTCCAAGTGTCAACAGATAAAGCAATGATGGGAATCAAGACATGAATAGTGGGGGAGAATGGGGTGATGACATGTCAATCAGAATTATTTTTCCTACACAAGTGACATAGCTAGGTAATTATGTGTGAAAAGACAAGGCTCTGGTCTTTTCACTTTAGGATAAATGGAAGTGGAAAAATCTTGACTTTGTTGCAATAAATGTTTTAAAAAAAGCTGAATGCTTGTCTGACAGATGTATTAACGTCTATCATTTAATTAGAATTTAGACGGAGTTAAATGAAATTTAGACAAAAAACACAGAAGATCGACGAAAATTTAACTTTTAAGTGGGACTTAATCGAAATTCAGCAAGTATTTTTAGAATAGTAGTTTTAGTAAGACATACTCCCTCCATCCCAACTAACTTTTCATAGTTGACTGGGCACAGATGTTAAGGAATAATACATTTTGCTTTTTCTTTTGACTTTTTTTATAGGTGGAGATTGAGTGTGAAAATTTTGAGGGTGAAGATTTCTTTTTTAAGAGTATGAAAAATTAAGTGGGACGGATAAAAATGGCAAGTAGGAAAAGTTCGTTGGGACGGAGGGAGTAATATTTAGACCCCCTATTGTGCACATCATGTGTTGCTAAATATGGGCGGTCGATAATAATGTAGCGTTTATACAGAATTTAATTGGCGCTCGATGAGGAGTTTTAGAATAGTACTTTTAGTAAAGCATCATATTTGAATCCGCTATTATGCACGTCATGTGTTAGTTGTTACTAGTACTTCACATTGAGGTTAACACAACTAAAGACGTTTTACTCTCTCCGACTAAAAAATATAATCCCCTTTTTCATTGTTTATATGTCTCAAAAAAAGTTATTATTCCTTATTAGGAGCGGATTAAATGTTCATTTTACTAATACGTCCATAATTTTTTAGAACAAATTCTGATAGGGTGGAGTAGGTGGGAATTGATCTCTTGTCACTAACCTAGGTTACAACTCATTCCCAATATGCCCCTTATAAATTGTTCATTCAATTGTAATTTACATTTAACATGCTTTAATTCACAATATGAAATAAGGGATAGCAGGAATTTTCATGTGTATTAAATGTTCTTAAATTGTGTAAAATCTTGACGAGGACTATCGTTGCGGGATGGAGGGAGTAAGATTTTTGCATTGTGGAATATTAGCAAATCTCTTTATAGAAGTTACACAACACATATTAATTATAATGTTTGGAAAGACGCTAGACGTTGAGTGGTAGAGCGGAGAATCGTCTAATTGAGATTTAAGCAACGTTAAGTGGGGTCTTCCGTTGCAAAAATCTCCGACTAGCTCCGATTTATCCCCGTCTAGCGCTAGACTCTCATTAGTCGCCTACGTTTATTTCTCGATTTCTTCTCGTCTATGTCCCGATTAACCCGCAAAGACCTCGAGTGGCTACTAAGTCCCAGTTCACTGTCTAATTGGTGGTTAGCGACTTTTACAATTTTGGCGACAAAAATTGAGAAAAAAACTTAGAGGGATGGGCAAAAATCCAAGAAAAAAACTTAACCGATCGAGAATAATGTAATGCCTAAGTGGGACCTGGTCGGAGTCACAACTTGGTGTGCACAGCGGGAGATCCGGATCTTATGACATCATGGGTGAAAACAGGTGTCCATAGTAAAATGGACAATTGTGGCCCCAAAATGGTCTGATTCCAGCAAGGCCAGTTTCTTCCACAAGTGAATTAATGACCAAAAATGGAAAGTTTGCCCTTAATTAGAAGGGAAGGTTCCAACTAATTGAGGGGACATTTTTTGGACAAAATTGTCTTGGCCTATACAATTTCAACAACTGTTTCTTTCTTTCTGCTCACTGACATAGTGAGACCCAAAGAAAGAGTAAATCAACTGTAACAAGCAATTTCCTATGTCCGTCCACCTTTACCCAAGTGATAGCAGCATTTACTTCGGAGAAAATGAGTCTAATTTCACTTTAAAACTATATATAAGACGAGACGTTTGTTCTGGTCTCTTTATTTAAGGATAATATTGTAACGTAACCTAATTAGTATAAGATTGTTGTAAAAGTCACAAAGTGCTAGTTAAATGGTGGAGTGAGACCTAACGACTAACATAGAAATGGGACCTAGCGCTAGTCGGAATGTAGATAGAGTTGATCGGAGCATAGGTATGATTAGGTGGGGAGGAATCGGAAAATAAATATAGGTGGTCAATAAGAGTCTAGCGCCTAGGTAGAGATTAATCGGAGCTACTCAGGAATTTTTGCAACAGAGATGTGGAACAATTTTTGTAGGCTTAGTATACAGCCATCAAGAGTTCTCGTATCTAGTTTTCCAATGACTAAATCGATACCTCCCGCATCATCCACCCTCCTCGAAAGGACCTGATTTCCGAGGAGCTATATCGATCTTATTAGATGGTTGCATTAATAGTTGATAATGTGTGTGTGACGATTAAAATATTAAGATGATCAAACTACTTTTATATAGTACTCCCTTCGTCCCGACTGAGTTTGCACACTTTTCTTTTCGGGACGTCCCATCTAAGTTTGCACACCATTAAAAATGAAAGTTTTCTCACAATCTCCACCCTTAAAATCTCTACTTTCAATCTTCACCTTTAAAATAGTCAACCAAAAAACAAAAAACAGTTTTTCTTAATATACGTGCCGACTCAAGTGTGCAAACTTAGTCGGGTCGGAGGGAGTATAACTTTTGGTTCCAGAAAAGAGTCTTGTGTGCAATTATTTCAAGTATACATAAAGCCTATCTAGCACTACCTCGTCCTAAGGTATAGCCAGGTCGGGTTGGTTGAGAAATTCATAGTCAGATCCGATCCATTTATACGCTAACTTTTTAACGGAAAATGTCAGGCAACTCGACCTAAAATTGTGGCCAATTTTTTTATTCTGGATTTCCTAATATACAGCTCAACTTATCTTTGGTTGTTGGACTATTTTGATTGGACTGATTTTGCCAATTCTAATAGCCAATTTTTTTATTATCCGTTTGCTTAAGATTGACCTTAGTAGATTTAGAGGACCGAATCTCAATAAAACACACTCATTGAGTTTTTCAACCAAATTTAATTCAGCATTTTCCAGTTTTAAGCAAACGGACCCGTCTTTCATAAAGCAATTTACTATGCTTAGATTAGATAATAGATAACTACATAATACCGTGGTGATTCTAAAAAAATGGCTAATTAATATTTAATAGAAAACAACTAAATAATTGATCTAAAAATATACTCATCCATGTGGTATAATAATGAGAATTCAATTATTAGCAGGTAGAACATACACAATGAGACAATTAACATAATAAATTCAAAGAAAATTTGTATATTGTTATCTTGCATACCCCTTTATGAATCAAATACCGGGTATTTATAGATACCCATTAGTCCATTACATAGACTAAGCCCAAATTTTGGGCATACACATCATTACAAACTCACAAGCTTCACTAACTAGTGACAAGTTTAAATATTTCGCCCTTAAAGTTACAGTATTGTGCAGAACTTCTCCGCAAACTAGAATAGCGACCGGCCCTAGTGACAACATTTTCAGTCGTTAAATTTTCTTAGCAACGAAATACAACTGGTTAGCAGCAAAAGGTTTTTTTTTTTTTTTTTGGTTTACAAATAAAACAAAATGCATAGATCTTCCTACTTTCAGCTGGATCCTCAGATTCTGCTCAGAAATATAAATGCCAAATTTCACATGTACAAATATTTCAAATCCATAGATACACACATATATATATTATATAATATTATTGAGGCATTGACTTATGAAGATAAGGGGCTTATCAACTTAGTCCAACTCTTTGAAAACCTTTGAAGAAGCCCACTCCTCTGTTGAATGGGCTTCTGTGACATTTCCCTCTCCTCCTCAGAAATAATATCATATAATTGACTTCAATAATATTTAAGTGATCATGGACAAAATATTGATGACCATATTCATCAAGGCATTATATTTTATTTCTCCTTCGTCTTATTACGAGAGTCCTGTTTCAAAAGATACAACATTTTATTTTTGATAAATTTGATAATGTGTACAACTCTCTAAAATCATCCATCCGATTCGATTGGCCCAATGAATCCGATACAAATTTACTGAGGGAACCCGCCGAATTAATTAATATTTTTTCTTAAAATATAATAATTATATGTTTCAAATCATTTTTAATATGTAAACCGAATAGACCCGAAATCGAACATAAACCCGACCCGATGACCCGAATTGCTACCCATACTCTTATATCTCTTTTTTACATATTCAATATTTTACCCTCTCTTTGATACGATGGTTGAAAATTAAGGGATATTTTAGAATTGAGACAGGACAACATAAGAAAAAATTGTGAAAGTATAAAAAACGACAATTAATTAGAAAAATTCTTAACAAGCAAAAACTACAATTAAAATGAAAAAGATAGGGGTAAAATTTAAGCTTGTAATTGCAACATGACTCTCATTTTAGGACAACTTTTTTAAAACATGACTTTGTAATTGCAACATCACTCTCATTTTAGGACAACTTTTTTAAAACATGACTTTTATTACGGAACGAGGCATTATATATATATATATATATATATATATATTCTGGTGGTTTCTTTCTTATCCTATCCATAAAGTATGGGGCAAGAGAGTTCTCCATATTTTCCCTTCATGAGTTGGATTATGACTGCTTACAGCTTTTGTCACTCAATTTTCCATTTGCATGAAACTTTGCTCTTTTTTCTTTTCCCTCTGCCATAATTTATTGTCTTTTTATTGCTAGAAATATTGGTGCGATTTTCCCCTATCCTACATGATGGTAGTCTGATTCACCACCCCCATGACCCCATCCCACCCGGGATGGTCACTGTTCTAAAAGTTCCTGTCTCTCTCTGATTAAGTTTCGTTTATGTGTTAAACTGTCATCACTCGTTTACATTTTTTTCAATTTCTCCCCGTTTTATTATGTCTAGATTCCGTTTAGCCCTGTCGAAGCCCTGATTAGACATTAGATCTTAATTTACCGCGCGACTAGCGTCTACTATCTTTTAGAACATTAGGAGTGGAGTGGGGAGGGTGTGTGAACACTTATATATGTTCTTTGCAAGAAAAAAGTAATCTTGGCAAATGCTTAAGGAAATTATGAATACATTAGTTGTTGGAATAGATTCACTTAGAAAGTTATTCAATACTATATAACTATCTTAGAAAGAATCTCAAGAGAAGGTTCTTGAGAACCCATTAAGACAAATAAATAAATAAAGTTGTGAGCAACGAATGAGATCTTATATTCCAAATCATGTTTCAATTTGTATTTTCTATAGTCTTCACTATATGTCGTGTATAAAGTAACATTTAAATATACATGTGACGGAGCTTATGAATACAAGATGAAACCTGATTAGAAATAGATGACCTTAACCGCTGAAATGAATGACACAAAAATATAACATGGGCAAGTATATGTTTTTGCTACTATTATACTCTAAATCATAATGTATTTCGACTATCTTTTTATATTAATACTCATACTCATACTCTTACACATATACATGTTTATAACAACCCCCTCCCCCAATCTATCGCTGGCCTGAGGAGACTAAAATTTCGTTGTTGATTTTAAATATTGGATGTTCTTACCACTTAAGTCAACTTAATATTCGTTGAAACAACTGCCTTGAGTCTATCATCGGCTCGGAATAATTTAAATTCCGTCGTTGATTTTAAATAGTGGATGTTCTTATCACTTAATCCACCCTAATTCGTTGAAGCAACTTTTTTGTTGAATAAGAAAGAACCTAATTCTACACTAAAAGAGAAGAACAATATAATACCACATATAGATATATATAGCTAATTCTACACTTGCTAGCTTAAATAAAAATATCAATCATACAACTTTCAAACAATTCCGTCCAAAAAAAAAAAAATAATAAACAAAAAAGGGAAAATCCCACATGAGCACATATCCTTTATATATACCACCCCGATATTCACCACTTCTCACTCAGAAACCCCCTAAAAAATTCTGCAAACCCTATTCCAAAATGTCCGGTGTATGGGTGTTCAAAAACGGCGTCGTCCGACTAGTCGAGAACGCCGGAGAGTGCCACAGCAAGAAAATGCTGGTCCATGCACCTACAAATGAAGTGATCTCATCATATGCTGTTTTACAACGGAAGCTGACGTCACTGGGGTGGGAGAGGTACTATGATGACCCTGATCTTCTGCAGTTCCACAAGAGATCAACCATTGATTTGATTTCGTTACCGAAGGATTTCAACAGGTTCAAATCCATGCACATGTATGACATTGTTGTCAAGAATCGGAACGAATTTGAAGTTAGGGATGTCCAGTGATTATGCTTGTTTCGTTGTGTAGTTTTTTTGGTTGATTTAGGGTTTGTTTGATTGTTGTTGTAACTTTATTTTGTGTGTGTGTGTGTGTGTGTTTTTTGGGTTGGGGGGGTTTTTGAGGTGCATAATGAGAGAGGGTGGGAGGTGGGGCCGGGGTGGGGGCTAGAGTTTAAGTGTTGAATAGGAGTTAGGTTTTTTTTTGCTGCAGAGTTTGATTGTAAGAAGATGGAATTAATAAGGTGTTGTTGAATGTAGGAAAGTGTTGTAATTAGAAGATTGCGTAGTTATATATATTTATATTGAGTGTTGTTGTACCTTAATTCACTACAACATAAATATGCTTTTTGTAACACCCGAAAAGTGTTACATATATACCGGAAGGTGTTACAATAGACTTTTGGTAACACTTTATTGGTGATGCATTTGTCGGTGCTACCTAAAGTCTAAAGTAACACTTTGATGATCTTTAGTAACACTTTTCATAAGTGTTACATTAGATTTTAAAAATTGTAACACTTTAAGGTACCACTAAAATATGTTACATATAACCCTTTATGTAACACTTTTTTAAAAATATAAAAAATGTTCAATGTTGTCATAGCTGGGTTTCGAACTCAGGTTGCAAGACTGCAAGATCTTTAATTGTAAAGGCCAAACCACTAGACTGTAATAACTATTTTGTTTGATTTTGTAAGAAACACTATATATACCCAATTTCTTTGCCATAACATCAATAAACTATTCTCAAGATTAAATTTCCATCAAACTACAACATAACTTGATTTTATTTAGCTTATTCTACTATCTAATTTCATACACAATTTTCATTTATTTTTCTTGTTCCCAATTTCATCCTCTTATATATATATATATATATACTTATTTTATATACACTAATTTGTTACATCTAATTATTGTATATACATTTTAAGGCATTAACATTTAAATCAATTACAATTTATATTTCTACTTGTTGTAGATTACTTTAGGACACATTAAAATCACCTTTAAAATTAAGTAATTAATTGCTTGTGTTGTTTTTTATAGAAAAAATAATTAAATACTCCTATAAGATAAACTAAGGAACATGAAAGACATGACAAAATGGTTCAAGCCCATGTTTTAATGCTTAAAAATGTATTCAAACTGTTAAGATACAAAATTCCGTTGTCGTTGTTTAGTAAAATACAATGTGTGTAGATCTATATACAAAAAAAAAAAAAAAAATCACTAATAAAATTTATTTTAGATAACTAATAAGTAAATCTTTAAGTGTTCTTACGAATGTTTTAATATGATAATTAAGATGTAACACTTCTATATATAAATCTTTGTCTCAAAAAATCATTTTACAAAATATAAGCAATTGAAAGATTCTAGTTCTTAAAAATACACGTAAGAAAATAAATCGAAATATGATTATTAGTTTGGAATAAAATAAATATATAATTTTATTTAAGATATTACCTAAAAAGTGTTACTTATTTATAAGTATTACATGAAAGTGTACTTATACAAAAATGTTACCTAAAAAATGTTCTTATTTGAAAGTGTTACCTAAAAGTGTTACAATTTAAAAAGTGTTACATCCAAGTGTTACATATTATAAAAGTGTTACATGAAGGTGTTACATATTCATAAGTGTTACAAAAATGTTACATAGAAGTGTTACATATTCATAAGTGTTACAAATGTGTTACATAAAAGTCAAAATTTTAAAAGTGTTACAAACAAAATGTTACATAAGGCCATTTATGTTGTAGTGATTTTGTGTGTGTTTTCACTGCAAAAATATTGTTTTTTGAGACAACAAAAAGTAGTCTCAAATAATAAGTATTTGTCACAACTTATGACAATTGACCTCAAATAATAAGTATTCGTTACAACTTATGAATATTTGTCACAATTTTATTATCGTCTCAATAACTTAGACGTAAATAATATATTTGTGACCACAAAAGTGGTCTCAAATGAGTCTCAAACACAAATGACTTATTATTAGTGACTACAATTGTGATATTCAAAGTATTATGCAAAAGACTTTTTTGTTGTAGTATTTGGATTTTGGGGGGGGGGGGGGGGGAGGGGGGGAGTTGTGGGGGATTTGGCGGTTCAAATCTTTTCCTACATAATTACCTTAGATCTTCTCCAGCATCATCAAACAACCTAACATGAACATATTTGCTGACTCATCAACATCTATTAATTAATAGAAGAGTTGACCAAGAAGGAAACTAAATTAATTAATGAAAGGATTGTGAGTTAGTAAATAGATCCGCATGACGATTAATTAATGGTATAGGAGGAGATATATGATGATTTTGTAGACGCTCGTTTGAACTGTATTTTTGGAGGTGCATGAAGGGACTAAGAATGATTTTTTTGTTTCTTTTAGTGCAAAGTTTGATTGTAGGAAAATGGAATAAGGAGTTAAGTGTTGTAATATAGAAGATTGTGTAGGTTGTAGGCAAAAGGAGTGATTGATGCTATATAATTTTGTAAAGTGTACTTATGTTTTTTGCATTATTGTCAAGCATTATCAGTTTGCTAGTTTTTTTTTTTTTTTTTTTTTCATTTGTATGTACGATATTTTAAGATTAAAACTTGTGTAAGATCACCTTTTATAAGACAAAAAATATTTTTATCATAAAAAATGATACTTTTATCTCAAAATACTGTTATTTTCCAATATTGTTGCTTTTGTAGAAAGGTTAACACCTAAAGTAACACATTTAACTTAAAAAGTAACACTTTTAATGATAAAAGTAACTCCGATCCTATCTTACATATTTTGTAAGATGATCTTATTACGTGTGTCATCTTTTGAGTATCTTTTTAATCCTTGCTTTGACAATGTTGATTGCTGTTTTTTTGTCTCTTGATATTGGTCCTATTTAATTTATACCCATTGAGCATGTAAAAATGTTCTCTACGTTTTGATTTTTCTAAATTTACATCCAATTTTCTATAATTTTATAAATTTGTTGGAAATTGCGGGCGTGGCACTCCTACTTTTACTTACCACATAGGCAATCCATCCTCCACGTCAGCTAATTCCGACATTACTTTTAAATTGGGCAAAGACAAAATCAATAATTAAATGACATTTTTAAAACCCATAAACTTAGTGAGCATAAATTCAAATTTTCCAAAATTGTGTAATGATAAAAAAGAATTATGTTGCTATTTTACTCTTCATTTTTTATCCGGTAAGTTAGAACGAATCCAAAAATGATCTAATAATTATGAAATTATTAATTTTGGTCCCGTAATTTAAGGCATAATCCAATTTGAGGATAAAAATCGCCGAAATTTGAAAAAGACCACCGAAAATTGTCACCTACAATGCACGTGCATTATTATTTTGGGGGTTTCGGTTCACTAGGGTTTTTTTTTTCTTGAGCCGTTGATGAAGACGATGATAATGGTGCGAAACTTCTCCTCCCTTTATTAATATAATTCGTGTTAATGTATAATTATTCTTTTATTTTTTACTTTTAGTGAGGTGGTATGTCACATCGACTATTTTGGACGAGTCAACAACAATTGAATGGAACCCCCCAAAATAGCAGTACATGTGCACAATTTCCGATGGTTTTTTTGAATTCCGGCGAATTTTATTCTCAAATTGGATTATGCCCTGAATTACGAAACCAAAATTGATAATTTCATACTTATTGGACCATTTTTGAGCTCACCCTATCTCACTACAAGAAAAAAGGACATTTGCCATTAGTTTTTTGCAACTACAAAGTAGTTACTAAAAATAACACATTTTGTAACTAATAAAATATTTCATACAATTTTAACCAAATTTACTACAATATGACAAGCTCTTTTGTAGCTACTTATATTTACAAATATATTGGTAACTAAAAAGTAGTTACAAAAAATAGTTACAAATACATTAGTTCTACAAAGTAGTTGCAAAAAAACTTTTTGCATCTTATTATAAGTGACTACCCTATAGTAACTACTTTTAAATATTTAGTTACTAAAAGTATTTTTGTGACTACTCTCCATTTTTTGTAACTATATTTTGTAGTGGCAAAAAACCTTGTTTTTAGTAGTGTCTTACAAGACCAAAAACAAAATTTTCCCAAAGTAGGAATACTACATATATTTATCTAAAATACTTCTTTTTTTAGTGGAACATATAAAATATTAGTTGTAAGGTATTCTAGTAGAATGATAAGATATTTTAGATGAGATCCACTATTTCAATTTGTATTACATATTGTATTCTAAAATAATCACTACAAGTTACGTGTATATGAGAAAGAAGATAAGATAAATTTCTTTAAATGGAACTTAAAAAGAAGTTAAAGTAGCTCCCATTATAATAATAATAATAATAATAATAATAATAATAATAATAATAATAATAATAATAATTGCATAAATATGTTAGAAAATATATATTGTAAAATTAAGAGGGCTTAATCTTACTACAAATAGATACATGCTAGAGTACTCCAAGAATGTAAATCGAATTTTTTAAATAAAGTGTGTCACTTTCTCTTCGAAATTTATTCTAGAATACTTTAGAGAATTCAGATTCAAGTTTGTAGAGGTATATTCTATTAAAAGAAAAAATGCTATTTTATTTTATTATTCTCTGTTTCAATTATCATACTCAAATAAGACAGATTTATGCCTGTTTTTACATAGGTCTGCAAGCACTATCACCATCAACATTAAAAGTCTCATATTGATTTTCTAGTAATAATACTTGACATACTATACCCTACTTTGGCTTAAAAATTACAAGAAAAAAAGAAAGAAAAATGAATTTTAATAAACTCCTACACACGGCATCAATTACAAAAATCCTGACACGCTTTTGTTAGATGTTTAATTTTTTTTTTTCCGATCCTTTCTCGCCTATGTCCAATCCAATCTTGTTTAAATTTCGACTAGATGCTAGGTTAGTACATAGTTGTTTGGCATTATACATCTTAAGGTCATTAAAGTATTAATGTTTGTTTTAAATGGTCCTCAAAGTATTATTTTGTTTTAATTGGTCCTTGAAGTTATAAATTTTTAAATCAATTAGTCCCAGAAGTATTTTTTGTTTCAATTGGTCCCTTATGTTTTACAATTATTTCAATTGATCATTAAACTATTACAAAATTCTATCTTAAGGCCCTCTAAAAGAAAAAAAGATACATAAAATATGTGAAATCGTCGATTTAATTCAAAATAATATTATAACATATCTTTTATTAAATAAATATTGTGTTATTTGTTTATGATACTTTTACCATCAAACGAGGTGAATTATACTATAATAGGATTTGAACAAAAGTTCGAAATTATAATTTCTCAATAATTTTATCCAAACTTTGAAAAATATTTTGTGGTACTTTAATTTTAGTGATAATTTAGTTGAGATATTTTGAACTCTATTTATCTTGAATTTAATGTAAAACTCAACATTATTAACGAAAGGACTTTGAAATTTTATGTTTGAAGGTCTTTACAATATTTAAAAAAATTAAAGTTATTTCGTTGATAATGTTCAATTTTACTTTAAATTCAATATAGTTAGAGTTCAAAATATCTGGATCAAATTAGCACGTTTCTAACTAAAATAAAGTAGCACAAGTATTTTCTCAAAGTTTGGATGAAATTCTTGAAAAAATATAATCTTGGAGTTTTATTCAAATCGATATTTTAGTATAATTCACCTTCGTTTCAGGGGGAAAGCATTATAATGATAAATTACAAAACATTTATTTAATAAAAGATATGCTACAATATCATTTTGAATTAAATCGGTGATTTCACATATTTTATGTATTTTTTTCTTCTAGGGACCTTAAATATATTTTTGTAATAGTTTAAGGACTAATTGAAATAATTCCAAAACATAAGGGACTAATTAAAATAAAAAATACTTCAGGGGACCAATTGAATAAAAAAACTACAACTTTAAGGACCAATTAAAACAAAATGATACTTTAAGAACTATTTAAAACAAACATCAATACTTTAAGGACCTCAACATGTATATTGCCTAGTTGTTTTACATCATTATTATATATGACACATTTGTTGATCCATGATACTCCACATTGATGAGGAATTAGTACATAATTTAGTGGCTTGATTGGGCAGATTCTATTTCTATACTTGAAAAGCCCCCCTTTTGACAAAGATGCTTCAAAAAAGTTTTTGATTTCCCACCCAAAAAATACAAATTTATACTATACCCAATCAATTTTAAAATAATACATTTTCACTTTCTATATCCCTATTCCCTAATGATTAGATAGGAAATTACAAAGCGAAATCTTTAACCTCCAATTTATATTAATCTACAATGTTTAATTTTAAGCAGAAAACTTTTTGGATTCCATCTCCAAGCATAAATTAATTTAGGGCCCGCTTAATTTGGGGTCTAGGGATAAAGATTGAGAATGAATGAAAACTCATTCTCATTTACGGTGCTTAGTATATAATAAATAAGTTAATCATTACCTCATTTTATTAACAATTCCCCCCATTTCATTCCACAATATGATTGACCCCTCATTCATATTCATTGTCATTGCCATTGATGATTTGCAACCAAGCGGACTCTTATTGTTTAAGATTTCTTAGGGGTTGCTCGATATGAGGAATAGGGATGGGTAATGGGAGGGACATATGTTTCGTTTCTATTTCTTACGCTTGGTATATATAAATAAATTAATATTACCCTCATTTTATTAACAATTCCCATCATATTAGTCCATAATATGAATGACCCCTATAAGAAAAAAATGGTATTTGCCGCTACTCTTTTTGCAACTACAAAAGTGGTTACAAAAAATAACCCTTTTGTAACTAGTAGTAGTTACATAAAATATTTCATAGAATTTTAACCAAATTTGCTACACTATGACAAACTCGTTTGCAACTACTCGTAGTTACAAGTATATTAGTAACTACAAAGTAGTTGCAAAAAATAGTTATAAATATATTAGTAACTAAAAAAAAGTTGCAAAAAAACTTTTTGCATCTTACTATAAGTGGCTACTCTATTAGTAACCACATGCTAAATGTGGTTACTAAAAATACTTTTGTGACCACTTTCCTTTTTTTGTAACTACATTTTGTAGTGACAGAAAGCCTTAATTCTAGTAGTGTCATTCATATCCATTATCATTACTATTTATATTTTGAACCAAGGGAGCCCTTAAATGTTTCAAGGGTTGTCGCAATGTCCACCATGTTTGTGGAATTTGGAGTTATTTCTCATCCCGTAACTTGTAATTCTATGTTGTAAAAGTCGTTAAACATTAACCATTGGTAGATTGAGGTTTATAGACTAATTGGAGCCTAGACAGGCTGAGCGGGATATAATTAAGCATGGTGAGGTGAGAAGGAAATTTTTTTAATTTAAAAAGCCATATGCATACACACATAGGCCGTTAAGGAAAGTCTAACACTTAGACAGTGACTAGTTAGATGTAATCGGAAATTTTCGCAGTAGAGACTAAGTCTACATGCAGCTATAAATAATCTTTTGCAATGTTATATATATGGGTACGTATAAGCATAGGACTTACGAGGGTTTAGCCTGGTCTAGTGTTATGATTCTAGTTGTCATCCCAAATCGTCAAGTATGGACTTAGAATGTGGGTTTATAACTCTTTAGGCACCCTCTTTCTACAATTGAACTTTTAAATATGAGTTCCACCTAGTTCGATTAGAGTAGATCCCTATCCCTCCCTCGAAAGAGAGGCAAGTTATTATCTGATATCTGTCTCTAAATTAATGATGTACGGACTTGAATAGAAATGAATGAGCTGTATAATGTTGGTCTTTACGTTTAATTTAGTGACGGAAAATCTGTTTCTATTATGAAATTAGACCAAATTACCTATCGAATAAAGACGGATTGTATACGTCTCTAATATTCGATTGCTATTTCGTCGCTAATCTCTCGATATTAATAATTTTTTGTCACTTTCCGTCGCTATTCTATTCCAGTATTCCTGTTTCATTTTTTATTAAGTGATCAATATTGTTATTTAGTTATCAATTATGTTATTAATTTTCATCTCTAATACAAAAATTTGTCTTAGTCCATTAAATCCATCTCACTTGTAAATGAAAATGACGAATTTCCAAATTTATATGACAATCCAAATAAACATGAATTGATTCGCTACTATGAATTAACATTAGTTGATTTGCTACTGTGAATTAAAACGAATTTTAATTGATTAGCTATTGATTACATCATCCAATCATTCCATATTTTTGTGAGTTTTCTTTTCTTTTTTTTTTTAATCTTTTTTTTAAGCAAATCAGGAATCCTATTACTTATCAAGTTTTTAAGCCAACTAGTTGTCCGCCCGTGCGATGCACGGGTAAGACTCTTTAAAATATGTTAAAAGTAAAAAGTATATGAATATTGATATTTGTGATGTACAATATGTATTATGTGCATTATTGACGTAATATATATTACACATAAAGTATGTAAACTTGATACATGGACGACTTACAAATTTTTCTTAAAAATTTCTATACACAATATTAACAGTGTGTTGATATATTTTTTTCATCATCACAAATTCTTACTTCTCTTAAATAAGATTCATTCATTATTCTTTTTTATATTTTATCAAACTCTACGTAGGATATTGTTAAGAGGAGATCCATTATCAACATACATAAATTTATGATCAGTTAGAGACATTTAAATAAGGTTAAATGTAAATGTGGCATGGGAAATAGCAAAGTCGTCAACAAATATAAATGCACACGTCACAGACTAACACTTTAATATATTTTAATGACCCAACTTCCTATTTTCCAATTTAATAGCCGTTTGTCTGGAGTCATTTTGGAAGAATCGATTTAACGAATGAGGGTAAACATAAAAACTGTGAGAAAGAGAAAGGTTATTTTGTTTGTCAAAACCATCAAAACTAACACTTTTTGTAAAAAACATATTAAATTTGTCAAGTTTGTAAAAATATATTAAATCTAACCCTTTGGCTAGTATTTGGACGAAAATGCCCTTCTGTACAAAACTGTAAATCTGCCAGAAACTCTATTTGCTTTTCAGAAGCTGTCGGGCCACGCGTTTTCGTGCCTACCGACGGTTTCGTGCCAGTTATTTTTCTTCGTGCCAGTCATTTTATTTTACGGTCTTGTGTATATTTACTTCGTGTATGTCTTCGTGCCTGTCGTTCCAGTTGTTTAAATCTATTATTTAGGTTTCGTGCCTATTATTAATATGAGTCTTTTTGTAATAAAACCCGAAATTACTAAGAGCCTTAAAATGGTATCAGAGCCCTAGGTTTATTTAAAGAAATCATGAATTATATTATGTTATGTACTATCCTAACGGAGGAGACATACAAGTAAAATATGAATCCGAACGAAAGTTCGAGAGAAAATACTCTACAGGAATACTTGAGTGAGAACTCAAGTAACACAGAATATTTCCATATTCTGGAAAGACAGAAACAGGATTTCTTTGGAGAATTTATCCGAAGATGCGAACGGACTCTCGAAAGAACTAAGAAGCTCAACCACGAGTTACGACAGCCTTTCAAGATGCCAAACGATGATGAAACGAGAGAGGAAATCAGACGAAAGACCTTTAAATAGGAAATTCCTGTAGAAGGGAATACAACTGATCTCGTCCACTTCACAAGCATTCAGGGAAGATTTCCAACCAAGGAAATCTGGAGAAGGCGTCCCAATCAGTCCCCATCGGATATCCAGAAACCTCATTTACATTTCTGGAAAAAATCATGAGGGGACCTAATTGGGAAGAAGTAAGTGGAGAAAAATCTAAGATTACAGATCTTAGAGAAATCCAGAAGACGGTCCAGAGTTATGGAGAGACCATCCTCGACCAACAGAAGGAGATCCTTGAAACACTCAAGGAGGTTCAAAGGAGATTGACCATCTTGGAAACAAAACCAAGTATGGCAAAAAGAAGAGGAGGTTCGCCATCTTTCGGTATAGAACCCCTTTTGCATCAAAAGGGGAAAACTACCGAAGTAAAGAGAGAGCTGACGGATACAGAAAAGATGATTGCTTTTCTAAATCGGAAGAGTCCATCCTAATGGATAGAATAAATCTGGAGGATTTACATGACCTTGCACAGTCCTTTGCAGGATTGGGTCTTGTAGATCTAAAAATGCAAGAAAATGTATCAACGGGACAACAACAGACTCCCCGAAATACACCACAGAATTCAACAAATGTGGCAGAAAGTGAGGGATCCCATGATCCTCCAACAGGCGAAAATACACCACCAACGGGAGATTTTGCTACTGGTGCTTATATCTTTCCCGCAGAAACAAGAAAGAGAACCCAAAGGCCAAACCTTATGCAAACGCCTTATGGGAGATCTCAGTTGGAGCCAATACATCCATACGGAGTAGTTCTCAACCTGGATACATTGGACTTCAAGAACCGAGAACTACTCATAGATGAGTGGGCAGGAGCAATGAAGATTGCAGCTGGTACGCTAGAACTGGATAAAGAGAACTTTATCTCACTTCTGAAGATAAGTTTGGAAGGATCAGTGAAAATTGCCTGGGAAGCTACTAATCATGAGATAGTAGAAAATGTTTGGGCTGGCGAAGCCTTAGCAGAGATCGCCAACAAAATGGCTCAAGTACTTAAAGTAGGATTCGTCGGAGTAGGCTACTTTGAAGGAGCTGAAGACGATAAGGCCAGACGATACAGGCAAGCACTTCATAGCCTGGACTTACGTGATATTTGTCACGTAGATGAGTTCATCAAACTCTTTACAGAGTATAGATGGAAATCAAAAATCGAGGAACGAGACGCCATTCCATTATTATTTGCCAAGATCCCCAGTCCATGGAGAGAAATGCTGATTAAAGAATATCAGCCACCTCTAGAGGATAGATTGGATATCGTGGCAAGAAGGATGTCGTTCCTCAAAATCAAGCTTGTTGAGTGGTGCTATCAAGCGGTGCTCCATAAGAATTACAAGAGGCTAAGGGGAATAAACAAAAGTGTTCCTCTATGCTGTGTTGAAAACAACATTCCTACTATTGTGGGAGGTCAACCATTTAGGCAAAAGAAGATAAAAAGGAGAAATCATCCTTATGCCAGAAGAGATGGTAACCAGAAATCTAGGACTTCATGGAGACCTAGAAAGTTTTGGTCCAAACAAAAGGCCCGTAGTTACAAAACGGGGCAGAGGTCAGGACCAAGCCGGAGTAGAAGTTCTTCCTCAGGCTCAAATCAAATGAGCAACAAGGAAAACTTTCAGAAGGGCTCATACAAGAGCTAATGAAAGTTTCAAAGATTGCAATTGTTGGACATGTGGTGCAAAAGGCCACATATCAACAGACTGTCTAGACAATCAAAGACGAGGAATCAGAAAGTTTGAAGCAACTCCAGAAATGGAAGAGGCTGTATACTTTCAGGATCTAATTCAAGTATATCAGTTTGAAGGAATTCCTTCAGATGAAAGCATATACGAAGAAGAAGATTATAGCGAGGATGAGTCTTCAGAATCAAAATCAGACTGAAGAAGAGGACGTCTTCCGACAGGAGACACAAGAAGATCTTTCCGGGTTCTTCTCACAAATGTCAATCTCTCATAAGACTCTTATGAAAATTAAGAGAGAAGACCCAAAACTCCAAATCTATGATGGATTTTCAGTTGGGAGATTGGACAAGACTTTGGGACATTTCCTAAAGAAGAGAAAGCATCATATCATTTACAAAGTCACAGCAGGGGAAATTGCAATTCCCATGGAACTGACAAGTAATGTGATGGAGATGCAGCTAGTTCCGATGAGAGAAATCAGAGAGGAACTAAGCAGGATGAATAGAGAGATTGCTCAGAAGATGCAATGGATCCATATCAGAGCCATCAGAATTCTGATCAAATCAACATTCAAAGAAGGAATTGATTCTCCGATTGATATTGCTATCTTCGACAAAAGAATCAAGAAAGCGAGATGCAAGCCTGGGAGGAATCTCAGGAAATCTATATGTCGGGAAATTGGTATCCTACATTTATCTAAGGATAGCCTATAACTTGGCAGATCGCGATTTTAATAGAGTTCTAACCCTTCATCAAGATTTCAAGAACAAGGAGTTGATGAAAGAAGGGAATAGACCATACTCTATTACCTATAGTATTTCGTATGCACTGTCCAATACCCACCATTCAGAACTGTTCGTGGGAAAGGAGTTCATCGAAATACCAGATATCTTCGAGCAGGTGGCACATGCAGTCCGTCCGGAGATTATGGAGTTACCACCAATCCATGAGATGGATATGCGGATCGCAGATCAACCTATTATGACTAGAGCTACAAGTCAAAGGTTCGAACCAAGAAGAGTTTCTTTTCATGATAGTAGGATCACGAGTCGGAGATGGGAAAAGAGACCTATCTCACAAGAGAATCTGGAGCCAGAAAAATTCACAACTAAAGGTGAATTAAAATGTCCAGAGGGATGGAGAGAAGTGGAGATAGTATTCGATATCACTCAAAATGATAACATGTTTCCTTGTGACGTCTTATATTATCTACAACAACCTTCATTTGGGAGATTTGAAGGACTTCTCCAGCTAGGAGAAAACGAGTTGATAATCCAAGGAATGGCAGGACGAGAAAATGGACGTCTTATTCTTGGATTGGAATTTCTCGAGGGGCACAAACCTTGGGAACGACAGCCAGATAGGGTGGTCTTTACAGTGGCTCATAGAAAATATCAGGTTCTATGAAGAAAGAGGCCCGCTATTAATGACTACTAGCCCATTCTCAATATACATCTCTATAGGGATGTTATATGAAAAATATCGAGCAGAATATTTCGCGGCCTACATTGACTCAGGCGCAGGAATATGCACAGCCAAGCCAGAAATCTTTCCTACAGGAGTAGGAGAAGATCTACCAGCTATTGCAGGAAGAGATTTCTCTAAGAGGGTTCTTATCCTCAAACGAGGAATTAAGCAAGCGGAAATCATGATTGGCGGAGCCGGAGATACCCCATGGTACAAAGTCAAGACTCCACCAATTTATTTCCATGATACAGGGGCAGATATTCTGTTAAGAAACAATTTCCTACAGACATTCAAGCGGTTTACACAAGAAAATGAAACAAGAAAGCTTATTTTCACAACCCTATGTGATCATAAGATTATTGTTCAGAGATTAAGGGAGGCATTTCATCGGAAAATGCCCATTAATTTTCGCAGAAAGCGTGGTGATGAAGGAAAACTAAGTCACCCAAAAATGAAGGATCATCGAAGATATGGAGATGCACTCCTTCAATATCGAGCTGAAACATTAGGAGGAGATAAGGATGAGAGAATGTCAAAAGAGACAATCCAATTCCTCAAGGTGTCTATGGAAGCAAGTCCACAACTTGATATCACCATTGAAGAACAAATATCTTTAGAAGATGTCAAGAAGAGGATAAAGAGGAATTTCAATGAAGATCCTCTAGCATGGTGGAACAAAAATGAACTCAAGGCAACTTTGAAGGTGAAAACCGGAAAAGAAAATGAGTTTGTTCGGTATAAACCAATTCTTATGAATCAAGCAGATCGTGAGGATATGAAGAAAATACTTAAGGAACATCTGGACCTTAAGTTGATATCAGAAGGAATCTCTCCATACAGTAGCCCAGGATTTCTAGTGAGAAACCATGGAGAAATGAAGAGAGGAAAGCCAAGATTGGTGATCAATTACAAAGGGATCAATAATATCTTGGAATTCGATGGATATTACATCCCAAGTAGAGAACACTTGGTAAACTGTATCAAGAATGCAAAGGTATTCTCTAAATTTGATTGTAAATCTGGTTTCTATCAGATTAAGATGGAAGAGGCCAGCAAGAAGTATACGGCGTTTTCCACACCACAAGGACATTATATCTGGAACGTGATGCCAATGGGATTAGCAAATGCCCCCCAGATATATCAAAGGAAGATGGATAATCTGTTTAAGGATTATTTTAAATTCATGTTCGTATATGTCGATGATATACTCATTGCTTCAAGGAATATGAAGGAACACATTAAACATCTGGAGATCTTTTCAGAAGTTTGTCATAAGGAAGGATTAGTGCTATCAGAAAAGAAAGCAGTAATCGCCACTAGACAGATCGAATTCCTTGGGATCGAGATCGATGAGTCTGGAATCATCCTTCAAAAACATATAGTAGAGAAGGTGCAAGGATTTCCAGAACACCTCAAAGACAAGAAGCAACTTCAAAGTTTTCTTGGAGTTGTCAATTTTGCCGGGATGTTTATTAAAAATCTGGCAAAATACAGGAAGGTGTTCAGCCCATTGTTAAAGAAAGATGCAGATTTCAAATGGGGAAAAGAACACCAAGAATCAGTATTACAGCTTAAAGAGATCTGTAAAGACCTTCCAAAGCTTGCAATACCGAATGATGATGAAGAATTGGTACTCTATACAGATGCCAGTGATCATTGGTAGGCAGCAGTATTAACCAAAGCTACCCCTAATGGAGAAGTGCCATGCCAATACCGCAGCGGTCTCTTTGCAGAAAACGAAGCAGCAAGATGGCACATCAACGAGAAAGAATTCTTTGCAGTGCGAAAGGCCTTCAAAAAATGGCCGTTATTCCTACTGCCTAAGAAATTCATTCTTAAAATTGACAACACAAGTGTCAAAGCTTTCTTAACAAAAAAGATTGAATCTAAACTTGAGAAAGCTAGATTACTTAGATGGCAAGCTGATTGTCAATATTTTGATTATGAAGTTGTCATTATAAAGTCTCACGAAAATGTTCTTGCAGACTTTCTAACGAGAGATGGAGTCCAGTGAAGCCAACTCCATCCTAACAGGATACAGGCATCTCCAGGAACGTTTGGAGGAGCTTGATAAGAGGATCAACGACTTGGATATTCAAGCCAAAGTCGCGGGTCGAGTACAACAGGAGGACTTGTCAAAAGTCCAAAGCGCGCTGAAGGCTACCAAACTTGCAAGTAATTGCCTTTGGGACAGCCTGATTATTCCTATCCGACGGGAAGCTTTTTCAGTAAAGCAAAAGGTCGAGTTTCGAGAACGGGCCTCTAACCCGGTCACCACAGATTCAAGTACTGTGAGCACGAGTCCTAAGTTGGATCCCTACACGGATCTAGCTAAAGAAACAATTGAGCAAAAGGAGGATACTCCTCCTGATGTCTCAAGCCAACCCAGCACCTCTGGGGGAAAAGAGGGAGAGATCAATCTTAGGCCAATGGCTGGTACATCTAAGATTGATATTAACGATCTTAAAGTTTCTCCATTTCAGGTTTATCAAAGAACATGGGAGAAAATTCTTACAGGGGCTGGAGTTAACCCAGCAAAAGGCCAGATTGATCGATCTGGTAAATATCCGAGAATGTGGACGAACCCAGGAGCTAGTCCACAAGAAATAAAAGAATGGTATGATTTCGGAGCTCTAGCTTCGGTTCATACCGTGGCACCAAGTTTCCCGGAAATCTCAAAACTTCCGGGATGGATATTCAATGCTGTGTTCGAGAAATGGGAGAACAACAATCATCTCGAACGAGGAGATATTCTGGAGCTGAAGTTTATATCAGCAGCTCCGGAACCATACAAGAACGGGTCTTACCTAACTTTTCATTTTATAAAGCTACAAAGACCTGGTCCCAGACAGGCAAACAAAAACATGACTGCCCTAGATCACAAGATTCCCCTAGTATCAACCTTCACGGAGGATGATATTACTACATGGAGAGCTTGGGGCATATGAGTTTGTCTCATGGAAATGAGAAAGATCAAAGGAAGCTTCAAAGTCTTCCACAAGACGGCGAATGGATCACTTTTGATCAATACCATGACATCCAAAACCTCTCCATATGCAGAGACTATCTTTGAACAAAAGAGAGAGATGTTATGGAAGAACGAGCTGCCGGCAAGTTCAGAAACCGCCAGAAAGTATTGCAATATGGCGCATAACGGACGGTGGACAATTCGGATTTGCCCCAGGTGCCCAGAACAGGAAAAGGCACTATTCGGGCAAGCGTTCCCTGTCATCAATGACAAAGGGAAGAGAAACGAGAAAGAACCATCGAGAAAGCAAAAGATGCCAAGGGGACCACCCAGAAAAAATTAATAAAGGGGTCTCCGACAAGCAGCGATGGGTTGAGTCACGAGAATTGCATCCACCCAAAACGACAAAAGGTGGAGGCATTCACAGCAGAATAATTAAAGTCTGCATGTGAGGCAAGGGTCCACAACATGTGAACCATGTGAAGGAGGGACCACATGCATGTGATCCAGATAAGAAGATGCATCTAGAAAATTTGAGAGACGAATCAAAAGCTTACAACTGGACGCAATAATTCAAGGATAGGGGTTTCAAACCCCTATAAATACAGGGTAGAAGGAAGCAGAAGGCATCGACCATTCCCCTCTGTTTTCTTACAACAATAAAAATTGTAATAGCTAGTTTCCAGTTTTTCCATTATAGTTTTCTACGAGTGTATGTGTGAGGAGAGCGTAGCTGCCATGAGTAGCTAAACAAGTCGTCTCCTCCCAAAAGGAGATGTACTAATGTAATAATAAGTTCATGATTTCTTAATAAAAATTGGGCTTTTGTTCATCATCTTCCAAAAAAATTATTTCTGTTCATTAACTAAGAAGAATACTGTACGCCTCGAGGTAGGAAACGAAACGAGGCTGTGCTGGTTGCTGTTGAAGGAGTCTACGTCTGGAACCATCGGTTGCAATCGAGTGGTTGGGTTGTGATGAGCAGTTCGTAAAACCCGGTGGATACGACCCGACGACAATTCGGTCAAAAAGGTATAAAACTTGGTTTATGTTTTAGAAATTTAGTTTACGGAAGCATGATGGGCCTGGTATGGTCGTAATGGACTATTTCCATTGATAATACTGTTAGTAAATTCGGGTTTTAAGTTTGTTATAATAATATACTACCTTCGTGCCATGTTGATAATTAGGCTCATGCCTGAACGAGTACCTAATTATGATCGTGGCATGATAAGAGTCGTGCCTTGTTTGTGTCGTGCCTAAATAAAAAGTCGTGCCACGGTTTAAACTTCATGCATGAAATTTTATTTCATGCCAAAGTACTGTTACCAGACAGCAACAGTACTTTTTGTCGGATTGCTACAGTACCTGTCGGATGAACAGTAAAAGACAGAAAGGGCAAAATTGGTACAAGAGGTTAGATTTGGTTAGATTTGATATAAATTTAAAAAGTTGACAAAATCTATATATTTGTTACAGGATGTGCTAGATATAATTTTCACCCTATTTTGTTTTGTTTTTGTTAGTAAGTGGAAAAGAATATTATGGTGGATGGTGGTTTTTTGCTAGGGACATTTCACATAAAAAGAAAAATTTATGGGTATTTCTATAGTATAATTATTGTATCAATATAATTGTTCGTTTACCTGTTATAGCAGGTAACTAACAGGTAATCAACGATTTATTATTCAAATTTCAGGTTGAATCTACTCAACCGTTTCTATTTCTAATTTCACTTTTTTCTATAGAAAAAATTATGGCATATATTTTGTTATTACAACATGATTATAATTTTATATCTAAAGTTTATTTAGTAAATAATATTCAAACTTTTATATTATCCCACTAAATTATATGAGTTGTTATGATTTATATTATTTAATAGCAACTCTCAAGTATATATCACTCATATTTTGGGGGAAAAAAATTTGTTTCAAAAAATTATGAAAAACAATAGATATTTATGTACAACAGTAAAAATTAATGGTTGTATCTTTGTAAATTATTGTATTTGAAAAATAAATGAAGATGTAAAGACAGTTGTGAAGGAAAATTGGAGAATAAAAGTTAAAAAAGGCAAAGACACCAAAGTCAAATTAAATGTAAAATGATTGATAACTTGTCTTATTTAAGTTTGGTGACCAGTTTAATAGATTGGTGGTAAATTAATTTAAAGGTCAAGATTAAGAAAAATGAGATCTAATGATTTTCATATACTCCATCCGTTTCTTTTTAATTGATCTTTTAACTTCTTAATGATTTTTCGAATTAATTGATCTTTTAGTTATTGTTCACCATATTTCTCAATTTTGCCCTCTGCTAATCCAAAAATATCTTACTTTTCAATTTAAATTTGAGATAAATATGAGAGAGAAAGGAGATTACATGGGTTATCATTGGAAAAAAAATTGAGTGCTTAATTCTTTCAATTTTTTTCTAAAAGATCAATTAAAAAAGAAACGGAGAAAATATAATTGTATTAATGTAATAGTTGTTTTATAGAACCCAAAATTTATATATTCTTTGTAAGTTTGTAACTGTTTGGGACAGCTATGAATTAAGTGGAATTTTGAGTTAGTCGGTTTAGAGGTTTTCGGCAGTTGTCAACATATCTGAGTATACACGTGTAAGAAATAGAAAAGTTGAAAGATAATGGGCCTAAATTGCCTAATGGATATTAGGAATTTTTATATATGGATTTAATTTCTTTTTCTACGAAATTGAAATACTTTGCCAATACCTATTGGACGCAGACTGGATTTTAAAAATAAAGAAGATATTTTATAGAGTTGTTTAATATTTTTTTAAATCTGCGTTGTATGTTTATTAATAGAAGTAATTTATGTATATAGATAGAATTGAAAAAAAATGGTTTTATGTTTCATGAATAATATTGGAGATATTATGAATGTGAAATAAATGATTTTAATTCCACATAGGAAAAATGTTAATCAATGAAAAATCGTAGAAAAAAAAAAAGAAATAAAACGAAATGTGAGAAACACTTTTTTAAAAAGAACAAAATCAGAAAAATCGGGAAAATAAAAGTTGCAGCGAGAAAGAGGGGTGAGAGTATTTTCTTAAAAAAAATCAGAAAAATAAAATGACGAGAATCACTCTGGTGATGACACATCAGCGAGATATCCTATTTTTATATTAAAGGGGGATGAACAAACACGACAATCATTTACCATTCAAACAGATAGAGTGGGAGATAAAAAAGAAAAACGGGCCAAACTGTGTGCAACATCATTACAGCCCCTATTTCATATGCTCTATCATCACAATTTGATCCCCTTGCATCAGATCAGAAATTTTCTCTAACACAATTTCTGAGTAGCCCAAAGAATTCGTCACCCCGTGATTGTCTGTACAACAAGCAGTGAATCCGAAAATACAACCACTGAAGAGTACCCACAATCAACGCAAAAACGTATTCCACTATGCAACGCCTCCAATTTCGCCTCCTTGACTAACATAGGACGCCTAATTTTGTGTGAGGCGGCCACTAAGACCTCACCATCATGATCCCAAATCACAAATCTCGCACCAAACATACCCATGTCATCATCAAAAGCGGCATCAATATCCAATCTCAACATCCCTATTGGCGGTCACTCCTATTTTTGCCTCGGCATGCCCATCCTATTAAAGCGAACAACCATATCATCCAATTCCGTAGTAGCTCTATCAAAGTGAAACATATACTCTTCCACTTCCATCCATAATGGGTATTTAAAAATAAGCTCCTTTCCATGACTAAAACGACAAATGGAATGCCACATAAGCCAAGTCGCAAGCACAAACAATCGAAATAATTCGATTCCAAACAATTCCCTAACCATATTCACACAATTCTAGAAAAGATGTATTCCTCAGACGCTTCAAAGACTCCTAATAGCAACTCCTTTTCCAAAACGGCTTAACTAAATCACAAAAAAATAAACCATGTAAAGTAGACCCCATCTCCACACCACATAATTTACACACGGGAGATACAAGCACATGATGACGACATAAATTAAACGGTAAAAGCAATGAAATTTAAAGAGGTTTGACAAAGAAAAACCTTAATTTTTGGTGGAAGACTCAAAGCCCATAAGAATTTCCACTAGTCTGAGCATAACGAACTCGATGAATCTAGCGGGTCGAAACCATCCACAACCACTCTATAACCACTCTTCACTGTATAGCACCCCTTCCCTTCAAATTTCCAATATCGTTTATCAGGATGATCCGTATGACCAAGCGGAGTACCCATAATCGCTTCCACCTCATAAGATAGAAAAACTACACGTAACTTTGCCTCATCCCACACACACTAATAAAATAGGCCACCAGTACAACATACACACCAAATCTAGATGATATATGCCTCGTCGCCAATTCCGGGACCCAAACATCACGGGAAGTTGCAATTCTTGTACCATCACCCACACGCCACATCAAACCCTTCTCAAGAATGTCTCTACTCCAACAAAGGGATCTCCAAATGTATGAAGGATTAGACCCTATATCCGCCTCCATAATATCACAATATTTGAAATATCTCCCTTTTAACAATCTAGCCACTAGCGACTGAGGGGTTCTGTATTATCCGGCAAACTTGTTTAGCCAACATAGCCTTATTGAAAGCTATAAAATCACGAAAACCCATATCGCCTTCCACCTTAGGCCTACATAACGTATCTCATATCGCCCAATGTGAACTTTAGACTAAAGAAAGAGCCTACCAAAACTTTGCCAATACTGCTCCATCTGATGACAAATAGTCGCAGGCACATGAAAGCAAGACATCACATAAGTTGGTATAACGTGCATAACTGATTTAATTAGGACCTCCTTACCCCCTCGCGAGAAAAAACGAGAACCCCAACTCTTAATTATTTTAAGCAAACATTCTCTTAAAAAATAAAATTGCAAGTTTTTGTCTCGCAAAGAATTGGCAACTTCGAGTAAAGCTCATGACTCTTAACCACTGAGATAGCTAAAAAATTCTTAATCTCATGAATACATGTACAAGAAACAACAAGGCTAAACGTAAGAGCAGATTTATCATAATTAATAAGCTGCCCAGACGCCTTCTTATAAAGTTTAAGACACGATGACCTGTTCCTAATCGTGTAAATTAGCCCGAAAGAACAACAAACTATCATCAGCAAAGAAGAGATGTGAAATAGTTGGGCAAGTTGGTGCTACCCTAACTCCATCAAAACTATCCCCTCTCTTGTGACAAGCGTAACAGCGTCGAGAGACCCTACGCACAAAGAGTAATAACAATGGTGAAAAAGGGTTACCCTGCCTAAGGCCTCTCTTAGGGTGAACACCCCTACAATCTCCCCATTAAGATTAAAAGCATATGGGACAGACGAAATGCATCTCTCTCTCTCTCTCTCTCTCTCTCTCTCTCTCTCTCTCTATATATATATATATATATATATATAAGATGGATAAACTCCGACCAAAACTCCATCTTAGCCATCGTCGCACAAAGTAAGTCACATTCCACCATGTCATATGCCTAGCTCATGTCCAGCTTCAGTGCACAATATCCCGACCGCTTCCGCTTATTACACCGAATCCAATGCATACAACAAAGCTTATCAGAACATTATCAGTGATAAGCCTCCCAAGAATAAAAGCACTCTGTTGTTGATCCACCGCTTTATCAAAAATAGGGTCTGGGCAATTCGTAATAGCGTTCGAAATAATCTTCGCCACCGTTGTACACAGGCTAATAGGCCTGTAGTCCTTCAATGTACGGGCCTCCTTAACCTTTGGAATTAACCTCACAAGAGTTCGGTTCCATTCATCCAATTCTGCACCATTTTTCAAAACATCAAGAACCTCTTTTACCACCGCCTCACTTGTAAAACCCCACATCTTTTGGAAAAATAGCGGCAGAGAATCCGTCCTCTCCTAGAGCCTTTGAAGGGTGCATATCAAACAGAGCTACCTGGACCTCCTCTGCCGAATAAGGCCAAATCAAAGATGAACTCAGCTCTGAAAGCAAACAAGAGTCCATAGCAGCACATTATTAATACCTCTGGACTAGGATGTGACGATGAGAAAAGATCCTTATAAAAACCAAAATGATATCAGTCATGGAAGAGACTGAGGTACACCAAACCCCATGGGGACTCACTAAACCTAGAATCATATTACGTCATCGCCTATCCGAAGCTGTGGCATGGAAGAATTATGTAATCATGTCACCTTGTTGTAACCAATTAGCACACGACCTCTGCTGCCAATGTATTTCCTCCGTGCACAGAAGAGATTCCATATTGGAATGAGAATCTCAGACCATGTCTGAATCAATACCATCCGACCCAGGCCTAAGAGTCACATCCAAATTCTTATAAATTTTCATAGTACGCCTTTTGGGATTACCAAAACGATTGGCAGCCCACTTTTGCAAAAAGCTATGCACCACATTTAATTTAATGTACAAAGAATAGGTGTTCCTAAGTTCTTTCAAGAAATCCTAAATACACCCGAACAAATCAGTTTCCAAAAGCCGCTTGTGCTCAAAGAAAACACGAGGGCGGTTTTTGTGCAAGATCGCTCCTTCAGTGATATAAAATGTGAGGCAAACCGGTCTATGATCCGACCCAAAGAAATCCAAATTAGAGACAGATGCCAAAGGGAATATCAATCTACAGCTTAAGGAAAGCGATCCAATCGTTCTAAAATAATCTGACCATCATTGCAATTACCAAACCATGTGAAAAATTCACCTGAATACCCTAAGTCTTGCACACCAATATCAGATAACACATTACGAAAATCATTCATCTTTGACACCGCCCTCAAAGCCCCACCATGTTTTTTCCAAATCATATAAAATCTCGTTAAAGTCTCCTCCAACGACCCAAGGAAGTTCCTCTAAATCAGGCATCTCAAATAAGTGACGTAAAAGCAACCAAGAGTGACCCTGCATATGCGAAACACGATTCTCATAAAAACCCGTAAAACATCATCGCAAGTGCAAATGAGAAACAATACAATCAATATGACCCTTCGAGTACGATAAAATCTGAATATTAATAGAATCTTTCCAAAATACAACTAAACCACCACTACGACCTGAAAAGCATAGTGAAAATAATCACAAGAAACAGAAGACAAAGTGGACTCACAAAGAAAAAGAATTGAGGAATCTTTATTTGCAATCAATTGCCGAAGATTCTGGAACGCGCGCCGGTTCCCAACCCCATGCGCATTCCAAGTGATGCAATTCATGAGGACTGGCGGTGCTGGGACTCACTGAACACCACCAATTCAATCGGAGCTTCAATCGCCACTAACACCACCATAACCGGAAAATCACTATCAGCAAAATCTTCAATTTGTAGACGCTTATACCTTTCCCCTCTATTAATCTCCACATCACAACCAAACCTTTTCTTTCTTTAATCTGACAAGCCTCACCAACTTTCACCTCCCCTTTCGTAAGCTTTCTAAAAGCACCAAGAGGTCAACCACACCGTTTCACACCACCTCTTCAACCATCAACACCACCCACACCCGACAATAATCACCCGTAAACTGACTCCACCTGGACCAACTGAGAACCAATAGAGAAAAGGGGTCCACCACCAGCTCGATACCTATCCTCCTGGCCACCGATATGAAACCCACCATGGCCAACCTCATAGGAAGCTGCCAGCTGCACTATCTTCGAACCATTCTCATCATCTTTCCCAACTGAAGTCAACTCCATAACACCCAACTGAACATCCTTACTCATTCTACCATTTAACGACCTCAGCTCCGTAACGTCACCATCTTCTTCCCACATCAGCCATCTCCTTCAAGTCACCCCCTCCAACAGACTTGCCCATCCCAGCAGTAATAGCCGGCTAATCACTAGCACCAGAAGAGGCACCATCGGAACGGACCTCCGATGAGTAAACCACCTCACGCAAACCCAGTATAGCAGTTGAGTTAAATCCCCCGAACGACGACGACGGACGAGTATCCTCCGCAAGACTCGTAATAGTGCCCACAGTGGAGAGTCCATGGCCATCTGCCCGAAGCCATGGTCCAATTTATCATGGACCCTAGCCACGACTAATTGGCACACCCCCAACAAGCATACAATCTCCTTCCACATGATCCAGTTTGCCACATATATAGATAAAGTTGAAAAGTTTCTTGTAGCGACAAAGAACAACATTCCTCATTCCATTAATGGAGATTGTAGTCCCTCGACAAATCGGTTTTGTCACATCCAACATAACATAAACCCTAAGATACTTCCCTACTACTCTGGGAGATTCCACTTCCAATACACCACCAATTTTACTACCAATGGAACGACCAATAGCCTCCCTCATGAACCGAAATTGTAATCCATATATTTGCACCTAGAACGGAATATGTTGAATCATTAGAGTTTTCGGTTTTTCATCGCCTACCAATCGCGCCAATTGTAGAAGAGCCCCATTAAAGTTCTAGGGTTGGTTACGGAGCACCCGATTACAGTCCGCCTTCTCACCAAAGTTGAATGTAAACATTTCGTCTCCCACAGTTGCAATATCAAACTTACCATCCACTTTCCAGATCCGACATAAAGCCGTAGTGAGATCACGTAAATCGATTGAACACTTAAGGATAAATCGCCCATATAAAGCGTCTATGATTTTACGACGCAAAATGTAAAGAGTCATCGGTCTCATGACTCAAGATGTAAAACGTCACTAATTTTATAATAAAAAATATAATCGTCACCAATAATGTGACGCAAGACTAATAGTGTCATTGATTTTGTGACACAAAATTTAAAGTGTAAAAGATTTTTATGACACTATATAAAAGTATCATTAAATTATTAGATATATTGACATTTTTTATGTATGTGTCGCTATTTGCCATAAATTACATACACTTTTTAAAAAGCGTCAATAGTTAAAAAAACATGACACTTTTAAAAAAGTGTTGGTAAGCAATATTTCGTTGTGACACTTTTAAAAAGTCTTAATAAATTAGCGTCACTATAAGACCTTTTTCTTGTAGTGTAACCATTTCATTGGCCATCTTCAAAGCGAAAACCAGATTAGGAAAAGCACCAACTACCAGTAATGCTAAGTCCAACAAAAATGAAAGAAAAATCTAAGAAAACCATAAGAAAGCACAAGAAGCATGGAAAATCTCACTACAGGGGGTGGGAAATCCTAACTCTAGAAGGAGGGGGTATCTCATTTTTTTATTTCACTATATAATTAACTAATTAATCCAACTAATCAAAGTCAAAACAGGGTTATATTTTTGTGAGTTGTATTACTAAACATATAGTTGTAGAATAAAGTCTAAACAATTGCAAAGGGGTGGGCCCGTGCCCGGGTGCTATACTTGGGCAACATATAGAGGCCCATTACCTAAAGCAAGCTTTCAAAAATTGAATTGATTTGGTGGGGAGCGCCAGGCCCCAGCAATCGTGTAACGATTGGACGACGCATGAAGGCCCAAGTAGCAAGCTACTTTGATGGGTCTTCCCCCTTAAAAAAAAAATTTAATACCGTGTGGGTCATTTGGCCTACAGATCAGATATTAAACTGATAAGAACAGATACTACACTTAATCATAGCCAAAAGGCCGAGAAAGGTATGAGATTTCCAGCGCAAAGGTTGGCCCATTTTGTAGTCCTCCTCTACAACACCTCAAAAGTTTCTTCTCAGTGTGGGATAAGAGAATAATGGTGCATCATACTACCCTGTGGTTTCATAATCTTGCAGGAAATTCTCACGTGGTTTCAAAATTTTACCAAACCCATAATTCAACATAATGTCATTTTTTCGAGCAGAAAAGTAAACTTTGGTAATCCTTTTAGTATTTTCTAGTTACAAACTTAAAATGGTAAAAGTCAATTGATAGTGGAGGAAATAACTTTTAAAAAAAAAAAACCGTAATTTATTTTACTCGTAAAAGGGCATTGTGCTGAATAATTAAAATCATATGACACTAATTTGAGAACAAGATTTGGCACTTAAGACACTTATTAAAAAAATAAAACACAATACAAAATAACAAAATGTTTATATAGCGTACATTTTCACAATTCAGTCTTGATTGAATCCCGATTAGATGCTAGATTCTAATTTATGGGCCAAATAGCACGTAATTATTTTTACATCATAATATGTAACACATTTGTTGATACTTGATACTCCACATTGATGAGGAATTGTTTCATAACTTAATGACTTGTTTGGGCAGATTCTATACTGTAAAAGCCCCCCTTTTTTGACAAAGATATATAGATGCTTCAAAAAAGTTTCTTGATTTCTCACCCCAAAAATACAAATTTATACTACCCGTCAATTTTAAAATATATATTCATCAATTTCTATTTCCCTATTCCCTAATGATTAAATAGGAAATTAGAAAGCGAAATCTTTAATATATAGTTTATGTTACTCCATAAATGTTTAATTTAAGCATACCGTCTCTAAGCATAAATTAGTTAGGCCAAACTATGACGTTTAAAAATTAGGAATAGCGCATTCGCATGTACATGAACAATAACAACAACAACAATAACAGCTAGAAGTTCTCGAAGCAAAGTTATTAGAAACAAATCAAACTACTGTGTTTTATTGCAAGCTTTGAAGGATGAACAACCCAAATTAAAAAATGGAAAAAAAAAAAAAAATGTATCTCTGTCCATAATGAGCAGCTAGGATTTTTTACACCATAATTCCTGTATCACTATTGTCCTACCATTAAAATTATATCGTTTTGCTGCAATAAATTATTTTCCCAGATTTCAAAAACAAAACAAAAAACATGTTAAAAATATCGTATTTCAAAAGTCTGTTTCTTGTTTTATACCAGCAGATAAGTCTAAATTGTTATGTGTAACATAATTAACACCAAATAAATAAAATGTAACAAATTAACAGGACATCATAATTGATAAACTATAACAAAATGATAATTACTGTTACAATTGAATATAAGTTTAGTTAAACACCCTCTTAATCGGGTAGATCTATTGGTACTCAAAAGCCTTTTAGGTCTGGCTATGAGTGTCAAACCTAGTTAGTGTTATGATTCTATTTAATTTCAAAGGGTTAATTGCAGCAACAACAACAAACTATCAGCGTTGTTGTACATAAATCATTAAACTTATTTTTGTGGCATCGATACATATAAACTATCCGGGTTTTGGCAGAGAAATCACCAAATTTATTTTGTAATCACTTTTCGCCAGAATTCTGTACGTGACTTGTGCGTGATAAACGTTTAAGGGTTTCTTTTTTTTTTGTTCAAACAACTTTTTTAGTATGCAAAAACAGTGCAAAATTCCTTTACACATTTCTTTTCCTTAACAATTCGTTTGAATCACCAATGGTTCTCTCTCTCAATATCTAGAACCTCCATTATTGAAGATGAACAACTCATGTACCTACTAAAAAACCTGTTTGCACAAAAAAAAAAAAAAAAAAAACCCTTGAAAATTTATGAGACGCAAGTTGCGTGTAGAATTTCGGCGAAAAATGATAGGAAAATAAGTTTGGTGGTTTATCTGCAAAAATCGATATAATTTATATGTATCAATGCCAAAAAAAAAGTTTAGTAATTTATGTGTAAAAACGATGATAGTTTAATGGAGTTACTGTATTTTAATCCTAATTTCAAATTGATGACAACCTAAATATATTAATTTATTTGCTACTACGTATTTCAATCCAAGTTCACGCAAATAAATATCAATTGATTTGATGACCATAAGTTTGCTACTATATATTTAGTTAAAACATTATATCAGATCATATATTTGTGACTTGGATATCACTGAGCACATAGTTGTGGTATAAAGCCCAAACAATTACCTACGGGCCGGCCCATGCACAGTGATAAACTTGGGCAACGTATAGAGGCCTAATACCTATCGAAGGCCCAGGCAAGCTATTTTGGTGTGCCTTCCTCCTCGAAAAATAAATTTAATATCATGTGAATCAATGACCCACGTATTAAATATTAACACTAAACTGATAAAAACAGATACCAAAAGGTTGAGAAAGGTATGAGCTTTTTAGTGCAAAGGCTGGCCCATTTTATAGTCCTCTCCAACAGTTCACCAGTTTCTTCTCGATGTGGGATAAGAGAATAATGATAAATTGCATCATACTATCATAGTAGTAAGTATATGTTCTCTAAAACACCATTTTGACATTATTTGAGATCACAATTGTTATCTCTAATAATAAGTATATATTCCCTCAATAAAATAGTAAGTATATGTAACGACTTCTCGTCACAGAATGTTTTACAAATTATTTGAGGTCATTTTTCTTTTTGGGACAACTAGTAGTTTCAAAATATATTTAATTCGCATCTCAAATAATATTATTTGTCAGGGTTATTGAGACGACTAACTACTAATGACATTGTCTCTTTTAATATAGTTGCGATAAATTTTTATTATTTGGGAATATAAACGTTAATTTATTTGCTACTACGACCTAAAATCCATGTCAACCCAAAATAAACATTGATTTGAACCTATAGTTTGCTACCATATATTTCAATTACAACCAATCAAACCATATTTTTGGGACTTGCAGTTACTAAGCATATAGATGTAGAATAAAGCCCAAAAGTTTATTAACGGGCCGGCCCAAGCCATGAGGTATACTTGGGGAACATACAAAGGCCCAATACCCATAATTAGCTTGTAAAAATTGGACTGAATTGATGGGGTGCGCCAAGCCCGAGCAATAGTGTAACGCTTGGGCGACACGTGAAGGTCCAAGTAGCAAGCTACTTTGATAGACCTTCCCCCTTAAAAAATAAATTTAATATCGTGTGGGTCAATGATCCACATATCAGATATTAAACTGATAAGAACAGATACTACACTTGATCTTAGCCAAAAGGCCGAGAAAGGTATGAGCTTCCTAGTGCAAAGGCTGGCCCATTTTGTAATCCTCTTCTACAACACTTCACCAATTTCTTCTCGATGTGGGATAAGAAGATAATGGTGAATTACATCATACAACACGAAGTTTCATAATTTTGCGGAAATTCTCACGTGTTTTAAAATTGTATGAAACCCCATATATGGTTTAAATAAATCAACATAATATCATTTTTTAGCAGAAAAGTTTACGTCGCTAATCTTTTCATGTTTTCTAGTTAAATACTTAAATAACATTTGCAAAAGTCGATTGATAATGACAAACATCCTCCTTTACTATTAAAAGAGAATCTCAGGACACGTGTCAGTCAGCTATCTACTTAAATTCTTTTTTTCTAGCTGCGACATGTGTCTTTTTTTATTTTATTTTTATTTTTTTCTACAAAAATATATTATTTGTAACCATAAATTGTGTAGTATGAATTTGAACTTTCAAATTTTCAAATTTTTAAATGTCATAATATAAAATCTAACTGTCCCTATTTTTTTGGGATGTTAACTTCCATCCTATATCACGTTAGTTTCACTTTTTTTTTCCTCAAATTTTAAAAGTGTGATAACCTTTTCATCTCAACTCCGTTTTATATGAAAATTATATTAAATTAATCTTCTATTCACGATCTTCGATTTGACATCCATGATGCATATATTTAATTTAAATATTAATTTTTTAAATGTGAAATATACTTTTATAATTATTGTATATTAAAAGTAAAATATATAAATAAATAAATAAATACATATAAGATATGATATGGAAGGAAAAGAAGAAAAGTAATTGGCTAATAATATATTGATAGGTTAATTCATTGACACCTATCCCACTTAATACTCTCAAGTAGTGTATATGATATAACTCCATTATATTTTATTAATATAATAGAATATATTAATCCCGTGCATAGCACGGGAGGACATCTAATAATATAAAAAGTTAATTAAAATAAAGCGTAAACAATTCTACTCGAAAAATGGACATTATGTTGAATCACTAAAATCATATAAAATCTCGTACAATTATAAAATCACATAGGGATCTCGCGTAATATTATGAAACAACATTTAGGGGTGGTGCAGTTTACCCTCCATAAGGCACACGCACTAAACAAATAAATGATTATGATGAAATCACCAGATTTGGGGAAAGGAAATCAAAGAAAACTATTGGAATTTTATAGAGTTTTTGTACTAAAACTTGCAAATTGCACACTAATTTGAGAACAAGAATTGGCACCCTCAAAAAATAAAAAATACCTAATTCCCAAATTAAATTAGGGAGTGCACAATTAATTTATTGTGTGTTGGGTGCACCCAATACCTACTCTTATTAGTTATATTATTTAAGCGTTAGGTAAATATTGTGAAACACAATATTCGTAAATATAATAGGTAATCTCATTTTCTATTTAGAGCAGTTAAAATTGCGACATGCGGTAAGCCAAATGACGAGGATAAGAAAGAGGATAATTCCGATGACAACTTAACCCGTTAGCACATTTAAGACATTATTAATAAGTTAGACCATAAAAATTTTCAAATTAAAGTACTATCAGCTAAATAGACCAGACACAATGGAACAATGCCTATGTCCACGAGCCGGCTCAACAATCTCAATGTTTTAAAGGAATAGTTTGGGCTTCTTAACTTTTGGCTTTACGATCCCGACAATTCGAATTATCAGTTCTAATTGTCAGTGTTTGTGGGACCGGACCGGTGATCGAACCGGACAAGCCACCGGTTCAAGGTTCGACCGGTTCAACCGATCAAAGGCAATTTGTTGACTTTTGGATTTCAATAGTTCCTTATGTGTAATACAATTTAATTTGATACTATAGTTTAACTTTTAAAAAAAAAATCAACATATTTCAATATCAATTAATACAAAGATACTTCTAACTCTAATTTTTTAATAACATCCTAGTGCCAAATTTAAAATAAGACGGGAATAATAAGAGCAAATGAAGATAAAAGTGAAAATCCTTTTTTTTTTTACCTTAAAACATGCCGAAACACAACTTTATTTTAAAAAAAATTGAATATAATCCGGTTCTACCGGTTCGACGGTTCGACGGTCGAACCGGTTCTCACCGATTTTGATCGGTTTTCAACGGTTTTATATATTTTTCGGTTTTTTAACTCTACCGGACCAGTTACGAGCCCGGTTCCCAGTTGAACCGGTCGAACCGGCCGATCCGGTCCGGTTCCACAAACCATGCTAATTTTATGCACAAGAGACAGAAAGAAATGTACCGAATCACGTAGATATTTAGCCTTCTCGTGAAAAACGGTTAGGTTTTCGCCTCGTTAAATAGTCTGAAGATGCATAGAGAGTCAAATAGTTAGAAAATTAAAAGAAAATGATGGAAAACTATGGGGTTAAAATCAATTTTTTTTTTTTAATCTCGTAACTTTTCAGTCATAAAATTTTGGTCTCAAATAAAGTTAAAAATTCAATTTAATACTGTAACTTTAGCATTTATTCGCATTTAGTCCCTTTTTCGTTATCGGTGACTAATTTGGCCGGAAATTGCACGTGTCGGTCAATTGACCATAGTTTTCGACCGATTTTTAAATATGTGGCACCGGAAGCTTACGTGAAAAATAATAAAGAGAAAAATAATTTATAAATCGGCCCAAAAATATGATCACATGACCGGCACATATGATTTTCAAGGTAAATTGGTCACTGACAATGAAAAAATGACTAAATCCAAAAAAATTAAAGTTATGCAAATAAATTGAATTTTAACTTTTTTAGGAATCAAAATTATACAAGTAAAATTACAAGATGAAAAATAATTTTAACCCGAAAATTATGAGATATACACACAATATTTTTACCAAATAATTGCAGAATGTGTTTGATATTATATATGGAATTACTGGATTATGTATTTACACGCGGTCTAACGGATACTATCAATCAAATCTGGACTATTTTTACCTTATATTTTTTACCTTATCAACATGTCTTCTGTTTATTTACACTAGTTTTCCACCCGTGCGATGCACGGGTTAGAATTTTTTTATTAAATTATTATTAAAATATAAAGGTAAATATGTATAATAATGAAAATTAAAATAAATAATGAATAAAATACATTAGATATGACTTGTACGAAATGTTGTATTATAATAGGTAAAAATTTGATACTACTACCTCCGTCCTGCCTAACTTTGCACGGTTGAAGAAAAAGTTATTTTTGCTTTTCAGTTGACTTTTCCAAAGATGGAGATTGAGGGTGAAGATTGTGAGAGAAATTTCTTTTCTTTTTTAAGGGTGTGCAAAATTATGTGGGACGGGCCAAAAGAGTAAATATGCAAAATTAGGCGGGACGTAGTGAGTATAAAATATATTGCATGACACTGGTTATGTGATAATTGTATATTTGTGATATTTAAATAATATACTAATTGAATTATATATTCGTATAAGGCGAAGCAATGCCAGAAGTCACATATATTATATTTCGTACTTAGTAATATTAACATGAGATTGTGCAGTGGTATTAGTTTATTAATCAATGGTGCTAAAGTATATAACATTGCGACGTATTTAAAAAAAAAAAAGTCAATCTATTATATTTGTAATATCATTTTTCTTTTCACAAAAGAGGCACTTATTCAGTCATCAAATCATTTTAAATATCATATCTAAGTTTTTGAAGGTAAATTGTAACTTTAACAAAACGACCCATTTTTTATCAAATTTCTGTAGAACAAAATGATTCACCAAAATTATTGTAATAGGACAAATTAAAATGAAATAAATTAATCTTCTAGAAAAAAATAGATAATTTTTCAAATAAAATATTATTTGGATAATATTTGACATTTCTATTTTAGATACAAAAAAAAAAAATTCAAATTGAAATGTATCATAATAATCATAAAAAAAGTAAGTTACACTTAAAAATTAATATTTAATATATGTATAATGGATGTCAAATCGAAGATCGTGAAACGGAGATTAATTCAGTATATTTCTTACAAAAAACGAAGTTGAATCGAAAAATTTATACGACTTTTAAATATTAAGGGGAAAAGGAAAAAGAAAAGAAAAGCAAAAAATATGATTTGTTGGCTTTTAACCAACTCCCTCATATTTCTCTCTTTTTCATTCTTTTTTCTTTTTTACGCTGAAGAAAATTAAATTACCAATGAATTATAATTTAAAAAAACTCAAAAAACTAAGAAAAAGACACATAAGTAGTTTGACTTTTCAAAGATTTTACTTTTAAGAATAAGGTGGATTTATATATGATTGCATAATATAATAAAGTGTATAGAAAAAATATAGCACCTACAAATAAAAGATTTGGGTGGCGGTTGCACGGATTTCATTTTGTGTAGCCAAGCCTTATTTACTAGTTTAAGGAGAAGAAGACGAAACTACATTTACCAATTTCCCTTTTATTATACTTAAGTTGACCCATCGCACGAAAAAAAAATTATATAACCGTCATATACAATTTTTTGTCTAAAGGATCACGCACTGCATATTGGATAAAATAATTTGACAAAAAATAATAATAAGAGATTCAACTAATTATGAAGGAGACTCTCAAAAAGATTATACTACAAAAGTGATGAGGGATGACATCATTTCTTATAAAAAAAAACTAATTATGTTTGTTAAACATGTATGATGATTTCTATATATATATATTAGTTTGTAGTAAAATATTACAATTCTAATCGCTTCAAATTCTCAATGCCTTCTCTAATAGATCATTCAAAACAAAAAAAAAAAATTAACTTTCAAAAATTGCAAAATTAATAGACATATTTAGGAGATAAAGAAACTAATCACATGTGTGTTGAATGTAAGATAAAAATCTATGATTTTTTATTTATTTTTTTGAAATAGTAAGATATAATCAGTTAATTTAGGGACATCTTTATTACTCCCTCTATTTCATAAAGAATGCCACTTTAGTTATTTTTTGAGAAATTAAGGATTAGTATTTAATTGGTATGTTTTGTGAAATAAGGAAATAACCAACTAAATTAAGTAGGTTGTTTAAGATAATATTGGAAGAGTTGTAGTTTTTTTGGTAAAGTAACACTTATTGTGAAATTTTTCAGAGTGTCTAGAATGACATTCTTTATGAAATGAAGGGAGTATTTTATATTATTAATTTAGATTGGAAAAATAAATGAATTAAAAGGAAATATTTAATTATTAAGGTTTATCATGTTTAGTAGCTGATGAAGTATTTTAAATTACGTTTAATTTATAAACATGTGAATTCAGGCATATTTACAGAGTGAGTGTTGTGTGTGACGGAATATAATTTTACAGAAAAAATTGATACTTTTACAAATGAAAGTGATATTTTTACTACATTGATAATTTTACAGATAAAGGTGATACTTTTGCTACAAAATGTTATATCTTTTTTTGTTAAAAAAAAGTGATACTTTTACAGATAAACGTGATACTTTTACCACAAAAAATAATATTTTTTTCCGTCACACCGTGTGACAGTCGTGTGTCGGTTACATATAAGTTTTTCCCTCTTTTACATGAGACACATCATTCAAGAAACATGATTTAGGGTTCGCTTTGTTGCAAATCATCAATCGCAATCGTAATGAGTATGAATGAGGGGTCAATCTTACCATGGAATAATTGGGAGGAGTTGTTAATAAAATGGAATATTGATTAACTTATTCCACTACAACATAAATGGCTTTATGTAACACTTCATTTGTAACACTTTTAAACTTTTGACTTTTATGTAATACTTTTGTAACACTTATGAATATGTAACACTTTTATATAACACTTTCGTAACATCTGCGAATATGTAACACTTTCGTGTAACACTTTTGGAATATATAATGCTTTGAACGTAACACTTCTAAATTGTAACACATTTAGGTAACACTTTTAAATAAGTAACACTTTTTACGCAATACTTTTGAATAAGTAACACTTTTATGTAACACTTATAAATAAGTAACACTCATAATTAATAAAATTATTTATTTTATTTTAAACTAATTAAATATTTGTGGATTTATTTTTCTCATGTGAGTTTAATTTTTATTTGTCTCCTATGTTACATCTTAATTATCACAATAGAATATATGTAACATAAGTTGTGAAAACATCGACTCGGACCTACAAAAATAATAATTTATTAGAGCACGTAAATATTTACTTATTTGTTATCAAGAATAAATTAAATTTTATTTGTGACTTATTTGTATGTATGTATATAGATATATACACATTATATGTTTACTAAACATTAACAAAATAGACTTGTAGCTTTAAGAATTTGAATACATTTCTTAAGTGTGATGACACGTCGTTTCTAACCTAGTGTTCCGCAAGTGTACGGATGTAGGTGTAGTAACGATTATCAAGGTCGATCCCACAAGGAATAGTTTAGGTAGTTTGATACCTCAATACTCTAGGAATGTGCTACCTAGATACTAAGTTGTAAAAGGTTGATTTTACTAATTAAAGTACTCAATTAAATATGACTTCAAACTTAGGAAACACAAAGAACTAACAATCAAGGAGAATAGGTATCCTAGGGCTTCGATTTCAGGATATTACTTCAATGTTGAATATGATTAACCTATTAATTTACCAATTCTAGTGTTTATTAGGCGGCACGACAATAATCTAACCCTTCTCTCGAAGCGATTAAACCGTTGATTGATTAAGCTAATTACCCTCTCGAGTCAATTAAACCTAATAACTCCCAAACGATCCTAAGCCACGGCCTACACAGTCATAGACAACTGCGCTCTATGTTCTAAGTCTAATAACGATTCCCTCCTCTCGAAGCGGAATTGCTAAACTAAATTACTAAATCTAGGTGATCAAGCTAAATTCAGTTTTAAGCACAAATATAGAGATAAACACATAAAGAAAGGAATAAATAGATTAAATCATAATCAAACCATTGTCATAAAAATCCCTACTTTCTAACCCTAGGACACGGATAGCTTAGCTACTCATGCCTAGCAATAATCCAATACAAGATTCTAATAAAAACATTGTAAAGAATTCAACTAGAAAAGAATAAGTAAATCCGGATGACTTCGTCTCGATGATCTTCGTCTTCTTTGTCCTCCAAGATTTCTTCTAGGTAGAATAATGTAATTGATGTTCTTCCTCTTGATGTTTTCCTAGAGCTTGGGGTCCTTTTTATAGAGTTGGGGATGAATCTTGGGGAAGATAGGATCAAAATCCTATTAAAATTAGGAAATCCTCGCAGAAAAACCCTTCTGACACGGCCGTGTTGGCCTTGCGACGCGGCCGCGTCCGCTTTTCCCGGGCAGATTTTTTAGGTCTGACTTTCAAGCCATTTTTTAGGGTCTTCCGGTCGTTTTTGGGATTTGTCTATTTCAGGAAAAGTTGTAGCCCTTTGAATCAGTTTTCTAAAGCCACCAATTGCACCTCAATCGGAGTTGTAAATCTCAAGATATGGCCAAAATATTAGAGGCGTGTCAAGCTGACAGAAAACTTCACTTTCGGGACACATTCTGACGCGGCCGTGTTGTTTATTGATGCGGCCGTATTGGTTGGCAGTGCGTTTTTACATGTTCTAGGACACTTTTGACACGGCCGTGTCCATATTTGACGCGGCCGTGTTGGTCCTTTGACTCCTTTAACTCCCTTTTCATCCGTTTTAACCCTATTTGACTTGTTTCCTCTTCGAACTTCATCCAAATGGAATAAAAATACCTAATTAACTTCAAAACAAGTCGAAACACGTCAAATGACTCAAATATTATTAATATAAATAAATGCCAATCAAATATGCACGTAAATGATATAAAATATGATCCTAAATCGACCTAAATACATGCATAAGTAACGTGTTATCAAATTCCCCCAAACTTAAACTGTTGTTCGTCCCGAACAACATAACAAAAGACACAAAGAATACAAGTGATTATGCATTTGTTTAGGGCGATTAGACGATGAATTCAGTTTCAGTCTGATTTTTCTTAAAACAACTAGGCAACACAATTCACTTGAGCATATGCGATAACGCGAAAATCAACTAATCTCGAGACTTTGAACTTTCGAATTATTCAACCCTCACCGGGTAAGTGTTTCACTCATCTCTCAAGTGTTTAGGCTAAAATAATTTCCACTCATATTGAATTATATGCAAAGTCTACCATATGCTTGCCAATCGTCTAAACTAGACCTCGTACTTGATGCGTGTGACAAAGGATCAAAAAGGTCTTTCTTTTGGTTATAATGTGGGCTTAAGGTAAGGTGGGATACATTTATATATAAGTGACTATTCATTGGACTAATCAAGTTACGTCTAACCCGACTACCCCTCAATATAATCACTCAGCCTCACTCTTCAAATTTCAGCAAATCACCCCTCAAAGTGACTTCTTCACCTTCAAAAGTCCGTACAACTTAAGTGCTTTTCAATTCTGCGGGTACCACATCTTTGGGACTACCCGACGGTTCTAATCAAATTCACAATTTAAGCACTTTATTTCCTAGCCTCTCCTCTAGAATACTAACAACAACAAACTTTTCTTCTTTTTTTTTTCTTTTTCTTTTTTTTTTCTTTTTTTTTTAACTTTCACACTAGGAGAGGCTATTTTTCTTGGAATTTCACCTATCACTTTTCTCTTATTTCCTTCATCTTTTGAAAATATCCCTACTTCTCATTCCTTCCCACAATTTTTTCACCCAAAATTCCTTCCAATTCTCCTCCTCTAACTTGATTAATCCAATTAGGGCCAAAAAAAGTTAAATTAAAAGGTTTCGGCTGACATTGTTAGGTTATGAATAAATACGGCTATAAGGCTCAATTGGGCTAACTAGGGACAATTTTTTTTCCATTATGGTTCAAAGGCAATTTTCATGGTTCAAATAAATAGGCTTAAACAAAAAGTTGCCTAAGATCATTTTCTAAATCACAACATATATTTGACACATTCTTAGTAAAGACTCAAGGCAAGTTCTAGAGACTAGTACACATATTCAATCAAATTCACACCGAAAGAAAGTATATTACTCCGAAAATTGGAGTATAATCAGGCTTAAATTCTCACAAGGTTAATTTTGATTGAATATTCTAAGTTCAAGCTCAATTTCGTCTCAAAACACCTCTCATGCTCTATTATGTGCCATTTTTTCATCTACTTCTCAAAATCATCTCATCATTAACTATTCATCATCCATCTTTCCCTATTGTTCTTCTTTTTTTTTTTTTTTTTCACTTGTTACCTATTAACTTCTCGGATTTATCTCATTCTTACTGACTCTAAAAACTGAAACACTAATAAGACTCTAAACTCCTAACACTCAACATGGAAACGAAATGTAAGCAAACTTGGGCTCACAGACCCATCAGCACCAATAAAGCAGATAAATGGGCTCACAGACCCATCAGCACCAATAAAGCAGATAAATATAGTTGCCAAGACGTCCCACGGTCCACCCCCTCCCCCAAACTTGGCTGAAAGCCAATGTTTGAAGGAAAAAAACGTGGTACGCCTTGGTGCTAACTTACAAATCATTGTGACGACGGCGGCGTTTTGAAACCCCTACGAGCTCCGAAATCGTGCCATTTTGCTCCTACTGAATCTGTTTCGACTGTCTCCGCATCAAGCCCCTTTTTTTTTTTTTTTATTTACTGCTGAGGTAATGACGCGATCGTGTTGAAAGTTTGACACGGTCGTGTCACAGTTGAGCCAAAGTTGCTTTCCTGGGTCGATTTTGACGCGGCCGCGTCCAGCATGTGACGCGGCCGTGTTGCTTTACAGCGTTGATTCACGTTTTGAGAAGCCTTTTGACGCGGCCGTGTCATTTGTGTGACACGGCCGTGTTGCGTTTGAGCCATTTTGACGCGGCCGCGTCCAGCATGTGACGCGGCCGTGTTGCATCCCAGTTCTAAAAATACTTTCTAGGTGCTTTTTGACACGGCCGTGTTGCATCTTCTGCTCCTTTTAACGCGATTTTTCCGTCTTTTCGACCCCCGTTTCTTGCAACACTCGTCCATGTTGATTCCTAAAAACATAAAACACTAAAACACAAGTAAAAACATAAAATTAACGAAATAATAAAAATAAAACGATAAACATCGGGTTGCCTCCCGACAAGCGCTTTGTTTTACGTCATCAGCCGGACGTCCTTTTCCTATCAACCTTTTTCTAGCCACCCCGAGTTGGATGTTTTCTGAACAATTAAAGAGCTATTTGGGACATGAGGATTTTCTACAGCAGCTTGGGTAGTGTAAACAATGCTACAATTGTGCCTACCCCTTAGACCCGACTTATGTATTTTGAGTGTGATTGTTTCGTTTTGAACCCGAAAAATCAACTCCCCTTTAGGTACATCTATTAGTGCTTGGCTAGTCGCCAAGAAGGATCTTCCTAAGATAAAAGGAAATTCATCATTCCCTTTCATGTCGACAACTAAGAAATCACTAGGAAATTCAAAATTCAACACTCTCACCACTACATCCTCTGCTACTCCCAACGGCGTTAATGACGATCCATCAGCCAATTGGATAGTAGTAAAGGATCGTTTAATTTCCCTTAATCCTAATTGTCTATACTGCTTAAGAGACATCAAGTTTATGCTAGACCCCAAATCACACATGACATTTTGAAAATCATGACTACCAATTGAGCAAGAAATAGTAAAACTCCATGGATCTTTTACTTTTGTTGCTCTTTTCCATTTCATGCTTGTTGTTGCGTTCTTTTTGGGACTGCTCGGTTTCTTCTTTGTCGTCTCTTTTCCATCCTTCCTCTTCTTGGTTTCCTCTTTATCTTGGATTCTCTCCTTTAGTGGTTCCTGTTTCACAACAACAGCTCTAGATTGCTCTAAAGGATCAAGGTTAGCGAAGAATGAATTTTTAAAACAAAAATCAAAAGACTCATCAAGAATAGGATTTGAAACTTTCTTATCTATGATCGTATTGCCTTCCTCCTTCTCAATGTTTTTTACTTTCTCGCCGGATTTCTTCGCTTCATGGTCCTTCATGCTCTCTTCATGCTCCTCTAGCTTCACAATATTACAGTGCTCCCTCAGATTAACCACTGTGTCACTCGGATATTGGCCCTGCTTGTGTTGAGCCCCTACTATCTTTATCAATTGGCTCATGTTTGATGACAAATCACCAATGCTAGCTTGAGTCTGCACCAATGTGTTCTCGAGCCTCTTGATGTCTGCCTCTTGCCCAGTGATATGCTTGTTTAGCTCCATAAATTTCCCAAAAACTTTCTTCTCCAACTGAGCTAACTTTTCATCATACTTTTCAAATTGTGACTGAGCGATCTCTTCTTGTGATGACTTCTTACCGTCATGGATCATGCCATTTGTAACAGCAAATCCGGGTGGCGGATTAAGTGTATTTTGCGCGTTCCCATACGAGAAGTTCTGATGATTCTGATTCTGAGGGTACTGATTGTATCGAGGCTTATTGTTCTGAAAATTGTTGAAGTTTCGTTGATTCACAAATTTTACTTCTTCAACTTCTTCCGGACCCCCTGGCTGTTGTGCTAACGTCAGATTAGTTAGCAAATTCACCTGGCTCGTCAATGTTGTTACTTGTGCTGTGAGCTTTTCAATTGGCTCATTATTGACGGGCTCGACTTTCTGGACACTTGCTACCCTCTTTGGCATGTTTCTCTTATTTGACCATTGGTAGCTCGTTCTGGCCATAGCGTCCAGGATTGAGAATGCCATCCTTACTGACTTCTCCATCAAACTTCCACCCGCAGCTGCATCCACTTGGTTTTTAGCCGGGGCAAGTAGACCATTGTAGAACTTGCACACTTGCTGCTTCTTGGTGAACCCATGTTGAGGGCAACTCCGGATAAGATCCCGAAATCGCTCCCAAGCCTCTCTGAATGGCTCTTGGTCCAATTGCTTGAACTGGTTGATCTGGTTCTGCAGGTCGAGCATCTTGCTTGGTGGAAAGTACTTCAATAGAAAAGAAGTACTTAAGCCTTCCCAATCTCTGATATCTTCCAGCGAATTGAACCACTGTAGTGCTCTATCCTTCAGTGAGAAAGGGAACAGTCTCATCTTGACCTGCTCGTGCGGCACATGATTGATCTTGATTGTGTCGGCCAGTCTGCGAAACTTGATCAAATGTACATTCAGATCCTCCAAAGCACTTCCCCCATACTGGTTTTGCTGCACTATGTTAATTAGTGCAGGCTTCAGCTCGAAATTGTTGGCATTGAGTGGTGGAGGTTGTACTCCTCCTGCCTGCTGATTTGGACTGGGCTTCAAGCAGTCGCTAATAGGAGTTTCATCTTCATCGCCTGCAGCTGGGTCTATCTGAATTGGGTCGTACTGCTGTTGTAGCTGTGGCCCTTGTGGAGGTAGCTGTTGTTGTATATTCGTGACTCGATCATCCAAACGTACCAGAGCTGTCAGTACTCTGTTAAGTGCGTCATCCTGATTCGGATGCTGTGGTGGGTTCTCCATCTCAGATGCGAAATTTCTTCTAGTTCGGTGTCTGCGAGCTGTCACTTCAATTTCTGGATCGAAAGGAAGAAGGGTTTCTTTCCCTTTTGATCTGGTGAGCATACGAAGCCTGAAAACACCAAAAACAAGAACTACCGCGTAATACAAAAATTAACCCAAAAATAAAAACGAAAATTAAAATTAAAATTACGAAAAAATAAAATCTAGTCTAGTTTCCTCCTATTTTTCAAGATAAAAACTAAGCGCTAAATCCTATTCCCCGGCAACGGCGCCAAAAACTTGACACGTCGGTTTCTAACCTAGTGTTCCGCAAGTGTACGGATGTAGGTGTAGTAACGATTATCAAGGTCGATCCCACAAGGAATAGTTTAGGTAGTTTGATACCTCAATACTCTAGGAATGTCCTAACTAGATACTAAGTTGTAAAAGGTTGATTTTACTATTAAAGTACTCAATTAAATATGACTTCAAACTTAGGAAACACAAAGAACTAACAATCAAGGAGAATAGGTATCCTAGGGCTTCAATTTCAGGATATTACTTCAATGTTGAATATGATTAACCTATTAATTTACCAATTCTAGTGTTTATTAGGCGGCACGACAATAATCTAACCCTTCTCTCGAAGCGATTAAACCGTTGATTGATTAAGCTAATTACCCTCTCGAGTCAATTAAACCTAATAACTCCCAAACGATCCTAAGCCACGGCCTACACAGTCATAGACAACTGCGCTCTATGTTCTAAGTCTGATAACGATTCTCTCCTCTCGAAGCGGAATTGCTAAACTAAATTACTAAATCTAGGTGATCAAGCTAAATTCAGTTTTAAGCACAAACATAGAGATAAACACATAAAGAAAGGAATAAATAGATTAAATCATAATCAAATCATTGTCATAAAAATCTCAACTTTCTAATCCTAGGACACGAATAGCTTAGCTACTCATGCCTAGCAATAATCCAATACAAGATTCTAATAAAAACATTGTAAAGAATTAAACTAGAAAAGAATAAGCAAACCCGGATGACTCCGTCTCGATGATCTTCGTCTTCTTTGTCCTCCAAGATTTCTTCTAGGTAGAATAATGTAAATGATGTTCTTCCTCTTCATGTTTTCCTAGAGCTTGGGATCCTTTTTATAGAGTTGGGGACGAATCTTGGGGAAGATTGGATCAAAATCCTATTAAAATTAGGAAATCCTCGCAGAAAAACCCTTCTGACACGGCCGTGTTGGCCTTGCGACGCGGCCGCGTCCGCTTTTTCCGGGCAGATTTTTTAGGTCTGACTTCCAAGCCATTTTTCAGGGTCTTCCGGTCGTTTTTGGGGATTTTTCTATTTCAGGAAAAGTTGTAGACCTTTGAATCAGCTTTCTAACGCCACCAATTGCACCTCAATCGGAGTTGTAAATCTCAAGATATGGCCAAAATACTAGAGGCGTGTCAAGCTGAAAGAAAACTTCACTTTCGGGACACATTCTGACGCGGCCGTGTTGGTTGGCAGTGCATTTTCACATGTTCTAGGCCACTTTTGACACGGCCGTGTCCATATTTGACGCGGCCGTGTTGGCCCTTTGACTCCTTTAACTCCCTTTTCATCCGTTTTAACCCTATTTGACTTGTTTCCTCTTCGAACTTCATCCAAATGGAATAAAAATACCTAATTAACTTTAAAACAAGTCGAAATACGTCAAATGACCCAAATATTATTAATATAAATAAATGCCAATCAAATATGCACGTAAATGATATAAAATATGATCCTAAATCGGCCTAAATACATGCATAAGTAACGTGTTATCATGTGAGAACCTAGACTTGAGACATTTGGTCATGTCTCTTCATGTTTGTAAGTTTTTTTTTTATTTAAAATCTATAAAACACAACAATTAAGGTGTCTTAATACATAAAATTATGGTAATTAAAATTAATGTGATATAAAATAAGTTATATATATGTATATATATATATATGAGTGGATGAAAATGAAAAAATAATTAATAGAAACTTTGTGTCAAATTGATATGGATAACCTAAATAAAATTAAGTTAAATTGGAATTTGATGAGAAATTAATTTTGAGTGTATTTTATTGATGTTACAATAAAATCTTGTATATATATATTGTTTTTCTTAAAAATAATAACTAAAAAAGTTATTGTATTTTAGTGGTTAAGAAATTGCGCTTAAGCTCCCGCAATCTAGCAACCTGAGTTCGAAACCCAGCAATGACAAATTTTCAATTTTTTCTTTCAATTAAAAGTGTTACATAAAAGGGGATATATGTAACATTTTTTTAATGTTACCATAAAGTGTTACTATTTAAAATTTAATGTAACACTTATTAAAAGTGTTACTAAAGATCACCCAAAATGTTACATTAGACTTTAGGTAGCACCGACAAATGTAACACCAATAAAGTGTTACATAAAGTCTATAGTAACATATTTTGGTATATAGGTAACACTTTTTGGGTGTTACATTAGCTCATTTATGTTGTAGTGATCATTATGTACCAAGCACCATAAATAAGAATAAGTCATCATCTATTCTCATTCTCTACCCCTAAACCTCCAAACCAAGCGGACCCTTAGCGTATTTGATACTTATATATCCACAACTATGAAAAAATCTAAAATATCATGGAAGAGATATTGAAAAATGAAAAGTAGTCTTCATTTAAGTTTCACACACATTAAGAAAATTCATTATAACACATGAAAAATCATGTTATATTCATATTTAATATGGTGAACTGAAACATGTTAAGTGTATATTACAATTTGAATAAACAATCTATTATGAGCATTTAATACACTCTTAATAAGAAAATTGGACTATCTTTTTTAGACATCCATAAAAAAAGGGGACTATTTCTTTTTGGACGGAGGGAGTACTTCGATAAATATAAGTATATGACTATTTATTACAAGCTATGAATATCCACAAATAGGTTGATTGTATCAATCTAATCTTTGCCCACTAAAAATGTTCGGCCGGTCGAGCCGACCCATTAGGCTGAACAATTTTTTTCAGCTATAATGAATAGACACACAATATTTTTGAGTGGCTCAATGGGTCGGCTCGATAGGTCCAACATGTTTAGTTAGAGAAGTGGATGATATTGAGACCTGAGATGTAATCAGCTAATTTGGCGAAGCACGATAAATTATAGTGTATTTTAGGGGTGTTAGGATTTGTTTGGGCTCAATACATAGTCCTCAAATTGAAATTTCGAGCAGATCTGACCTAGCCTGCTCTTAACTGTTGCCACGATGAGTTCGACCTGCCCAACGCGGGTGTCCCGAGTTGCCATCTCTAATTTATATACTAAAAACGTTAAATAGGAATATTTTAGTTTGAATTAAATTTTTATTATAACTAAATTTGAAAAAAAAAATTGAAACACACTCTTGATAAAATTATAATTTAACGTAAAAAATTGCAGATACTTTGGATAGATATAACACTTATTACATAAATATGAATATATTTATCTACATACATCCTTAAAAGATATGAACTATATAAGATAATCAACATAATCCATATGCAAGGATGAAAGATAAATTCATGTCTTAGAAAAGCGAACTTAAATATTTGATAGTTTACTCAATACTTATATCTCCTAGAAAAAGATTAGGAATTTTTTCTTTCATTAAGAAATATATAATTTTTTTATCACTTATTATATATTGATAAATTGTAATATTGTATCATGTTGTGATAATATAAATATATATAAATCTTATTATGTATTAATGTTATATTTACAAATCGTGCATCGCACAGGGATGACACTAGCAATAATAATAACAGTAGCACGACAATTGACTAGACTCGAGCGAAGACAAATAAAACTAAGGGGATGTTTGGTAAATTTAGAGGAATGATAATAAGAAGGCAAAATTACTAATTGCCATTCAAAATTTTCGTGCTTTTGTACTTTGTCATAGAAACTTATTGTTGTAGTTTACCATTTGAACTTATAATTTTGTTGCAAATCTATCATATGAGAGAAATTTCAGCCGTCCATTATTGGACAATCAATGATTGTGATTTATTCTATATGACAATTTGTAACAAAAAAGAAAAACTATATGGCAAACTGTAAAAACGTGCAAAGATGAGATGGTATATATGTTGTAATAATCCCTGATAAGAATGAGGATGAAGATAGTGAGGAATGGGTAACATATTTCCCCACATTATAGAGAGGGGTCTCGGTTCCCACTTTTAGGAAAACTATTGCAATAATATTTTTCAATTATTAATTTTAATTTTACGAACAAGTTAGATATATAACAAGTTAGAAATTTAGTATTTTATCTCATTTTACCAAATTATCAAGGAAACTATAGAGGTTTTACATGGATTTATCTTGCAACACATTCCTAATACTCAGGCTGAACTAGTGGGGTGTGCCAGGCTCGAACAATAGTGTAATACTTGGACGACATGCAAAGACCCAAATGGCAAGCTATCTTGATGGGCCTTTCTCCCTAAAAAATAAATTTAATAGATGTGGGGTAAGAGAATAAAAATAAAATTTCATGAGATACTATTTAAATTTTATTACTTTCCATTAAGGGTAATGTCTTTTTTAATGGGAATATAGATGCTGAATTTTTATGAAACAAGCTTCTTAATATGACCTAGGGGCAATCTTGTCTGTAGATTTAGAAAAAAACAAGTTGATACATATTTGATTTACAAAAAGGGGGATGATATGATCATCATATGTGATAATAATTTGGAAATACAATCTTTAGTCAACAATTTAGGAAAAGTTCTCTTCCTTAAGGATTAGGGGGAGCTGAACTATTTCCTTAGATAAAGTGAGGGTTAATATCATTTTGCAACTTATATTATGCACGTTTTTTTTTCCTTCAGATTCTTACATAATTTTTGTTTCAATCAGAGCCTGAACTATGCATTTTATTATATAAATGTCTAAAAGCCATTAAATTATTTAAAAAATCCAAAAAAATATTTTTAACTTTCTAAAAATTAATTCAAAATATTAGAAAAATAACTGAAATATGTTTTATTTATATTTTGAAATTATTTTCATAAAAAAGTTCAAATTAATTTTCTTTTTCAAATTATTTTAAAATTTCATAGAAGGATTTCAAATTTTTAAATTTTCTAAATTTAAAAACAGATTAATTAATTAATTCATAATTTAAAAAATAATTTTTAGATTTTTAAAATAATTTTTCATTTTTCTCCTATAAATTAATGTCGAAGATTGCAGAAGTGACAAAATGAGTAGTTCAAGTTGTGATCTGAAAAAATAGAGGTAGAGGTAAGAACATGAAAAAGGCGCATAGTACAAGATGCAAAACGAAATATGTAGAAGGCGTGTTGACGATGTCTTGAATGGGTGAAGCAAAGGGACTTACAACACCCATGATTACAGGAGATGGATTGTCTAAGTATGATGACGGAATTCTAGTGTTTGATTCTAAGACGTATGGAAGAGTTGTTGGGAGTCTACAGTAGGCTACAATAACCAAGGTAGATATTACTTTTTACTGTAAATAAGGCGAGTCAATACAGGTAGAATCATATAGATAATAAGCATTGGAAAAGCGTAAAAAAGATCATAAGGTATCCACCTGAATTACTGGACTATGAACTTCGTTTCATTAGAGGTTCGAAACCTAACATCATTGGGTATGCGAATGCCTATTGGGTTGCTGTCTGCTGGTAGAGATAATATGGGGTCTATGAGTAGATATGACATTTATTTGGGAAGAAATCTTGTTTGTTGGAGTTCAAAACCAACATTATGTCTACGTCAAGCATAGAGGCTGAGTATAGAGTCTTAGACAATGTTGTTTGTGATGTAGTTTGGTTGAAATTTTTGCTTAATGATAAAAGTTTCAAACAAGTCTAGTGTCTTGTTATTTGGGTTGAGAATCAAGGGGAAATTTCCCTTTCCACTAATCATATCTACCCTTCAAGAACCAAGCATCTCAAACTAGATCAAATGGTAGACATATTAGCGAAACCTATTTTAATGCAATAACCAAGCATCTCGAATCTGATCAAATAGAAAGCTTTTTTATGAAACCTATTTCAGGGCAAATCTTTGTTGGTTAAGGAATAAGTTAATAGTTATTCTGTAGAAGAGTGTACATATATCTAATTGTATTGTGAAGGTTCTCCTAATTTTTCATTCAGGCTTATAAGAACTATAAAACTTTATAAGTGTTTTAGGGTTTTTTTTTTTTTTTTTGTTATATTTTTATGCGTTTCTGGGTGTTTTCTAGTCATATTTTGAAGGCTAGGAAAATCCGAGAGATCAAGAAGATCGATTGCACCCATTCACTCCAGCCTGTTTCTTAAGGCCCAAAGTAGTGTAAATTGGCCTGATTTAGACTCGAATTGAAGTTTGCTAAGTTAAGAACAAAATTCGTGAAGGAATCGAGCCAAGAAAATTGGTGGAAAAGCTTCAAAATGACGAAAAATAGAAGAAGAGGTCAATCACACGTGTTTCCCCATTATGACCCTCAATTCGAGGCCCTGAATGGGCCAAACCAGACCCTACAAAATCCTGACTCGAAGCATCAAGTCACGGACAAAAGTCGTGAAGGGATCAGGTTGAGAAGACGCAATGAAGGCATCCAAAACGGCGACGGAAGATGAAGATGCGTAAAAAAGGCAATGCAAGGAAGCCGAGCGACCCGGCTGTCGGTCCAGCAAACCCTCAAAACCATCTAGACTCGCTCAAAAACCCGGTATCGGGTACTGCTGCCTGTTATCGGTCCGCGCGGTTTGCCCGGTTTCCCCGTTTTCAGCATACCTCTTCTATTTTTCGGTTGTAACTTTCTCATACAGACTTAGAATCAAGCGATTAAAGATGCTATGTGACTGAAAGATGAATATCTACAACTTTTGTGTTCGTGCCAAGAGCTAATTATGTACACATTTTTTCTCAAAAATCACAAGAAGACCGAGTTAAGCACGAACGAGGGGCTCGACTCACAACTTATTATCCCTTGCTTTCTAATTTGTATGATACTAGTGTGCCCTTACTAGTAGGGCTTATTTTTAGCATATTTTAGGGTTGGGAGTCTATATATACCCCTTCTCCTCCCCCCCCCCCCCCCCCTTTTCATTTGTAATTCAACTCTTGCCTCCTTTATGAAAAACTTTCCAAACACTCTTCTCCTTTCTTCTTCATATTTTCGCCGAACTTTTAGCTTATAAGTTAGGGTTTTTCTTCCTCCTTTTCAAGGAGGAAGTCATCTATGAGGAGAACTCGGGGATTGCTCGCGGGCTTGTGACACCCGTCAAATTTATCAAAGTTTTACAAGGATTCTTCAATCGATTGAGCATTTTCTAATCTCTTCTCTTTATTTTTGGTTTTAATTGTTAGTATTGCTTGATTGTTGATGATTCTTGTTACTGCTTTGATGAGTTGTGAGTAATCTCCTTGTTTTCCAAAGCTCGGGATTAGCCCAAGCTTCAGGGTTGATGATTAGTTAATCGATTATTAGATTTATTGTGGATTATAGTAACCTAGGGTTAGAATTTGATTAATTTGTAATGATTGTTAATTGAAATTGAGCCTTCGACCACAGGCTTGCTTCACGGTCGCTCCGGCTTTCAGTGGCTTAGGATCACTTCAATTAATCGTGCAATTAAGAGATGATAGTTGGCTCCCTAGGCTAGGGATAGGAACCCTTTCGAGGCTTGTTCACTAGATCTTGATCGAGTTTAGAGGTTAAATTCTATGCCTTAGTTTTTTCGGGTGGGAAGTTAGCCTTGGATAATTAGATTAACCAAGACCCAATCGGTAGGAGGAGATCTGTGGAGGAGAAGCTCTACTGAGAGGGGGAGTAGAGTCTAGGGGACATTGGTTGGGATGGACGAAATTAGGTTTAGTTGCGTGTGTAGGAATTACACCCTTACGCCAGTCTTTAGCGTTGGAGAAGTTGGGAATAAAGTACATCAACCGTATTTCGAAATTATCACCCAATTAGGATGTCGGTTGGGTTGGAAATTCAATCACATAGAACTCACGCTAGTTTTCTTTAATCATCTTCTAATTGTTAATTCCACCTCGCTTGTGTGAAATTGAGCCTTACGAATATCTTCCCATCTATCGGTTCCCTCCTTGCCTTATTTATTTGCTTTATGTTGTTTAGATTAGTCCTCAGTCTCAATTTGTATTTGACCTAATTAATTCGAAAGTGCTAAAGCCAATTCTCACATAAAATTCTCCATGTAGATTTGATATGGTTTATACTACCTCTATCATTCGATATATTTTATATTACCTCTGCCACAAATCATACGCTTGCGATTTGAGAAGGTCGTTCGAATCACATCAATTTGGAGCGAATTTTGCGACAAGTTCAACCATCAATAGTCAATACATTAGGCCACAAAGATTAATTACTAAAGAAAAACGTTGAACATGAATTGGTGGGGTGCACCAGGCCCAAGTAGTAGTGCAACACTTGCGCAATGTGCAAAGGTCCACGTAAGGAGCTACCTTGATGGCCTTTCCCCCTCCAAATAAATTTAATTTCGTGCCTCTCATTAGCCCACATATCAGAGACAGGTATGAGCTTCATATTACAAGGGCTGGCTCATTTATAGTCTCTTCCTCCATCACTTCACCAGCTTCTACTCGATGGGGGACGAGAGAACAAAGTAAAACTTCAGAGGCACCATTCAAATTTTTAAATTCTGCCTATAAAGGTAATACCTTTGTTAATAGAGATATATATATGCTTTATGGAACAAGCTCCTCAATTTAAGCTTAGGGGCAATCTTATTTGTGGATTAGGAAAATCCCTCTGTGGACTTAATCAGATATACAAAGCCTAGTACATTAAGTTTGAATGAGTATTGAAAGGATTCTAATTCTTCAAGTCTTATGCTGATACTTGATTTACAAAAAGGGATGTCAAATCTCTGCTTTCTAGCTTACGTGGATGATTTGATCATCACAGGTGATACTAATTTGAAAATACAATCTTTGATCAGCAAGTTAGAAAAAAAAAAATCTTCCTTAAGAACTTGGGGGAGCTAAACTATTTCCTTACGGTAGAAGTGAAGTCTACTCAAGATGGTATCTTTTGAAGTATACAGAAGACATGTTGAAGATGGTTGGAATGGATGAAGCAAAGGGACTTGCAATACCCATGATTGCAGTAGATAGATTGTCTAAGTATGAAAGAATCCCTGTGTCTGGTTCCAACATGTATAAAAGAGTTATTGAGAGTATTCAGTATGAACAATATCTAGGTCAGACATAATTTTCAGTGTCTTTCAATGTAAATAAGCTGGTCGATACATGCATAATCCCTGAGATTAGCACTAAAAATGTATAAAAATGATCATGAGGTATCCATTTGGAATATTGGACCATGGACTTTCCCCTAGATGTTCAGAACCTAAAAACATTAGGTATGCAATAGCAAATTGATTTGTTGATAGAGATGATAGGAGGTCTGCTAGTGGGTATTTCATTTATATGGAAAGAAATCTTATTTCTTGGAGAGTTCAAAGAAATAGTCGACTTGTCTAGGTAAGCACAGAGGCCAAGTATGGAGTCATAGCTAATGTTGCTTATGAAATAATTTCTTGAAAGCTTGCTTAGTGAAATAGGTTTCAAACAAGTATGACAATAAATGTGCATTTGTCACATTGTTTAATACATATCTACAAAAAAGATGTATAAATATAAACCTTAAATTCTTTAGAATGTTACCATTCATTAAATTGTGTCATTCCTCACAAAATGCCTTCGTTTAGTGAATCTCACAATACTTCTCTTATTTCCAAGATAAACTTACACCAAGGAAACTGAGCCAAGTATATTGAAAAAAAGAGTTTGGACTGGATTGGTGGGATGCGCAAGGCCCAAGCAATAGTGCAACACTTGGGCAAAAGGCCGAGAAAGGTATCAACTTTGTGGTGCTAAGGCTGACCCATTTTACAGGCATTCCCCCTTTAAAAATAAATTTAACATCGTGTGGACCATTTGTCCACATATCAGATATTAAACTGATAAGAACAAATACTACACTTAATCTTAGCCAAAAGGCCGAGAAAGGTATGTGCTTTATGGTGCTAAGGCTGGCCCATTTTATAGTCTCTTTTACCAGCTCGCCACCAACTTTTATTCAATGTGGGATGAGCGAATAAAATAAAACTTCACTTGATACCATTAATATTTTATCATTCTCCCTATAAGGGTAATACTTTTCTTAATGTGGCTATATATACTGAATTTTTTATGGAACAAGCTCCTCGATTTGAGCTTAGGGGCAATCTCGTTTGCGGATTAAGAAAATTCCACTATGGACTTAAGCACGCATACAGAGCATGGTACATTAAGCTTGAAGGAGTGTTGAGAGGTGTGGGATTCTCCAGGTCTCAAGCTGATACTTCTTTTGATTTAGAAAAAGGTGCATGGATGATATGATCATCACAGGTGAATAATCTGGAAATACAATCTTTTAACAGTAAGTTAGGAAAAGTTTTCACCTTTAATGACTTGCGGAGCTGAACTATTTCCCTGTAACCAATATACGCATTGCACGTCTTTTGCACGTATTTTGTACGTGAATCACAAATTTTATTAATGTACAATGCATTCAACTTATTAAAAATATTAACTTACTACTTGAATTTGTATTAAAATATGATGATATTTCATTAAAAACAATTACCTAAATATTTATATGTAATTAAATATTTAAGTAAAATATTTAGGAAATAATTTCCATGTGTTTTCATCATATTTAGTGATAGTATTGATTGTTAACATGGTTTTAGGCTATTGTTACACTAAATAACTTCGAAACATATCGACATATTGAAGCACCATGGGGGAAATTGGGTTGGGCCTGGGCAAAAAATGAAGTGATTTGAGACATGAAAGCTAGCAAAAAAGGAGACATACTCAAGCTCAAAGTAAGCTGATTCAAAATTTCACAATATATGTACACACATTTATGTATATATTTGTGGTGCTCATATGTTGGATCATTTTTCCGTGACATGGGAATTCACGTACACGTATCGCAATTCTTAGCTCAAAGAACACCAACCTGGTGTGTCTCGTTGTCTTTCTTTTATAGTAAAACAATTGTAGGTTGTATAAAGTGCTCTTGCACCGTAGGAATGTGAGTATGTGACTCAATCGAACACATGTGTCGAGCAAGGACCCCGTCGCTGCCAATCTCTCTGCATCTACTAGCAATCAATGTAACATTTTTCATCTTTATTTTGAGGAAATGTATATTCTTACGCTCAACTTTTTCATCCGTTATTTTATTTTATGTATTCATATATACTCGTAAAAATATTTATGCTAAGTATTTCCATTAATTTAAAGGTGTGTTGAGAGGTTTGGGGATTCTTCAGGTCTCAAACAGATACTTCTTTTGATTATAAAAAGGGGTACATGTCAAATATTTGTTTTCTAGGTTGTATGGATGATATGATCTTTATAGGTGACGATAATTTGGAAATACAATCTTTTATAAATGAGTTAGGAAGAGTTTTTCCCTTGAGGACTTTTGGGAGCTGAACTATTTCCTTCGAATAGAAGAGTCCACTCAAGATGGTATCTTTTTGTTGCCAAATGAAGTATATAGAAGACATGTTGAAGATCACCCTAAGAAAAGACATGTTGAAGATGGTTGGAATGGATGAAACAAAGGGACTTGCAAGCACCATAGTCGGCCCTGGGGTGGTCAATCCGGTGTTGCCGCACCGGGCCCCAGCAGGCCAGGGCCTCCGTTTTTATTTTTTTAATCATATATATGTATGCAATTATATATACAAGAGTTAACACATAATTTCTAATTAGGCGATTTGCTTAAGTGGTTTGTATGTGCTACGATTGTTATTTTCAAATGGAAGGTCTTGTGTTCAGTTATCATATTTTCAATAATTATACATATTAATTTATGAAAATTATTCACATAAAAATAATATTATTTTAATAATTTTATTGATATGGAGCAATGGTCTCTTTTTCTCTTTTGTTGATTGGGCTTAATTAAATAATGGTTTATTTAATTAACGGGCCGCCCATAGGGTGGGACCACTTGAATATATCCGGATAATACATGGGATAGCCCATCCAGAATATTCGGATGGGCCCAATTGGAGAATAAGGCAAGGTTGACTCCTAAAAGGGAAAGGATTCACTTACTCTCTTGATTGAGTGATTTACTCAATTAAGGAAATGAGAGTCAACTTTCTCTCCGAGAATTAAAGAATGAAGAGGAATTCATTTTTCATTCCATCAAACTAACATTCACTCTCTCAAACACACATTCTCTCTCAAAGAGCAACTAAGATTGTGGACAAGAAGACAAAGTTCATAGTAACTTTATCTTGATCGGAAGTATCACAGCACGTAGATCAGAATCGGATTAAGTGAAAAGCACATTTCAACATGTAAGTTGTATATTCGATTATGTGATAATTTGATTTATATATTTGAGTAGGTGAAATCCAACATTGGTATCAGAGCCATGGGTTCTGATCCCGAGTGCATGGATTGTGTGTTTTCTATATTGATTTTCGTACTGTTTGGTGCACACCCAATACAACTCAAAAAAATTATTTTTTGGGAATTAAGGGCGAAATTTTTTCTGTATGTTATTTGATTTATGTATGTATTAACTGCTAAGCTTCATGATTTTTTGCCTTACAGATTATTTTATAAAAATTAAAGAAGATCAAATTTTCGTATTTTTTTTATCTGTAATTCCCGTCTGTACTATTAATGAAAATTCTAGAAATTTAGCATGGTGATAGTACATACTTTTAGAGTTCCATAGCCATTAGCCTTGCATTTTTCTGAATTCGTATGAATTTACGAATATTTTTGCAATCTGAGAATTATTATGTGTATTTTCACATTTTTTGTATTAATTCTGGATTCTGATTAATGTGTCACTCTTCTTAATAATGTGTGTATTTCAGTTTTTATGTTTTCGTTGGGTAAAACGTAAAATTGAACATATCGTTGGAATCGAGAGAGAGGGTAGGGGGTAGCCGGAACCAGGTCACCGGAATCGGCTCTGATGGCGGCGCATGCATAACACACACTGATAGGCGAGAGTGGGCATTGACGGATGGGCTGATGATCAATCAACTGCTGAGTCAGCCACGTCACCAGTCAATGCCAGCCAGTCATCGGTCCACCGCCGGACCGGTCACCGGACCGCCGTTGCGCCGCCGTCGGCGGGTGGTGGCACGTGGAGGCGCGCGTCGACTTCTAGCAGCGCGTGAATACACGCTCGATGTGTTTTAAGGTCTGCGGAAGCGCATGGTGGGTCATCGGTTGATGTAAAGTCATGTTTTAGTGCTTGGGAGGGACATAGGTGTGTATAGAAAGTGTTGCCAAGTGACTTTGACCAATTTTCTTTCATCTTTTAGGCATATAGGCCACAAAAGTTTTCCTAAAATAAATTTTGTCAAGTCTAAGTGGTTCTTTATTGTTCATTGCAATCTTAAGACAGTGGGAGGTTAGAGAATGAGTTTTGAATGGGTTCTTAATACACTTATGAATGCTTAAATATACGCATTGAAACCGAGTTTCTTATTTGCATGTTATTGGTTAAGTGTTCATGTGTTTTATCTTTAAAAACTTGTGTTAACCATGTAATTCCATTTTCTATAGGGCTAGAATAAGAAGAACCTTGACTAGAGAAGAACTAAGAGATCCCATTGGCAAGTTACCAGAGTTCATGTACTATGAAATGAACCCTAAGCACTACTTGGAGATACTCAAGATGTGGGCACACACGTCTCTTGTCAGCTAGGAAACTTATTAACATTTCTGACTCGGAATTAATTTCCGAAGGCTATTGTATTCCCCTTTTTCTGGTGACTATAAGGAGGGCTGGGCTAGAGTTTTTGATAGGCTTAAGGAGATCTATCAGACTATTGATATAGTTGACCATATGTTGATTGATGGTCCTTATGTGGTCAAAGAAATGGTTGAGGAATGGAAGATTAACATGAGAAAGTCAGCTCAGCTAGGAATAGGTCCTATCTTGAGATCTAATAACCTCATACTCAGTGGGAGGCTATCAGGGAACGGTCATACTCTAAAAAGTCGAGTTTCTGATCCCCTAGCCTATATCATACATCATGTTGCATCCCAGAGGGATCTTTTTGTTGAGATAAAGAAGTATGAGATCATCTGTATGCTGCCACTAGATGAGATTAAGTCTAGGTGGAATGGGATTATGAAGGGGCATGATTTTTAGATGTTGGAACCTATTTTTTTAAACTCTGATGGGTATTTATTTTCATGCACATTCTTCCACTGTAATTGTTGAACCTCGTTTTGATGAATGCTTTTCTTATGAAGATTTAACTGTTTTACGATGATGTGTCGATTGTTGCATGATCCGAGTTTTAGTATTCTCCTTATATCTTGTCTTAACTCGAAAATATTTTCATGTTCATGAACTGAGTTCATTATGAGGAAGACATTGAGTCTGGCTAATGATTGATAGTCTGACTTCTCTATAAGAGCAAAACAAGTCTTTAAATTGTGACATGTGAAAAGTACATCCAGAATCAATCATTCATTTTCACACAAAGTGACAGAATGCATATAATTCACAGTGAACACATCACATGACTCGGTTACCATAAAGACATCACCATTTCTCTCATCCCCAGAAGCCTTATTAGCTTGTTCTTTCTGTTTCTTAGGACAGTCTTTGATAGAATGACCAGTTTCACCACAGTTATAACACTTTCTAATTTTTGGCCTAGACTTATACCTACTGCAGTTTTCTTTCTTCTTTTTATCATGATTAGTTTGGTTATTGTAGGGTTGAACTAGTTACGTGTTTAGCCCTCCCACGCACAAACATAACCTCACCATGATTTTTCCTACCCGGATTAGTTCTTAAATCCATTTCCTTGTTTTCCAAAACATTTACCACAGTTTCAAGGCTAACCTGATCTCTACCATACTTAATAGCAGATTTTACATCATTATATGTATCGGTAATGGCATTTAAGAGCACAATCCGAGTATAATCATCAATATTTTTATCACCAGTTTTCTTTATATCTTGAACTAGTTTTGTAAATACATCAAGATTCTATTCTTTGTCTTTATTCAAAACAAGTTTGAACCCAAAAAAAAAAAAAAAAAATCAAGCAAAAACATCTTACTAGGCAATGAAGTCTCAGTGTACAATTCTTGCAATTTTTCCCACAAATCTTTGAATTATTCTGATCTCCAACCTTTCTTAACACCGAGTAAGAAAGGTTAAGGATAAATGGATGAGTACGCAAGCTCATCCATTTATGCCCTTTTATCGTCAGAATCAGAATCATAAAATTGTAGACTGATACACTTAAACACACGTTATTGTATCAGAATACTTTTCATTTTCTGTTGTCAAATACCGAAGTCTGAGCGTCCATCAAATGGAGCCAGACTATATATTAGACATAGAACTTATCACAAATCACACAGATTTAGGGAGGACGGAACAATCAAGGGTTTTTCAGTTCTCAGCACTGAATTATCTGTGGAGCAGGGGTTCGCTTGATAACCTCCAAGAAAACGAGCAAGCAACCACACAGAATGCTAAAATTAATCACACAGATCAGAGAATACAAGCGGAAGCAATAGCAGATAACCACACAGATAATCATAAGATTACCAGCACGTAAAGCCAAACCTAACCATTCCCTAACGGCAGCTACAGAAGCAGTAAAAGCCAATCCTAATCATTCACAAACGGCAGGTACAAAAGTAATAAAATCAGGGAGGGGAACCCGACTTACCAAACCGAACGGGCAAAGGCGCGACGGGAGGACAGCCAGGGGCTAAGTTTGCTGGTCTCGGCACAAGGGGCTCGGCCGAGAAGGGGGGGCTCGACCGGGAACACGGCACAGCTAGCTCGGTACAAGTGGCTCGGCCGAGAAAGGAGAGGCTTGGCCGAGAACGAAGGCGTCACAGTGACTGGAAAATTGACCGGAAACAAGTTTCGCCGGAGTAACACCTTCAATCCCACACAGAGATTGACGCTACCACAAAGAGGCCACGGTTTTAACAACCGTGGCTCTGATACCACTGTTAGGAATCGAACACCCGAGGTCTCGATAATGATTCAGACAACTTTGAGCCCGTTTTCGGTCAATCTTTGGACAGCGCAAATTAGAATCCGATATCAAAGATATTCTCACAAAGAAGACACTCAACCCAAATCCGGTAACACCCACGCTCCACTCACACCTTGACCCACTGATTAATCTCACACAGAGAATAGGGACGAAGAAGACGAAGAAGGAGAAGGTTTGGATGATAGAATTCCCACATACATACTTAGTGTATTTCTGCACTATATCTGATATTTCTGCTAGATAACACAAAGAGAGGAGCCCATTTCGTATAGGGGAGAAGGGAGCAGAAAAAGATAGGGAGTGAATGCATTCCGGTATATCAAAGAGACATAGGGAATAGAATGGGGAATGAATCTGATGGGGGAGGTGAAGGAGTGGGGGCTGCCAAAGGGTTGGGTTGGGTTAGAATGGGCTGACCCAAAATTGGGCCTAAACCCAACATTAGGATTGTTCGTTGGAGTAAACGGACCGAGCCCGAGCCCAATTTTGAGCTCTATAATTTTTTTTAGCCGAACTCGAGCCTATATGTATATGGTTCGTATGCTTGCGAGCTTGGTCACGAACCCAGGCTCGCGAGCCCATCTCGAGTATGTATATTAATTCAAAAAAAATATTCTTGTGTTTGGCGTGATTCGAACACAGACCAATATGGTTCACGAACTCGAGCTTGAACTATGTTATCGAGTTTTTTTCTGAATCGAGCTCAAAATATTTGCAGGCTTAGTAATTACACTTTTAACGAGCTCGAATTATGTTCGTTTATTACATTATCGAGTTTTTTGTCGAATCATGCTCGAACTATTCGCAAGCTTAGTAATTTTAAAACGAACCGAACTCAAACATAATTTTAGAAGTTCGAGCCGAACTCGAACACACTAAAAAATCAAACAAGTCAAACTCGAACACACTGAAAAACAATCAAACAAGCTGAACTGAAACCTTGTATTGTTCGGCTAATTTACATTCCTACTTACACCCCAATTAATCCCACCTAAACCTCAATTAGACGATAAACCCTACTAGACGCTTAAGCCCTAGGACTCAATTAGGCACTAAAACCCTTCTACCTAATTAATATCGCCCAAACCCCAATTAGACACTAGACCCTTACATCCTTATTTTCCTAATAAACGAGTCAGAACAAGAAAATTGGGCCAAGTAAATAAAAATAGTTTGACTAGATTGGTGGGGTGCGTCAAGCCCGAGTAGTAGTGCAACAATTTGGTGACGTATGAAGGCCCAAGTAGCAAGCTATATTGGTGTGTTCCCCTTAAAAAATAAATTCAATATCGTGTGAGTCATTGACCCACATATCAGATATTAAATTGATAAGAACAGATACTACACTTGGGCCTTGTTTACTTAGGCCTTGGCCCAATCCATTGAGGATTGGGCCAACCTTCCTATTTTTACTTGTGGGTTCAGCTGAATAAGTTGCTGTCAATTAGGGTTGGGGTGAATTAGGTAGCGGCGCTCACCTTTTAAAACAGCCCTCTCTCTCCTCTCACCTCCCATTCACTCCGAAACGTCCCTTCGTCTCCTCTCTCTACTGTCTCTCCACTTCTCCCTCTCTCTTCTGCAACTCTACCAATTTCTACAGCTGTGCTTATTTCGTATTTAATTTGGTTTAGATATAGACTGAATTTATGCTTGTTTATTGCTCATTGTTCTTGGATTTGGGAAGCTCTTCGAGCTTTAGGCTGGCAGGGGGTGTAACTGCCCCTGTCAGTCACCACACACCACCGAGCTTTCTCTTTAATGGCGGTCAAGGCCTTTTTGTACGTGATTTCAACTTTAGACAGAGATTCTCTGTTGTTTAAGTCTGCAAAGCGAGTCTAGGTTACGGTTTTAAGATTTTCTTGTCTAGTTCAAGATCTGGACCCGTGATCTCAACACTGTTTGCTTTAAATTTTGCAGTTGGCTTACTAATTGCCTTCTTGTTTGATTTGGGTTACTGCATGTCTATTTATATTTGCTTTCATGGAGTCCCTCCTCTCTCACACTTCGCACACGCGCACATCTAAAAAGGCCTCTCTTCGATCTGCGAAGAAGGCAATTTCTTTTGTTACCACACAGCACACACAGTGCACAAATCGTAAGAGGGCAACCTATTTTCTGCGTTCTAGAAGGGAGGAACAAATTTGCTGCTGCAATTTGTGTTCAAGAACTGAGTCTGTCGACAGTAGTCTATCTTCAACTTTTTCGCAAAAAAAGGTGAATCTTTCTTAAGTTTTGATGATTTTTTGTTTATGTGTTTACGCCCTATTTGATGTAGTTTGTGCAATTTTATCCTCTGTTGTTTGCTCTGCAAAATTTGCAAACAGTTTAGCTTGGATGGTATGAACTGTGCTAAAAAAAAAATGGATAAATTTTCTTAATACATTAATGCTTGTTTGGTATGAACTGTCTTTTGGGTGTTCAGTATTGCATGAATTTTGTTGAGGTGGTCTGTTCGCTTGGAATGCGTTGTACTGTACGGTACCGGGCTTGCATATTTTAGGAACCGCATCTTGACGGGGTGCCTCCACCTTTCGAGTGGAGGCGTAAGTCAATCCCCCCTGATGCTTACATTTTAGTTAATTGCTTGTTGTGTTGGTTTATTTTGTAATCCGAGATGAGGGGTACGTTTAGCTGACAACACATGAGTATCCAACCCTTGTTATGTGTCCTTAATTTTTCTATCTGTATTGCTGTTAAATGTTGAGAACGGTTCTGTGATGGTTGCTAGTTACATTGCTTTCTTTTTTTCTGTGATTTAACCTCCTCATTGAGTTATTGTGATTGTTTCTCACTACAAGAAAATAATTAATTGGCTAGGAAAAAATTGGTAGGCAATATTCCCAATTCTGTAGGCATTTATATTTGCCTACAGAATACCAACGAAAAACAATTGTAGGGACTTTGCTCGTAGGTAATTTTTTTGCCTACAAAAATGTAATCCATAGGTGATTGCCTACCGATTTTCCATCGCGAATCCGTAGGCATTTTGATTATCAAATTAAATAAAAATCCGTAGGTAAAATATCAACTTCAGAATATTTCGTAGGCAATTCCGTAGGCAAATTTTGCAACCGAACTTTCGGTAGGCAAAACTTTTATTCGAAAATTTAATTAATAAATCTATTTTTTGTTATTTGCCTGCGGAACCAATTCCGTTGCAAATTTAAAGAAATTGTAAGAACCTATCCCCTAGGAAATTTTGTAGGTAATTCCTCTTTATATATATATATATAGCATCATATTTGTTTTTTGGAATACCTGTAATCAATCCAAGACCAACTAATGATATTTTATAAACATAAAAATAGATCCATAAGTTGTAAAACGACATATATAAATATGAATATATAGCCAAAAAGAACAAATCCATTCATATAACCTGTATTCCTACATGTTAATGTTACGAACTACAACAAAATATGCCTGCAAGTCCAAAATATGCCTGCAGGTTTTTGGTGTTCAAAAGTACTTCTACAGACGTAGCTAAACTGTAACAACTTCATTGCAGCAAAAGATATTGGTAGAACATGATTGCAAAACCTGTCAAATAGAAATATTTTTGTTAGAACATCATCAAATCAATTTACAACTATCTTATGAAACAACATTATATTAGATGATAACAAAAAAATAGGACATGCGTGAACAAGAGAAGGGAATAGATCTTAAACTTTTCCTTTTTATCATGAATAACTATATAAGAAATTTGGATGGTACATAAATTATGGTAGTTTATTTGATTATAAAGCATATATGGCAATAAAAACTTGGATTGTAATCAAGTTCATCACTAGAATTAGAGCTAGTAAAATATAAATCTGTCACCATATACATTTAGAAGGAACTAAACATACAAGGTTACCTTGACCTTCACTACAGGAAAAAAAGTAACTAATTAAGATTTGATTTTTTTTGCAGGTTTACTTTGTTTCAATAATTGGAAAGTACTTTTTCCACTTAGATGTCCTGTTATAGTTCAATGTTAGAATTGCCATTTTTGATAATAAAAAAAAAGGGGCCACATATCATTTTCTTGTTTAACTACTTAAATTATTTTACCTGCCCCTTGGGAGTACATATGTAAAGTAGAGTTTTACGACTAATGAGATACTTCTATATCTTTTATCCACAATTACGTAACTTTTATTTCCTAGGGTGAAAGGCCTTTAGAAAATGCCTTCATGACACAAGGTCAATGTTCAATGAATCTAGAGAAGTTATACATCCAAAGTGAAGGACCAAGTTACTGCATATTGCATTACTAGCTTTTCTACTCCCCTATCTGGGTCTCAATATATCATAATGATAAACCTAAGACTTGGTCAGTATCACATATACAATGATCCCTCAGATGTATAAAATTTCACAGCAATTAGACCAGGGAGGTAAAATAAGCCATTTGAAAAATACTAAAAAATAGATTCTGGATCAAAAGAAAGGAAATTTCACAACAATCGGACCAGAAAGGTCAAATAAGTCATTTGAAACATACTAAAATAGATTATGGATAAAAAAGAAAGGTTCAGGCTTACGTGACACTGGGAGGAAGCATCAAGTATTCAAGTGTGGTAGAGCCATGAGGGTGGGGGGCAAAATATGCCTGCAGATTCATGAAACATCAACACTTGTCTTGTTTCACCATTTTCACAGTTGAATACACCAATATTACATCCTCTAAACCAAAGCTTAACTTCATCATTGGCTACGAATTGAGCAATAGCAGCTCCCTAATAAACAGGGATCAAAACTAAGTTAGAAATAGAATTCTAAGCAGCTCCTACTTGGATCAACAATCAACAAATTCAGTTCTTTTACCATTGATGAGTTCAAATTTTGTTCTTATATTAAGTAGAAACACGAATCCTTTTCTTTTAAGAAAAGATATTTTATGCCTCTTGTACAAACTTGACCGAAAGAGAGAAGCAAATGTCGGGGTGTCTGATAGTGAGGCTGAAAATACATAAACAAATACAGATATGGATTCAGTCACTCAATCAAAACAATTAACTAAAAAAATCCATTGTCCAATTTACAGAATGAACTAAAACCTGAACTTTCCTAAACACGCACACACACATATCTCTAACATTGCACCAATGAATCCAAACAAAAGAAGAAACTTAAAATTGAGCCCCTTTTGCCAGAATGAAAGCTTCACGTTCATATTCCTATATACATAACTAAGCGACATTCAATCAAAGTGAGGAACAGAAAATTTGAGAGCCCTTCCACTAGAACAGGTTTTATGATCCAAAAATACAAGACATCTTGCACGATCAATTACACACATACCCGCGCGTATAACGTCGGGGTGTCTGAATAGCTCTTGTACAATTCGTTTGTCGATGGAGTTCCTATGAAAAGAACCCACAATAATTCATAAGGAAAATAGGGTTACAAATACTCAGTCAAATTTGGGGAAAATACACTCATAAAGTAGATCGATTACCTTATGATGATTTGAATTCAAATGATCTTTCTCTTTCACCACAAACAGAGGAGCGTTGCGATTCGTAATTTCATCCCATCTCTGGTGGTTTTCTGGCGTTCATCAGAATTATTTGGGGAGGGGGAGGGGACGATTAAGAGAGGGAAAATAATTTGGCTTGGCGCCTCTAATTTTCATCGAGTTTTGAATGAGAATTTTATTTTATTAAATAATGTAATATAGAAAAGATTAATTTTTATCACCAATTATTATTCTGTAAGAAAATTCATAGGTATTATATTTTTAAAGAAAAGATATATATATATATATATATATATATGCCTATGAAAAATTCCGTAGGCAAATAATTCTATTTTCACCTATAGCTATTTTGTAGGAATATTTGTAGGTGTGTCTTTCTGGGACTATTTTGCCTATGAACTATTTCGTAGCTAAGTTACCATCAGATGTTCCGTTGCTAATTTTGTAGGTGAAATGAACCATAAAAATCGGTAGGTAAGTCGTAGGCAATCCTTAATATTTAAGGACAGAATTATTTTTATTGGTAAATTCCGTAGCTAATTCTTTAATTTCTTGTAGTGTCTGTGTAGTTTAGGTCTAGGTTTTGTACAAGGGTTGGTTAGTGTGTTTTCCAAGAGTAACGTTACGTTCAATTAACAACTATCTAGCATTACTAATTGCTATGTAGTCCACGAACGTGACTACATCTTTTGAAGCGATCTAATTTTGTGTCTTGTGATCGAAGCTGTATTGGCGAGAGCAGAAATTGTATGCTTATTTTAGCTGTGTAGAATATTTCTTTTTGGTTTCCATTCGGCAATTGTAATTGAGATTTTTGTAAATTAAATTCAACAATGAATTAGTTTTTTAATTTTTTTTTTATTTGTCTATTGCTTTTAATGACTCTTCCAGTAAAAAAAGAAGTGGAAAATTAATAATTTAATTTTTTGTAATGGAATAATGGCCATTGTTTATGACAATAAATAATAGCAAATGGATTTTTGTAAATTTTTTTAACTCGAACCATAATTAAATAGAGCCCAATCTTGAAAAATGTCAAATTATTAATGTGAGTAAGATTTTTTAATTTGATCTTCACCACTTTGCATATCCCATGATTCGTATAAATTTTGGATTTCACAACACAACATTTCGTTTAATTAATTAAGTTTGATTCAAAAGCTAGAAAGAGTATTAACTTAGGAAATACACGAACTGATGTTTTGAATTAGTAAAAAAAATGGAAAATATAATCACTAATATTTTTCTTCATTTAATTCTTTATACTTGAACAAAAAAGTCACGAAATTGAAGATCACCAGTATTTATTGATGATGATAAGTTGGAATTACTTTTGAAGGAATTAGAGGTGTTAATCATGAATAAGGTTTCAAATGTACACCCCAATTACTTATGTACATTATAGAGTCGTACCTAATTATTGATGTTTTTAGATTTTTTTAATATCAATTAAGACCCTTTCAAACATTTTTACCAAATAAAAACTTGAGTGTAAAAAAAAGATCTAAATCGAATACTCTTCATTACGAATATATTGTTAATAATTAGGACTTTTTAACAAAAATACGAATGCCAGTTTTAATTCAAAGGAATGAATTTAATTTTTAAAGGCCAAAAAAATAGAAAATTACAAAAAAAGACGGTATTTAATTTGGTTTTGTATTATTTCTGAACCAGCAAATTTAAGACTATTTTCCCTGCGTAAACTATTTGGATGAAGAAATTAAATACTAGCATAATTAAATATCCACTAGTTTAGGCTTGAAACTTTACGAAATTAAAAAAAAAAAAAATTATTGCTAGTACTTGGATAGTCCTATTACATGAACAAACCTGCTTTCACTTATCGTTAATACAAAAAATACGAAACTTACGTTTACAACATATTGAGGATAGATGCCTCGAGGTAGGGGTAGAAGTGAAGGTCCTAGGGTTAGGGCTCCCCCGACCCAAGATCGGGCCGTCTGGACTAGGGGAACTGAGAAAGAGTTCATAACCCTTTGTCATGTCGAATGGGCTGTTGGAGGCCTAATGACAGGCCGGTTCTCCCAGAATTCGTTGGAACGCATTTGTAACCGGCTCAATGGCCGATTTGAGGGGTTAACTTACACGGTTACTGCAATTGAAAATAAGTTAAAGAATTACAAGAGGTGCTGGCGAATGATGAGGGATTACCGATTCAAGTCGGGCGTGTCGTGGGATCCTGTGCGGGAGACAATTGTAGCGGAGCAGGAGTACTTGGATGACATTGCCAAAGTAATTAAACTCGTATTTATACATAATAATAGTCACAACGAAATATTATGTTCCTACACTTAAATCTTAACATCCTAACTCTCCTTACCCTGCAGAAAGCTGATGACTACCGCGGGTTTATCCTGAATGGTTGTCCTAACTGGGATAAATGTGAAGACATGTGGCATAATAGTACCGCTCTTGGTGAAGAGGCAGTGTCCGGTGGGGCAGGTTTGCAGGATGGAGCGCCTAATGAGGGTGAGCCCTACAATGCCTTCAATTTCATGGGTGCTCAAGGCCCAACTGACGGGGCCGGCCCATCACAGGCTGTTGGTCGCACACCTACAGCCATTGATGCTCAGATTGCACAAGTAGAAGCGTGTCAGAGCTTCTCATCCTGGTCCTCTGGCAAGCGGGGGTCCTCCGGCCGGAAGGAAGATTTGAAATTTTGTTGCGCACAAATCAAGGAGCTTGCCCCTACTCAAGCGATTCGTATGGCAGGGTACAGGGCGATGAAGGATGAGGCCAATCGCCATTTATGGATGCATGTCATGGATGAGGATGACAAGATTTACTTCCTCGCGAGTTTGTAGTTCACCCTGTCTTAAGAGTCCCCTGTCTTTCTTTGTTATTTAGTTTGTAACCCTATCCTGCTGAAAACCAGACTATTTATTCGTATTTTTATGTATTGGCATTTAGGAACAAGTGCTTATTTAGCTTACTCATTACATCGAAGTTCAATTGGTTTAGGCCATTATATCACCCTGTCTTTTGTGTGTTCTACTTAATCTATATACGTTGTTCGCAAAATGGTTGTTCAATGATACAAACACTAATAATACGCAAGATTTCAGGCAGCATGTTGGACTCCGCCTCTGACGACTCTGACTCAAACACGGATACATCGAGCTCAAACTCCAATAATTCTGAGGATGAGAGAGTTGCACATTTTGCCTTAAATGTCTTGATAACCAACCCTGTTCCCGTTCGTAGTCCAAAAAATACTTCCATCCTCCAAGGTGCTAATTGGGTTGCAGAATTATTGTTGGGCCATCCAAATCGATTTTATGATCAAGCACGTATGACAAAGGACTGTTTCTATGCCTTGGTCAATACTTTAGTTGGCCGTGGGTTTTTAAAAACATCACCTCGTTCGCATGTCTCTCCAATTGAATCAGTTATGATATTTGTTCGGATGGTTTGCATGCACCACCGACATCGAGACGAAGAGGAACGCGTCCAGCACTCGACACGGACCATCAACAAGCACTTTCACATGGTCTTGAAGGCTATGCTTAAATTAGGACAAGACTGGATAAAGGAGCCGGATTACACACGCGTTCCTCATAAAATTGCATTCGATGGGCGGTATTTCCCATTCTTCGAGGTACTCTATAAATCTTCATATAAAGACACCTTTTCACGGAAAAACTATTTTTTTATCCAACGTCTTATTCGATCCCAACAATTGTGTGCTTTAAATTTGACAGGGTGCAGTCGGTGCAATTGATGGCACATTGATCCCCGCTAGGGTCCCAGCAGATCGTAGTACTGCATGGATTACGCGCAAGGGGACGAAATGTCAAAACGTGTGTGCAATAGTAGACTTCGATATGTTTTTCACTTACGTATATGCTGGATGGGAGGGAAGTGCACATGATGCCCGAGTGCTGATGAAAGCCCTTGAACTAGATAACACATTTCACTGGCCACCGGACGGTACGCATATACCATCCCGCAGCGTTGTCAAAAGGTTTGCTCAGCTATTAGGCCGTTATTGTAAATAAATCTAAACAGAATTACATTTCACTTAATTTCAGGTAGGTACTATTTGGCAGACGCTGGATACACAAACTACGATGCCTTTTTGGCACCGTATAGACAAACTCGGTACAATCTTCCTGAATTCAATGTCGGCCCCCGTCCTGTAGACCAGAAGGAACTATTCAACCATAGGCACTCGCAGTTGAGGAACGTTGTTGAGCGTGCGTTTGGGTGTCTTAAGAGTCGATTCCCTATTCTTTCATCGGGCATGCCGAATTATCGTATCAGAAACCAATCTAGGATTGTAATTGCTTGTTGTGTTCTACATAATTTCATCAAGGCAACAGGACTACTAGATCCTATTCTGGAGTTAGATGCTCAACATTACCAACCGGATGAGCTGATATTTTCCGGACCCGGGTTCCCAACGGCTGAACGTATTCAGATTCAAAATGATAGAAGGGATGCGATTGCTGCAGAAATGTGGAACAAACACCTCCAGCAACAACCATTTCCATAAAAATAATTAAATTACTAAGCTTGATGGTAACACTTTATAATTAGAGAAAGAAGATATTGTCTGATGTAAACAACCACTTTATTTGTGCTTTATTTCTATAAATCCAACTATGGGTATTAAATTTGTAACATTGTGGGACCATTAAATCAACTTTAGATAGTTCACTAGTGTGGTATGCATGATAGCCACGATCACAAGTGCTTTATATAACCGAAATATTTGCGTCTAGAAAATTTACTACATTATTTTAACAATAAATCACTTCATTTTTGTAATTAGAGAAAGAAGATACTTATTGTAACTAATAATTGAGTCGCGCACATTATTAACAGATGAACAGGCCAAGAATGGTAGGGTGTTCAAATTGGTCGAAGGAGAATGAGAAGCTCTTCTTGTATCTGTGCTACTGCGCGTACGTAGATGGGAACATACTACAACCCTTGTACATCACTGATGCAGAGCTTCTGGAGATAGGGGGGAGACTGAATGCATTGGCTAACGTCAATCCCGGATATCAAATGGCCCATTTGAGGGATAAGATCAAATGTGTTAGACGTGCATGGCGTTTGTTATACGATCTTCGTTGGCGTAGTGGAGCTTTTTGGGATGGCGAGTTGGAGACAGTGGTCCTGTGCGATCATTCCTTGATATGGAATACCCAGGTACAGACATGTATCATCTATATATTAATTCGTAAGCTGTATCTACTTGGTATTATCTTATTACAGTTTACCTTCCAGCAAAATCCGGATACCCAGTCTATTATCGCCCGAGGACAGCCATTCTTCGACCTTTGCACAGACATGTTTTCGGCAATGGGTAACAATGAGATAGACCCGGCTTACCGCCAGAGCTTAACCACTGTTCGGGAGATGGAAGCAATCCCAGCCGGAAATATTGCGGAGGCAGTAGCTAAACTACACAACCCATTAGTCACCCAGTGGTTCACAGGATTGACAGCACAAGAAAAGGAAACATGGGTCCTGTCATTGACCTAACAGGCGTCGAGTATCTCAAATTGCTTTTGCAACAAAACATTTATCCCATTGCAATTTCAAAATTAAGCGGGAAGTAGCCCGTTCACTATGAACTCTGTCATACTGAAGTATTATGTGGGCACCTTTTTGTAATAGTTTTGTATGAACTATTTTCTAAACTTAAGTGGTTGATCATTGCTCCGTGTTTTGGTTCATTTAGTAATTAATTTTAAATTTTAAGCCTGCTGTAGTACCCTTGAAGAAACTGAAAACACAAATAAATATAACAACATTCTAGAAATTCTTAGGCCATGTCTACTTATTGTAGTTTTTCGTAAACTGTATAAATGAGATTTGGTCGATTAATTTCATCATCTTTTAAGTTAAGTTTCATCGGTATCGACTAATTAAACAAATTAACCAAATTAACTCTTGTGTTAACCCTTGTGTTTAATAATATAGTTAATTTTGTATTTATTATAAAAAATTAAACAAATTAACTCTTAAACGATTAAATTATTTAATTCAGCACAACTCAAGTATATAACTAATAAAAGTTAATTTTGGATTTAAATTTATTAATTAAATTTAATTTTAAATAATGTTTACTTATATTTATTAAATAATTAATTTTATATTTAGTTTAAATTTTGAAAAAACTTTAACTCATAAACGACCAAATGCTAAAATTCAGGACAAATCAAGAATATAACTAATAAAAAATTATTTCGAATTTATAATTATTAATTAAATTATATTTTAATAAAAAAAATTTAACGTGTATTTATTAATATAATTCATTTTATTTCTAGTATAAAAAAATTTAAAACGTGTTAGACATAAATAACCAAATTAAAAACGTCGTCACAGTTTAAGTATATAACTAATCAATGATAATGTCGGATTTAATTTTGTTAATTAAATTTTATTTTAAATAAACATTTTTACTTGTATATATTAATATAATTAAATTTATATTTAGTATAAAAACAAAAAAACTTAACTCATAAACAACATATCATCACCCAACCATTCTCTAACTAACTCTTACACACAATCAATCAACACAATTCCCAACACTCAATTTAATCAATCACCAATCATTCATTAACTAACTCTTACACAAATCACATCATCTTTCCCACCTTTTATAATATAAACAATCTCCTACCCAATCTCCAACCAACTAAAGTAAACTTTTCCATATTCAACCCAACCTACACTTTTTACTTTATTTACCTCAATCTACAGTACTCCAGCCACCTCCAGCCCTAAGTAAACAAGGCCTTGATCTTAGCTAAAAGACCGACAAAGGTATGAGCTTCCTAGTACAAAGACTGACCCATTTTGTAGTCTCTTTCATCAACATTTCACAACATCTACTCGGTGTGGGATTAGATAATAAAATAGATACCATTCAGATTTTATCATTCTCCTTATATCAATCACTAAGGTCATATTTCGATTGGGATTGGACAATTCGAATTACTGATGATTCGATCCTCTTGTATTTTACTTTATGGATCAGTCATTCGGACTGTCCATCCATCCTCATCCACCTCCTATTATTACATCATTATCCACATCACCTTTTACAATTCCTAATTCACCTTTTTGTCGTTACCTAACATTTAACATCATCTTTCAATTCTCAATTTACATTTTACAATTTCAAATACATTTTTGTTATCATTACTCAATCAATCAATCATTACTTACACTACCTAAAACCTATTGATGTGGCATCTATATTGCACATCCTACCCTATTATATTATTAAACAAAAATATCTTTATGAATGGACCATCTGTGAATGTGTCCCAACAAACAGGGCACATTACACTACATACCAATCCAAATATTCCCTAAATTACTAAACCACACCATATAGGAAATGCATAAACAAACAACAATTTACCCATTAATGTTTGCAGATTATGATGAAATCATCAGACCTGGGAAAATGGAATCAAAAGAAAAAAATTGAAATTTTATCCGTTTTTGTTTGGAACTTGTAAATGAGTTTGTACATAACTCCCCTGTTATTCAAACTTGTTTAAATCTATCGAGCTTCTTTGTTTTAAGGATACAAATTATCGAGTTTTCAATATTATGCTTGAATATTTTTAATTATTAATCGAGCCAAGCTTAAATGAGCTCGAATTTTTAAAAATATTTACACTCATTTTAAGGGTGTGTTTCCGCAATTTCTTGAGGGGATTAAATCTCAATAAAACACGCTCACTAAATCCCTTATTCAAGTTTGACCCAGCACTCCCGAAATCTTAAGTAAACACATTAATTTTTAAACTATCAAGCGCGGATAGAATTTTAGATTTTACATTTCAAGCTTGTTCTATACATTTAATCAAATATAGTTCAAACAAACTCTACGATCTCGATATATTTAATCAAATACAGTTCAAACAAACTTTTAACGAACAATCTCCACTTGGAAAGTCTCATGTGCACCAGTTGCACAGTGCAATCTGAAATCGATATCACAATTTATGTTTAAATGTATCACTTGTTCTGGATAAAAGTACCAGAACACGTGATATATTTAAACATAAACATTTATACATTTTTTACTATGATACATTTTAGCCAAAATATGTAATACCTTTAGATATAAATACTAAAACATTTTTGCCCATAACCAGAATTACATGACCCGAATTGCATAAATCGGATCTAAGATCCGTGCAATTGGTGCACAAGAAACCTCGACCAGAGTAGCTACGTTTAATTTCCAGACCTAAATTGACAGTTATTTGAGAACACTATATGGCACTGGACACTTACAAATTTACAATGGGGAAGCCTAAAAAAGCTACTAAAAAGAATAATACAGAATGATAAAATTTCCCACATAAGAAACAAAGAATTGAAAAAGATTCATCAGTTGCATCACTCAAATCATCTATCATTGCTTATGTAAAACAAAAGAATTTGTCTATTTTTACATCAAGAACTGTAACAAAACAGTTGCAGCAATTACATTGTTACCCAGACAACAGAAAAACCACTCGAATCAAGCCCTAAAATCCAATCGGAAACATGCTAGTTCGCGCAGTTAAAACCGTGACAAACAGAAAGCCAGATTAAGAGGACAAGAAAGAGGATGATTCCTAGAACAACTAGCTTTATTTTCATGTTTTGATACCACATCTTTCGTCGTATTTGTGTCCCCTTTTTCTTGAATTCTTGAGCCTACATAAACAAGGTAACGATCAAGCTCGGAAGGTGCATACACATAAATTCAAGAGTGGAGAGAGAGTCAACGTACCGAATCACGCAAGTCTTCAGCCTTGTCGTTAAGAACCGTTAGGTTTTCGCCTCGTTCAATAGTCTGGAAGATGCATAGAGGGTTATAGTTTGAAACATTATAGAAAAGGGTGGAAATTACAGATTAAACATACCATATTTTTTACCAAAACAGGAGTAGCAAGAAACAACATTAATACAATAAGCTTCAATTTTATTTTATTTTACCTTTTTTCCTTATCGTCTTTTATACGATTTTGGAGGTGGATTATATACTTATAGTGGCTAAGAATAGACATTGTCAGACTCCTGTTTACATCTCAAGTGCACAGCCATAGAGGTGGGTTATATACTTATAGTGGCTAAGAATAGACATTGTCAAACTCCTGTTTACATCTCAAGTGCACAGCCATAAGCAGTTTGTAACGAAAAATCGTACATAAGTGATTCAAACCAACTCACTCTGTACCTATATTTCTATACAATGTGTATTGAGCTGATCCACATTTCATATAAAATTTTCATTACTGAAATAATCATGAGCAGCATATGGAGTTCTTACTATCACACCGAGAAATGCCAAACTTCTACTAGCATTCGATGGCTTTATAATTGCAAAATTACATAACCTTATCAAGTTTAAACCGAGCATTTTAAGATGCTACAAGTAAAAAAGATTCTGAGTAACAAAAATTGCAGTTCAATCAAGATTGTAGTCCTTTTAAATTCCGTCTTAAATGAATGAAACGCAACAATGCTATGATAAAAAAAGAACAAGGTTGATGAATCAAGCATAAAGATTTATCAGAAGGGACAAATTAAAGGCTGCAAAGAAAACCGATTGATATTTCTCCAGTTCAGTTTATTTCCATACCTTGTCTATATTCTCCAGCATTATACTTTTGACTTCCGAAACTTGGGCCTTAACTTTCAATAGTTTCTCGATTTCATCAGCATGATCGATAATGTATTGCATGTGCTCTTTCATTAGAGGCCTGCAGTTTTGTTAACACTTAATCTATTGTCCACTTTCAAATGTCAATATATATTAAGAAACCAATTTCCCTTTCTTTAAGAGACTGAGACGTTTACTTACCCGAATTCCTTGTTGAGACTTTTGGCGACTGCTGTATCGGCTTTACCACCACCATATCTTTTCTTGAAATCAGCTTTTATTCGTTCCAAAAATGCTATTGAGATCTGCTTTCCGACAGATTCTTTGGCAACAACACAATAAGCTGCATCATTAGCAAACACGGGTCAAGTACGTAAAATGGAAGCACCGTAACTTTTTCTAATATTAATAATGTGAAAAAATCCTGCAAATGCTAATTCAGATTAAGAGAAAAGTCAACTTTTAGAACTTGATACAAGTTTCTTCAACATCTTCAGCTCACACCTGAATGTATCTTTGCCCTGAATTTCCAAATGATTTTATAATTTCAGACAGTACGAAGTGCCCTTTTTCCATCATCCAGCCACCAAATATACAACTTTAAGTGGCGTAAAGTAGTTTTTTGAATTAAATCAGTACGAAACATGAATATTTTACACTTAATCGACCAATTTATAGCTCTTTCTCAATATTTAAATTAAATCAGACCCCAAAATGGTTGGACCACCTGATCTTCCAGTTCTTGACAAGAAATTTTGTATTCACAACAGAATAATTTAACTTACATACCACTATATTTTAAAGCCTGCTCAGGGAATAAATATTCAATGATAAAATTAAGAAAGCATATCCTTAGCTAAAGCTTCAAACCAACAGTGTCTGCGAACGAGCTTGTTAAGAGCTCATTCATGTTCGTACATTTATTAAAAAACAGTAAACAAGTTGCAATCTATGCTCGTTTAGTAAACTATCCAAACACAAACATTCATATGCTCGGCTTGTTTATGGCTCATTAGTCACAATTACAATATTAGTATTTATATTTATTTTATCATAGACATTGATAGTATAGAAGGATGAAACCCTCAATTAATCCCATCTAAATCCTACTCCATTATTTTTGTGAAGTGTATACATTTGTGGTAGCTACCAATTTATTTTTTATATGATTGATAAATATGATTTGAAATATATTCTCATCAATATGCTCGCGAACAAGCCTGTTTAATTAAAATACGTATGTTTACGAACACTAAACAAACTAACACAAACAAATCTTATCGAACACGAGCTGAGTTTGAACAGGCACAAGCCTGTTCAAACAAGCTCGAGCCGAACTGTAATCAAACAAACGGACAACAAACAAGCAAAACTCAGCTCAGATCATTTGCAGCCCTATCCTTAGCAAAACACAATATCTGAAACCAAAACTTCCACAGATCCAAGACCTAAATCTCCAGTGCCTAGAAGAGCAAAATATTCTAGAACTGATTTAATTTCATGAATTATAACTTCTTCCAATAACAAAACACGCAGTCATTTAGCTTTCTACCTCAGATCCAGAAACCTCATCCAATTTCCCCCCAAATTCTAACGCATACACATCAAAACCTAGCAAAACATCACGATTCAAACAACTAAGACGCAAATGAGCAAATAAGAAACATTACCGTAGCCATCTTCAACTAAGAAGTTAAAAATGTGGTGATCACACTTGTAAGTGAACTTGTTATTCGTAGACGGCAGCCGCTGCAAGCACTGAGCTGCAATCGCCGGAAAATTGCCGGTGAACTCCGTGTACTCCGCCAGTACCACCGTGCCACGCGCCACGAAGCTGTAAATGAACGATTCCTGGCCCATAGCTGAGTCGACTCGAACAGGAAACTGAGTTACGATTCACAAAATCCACTGCCGGAGAAATAGTAGCTGCTTTGTTTACCGTTGGACCGCCGCCTTCTGCTGGTGGGGGTGGGTGGGGGTGGTGTTGATTTTGTTCGAGAATGACCGCTGTTGTTCTATGAACTTTCTTATAAAATCAAATCAATTTCAATATTAATATTAATTAGATGTGACTATAATGTTCTTTTCTATTTTATTTATAATGTTAAAACCGAGTGAATAAGTTTGAAAAGTTGGAAATTAAAGATAATTTATATGGCTTCTATTGTAGACAAGTCTAATTTTCTAGAATGTTTAATGTGTTTTTTCATGGTAATTTTAAAATTATGATAAATACTTATACTAGATTATCTTATGAGCGGTTCGAAAATCACTCTTATTATAAAATAAAAAAATTATTCTTTATAAAAAATTTAAAAACTTCTATAACATTTTTAACATGAATTATAACAATTTTTTTGTTAAAGTAGCTCTTGTCTCACACAAATATATTATCTTTTAGGATGACAATGGATGAAAAAAAAATTAAAAGATGGGGTAATGAGATAAGTTGAGCTTTATGTACTACTCTCTTCATCAATGATGAAAATAATATTTGAAAATGTGAAACTTTTTTAATATATGATGGAGGTATAACTATCTATAAAAGAAGTTATCAATTTGTTTACAACTTTTTTTATTTCTTAATTTAGGATTAATTACAATAAAAATTACGACATTTTGAAAATAAATGAATAACTTATCCATGCACAACTGAAATAAATAGAATAAAATATTATAATTGGTGACTACATTAATAAGTTTTAAAATTCATATTGCAATTAAAAATTAAATCAAATATCGTGCATTTTTTTAGTGTGTGATTAACCCTTTAATTTAACGTATTTTAAACATAATTCTCATTTTAGTGGGGACAAGGACGCTCATTTAGATTTATTATTGATAATGGAACAATAAATATGAATTTAAAATTTGTGTTGCTTTGCAACGAAGGTAGCTAAGAAATTGTGATTCTTTAATTAGATTGAGGGGCAAAGGGAAAGGATCAAGGAAACACTAGTTACGGCGTCGTATAAAAGAATTGGTCATCATGGAATTCTTATGTAATCTTAATTTGGCAATATTTTGTTGACACAGATTGAGGGAACCTTTGTCTTAAATAACTTGTTTTTGTCTTGAAAAGAAAGGTCCAAAACATTGACTTTGTAAATTGGAAAATACACCTTCAAAACTGGTCACAAGTTAACACAATATATTCCATTATTTTAAGGGTATGAAATTTGTATGATAAGCATGGGGGTATTAGTGGAGCCTCTCATAACTCATAATTATCCATTTTCAACCAAAAAAATCATTACAATTACTTTTTGGAATTTTTTGTTGAATGACATGAATTTCGGGAAATATCTCAATACAACTGTATAAGGTCTAAATTTTAGGAGTTGTTGATTCAGAGTTTAAATTTTTTTCATTTAGGACCTACAATTTGAGTTGTTTTCAATTCATATCGAAGATCTCAATATACTTTGAATTGAATCTTGCATACATCGAATAGTGTCAATACATAAATCATGAGTTGAGAATAAAATTCGAAATATAGAATCATAATTAAGAAAAACTCAAAAAATTAAATCTCAAATTAAGAATTTACATAATTCAGGTTTTGCATTGAGATATTTTTCGAAATTTAGATCTTCTAGCAAAATTTACTCAATACTTTTTATGCATATATGTTGATTTTGATGGTAAATCGAATATCTAAACAGCACCCTAGTTAAAAAGATTACATTATAAATAAATTGCATGCTAGCATTTTTAATGTAAAAAAATATATAAAAGTATCTCCTGATTTATTGAGATAGATACTTAGAACAATCTTGCATAATTGTTCCAACTTATATGTCTTATTATGCCAAAAGAAAAAAAATATATATATGTCTTATTACACAATTACGGAGAATCTAAAACTTCTAACGGGTACTTGTAAGCAATTGTACTTTTAGAAAAGTACTTTGAATTGATTTTTATAAAAAAAAACTAGAATCTGGTAATGTTTTAAAATAAAATAATATTAAAGTTAAAAACTGATAGAATTTGAATGTTAACAACTTATGAAAATAAGTTTTTAATTGCTTTTCAGAAGTCATTTGTGGTCCAATCATAAAGTTGCATACACTCCCACTAGAAAGAATAGATTTAGGGATGACAAAATCACCGTGGGGATCCATCCCCGTCGGGACCCGCATTTATTGGATGGGAATTCCTCAATGATAGCGAGATGGGAATTTTCCCTTTCTTCTAAGCAGGGATGGTATGGGGACGAGATCCATGCTCCCAGCCCTATCCCTGTTTAGTTAAAATTGAATTTTGTCATTTCTCAATTCTTAATCATTTATTATAGCTCATGTCATTTTGTTATGTATAACACATATACAAATTCAAGGAGATGATGATTCTAGCTTAGTGTATTTCTGAATTTTCTTCAACCAACAAACTAACTTGCATGTATAATAGGTTTTCTCTACTTTCATATAAAAAAATCAAACATATTTCTAATTTTTAAATAGATGAAAGAACGTGTAAGATGTGTCATTCAAGAAGAATATATAATAATCAGTACTTGCTTCAATAAATTTCAAATGTTAATAGAAATTAGTATTTATTAAAAAAAAAATAGAGCTAAAAACTAAATATGTGGGGAATCCGACTCCTCGCGTGGACTCGTTCTCCGAATGAGGAATCCTCATCCCCAACCTAGATTCTTAAGTGGGGAATTTTACGGGGATGGTATTTGGGATGTGAAACAAGATGGAAATTGGATGTTCAATCCCAGCACGGAACCCGTCCATTGTCACCCCTAATTTATAAATTGAGAAGTGATTTTGAATATTAAATGGATTTGCAAACACCCTCTTGTCATGTCAGCCCTAGAGTCAAAAAATGACTCGAACTCCCATGCCCACATTTTTTTCTCCACGGTAACAATATTCTAAAAATATTGGGTGCTAGTCGTGTAGTAAATTAAAATTTAACACTTAATCGAGACTCAAGGACGATGAAGTAGGATCTAAACAGATAAAATAGAAAAGAATCGAATAGAAAATATAGACTGTTAATTATCGTTTAACGCCTGATCATGACCTCGTTGGAGCTAGCCAGACACTTTTAATGGGCTCACATCTGTTAATTTATTGGGCCACTCACCATGTTTCAAGGAATCGTGTATAGTGAATGAGGTTAACATAAAGCATATGGAACAGACTAACTGAAATTTGGACTACAGCCCCTTCATTTACTATTCATCAATTTCGCAATTCATTATTTTCATTTTTCACTAACTTTAATTAGGAAAGAAGGCATGAAATCATAACTTTAAACATCGACTTATATGAATGTAGTATAACTCCGTCCCGTCGTATCTAATAGTAGTGATGATAACCTAATTAGATATCAAAAGTACGATCGATGTTATAATAGAAACAAAAATCATAATTAGTGACTAATATTGATAAAGTTTAAAAGTCATGTTGCAATTTTAAATTGAAAAAAATATTCTTGATATATTTATTAATTAATCCATAATAATATTATTAGATATTACAGTGTTCTTATCATTAATGATTTCCAAAAACATGTATTGCAATACTAACAATATTTTTATGGTCATATATTTATAGAGATAAATTGGAACATAAACAAAAGAAATCTTGAAATACTCCAAAAACTTATCTCTTTAGATATTCCATGTATTAAAAAAAAATATACAAGTATTATCATAATAATTTGAAAAAGTTTATCTTACTTCATAAGAAAAAGAAAACCCTGTATCAGAGGAGTTTCCTATTTTTAGGTTCCAAAATTTGAAATTTTGCCAAGATTTTAAGAAAACTAAACATAAATAATTAAACTTGATGCATGTTATTGTTATGGGGCCAAGTCAAGGAGCAGCCCAATCCAAACTCAAGATTGACAAAAGTCCAAAACGCACTCGCAGGCCTCTCAGTTGGATGACAGATTATGAGATGATGCAAAAGGGGGCAAATAGGGGAATGAATACCTGACAGATTGATTATTCAACGGAGGACAGGAGGTGGCATATATAGTACACACCCCTGCATAGACGTTTTTCTTATGCATGAACCTGAGAATTATTTTTGTTTCCTTGTTGGAGTTGTACTCACTCGAAGAGTACCTATCTTTTATCTGTAATTCTTCCTTTTTATCAATATAAAATTCCCCAAAACACTTATCATTGGTAGGGGTGGGGAAAAATACCGAAATGCCGAAATACCACACATACCGTATCGAAAAGTTATCGAAAATACCGAATTTTTTTGTATACCGGATTTTCGGTACGGTATGATACCGTACCGGAAATTTTTGGTACGGTAACGGTATGATAATCTAAAAATTTTGGTATTTCAGTATATATCTTTTCGGTATTTTGGTAGTTCGGCATACCAAATTCCTAACGGTATACCGTAAATTTTCGGTATACCAAAATCAACGGTATGGATCGGTATATACCGATACCGATACAAATTTCGGTATACCGAATTTTCGGTACGGTATCGGTATTTACCGATATCATACCGAATTTTCGGTATGCCGAATTTCGGTATACCGAATTTTTGGTACGGTATCGGTATTTACCGATATCATACCGAATTTTCGGTATGTCGAATTTCGGTATACCAAAATTTTCGGTACGGTAACGGTATGGATTTTCGACGTACCGAAAATTTCAGTACGGTAACGATATAGACGATTTGGTACGCTATACCGTATCGAACCACCCCTAATTATTGGTGCTTTCATTGCTCGTTCTCCCCTCATGGCCGATCCCGATTTGATTTCTACGCTGAAAGCTATGCAACTACAGATCGAACAACAAGCTCTTTCGTTTCAGACGTTCGCCACAAAGGTGGACAACCGTTTGGACGCTTTGCATTCTCAAATACAGGAACTACGAACACATATTCACGGTTCTCCGTCCACCCCATCCGACCGTCAGCTGCCGGTGGAAAACAGGATTGTATCGTTGTATTCTGGTTCTGGGAACGTGGACATCTCTCCCATTCTCCGATCTATGAAGATGGATGTGCCTCGATTCGACGGGCTCGACCCGGAAGGGTGGATTTTCCGCATTGAAGAGTTATTTGCCTTCCATTCCACACCGGAATCCCTCCGCCTGAAGATCGTCTCCTTCCACATGGACGGCAAGGCTGCTAGTTGGTTTCGTAGGATGAAATCGAATAACCTATTGGGCTCCTGGAAGGAATTCCTCCTTAATATCCGACAGCGTTTTGGCGCATCCTTATTCGACGATCCACAGGGCTCACTGTCTAAACTCACTCAAAAATCAATGGTGACCGACTTTCAATCGGAGTTTGAGGAACTCATGAACCAAGTATGTGGCATTTCTGAACCATTGTTGGTGAGTTTCTTTATCACTGGCCTATGCGCCGACATCCGTCGGGAATTGTAATTCATGAAGCCCGATTCCCTCATGGAAGCATTTTCCCTTGCCAAGGCCCATGAAGCTCGTATTCATGAATCTTGGGTCGATACCACCTCACGTTCTGGCCCAGTTGTAACTACACACGGCCCGCTAACTAAACCAACCCAGGGGTATACTTCGTCACCCAAGCCCACTCTTAGCCCTAGTCCGCGGCCCACGACCAAACTGCCTTTGGTCCCAAATCACTCCAATCCTTCACCGGTTCCCTTCACATTATCGCCGCCGCCAACGCTTGCCACGCCAGTCCCCAACCTGCCCCTTCGCCATTTATCGCCGGCAGAAATTAGAGAGAAACGAGAGAAAGGATTGTGTTATGGCTGCGATAAAAAATGGAGTCTCGCCCATCGTTGCAAGGGCCGTATTCTGCTATTATTTGGCGAGGAGGACGATGAGCAACCCACCACGGGTGATACTGAGATGGATCCGGATCCACCTGATGAAATGCCAGTGGCAGAATTTTCAAGTTTAAACACTTTATCGGGTCGTACAAACCCCATATCACTACGCCTCGAAGGTAAGGTTGTTAATCACCCCATGCAAGTCTTAATTGATTCCGGCAGTACCCATTACTTTATTCGTCCCAATATTGTGGAGCGTTTACGACTTGCTGTTCGTCCTATCCCTAATTTCAAGGTGTATGTTGGAAATGGAGATCATTTGGTTTGTAAAGTTGTTTGCTCTCAATATGTATGGTGTTACAAGGGGTGGAGTTTGAGGTAGATTTATATGTGTTACCAATCGAAGGAGCAGATGTGGTGTTGGGAATGTGTTGTTTACAAGAGCTTGGGTGTGTCGCCATGATTACCGCGAGCTAACCATGCGATTCGATCACCGGGGTCAAACAGTCATGCTCAAAGCGGATGCCTCCGGATTACCCGCCCCGGTTTCCTTCCATCAATTACAAGCAATTGTTAACCAAGGAGCAGTGGATTATATCTCAGAGGTGCACTTCTTCGAATTGACGGACGACAAACAACCATGTCCAGATGATACGTGGCTTGAGGAACTTGCGGGGGTGCTGCCACCAGATATTGTACAGCTTCTACGACACTACGCCCACCTGTTTTCTCCTTCTACAGGGCTGCCCCCGCCACGCGCAATCGATCATCGAATTCATTTGATTCCTAACTGCCCTCCAGTCAACGTTCGTCTGTATCGCTACCCCCATTTTCAGAAAGCAGAAAGTGAAAAAATGGTCCGGGAAATGCTCGATCTAGGCTTGATACAACCAATCCGCAACCCATTCTCCTCATCGATTTTATTGGTGCGCAAGAAAGATATGTCCTATCGTTTTTGTGTCGACTATAGGGCTCTTAATGCTCTCACTATCAAAGATAAATTTCCCATTCCAACTATAGACGAACTTCTCGACGAACTCGGTACAGCCCGGATATTCACTAAACTGGACTTACGATCGGGCTACCATCAAATTCGAATGCACCCGAAAGATATTGCAAAAATAGCATTTCGAGCGGTAGATGGACATTATGAGTTCGTTGTAATGTCGTTTGGCTTTACCAATGCTCCTTCTACATTTCAAGCCGCTATGAATTCGTTATTCAGCCCTTACTTACGGAAGTTTGTGATCGTGTTCTTCGATGATATTTTGGTGTTTAGCCCGAACATTCAGACGCACAAGGATCATCTAGGGGTGGTGCTTGATTGTCTACATTCGCAGCAATTCCACCTCAAGCTGTCGAAATGCACATTTTTCCAAGAACAGGTGGAGTATTTGGGGCACGTCGTTTCTGCTGGAGTAGTGAAGGCAAACCCGGAAAAATTGCATGCTATGAATCAATGGCCATCTCCTACAACTCTTAAGGAACTTCACGGGTTTCTTGGTCTCACAGGGTATTACAAGCGCTTTGTGAAGGGATATGCAACATTGGCTGCCCCGCTTACGGAACTCCTGCGCAAGGATGCTTTTGCTTGGTCCGAAGAGGCAGAGACCTCTTTTCTATCTCTTAAACAAGCTATGATGGAATCCCCGGTGTTGCGTCTTCCGAATTTCTCCAAAGATTGTTTATTGAAACAGATGCTTCACAAGTCGGGGTAGGGGCGTAATGATGCAGGACGGTCACCCACTCATATTTCAGCAAGAAACTAGGCCCACACATGCAACTGGCTTCGACATACATTAAAGAATTGTACGCCATAACTGAAGCGGTGCGCAAATGGCGTCAATATCTCTTGGGCCGTTTTTTGTGGTCCGAACGGATCATCGAAGCATCAAGGAGCTTTTTCAGCAAACGATCCATACTTCGGAACGACAAGCGTATATTGTGAAGTTATTGGGGCAGCAGATGCACTCTCTCGGGTACACGAAACTGAATCGGCGGAATTGCAATCAATGTTCTTTCCATTGATTAGCCAATCACCACAATGTCGCCTCTTGCAAGATATCAAGAATGAGAATAGAACCGATCCTTATTTGTTAGAATTGCATTCTAAGGTACAAAAGGGAGATGCTATTCCTCTGTATTCGGTAAATGATTGTATTTTAATGTTTAAAGGCAGATTGGTGTTAGGGCCAGATTCCCCCCTTAAATGGCCCATTTTGAAAGAATACCACTCTACACTTATCGCGGGACACGGTGGGGTGAAACGAACTCTTGCTCGCCTTTCGAGCGTCTTTTATTGGCCTAAAATGCGAAAAGACGTGGAAGACTTTGTATCATCTTGTTTGATCTGCCAACAGATGAAGTGCTCAACTCTCCCTCCTTCCAGATTACTACAACCGCTACCCGTCCCTTCCCTGGTTTGGGAAGAGATTACGATGGACTTCGTCACCGGGCTTCCACCGTCACATGGGAAGACATTCATTTTGGTTGTGGTCGATAGATTCACGAAATCGGCACATTTCGGTACTCTCCCAACCAATAATACAGCGCACTCTACAGCGGAGCTATTCTTGGATACAGTGGTGAAACTTCATTGCATTCCCTCATCCATCGTGTCTGATCGGGATTCAAGTTTTATGAGCTCTTTTTGGTCACACTTGTTCAAGCTAAGTGGCACCACATTGAAACACAGTACGGCATACCATCCCCAGACGGACAGGCAAACCGAGGTCATTAATAGGAGTTTGGAGCAATACCTTCGTGCCTTTGTACAAGATAAACCAACGAGCTGGACCCGATTATTGCCATGGGCTGAGTACAACTACAATACCAGTGTTCATGGCGGTCTCAAGGTTTCCCTGTTTGAGACCTTGTACGGTCGAAAACCTCCGGCCATTCCTCGGTACACTCCGGGCTCCACACCGGTGCAAGCAGTTGAGGATTTGTTGATTGAACGCGATGAACTTCTGACCCACTTACACGAGAATCTCATTCGTGCTCAGAATCGCATGAAACAAAAATACGATGCCAATCGTCGTGAAGTGTCGTTTGTTGTTGGCGACAAGGTTATGGTGAAGTTGCAGCCTTATCGTCAGACTACGGTGGCCACTTGACCTTTCCAAAAACTCCCTCCGCGTTATTTTGGTCCGTACACTATGGTTGAACAGATTGGGCAGGTGTCTTATAAGCTTGCATTACCCTCGTCCAGCAAGATACATCCGGTTTTCGATGTCTCTCAGCTTAAGCCGTTTAAAGGGCCCTCGGAAATGACTTCAGTCCCCATTCCACCTGGGAGTGTGACCAACCAACCCGTGCTCAAGCCACTGGCCCAAGTCAAGGAGCAGTCCAATCCAAACTCAAGATGGACAAAAGCCCAAAAAGCACTCGCAGGCCTCCCAGTTGGATGACAGATTATGAGATGATGCCAAAGGGGGCAAATAGGGGAATGAATACCTGACATATTGGTTATGCAACGGAGGACAGGGAGGTGGCATATATAGTACACACCCCTGCATAGACGTTTTTCTTATGCATGAGAATTATTTTTGTTTTCTTGTTGGAGTAGTACTCACTAGAAGAGTACCTATCTTTTATCTGTAATTCTTCCTTTTTATCAATATAAAATTCCCCAAAACACTTATCAGTTATGCTTATAATTTTTTTGGGTTGCAACTTGCTTCTCATGCAAATTGTATCAATTATTGATCATTTTATGGAAAGATATAAACTAGATTAGGATAAATGGACTTTAGTTAATTAATAAGTTAGACTAACTAATTAATTAATTAAAATAAACATGGATAATAGACCCATATACACAGGGTTGTATGAAACTATATAAATATATTTAGAGAACAGACCAGTCTTCGTCAGAAAGAAACACAGAAAACACGTATAATTCAAGAAGTGATCCAGTTGCACGAATCAATCCGGTTAATTACGCAACAAGTAAGTGTTCTAACTTTCGCATAATTAAAGCTCGTCGTTCAATTCAGTTATAAATCTAGATCAGTTTCTTGATTTTATTCTGCTGCATACATTAGATGAAATCAAGAAAACCTAATACTTATCACAAATTCACGATCTTTAATTTAATTCTGGATCTTCTGCTACACAACTTTTATTTATTTCACATCCTTAGTGCATACATATGTATGAAATGTTGATTTCTAAATTTAGAGAAAAAAAAAAAAAAAAAAAACTTCTTGCAAGTATATTGATGATATATTTTGACAAATGCTCCATACTTTGTGAGCCATAAAAAATATAAGAATGACCAATTACGTAAGGATAACAAATATTTTCACATCTTAAAATAGCAGTGAATAAAACTATCTCACAACTTATTCTTATTTATGTAGTTTAAAAACCTTTTTAGTGGGTTTCCTTTAATTAATAAACATATATTTTGCATCTTCATTATATTTTTATTATATTATAACAATATAAATATATCATTTTTAATATATATTCGTGATACATTTATAAATTGTGCATCATACAATAGGGGAGTTATAGTTTCAATTAATATCATTTAATAACAAAGTATTTTTATTTTACGTTCTCTACTGCAAAATAATAATAAAAAACAGTTACTTGAAATTGCAATAAAGGGATAATAATGCTTGAGATATCATTCATTTATCATCCCTACTTGATTAATATTACAAATGAAAAACTTATTGCCCAACTATGTAATCATGATTCATAGAGTACCTTAGAAGATGCTTTTTTTTTTTTCGTTAGAAATTAATTGACAAAATTTCACTAAGGCTTAGAATTTTAGAAAATATCTCTATTCGGAGTCTAAATTTTAAGTTGTTCTCAATTAGAGATCTTTATTTTAAATTTTATTATTAATTCAAGACTTATGTCTAAGATACATTATCTGATTTGCGAAATGTTCAATAGGAGTAGATCAGAATTTTCGATATATTGTACTAAACACTGTGCACATCGAATTTGAATTCATAGAATTCAAATTTTAGGCCCCTAATTGAAGAAGAAAGAAAGAAAAGAAATAAAAAATAAAAACCAAAATTCAGACCATGAACTAAGAATGTTCAGAATGCAGGCTCATAATTAAGATACTTTCCAAATTTCAGGCCTCTACTGGAATTTCCCAAAAAAAATAGAGGCAGTACTCATTGTTTTAGAAAATGAATTGAAAATCAGAATTCTTGATAGATATAAACAAAAAATGCAGAATAGCTAAAATCCTCCTTTACTATTAAAGGAGAATCGCCAGACAGGTGTTTCATTTGGTGTGTTTAAACACCTTAAAAATAGCTTATTTTGCTCCTGACACGTGTCCTCTTAAATTTTTGTTCCTGCTAGCGTAAATATTGAATTATCTCAAATAACATTGAATATAGGGGTGGCAAAATCCCCGTGGGGATCCATCCCCGTTGGGACCCGATGTTATAGGGTAGGAGATTCCCCATGATAGCAGGAGTGGGAGCGGGGATGGGGATTCCCTGCTTTAGAAAAAACGGGGATGGTATGGGGATGGGATCAATGCTCCCCATCCCATCCCCGTCCCTGCCCCCTCCCCGCTTAATTAAAATGGAATTTTTCATACCCTAATTCTTAATTATTTATTTTAGCATTTTTCATTTTGTAATATGTATAATTCGTATACTATTTAGGGATTAATCATATGTTCTTCATTACTTTTGTATAAAATCCCACCATATTTTCAATATTTAAATAAATTGAAATAACATATAAGGTGCGTGTTATTTATTTATTGTAAGTAGTACTCGATTCAAAGATTTCTGAAGTTAGTAGAAATGAATATTTTATCATAAAATTGTATAAAAAATAAGAAAGTTTGACCTAAAGAAAAATATGTGGGGCACTCGACTCTCCGCGGGGAACCCATCCCCCGAACGGGGAATCCCCATCCCCGACCCAGATTTCCTAAGTGGGGAATTTTGAGGGGATGGTATTTGGGATGTGAGATCGGGATGGGGATGGGATGCTCAATACCAGCCCCGAACCCGCCCATTGCCACCCCTAATTGAATAAAATATTATTTTAATTATCTTCAATTATCTCTCCCTAATTATAAGGAGGTGTTAACCGTTTTTTCGTTGGATTCTCTCCCATATGCATTGAATAAAATATTATTTAAATTATCTTCAATTATCTATCCCTAATTATAATAAGGAAGTGTAATAATTTTTCCCCTCGAATTTTAAGAGTGTAATAACTTTTTCGTCTCAACTCCGTTTTCTACGAAAATTATATTAAATTAATCTTATTTTTATTATCTTCGATTTGACATCCATGATGTATATATTTAAGTAAAATATTAAAATTTTAAATGTGAAATATATTTTTATAATTATTGTAATATTAAAAGTAAAATATATAAATAAATAAATACATATATGACATGACATGAAAGGGGAAGAAAATGATTAAATAATACTCCCTCCGTCCCGCTCAGATTTGCACACTTTCCTTTTCGGTCCGTCCCACTCAGATTTGCACACTCTTAAAAAGGAAATTTCTCAAATAATCTCCACCCTCAAAATCTCCATTTTCAATCTCCACCTTTCAAAAAGTCAACCAAAAAGCAAAAAACAGCTTTTTCTTAACCTCCGTGCCCGTCCCTACGTGCAAATCTGAGCGGGACGGAGGTAGTAATATATTGATAGGTTAATTTATTGATACGTATCCCACTTTTTACTCTCAAGTAGTGCATATGACATGACTCCATTATATTTTATTAGTTATTTAAAAACAAATCCAGCACAAAATTCGCCCGCCCTCATCCTGAAGTTGAAATTCAATTTCAAACTCAGTAATATTTACTACTTCATAATTGCTACACAGTATTAAAACATTAGCTAGAATAGTACCAAACTTCCCTCCACAAAATTTTCCAGATCCAAATCCGTTCAAAATTTCTTATTAACAGCAATTTTCCGATGGAAAATCCGGAATCCGCTCCCTCAATTCCTTCGCCGGCTCCTATGTCTGTGGTAAGGAGTAGCAATTTTGTTTGTTTTTCCCCTTTTCTGGGCATTTTGTTTTAGTTTATGATTTTTTGTATTAAAATTGCAGAGGAAAGAGAATGTAACGCCTGTAAACCCTAAGATTGCGGTATGTTCGTTAATCTGTTTATGCTTTTTTGTTGATTTTAATGCTTAGGTTCCATAATTATGTGCGAAAATGTGTGTGCAGGAATTAGCTGAATCGCGGCAGGAGCTTCTCAGCAGAATACAGAATCTGAAACAGGTTAAAATTTCTTTTTGCATACAATTTTTTGTTTAGGGTTGATCTTTTAGCTTTCTATTACTATGGATGTTCAATTAGGGTTTAGTTAGGTTAGATTTAATGCTTACTGTAGATTAGGGAGGTGCTATTAATCGAAATAACTAGCATCGGTTGAAAATTTTTGCAAGTTTATTAAGTGTTTTTGGCGCTGAAACAGGTTAAAATTCCGTTTTGCATACATTTATTTTTGTTACGGTGCGATTTTTTAGCTTTCTGCTACTATGGATGTTGAATTAGGGTTAGTTAGGTTAGATTTAGTGCCTACTGTAGATTAAGGAGGTGATATTAATTGATATAACTAGCGTCAGTTGAAAATTGTCGCAAGTTTATGAAGTGTTCCTCAAATTGATTACAAGAATAATTGAAAAAGAGAGTTATTTTGACAAATTAACTTGTGTTTCTCTAGATTTACTTATTCAGTTACGTAGCTTATTTGATATTCTTTGAACAAAATAGGACCTGCAAAACTGGAGAATGAAGCTGGACACTCAAGTTAAGGTCTACCGTGATGTAAGTATAAGTTTTTTTTGGACAATGATCTCAATGAGTTAATATTGTCATCAACTTTAATTTTAATGTTATTCTGCTCCTTCAGTATGTTGTATATGTTTTTTATTCTTCTCTATGTAGCAACTCGATGGCTTTAGGTTATTACCTGGTACTTGAAAGTGGAAATGTAAGGCGGTACTTCAACAAAGTGCTGTTATCAATTACTACATGCATTCAGCTGGTCTAAGGGTTTTCATCCTAGTGTTGAATAAGCAACTATTCTACCTTTTAGTGCTTGGCAATGAAATTAAACAAAACTGGCCGATGTATGATTCTTCCTGATATCATCTTGATACCTTAGTAGAAGTGCCCATCAAACAAAAAGACCCGGTTAGAATGATGGGCTGGGACTGGGTGGGAATGAAAGTCTTTGGATGGACAAAAAGTTGAGATTTTAACTAGTGAATGACTAAATGATCAGATGGGTGCTGTTCTCGTGGTACTTCATGATAGAGAGTTTTTGTGGTTGCTTTTGCTTTTGCTTTTTATGAATTGATTAAGTTTAGAGATTGCTTTTGCAATGAAGTAGGAGGTTTTGCTGAAAATCACTTAATTCATTGATTACTAAAATACAAGAGTTGTGGGCAAAAATTGTCCGTCAAAAAAACGAAAAGAAAATCAGGAGCAATTTGAAGCAAGGGACAACCTGCTTCAGATTTTGGCTTTAAAGCGCTTATCTTTAACAAAAGCAAGGAGATACGAACAATCAAAATGGTAGTTTTACCCCCCTTATAGTGAGCAAAAAAAAAGAACAAAAGTGCTTTAGTGAAGAAAATGCAGACTCATGTGTAAGTACTATTGACCTCTTCCAATCTGGCAAAACTCTGTTTCTGTTGGTTGGTTAAGCTCCTTCTTTAACAATGAAACATGCATTTGGGAAATCGAAACTGAAACTTAGAGAATGAACATGAGTTGGTGTACTTCACATTAATTGTATTAAGGTGTCGTAAGAGTATTTGGTGTATTTAAACAAGGGTGTGAATTATTGCTGCCCAAATTTGCTTCAAAAGATATTAAGGTTTTAGGACCTGAAGTCTCTGAGTGTTTCTCGAAAATTGTATATCCAGAACATGGTCGCAGATCTAAAGGTCATTGACTTCGACATTTTCTGTTCTCCAATTTATTCGGTCATCTATTTCCTTCTTCCCACAGGAGCTCTCTGGTCTTAAAAAAACACTAAATGCTGAAGTGGATCAACTCCGAAATGTAAGTTCCGAGATCCGCTCCTCCTATACTTCATAATTCTAGTTCATATTTAATTAGTTATTGACGCTTACTATACGCTCGTTTGGTTAATGAATGAAGGAATTTCAAGAACTGAGGACCACTCTTAACCAGCAGCAGGAAGATGTTACAGCCAGCCTAAAGAACTTAGGGGTCAGTTTCTGTCATCCTCATGTCATGGCTCGTTGTTCAATTCCGTGCTTTTTCGGCATTTCTTGATATGCTCAATTCCATTCTTTCGGATACTTGTTATAGTTGCAGGATGATTCTGGAGAAATAAAAGAGGCTGAAAACTTGAAAGACTTAGACAACGATATAGTTCAACATCTACCAAACGACGATAATGGTACCAAAGAAACTCATCTATAGAATGAGTTTTTCATAAAAAAATTCTGTACCGAGTGAGATGACTCCTTTAAATAACCTTGCCAATTTGTATTAGTTGCAATCAAAATTCTGTGTGATCAAGATCACTTATAGTGATTTCTGATCTCTTATCATCTGTTTAATTTAATTTCTCCCTAAATTTTATTGTCCAGTTATTGCAATTGTTCTGATGCCAATTGATAAATCATTCAAGTTGTATATTTCTCCATGTCAATTATTAGTACTAGAGGTGCACATCAAGTTCTGGAAGCTGGTAGCAATGACCCGCATTTTGAGGTGGCAATTTGGGTAGCCCGGCCCGATCGAGCTAGCATTATATGTTGGGTTGGGTCGGACTAACCCAAAATTTAATCGGGTAAAAAGTTATTGTGTCCAGCCCAACCCAGCCTAGCTTCTCCCTTAAATATATTAAGATTTTTGTCGGCCCGTGATCGTCAGACTTTCAGCCTATCTGGTCCGACATATTGGACCTGATGGTAGTTCGGGCCTACATTCCTATGACTTAAGCACAATTCATCTAAAATATTGGATCGGCCTATTAGACTGGGCCAATTTTACCATCTTTACGTGCATTTGGTTCCAAACCAAAATTGATAACCGTTTATATAAGTTTTGATTTTGCTTTGGGCTTTTAAATAATTGTGACAGGCGATTTTTCTTTGTCCTGCCGGTTTGTGGTATTTTCTTAAAAAATATTTTTTGTTTATACTTTTAAGCATCCCATTCCGACACTTTATTTCCACGCAATTCTTCACTCTCAATTTTGAATATTTTCTATAATCAAGTCTCAAATCTGTGTAATTATATGTTTAATTTACTATAACTATGATTTTTTTTGGTTTTAATTTTTAATTTAATATTGATATGATGATCAATTTTATCATATAATTAAGCATATTACAAAAGTAAAATAAAAAAATGATATAAAAACCAAAATGTCCAAACTAACCTCTAACCATAATCAGAACCGTGTGTGATGTGGTTCGATTTGGCCTGTTGGGTTTTCGAACCAACCTTTGGTCCGGTTCAGAACTTCAATGAGTAATTTGAATCGTTTGGACACCTCTAATTAGAGCCTTTCTGCTGATTAACTAACACTTATTCAAAACTGCAAAAATTGTGTAGCCTTTTGTTTGGCACTATTCTCATTTGTGTTATTCGAAATTTCAAAACTGACATAGTGAACTGTAAACAAACTATTTTCATTTATGAGCTCTAGGCTCCTTTTTTACACACTTTACAATGGCAATATTAAATCATTAATCGAATCTAGGAAAGGACAATGGGAGTTTAGTGTGGTCCTTCTTAATGAATTTAAGGAGCCCGTGGTTCGATACGGCGTACTGTACTGAATTTTTCGGTATTATAGAAAATTATCGTATTGAGATTTTTATTTGGAATTATGGTGCAATCATATAAAATTTAATACGAACGAAAAAATAAAGAACACAAATCTGTTAGTTAAGCTCCTGGGGGCACTTCCAAGACAAAAGATTTACAAATTATTTCGGTGATAACAGATACAATGAATCGGAGAGTTGTTTATAACCAGAACTAGGCCATAGCCCTAAAAGTTTAACTCGAATACTATTTTTAAGGGTCCAATCAGGGGCCGTGAAGTAGTCGATCAAGCTCCATTACCCAATAAATTTCATTATATCGAATTTTCGTATTCTGAAAATTTGATACAACATCGATATTTACATATGACGTATATCCAAATTTTGGTGTACCGAATTTTGTGTCTATAGTAGTATATACCGTTACTTACTGATGATTTTGGTATGTCGATTCTTTTATATACCGCTAAAAATTTGGTATATCAAACTAGCAATACCAAATTACCAAAATACAAAAAGAAATTACGATATTACCAATATTTGAGTATGTATCCAAATAACGAAAATTTTACATTCTCATATTGTTAATGCATTGAAAATTTGTACCGCATCTAAAATTTTATATAAAAAAATTCAATAACTTTTTATACAATCGATACAGTATTTCGATACCTATCATCATCCTTGCCGTCATGAATAAGGAAGCTAAGTTATTAAAGGAGCTGTCTTATCTCTGCCAAAAGCTTATAATTGTTTGTAGTAATATAAATTTGTAGAGTTTGGTAGGTGGGGTTGCAATAAATTTATTTTAGTCTTAATGAAATTACCTAAGTTATTTATTTATTTAATTTTAGGAGTGTAGGAATTTAATTTCGGGTGGGGGATCTCCAACTTTCACAGAAATTTGTGTAAGACCATCTTACAATAAAATGATGTATAAAAATGATATTTTGTTAAGGCAAAAAAATACTTTTTACCTGAAAAAGGAAACTGTTATTTATAGGTCGAAAAGTTAATATTATTTTTGGGGAAAAGAAATATTTTTTCGAAGAACAAGTAAATAGTTTATGATTTGAGTATGTCTTACTGTGAGACATCTTACATGAGAATGTCTCCGATATTATAGTAGTTTCAAATTTAACAAAGAGACTAGAATATTAAAATACTATACGAAATAGAGTTATAATTAATATAAGTGACTTACTTATGAACTATTATTTTTATTATCAAAACACATACTATTTTATAAACAGAGTAGAAGGTTAAAGTATGTATTCTTACTCTTGTCGTGGACACAAATTAATGTGTCAATTTATTACAAAATTTTATAAAATGCAACCAATTATCTTATTCCTAATTTGAGAATGATATCATTATAACTTATGCCCACTCATAGGTAGAGGTGGCAACTCTACCCGTCTGGTCCGGTCCAGTTATTGGGCCAAGACCATATGTCGGATTGGGCCCAAAATACTATCGGACCGATAATTATTAAGCTCAGCTCATTGATCATTCCTTTAAGAGATTTTCATACCAACTCATAGTCCATCGAATTTTTAACCCATTGAATCATGGCTAAATTTCTATGTCTTAACCCATCTAAAATACGAAGGCCAAATCAATTTTACCAAGTCTACAAATAGGTAGGAGAACATTTCTGTAAACTATTATATGAAGCAGAGTATCCAAAGGGCATCTAGTGTCATTTTCAAATTATACATTTGAAAAGCTGTATGAGCTCTGAGAGTAACCATCTCTAGTTTTTTCTCGTCTCTCTCTTTCTGTTATGGCTTCAGGACAAGCAGAAGAACCTCCACAGCCACCACTTCAATACCAGGTAAAACTGATTATTCACTATTTCAACACTTCATATCTCTCTACTTCTTTCAGGCTTTTTATCAAACAGGTTGTAAGCTTCTCTTTGCTTTTCAGACATGGCTTCTCAAAGTTTCCATCCACTGTCAAGGCTGTAAAAGGAAAGTCAAGAAAGTACTTCAAAACATTGAAGGTACAAACTTTTCATCTCTTAATTTCTTACACTCATATTCATATCATCTTAAAAAGATTTTTTTTTTTTTTTTTTTTTGAAACAGAGACAACATTTGTAGTCTTTAATATTCTCTCCGTTTCCAAAACACGTCATTTTAGAGAAAAAAAAGCAAGTCATTCTGTATTGGTGAAATATTTTTTGAGACGATAATTGTAGTCTCTAATATTCTCTTCGTTTACGAAAACAAGTCACTTTTAAAAAGTATTTTTTACGCAAAACAAGCCATACTTCCAATATTGCCTAAACCCAAAATAAATCTTCCTAGAAATCTTACAATATTATGAATTTATGATTACTTAAATTACTTATTCTTTCTATTGGTAAGTTTATGATAATGAACATTATTTGAGAAAAATATAGAATTTAAAATAATAAAAATAGATTATTTAAGGGTATTTTTGTCCACTTAGTAAATTCTTAAATTTTACCAGAAAATTTAAAATAACTTGTTTTCATGAATAGAGGAGTAACAAGTTTATGTGGGATTTATCATCACATAACACTCAACAGAATACTTAAAGTTATTTTTTTGAATGTTTTTTAGCTACAACTAATTATTGCAAAATTCTTTTTTTTTTATTTTTTATAATTTTTAGGGGTGTATACAATAGATATTGATTCACAGCAGCAAAAAGTCACAGTCACCGGCAACATTGATGGCCAAACCCTAGTTAGGAAGCTGGTTAAAACCGGAAAACATGCAGAGTTGTTGCCGGAAAATCCTGCCGGCGGCAAGGAAAAGAAGGCTGGGAAAGAAAACGACGAAAATAGTGAAGAAGAAGACGAGGAGGAGAATTCACCTGATCAGAACAACAACAACAATAATATCAATAATAATCTTCACGTGAAAATCACCTCTCCGAGGGGAAATGGCGGAGCCACCGTTAAGTTCGCTGGAGTAGAGCCGCAGGGAAATTTCCCCGGGGGACCCGAGCAAAAAGCCAACCCCAATGGTCAGGGTGGTAAAAAGAAGAAAAAGAAGAAAAAAAAGAAAAATAATAGTGCAGGTCCACCGCCTAATGGTGCACCGGCAAGCACCGGATTAGAGATTCCGAAAGTTAGGTTCACGGAGACCGTTGATCAAATTGATCCGATCCATCCACATAATCTGTACCATTATCCTCCAAGTTATGCGCCTCAACAAGCGTATGTCATGAGTTACAATGCGGCTAATCCCACCGTAACAGGTGCACCAGGGTATTACACGCCTCCATCACCGTACATGTATGCATCGTGTGCACAACAGGAGGATTATCACGAGCGATCTGAGCCGTTGGATTCGTTTGAGATTTTAAGTGAGGAGAACCCTAATGGATGCTACATTATGTGAGCATGTTGTAACTTTGTGTATATAATGGAAGTATGGAGAAAATTTTGATGTGGTACTTAATTAGAATGTGATTATGTTTAGGGTTTTAATTTTTAACTAATGGTTTTAATGCTAATTTTGTGTTCTAATACTAATGTCTAATGTTACAGTACGAATCTTTCTCCTTGCGCAATCCTCCTACATCATATACTGCATTACCGCATTATCGCTGAAATGATCAATGAATGATATGTGTTACTCCTTTCATCCAAAAAAAGGAAATAAATTGTATTTTAATTTTACAATGGACAACCTTTTATATTTGTCAATTTTGAAAGAGTATAATCTTCTTAAAATCATATTTCTCGTTAGCCTTCATTATTCTGTTATATATAACTTATTTGTAAAATAAAAAATTTTAATTTCTGCTTTAACTAAGTTGGACATTCCATTAGGAAAAAAGAGGCATTCACTTTTAAAACTTTATTTTAGGCAAAATGTTTTCAAGACAAGATCTTTTCAAGGTCCGGTGGAGTATAAGACGAGGATCTTTAATTCTAAATAATATCGGTATAAATGATGGCCAAATCGTTTCAAAAATAAGATTTTACGTGTAATACGCATTGCATATATACATTTCATTAAAAAATAAGATTGTAACACATTAAAAATTGATACATTTTCGATCATTTATACTATAGTTACAAACCGACCCTTTCTTCCTCTCAAAATCTCAACTATTGGCATTTTTGTGTCATTCAAGAATAAAGTTAATCACTACTATTGTCTTTTATTATGATATGGTTCAAAAGGGCCTCAACTTTTCTCATGGCCACTCACTTCAAAATTTTACTTCAACTTTGAAGTAAGATACCTTATTTTTCATGAACAAAATCATTTTGTGTTCTAACACAATCAAATGTATCTTTTCACATAAATAAACGCCCACAAAAACTAATGGAGAATGGGCATTAAGAAGACCAAAGTGCCCTTGTAACTAAAAGTTTATAAACAAGAGATAAAATATAGTTCTTTTTCATTTATTTTTTAGTAACACTTGTATAAAAACGTCTTCATAAGACGTAAATTATTATTATAATAAATATTATTTTTATCATAAAAATATTATTTTCTAAAAACTGATATTTTAATATAAAGGTTAACATTAAAGTAACACTTTTACGTTAAAAAGTCATACTTTTTATAGTAAAAGTAATTCTCGTTTGCAGAGAGGCATCCGTTAAACCGGCTTATTAGCTACAAAAAGGTAAAAGGAAGAATATGTTATTATTATCACATCTCTATTGAAAGTGAAGCCAAAACTTTCACAAACACTTTATGATGGGGGTGGAATAATTTAGCCTCACCAATCAATCTAGAATATTCACCAATATTAGTCCTCAATCTCCAACCAATCATCTAATTATTATCTAACATATTATGCTTAAAAAATCTACACACAACTTGTTTCTAGAATAACCTTAAATAAGCATCGTTAACATAGCAACTGGTAAATGCTGAATTCAGTGGCAAGTGTGTATGAAAGATGTGTGTCAGGAAATGTTGTGCGTACGTGAGAGGGATAGAGTGAGAGAATACTTGACCTGATGCAATATCTACATTACATCCAAATCTAGCAAATACTTAAATAAAAAGAACCCTCTTCTTTATTTAGCTTCATTATTTTTTTCCGCAAAACATTCTTATTGACCCAGTCGGTACTATTCAAATCAGTTGATTCGCCGTTAATTTGATGGATGAATAGAAATAGGCTTAAACCAATAAATAAATAATATATTGCATAATCAGGTTGTATCCAACTGAATAGGTAAACATTAGTTGTTTAGTCCACACATTAAAAAAAAAAACAAAAAAGAGGTCTTTCTTGTAAATTTTGTGGAGTTGACTTAGGATCATGGTCCCATGCTCTATATGGGCTTTTTCTCATTTGACTCCAAGTCTATATTGCATGCATAAGAATCTTGGCATAATTATTTCTGACACATAAATTCTTGATTTCTTTTTTTAGATCGGATACTATTTGAAGAAGATGATGACACATATCTTCATTTGTATCAATACAATCTTCTTCTTCTTTTCTTTTTTTGTTTAAATGGGTATCACTAAAATCTTGATCCTATGTGTGGGAGTGAGAAAAAGACTTGGGTTCTTTATGATTTGTACTTTAGTCCCATGAAATTTCTAGAAATGAGTTCATGGTGTCTAGTATTATATATAAGGATATAACTTGATAATTTCTTTAATTCAATATACCCAATATCAAGAAAGAACGTAACTTCGAAAAATAGACCAACTGATAAAAGTTGGAAAGCTAAATAAATCTTGAAATAAATTTAGGTTGTTTAGACAAAAGATGAAGATCGACACCTCATCTTTTGTCCTGGCAATTTATTTATTCCCGTATTATTAAGGAACCAGACACAAGTTAGAAATTAAGGTGCAATTATTGAGAATTTAATTGGACGAAAAATAAAAAAGCACCAATTTGTTTATCCAATTAATCAATAATGACTATGTTTGGGAGTACCAAGTCAGGAGATTTACTAATGACTTCAATGATGACAAATAGAATTAATCTAATGCTTATTTAAATCCAAAAATGGGCTGCAATCCCAAAGTTCATTCAACTCGAATACTGTTTTAAAGGCCAAAAAAATTTCTTGGTTAAGGGACATGAAGCGGTCGATCGGGCTCCATAACCTACCATTCAAAATGGAGCATCATCTTCGAGTCAAATATCCTCATTATAATATATATATATATATATATATACACAGAAGTCCTATATATGAACATAAACAATTAGTTTCAAGAATTCTAGAGTTTTTGAAAGTCTCAAGTATGAGATCATGAAGCATATTCCGTACAACCAAGTGATGATATCTTAAAGTGGGCAGAAAAAAATACTAAAATGGTCCAATGAAACACAAAAGGGCAAAAACCCAAAAGGAGTGGTCTCTCTTCCACTCTTAACAAATTCTTGAAAGGTCGAGAAGCACAAGCACAACGAATCAAGCATCAAAACTTAAAGCAAACATGATGAGATAGATATGCTTAAAAACCCAAGAGATTCTTCACATTACGACCGAATCAAAAGCTCGTTTAGCGTACCAAAATGCGATTGCTTCACGCACAACAAACACCCAACTTTCCGCAATTCTCTAGTGTATTCATCATCAAGCTTCTTGACTCTCTCAACCTTCATAGTTTTAGGGAATCGTAGCCTGAAATATCACCAGGCTCGCTAAAAATCTTAGTGTAGTTTAGGAAATGGGCCGGGCCAAGCTCACCATTTTCTAGCCCAACCCGATATATAGCTTTGGCCCGGTGAGCTAGGGCCGAACCAAAATTGTCACCTCTAACCACAATAGACATAAAGGAAATGTAGAGTGAGCAAAGACACTTATCATATTCGTTACACAGTAAAATTTAATGTATAAACAGAAGATGAGATATTCATGTTTTGGCCAAAAATATTACACAATATAAGAATTGAAAACTATATCTTACAGAGGGATTTAAAAGCTAAAAGACTGCAAAAAATCATGATTCGGGGTGGATTTATCGACATGTTGATGCCTTTGAGGTCCGTTTGTTCGTTCCAAGGACAATTACGATAACTGTAACATCGTCATGATATTTCCGTCTTCTGCCAGCAGGGATGCTCATCAGCTCTTCCATACTAAAACCTGGAAATTACAAGAATAAGTAAAATAACGGGTTATTAGAGAGACGTATGACTTCTAGCAATGTATTCAAAGGTTTTCGTAGAGTTGAATTATTCTGTGGTAGATAATTTTCCATAGCCTAATATAATATTCTCTAATTAGGACAGTTTAATTAATCTTGTTTACCATGTAAACGCTGCTGCCCTAGAGCCCTACAATGAGTTTTATAAGGAGGAAGTCAATAATCGAAAAAGAGAGAGACAGACTTGTTTGAAAGAGACAGTACCTATTGAATGGTCTTAGTGAGATATGCAAATCAAGTGGGTCAATTAGAAAAATCTAGAGTATACTATAAATAATATTTGTTCATTGGTTGTATTATTTGAATTGAATCTAGAACACATATTGCATACTTTCGTCACACCAAATGAAACATTATTAAATACAATTTTGAGAAAGAGGGAGAGAGATATACCGGCTGAATTTGCCGCTCTAGCAGCAAGCTGCTCGACAAGAAATTTGGCAGGATCACCAAAGGGGTTTCTCAAGATATACGAATGTACAAGCTTTACAACTTCATCATTGGTGAAGAAGTCAAACAAGCCGTCGCTCCCAAGTATAACAAAGTGATCGTAGTTTGAAATATTGTGTGCAATAAGTGATGGTTGTACGGATACGTATGGAGGGCTGATGAGATTACGTACTCGAAGAATACCCATCAAAGCATCATTCATTTCTTTCTGCAAAGAAAAACAATAAATGATCAAAACATACTCAAGAAAGCAAGTCGACTCAAATTCGAAGATTGTTACACTAAATACATCATTTGCATAGTTATACCTTTTTTAAGTAACCAACACCAAAAGCCCGTGTAACCATTAGCTTCCCTTTGACTTTCCCGCCCACGATTATAGAAGGGTCATCGGGATGATCGTTCAAAAGCCGAGCTCTTTCGTCTTCATTGTTAACGGTATGACTGTCCGTAAGCTGGACTGCTTGAAGCCCACCTCCTTTATCATAGGTCGCCAATACAGCTCTGCTATCACCAAGATTAAGCAAGTACAAGTTCTTCCCGTGAAGTAGGACAAGCAAAACGCACGACCCTATGGATACTAAATCGGGACGATCATCCATTTCCTCTTCAACCATGTGGAGAAAGTCGGTCTCTGCTTGATAGACAGCCTGTTGGAGGCTGTTAAGCACACATTGCTTGAATGGTCTATCCCCGTTTGTATTCACAGACAAATGAGAAGCTTCTTCGGAGTCTTCGAGGTCCCAATTTAGTAAGTTAAGGTGAGAAGTGATCGTTTCGTACAAAGTCCCGGCGAGAAAATCGGCCGCATCCCTTCCGTTGAAGCCATCATAAATAGCACAGAAAAGCCAGCCGTTTTCTTCGGAGCAAACAGCTTGTACTCTATCTTCACCAGCCGCACCTCCAGCTATTTGAACTTCCATCGCATTGAGAAAGCTTTCGCTTCTAGAAGGTGCACTCATGGATTTGAATGAAAAAGAATCGTAATCGAAAGTTTCACTTGGTGAAGAAGGGCTGAAGCTCAAATTTGACATGCTACTTTGAAGAGAAGATGACATAAAGTCAATCTTTGTCGTTGATGAAATTCGACGAAATGAATTGGGAGAGTCTAAAGATGGGAGTATTTCAGAACCGATCAATCCGTTGCAGATGTTAGTGTTGGCTAACGTTGCATTGGCACTCAGTGCAGCGCCTGATAGACAAGAGAACGAGCTGTGGGCCCTACGCAGCCCACCTGAAGATGGGATGTCGATATAGTTTGGTCTTTCCCAAGAATCGTCGTTGCATTGGTACCCGAAACTAACTTTGATCTCTCCAGAATCACTTATCGGTTCCCCATGCATCATCATGGCTGATAAAAACAGAATCGGAACAAGGGCTAAATCGATTAATTATCCCTTGATTTAATCCTATCAAATACGAGCACTATAGAATACCAGAAACTGATCTTATAGCATTCGTCAGAATTCTCAAAAATAAAATAGCATCGACAATTCTTGAAGGCCAATTTGATCAAATTTAGCACTACAACATATTTCTAATGGAATATGATTATTCAGGAATCACTCTAACACTCAACAAAGTAATTATAAATTATGGGGAAAAATAAATTAAAATCAATGGCAAACGAATCCAGATAAAAAATTGCATCAGATCTTGCTATTATCTAATAAATTACAAATAAAATTCATTTCAACACAACTTTATAACACCATCTTTATGAACTGCAAAATATGCTAATATTTCAGAATGTGGTAAAAAATCCTACTTTTTTTCAAAATTATTACAAATTTTCAAAATAGATCTAAAATTTTCAGATATAGAAAACTGAATTTCAACTTCTTCCTTTTTTTCCTATCATTTAATCTCTACTACATATCTACAAAAGTCAAACAACCAATCAAATGCAAATTCAAACAATCCAAAGGAGACCTCATATTGTTTTTTTTTCCATAATTTAATCTCTCTATTAAATTCAAACATCACCAATGCAAATTTAACCAATCACACAGTAACTTCAAATGTGTGTGTGAGAGAGAGAAAGCGAGAGAGAGATTTGATTGATTAAACCATTCCCGCTACTCCAAACAGCAACAGTAGAACAGAATTAGACATAGAATTAGATCAACATTGAAATTAAACCAATCAAATTTGAATTCAAACCAATAAATGTTGAAATTAAATCAAACTAACCTTCAATTGCAGCCAATTCTTCACCGAAAGACCACCAAACCGCAAAATGCTATCTCATTCACAAACACACACAATTCCAGAAAGCGATGTAAACTGAGTAGAAACACACACGCACACACAGTGCAGTGGTATAAAATATTAAAATGGAGAGAGGAGAGAGAGAGTGCTAAATATAGAGAGAGGAATTAGGAATATGAAGAAGGGGTGCCGTTTAAGTCAAATTCACCAATAGCGGATTGAGGTTTGTGGTGCTGACTTGTATGATTTTCCCCCTTTTTGGTTAACAACGAATTTTCGTCTGGTCTTCGACTTCGTTGGACTGAATTAAACTACCTTTTGCAGATGCCATTAAACATTCTCCACTCTTTTCTCTCTCACTTTCTTCAACTGTCCTGTTCTATTACTCTCTCTCTCTCTCTCCACATTCATGGATTTGGATCCCCTAATATCTTAGCCATGATATATATACATATATATTATATATTAGAAGTATTTTTATTTACTTTTCCTTTCAATTTAGCGATTAAAATTAGAATTTTTTAAAAAATGACTTATAATTAGAGCTGCAAACGAGCAAAACTTTTATTGAATAGCTTATGGACGAACTCGTTTATTTGATAAACAAATAAATTTTTAAGTTCGTTTTACCAACAAATAGAGTTTGAACATAAATGACTTGATCATTAATAGCTAGCGAACAAACTTAAGCGAAAATCAATTGATAATAACAACAATAAAAATAAAAACAAAGAAAAACAAAAACAATATTTATACTATATATAATATAGTATTCTTACCGTAACTCTTGTTATAATGTGGTTTTGTTAAATTGATTTATTTATTCCGATATATTTAAAAAAATATGTGTTTATTTAATGTTCATGAATGAAATAATTACTCCTTCATCAACATAAATGTCTACTAACATGGTCAAAAACGTTTGCGAACATATTCAAGCACTCTCAAATATAACTCGATTCAAGTTCGATTAAAAATAAATGAATCATACATGAACACAACAAACTCGACTCGACTCGACTCGGATTGTTTGCATCATGTAGGGGTGCGTCGAAAATATGTCCGTAAAAACTTTTGTTGCATGTAAATCTAATTTTTTTTTGAGATAAAATATATTCTTTAACACCTAAAAAGTATCAAAATATATTAAAATAATCAATATAACAATCAACTTTAATGTCTTAAGAGTAACAATTAACAGCAAAAACAATCATTGGCTTAACCTAGTTTATGTAGTGCTGGTTGGATTAAATTATTTCTTTTAATTTGTCTCCATATGCAAGTGGACTAATTATTTAATTTTATTGACTACTAAAATAATATTTCAGTCCTTGTTCTTGGCAACTTGGTTCTACGAAAAACTATAATTTATAAAAATTTCAAAATGCTTTAACCTTTAGCTTCCTGAAATGACACTTGGTTTGATGAACCTTTTTTATCTTCTTTTAGAATGCAATTAGCCTTAGTTGGTAATTCGGGTCATCCGATTCAGCCCGATCGAGTCGGGCCAATGGCATAAGTCGGAGAGTTCAGGGTCGAAAATTTTATTGGGTTAAAAGTAGCGTCACTGTCGCAATCCGTCCGACATTTAGATGGCTAAGTCATAAAAACTTAGGTCTGCAGGGCTATCGGATCCAACAGACCCGACCGATGGACTACAGGCCGACCTGAAATCTTGTATATTTAAGGAGGATGAGTTGGGCTCAATAATTGTTAACCATAGGACCATCAGGCCCACTAACTTGCTCCGACTTATGGTCTTGGCCAACTCGACGAGCCGAAATACCACCTCTAATTAAAAGAACGTTAAGTCAAGTCTGATCCACACCTAGAATTACACTAAAATTTATTGAATCGGCCCATGATTCATTGGGTCAGTCATGTCCGTCTCAATTATACTTTTACCTAACATTTTTATGGCGTATTCACTTAAAATGCTGGAAGAACAATTTTTTCACCTCTGGCCATTACCACTCCATTTTACCATATACAATACTCCCTCCCGCTCTAACTTTCCTTTTTTTTTTTTCGGTTTATCTTAACTTAATTTTTCAATCCATAAATGACAAATTTCTCTCACAATCTCCGCCCTCAAAATCTTCACCCTCAATCTTCACCTTTAAAAAAGTCAAAGATTCCACAAAATCTGTTTTTTTCTTAATTTTCGTGCTCGATCAAAGTAGAAAAGTTAAGCCGGGACAGAGGGAGTATCAATCAATTTATTCAGTGTTCATGAATTAACATCATGAACCTTTTTCTAATTCAAAAAGGAAAAACAAAATATTAAGAATAATCTTGTTAATCAGCAAGGTAGTGAAAATCGCTAGACGCTAGTTAGACGGTGAATTGAGACCTAATGATTATTCGGAGCCTAAATGGAGCTAATCAAAGAATATGCGTCGCTAGACTGAGAAAAATCGAAAAATAAATATAAATAATTAATAAAAATCTAGACCTATATAAAAATTAATAGGAGCCAGTCGAAAAGTTTTGCAAGGAACCTTTTCTAGACTAGCTAGGAGCCTAAGTTATTTATGTTCGGGGAAAGTGCTAGTTTAAAAAAATAAAAAAATAAAAAAATAAACCATCGGTTCTTAAATTTTGAAATATTTTTAGTTTAAGTTTACTGAATGGTCTATATTTAAGTAGGCCACAATCATACACTTGGGTTGGGCCCCTCTAGATATGGAGAAGTCAAGTAAAATGAGGGACGGGTGATGTTGGGGTACAAATCATTTATCATACTAAGAGTTATATCATCAATTCGTGACTCTCAGAATCATACCAACCATTAATTTTGAACCGGCGCCATATAAAACGTGAACCGTGAAGCGTGGAATAAATTATAGCTTAATAACAAAATTTAAACCTTAGATCGTAAATTGAACCTGAATCATGAACTCATGAATCCGTGAACCATGAATTATGAACCAAGACACTGAATCGTAAATTTTAAAACAAATCGTATAAAAAAAATTAATAATAATGATATTAATTATCTTTTGCAAGTGAAATATGAATAAAGTGGTCAAGATTATTTGTACCTACTAGTCTCTGTCTAGGCACTAAACTCTCATTAACCGCTTATAATTTTTTTCTAATTCCTTCCTACCAAAACACCCTTATGTCTAGGCGCTAGTCTCTTGTCCGATGTCAAATTATCGTTTAACGACGATATAAATCGGGGAAATGGTTGTACATGTGTGGGGTTAAGTTCCAAGTAATTGAAATCAAATGATGTGATTTTGATTTGGAGCCATAGCATGCGTCATATATTGGACATCTTACTCTTTTGTCTTCTTTCATGTAAAGAGTGGGCCATTAAACATGACCAAAAATAGTAAGGCCCGTAAAGGGCCCAATATGATGGGGAAGAAAAAGAGACCAAATTAGGAATGACGGAGCGTGTACTTAAGAAAGAATCGAAAATTTTTACTCAAAGGCTTGAATTTTATAGTGTCTTAATTTGGGGTCTAAAATTTAAAAATTTCGAATTCGAGGCTTGAATTTTAAATTTTTCTTAATTATGAGTTTATATGTTGAATTTTATTTTTAATTTAGGATTTACGTCTTGAAAAATAAGACGCATTATTCGATGTACGGAAGACTCAGTATGATATATCGAAACTCTTTACTGAAATTTTCTAATCCTTACTGAATCTTTCGTACATCGAATAAAATTTCCTATATTTCAAGACGTAAGCTCTGAATTAAGCATAGAATTTAAAATCTAAATCCCTAATTAAAAAGAATTCAAAATTCAAATCTTGAATTAAGAACATTTAAAATTCGGACCCTTAATTAAGATATTTTCAAATTTCAGTCCTTCAACTGAAATACAAGTCCTTCATAAAACAAAAAATACAAAATAAATTTGTAAATATTTAAAATATTATTGATAATGATGCTTGTTTGGTTATTAATCTAATCAGCTTGAACAAGTTTTAATCGAGTCAACATTAGTCGAGCTCGAGTAATTTGATATTTTTACACTTGTTTGAACATCTTCACTTATCGAGTTCAAGGACGAAGCAAGCTTTAGATTTTATCGAACATAAAAGTATATTCAAGCTTGTTCGATATCTTTAACTGAACATAATACAAAACGAGCTTTAACAAACAATCTCAAATCTAATATTAAGTAACTTGGTTTGATTTTCACGGGTTAGGTGAAGATTGTATCCCTTGAGCAAATGAGATAAGTAATGCATGTCCAATCAATTTAAATGTGGACCATGTTTTAGCATATTTTGAAGCAAAGAGTTGTTAAGATAAGAAAATAAATAGAAGCCAAACAAAGTTGCTGCCCTCAGACCATTCATTTGTACTCAACAAGTTCAAGTTGATAACTACAGTTCTTGATACAGGAAATACATCTCTTTCACTAATTAATGTACACTGGACAAAAAAATAATGTTGTATTATGGTGGCCCAAGTGTTTTTTTAAATGATAGTTGATTACTCGAGCAATATACGACAATCGTAATCGATTGATTAAACGTCTTCAAATAATTTTAAAGAATAAAAAGAAATACTGAAGATTCAGCGCCTAAGATCTGGACTCAAACAACTCCGAATGTTCACTAGAACCTACTCGAAAACGAGTAACTGATAACCTCCCTGGAGAGAACTAAAATTGGACTTTCAAAACAAATCAAAGACGAAGTACATACGTTGATGGACTATGCCTTAAAAGAATTGTAAACAATGGACTTTATTGGGCCATGAACTTTTGGCGCATATGATATTTGCCCGATCGCAGACCAACATCACACACATAGTGTACCTATGCAACTAGAGGTAACAAAATTGATAATACGACATTTTATAAATACCAAACTGACAATCGTTGCTTGATGAGTCATCGGGCTCATCAAGCTCGATCCCAAGGTCCTACGGATAAATCTTAGTTCACTTTTTGGGCTAGATGGAATTTAGCTCATTATTTTGGGCGGCGAAATTTCGGCGCAGACTAACATACGGCCAAGGACGGAGCTAGAGGGGGGCCAACGGGGTCGTTGGGCCCCCCTCAAATCTTAATAATTTCGTAGGGGTATTTTTTGTAATTTTAAAATATTTATTTTATTTAAATGAAAATAAAAACCCCATCCTAAAAAAATAACTAATTTTTATATTAGATTAAATTAGTGTGTCTTATTTGAATTTAACTACGTTAGAATTTATATACAACTTACGTGCACAATTACCAAATACATAGACATAGCCTCTAGAAAATAGAATTAGTTATTTCTAAGTAATTTTTATGAGCATTTCTACTGAAAATATAAAATGTAATATATTAAACTTAGAGGGAAAAGTACTTGGAAAACTATTTGTAATTTTTCTTTATAACTAATGTTTCATTACTTATTTTTCTATATTGAGTTTTTACATCTTTTTTTTTTTTTACTATTAGTAGCCACAATTAAAATTATGGAGTAATGATTTCTTATTTTTAGCTAAAGGGATTGAGTAAGAGTTATTCATTTCAATTTTCTTATTATATAATTGATTATCTAGGTATGTGAATGTAGTAACCTATATTTATTTTAATTAAATTTACATAAATAATATTTTTTTATATTTAAAATTTTAGAATTGATTTATTATTTTATTTTAACGTTATAATTGGGCCCCCCTGACTAAAAATCTTGGCTCCGTCACTGCATACGGCATTGGCCCAAACATACTCGGTCATGGTAGGACCATCAGAATTAACACCTCTTAAGGGGCGCTTTGCCCTGCTTTTCTCAAGCGGCTTTTGACTTATAGCTTAATAAAAAGCTAATCTAAGTATTTGCAACGTACAACTTTTGCTTCTGAAAAAATGTTGTGAATATGTGGTTACAAACTCCTAATGGATTGGGTATAACAACTGAATAACGTATTAGGCTGTCATCGATCGCCCATATTATTTCTCGATTTCTCCTCGCCTAGTCGTTAGGCCTCAAGCTACCATCCAACTAGCGCCTAGCAACTTTCACGACATTAAATAATTCTTGATTTTGTATGGTTGAATTTGAATATTGATAAAACAAGGATTTATCCTCATTTTAAGTAGAGCTGATAAACTTGACCCAGCCGTCCACTCAATATTTTAGATGCACTGGACCATGGGAATATAGATGTAAAGTACCATCGAGCTCAACAAGTCTGATCGAATGTGCTAAAAGTTCGACAGACCTTAAGTCGGCTAAAAAATCTTAGTATATTAAGAAAATAAGTTAGGCCGAATTCGATGATTTTTGCTCCGATAAAATTTTGAAACGATCCAACATATAATATTGACATGATGAGCTGAACTTGATCGAATCAGGCCGCTCGAACTCCACCTCTAATTTTAAGTAGAGGAGACGTGCACCAAACTTTCAACAGTGCCTCAACTAGAGATTGCACTGTATTCTCCACTAAAGGAAGACTAAGAAAACTTGAAATTTTCCACTTTGATACAGAATCACTCTTTGTAAAGATCATCATAAACATCACAAAAATAGCATAAACTAAAAGGGGCTAATTTCAAGGTCGACCATTTCAATTTTCAACGGTTAATTCTATCCTACTCAAGTGGGTAATACCTAAGTTGGGTAGTGTCCGACTACCTAATCTAATCATTCACTTAGAAAGTAAAATAGAATACTAGTTGGCCTTTATTTAATCATCATTTACTTTCTAAATGAATAATTAGATCACCCAATCAAGCACTACCTCGGCTGGGTAGCATAATTTTTTTTTGAAAATGACTCATTTGAGTAAATTCAGTACAGGATTGTTGTAAATCTTGGGAACGGATCTAGAGAGACAAAAACACAAATGACAACGATATATGACAAGAATCCTGGTCAGAATTTTTTTTAATATTTTTTAAAACTAATTATAAAATTGCTAAATACTATGTTTTTGTGTTGATAGTAATCCAATATCAGAATAATTCGAAATGTAATTATTTTTAAAAAAAAAAAAATATATGGCAAGTCAAATTTTAGTTATTTAGCAAGACTCGCCAAAAAATTGAAATAATACAAAAAAAGATTAGCATGACTTCTATGCAATAATGCATCCGTAAATCGGGAAATTGTTCAATTTTTTTGGGTTTAAAAACAATGTTATTAAATATAGTATTACTTCGAAAAACAATTTTTTTTCGAATGCTATGAATTTACGATGATCGTGGTGTAAAATTAACAGCAAAAATACATCGAAATATTTATCAACTTTTTAATGAAAAGTAGTTGCAGCCATAATTTAAATTTATTTTTCTAAAACCGTTGCATGTTACCATATATTGCCATTTTTTTTGTCAATTGCATTCTTGTAAGTAGAGGTAGCTATACAAGAGGCCCAACCCAATCCATCAACATCACATGTTAGAACAAGTCGGTCAGTGAAAATTCTACCGAGCAAAAAATTAGCAAACAATTAGAGATTTAGCACAATAGGTTAAGTTTATTGGACCCAATTATAATTTATGCCAATAGAATAATTCTATGATCCAACTCATTTGAAATGTCAGGAAGGCTAGGACAATTCACCACCTCTACTTGTAAGAGTCAATGTTTCGACACATTATGTTGGGCTTATGGGACCAAATTGTACTTTGGGTAGATAATTCTACCACCCAACTCATTTGAAATGTCAAAGGACCATGACAACTTTGCCACCTCTACTAATGAATCGATGTTTCTCCTCTACGGAGCCTACACAGCACTCTAAAAAGGCTAGACACTAGTCCGATGAAGACTAGTATGTAGTGCCTAATCAGGACTTAAGCAAGGCTTAGGAAGGATTAAACAAGAAAAGTCAGAGAAAAAAACACAGAAGGTTGAGAAAAAACTCATAAAAACATTTTTCTTGCATACCATAAAATAGCATCAACGAAAAATATAACCCAAAATAACTGCATAAGAAAACAGGCATTTAGAGAAGATTGCAAGGTAATAACAAAATGCAAAGTGTCTAAAAATAGCACTAGGTTGTCTACATCGATGTTTTACGAAATTCTTGAGATATGAAAATATCAGATTTTAGATCAAGACTGAAATAAGAAACCATAACATTCTACTGCCTGGCTTCAACTTTCTTCTTCTGCCATAGGCGATCCAGAGCACTGTCAGCATCACCCTGGTGAGAGAGAGAGAGAGAGGTTTTAGTTCACAAGAAATTACTAACTATAATTTAGGCAGAGATGCATGAAGCTTTTTTTAAGTACTAATCAAGAGAAGCTGTTTTGGAGTTTTTGTAAACAACTTCAGCTTTAATTAAAGTAATTTTAGGTCAAAACTAAAAGTATAGTTGTTTTTTTCCAACTTCTTGCTATTTTGGTAAATAAATAGAAAGTTTTTCACTTATAAGCTAAAAAGTGCTCAAGTATCAAACACTAAACTCATACTAGACCAAAATCAACACTTTTTGCATACACTACCTACTTTTGATTTTAAGCAACTTTACCACAATGTCTATTTTAGTTCACAAGAAATTTCTGGCTTGAGAGATGAATGAAAGGCATATATTACATTCGGCTAAAGGGTGTTAGCAAAAACTTTTTTAAGTACTTTTGACCGATAACTTTTAAAAAAAGTTATTTTGAGATGTTTGGAAAAACAACTTGAACTTTAATAAACGTAAATTTAAGTAAAAAATTAAAAGTATAGTAGACTTGTTATTACCATCTTCTTCCTATTATGGCAAATATGTAGAAGTTTTTCTCACTCATAAGCTAAAAGTTGCTAAAGTTTGATAAAACTCTCAAGTTTTTATATTTGACCAAAATCAATTTTATTCGTTACCTACTTGGATTTTAAACAATTTTATCACAACCTCTAATTTTTCATCCCTTCTTCAAAAGTTAAGCAAAGGAAAATGTCCGCTAAGAGTGATGGGCTAAATCAAGAAAGGAATATTGTATCTGAAAATGGGTTTACCCGACCCTAAACAGGTTTAGGATTGGCCAAAAACTGAAGAAACGACCACTATATCTAGTCAAATATAAGCTACACTGAAGATTAATCCAGAAATGTTCGTATTTAAGTACAGGCCAGGTATACAAACTAAAGCAAATATAAGCTACATTGTCCAAAGTTGGCTAAAGAAATTAACTTTAAAATTGCACATAAAAACTGCAAGATACATCTCCTGGGTCGAATATATACAGAAAACATACATAGTTATGACAAGCAAGACAGCACCACGTAAACAACAATGGAAGACCCTTTGACGAGAAAAATCAATATTCTAATTGGAGTGTACAAGAGCATGCATTAACATTTTCCGACTTACACAAGCATTCTTCCATGGTGATTTTATTTAACATAAAGAACCCTAATGGCTTGTTTTCTTATAAGAACCCTAGCAACTTATTGTGGCACCGTGTCCACAGACATCACAAGAATCGAGAGAGGATCTTCATGACTGACATTAACTACCCTAGAACAATCCAAGATTCTTTTGCATGTTAAATTTGTATCACAAAACTATTAGACATTCTCAAATATAGCTTAATTGAATTCCAGGTTTATGGTGCGAAAAGAAAGGCAAAAAAAAAAAAAAAAAAATTACGCAAGAGTACTGTAATTGAAAAAAAAAATACCACTAACAAAATATATTTGAAATCACAAGCTTAAACAAATAAAAAGGTACCTGAGCACGGATGAAACCGCAGAGAGCAAACGTAGAGAATGCACCAGTATAAACACCCCTCTCATCCAAATGCCCTACGTTAATCTGAACTGATGCATGATCCTTTGAAGTGATCAGCCTATTGGTCGCAGAGCTACAACCACAATTCCCAAGTATAAGGCGAACGCCACAATAATAGTGAATCTTTACGTTACAGCTTCAGATGCTCCGAAGCTCGAATGAGTTATAAATAAAGCAAAATAATAAAACTTCACAGATTCCAAATCTTTGAAGGAATTCAAAATAGCCAAAATCAACTAAAATCAATGGTGGGTACTAACATATAATATTGTCCCAAAAAAATTTATAAATTTCTTAAATATCTGTGTGTGTGTGTATGTAAATGTACGAGTCTTGATTTAAAAAAGTTGAAGTATATCAACATTTTGAGTACTAAAACAGTATAAAGTGTTTTTTTTAAGTTATTGTTACATATACATGTATTGGTGCTACATCCCTGAAAAAATATTCCTGAGTCCGCCACTAGTTAAAATAAAACTATATTCGATTCATGGTTGTCGGTTGAAAGCTCGTTTGAACTATATTCGATTAAGGATACCAAACTAGCTTGACATACTCTTAAATAAACCATCTAAGCTGTCCATAAGATCCATCCAAACAAATATACTCTGAAGAAAAACTACATTTCAGCATACCATTTTCTGGGGATGTAAAGATCCATGTTCTGCCCCTCATCGTTCTGCATCTTGGCTGTTTCTTCAAACACTAATTAACTATCAAAACAAACAGTATTGCAGAATAAGTAGCAGCATTTAACAACACAGAGAGAAAGAACAATAAAACTCACGGATTGAAATTTCTATCAATGAACACACTCTACATACAGCTAAAATTCACCCAACACAAAATGAAAATAAATCAAAGCGCCCTACAGCAATTGAAATATCACAATTCATTCTCTTAGTTACATTTTATGAGATGTAATCGACCTAAAACATGGATTGCTATTGCATTTCGTTTTAGGAATTTCATCAACTGAATAATTAACACGACCATCAAAGTCGAAATAATTTCTCACAAATTATACGGTGAAACAAAAAAAATAATAATATTCTGATAAATAAAAAACTAACTAAATTCAATCAGACTATCTCCGTTTCGCAGTATTTAGATAGAGAGAGTGTTTACCAGATTAAAATTTCAGCTGGTGAAGAAGAGCAGTCTGCAGACACTGAGAGAAGTAAAACCCTAATTCCTTGAATCGTGCAATTTATAGCCACATAATTGGGCTTGGCTGCCCATGAATATGGTGTGATAGGCCCAAATCCATTTTCTTTCATTTTCCTTTTCTTTTGAGTACTGCAGTTACGCATAGAGCGTTCGGTAAAAAGATAACGATCGAGCTCATTTAGCGCATATTTAAATATAATTATTTATGTTCGTATATTAACTAACAAATACTCCATTCGTTCCATAATAATTGACGTTTTAGAAAGAAAGGGAAGAATTAAGAATGAAATTTTTTGACAAATTTATCCCTCACTTAATTATTTATCTCTCTTATATGACTCCTAAAATTTAGCATCTTTAAATATTTATCTTTTCCCTCTCTGAAATTCCATCTTCTTCCGTCATCGTTGGAGAGCGAAACTCCGGCATCTTTAAATATTTATCTTTTAAATTCCATCTCCATCCTACAACTAACATACACTAAAATCTCATGGATGTACTAGATAATGTCTAGCTTTTAGAGCATCTATTGTATGCTTCTCAATACTAGACAATTCTGGATAATGCTATTAGACATATATCCAGACAATTCCATAAGGCTATATTTAACTTTCCTCATTGTATCATTAAATCAAGCTATCTGTTAGAAATGTAGGCTATATTTAACTTTCCTCATTGTGTATCATTAAATCAAGCTATCTGTTAGAAATGTAGACTAGAGAAGTCCATAAGTAACTTAAGCTATTTCTTTTATTCAATTTAAATTGGGGAATGAATGAGGTAGAGGGGAAGAAAGCCTGGATTGAGGAGGGAGAGAGAATAAGACGCGTGGAATAAGGAAGGAGAGAGAAGAAGACGCTACAATAAGCAGGAATACTTTAGGAGATAAAGATTTAACCAAATAAAGATATTTCTGATAGATTTAAAAATAGAGATTTTTAAGGATTGAGTCCAGGGAGAAAACTGGAAGAATTAGTGAAAAAAATGTAAAACGTCAATTAATAAGAAAAGAAAAGAACCTCCTAAAACGTCAATTATTATGGAACGGAGGGAGTAGAAGTTAAACGCTAAAGAATTTGTTCGTTAACGATTTTTTAACATGATTTAGGTTTGTATAAAATAACAATGATAAAATTAAACATAATAATAATAATAATAATAATAAAAATTTATCACTAAACTAAATATTACCATTTTTCACTAAGCGAATTTTAATCTTTCAAAAAAAAAAAAAAAAACAGTTGGGTGCGAGTCAAATTATTGAACGTCTATTAAATACATTATTGTTTTCTAAGAAATATATATATAGACACACGATAATCCATAACACGCAATTAAAAAATAATTAAATCAAAAATTAAAAAAATAAAATGCATAACACGCCCCGAAAAAAGATAATTTTCTTATTGAAGACTTTATTCTCATTTTTATCTATAATTTTCTTATTCACAAAAATAATTAATTATTTGAAAATCATTCTTTGCATGCATGTTCACGTATGGCCGAAAAAAAAAAAAAATTATATATAATTGAACTCACCCCTGGCAGGGGCGAGTTCAGTATCGCATATACCGTATATCGCCTATACCACAGGCGAGTTTAAAAAAAAAAAAAAAAATCCAATTGATCTCGCCCCTGCCAGGGGCGAGATCACTGCGGTGGTGTCAGTCAGAATTGAACTCGCCTGTGGCACAGGCGAGTTCACTTACTTTACTAAATACCAAAAAAACACGCGTATAATTTTAATAACAACGTGAACAGTACTGTATTTTGTTAAAATTGCCCATCACTAGACATAGTTGTCTCAATAGTAGCACTATCACACTAGTGTTGTTACTTTTAAGTGGGTGTGAGAGGGGAGTTTTTCTATATGTGTGTATAAATCACTACAAGAAAATTATCAAATTTCAACTGAACATAAGTTTATTGGAATTTTAAAATTTTCAAATGGAATTCCAACGACAAGATGAATCGTCAAAAATTCCAGCGGCACAAATAATCGTTGCGAAAAAATTCAAGAGGTAAGAGATTCCGTGAGAATTGTCGTTGGAATTTAATAGTTGGAATTTCAATTACAACGACTCAAAACCACTTAAACTGCCGTTGGAATTGAAATTCCAACATAAATTTTCTAGAAAAGCCGTTGGAATTTGATAGTTTTCTTGTAATAAATGATAAACGAGAAGCTAGAGTAGTTTTAGTATTCATGTTTAATTTTAATTAATTGAATAGCATAAGAAAAAATGTTCGTGCGTTGCCCCGGCCAGTCCCTACCCTAACACCGCAAAAGTCTGTTGTCCATGTCGATCAATCTATTGTTGCCTATCACTTAACAGACTTAAATGTGCACAATAAAACCCACCTACTATATAAGGTAGGACGAGTTGGTCTTAATCTCTAATTCATTTTAGTAACTCTAATTTAAACTTATGTTACAAACGCTTAAACTTCAAAATCAGAAGAAGGAAAAAGTTATTGATACAAATATATTAAATTTCAGCCCTTATACAATGTCTTGATGGGAAAATGTGTGGAAAATGGCTACAAAATAAATATCAAAATATGAAGGATGTTGAGGCATGTGTTGAACACATTTCTGTTAAAATATATATTCCTGATAGGGATGACCCGGTTACTTCGGGTCGGGTTAATCCTGAGCCCATTCACCAGTTCAGCGAAACGCGAAGGCTCAGGCCCAACAGGCCCAGCAACACACATTCGGTCCAGCGAATCGAGTCTGTTCCGGGAATCAAGGCCCATGATCTTTTCCCAACTGCCATGCAGATTTGGGGGGCAAGATTATAGGGATTTAGTTAGGGTTTGGGTTTAGTAGTATAAATAGATGAAAAGAACCCTGAATTAGGGTTCGGACTTTGTTTTCTGTAACACGCACTGTAAACTCAACATTGGAGCAAAGGAAACACCTCGGCGATTGCCGTTTTCTCCCCGTGGACGTAGATCTCCGGATTGAACCACGTAAATTCTGTGTTTTTTATATTTTGTTCTTGTTGGTTACTGTTCGATTGGGTGATTACTGGATTGCGCATTATCAAATTGGCGCCGTCTGTGGGAACGACAAGGCAGTTTTTTGAACGCATTAACCGGTAATCTTTGACGTTCGCATTGCATTCAAGAATCATGGTGACGACTCGTTTGAATCAAGCCCGCCGTGGAGACCATTCCGATCAAGATCCACCCGTGGATCAGGTAGCACCGCCGAGGCAATTACCGGAAGCGAGTGCATCCAATCCTCAGGGTAATCAAAACCCTCCACCCCCCCAAGATCAGCAAGACCCTAATATTGTTGTTGCTCAGCCACCGGTGAACATTCAAATCACCCCAGAACTGCTCCAAGATTTCTTACAGGAGCATGCGCATGTCCTACAAGATTGGGCAGTTAATCGCCTACGCCCAGCGGGGCCTGCCGCAGAACCTGTTAGCCATAATGATAATCCTGGGGTGCCTCCATCTCGCCCGCGCGGACAGCAGGAACCGGGCTATCGCGGGCGTCAGGATCGACGACGGGAACGACCTGGTTCTTCCGAGGACCTTGGGAGTTCAAACGGATCACGACCTCGCAATGAGGAACCAGCTGATGTGGATCGCCGCCGTCCACTTAATGCGGCTAAAAAAGCTCGCTACGCTGACTCTTATGCTCAGGATCTCCAAGAGTATGAGCGGGTTCAACGCAACGTTGAACTGGACAGAATCCTAGGCCTTGATGCCAATGGAGAGATTATCACGCCGTTCTCCTCCAAAATCATGGCCATCACCCTTCCCGAAGGGTTCAAACGGCCAGCTATATCACCTTACAACGGCACGGGAGATCCGGCCAATTTTCTTGGTGCTTTTAGGCACAGTATGCTTAGTCATGATAACATCACATCCCTTCAGTACTGTAGGATTTTCCCGGAGTACTTACAGGATGAAGCTCGGGTCTGGTTTGATTCTCTCCCGCGAGACAGCATATCCTCATTCAGAGAACTCGCCGAGCACTTCTGGGCAAGGTTCGAAGCCCGAGCGAAGCCCATGGCCACTCTGGCCGACGTTATGAGTATGGAACAACGGGACGGTGAAACCGTTACTCAATTTCTGGACCGTTTCACAGCGGTAAGTCTCAAGGTGGGGAATTGCCCCGACGATGTGGCCATCAACGCTTTCATGAATGGACTCCGCCCTGGAGCACTCCACACCGAGTTAGCTCGGAACACCCCGGTCACAACTCGGGCACTGTTCAAAACAGTGTGCAAATTTGCTAAGGCCGAGGAACAGACACGGCAGAAGCGTGAGAAGCACGCAATCAAGCGACAGGCCGACAAGGCACAAACTGGTCCTAGTACGCGAACTAGCGCATTTTCACGCTTGACACCGGGGCATTCAGAATCCCGAAGTGCAATTCCGCAATTGACTCCACTGACGAAGTCACGGGCTGAAATTCTTTCACTCCACAAAAACGACTTCCGACCTTGTCCGCGGATGACAGCGCCTCCTGAAAAGAGGAACCGTGGAAAGTGGTGCGCATACCACCGAGATCACGGACATGAGACAGAGGAGTGCCGAGAACTCGGCAAGGAGATTGAGGAATGCCTCAAGAAAGGGTTTTTGCGGCAATACGTTGCGCGAACCGGAGACCAACCTCGGGCAAACCACAATGGGGGCTCGTCTCATCACCGCGGAGGTTACCATGATCGAGATAATCAACAAAATCGGCCACATTGGCAGAATAATCGGCAGGGGCCCAATAACTACGTGCGACAAGATGCTGGCAATCGCCAGCCGTCACGTCTCCCACTTCCACCTCCTCCTCCGGGAGGACCCGGGGACAACGCACCCCCTCACGTGATAAACGTGATATATGGAGCCCTACCCACCGGGGCTTCACGACATGCCTTGAAGGCAGAGGCTCGACGTCCTCCTCCCGAGGAGCCACGCCACAAACGCCTCCATCAGTCCGAAACTGTCAGCTTCACGGATAGGGATCCGGTTCCAGAGATAACACCCCACACTGACGCTATTGTCATTGACATGACTGTAGCCAATATAACAATACGACGGGTCTTCGTGGACAATGGTGCTGCAGTAAGCATCATATTTGCGGACTGTTTTGAGAGGATGGGGATCTCCCGAGACCAACTTCGACCGGCCCCCGGGCCATTACAGACATTCACCCAGGGTGAAGTCCGGCCGGAAGGTATCATTACTCTCCTAGCGTCTTTGGGGACTTATCCGAAGATAAAAACTATCTTTGTAGACTTTTATGTGGTGAATTCTCTCTCACCATATAACATGATATTGGGCCGAGATTGGCTCACCCCGGCAAAAGCCATATGCTCCACGTATCACCTCGCGCTAAAGTTTCCCACTTCGCATGGTGAAGTGACCATCCGTGGCAGTCAACGGGTCTCAAAAGAGTGCATGTATGTGGCGCTCAAGAAGACTGCTAAGGTTTCTCCCAAACAGCAGCTTCAGGTAACATCACAGGTTCTGGAACCTCCGGACCGTACCCCATTGGGGGATGCCACTGCTCAAATCCCGCTAGATCCGTCTAAGCCGGAGCAGACAGTAACAGTAGGGGCCGTGGACGTGCCATGGCTACATCAGGCCATTATCCAGACCCTGCGAGAGTATTCTGATGTTTTCGCATGGTCTCCTCTGGACATGCCCGGAGTCTCTCCCGAGGTGATTACCCACAAGCTGAATATCGATCCCAGTGTCAAGCCAATCCAACAGAAGCAGAGGAAATTCGCTCCGGAGCGAAATGAAGCCATTCGAATTGAGGTGAAGCAACTCCTAGATGCGGACATCTTGTTCGAGGTATTCTACCCCTCCTGGTTGTCCAATCCAGTAATGGTAACAAAAAGCAGTGGGGCATGGCGGATGTGTGTCGATTTTTCTGATCTTAATAAGCACTGTCCCAAGGACTGCTATCCTCTGCCCTCCATCGATCAAAAGGCCGAAGCTATTACGGGGTACGTGGCACTTTGTTTCTTGGACCTGTACAAAGGCTATCATCAGATCTTTATGGATCCACAGGATGCTATCAAAACGGCGTTTATCACTGCCTTTGGATGCTACGCTTTCAAGAAACTGCCCTTTGGGCTCAAGAATGCTGGGGCCACCTATCAGCGCCTAATGGACTTTGTCTTCCACGACCAGATAGGTCGCAATGTTGAGGTTTACGTCGATGACTTGGTCATCAAAAGCTCCTCCCATCCTTCATGTGTGCATGATATCGCCGAAACATTGCGCACCCTGCGGCGCTATAACTTGCGACTCAATCCGGCAAAATGCACTTTCGGTGTTGGCTCCGGGAAGTTCCTCGGATACATGGTTTCACAAAACGGCTTGCAAGCCAATCCAGCTAAACTCCGTGATGTATTAGATTTGCAGCCCCCAAAAACATTCAGGGAAGTTCAACGCCTTACAGGTAGCCTAGCGGCTTTAAACAGATTCTTATCGAAAGCAGCGGAGCGTCAGCTCCCATTTTTCAAGATCCTGAGGCAAGCGAAGTCCTTTGAGTGGACTCCAGAGTGCACCGAGGCTTTTAAAGCCTTGAAACTGCATATACAGCAGCTGCCTACTCTGTCAGTTCCTCTTCCCGGAGAGCCACTGTACTTATATCTGGCGTCCGCCGAAGAAGCTGTCAGCGCCGCTCTTGTGCGCGAAGTGGAGGGGGTTCAACATCCCGTATATTTTGCAAGCCGGGTGCTCCATGGAGCCGAGACGCGATATTCAGAACTTGAAAAAACCGCTTTGGCCCTTGTTATGGCAGCTCGGCGTCTTCGGCCATACTTCCAGGGGCGTGAAATACGAGTCCTAACCAATCACCCTATACGCCAGATCCTTGTGAAACCCGAGGTGTCCGGGCGCCTCGCTAAGTGGGCAATTGAGTTAGGTGAGTATGATATCCAGTTCCTCCCCCGCCGAGCAATTAAAGGTCAAGCACTTGCTGACTTCCTGGCCGAAATCCCGGCAGATAATCATGAGTCCCCCGCAGACAATGATACAACACATCGCGTCACACCCGCTCCTCCATCACGGATGTGGCAACTATTTGTAGATGGAGCATCCACAGTCCGAGGAAGTGGTGCCGGGCTGCTTCTCATCGACCCCGAGGGGGTCGAGGTCAAATATGTCATCCGATTCAAATTTAAGGTGACTAACAATGTAGCAGAATACGAGGCAGTCCTCGCCGGGCTCCGGCTCGCTCAATCTTTAGGTGTTCGTCACTTAGAGCTTTTCACGGACTCCGAGATCGTGTCTAAGCAAATTCAGGGGACTTATGTCGCCAAAGAAGAAACAATGGTCAGGTACCGCGCTCTAACACTCAAATTCATATCAACTTTTGATACAGTTATTATCCGAAAAATCCCGCGTGCTCAAAATTCCAGGGCAGACACACTCAGCAAATTGGCCTCCGTGGTCCAAACTAATATATCTCCGGATATCAAGGTTGAAGACCTTTCCCATCCAGCTATTCATGAGGCTACAGTCGGTACTGACCAACAGTGATCCGAACTGGATGACTCCGATCATTCAGTATCTCCAAGATGGGATTCTACCCACTGACAAGCTACGAGCTCGGCAAGTTGTGCTCAAAGCCCCCAAATACTCCCTTCATAATGGAGTTCTATACCGACAATCGTACCTACAACCGAATCTTAGGTGCCTCGCCCCTGCCGAGGCTATTCAAGTTCTGCGAGAGGTTCATGAAGGGGCCTGTGCAAGCCATATCGGTTCCCGAACTCTAGCAAAAAAAGTTCTCCGTTGGGGATACTATTGGCCTACCCTATTCAACGATGCTCACGACTTAGTGACTAGATGTAGCAAGTGTCAGCTACACTCCAGGGTGAAGCATTTGCCACAGACCGAGCTCACCGGAATCCAAGGAGCATGGCCGTTCATCCAATGGGGCATTGATATTGTTGGGCCTTTCCCTGTCGCTCCGGGAGGGTTGAAATTCCTGGTCGTCGCCGTAGACTACTTCACTAAGTGGGTCGAAGCCGAACCACTTACGGCTATCACCGGACAGAACATTTTAAAGTTTGTATGGCGCAATATTGTTTGTTGCTTCGGCATCCCGAGCACTATCATCTCGGACAACGGTAAACAGTTTGCCAATGATCCATTCCGCTCATGGTGTGAAGAACTCCACATCAAACAGATTTTCACTTCGGTAGCTCACCCTCAAGCAAACGGGCAGGTTGAGGTCACCAACCGGACCCTTCTCACAGGAATAAAAAAGCGCCTGGATAATGCCAAAGGACTCTGGGCTGAAAACCTTCCACAAGTCTTATGGGCCATTCGGACAACGCCGCACACCTCCACCGGGGAGACTCCTTACAGCCTTACTTATGGCTCCGAAGCCGTTATCCCCGCAGAGATCAGTGTGCCGAGTCCTCGCCTCCTCACATTAGTTCCGGATAATAATGACGAGGCTCTTCGCGCAAATCTAGATGAGCTCGAGAATCGCCGAGAACAATCGTTCATTCAGCAGGCTAGGTACAAACAGAGAGCTGCTCAGTATTACAACCTCCGGGTTCGAGGTACACAGTTCAATGTCGGGGACTTAGTCCTTCGACTTAACTCGGCCAGCAAAGCTGCCCCCGAGGGCAAACTGCATGCTTCTTGGGAAGGCCCCTACCGAGTCGTTGCTGTACATGACTCCGGATCTTATCAGCTTGAACAAATCAACGGGACCCCCATCCCCCGAAGTTGGCACGTCACAAACTTGAGACGCTTCTACCTGTAAAGGTCACATCGCAAGCACTATTTTTCTTTTAATTTCCTTTGTAGTTGTTATTTTTCTTTGTACTTTTGAATTTGCCCCGGCATTTATCATTGAATGAAATTCTTTGCTGGCATAACTTACTGAGTTATTCTCTATGTTACGGGGACGCCCTAACACAAACATACTATCGTTATTAGTCTCCGGACAATTAAACCTTTCTCTCGGTCCGTCCGAAGGGGTTTGCGCATTAGTCTCCGGACAATTAAACCTTTCTCTCGGTCCGTCCGAGGGGGTTTGCACATTAGTCTCCGGACAATTAAACCTTTCTCTCGGTCCGTCCGAGGGGGTTTGCACATTAGTCCCCGGACTCACACCACTTTCTCGTCTGTTTAACCGGAGAAATGTTAACTCCCGCCTGATCCGTCCGGGGAGTTTTTGCTCCCGCCAGATCCGTTCGGGGAGAAGTGGATTAGTCCATACCGTGTTCCCGAACACCTACTTAAAACAATTAACAGATTTTATATCGTGTTCCCGAACACCCAATTAAGATGATTTGTAACAAGTTACTTTCATTTCACCAATTTGTACACATTACAACAACTTTATTACTATTTTCTGAATATTACACAACAAACAGTTTTTTACATAAGTCTTAAAAAAAAAAAAAAAACAACAACAACAAACAAGCAAATACAAAGACAACAAAAGCAAATACGTAAGCTAATGTCTATGGCCCCCGAGCCAATACTGCGCACTCCGGTGTTGGGACCCGCTCCTCGGTCTGCGTTGGTTTCTTCGGGATCTTGAAGATCTTTGACCTCGGGCTCCGGCTCTGTTACCCTCTCGGGCTCTGGCTCGGTCATCCCTTCGAGGTTCTCTACGCCGAGGACTTTCTCTAGGCGCGGGCCCCAGGGCTTCATCTCGGGTCCGCGCCCGGTTGCTGGGTTGTGACGCCGGCCTCGGTGTCTGAACCCACTGGTCTGGGTCCCACTCCTCCGGGACCATTACTTCGATTTCCTGGGCCAGCTCCTCGACTATCTCCTCAGCAACCGCCGGGGGCTCTTCAATTGTGGTCATCGGGGCTGGCTCCCGAATAATTATGCCTTTGCTCTGCTCGGAGGGCTTCTTCTGGCCTTTAGTCTTCTTATCCTTCCGAGGAGCTCTCTGAGTACTTCGGTCCTGACTAGTGCTCGCAATAAACTCCTCAGCAGAAGGCCTCCGCCTGATTCGGCCCTTTAGCCCTTCATACATGCTGAGCAGTAGTTCCAGGACTTCTCTTTTCCTCACAAGCTCCGCGAATTCTACCGAGCTCCTTGACATCAGCGCCGCGATATCACTTTGGATTTCAACGGTCCGCTCTTCTACTTCTTCAAAAGTTAGAAGACCGAACTCGGACAAGATCCGCTCGTACTCCTTATGGTGAACACGGACACGACTCATTTCGGCTGCTGTGGTTCGATACTGCATCTCGAAGTCTTTGGCCCTTTCATTGGCCTCAACCACCTTCCTCTCCGCCGAGGCTATCTGCTTTTGCAACTTGGGCACTACGTGCAGTTCCAGACGGTTCCCCTCTCCGCGGAACCACTCAAGTGACTCCATTAACTTCTTTATCGTCTCATGCAGTTCCACGGTGTTCTAGACAGACAACGACAACGACAAGATCAATTACCCTCAAGCATGTATGAAGTTACGATCAGTACGGCAGCAGATATCGAAGTACTCATGCAATAAGACAAGAAGTTCAAGAGATCGAAAAAGATGATTGTATTTCACAAAGCAAAGTACAATTGTTCAAGACAGTACATCACCCCTAACATTTCTACAAATTTACAAGTTCAAATTTGCGGGGATCGACTGACCTCCCGCTCAGTTGCCTCAGGCTCTTCGGGCAACTCTTCTTGCTGGCCCTCAGCCGCTTCGGCAACTCGCTCTTCGGCTGCTACAGCGGCCTCAGTCGTGGCAGGGGCTTCGATCTCCATCTGGGGGGGAGGCTCAATGTTTTGGGGAGCGGGGGCCAGTTCACCGCGGCTGAATGCCAAAAATTCTTCATCCTGGTCCACTACGCAGTTAGCAACTTCTGCGGCAGTCAGAAGCTGCCTCTTCCCCCCGAGCGCGTTCACCAAGGGCCACTCCGGTAGCTCCGCCAGCGCGGCGTATTAGGCCTTCTCTACCTCGGCCGCCGCCTCGGGATCATACCCGAATTCTGGGCGATGGATGTCCACGTCCGGATACGCCTCCTTCACCTCTTCCAGCACCATGGCCCGAGTGGCTTTGTCCCCTATTGCCACAAACCTTGTCTGGAAATCAAGGAATGTGCTGGAGTGTAACAGCTTCTCGGCGAAGGCCCTCAGCAAAGCCCCCTGCCCTCCAACCACGGCTGCCTCCCTCGCCTCCATCACTGCCCGCAGCTGCATCAGCTCTCCGCGGAGGCCATGATTCTCTGTTTCTACGCTGCGCAGACGCGCGACCTCGGACTCAACCACGGCAGCCCTCTTGCGTGCCTGGGTCAAGTCGTACGACAGCTTGTCATTTTTAGCGCGAAGCTCCCGCGCCGTCGCGGCTAGCTCTTCCTTGGCCTCTATTTCGCTTTTCAGGCCGACCTCAATTATCCCTTTGGCCAGCCGAAGAATCTTCTCGGCATCTGTGCTGTCAAACCCCAGCATACTGGGGATCACCTGCTCTCCCTGGAAAAGTTAAACACAACGCGGCACACGGATTAGACCTCGGTTATACCCCTCGCGTAAGTTCGCGTAATGAGCAACGTTTTTTAGTGTTACCTGCGAGCTCTCCCCAGTCCGGGGCTTCTTGGATGGGGCCTGTGGCGTCCCAGTAGGCTCCGGCCTCTTCTTTGGCAACGCCGGAGACCCCGCCAATGACACTCTTTCCTCCGACCCAGCCGACGGGCGTGAACCGGTCGGTATCTTCCCCCGGGAAGATACTTCCGCGGCCTTCCCCTTCTTCGTGGCCGCTTCAGTCTTAGCGGGGCTCCCTGATGCCGGTTGCTTTCCGAAGCGTCCCACTGCATATATATATCAATGGTTAATTATGCGCCAAACAGTAAGCTTAAATAACAGGACACAAGAACTCCTACCCTCTTCGGCATCTCCATTTCCCGAATAATATGGGCTAAGCCCAGCCTTCTCCAGTTCCTCCTCGGAACAAAGGGTTTGGAAAGTCCCCACTTGCAGGAATATGTGCCTCGTTTCGGGCCCCGGATTCTCCACAGGAGCGGAATCCTGCACCTCGTCACTCCTCCACTTCGGGAGGGCTATTTTATTCCTAACAAATATGAACCTCTCCTTCCACCCCTCTACTTTGCTCGGGTTTTGAACCTTGAACCCTCCGCGGGCTCGAGGACTAAAGGAGTACCACCCCTTAGACTTCCCGAAGTTCTTAAGCTGGTAGAAAAACCTAAACAGCTCTACAGTTGGCTCTATCCTGGCCTGCTTACAAACTACCGTGAATCCTACCAACTGCCTCACCGCGTTCGGCGCTAACTGGCAGAGGGCAATGCCGTAGTATCTTAACAACTCTACAACTATGCCCCACAGCGGCAGTCTCAACCCTACTCTGAGGGGGTCAATATATACGGTCATAAACCCCTGCGGTGGGCAACAGGCCCTATCCTCGGGGGTAGGAATTATATAATCGAGGTCGAAAGGAAGATAAAATGATGGGAGTTCCCTCTCAAGTTGCCCCCGCGACATCCGTAAACCTATGGAGGACACCTCAAGATCAACCGCCGGACATTCGTAAAACGATACCGTCCTGGTATTACACTCTAAACCATCGACTCTGTCTATGGTTCTTATCACATCCTTCTCCGGAAAGATATATGATGGGGGGGGACATCTAACGGTTTGTCCGCATCTCCTACTACTCTGATCGAGACCGAAGATGGGGCAGAAGATGAAGAAGATGAAGAGGATGACATACTTACTTGATTTGAATTCAAAAGGATGGATTCGAGAAATTTTTTATCTCTGCTGAATCACACACGCAAAGTTCCTCTTTTTCCCGCTTTCTATAACAGATGAATCACAATGGAGAAGATGAAAAGTTACTGTGCAGTTATTCCTTATATAAATGCAAAAAACCGACGGCTCTGATGCAGCCTATTCAAATTCAGTGATGAGGATTCATGCGTGCTCTTCACGCGCTTTACAGTTACCGAGGCGCGTGGGGAACAGCTGTCTTGGAACTCGCAGAGCGTGTCACTTCACGTCTCTCTCTCTCATTATGGCGCCGCCAATCGCATCAGCCTCACCCTTCTTCAGGAAGATTCAAGATACACTCCGGTGTACTTTCCACCTCGGCCATACTACCACACTCCGGTGCCCCCACCATTTCGGCCAAACTACTCACTCTGGTGTACCTTCCACCTCGGCCAGACTGTAATATACTTACAACGCGTTTTTCGCTTCTGGGAAATTTGATATCTCATTATAGGTCCCAAACACCTCGGCCCAACTCGGCATTGTGTCCATTGACTGCTCCGCAAGGTCCCATGGACGCGGACACACTCCGTCACGCATAAACACTTCGGCCTGCCAGTGACCCCGGTCTTCTTGCTTACAGTTCCACCCCGGTGACAACCGAAGCTCCTGCCTCGCTTCGGCTGGGGGGGGGGGGGACATCTGATAGGGATGACCCGGTTACTTCGGGCCGGGTTAATCCTGAGCCCATTCACCAGTTCAGCGAAACGCGAAGGCCCAGGCCCAACAGGCCCAGCAACACACATTCGGTCCAGCGAATCGAGTCTGTTCCGGGAATCAAGGCCCATGATCTTTTCCCAACTGCCATGCAGATTTGGGGGGCAAGATTATAGGGATTTAGTTAGGGTTTGGGTTTAGTAGTATAAATAGATGAAAAGAACCCTGAATTAGGGTTCGGACTTTGTTTTCTGTAACACGCACTGTAAACTCAACATTGGAGTAAAGGAAACACCTCGGCGATTGCCGTTTTCTCCCCGTGGACGTAGATCTCCGGATCGAACCACGTAAATTCTGTGTTTTTTATATTTTGTTCTTGTTGGTTACTGTTCGATTAAATGGAATTCCAACGACAAGATGAATCGTCAAAAATTCCAGCGGCACAAATAATCGTTGCGAAAAAATTCAAGTGGTAAGAGATTCCGTGAGAATTGTCGTTGGAATTTCAATTACAACGACTCAAAACCACTTAAACTGCCGTTGGAATTGAAATTCCAACATAAATTTTCTAGAAAAGCCGTTGGAATTTGATAGTTTTCTTGTAATAAATGATAAATGAGAAGCTAGAGTAGTTTTAGTATTCATGTTTAATTTTAATTAATTGAATAGCATAAGAAAAAATGTTCGTGCGTTGCCCCGGCCAGTCCCTACCCTAACACCGCAAAAGTCTGTTGTCCATGTCGATCAATCTATTGTTGCCTATCACTTAACAGACTTAAATGTGCACAATAAAACCCACCTACTATATAAGGTAGGACGAGTTGGTCTTAATCTCTAATTCATTTTAGTAACTCTAATTTAAACTTATGTTACAAACGCTTAAACTTCAAAATCAGAAGAAGGAAAAAGTTATTGATACAAATATATTAAATTTCAGCCCTTATACAATGTCTTGATGGGAAAATGTGTGGAAAATGGCTACAAAATATGAAGGATGTTGAGGCATGTGTTGAACACATTTCTGTTAAAATATATATTCCCTCACACAGTACTAGAGGATGCAACGAATATTTGTTTCCCACAATATAATGATGGAACCAATAGTAAATTCAGCATGAATTTTTACTTCGATAAATTGAACATTGTGCTTGAAGTGTATCACCAAAACTCAACTAGGACGACCAAGGAAATTTGAGCAAAAGAAGAAGTAGAAGAAACATCAATTGCCGGAATATTCTGTTCCTTATCTTTTTCAATTATCTTTTTGTGTGTGTCGTCAATTTACCTAGACTATTTATAGCCTCCAACATGACTCTTCAAATTAGGATGTTCGAAAGTTCATACATTTACCAAATTTGGTCAAAATGAATAAAATTTATTGTTGACCTTAACTGTTCAATGAACCACTTTTAATTCTAAATGATACATGCATATATAATTCTAGTCAAATGTACCACATTAATTGAATTGATTTAACGTACAATGCATATATCCAATTCATCAAACCCATTTAACTGAGGAAGATTGAAGGTCACTAGTACTTGAAAGGTTTGGACTAAGCAAACAAGTCCACCGAACCAGCTCGATATCCACCCCAAATGCTTCTCATCTCAATTTCTTTTTCACTCATTAAAGATTTTGATAGATATTACTTCCTCCGTCTCGAGAGAATGTGCACATATAAGGTTGTACAAATATTGAGAAAATTTTATTTTTTGTTTTTTAGTTAACTTCTAAAAAATGGAGACTGAGGTGAATAGTTTAAAGGTGTAGATTGTGACAAAAATTTATTTTTCAATGATATACAAATTAGTGTGAAACGTATCAATAAAAAAATAATCCAAACTCGAAAAGACCGGAGAACGGAGGTAGTACGTCATTTCTAGGGGTGTTCATCGGTCAGAAACCGAACCGAACCGAACCGAAAACCGAAATCCTTAAAAATTGCTAACCGAAACCGAACCGAAAATTATCAAAAACCGAAATCAACCGAACCGAAATATTTCGGTTCGGTTGCGGTCAAAACCGAAAACCGAATTTTTACACTAATTTTTAAGTTTTTCACTAAAATCAAACTTTGAATATTAAATACATTTGAATAAAAATTCTTGATATAAAAATGAGTTGGTCGAAGAGTCAACTTTTCTTGTTATCTTAAAGAGTACAAAATGCTAATCAGAATGGACGTGAGAAAGTAACAAACTACGATGATGTAAATTAGGTTTTATTTGCCCCTTAGTTGTTACTTGTTAGATAGAAAATGAAATTTAAATGAAATGAAATTAAAATGCAAATGAAAGACAAATGAGGAGGGGAGTTTTAATTTAAGGGGTACTTAATTCGGTTTTTCGGTTTCTAATGCGGTTTTTATTGAAAAAACCAAACCGAATCGAAAACCGAATTATTGTTATATATAAAACCGAAACCGAACTGATAAAGAGAAAAACCGAACCGAATTTTACATTTCAGTTCGGTTCGGGCGGTTTTTTCGATTTCAACCGAATAGTGAACATCCCTAGTCATTTCTAACCACTGTTATAAAAGAACACGGTTCAATATTATTGGCCCAAATTAGCTCTACAGTATTCAAACATGGTGAGTTAGTGGTCACATGTTTTCCTAAATAAAGAAATAACATTCCGACATTATTACAGCTCACACGCGGTCCCACCACACCCACCATTTTAGTTAATTGTAACAACTTATAAACATTTACTTATTACAGCTAAGATATCAAATTTGGAGAAAAAACCCCTTAACAGCTAAATAATTCCTTAACATTACTAAATACATCCTTATTTTTATCTCCATGAAAATGATAAATAGTTTTAAGCATTTCGGTTGTTTTGACTTGCGACATTCCACAAATTTAGGTTTTTACTTTAAAATTTGATAAATTACTTCTGACACCATCTATAACAATATTTAATTTAGTGAATCCATCGAATTTCGAACTACTTTATTAAAATTTAAAGGTTAAAATATCAAAGATGATATACCTTAATTACCTAGATCAAAATGTGCTTCAACCAAAACAAGTGTTACTCATCGTAGTTGAACTCTTCATAGATGTTTTGCCAACACTGATCCAACACTATTTGAAGGTATTGATCGAACACTTTTTGAAGCGTTTAGTTAATAACGTCGAGCACCAAACAATTTTTTTTCTTGAGCAAAGGGGTATTTTCATCACTAAAATAAGGGTACTGTTTATTTATGAATAGGGCGGTGTAAATATTTTGATTGTATAAATTATAAATATAATATTTATTTTGGGATAGATAGTGAAAAGATTATAAGATACTGCCAAATTATCCTTTAAAATGAGCAAAATATATTAAATAATAATATAATATTACTTTAATTAAACCGTCATGTCCTCCACCTAAGCATGCAAATCCATAAACAACTATAAACATAGCCTAAAGGAGTGTTTGCAATTGCTCTCGCTTTATAATAATCTATTAAATTTAGAAATTGTGAAATATTACTTTTAAGCAATAGTGGATATTGTTTGCAATAATAAGTGATTTATATAAAGAGTACAAATTGGATTGAGGAAAAAAGTGATTTTAAATGGAAATTGTATGTAAGAGATGTTTGCAATTGCTTTTATTTTTTAGAAGTTATTAAAATAAATGATTCTACAAAGTAATAAATTTTAATTTGCAAATTCTGGTCCAAATTAACTTAAACTTAAGTAGAAGTTTTAATTGCCAATCTTTTCAGTTTATTTTAGGCTAAAAACTCAAAAATATTTATTTTAAACATTTGCAAATAACCCCGTAAAAACAAAAAATGTATGTGATGACATACCTCAACTTCTATTTAAAATAAGGTATTATATATTTATATATAACTATTGAAGTAAGAGTACTTATTTAAAAAACATCTATGTGAGTGTTTTTCATTACTTTACTTGATCACTTTTCAGCTTCTTCCAAAATTTAAGTAAATGTGAAGTGTTTGCAATTTGTAGCTTCTACTTAAATAAATTAGTTTTTAACCATAAGTTGTAAGCAGCTACAATCCTACTTCTACCTTTTTTTAAGAGGCTAAAAGTATCAAAATAATTTAATTTTCGAACACAATTCACTTTAAAGTATAAGTGATAAGTAATTTTACACAAATATTAATTCTAATCACTTCTTTAAAAACAAATGCAATGAAAAACATCCCTAAAGTCTATTTTGTGTTTAAAAAATAAGAATAAAATAAAAATCCTGTCTGAAGAGATTCACTACAGCTGGTTGCCGTCTTCCCTCTCCATCTTACTTCAACTCAACCTTCTAAACTTCTCTCAACACCAGATCTTCATCTTCCCCAAAATACCCCTCTCCCTTTCCACTCACTCCAGATCGATGCCGGGTCCGGTAACCACCATTTTCCGTTACCGGAACCTCCCCCTCCTCCTCTGCCTCACTCTAACACTCATACTTCTCCATCGCAACTCAGGAGAGACAAAACCCGACCCGCCGAATCTGGATCAGATCCATGAACCGGTTTCGTACACACGCAAGTACGGCCGAGCTCTGCAGGAGGCGGCTTCAATGGGGGAGGAGGAGATGCTAAGCAGAAACAAGGAGCACGGAAGTTACAGTTATGCCGATTTCGATATTATGAAGATCTTCAAGGATGAAAAGGATGGAGTTGAGGAATTTAAGCGGGATCCGTCGATGCCGTACAGTCTCGGCCCCAAGATATCCGATTGGGATCAGCAGAGATCCGAATGGCTCAAAGCGAATCCGGATTATCCGAGCTACATAGGTGAGTAGAGCCGCCCCCACTTTAATTTTAGATTACCTATATTTAGGAAGTTATTGTGTTTGCTTATTTACAGTTAATTTCTGCTTTTGACTTAAATTAAACTGAAACTAGTGTCTGCAAACTTCTGCTTCTCTGCTGGAATTCAACATAAGTTTGTGTTAGAGGGTGTTTGCAAAATCATTTAAATATTCAAAATCACTTTTTAAAATCATTTCTTCATGGTGGGAGTGTTTGCAACTTTCGGAAAAACAATTAAAAACTGATTATCAGAAGCTATCAACACTCGGCTTCTATCGGCTTTTAGCTTAAACATATCTAAATTAAAATCTTAGACAGTGTTTGCAATAGATTTCTTTGATCACTTTTCAGCTTTATTGAATTAAGTTGATCATTAGTGTTCATTTTAGAGGTTCTGCTTATAAATCAATGTTTAGCCATAAGTTGTAAGTAGTTACAACCCTACTTCTCTACTCATTTCTTATTTTCTGAAGAGTAAAATTAAGAGGTTAGAAGTACTTATTTATCGAACACTTCCATTCTAAAATTTTGGCCAAAATGTACTTAATTCTAAAACACTACACACTTTTAATCATGAGTAATTTTTGAACAAATACTAATTTTAATCACATTTTTAAAAGCAACAGGAATGGAAAACACTCCCTTAAAGTAGGAAGAGCTTCTTCTCAGTAAAATGTTAGAGGAAAGTGATTATTTAGCAATTATTACAACTTATGAGTTTTCTACAGTTACTTCTTTAAACACTACCGTTTTTGATTTTAAGCAATTTTACCATAATGTCTAGTTTTTTCAAAAGTAAAAGAAAGCACTCCCTTACTTTAAAAAATGTGTGTTTTGACCCTTAAAAAAAACTATGAAATACTCAGATAAATTTAGATAATTTCATTATATATGCAATAGAGGCATTTTGAGGGTGTTTGTTTTAGGCTTTAAGTGGCCTGGAGGAAATCATGCATTTAAAATCATGGAATTGAGAGAAAAAAAAAAAAAAAAAAAAAAAGGAAAAAAAGGTTGAATTGAAAATATATGTTTGTTTTAAGATTAGATATGATAGGTTTTTATTGCAGTTGTCAAATCAATGTTGCAAAAAGATAGTGATTGTAATATTATGTTGAGATGAAATATGTTAGTGATAATTAGGTGATTGTGAATGATTAGTTATAGTTATAGGAATTAAAAATTAGAGAGAATATTGCAAAATTAAAAAGTAGGTAATAATAGGTATATGTAGTTATAATAGGCTAGGTTTTATTGGATTTAAGTCTCAAAATGAATGTAGTGGGATGCAATCATAGCCTCTAAGTTTTAGTAAATAGGTTATGTATTTCGACATATTTAATAATAAATAATTATTGTTTTTCTGTTTGAATAACGATTATAATGTATTTTAAAATTCTATTATCGTCTGTATATTAATGTTTGTGGGTGGTTGTTTATTTGTTGCCTCCCTGACCATAAGTTCTGGCTTTGTTCCTGAAGGTGAGGGCAAGCCCCGGGTCATGCTGGTAACCGGGTCGTCGCCCAAGCCGTGCGAGAACCCAGTCGGGGACCATTACTTGGTGAAGTCGATAAAGAACAAGATCGACTACGGTAGGCTCCACCAGATTGAAATTTACTACAACATGGCTTTGCTAGATGCCGAGATGGCCGGGTTTTGGGCGAAGCTTCCGTTGCTGCGGAAGCTTCTGCTTTCTCATCCGGAGATGGAGTTTCTATGGTGGATGGACAGTGACGCCATGTTTACGGACATGGCATTCGAGGTTCCATGGGAGAAGTACAAGGATCATAACTTAGTGATGCACGGTTGGAACAAGGACATCTACGAGCTAAAAAGATGGGTCGGGTTGAACACCGGTAGTTTCTTGATACGTAACTGTCAATGGTCGTTGGACATTCTTGACGCGTTGAGTCCAATGGGGCCGAAGGGGAAGGTGAGGGAGGAGGCGGGGAAGGTTCTGACGAGCACGCTTAAAGAAAGGCCCGTGTTTGAGGCGGATGATCAGTCGGCGATGGTGTACATTCTGGTGACCCAGACGGAGAAGTGGGCGAATAAGGTGTATTTGGAGAGCACGTATTTTTTGCACGGGTATTGGGGGATAATAGTGGATGGGTATGAGGAGATGATGGAGAATTTTCGACCGGGGTTTGGGGATCATAGGTGGCCTTTAGTGACTCACTTTGTGGGGTGTAAGCCTTGTGGGAAATTCGGGGATTATCCGGTGGAGAAGTGTTTGAAGCAGATGGATCGCGCGTTCAATTTCGCGGATAATCAGATTTTGCAGATTTACGGATTTAATCATAAGTCGTTGGACGATAGGCGGAATGTGAAGAGGATTCGGAATGAGAGTAGTAATCCTCTTGAGGTGGAAGATGACTTCGGGTTAAGGCATCCGGTGTTTAAAGCTGTGAAGTCAGGGTGAAATACCATCTCGAATCGAGGATCTCGTCTGCTTCTATGCAGGCTCTAATTTTTTGCTTCATTGTTTGCAATTTTGTAACTTTCTTTTGCATATTTATATATGGAAATTGTTCTGTAACATAATGTAACTTTACATTACTCGGCAAAATGTGATTTTATAATGTGACACATTTAAATTATCACAAAAAATATATAGAAAAAGTATATTTGGAGATCTATATGTATACGTAGGTGTATATAGTGTTTATGTGGTTGCACAGACTGATGTTTCTTTCTGCACATTTTCATGTTGCATTTTGATGGCTAATTCCACCCTACCCACCGATAATAACATCATGACGAGATAGATGATACATGCGCAATCAAATAATTTTACCGTTGGTCTCCGACATAAAAAATTCTTCTCTGTTTCTACTGATATTAACTACATTTCATCATATTTGCAATACGTGTACAAAATAATAACTTTTTTTTATTATTTTAACTCGTATATTTAATGAAATACAAGCAATGCCGGTAGGTATTGGGAAGAACTCCCTTTTGCTTTTGATATGCGGTAACTATTCCCTCGTTTATTGCTCAAAAAAAAAAAAAAAACTATTCCCTACGTTTATTAAATAATTTATTGAAATTATTATTGATAATTAACCACAAAACATCTTCTTCTTCTTAGAATACCAATAAACATCTTTTGAATAATTTACACTATTGTTATGAAAAAATTTGCAAGGCTAGTCCTATATAGTAAGAATTTGAAATTAAGTCCAGTAATAATTTTAATTTATTGGATCTGGACCTAATTTTAGAGAAAATTAGACTTTGATCGTAAATTAGTACATGCAGCTTATATGTGTCACTTGAGCTCAGTTTCTACTCAATTAACCTGATGTGTGGTTCAAGTCCAATTAATCTCACGTGTAAATGTCATGTATGCAACCAAAAATTAGTAACTTCTGCACATTGGAGACAAAATGTGAACTCATGCATCGAGTTAGATATCAATTTTCAGACAAAACTCCCGAATTAGGACAAAATCTGCAGAATTAAAATGTTAATTTAATTTGCATGGATAGAAGGTGTTATTTCTTGCTTCGACTTTTAATAAAGTAATCTAAAGTAGAGACTGTAGCAAAATAATTTTATAATAAGAAATATGTAGTCTTTATTCTTAAAAGTACTTTTAGTTAAGTTTAAATATTATAGCGTTTTGTATTTAAATAACTTTAACTTACAATAAAAAGAAGATTTTTGTTATAATTACAAAAATATCGCAAAACTATAAAACGCAACTAAAAAATGCTTTCTAAATTTAATGCAAAACATTTAAATTCCTTGAGTAAAGGTGACTTGCCTTAAACACTCCAACTAATTTTTTAAAATTTAGTAAGTTAAAAATTGCTTAAGAAAAACAGCGCAAAAAACCCCCTTACATTGCGGGTAATTGTTTTTTTAATTCATTAAATTTCATAAGTTTTTATTTAATAATATTATCTTTGATTATTTTGATTTTAGTCCTTTAAGTTTCAATATCCAATAAATTGATTCTTTAACTTTCAAAATTCAATGAATTAGTCATGTCACGTTTACAACAGGTAATATCCACCGGATAAATTTATTAAATTTTAAAAATTAAAAAACTAACTTTCAAAAAGTTAAAAACCAACATCAAATCACCAAAAACCGTATCCTTAAACTAAAAATAATAAAATTTAATAGATCAAAGAAACTAACTTATCCCTAAAATGGGATGTTGTTAGTACTACTTATGCATTTTTTTAGTAGAAAAGTAATCAACCGACACAAGAAATGACAGGTCAATTTGACTACTTTCTTTATATCTTAATTTAAAATAAAAATAAAATAAAAAAATTAATTGGTTAATTATAATTATAAGAAAAATAAAAGGATATTTTGTCCCATTTTTCAATTGTAACACGGGCTTTTAAAATCTATTAATGTTAGTTATCAACTATTAATTTTTTTAACAATTACAACATTTGCTACATCTTTTACATCTAATCATATTGTCATCACCATTGTTAAATGTTTCTTAAATCACTAATTTGGGAATGAGAGACGTGACGTAGTAGCTTTAATCACTAATTAACATATGTGAAAATGACAAATTGTGAAATTGGTGATGATAAATAAAAGTGTCGTCCAAATGAATCTAACAATAATGATAACGTTACAATCAGATGTCAAAAACACATAGACGAGTGTGAAATTGAAAATAAATATAGTTGATAACCAATATTTATAAGTTTTAAATCATATTACAATTGAAATTGAATCAAACTTTGAGCGGTAACGTCTTCTTTTATCAATCTTCTGTGTCGTGAAAGAATGAATTTCGCCCCGCGTTGGAGAGGTTTCTTTCCCTTTATAAATCGTACTACACAATCACTCGCTCAGGGTGTCTGCAAACTAAATCAGATAATTCAAAATCACTTTTAGAATGAAAAGTGATTCTTAGGGAGTGTTTGCAATCTCACTTGGAGATATAAATTGCTTTTAGGAAGCACTTCATTCTTGAGGGAGTATTTGTAACATCATATTATAGGTGTAATATTACTTCTTAGAATGACTTAAAAGCTAATTCTCGAAAGTTGTTAACACTCAGCCCCAATTTGCTTTTAGTTTTAGCATCATTTTATTTCCTAGCACTACTAAATTTTAATTTTTTCACAAAAATAGATTTGAATCACATCTCCAAAAGCACATTTGTTTGCAACACACCCCCTTTATATATCTTCATTTTTAACTAAGGGGGTGTTTGCAATTATTTTTTCCAAATGCTTTTCAGCATATAACTTGAGAAAAATTATTTTAAAGTGTTGGAGAAATAGATTTAGCTTTAATGAAAGTTATTTTAGATCAAAAGTTAAAAGTTGAAAATAGTTATTTTTTCAATTTTTTTGGTATTTTGGTAAATAAATAAATAAAATTTATCACTCATAAGCTAAAGTGTGAGTTTTGTACGTGACGGTCTCATATGTCACGGAATAGATTTTTATAGAAAAATTAATACTTTTACAGATAAAAGTGATACTTTTGCTACAATAATAACTTTTACAGATAAAAGTGATACTTTTTTCATTCAGAAAAGTAATATTTTTATAGATAAAAATGATTCTTTTTCTACAAAAAATAATATTTTTCTCCCGTCACACAGTACAACGATCTTACACAAATTTTTATCTAAACTAAAAATTACTTAGATATCAAATACTTTAGTCATTATATTTAATTAAAATAAACTTTTATTCTTAAATAATACTCCCTCCGTCCCGGCTTAAGTTTCCTACTTTGACCGGACACGGAGGTTAAGAAAAAGCAAATTTTGTGGAATCTTTGATTTTTTTAAAGGTGGAGATTGAGTGTGGAGATTTTGAGGGTGAATATTGTGAGAGAAGTTTATCATTTATGGGCTGAAAAGTTAAGTTGGGATAAACAAAAAAGAAAAGTAGAAAAATTAGAGTGGGACGGAGGTAGTATCTACTTTTACTTTTAAATAATTTTACTACAATTTTTACTTGTCACCGCTTTTCTAAAAATTAAGTAAAAGAAAAACATCCCCAACCCCTACTAAAATAATAAACAATAAATCACCCACCGATATTTCTGCTCACACATAAAACCCCCCCTCAAAACCTTATCCAAACAACCCCTAAGCAACCTGACTATCAACTAGTTGTCGTCTTCACTTCAATCCCCAGTACCATTACAATCAAACCAAACCACTTCAATTTCTTCGCACTGAGTAAAGATTTCAACTCCAATGTTGAAGCTCACACTCATCTGCATTTCCCTAGCAGCACTAATCCTCCTCCACCTCAATCTCCTCCCTCACACTACTCACGAATCCCCTTCACCACCGCACCGCAGCCGCGTCCTTCTAGAAGCTTCCATGTCAGCGGCGGAGCAGCAGCTGCGCGAAAACGTAGAGAGAGGAAAATACAGCTACGAAGGATTCGATCTAAGCACAATCATCAAGGACGACGAAGACGAGGATGAAGAGTTCAAGCGTGACCCGACGAAGCCGTACAGTCTCGGCCCGAAGATATCCGACTGGGATCAGCAGAGATCCGAATGGCTCAAAGCGAATCCGGATTATCCGAACTATTTAAGTGAAACAAAGCCCCGGGTCATGCTGGTGACCGGTTCGTCGCCCAAACCGTGTGAGAACCCGGTCGGGGATCATTACTTGGTGAAGTCGATTAAGAACAAGGTAGATTACTGCAGGTATGGGTGAGAAAAAAATATTTTTAACCGACCGATCTAGATCTAAGTTTATCCATTGGATCGATTTTTGAAATAATGGTTTGATTTTCGGGTATTATCTTAAATTTTTGGTTAATAGGTTGGATTTTCTAAGAAAATTTACCAAAATAATCGAAGTAAAATATGTAATCTTATATTTTTAATACATTGTGTTTGTATATATATGGAAATTTATTTTTGAAATTATATATATATTAAGATTGATAAATAGCTTTAGCCTGTTAAGTTTCACTAGTTTTATTTTAAAAAAATATCTTTGATCATTTTAATTTTGAACCTTTAATTTTAGAAATTAGACAAATTAGTCATGTATCAGTATCACTCCAATTTATCGCTTTGAGAGGAGGGAAGATGTTTTTCTTTATTCTTAGATTAGGAGAAAAAAAAATTACTAAAAAAGGGTAGTAATGTCTAAAATTGAAATTGAACAAAGATAATGTCCTTCAATGAAAATTCATCAAACTTAATAGGCTAAAAATACATTTTAACGAATATTCTATATATAATATATGAGTTGGGGAAATTAGTTCGGATTAACCGAATTACAAACTGACTGAACTATATATCGGTCCAACCGAAGTTCTGTTTTTAATTTAGATTTTTTGATTCGGTTTTGTTTTCAGTTTTAATAACCGAACTAAATTTTGCTCACCCCGACTGCAGGCTTCATGGGATTGAGGTGTTCTACAACATGGCTTTGTTGGACGCAGAGATGTCAGGTTTCTGGGCGAAACTGCCATTATTGCGAAAGCTTCTACTTTCGCATCCAGAGGTGGAATTCCTCTGGTGGATGGACAGTGACGCAATGTTTACAGACATGGCGTTCGAGATCCCATGGGAGAGGTACAAGGATCATAATTTAGTGATGCACGGTTGGAACAAAGACGTTTACGAGCTAAAAAGATGGGTCGGGTTGAACACGGGTAGTTTCTTGATACGAAATTGCCAATGGTCGCTGGACATTCTTGATGTGTTGAGTCCAATGGGGCCGAAGGGGGAAATTAGAGAGGAGGCAGGGAAGGTCCTGACGAGCGCGCTTAAAGAACGGCCCGTGTTTGAGGCAGATGATCAGTCGGCGATGGTGTACATTTTGGTGACGGAGAGGGAGAAGTGGGGGGATAAGGTGTATTTGGAAAGCACGTATTTTTTGCACGGGTATTTTGGGATTATAGTGGACGGGTATGAGGAGATGATGGAGAATTTTCGACCGGGGTTTGGGGATCATAGGTGGCCTCTAGTGACTCACTTTGTGGGGTGTAAGCCTTGTGGGAAGTTTGGGGATTTTCCCGGGGAGGTCGCGAAGTGTTTGAAGCAGATGGATCGCGCGTTTAATTTTGCGGATAATCAGATTTTGCAGATTTATGGATTTCAGCATAAGTCGTTGGATGATAGGAGAGGTGTGAAGAGGATTCGGAATGAGAGTAGTAAGCCTCTTGAGGTTGAGGATGAGTTTGGGTTAAGGCATCCGGCGTTTAAGGCTGTGAAGTCGGGATGAAACGCGATATGGAATTGAGGATCCCATGAAATACTATATGGAATCGAGGATCCCATCTGTGTTTAAGGCTATGAAGTTGGGATGAATTCACGAAAAGGGGCGGATTTGGTGCTGTACTGTACTGTACTCTCGCTATAATGTTTGTATAATTGCAATTGTTCTGTTCTATAATGTAGCTCTTATGTAAGTAACTTAGCATTGTAACTAAGTTGTCATCCTTAGTAGTTCAAGTGTTCAACAGAACTTACTGGGGCATGTATGCTTCTTGGGGTAATTGCACTTTGCTTCTGGTTTTCTGTATCCTGCGATGTTATAAAAGTTGTCAAGTACTATAGGATCTAGTGCTTAATCTGAGCTAATTGGGACTGAGCAAGGCATGACGGGGAAAGAATTAGGAAAAGACTTAGACGGGTCACTTAAAGCTGAGGTGCAAAGGCAGGGACTAACTAAAGCTAGTGAAGGAGAGTTATGCAACAAAGGTTTTGTCCTGAATTACACCCCCACCCCTCCACCCGTGTAAAGTGCTGGTTTTCATCGAGCATATATGGCTGAACTGCACAAAAGCCCTCAAGTTGCTCTCAGAATCCATTCGTCCCTGCCGATGTGCCCCGTGTTTTGATGTATCGATGTTTCTTACATGCCAGTTTCTCGTAATTCTGTCCACCATGGCCGAGCATTTGCAGTGTTTTCACACCCATTTTCTAGGATTTTGTCGAATGTAATTATGTAAATCAGAAAAAGGAGAGAGCCGATTTCATATTACATCTGGCAAAGCAAGAAACACAGTGGTATCAAGAAAAGGGTGCATAAGGAATGCAGATGAGATTTGGGCAGTTTGTGGATCTAAGGTAGCTTCAATTTTCTTGACAGAGTAACTACAGTCACTATATACAAATGGAATTCAATAAAACGACTGCTCAATGCGTGCGTACTCGCACTACCCAAGTGGGTAGGATACAATTTCCCCTTTGACTACTTCAAATGGACATGAACTGTCAAATCTGTAACGAAATAGAGCTCGTGTCCAGAAAATCCATCAACAAGTCAAAACAATAAAATGCAGAACGTACTTGTACCAACTACATGAGCATGAATATTTGCTCATAATCTGGACAAAGTATAGCCATCCCGACAATGGAAAAGATACGGTTACTCATCCCAAAAATCATAAGCTGGAAAGACACATCCATCAAACTGAAACATGGCCATTTTCATTAACTATCATCAGCAGACTTGCTTTCTTCTCTGGTCTTCAATGGAGATGGAGATGAACCTTCTTGACCCATCTCAGCCCTCAGATCATTTATGCTATGCTCCAGCTCATCAATTCGGCTACCCATCTCATCGAGTGCAATGTAGTTAAGGAATTCACTTTTATATGCATCAATTGGGGAAAAATGAAAAAATAGGACAGCAAAATTTGCTTTTATGTTGAAAGGTACACCTGAACGGGCTAGCTCAAGTGGTGAGAGCACACACTACCAAAGGGATTCTCGTATTAGAAAGAAAAAGAAGAATAAAGCATTGCACAAGTGATGACATGAAATTATTCATCATATGGATATACCAGTATACATGCTTGTCTATCATGGTTACTGTAAATGCAATGCACACACATTTTCAATGTTACTGGTTATTTACTCCGAAAAGTGTATCAATTGTCGTAGCCCATAAAGAAACCACCACCCTACGTTGCACAAAAATCTTGTCATGATAATAAAAGAACGCGAAATATGTTTAGTAGTTAAGGATATTTTTAGTGATGATGGATTCAGACATTGTTTGGAACCTAGTTTGCTGTAGAAAAAAGATAACAGTGAGAATGCCGAATGCAAATTATAAGGATGATGTATAAAATTGACGACATTAAGTTACTTACCATTTGCTGGAGAAGGTTTTGCACCTAAAAAAAGAAGACAGTATTAATAAGTATCAGTCACTTAACTAATCTATTACACATGAATCGATAAACACCAACCCTTGCCAAGCACATTGAGCAAAGAGTGACATAAAAGACGCTGAAAACAGATAGAGACTCGCATTAACCAGTTACTAAAATTAATTAGAAACAAGAAAACCAGCTTTCACCAGGTTAAGACCGCACAACAGATTAGCCAGCAATATATGAGTTTCTAAAATAAACTCACAAATACAGTCATGTCAGCAGTACTTTGCTTAGTATTATCCCCGTCATGCCCATCCTGCAATAGAAAATTGAAGATTACAAATAAAAAACAGGTAAACTTGAAGAGCAGAACCATGCAATAGAATAATCAAATCAAATTTAAGCATCTATGTTCAACATAAGAACCAATCAATTGGACAACTATGTCCACCACATTGTAGTCTAACATCAAAGTAGATCAATAGTAGTCTTGCATGACAATATCAGAACGAGAGCAACTATATATAGCAAAGATGAACCTATTTAGTTCACCATAACAAATCCACCACATTAACATACCATGAATATTCCTTCAAATTATGAAAGTAAAATAACAACTAAGATTATGTCATAAAATCACAGAACAACCAGATTGCCTAGTATAAGCAATTGCAGATTACAATTCCAGCTCACAGAAGCAGCACAACTTAAATAGTTACATTCAGATATTTTACACTATAGTTTCCACTTAACAATATGAATAATCATCGCATTACTATAATCCATAGATCGATCAGTGTACAAAGTTCTCTGTTAATTTTAAATCTTAAGTATTACTGGTTACATGTGTTAAGCTGTATTGCTTCCATGGATCGACAATTTTCTGAAGAGCAAGATGATAAATGCAATGCAATTACTTCATGAAATATCTAATGTAACAAATAAACTAAAACTCCAAATCAAAGAAGAATGAGGTCATGTCAACAGTAAAATTTACCAAAAAAACAAAAAACAAAATAACATCCGCAAAGAATAAGTTAAGGCTGTAAAGCACGTTAAATCCAAAATAGAACGAAAAATCATACACATAATCTATGAGTTTAAAGGAAACCAAAAAAATCACAGAAACATCAAGATTGCCTAGTATAAGCACTTGCTGATTACAATTCCAGCTCACAAGAAGCACAAATTAAGTAGTTACATTCAGATATAGTTTACACTTTACAATATGAATAATCAAAATCATTACTGTAATCCATAGGTCGATCAGCTTACAAAGTTCTTCGTTAATTTTAAATCTTAAGTACATGTGCTAAGCTGTATTACTTCCATATATCGGCAATTTTCTGAAGAGCAGGATGGAAAATATAACGAAATTACTTAATGAAATATCTAATGCACCAAATAAACTAAAAATCCAAAATCAAAGAAGAATGAGGTCATGTTTTTAACAATAAATTTGCAAAAAAAAATAATAAAAAAATAAACTCCGCAGAGAACAAGTTAAACGCGTTAAATCCAAAATAGGTCGAGAATTCATACGCATAATCAACGAGTTTAGAGCAAAACAAACATACATTAAACGATTTACCATTTTTCTGGAATGAAATTTGAAATCGTAATGCCCTAGAGAGAGAAATATGAAAAGGTAAGCGAGCTTTTGGCAGTTATTGTCAGTGAGCTTAAATTTTTGAAATATGAAGGAGCTAATTAGTATTGGGCTGGGCCAGATAGCTATTAATGGGCCTTAAGATTTATCAGCCTGAAATGTTCGGAGCCCATTAACTTCGATCGTTATAGGCAGAAAGATCGAGAAAAACGATTAATTATAGGCAGCTAAAAAATTATAACAAAAGAATTAATTCTAGGCCGGACCAACGTTATATGTCGGGCCGATTGGGACGACCTAATTTATCAGATATAAAATTATCGAGTCTAGTCTAGTCTATTCCATTTAAATATACTAATATTTTTAAGCCAATTCGTGATCAATCAAACTTTTATCCTATCGAGTCCGACCTGTTAGACCTCGATAGCATTTGTTGGAAAAATTAATAAAGGTGTATTTGAAAATGACTCTAAAAAATGAAAGGGACTGGTTGTTAGGATTGTCCAATAAAGTCTCACATCGGATATACATGGGAGGATCATGGGGTTTAATAGGATTGGACTATCTCTATTGGTATGAGGCCTTTTGGGAGTTAGCCCAAGAACAAATCCGTGCGGGCTTGGCCCAAAGCGGACAATATCATACCAATGTGGAGATGGGGCCCGGTTAGGGCCCCAACACTGGTAAAGTCGAAGCACAAGTTTAACTTGTTAAACTTGTTGTCCGTAAGATGATATTGCCCCATATAACAGTGCTCACGGTCTACGACAATCATCCCTAAAATACAATGACTTTTAACTTTAGGATCGCAGCACAACGAAGCTAAAGTCTTAGGCGAACTACTTGGTACTCCGAACTTTCTTGGAGACTCAAAAACTCGAAAACCACAATTGCACTAGATTATATATGCAGATTGTATTAGAGTTATCGTTGTCTTCGATCGAGTACTTTTTCGGTGACTGGAGATGTAAATGTTGATGCCTATTTATAGACTTTTGAGCGTCATTTCGTGAACAGTTGCACATTTTTAATTTGACCAATCACAACCGTTAGATCGTATTCTCTTGATTAAAGGTCACGATCTTATAATTAGATTTCATTATTTTCCGAACGTCGTGAGTTCACGAAGTTTTATTCACACATATTCCATCAAGACAAATCTTCATCTAATATACACTTTCTATTACACTCTAAAATTCTAATAATATTTGGAGCTTAGATCTCTATAATTTAATCCATCTAAAATGTCGATCGGGCTCGTCGAACCATATGTGGTATTGAGAAAGTAGAATCAAGCATCATATTTTTGGCGCTTTATACGATGAAAGGAAAAGCTAGAAACACATGCTTATGCTTTTGCTTTAGCATAGCTCCAAAGATGACCTACTCAAGATTATTCCCTCAATTGGGTAAAAATGACGGTTCAATTTAAGATTCTTAATTTTGCTTTTGACATCAAATAACTTTTTGTAATTTTTGAATTCTACCAATTAATAATCACTTGATTTTAATGGAAAGCCAATTTTTTACATATAATATTTTATCTTAAAATATAATATTTACATATTTCAAATCACTTTTAATATGTATCTCGAAATTGAGCAGACCCTAAAATTCGAATTGACATCTCTAATTATCTACTGAGCCATTAATTGTAATGAGTTAGATCTATAAAATCAGGTATGATTGCCACACAAAAGATAAAAAAAAAAAAAAATGACATGCTATATTTATTTTTATCATTAAAATACATTTTATTGGTTATGATTGAGAATATTATATTACTGAATTATACTCCCTCCATCCCAGCTAACTTTTCCTACTTTTCATTTCGATCCGTCCCACTTAACTTTTCACACATTTAAAAAGGAAATTTTTCTCACAATCTCTACCCTCAAATCTCCACACTCAATCTCCACCTTTAAAAAAGTCAAAGGAAAAACAAAATTTATTTTTTATTAACATCCGTGTCCGATCAACTGAGAAAAGTTAGTTGGGACGGAGGGAGTATATGGTGGTGTTTGCAAACTCATTTAAACTCCCAAAATCAATTTTTAAAAGTACTTTTTACAAGTTGGAGTGTTTGCAAACCCACTTTTGAGACACAAAATAGCTTCTGAAAAGCAATTAAAAGCTGATTCTCATAAGTTGCTAACACTCAGATTCTATCAGCTTTTAGCTTTAACACAATTTTATTTCCAAACACTACCAAATTCTAAACTTTTTTTTCAAAATCAATTATAAGCACTTTTCCAAAAGTACAATTGTTTGCAAACACCACCTATGTCTATGATTATTATTTTTTAATTGATAAATTTAATGAACATAGTTTAACTACATAAGTTTAAACATTCATCCTTTAAATTAATAATTATCAACCTATTAATTAATTAAAATATGACGGTGACTAATGCTACCACATAATTTTCTAAATACATAATAATTTAATATGAGACAAAAATAATATTGAGATAAATGATTAAGTTATCCTTTTGTATTAATAAAATAAAATAACTTAAGACACCACAATATTTTTAATTAAATAATTTCCTTCCAACATGTTCAACGTAATTGCCACATCGTTCTCACGTTCCACCATCTCGATAGGGCCTTCATCCTTTATTTGTGGAGTTGGCATTTTATCGAACATCTTTTGTTCACCGGTCGTTGAATCCTTTCTCCATTGAGGAATCATCTTCCTCGATGCCGTTTTGACTAAAAGAGATTCCACGAGTCGTATGACATGGCTGAGCTAACACGGTTTGGGAGCATATAGTTCTAGACTTTCAGCATATTATTAGAGGAAAACAGTTGAGATAGTTTTTGAAGTCACTTGTGAAGAATAGATTCTCTCTCGTCTTTCCTCATTTCTCTGTATTATCTCAATGTCTTCCTCTCTATTTCTGTAACTTTCCCTCTGTAATCTGCTTATTTTGGTTAATGAAGTACACTTGTTATGTTTCCAATACTGACTTCGCTTACCGACTATAGCCACAAATATTATGATCTCAACTCGGATTGTAACAAAAGTTTATTAATCTTCAACTTAACATCTCATAACAATCAATAAACACGCAATAATTGAGAAATTCAAACAATAATCAATCGTTCCATTATACCCTAATTTATTGAAATCTTGGTAAAGAAGACTAAGAGGGTGTTTGGCTGAGCTTATAAGCTCCTAAATTTAGGAGCTTATAAGCTCTTGCAAAGTGTTTGGCAAAATAAGATGTTTAGGAACTTATAAGATAAAAAAATAAGCTCTACGAGCTTATAAGATCTAAAAAAAACAATTTGTTATACCCCAACTTATTTCCATCTTATTTTTTAAGATCTTAATTATTACACTCAAATTTTACACACAATTCACACACTTACACACACTACACACTCTACACACATTACACACATTTCACACATTACACACACTTCACACACTACACACACTACACACATTTCACACACTATACACACATTTCACACACTACACACACTACACACATTTCACACACTATACACACTTCACACACTAAATATATTTCACACACTAATCAAAATGTGCATTTAATATTAATTTTTAAATTAGACCCCAAATTTATAGCTAAATTACTATATTCAATTGCAAGCTTATAAGCTCTTTTATCCAAACACTTTGTTAACTTATAAGCTCTTTAAAAATGTCATCTTATAAGCTCTTAAACAACTTTTAAGATGTTGGAACTTATAAGATGTTTAAAATAAGCTTAGCCAAACACCCTCTAAGTTGCCTCTGCTTGAATTCTACGAACAACAATACGTGATAAGAATATTATTTCTCTTTTGTTTCATTATTAATATTAATTAATGTCGCTTGTTTTTATTTCTTTTATGATTTTTTCATTTACTATTAGTTATGATAGGAGAAAGGGTAAAATTAAAACTTATTATTGTAAAGAAAATATAATTAGTTTAATTGTTTAAATATGGTGTACTTAGAAAATTATGTAGTGGCATTAACTGCTGCCTTAAAACATATGCTAATTAATAAAGTTGTTAGAATCAATTCGGTTATTTAAAAATAAAGATATGGAAATTAATTTTCAGTTTGGTCTTGTTTCAATGTGAGTAAAATAAATTTTAATCCTGAGTTGAGTTTCGGGTGGGCCAGCTTAAAATACTATCAACCCTAATAAGTCCGACTTGTCAAGCCGACTCAAAAATCTTAATGTATTTTTAAAGCCATGAGTTGTGTCTGCACACCAATTTTCAATCTGATAATTACGGTCCCATCCAACTCAACATATGTGAATTGAGTTAGGTTGGGTTTCACGAATTGCAAGTGGTTATCCTATTTTCATCTATTCAAATTTTGTATCAAGTAATCGTTTGGCCTTTATTATTAAATATTACCTCCGTTTTCTTTTTTAGTTGTCATTCTAACTTTTTATATGAACATTAAGGAACTTAAGGAGTTGACAAATCAACCCTCAACTAATTTCCTTAAATCTCTTGATTTTTTTTAATCATTTCTATATATTGTTAACACTTTTGATAACTATATGGTTAATATTGTTAAAAAAAATGGTAAAAAGGTTAGAATGACAACTATTTCTAAATAAAATAAACTAAACTATAATGACAACTTAAAAAAAAAAAAAAAGAATGAGGTAATACATAAATGAACACATAAACTAAATTCGGATAAAAAACTTTAATGAATAATCTTACATCAAATACTGATAATCTACGACTAATTCTATACTATTCATTTGAGTATTACGTAATTCAGTGATCAAATTTTTTGTTCTACAAGTTATTAAATTCCCCTAAGCACTCGACTGTCATTAGTCTGTCTGCATTTCTCTCCCACCCGGTTAATCTCGGGAAAACGCCGCATAGCCCTGCTTAAATTCCGGCTAGGCCTAAACCCTAATATATCATCCTACTAACATTTAGTATTTTTTAGAACGTTGATTCAACTACAAACTTTACTATTTTATTTAATTTTAATTTATATTTAAGTTTTAAATTAAACGAATATTGTTCAATTGGGTATCATATAATTTATGTTCTGAATATAAATCCATGTGATCTTTTTATTTTTCTATTTTAGTACTAAATCCAAAGAATATGCAAATCTGAAAATTCACGAGTGATCAATTACACAAATTTGATCATGTTTGTACTTATGCCCTATAACAAGAAAAAAAGTACAATTCAAACCAATCAGAATCCAACACGTCATCAGTTGCAACAATATATACTGATTCCCGCAACAGCAGATCCCTGCACTCTCATCATCTACGCCTCCAAACAAAAACCAGTGCTGCGAAAAAGCGCACTAAAACCTCTCTCCCACTCTCCACTGAAAACCCTAACTATTCAGCTTGATTTTTTCTTGTTTTCTATTTGATTGTTTTGCGTGTGGGTAGTAGAGTTACTTAATTTTTTCGTGTTCGATGGAGAATAATAAGCTGAAAGAGCAAGATTTTTTGGTGGCTTCAATTTCGCAGCTGTCGATTTCCGGCAGTTCTTCGCCGCCGGTGGTTGCGCGGTTTCGCTCCGACTCGCTTTTATTTGGTTCCGAGTCCGATTCGAGTGACACGGTTCAGTTCGATCTCAGGAGCTGCCAGGTTTGGAAAAGTTTATTCGGTTTCAGTGTGCAGTAAATGTGCTTTGCATCTGGAGGTTTCAATTATTCGTTTTTGGTTTATACTGAGTTAATAAAGGTTAAGCCTTCTTAAATGTTGGGGGGGGGGGGTATTATATTGTTTTGGTACTTCTAATAATCATCTGAATAGCATTCTCTTGTGGACCTTTTCTATCCCGTTTACTGTTTTTGAATTGATTCTGTTGAATTTATTAAATTTTGATTTCAGCGGGATAAAGAGTAGAGAAGATTGACTGTTTTTCATGATCTATGTTGTATTTATACTACTTAAAAGCCGGTGGAAGGCAATTATAGAATTGGATTCTGGACCTACTAAGTATTGGTACTCAATGTTGAACTCATCTAAGTGGTGTTTCAAAGATATAGAATGGTTGTTGACTTCAAGTTGGACCGTATTGAGTTTTGTATTGCGATATGATAATATTTGTACAAGTTGTGGTACCTTTTTGCACTTTAGAAACAAGATTAATGCATCAGGAGTGCCTATTAAATTTACTACTAGTGCAACTTATATGCTTATGCTGAGCTATTTCTTTCTTTCTGTAATGGTTAACTTTATGTTGTTTGGTTTCTATTCCAGTTATTCAAGCTAGGTCCTTTTCAATCATTGTGTATATCTGAAGCTTCTGAAACCAATAAAGAGGTACTTCACTAATTATTGCTTATGAATGTCATGGATTATTACTGGAACTTGCCAAAATTTTGAGAAGGATCCATATTATTATTATTATTGTTGTTGTTATTATTATTTTTTTTAAAAATCTTCTGTTACAGCATCATATATTGGAAAAAGGGAGGTAATTTTCTTGTTGGCTTTTGTCCTGTGAATCAGAAAAGCTATTCCAGTGGAATCACCATACAATTTAGAAACGAAGAGGAAAGTACGGCCTTTCATTGTGCATTTGAACAATGGAGGAAGGAAGTGGATGTTCAAGGTTGGTATTATGATATTTTTGTTAGTTTAGCAGATGCAGTTACATTTCCTTCTAATCTATTTCTAAGATTATTGCTGCCTTCTTCATACAAGTGCATCTAATAAAGAATCTACGAGGCACTCTTTTGGTTTGGTATTCTATGATTGAAGTGCTATATAAATGATAACACGTGGTGGTTGATAACTCATAAAGATATGATCAGTGTTATCAAGTGTTTATTTATTTATTTATTCATTTATTTTTAGGAAACTGCATTATCATGTGGTAGAATATTCAGATGCATCTGTCGATGTCTGTTTATTACAGAAGCTGGTTTGTTTGTGGTGCATGTTCAATTATTTTTGTTATTGCTAGTCTAAAATTTGTAATAATGAGCAGTGCAAGAATGATCAATTGATTATGAGCGCGACAATTGTGCTCCTCTGCTTTTACATGTGCCCATTTTTATCAAAGTTGTTCTGAGATTCATACCAAATTGCCAATAAGTCTATCCCCCGAAGTTAAATGTGCTATCCTATATCACTGTATAAAATTTAGTAATAATTAATGCTGTGGCACAAGGTAGATTCATGCGTCAATTCTTTGTTTTTCAGGATCATCTCTGCCAAATGGAATTGTGTCATCATCTGCAAGCAAGTTTGATGACAAAATAGAGGCAGCTTCTGCCAAAATGTACTTCCATTACTACGGACAGCTTCTTCACCAGCAAAATATGTTGCAAGACTATGTGAGGACAGGTCACATCTCTGAGCTGAAAATTGATACTCTCTTTCAATCTGTTCTGTGGTACTTTATAAATTTTTAAATTTTCTTTGACATCCATACTCCGAAAAGTTTGTCCCTGCTCATTACCCAAAAAGGTTTTGCTTTCACGTTCTCTTGTAGCTGCAATTAATTTTAGTCTCTCTATGGATTTGTGATGTGGTAGATGTTTGTTTCCCAGGAAGTTATTATGCTGCAGTCCTTGAGAACCGCGTGGATTTTATGGATCGTGTAGTAGTTGATGTTGGTGCTGGTAGTGGCATCTTGTCTTTATTTGCTGCTCAGGTTCTGAAGGACACATGATTCTTTTAAACACTTTCCATAGATCAGGCTATTTACTTTAGCATCTCGAATCAACACTTTCTCATTTCAATCTGCTCCATCAGGCTGGTGCAAGACATGTTTATGCTGTGGAAGCATCAGAAATGGCAGATTATGCTCGTAAACTTATATCTGGAAATCCATCTCTCAGCGAAAGAATAACAGTAAGCTCTGTTTCTTCATTTTAATACCTGTCCGTAGGATCATATTGTTTACACTTTTTAGTGTTGTATCTTTTATCATGTTGTAGGTAATTAAGGGTAAAGTTGAAGATGTTGAATTACCTGAGAAAGCAGACATTCTGATATCTGAACCCATGGGTATGCTTAATTCTTTTTATATTGTCTTTGGATGTATGGTAACACCTAAATGGTTAAAAGCATGACTAGATTAGATAAAAAAGAAACACAAGTGCAATGCTCTCTTTTCTAGATTTTGGGAATTTCTCTTCTTGATAGCATGCAGTCTGAATGTGATCTCAAAGCAGTTAAATTTGTCCTGCAGGCACCTTGCTAGTCAACGAGAGGATGCTAGAGTCATACATAATTGCCAGAGAGAGATTCCTTGTTCCAAACGGGAAAATGTTTCCAACTATAGGAAGGTGAATGCTGCCCCAGTTTGTCTTACATATTGCTAATTGATCATGCTATGTTTTGCTTAAACGGGAAGGGGAGGGAAGGGACTTTTCTCTCGCTTAAATTTATGTAGGAAATTAATGTTTGCTTGGGAGTTGGGACTTCTTATTGAACCAACAAGTGTTATCTGGATAATATGCATTGGTGTATCTCATGACATGTTACTATCATATACAATGGTCAATAATGCTCCTCTGAATGCTGAAATATATCAAGGCATCAAATTGGAAGACTGTTAAGACATTCAATTTTCTTTCCACTTATTTTAGTTGACCTGATTTATATGAACAGTGACTGCAACACCAGGTTGCCTGCATTTTCATCTGTTTGTGCGCTTCTTAGTTAACTTTCTACAGCTAAGTTGGTAGAGATCAAAATTTAGTGTAATTTGAACTGCAACTACCTTTTGTATATGGATGTGATTTTTTCCCCATGACTATTGCTGTTAGTTACTAACTCTTATTTTATATTTGTTATTGTTTGCTCTAGGATACATATGGCACCATTCAGTGATGAATACTTATACATAGAAATAGCAAATAAGGTAAGCATCTATCACTACCATAGTTGTCTCCAGCTCTTCTACATGTGAAATTGGGGAGGGTTTATTGGTTGTCCATTGATTGCAATTTTACAATGCTGAAAAGAAACTGACTTGAATAATTATAATTATAAGTTAAGCGCAAGGTTGAATTTCCATAAACTTTTATACTGTATTGCTTACAAATGGAATTTAAACAATTGTTTCATTTTCCAATCCAGGCTTTGTTTTGGCAGCAACAAAATTATTATGGTGTTAACTTGACGCCTTTGCATGGTACTGCCTTTCAAGGATACTTCTCACAGGTTAATTCTAATTCCTTTGTACAGCTATGTATAGTTTTGTAGGCTTAGAACCTATACTGTGGTTTTTTACAACTTCCGGATGATGCATAGGTAATGCTATTGCTTGCCATGATCATATCCCGCTTATAGTAATATACAACTTGTTTGACATTTCATTCTATCTTGTTTAGAACGTTAATATTTTCCATCTGTGGTACTTAACTCATGATGAATAACACTATATTCTTCTTAAAATACTACTTTGTGACTAGCTTTCCTTAGGCTTTTAGTTAATAGGAAGTTCACATATCATGCCTCAGTGTAACCCTCCTGATATTTGTGGTACACAATAAAGTAAAGTGTTTCGCTGATGATCCTGTATTCTTATTAAAATTCGAGTCAGCACCATGTTAATGATTTATCTTTTAAAAAGGTCAATAAGGTTTTCTGTTCCTTCAGTAGCGCTAGAACAAACTTTGGATGTCTCTCTAGGTACTTATCTTGTTACACTGCCCATTTAGGACATACATTGATAATTAGGTTTGACTAAATTTTGATGTGCTATAGATTTGATCATTCCTGGTGGTTTTGTGCACGTTCATGTGGAAAGTCCTATGCTACTTATTCATGCAGCTTGGTATGATTAAGAACAACCATAATCATTTCCATGTGGATTAAACTATGAAACTTTCCTTGTACAGTCATATCTTCTTCTCTCCAACACCCCATCTCACTTTCGTTAGTCTAATATGACTTACAACACTACGTGTTAACATCTGTGATAAAATTCTGTTTTGCTTCCTTTGTGCTTTGCAGCCAGTTGTGGATGCTTTTGATCCTAGGTTATTGGTGGCTCCTGCAATCTCCCATGTGATAGATTTCACTTCTGCTAAGGTAAATGTTCTCACATGTAAATCATGGCACTTGTGAAATGAAGATAAATCTAGTGTTTCTCTAGTCCTTCATTGTGGTTTTGCACAAAAAAATTAAAAAAAAAAAAAGAGAAAAGAAGAGGATATTTTGCAGTATATGTTAATTATTATGTCTCGCCAAATTTCTTCTTTTCTAAAATTGGCCAATATAATATCACAATTGAAACAAAAGCTTATGCTCCTACTCTTGGAGTATCTGGATTCCTCACTTGCATTGTACCCATTTCGATGTATGATGGATGAATTTAAATTTTACTTGCATGCGTGGTCTTTTTGTCATCTTCTCAAGATCTTAGGTAAAAAAGATGATGGTACAGATGTTGACATGAAGAGTAAAATCATTTTAAGATATGTCATTTATTAATATCTCTCATACCATCACAGGAGGAAGACTTGTATGAAATTGACATCCCATTGAAGTTTGTATCTGCCGTTGGTGCCAGAATACATGGATTGGCTTGTTGGTTCGATGTATTGTTTGACGGCAGGTAATATCTCAAATCTACATGTAACAATATTTCTAAAACCCTTTTTACTTCTTTCGATGTGCTTATTTTGTCAATTTACGTCATTTATAGCACCGTACAAAGGTGGCTAAGCACTGCTCCAGGGGCACCTACAACGCATTGGTACCAGTTGCGTTGTGTCCTGGCCCAACCTATTTATGTGATGCCTGGTCAAGAGATTACTGGTCAACTTCATATGGTTGCACATAAAGCTCAGAGTTATACCCTTAACCTGACATTGTCAGGTTCGTCTGAAAAAGAAGTGTTTCCAGTATCGCATATGACATTATGTGTTTGGTTCCTGTACTGACTAGTTGTTTACCTGAATAGCTAAAATGTGGGGACCTGGTGCTGAACAAGGTGGAATACTCCAGACATCATCCGGAAAACTTGACCTCAAAGAGCCATATTATCGGATGTCTCAACCTCAGGCATATCCGATGTCTCAAGACCAACAACCGCAGCAATTATTACAGACACAGGTAAAAACCATGTAGTTAAGTTCGATATTTGCTCATTGATTCTGGAAAGTTTGGAGATTTATACGTTTTGCTTGTGCTGCTATTTGATGCATTACAACTTTGTCTGTTGTGTTGGGCTTTCGAGAGTACCTAGTATGCTAGATTTCCTAATAAAAACTAGAACCGATTAGGCTTTTATCACTGTGTGTGTCAGCTATATGGATCATATCCTGTTATCGTGATTGGTCGTAACATGTGTTTTCATTTAAACATTTATATATAAGTATAACATACTCCATCTGCCCCCCAAAAGCGATGATGCTTTAGAAGTTCCTTTTTATCCCAAAAAAGGGTGATGTTTTAAAGTCAGGACTATCTATTTTGAATTCTAGTGTTTGAGAAAAGATATGTCGATTCGAAAGAAATAGCCACTGCGTGGAAAGATTAGGGACTAGTACAATGAACGAGCCCAATGCTACAAAAGCGCTGGGCGCCAAACGGGCCGCATTTTGGGTGATGATGGTTCTTGGAGTATAACTAATATTGTTGCTTCGAGTTTAAACCTAGTATTATATTGCTGATTCCAGGATATACAAATACAATCGCAGGATGATGATGGTTCGGAGTTATTGCAACACACTGTGTGAAAGGCGGGTGCTCTGTAATTCCACCGTATTTGTAATATTGTAAAGCTTGGCAGCTTTAGCATAATCGAAACCTCTTGTAAGTGTTGAGCTCGCTGCGCTATTTGTGGTTCGACCAACGTGTATGTCCTCATCCAAGCTGATAAATTATGGTTTGAATGAAGTAAGTTTTGAGCATTTTTATGTTCCAAGGGGTGAGTTGGAAAATGATGACGGAGATAGCCTAGTGGTCAGAGAACTAAAATTTTCTGATTGCCATCGTTTTTTTCTTTTCAATTTATGAGTTAAAAACCTTTTAAATTTTATCGAGATCTTTCGCTTTTCTCCAAGCGCAGTCGACGTGTATGTGATGATTTATGTATGTGTTTGGGTGTGTGTGTTTCTCCCAGCTTTAATTGGAATTTTTCCCCTCTGGTTTCGATTTCAATTGGAAAGTTATCATTCTTAGTGGCTTTTCTGAAACGATGTAGGTTGAGCGTGGGATATGGTTGGGACACCGTAGTTAGGACAGGCGATTCGAACTTTTGTGGGTCCTTAGCTAACATCAATATCAAGGAGCTTTATGTTAACGGAGGCCACAAATGTATTTATATCCGAGTAACTCATGGTACAAAACAGTTATATAGAATGTCTGATGAAGTATTCTAAAGGATCCAAATCCTATAGCAGGGACCCATGGATGCGAAGTGATCTTGTCCATGATCTGAAGAGATCATGTCGATGATATGAAGGTGGGAAAATCGATTTGATGGGTCGGCACAGCATAGCACATCCAATATTTTAGGTTAGAAAGTGTCAATTAGGCTCACAGGACCGACCTAATGGGCTAATGGCCCAAGAAATCCCGTTTGACAAATCTTAGTATATTGGAATGTGATATGCTTTCTAAATTTTGCAATGATGGAATGTTGGCTAGCCCAAATAGGCCAGACATATGATATGACATTAGCTTGATGAGCCGGGCAGCTCGAAATGGCCACCTCTAGATGTGGGAGAGGCGTATGAGGCCCACAGATATATTAAAGTGTTGAACAGCACAGCGAGTAGGACCCAAATATAACAAGCTTGGAGTTGAAATTATAACTTATAGATCAAATTGCCCAAATAGCATTACGGTTGACATTACTAAATAATTACTCTTTTCCATGAGTAATTCCACATTACAGATTATTGGCAATTGCAACTTGTATGAGAAAAAATGCAAGATAAATTCTGAAATTCTACATTTGAAATTCACTTCTAAATAAAAAGCTCAAGTGGCAGCGAAAATTCGGCTTCAATACGAAGCAAATTGATTTGTTCTGATGCTGAAAAGAAGCCTCTTCACCATCAAAAAGAGAAAAAGAAATTGGGCGTAAGTTGGAATGACCTGGTTCTGCCCTGAGAAATCTCAACCAGCAGCAGCAAGAGCAGGGACCGGGTGGCTGACAACGCTATGACATCGGCCACAAAGCGAGGGGTGATCGTCAAAACTACCAACTTGAAGTGAGAAATTCCAACATCTTTCACACTTGAGCCCGTCTGCACGTGACACACCGATCCAAACTCTGTCCTTGTTCTCAACAAGATACTCTCCGCTGCAAGGTATATCGTCTTCATTCACTTTCTCTAACGAAGTTAGAATCTCCACCTGCAGATTCAGTGGTGTTAGTTTATTTAGATTTTGGAAATATTGTATATTTGGTCATGTAGTTAATTTTTCCTTCTCTTAGACTACGTCCCGGTACTCTCATTTGAAAACATTCCCTGTTACTTTCATTTGCACAACATAACTGGTCCTTGTACGAGCAACTTAGTCGTAACAGTATAAAATTGGATAGAAAATCGTATGGTACACAAATAGAGGACAAATTATAATATATCAATTATAAACCGCAATGAGGAAACCAGTGTACCTGGGATGTTAAGAAGATCCGATGCAAAGAGTCAGCATCATTGTCTGGTGCGCACATGTCAACCAGTCTAGAAACGAGGCTATTTTCAGATGCATGCAGATACACCTTAGCCTCTAAGCTCGATCCAATCAACTTCTTAGTACGAGCAACCTCAAGCACTTTGTTTACCTCAGTTCTCAACTGCACAAAGTAGCTTAAATTAGGAAACAATATGAAAAGAAAGAACAGACAAATGAAGATAAAAAGGACTTTTTATCATTATTATTATCATTCGGGGGTGGGCGTGGGTGGTGGGGGTTGGGGGAACTCGGACACCATATTTGTCTTCTTAAACAGGCGTACATGAAATGATGCTTCAGTTCTTTGTCCTCTCAAACTTTGATCTAATATTCCAGATAGCGAACATATCATATAATGACTCTCATTATATGTATTACATATACACCTACGTTTGGGATGAGAAAAAATATTTCATCACTAAATAAATGACTTATTGACAAGACAAAATAACCTAAAAAATTATGTTACTTAATCACCTCAAGAATTGTTCCCCAGAAGACAACATCTTCTTCTGGGAATGAGAGATGTCTTTCATTTAAGACGGGCCACCTTGACTCGAAGACAAAGTTTGCTACTTGTCCTTCTTCAGACATACATGGAAAAGGAAGATTTTGCCATACATCTTCTGATAAATGTGGCAAGATTGGAGCAATGACCCTCACAATAGAAAGTAGATGTGCAGAAAGGACAGTTTGACAACTTCTCCTTGTAGAGCTAGCAGTTCCCCTGAAGAAATTGGAAAAAAATTAAAAAAGATGAAGATCTTGATGTGGAAAGCCAAAGAGATAAGATACTTCCAAGGATTTTCAGCAATATTATTATATTAGGATGTATCTCAAAGTTAAACTTAAGAAAATATCAAAACATTTTAAGTCGTAATTATTATTTTTTCTCTAGTGGATAAATCAGAGCCTATCTACTTGGCAGGAAAGTGAAATGAGAATTTATTGTCAATAAGTGCTTGTTGTTTGAAAGTGACGCCACGGACTCGAACCTGAAGCAATTAGGCAATCTCATGCATGCAGGATACCATGGAACGTAGTTTGAATATTGATACAGAAATAATGATATAAAGATATATGCAGTTGATGAAGCCAAATGAATTCTTACCCAACATAAAGTCGATCTTTGGCAACATCCAAGTAAAAATTAGAGAGATCAACAACAACAAATCGCTGAATGGTCTGTAAGGATGCAAAAAACATAAAACAAGAGAACAAAAAAGTAGTTAATTCATAAAAACTTAAATATTTAAAAAATAAAAATCAACCACTTTCATATATTAGGCGGGAAGGGATTGAACCCTGGAATAAGTCGGTACCAACTCTCCTAATGAAGGGTGAAATTCAAATGTTTCTACTCAATTTTTACTAACAAATAATCAAGTTTTGTACTATATAGAAATATCTTAAGGGGCCAATGTAGATCCATTGAATCTAATCTGATTTAGATATTCTGTGTTTCCGAAATTATATTATTCAAACTTAAATATATATATATATATATCTAAATCGAGAATCTATTTCGGGTTTCCAGTGAATTTCTAGACTTGTCGGCAATAAAATTTGGAGGTAAAAGACACTTTCAACCAACAAACTTCTCAAGATACTTCCTCTAGGAATACAATCCCTATTACTAGCCAGCTCCTTTCCATGATTATTATCATAATGTATAACAACTAGCTCAGTTCCTATCCCTAGCACTAGAATCATGTGGTTATATTGATTTCTGATATTGGCATGGTATTTAATAATAATCAAGTGCAACAAACTCAATTCCATTTATTTGTTAACAAGTGTAAGGTTGACATGTTATGGTATCAGCTATGTTTCATTGATAGAAGTAGCATTACTAGTCTACAACCCATTAAAGGATTCATGGTTTTAGACTATATAGTATCAATTCCTTTAGTGGTACACACCTGAAATATTTTGAAGAACTGATAATTGTCATAGCTCTCTTTGATGTTCTTCACAACGCTTTCAAGTTGAAACAATGCATATTGATCTATCATTGGAAGCTCACTATAAGGAACAGCATATTCAGCCTACAAAATTCAACAAAATATATATGGCCAATTAGAGGACGTCAAGATAAACTCACACAATATCCCAACAGATATGAGTTCAAGAGAGAGCATACTTTCCAGTCATGCAGATTCCCCAAAAGAAATCGCAAGGTTCCTCTCAATTTCCTGTATATGTCTGACATTTGACGAAGGACTTTAGCCCCGATCATGACATCACCTGTATAATCTACACTGGAGACCCAGAGCCGAAGTACATCTGCACCAAATGCATCCTGTTGAAGATAACATAAAATTCAGAATGTTAGAAATATATAATATTGAGCTGTATATGATTATCCCCTAGTAGTGTACTAGCTATACGATGTGCTACCTTTGGGTCTTTCCCTCCTTCAATCACAGTTCTAGGATCAACAACATTTCCTACAGATTTGCTCATCTTGAAGCCCTTCTCATCAAGAACAAATCCATGCGTTATGACACCATGATATGGAGCCTTTCCTGCAATATTAGGATAAAATCTCATGGAAAAATACTTACATTTAACAAAACGATAACTGATAGAAGTCATAAAATCACTGGAATTATTTACATCTACTAGCCACTCGATAAACCTGACTAGTTTATTAACTTAAACCACGTCTTCTTGCGGCACATTATGTGGGAGTTTCTTTCAACTTAGAATCACACATGGCACGTGGCAGTAAATAGTACAAAAACATCATATTCATCTTATGTCTCTAAAAAGTTTACCAGATTATAGCCACTGGTCGATAAGCAACTATGTACTCAATTGAAAATTTCATACGTTATGCTATACGGGGGGGGACAGGAAAATGAACTAGAATTACAAGCTACAAAATACAACCATCGAAGATGATGTTTAATCTCTTACCATTTGTAGCAATACTTGTCAACAATGAACTTTGGAACCAGCCACGATGCTGATCTGTCCCCTCAAGATACAAATCTGCGGGGTAACTAAGACCATTTCTCTTCCCCAGTACTGCAGCCCATGAAGAACCTAGAATAATATAATAAAAATAAGAAAATTAAACCTCCCAAAACTGAGATAACTTTTACGGAGTTAGAGATTGTGTAAGAAAGAGAGATGCAAATTTTCACGCTGATCTACTAATATGGAGTGCATAATTTTATCCGTGACTATGAACTTGCTCGCTGCCAACAATATAGGCCGAGTACAAAACTGCTCATAATTTGTTCAAATTTGATTCATATAGAATGGATTTCCATGTGACACACATGTGAGATGACAAAATTTTCACCACATCGTTATAAAGAATGTGCCCAATAAGAAACAATTGCTAGATGGCATAAGCCATAAGGACATGGAATTTCTCTCCCAATCCTCACATAATTAACCAAAAGCATACTGCATACACACATAACAGACACATACAGATATGTAAAACATAGTTTGATATAATGGCACAACATGATTTATCAGAAAAACTGCGATTTATTCAGTGTACCTCAACAAGATGGTTGGCATTCCATTATAGAGCCCCCTTATCAGTGTAAAATTTAAATTGAAATAAATGACAAAAAAAAAATGTCACAAATATTGTATACCTGAATCAAACCAAACATCCATTGTATCTGTTCCTTTTATATAGTTTGATGCTTCACTGCGATATTTTTCTGGAAGCAGTTCCTCTACCTTCATGTACCACCAGGCATCGCTTCCTTTCTGTGAGATTATAGCTGCCGAAAACAAGTGATAAAAATATCAAAGAATGTCACGGTTGCTGCACTTTCTAAAAGGAAATGCATCAATGAAACAGGATTATCATTGACAGCAGGGGGTTCGAGAAAAAATTAAGGAAAGGAGTATTCAATGGCCTTACACTTGATATGATCAATGGTTTCTTCATTCATCAATGGCTTCTTTGACTCTACATGATAGAAGACTGGGATGGGAACACCCCATGTTCTTTGTCGGGAGATACACCAATCAGAACGACTTAAGGTCATGGTCGAAATGCGATTTTCTGCCTATTAATACCAAAATACATTGAATGACACTGAAATTCAATAAGACCAGTAAATATATTTTTACTCTAGGTTATCTCCACTCAAACTTTCATGGGAATGAGAGACAACAAAGAAAGCAGTGCCATAATTAGCTATTTTTTCATTGATGAGACATTAAAGAGGACAGTTGTTGAATTACCTGAGGAGGAATCCAGGTTACTTGGTTAATTGAGTCCATTGCAGCCTTGCGGAATCCTTCCACTGAAGCGAACCATTGTTCGGTTGCCCTGAAAATCGTAGGCTTCTTCGTTCGCCAATCATATGGATACTTGTGTTCTGCATTTTTTAAATGTAAGTTGTAGAACACAAACCTGCAACTTTACTCCTTGTGATATATATCGTTAAAAGGGCCAACAGTTAACTTACTATATGGCTCAACCATTATCATTGATAAGTTTTTATCCAAGCATTCAATAACAGCAAGATTGCCTTCACCAAGAACATCAAGGCCACTAAATTGTCCAGCTTGTTCAGTAAATTTTCCTTCATCGTCGACAGGGGAAATGACAGGCAAACCATACTTAAGGCCAGTCACATAATCTTCCTGTCCATGGCCGGGCGCGGTATGAACTAGTCCAGTTCCTGACTCGGTCGTGATATAGTCTCCACCAATAACAACCGGGCATTCTCTGCTCTCTATAGGATGAACATATCTGAAATGGCATTTAGAAGATCAAAATTGGAGGTGTGTATAGATCCAAAATGACAGCACCCAACAAAGGCAACACTTCTCGCCTGTGAGCAACGTATTTACTTGAGCTCATCTAAAACACTAATGAAAGGATGTTCAGCTGACTTACAAGACATCAAATCAACAGTCTAGTCGTGGGATTTCTGTCTTCCTTATGTAACTATGGGTACCAACAGATGATAAGGTAGACCACTGGCAACAAAAAATGAGGACACATTCACAACCCTAAGAACTAACATTGAAGCACAAATGTTATGCTCCTCTGTCCCCAAATAAGAGTCATGTTTCAAAATTTAAGGTCTCATTTCACTAGTCAAAGTGCAATTTTTTATTTCACAAATGAGTTATAGTGATTGAATAAATCAAATCAACAATTAAACAAAGTCATATAAGTGAGAATTTATGGTTTTAAGAAGGTTATAACTTCATCTAATTGACCAAAAAGTTGTACTCTTGGAAAACAAGATTTATTTTGGGACTGAGGGGATACCATTTATCTTTAATGATCTGTAAAACAATTTTCAGGATGATCACGTTGGTGTGGACCATTTCAACTACTGACAGCCTTCCATCAAAGTATTCAAAAGATTATGAGAAGGGTACATAACATGCTTGAATCTCGATTCAAAATTCAATTAACTAACTACTCAGCTATAATGGTTATGCTCGCATGGTACCTGCAATTTTCAAGTTCTGCGCCTGTAAATGTTGTCTTCATGACAAGCTTCAAACCCCATTTTGCTTCCAGAGTTGGCACAAGGTCCGATGCAACAACTATGAACAGATTGTTGTTTTCCTTCAAGAGATTGCCAAGCCTTTTCTCTTTATCGACTGAAGATGACGTTGTGTCCACTATATTGGACTGAACTTCAACGACAGCATATTGCAGTTTTGAATTGACAGCAACAGCTGAAGAATAAAAGTACCATTTGCCTATAATTAGCTATATAAAAAGAGATTGTGACTATGGCATATACAGAGGTATGTCTGATGAATCAAGAAAGCAAGAACATACAACCAACAAAAGCTGAAAGACTAATAGAACAAACAGATTAGTACTACAAAAGCGAGCACAGATACAAAGAAGATAAATTATCCGAAGATAAGAATTCAATTATGCAACCATCAATGAACCATTTTTTCACTGCATTTCAGTATGATATTTATGACTCCTGCATTAAACATAAGCATTAAAAATGTAAGAGAAACTAATATAAAGCTCCTGTGCTGGGTCATTAATCCGAGTCTCATCCCGCGTGAACTAAGATACAGAATTCCAGAAATAAGAAGACATTTTTAGAAGGCAACAAAGAAAGATTATACTTTTCATTGCAGAGAATAACATCCATATGCAAGTAACTGAGAAACCTTTATGCACCACATTACCACGTTTATATATTTCCTAACAGAACCCTTGCATGAGTAGTGTATTAAATAAATCACTGAAATGCCCTCAAGAAAATCACTGGCCATGTCCACTTTCAATATTAACAGAAATAATGATTTATCAATGTCATGAGCAGCAATCAAGAGTGTTTTGTAAAAGAGCAAACGTTTATCTTGTCTCATTTTTTTTGTCAACAAGAATACAAGAAATGACTCAGCATAAACCAAGCAAATTGCAGTCAACAATGCTCATTAAATTTAAGGGAACTCAAGATACTCTCGAATTATGTGAATCTTCTACATTTTTATAAGCAAATAAAGTTGCTGAAACATCATAATTAGCACTTGAATACCTCAAAAAATGAAGCATCTCATATTCACAAATTGAACAGAGAAGAACATATATTACAAGGAAAACATTAAAAGCTTACCAGCATTAGCAGGAACAGTCCATGGAGTTGTAGTCCAAATAGCTAAGCCCAAATTAGGCATGTAATCATCTAGCACTTTACATGAATCAGGAGCACTGACTAATCTGAAAATGGCATATATGCTCCTTGAAACATGCCCCTCGGGATACTGAACAAATTAGAAACCAAGAAATATAAAATATTAAACCTTCAGTTTGAGGCCTACAAGCTTCACTCAGTCCCAATTTTTAGTAAGTGGTGCAGCGCATCCTGAAATAATGAAGAAGATATGTGAAAAGCCAAAAGATTCAGTACCTCCAATTCGGCTTCTGCAAGAGCAGTTCGAGATGAGGGACTCCAATGTACTGGTTTCCTGCCTCTATAGATATACCCTTGCAATGCCATTTGGCCAAACACTTCAATCTAGTATAGTTCATGTAGATCATGTAGTGAAGATGATAAGATGAATGTGAAAACAATAATAAGAATATGAACTTAATTATACAACCCGCAGAGGTGACTGAATCTTATACGATACAGCATAAACCATCATACTTGATACCAGTCACAATTCTCCAAATACATAAATGAGACTTTAAGAGTGACAAAAGCTACCTGAGCAGCTTCATACTCTGGATCGAGGGTCAGATATGGATGATCCCAGTCTGCCCATACGCCAAACCGCTGTAAACATAAAAAAATATGTCAGCGGAATTGGTATACATCTCAATGCTATCTGTCCCAGAAATATATCAAAGCTAGCTTTTCCAATGAAGATGGATATATATATATAAATAAATAAGGGTTTAATCATATATTTTACATTTTCTTCTGCCAATATTATTTCTAGTCCAAGAGTATTAAATAGAAAATCATAAGTCAGGAGCAACAGTTGCCTGTGTAATTTCAACGAGTAATTATATAAATTCAGCACCTAACTCAAGGTACTTGGATAACTAATCACAGAAACGTGTTTTCCATTGGCTGATATAATACAAATGTATCGGAACCTTAAATGCTGCCATCTGATTTTTGACAGTCGATTTAGCGAATTTGGCTGCCTTTGCTCTCAATTTCAATGGTGTCAGCTCCTTCCTAGCATTCTGATCCATAGACTGTAAAACTGAACAAATCAACAAGATTAGAGATATAGGCCATCATAATTGCTGCTTTTCACATTATTTACAAAGGTAGCTACAGTTATCAAACTGCTTTGGTATTATTCTAATTGCTTTCGGTTGTTCTATCTTAATCTTGCCAGATCCGAGGGTTGAGTTTTGAAATGGTAACCATACATGGTGTTGTATACCCTTATCCACCATCAGATCAACATATGACCCATTTTCACATTTTCTATATGGGGAAGGATCCGATGAGAACGCCGGGGAAGAATAAAAGGCAGATGAAGCATTGATGGTTGTGAGATTTTTGACGCAAAACTATTTGCATATCATGAATTATGCCTAGCATCAGATATCAGGCTCATAAAAAATTTCAAGATAGATGTTTATATGAATCATTTATATCCGTTTCCTTAAGATTTTCACAATTTCTATTATTGCTTTATTTCTGCCCATGGCAGGATTAAATGAACTAGGAAGATATAGCACTTGCCTTTCAGTTCAATTGGCAAGCCATGGCAATCCCAACCAGGCACATATTGCACTTGGAAGTTCTGAAGAAGCTGAAAACAAAACCGTGAATTAGTTACATGGATGTTGAAGTGCCTATATGGATATTTGAAACCTTCCCTCCCCCCCCCCCCCCCCCCCCCCCCCCCCCGCGGTTTTTTGTATATGGCCATTGGTCCAGAATATTACCTTATAGCGGTTGATAATATCCTTCAAAATCTTATTTAAGGCATGTCCCATATGTAAATCCCCATTAGCATAAGGAGGGCCATCATGGAGCACAAAACTGCCCTGGCGAGATCATCAGCATCAGCCAGTATTTACTTACCAATAGAAAATTAAAACCACATTATCAGAAGAATAAGAGTAAAGCTTGATGAAAAGGCGACTGAAACAATTACCCCTGTATTCCTACCGGCGACCCTCTTATAAACCTGATTTTCATCCCATATTTTTTGTATTTCAGGCTCCCTTACAACAGAATTCGCTCTTAGGCCAAATGCAGTCTTAGGAAGATCAATCGTGCTCTTATACTTTCCATCTTCCTGCTTCTCCCCTGGACAACAATAAGCATGTCCATCATTACTAGATAAAAATATTCACCAAAATGAATGAAATTATACAACCATCTAATGTATATGACAGCCTGAACTGTCATGATTTACATATTCTTGACAACCTTCAGCTTTTCCTTTTGCTGCCATGACAGGCCCGCGCGATCTTCGCTTTGAGGATGAGGAATATTCTAGACCGGAGCAAGTGGAATAGCACGAAACTTGCAAGAGCGATAAGACTCTTGCCGAAGAGCTTCTCCGTAAATGTGACAAGCTGATAGCCGTTGTATTCCTAAAAGATGAGTAATTTTTCAGGGACAGAGCCTGAGCAAATTAGAGAGTCCATATTAGATGTTCCAACTATAAAGACAATGATTACAACAAATAAAAATAAACAATGTCAAAATGAAACTCCAGTTGCTTAATTAACATCTGAATCTTTCTCCCAAAGCACAAAAAAGGAAGTTTGGGAAGCTACATAGAGCTCTCATAAGAAAATAAAACCAAAAATGACCGAGTCTTCTGCTGTCACAATTACTGAAATTTCTAATAAGAAACATTTCATCGAACACGTTACATGCAATTAAAAGATGACTTGACACAAAACCGTCATTGATTATCACCCAACTATGTTAAACATACAGCAACACTTGGCCACAGATGAAAAATTACACATTCTTTCTACTACAATACACTCCACAGCGACAATTACCCAAGAAAACAAAAAGAAAAAAAAACTCACCTTGTAAGAAGAATTCTGGACAGCCATTTTAGTGAGCGAGTAAAAGTTTTTGGGAGCTGTGGGTTTAGTGAACTGGGTGGACTTCATTTCCTTTCACTTTCATTTGAAGAGTTCTCTTGCTTGTTCTTCCATTCAGCAAGATAGAGAGATGAAATACAAAATTTAACGAGTAGTGATTTGCTGCTCCTTTATATATCGCTTGTTTAATATTTCGGAGGATAAAATGAAGCAGTGGCGTCTGGAGGAGATCGACTTGTCAATTTGGACCCATCGAGTCCAGTTGGCAAAATTGGCTCGACCAATCCAAATCGTTCCATATTTTAGATACCTTGATGAAATTTTAATTTGAAATATTATAAGACTAACATATTTGATAATTTAATATATTTTAGAGGAAGTGAGTTAGTGCATGTTTGGTTGGAGCTAGGTACTGTTGGCCGAGGATAGTGGGAGAAAATAAAAAATAATTTTTGTTTAAGTGGTTGGAGCAGTAGTTATAGTGTAGAATATAATTTTAATTGTAAAATATAATATAATGTGTGTTAGAGTTTGTTAATAAGATTAATTATATAATTAAAGTGGTATTAAGTTGTCCTAAAAAAAAATAAAAAAAATATAGTAGTTTGTAGTAGTTGGACCAACTTGTATAAACAAACATCGAGAGGAGTTGGGTCAACCCCAACCAAACATACCTTACTTAACACGCTATAGTCTAAATTTCTTTCAGCCCAGCCCACTGCAATGTATGCCAATGGACGCGGGTCAACGGGCGCATGTCTAGTGGGCAGTACGACACTTCTAATTAGAGATACGTAAAAGGTCCAAACTAATGATTTCGGTTTTGAACCCATAGCCTGAAAACCTTCCCCACTACAAACTAAAATCGAACCCTGTGTATTATAATTTCGGTAACAGTTTGTAAATGTCTATAAACTGGCGGTTCGATTTAATTTGTCAGTTTCTATCGATTTTTAACTTTTTTCTTTTTAGGCATAATTTAAGCGAATTTCTCCTTAATGGTCACTTAAGGATTTTTTCATTGCTTTTTATTTAGAAAAGTGAATAAATTTAAGATTGTTGGAAAAATAATTTTTAAGTAAAAATAGATAATATTTAAGATAAAAATGGTTGTCGGAAAAAAAGATCACAATTGCTCGATACTTTTTAGATAAAGCTGTTTTTTAAAGCAGAATTTTCAATTAGCAAAGACCTCTTATAACTTTTGCAAAGCTAAGAGTAGAGTTGTTTAAGTAATAAAAAATACCCTTTAATCACTAAGTTCATCTCAAAGTGTCACTTAATCTTGATCGTATGTGTATATATATATATATATATTAACCCATAAAACGACAGTTAAACCGTCATTGACAGTTGAACCGTCGATTTACAGTTTAAGGAAGAGTGAAACCGAAATCAAACATTAATTTATTCAATTTCTCTTTAGAACCAAAATCAAGTTAATAAGTTTTTTAACCGTTGATCGACGGATCGGCGTGGTTCCCGAAACCGTTTGGCCCCTACTTCTAATTAGTCCCTACAAAGAATTTTTAACTTTTTAACAAAGTACTCGATTCTCGGGCCTCTGGCCCTTTAATATCAGTCTGGGCTTGAAGATGGGCTAGCCCATTGCAGTTTAGTGGGCTGCAGAAGTATGAGCCAGTGGGCTGCATGTATTGTGGATCAGCCTGTCAACTTTTGATATATTTGTTAGTTGGTTTGTATTTTTAATTAATCTGTTTTATAGTATATCTTCCTATTTTTTTTTAAAAAAAGTTGCTTCAAATTAACTATATATTTGTATTATAATATATTTATTTGTTAAATTCAATCTTTTTTTTTTAATAGAGTAACTCTCAAATATGGGCGACGCAATCTTGATAGGAAACTAAACAAAAATAAATAAATAAATAATTTCAAAGTTGTCACCTTCATAGACGACTAAAGAAAAAAAAAAGTTATAGCCACTCTTTGATTGGCGACTAAAAAAAATAAAATATGCAAGAAAATTGGATGTTGCTTGTGTTGTTGGCGACATATCGCTTATTGTGCAGACGACTACACTTATTAATTTAAATCCTTCAACAATACGATATAATGTAAAAAATTCGTGAACAGTATTGTAAATGGTCAAATTTTCAGATACTTTAATATAAAATTCGTGAACAGTGTTGTAAATGGTCATTTTAGGATAGAACAACTGAGATTTTGATTTACGGACATAAATCAATTTGTTACATTTTGCTTGATGGAATGTGATATTTCAGTCATATCGAATAGAATGGAAGTTAATAATTAGGGCCGAATTTTCACGATTTGAGCCAACGGGACAAAAGTAATGCATAACCCGAATCGAACCTAAACGAAATCAATATTGTCAACATTTCAAGTAAAGTTTTACGAATTTAGGAGTTATTTCTCCTTAAACGAGTTGAGTCGTGATATAATCGATATCTCATAAAATCAGAGTAAACTCTCGAGTTTACTCATGCGATATTACGAGTTTTACGATTTTGTATACGATTTTAACAGTTTTACAAAATATTATTTTTATTCTATTTTAACCATAGAAATAATACGAATTGTGTACAATAATTTATACAAACTTAAAATTTCTAGAGCCAATTTTGCTGATTTTTTTGTTTCTAGCTATCAAATTCGAAATTAAACTCTAAGCTTCATAATAAATATATATATTTTTTTTATTTAGTACTTAATTTCACTATGATCATTTCTTAATTTTCTCTTAAAATTTAAAGTATTCTTGATTACTACCTTCGTCCCGCTCTAACTTTCCTACTTTCCTTTTCGGTTTGTCCCAACTTAACTTTCCAACCCATAAATGGCAAATTAATCTCACAATCTCCACCCTCAAAATCTCCACCCTCAATCTCCACCTTTAATAAAGTCAAAGATTCCAAAAAATCTGTTTTTTCTTAACCTCCGTGCCCGGTCAAAGTAGGAAACTTAAGCCGGGACGGATGGAGTATAATTTAGGAATGCGTTGCTAAATGTATGCTGAACCATGATTCACAAAACATTTCACAATAATTGTATATTTTTATTTTTGATTATTTGTGTATATAATACGTGTATTTTATATATGTGATATCAATTGATAATTTGTTGTAATTAAAATATATATACAATAATTTATATATATGATTATTTTGTATAGGTTGTAGAATCTTACGATTTACCGATTCTACTTAATATCGCGAGTTTCACAATCTTAAACGAAATATTTAGGTTCGGTTCGATTGCCCTACGCTAGAAACTGAAATATGACAAATGTTAAATGTAGCATACCACAATAAAAATCAAATTCAGATCTATAATCAATTATACGAGGTTTAAGTACGTGCAAGTTCACGATCTTTTTGTCCGTTATGATTTGGTCGGTTCGGTTCCATTGGAATATTTTAAGACAATAACCCAACCTAACCGAAATATTCGGTTCCTAAAATTCAAACCGTAACCGAAGCTGCACCAGCACGCAAACCGAATCGAACCGAATACGTTGGTTTTGTTGGTTCTGATTCGATTTTGCCTACCCCTGTATCTTGAACTTGGTTTAGTTATCACATATGACATCCATGAATTTTTTTTAATGAATGTAGCCAGAAATAAACATGATACAAGTTCAACGTAGTACGTCTCATGAACATACATTCAAAATAACTGAAACATTACACATAACAGAACCTGCACTGATCAATCCTCACTAGATTGTCCAAAAGCCTTCTTCAACACGGCTCCGACGATCGGAGCAATAGCGACAGCCGCAACTTGAAGCTGATCCGAACCCCTTAAGCCGCTGCGGAAAGCAACGTGTACGTTCAGTTTGGAGTTTCTCCCAACAGAAAACCGAACGAAAGAATCCTTTCCCAACGGTTTCCCAACTGCCAAACAGTCCTTAACTTTGTGAACGGTTGCCACATCAGCAAATGTGATGGATAGCCCAGCTGATGAGACATTCATATCATCCAGGTCCCATGGGGAGTCCAAAACAGAAGGTTCCAGAAGACGGTATCTGAAATTTCTGTCACCATCATACGAAGGTGCGAATCTTGACAAAATCTTCGTCGAGTAACATGAAAGCAGTAGATCAGATCTCCACCTTTCTCCGATTCCATTCTTTTCTTGATTCTCGACTACACACACTGGTATCGACGAATGGCCAATAAGCTGATAAATAATCTGTGACTGTTGAGAAACGAACGCCTCATAGCTTAATGGACATCCGTTGGGGCCATTTGGAGGAGTCGAAGTTCCATGAGTGAAAGCAATAACTGTTTTTCTCCATATAGATGAACCAAGATAAGACGCAGCTGATTTCAGTAAAGCTACATCGCTAAGGTTTGTTTGGGTGTTGTCTAGGCGATCAACGTATAGGATAATATCAGGCGGGGATTTTCGCACTAACTTCTTGATTGATGACAGGATTTTTCGGTTGATGAATTGGTCTGCGGAAGAAGATCTAAGACCCGGACTGTCAAAGATCTTGAGCTCGACTCCATTTACTGTACCAATAATTTCCTTCACATGAGATGTTGAAGGCTCAAACGCATTGATTGCAGCTTTCTTTTCTCCGAATATGGAATTTATAGTTGCACTCTTGCCAACTCCTGTTTTTCCCATAACAAGGATCGACAGCGAAAAGTCCAAATTGTCCTTTTTGGTGGAATCAAGACAGAATCTTTGAGAAGACGAACTTTTCTCAGCAAGTGTTAACTGGTGTAAAACCTCTGAAGCTATGGAATCTTCAGGAGAACGGCCCAAATTTCGTAGAAGGCGCAAAAATTTCTCTCGTATTTGCTGTATTTTCTCTATCTTCTTCTTGTCTCTCTCACTTAGAGCTTCCTCTGATTCACCATTAGTCGATGCAGGCACGAAATTATCGGACATTCTTTCTGCACAATCACTTATTCCCTTCTCTTCATGAAAATCAGAAACAACCTGAGCATCAATTTCTCGTGAATGATCAAGTGAAATCGAGAAAGGAGTTGCATCTGCCTTTGTTTCACTAAGAAATATCGACTCTTCTACCTCACAACGTAACTGATCGCTATCCTCATCTTCTTTACAAGCTTCTCGGTCCAATACAGAACCTTCAAAGCCAACATCTTTAAAAAGCCTATCGTAAATATACACCTCTGTCGGAGAGAAGGGTAATTCTAGAAATCCACCACACCCTTCATAAGGCACTTCCTTGATGTCTACGCATTGATGAATAAAGTCACTTTTGTGCTCACTTTCACTTTCCACTTTCTCCTTCCGATTACCATGATCAGAAACATTTTCTGGAAATATTATGTCCTCAGAAATGTCAACGAGCTCTCTATGATCGGCCAATTCCAGAAACTTCTTCTGCTCATCTATTACATCAATTTCTCGAATTTCCTCATCTAAATGCATAGCGTCTCCATTTTGCCCCGACTCTGGTGTTGAGTCAACTTCTTCTTTATCAACCAATTCCAGACACTCCTTCTGCTCATCGATTAAATCAACTTCTCGAATTTCCTTATCTAAATGCATTGCATCTCCATTTCGCCCCGACTCTGATGTTGAATCAACTTCTTCCTTATCAACCAATTCCACACACTCCTGCTCTTCGACTAAATCAATTCCTCGAATTTCCTCATCCAAATGCACAGCGTCTCCATTTCCCCCCGACTCTGATGTTGAGTCAACTTCTTCCTTATCAACCGATTCCACACACTCCTTCTGCTCATCGACTAAATCAATTTCTTGAATTTCCTTATCTAAATGCATAGCGTCTCCATTGCGCCCCGTCTCTGCCGTTGAATCAATTTCTCCCTTATCAGCCAATTCCACACACTTCTTCTGCTCAACCAATAAATCAATTTCTTGAATTTTTTCATCTAAATGCACTGATTCTAATGATGCATTAACTTCTGCATTCACAACCGATGTATTGACCATAGCTTCTTTATCGATATCAGGCCCTTCATCATCAACCATATCGTCTGATACATCACGCTGACTTGATTTCTCTGCATCAAAAAGCTCCTTCTCGTCTAAAAGGCCAAAACTCACATTACTAATAACCAAATCCTCATCATCTTCCCCTTCATCAGACTCCAAAATCCTGACTTTCGGGGTGCTATTAATTCTACGCAGAACTTCAATACTCCGGATTCTATCAATCCCTGAAAAACCTTCTCCATCCGAAACCCCACTCCCCTGAGAGTCCTCATCACTATCAGCAGTTATCGGGGCAATCGGAATACGCAACTTTTGCACCGGAGAAATTCTAGAAACCTCCCCATCCTTTACAGCCACAATAGGCCTAGAATCATCAAATTTTACAACATAACTATCTTCTTTAACTAGCTCATCCCCTGAGTCACTCAGTGAGTCATCAGAATCATCAACATTACTACTTCCCTTATAAATTATTCTACTTGGGACTCTAATTAAAGGCCTCAAGACAACATTTTTACTATCAATACCACTTTTTTGAACAAAATCTTCACCTGGGATTCCAACAGAAGGACTCAATACAGCATTTCTACCAACAATACCACTTTCTTGAACAAATTTTTCATCTGGGCTTCTAACAGGGGGGCTCAAGAGAGCATTTTTACCAACAATACCACTTTTTTGAACAAATTCTTCATCTGGGCTGTTTCCAGAAGGCTCAGAAAATGTAACAAATTGAGTTTCTTCATGAATTCCCTCATCTTTTTCAACTACATGAGACTTACCAGAGACAGTTTCTCTCTCATCTTCACCACTCTCAAAACCATCTGACTCAACCTCACTACCACTGTAATAACTACTAGCATTGCTATCAGATTCATCAACAGTTACAGGAGCTCTAATACCTTGGTAAGGAGGGGCCGCCGCCGCCGCCTGTGAAGGGGGGACACCATAGAATCTTGACTCCATGAAAGCTTCAAATTCTGGTTTTTTTTTTAATTTCACTCTTTTGAATGCATGGTTTTGTTTTTTAATCTATGGCTTGTTTAAAAAAGGTGAGAGAAACGAGGTAGTGTGGTGGAGAGCGGTGTTTGCTTTGGGAAAAGATGGGATCTTTTGGATTCTAGTGTGTAGGGTTTGTCTTTTGGGAGGATTTGAATTTTGTTTTGTTCAAGGTTTGTGGTTGTGTTAGGTTTGGAGACATCAAGCACATATGGCATAGGTTCTTGTTTCCGTGGGAGATGATTTCGTGGATGTCTTTTTTGCCTAGTTCTACAAGCGGTTTATATCGTATCAAATCACTCGATTTATTTTTATTCTGAATTTTAGTATACGGCCGGTGCAATTGTTTTTTTCACGTGTGATAGGGATGGCCCGATCACTTCGAGTCGGGTTAATACCTTGGCCCATTAACCGGTCCAGAAGATCCAGAAATACGCGTCGTCCCAGATAATGTGGCGCGGCCCAACTTATGGCTTGTTCCGCGATTCAAGGCCCACGGTCCGTTCCCAACCGCCACGCAGCGAAAAATAGGCGCGACAATAGGGAGTTAGTTAGGGTTTATTAGGAGATAATATAAATATGAGGAAAGAACTCTGAATTAGGGTTCGCATTCTGTATTCTGAAACTATTACGTGTAAACTCAAAACAATAGTGAAGAAAACACCTCGGCAGGTGTCATTTTCAGCCCGTGGACGTAGATCTCCGGATCGAACCACGTACATCTTGCTTGTTTTCGTATTTCGTGTATTAATTGCTAACTGAATTGATTGAATACCGGATTGCGCATTATCAATTGGCGCCGTCTGTGGGAAACGTAAGTAGTTTTTTTATATTTCTTACTGCATTCAAATATCATGGTGATGACTCGTCTAAATCAATCTCGCCACGGTGATCAAGCCAATCAAGATCCACCCGTGGATCAAGTTTTGCCGCCGAGGCAATCGTCGATACGAGGTACGTCTCATCATCAGGGTAACCAAGGCCCGGTTATGAATCTAGACAACCAGTTCTTACCTCCGCCCCCACAAGACATGCAAAACCCTAATCTCGCTGCTGCTCGGCCACCGGTTAATATTCAAATAACTCCAGAATTACTCCAGGCTTTCCTACAAGAGCATGCTCATGTTCTTCAAGACTGGGCGGTCAATCGCCAAAATCCCGAGGGACCTGCTGGACACGATGCCAATCCCGCGGTGCATCCACATCGTCTGCAATCGCATGATCGACAAGACCCGGTGCACCGCGGGCGACAGGATCGGCGAGGGGAACGACCTGGTTCTCCCGAGGACCATGGGAGTTCTAACGGGTCAAGACAACGCAACGACAAATTTACAGATGTCGATCGCCGCCGTCCACTCAACGCTGCTAAAAGAGTTCGTTATGCCAATCCTCATACTCTAGATCTTCAAGAGTATGAGCGAGTCCAACGCAATGTCGAGCTAGACAGAATCCTGGGCCTTGATGCCAATGGAGATATCATCACACCGTTCTCTCAAGAAATCATGGCCACCTCCCTTCCCGAAGGGTTCAAAAGGCCTGCCATACCACCTTACGACGGCACCGGAGATCCAGCCAATTTTCTTGGAGCTTTCAGGCACAACATGCTTAGTCGCGATCATACTACATCCCTTCATTACTGTAAGATTTTCCCTGAGTACCTTCAGGATGAAGCTCGGGTTTGGTTTGATTCTCTCCCTCGCAATAGTGTATCCTCTTTTAGAGAACTCGCCGAGCACTTTTGGGCGCGTTTTGAAGCACGTGCGAAGCCCATGGCCACCCTGGCCGACCTCATGAATATGGAACAGCGGGACGACGAAACCGTTACCCAATTTCTTGACCGCTTTACAACGGAGAGTCTCAAGGTGGGAAGTTGCTCAGATGGTGTTATCATCAACGCATTCATGAATGGACTCCGTCCCGGACCACTCTACACCGAGCACTGTTTAAGACGGTGTGCAGATATGCTAAGGCCGAGGAGCAGACTCGTCGGAAACGTGAGAAACATGCTAGCAAGCGGCAGTCCGACAGGGCACAAGTTGGGCCTAGCACACGACCTAGTGCCTTTTCTCGTCTGAACCCGGGGCATTCAGAATCTCGAGGTGATATTCCACAATTCACTCCGCTAACAAAATCACGAGCTGAAATTCTTTCTGTTCACAAGAATGATTTATGGCCCTGTCCGCGGATGACTGCTCCGCCTGAAAAGAGGAACCGTGGAAAGTGGTGTGCGTACCACCGAGATCATGGGCACGAAACAGAGGAGTGCCGAGAGCTCAGCAAGGAAATTGAGGAGTGTTTAAGGAAAGGTCTCTTGCGACAATACATTGCGCGGACCAATGACAAACCTCGGACAAGTCAGCATGGGGGCTCGTCTCATAACCGTGGAGGTTATCATGACCGGGGTACACAACAAAATCGGCCGCCGTGGCAGAATAATCGGCCGGGGTCTAGCAATTATGCACGGCAAGACTCTGGCAATCGCCAACAACCTCGTTTTCTGCCACCGCCTCCTCCTCCGGGAGGACCCGGAGACAATGCACCCACTCACGTAATAAACGTGATATATGGGGCCCTCCCCACCGGGGCTTCGCGAAATACCTTGAAGGCAGAGGCTCGCCGTCCTCCTCCCGAGGAGCCACGTCATAAGCGCCTCCATCAATCCGAAACTGTTAGTTTCAGATAGAGACCCGGTTCCAGAGATAACACCTCATATTGATGCCATTGTCATCGACATGACTGTAGCCAATGTTACAATAAAGCGGGTCTTCGTGGACAATGGAGCCGCAGTGAGTGTTATATTCGCCGACTGTTTCCAAAAGATGGGGATTCCTCGGGAACAACTTCGACCGGCCCCCGGGCCATTGCAGACTTTCACTCAGGGTGAAGTCCAGCCAGAAGGTGTCATCACTCTCCCGGCGTCTCTGGGGACCTATCCGGCGATAAAAATCATTTTCGTGGATTTTTACGTGGTTAACTCCCCGTCACCGTACAACATGATCTTGGGTCGGGATTGGCTTACTTTCGCCAAAGCCATATGTTCCACATACCACCTCGCGCTAAAATTCCCCACCTCACATGGCGAAGTGGCTATCCGTGGCAGTCAGCGGGTTTCTAAGGAGTGCATGTACGTGGCACTCAAAAAGACTACCAAAGTTCCTCCCAAACAGCAGCTTCAGGTAGCATCATCGGCTCTTGAACCTCAGGTATGTACCTCATTGGGGGATACCACTGTCCAGGTGCCGCTTGATCCGTCCAAACCAGAACAAACTGTAACTGTCGGTGCCGTGGATGTGCCATGGTTACACCAGGCCATCATTCAGACCTTGCGAGAGTATTCCGATGTCTTTGCATGATCCCCTTTGGATATGCCCGGGGTCTCTCCCGATATAATAACCCACAAGTTGAACATCGATCCCAGCGTAAAGCCTATACAGCAAAAGCAAAGGAAGTTAGCTCCGGAGCGAAATGCAGCAATTCGAATCGAGGTGCAACAACTCTTGGATGCGGACATCTTGTTCGAAGTGTATTACCCTTCTTGGCTATCCAATCCAGTGATGGTGATAAAGTCCAGCGGGGCATGGCGGATGTGTGTCGATTTCTCCGACCTCAATAAACATTGTCCGAAGGACTGTTATCCTCTACCTTCCATCGACCAAAAGGCCGAAGCCATTACTGGGTACGTGGCACTTTGTTTCTTAGACCTGTATAAGGGATACCACCAGATCTTCATGGATCCGCAGGATGCCCTCAAGACGGCATTTATCACTGCTTTTGGGTGTTTTGCTTTTAAGAAAATGCCCTTCGGGCTCAAGAACGCTGGAGCCACATATCAACGTCTCATGGACCGTGTTTTTCGCAATCAAATTGGCCGCAACGTTGAGGTTTATGTTGATGATCTGGTTATAAAAAGTACCTCCCATTCTTCATGCGTGCAAGACATTGCCGAAACGTTGCGTACTCTGCGGCGTTACAATTTGCGACTTAATCCGGCGAAATGCACTTTCGGCGTTGGCTCCGGAAAGTTTCTTGGTTATATGGTTTCACAACATGGTCTTCAGGCCAATCCAGCCAAACTTCGGGATGTTTTAGATCTGCAACCACCGAAGACGTTCAGAGACGTTCAACGCCTCACAGGTGGTTTGGCGGCCTTAAATCGTTTTTTATCTAAAGCGGCAGAGCGCCAACTCCCATTCTTCAAAATTTTGAGACAGGCGAAGTCATTTGAGTGGACTCCGGAGTGCACTGAGGCTTTCGAGGCTTTGAAGCATCATATTCAGCAATTGCCCACTTTGTCAGTTCCTCTCTCCGGAGAGCCTCTCTACATGTATTTGGCTTCCGCCTAGGAAGCTATTAGCGCCGCACTCGTACGAGAAGTCAATGGTGTTCAACATCCCGTGTATTTCGCAAGCCGAGTACTTCACGGGACGGAGACACGGTACTCCATGCTGGAAAAAATCGTGCTGGCCCTTGTCATGGCGGCTCGGCGTCTACGGCCATACTTCCAAGGGCGCGAAATACGAGTTCTGACCAATCATCCTATCTGTCAGATTCTTGTCAAGCCCGAGGTGTCAGGGCGCCTCGCCAAGTGGGCTGTCGAATTAGGCGAATATGATATTCAATTTCTTCCCCGCCGAGCTATCAAGGGTCAAGCACTTGCAGACTTTTTGGCTGAAACCCCGGGGGATAATCATGAATCTTCTGCAGACAATGGTACCCATCATCCTGCTACCCTCGTATCCCCACCTCGCAAGTGGCAATTATATGTGGATGGTGCATCCACGACTCGCGAAAGTGGTGCCGGGGTGCTTCTCATTGACCCCGAGGGAGTTGAAGTTAAGTACGTCATCCGATTCCAATTTAAGGTGACCAATAATGAAGCAGAATACGAGGCAGTTCTCGCCGGGCTCCGGCGCGCTCAATCTTTAGCTATTCGCCATCTTGAGCTCTTCACGGACTCCGAGGTCGTGTCCAAGCAAATCTAGGGAACGTATGTCGCCAAGGATGAAACAATGATCAGGTATCGTGCTTTAACACTCAAACTTATGTCAACTCTTGATACGGTTGTTATCCAGAAAATACCACGTACTCAGAATTCAAGAGCAGATGCGCTCAGCAAATTAGCTTCCGCGGTCCGAACTAATATATCTCCGGATATTATAGTCGAAGACTTATTTCATCCAGCAGTTCATGAGGCAACGGTTTCGGTATTGACCGATAGTGATCCGAATTGGATGACCCCTATCGTTCAGTATCTCCGAGATGGAATTCTGCCTAATGATAAGCTGCGAGCTCGGCAAGTAGTCCTCAAAGCCCCCAAATACTCCTTTCATGATGGAGTCTTGTATCGACGGTCATACCTACAACCGAGTCTCCGGTGCCTCGCTCCTGCCGAGGCTAATCAAGTTCTACGGGAGGTTCACGAAGGGGCCTGTGCCAGTCATATCGGCTCCCGAACATTGGCCAAGAAAGTTCTCCGTTGGGGATATTATTGGCCAACTTTGTTTAACGATGCCCATGACTTAGTGACCAAATGCAGCAAGTGTCAGCTACATTCTCGAGTGAAACACCTGCCACAAACCGAGCTCACTGGAATTCAAAGTGCGTGGCCATTTATCCAGTGGGGAATTGATATTGTTGGCCCATTTTCGGTCGCTCCGGGGGGATTGAAGTTTCTGGTGGTCGCCGTGGATTACTTCACCAAATGGGTAGAAGCGGAACCTCTTACTGCCATCACTGGCCAAAACATCTTGAAGTTCGTCTGGCGAAATATCATATGTCGCTTTGGCATACCGAGCACTATTATCTCGGATAACGGCAAACAATTTGCCAACGATCCCTTCCGGCCCTGATGCGAGGAGCTTCATATCAAACAAATTTTCACCTCGGTTGCTCACCCTCAAGCCAACGGTCAGGTTGAAGTCACCAATCGTACACTGCTCACGGGTATAAAGAAATGCCTGAATAATGCTAAAGGTCTTTGGGCCGAAAACCTTCCGCAAGTTCTATGGGCTTATCACACGACACCGCATACCTCTACCAGGGAGACCCCCTACAGCCTAACTTATGGCTCCGAAGCAGTTATTCCGGCGGAAATCAGCGTACCAAGCCCCCGCCTCATCACATTGATTCCCGAGGATAATGACGAAGCTCTCCGTGCAAATTTGGATGAGCTTGAATATCCTCGTGATCAATCATTCATCCAGCAGGCCAGGTGTAAACAACGTGCAGCCCAGTATCATCACCTCCGGGTTCGAGGCACTCAATTCAATGTCGGGGACCCAGTACTTCGACTCAATTCAGCCAGCAAAGCTGCCCCCGAGGGGAAATTACATGCTTCTTGGGAAGGTCCTTATCGCATCGTTGCCACGCACGATTCCGGATCCTACCAGTTAGAGCATCTCAATGGAACCTCAATTCCCCGAAGCTAGCATGTTACCAACTTGAGACGCTTCTATCTGTGAGTGCCAAATGACAAGTATCATCTTACCTTTATGCTCATTGTACGCTTCTTTTATGTTGTTATCTCTCTTTGTATCCTCCAATTTGCTCCGGCACTCATCATTGAATAAATACTCTTTGTTTATGCATCTTGATGTGTTCTCTTTTACGTTACGGGGACGCCCTAACGCAATCGTATTATTATTATTCGTCTCCGGACAACTAAATCTCTCTCTCTCTCGGTCCGCCCGAGGAGATTCTCATTTCGTCCCCGGACTCGTATCACTCTCTCGCCTGTTTAACCGGGGAGGTGTTTGCTCCCGCCCGATCCGTCCGGGGAGATTTTACTCCCGCCTGATCCGTCCGGGGAGATTTTACTCCAGCCCGATCCGCCCGGGGAGATTTAAATTGGAGTTGTCCATATTATGTTCCCGAACACCCGTTAAAACAATTATTACTTTTGGTTAATAACTTGTTGTTTTCCTTAACACAACTATGCACACCAAAACGATTTTATTATCCTCCTTCGAGGTGATGCCAAAAAGTTTTTTACATAAGACTTAAAAAAAAAAAACGAACAAACAATTATCTACGGCCCCCGAGCCAGCATTCAGCGCCCCGGTGTTGAGGCCTACTCCTAGACCTACGTTGTGTCCTCCGGGATCTTGTAGTTCTTCGGCCTCGGGCTCCGGCTCTTTTCCCCCCGCGGGCTTCCCGATGCCGTGGACTTGTTCTTGGCGCTTGTCTGGGAACTTCGTCTCTTGTACGAGCACGGCTACTTGGCTGCGGAACAGACCTCGGGGTTTGGGCCCATTGCACAGGGTCCCACTCCTCGGGGGCCATCACCTCGATTTCTTTGGCCAGTTCTTCGACTACCCCTTCGGCTACAACAGCGGGTTCTTCTTCGATCGTAGTCACTGGAACTGGCTCTCGAATAATAATGCCTTTGCTCTTTCCCGCGGGCTTCTCTTTACCCTTCCGGGGGGCTTTTGAAGTACCCTGGCTCCGGCTTGTACTCGCAATGAATTCCTCGGCAGAAGGCCGCCACCTGCCACGGCCCTTCAGTCCTTCATACATGCTGAGGAGCAGCTCCAAAACCTCTCGCTTTCTTACAAGCTCCGAGGACTCGGCTGGGTCATTTGCCATAAGTGCTGAGATTTCGCCCTGAATCTCTACGACTCGCTCCTCCACTTCCTCAAAAGTCAAAAGGCCGAACTCAGACAATATCCGGTCATACTCCCTTTGATGAACGAGGACACGGCTCATTTCAGCAGCTTTAGCCCGGTATTTCAGTTCGTGGTCCCTGGCTCGTTCCTCGGCCTCCTCCGCCATCTTTTCCGCAACGGCCACCCGTTTTTCTAGCCTGGGCACTACGTGCATTTGCAGGTTATTCTTCTCTCCGCAGAACCACTCTAGTGATCGCATGAGTTTCTTTATCGTTTCGTGCAATTCTGCGGTATTCTAAACAGACAAAAGAATCAACGAGTACAATTAATCTCAAGCATATAATGAGTTGGAGTTCAGCTCGAAAGCAACATTTATATTCAACCAAATCAAAGTACATTATCCATTTCAGTACACAGTTTACATCTACTCCTATTTTATACTACATTAAATTTGAGGGGAACGACTGACCTCCCGATCGATCCCCTCAGTATCCTCGGGCAACACCTCTCGCCGGCCCTCCGACGCTTCAGCTTCTTCCTCCTCATTAACTGCGGCAGCCTCATCCGCAGCCACGACATCAACCTCCATCCGAGGGGGGGGGTTCTTTGTTTCGAGGCTTGGAGACAAGCTCACCCCGGCGGAATGCCAGGAACTCCTGGTCCTGGTCCACCTCACAGTTAGCAATCTCCTCGGCTTTCAAAATTTGTTTCTTCTCCGCTAGAGCCTTCAACAGAGGCCACTCCGGCAGATTTGCTAATGCTGTGTAGTAGGCCTTCTCCACCCCGGCCACTACCTCAAAGTCGTACCCGAATTCTGGACGATATACATCCACATTCGGGTAGACTTCCTTGATCTGCTCCAGCAGCACAGCTCGTGTGGCCTGGTCCCCTATCGCAACAAAATCGATCTGAAAGTCAAGAAACGTGCTGGTTTGGAACAGTTTCTCGGCGAATGCTTTCAGCATCGCTTCTTGACCTTCGACTATGGCAGTCTCCCAAGCCTCCATCTCTGCCCGCAGCTGCAGTATTTCCCCTCGGAGGACACCGGCTTCTGCCTCCACTCCGCGCAGACGCGCTACCTCATTTTCAACCAAGGCGGCCCTCTTACGCGCCTCGGTCAGGTCTTGTGTTAACCTGTCGTTGCGCGCCCGAAGCTCTCTGGCCGCTTCGGCTAGCTCCTCCTTGCCTTCCTTCTCGCTCTTACGACCGAGTTCCATGATTCCTCGCGCCAAGCGCAGAAGTTCTTTGGCATCGCCCCCCTCCAACCCCAATAAACTTGAAGGCCCCTGCTCCTTCAACTGCCACCAATAGCAACACACAGAAATCAGCACAGATAAATATACACTGCATTTGCGTTAACAGTAATTAACAGCACATCTTGAGTTTACCTCCATACTCTCCCCTGTGCGGAGTCTTTTTGCTGTTGCTGGAGGTGTCCCAGATGGCTCCGGCCTCTTCTTAGATCCAGGGATAGGCCTCGCCGCTCCTAACTGCTCCTCAGACCCAGCGCGGGGCCTCGCACCAGGTGACATCTTCCCCCGGGGAGACACCTCAGCAGCTTTTCCTTTCTTTTTGGCTGCCGCAGCCACCACGGGGCTTCCGGCCGGCTCTTTTCCGAAGCGTCCCACTGCATGCAAGATTTGAAGTTAGTCCTGTACAAAACAACAGTTTGTAAAAGGCAAAACATGAGAACTCCTACCCTCCTCGGCAACTGCATCGCCCGAATAATACGGGCTCAGTCCGGCCCCCTCCAGTTCCTCCTCAGTACAGAGGGTCTTGAAAGTCCCCACTGACCGGAATGTATGTACGACTTCGGCCTCCGGGTTCTCCACCGGGGCAGTATCAAGCACCTCATCCCTCCTCCACCTCGGGAGAGCTACTCCGTTTTTCACAAAAATAAACCTCTCCTTCCATCCCTCCACCTTACTCGGGTTTTGCACCTTGAACCCACCTTGGGCTCGGGGACTGAAGGAGTACCACCCCTTGGATTTACCGAAGGCTTTTAGTTGGTAAAAAAACCTAAATAGCTCTACGGTTGGTTCTACCCCGGCATTCTTGCACACTACGGTGAATTCGACTACTTGCCTAACCGCATTTGGCGCTAGTTGGCTCAAGGCAATGTTATAGTATCTCAATAACCGGACCACAATGTCCCACAGGGGCAGTCTCAAACCTATTCTCAGGAAATCTATATACACACTAATGAAACCCTGCGGCGGGCAACAGGCCCTATCACCGGGGTCCGGTACTATATATTCTAAGTTAAATGAAAGGTAAAATGAGGGGATTTCTCTCTCAATCTGCACTCGTGCCATCCGCGGTGCTATTGTGGATACCTCGAAATCATCTTCCGTACACTCGTAAAAACCGACCATCTTGACATTGGTTTCCCTGCCATCGACTCGATCCACAGTCCTAACCTCATTCCTCTCTGGAATTATGAATCGCAGAGGTGGCACGTCTAACGGAGCGCTCTTAGTCCCTACTTCCTGAACAGAAGAAGAAGATGAAGAAGAAGGCATACTTACTTGGTTTGAGTTTGAGAAGTTTTTTATTCGAGATGAGTCACACGCGAACAGGTTTCTCTTTTTTTTCCCGCTTTCTAAAACTGGCTAATCGCAATGAGGAAGATGAAGTTACTGTGCCATTATTCCAAATATATACACAAATACCCAACGACTCTGATACAGCCTATTCAAATTCAGCGATTGAGATTTGGACGTGATATTCACGCGCTTTACGGTTCCCAAGGCGCGTGGGGAACAGGTTCATGGGAAATCGCAGAGCATGTCACTTCACATCTCTCTCTCTCATGATGGCGCCGCCAATCACATCAACCCCACTCTTGGCCAGGAAGATTTGGACCACACTCCGGTGCTCCCTTCACCTCGGCCAGACTACCACACTCCGGCGCTCCCTTCACCTCGGCCAGACTAATGTCTCCTTCCACTGCAATTTCTTGCTTTTGGGGAACTCAGTATCTCGCTATCAACTCAGTGTACTTCGGCCTAGTTCGGTTCCGCTTCCACGGACTGCGCCGCGGGGTACCTTAGACGTGGGACAGACTTGGTCATCCACAAACACTTCGGCTCGCCCGCGACCACGGCCCATCTTGCTTATAGTTCCACCCCGGGTACAACCGAAGCTCCTTCCTCGCTCCGGCTGGGGAGGGGGGGCATCTGATAGGGATGGCCCGATCACTTCGGGTCGGGTTAATACCTTGGCCCATTAACCGGCCCAGAAGATCCAGAAATACGCGTCATCCCAGATAATGTGGCGCGGCCCAACTTATGGCATGTTCCGCGATTCAAGGCCCACGATCCGTTCCCAACCGCCACGCAGCGGAAAATAGGCGCGACAATAGGGAGTTAGTTAGGGTTTATTAGGAGATAGTATAAATATGAGGAAAGAACTCTGAATTAGGGTTCGCATTCTGTATTCTGAAACTATTACGTGTAAACTCAAAACAATAGTGAAGAAAACACCTCGGCAGGTGTCATTTTCAGCCCGTGGACGTAGATCTCCGGATCGAACCACGTACATCTTGCTTGTTTTCGTATTTCGTGTATTAATTGCTAACTGAATTGATTGAATACCGGATTGCGCATTATCAACGTGCTTATCAGCTTATAGTTTGATAAAATTAATTTTATGCTAAAAATTAAAAGTAATAAACAGTTTTTTTGTTAACTTTGTTGTATTTTGCTAAATAAATAGAAGTTGATCTCATTTTCATAAGCTAAAAGCTGCTTAAGTATAAAAAACTACAAATTTAATATTTGATCAAAATCACTTTTATTATCGAACACTATCTACTTTTCATTTTAAGTAATTTTACCATAATCTCTACTTTTAATCACTTCTTCAAAAGTTAAGCCAAACAAAAAAAGGCCCCCTTATACAAATGCCGATAGGAGTGGGGCTAGTTGAAATTATCTTGTTCAAAGTACTTGATTATTAACCTGCACTTAGATGTGGCAAAAACATCCTAACTTGATGGGTTGAATTAACTTGTCCAATATTTTAAATCGGTTGAGTCATACGATCTTAGTGGAAGTATCATGATACCCAACAGATTCGATGGATCTAGCAAGTCACGGACCAACGTCCTAAAAATTTTAATGTATTTTAAGGGGCTTGGTTGGACTATCGAATTTTCGGGTCAACTAGGATCGGTCTGGTTGATCTGACATATGACATTGACTCGATAGTCTCGAGCCGAGCTGACCCAAATTACCACATTTATCAACTCCTCATAGAGATGGTAGTTCGAATGAGCTTAGTTCGAGCTCGCCAGGCCAATGCTAAATGTCGTACTGGTCAAGTCGATATTTTGTTAGGATGAAAAATAGTGAGTCCAGATTGATTCATCTCCTAAAACACAGTAAAATTTATCGCATCATTGGTCCATCTGGTCGAGCATAGGGGAAGATGTAAAAGTTCAGTATGATTTATAGCCTAATAAATGTACATGTTTGTATTGAGAATCTTGAATTGGATTTAAAATGAATGAAGATGAACTTAGTAGGTTCTTGTACCTAGAACATTTAATATGCATCTTGAAAAAGATCTGAAATTCGTTAACATTAATTTAATATTTGACTGTGGAATCTTCAATTTATTTGTCTTAGTTGTAAGTTGATGGAAATGATAAATTTTGTTATTTGATTAATAAACAAAACATAATAATGAAAAATAGAAATAATAAGTTATTAATTTGTACAGTTTCATTTTGAACCGTCAGTTCCAAATTTCCAATGAATAAAAAGTAAGAAAATAAAATAAAAAACATCAAATGTTGAAACAACCAATTTATTTACACATTTCAATTTTGACTAGAGGTGTCACGATTTTTTGGCTAGTTCTGAGGGTTATTTTTCTTTGCTTAACTTTTTAAGAAGTTATTAAAAGTATAGATTAATTGTAGTAAATTTGTTTAAAATTAAAAGTAGACATTTGACCGGTATTGTCGAGGTGCAATCAAATTAGTATTTCCTAGTTTTCCTCTTCTAATTCGTAGAAGTGGTAAGTCAGGGTTGAACCCACAGAGCACAAGGAAATAGATTGTGTTTTAGGTATTAATCCAATTGATTTAAACAACAATATTAATCTATACACTAATACAAAAGTGTCTTAAGTTTCAACCAATTTACGTTTAACATATTTTACCCCTTTTAAGTTTAATATTCTAAGGGCGAAATTGTAATATCCTATTAAATTCTAATTATTATATTTTGATATCCTAACATATCCTATATTATATTTCGATCCTAATTCTAATCCTAATTTTGTATTCTAATCACATATCCTACCAAAAGATAGTGAATCAAGATTTTCAAAGAGTGGTTCAACACAAAAGTATATATATATCCTAATTATTATATTCAAATTCCAATTCTTATTCTAATTATATCTACATAGATATATGATCTGATCAGTTTTTCTCCGATCTAAAATATTCAGGAGCCTAAATGGAAATGTTAATGGATGCATTTGATCTTTGTAATGATTTATCTCAAGAAAGTGAAGCCTATGTTGGAAAACTAAGGTAATGATTTATGTCTACTGATTTTGGGCATGCCGAACTTATCCTTCTAATTAGTTATTGGAGATCGTGGCTCAATAAGACTATGAATTTCAAATTTATTCTTAAATTCTTCCATCCAAATGCAATCTAAATTCTATGTATAATTTGAAAAGAAAATAGTATGAGTAAATTATTCTAATAAAAGTCTATACGAATAGTTAATATATTAAATTTTGTGCAGGCCATGCACCATTCAGAATTCGTTGGATACATGTCTTAAGATGTGATTTATCATTTATGTAAAAGAATAAAGTTAATAAATATATTTATGACTATTTTATAGTATAAGTACATGGCAAATTATATATTTATAAATTTGAATCTTAATAATTTCTTCTAAGAAATTTTTATCATGTCCCCGTGTAATTTAATGAAATGTTTTCATAATACATGATTAAATTAACCATTTTTTTAAAGCAAAACAGTTGACCAAACTTGGTAACTTTAAAATAAAGATAAATTTTAAATTACATAGTTCGTCTCTACTAATTTTCTTCATTAAAAAAATCAATTTCTTAGTGGATGAAATCCGATGTTCTAAGATGGTCGTATTGTTTGTCTAAGACGGTGATTGGTTAAGCTCATTCTAAAACATCGTATAAGCTCCAATATCTTATAAGTTGTTCAAAGAGCTTATAAGATGTAATTCTTAAGAGCTTATAAATTAATAAAACGTTTGAATAAGAAGAACTTACAAGCTTGCAATTTGAATGGAATGATTTAGCTACAAATTTGGGGTCTAATTTGAAAATTAATATCAAACATACATTTTGATTAGTGTGTGAAGCATGTGTAATATGTGAAATGTGTGAAATGTATGTAGTGTGTGTAGTATATGAACTGTATGAAGTGTGTGAAGTGTGTGTAATATGTGAAGTGTGTGAAGTGTGTGTACCGTGTGTAGTATGTGAAAGTGTGAAGTGTTGATGGGTGTGAAGTGTGTGTAGTATGTGATGGGCGTGAAGCGTGTGTAGTATGTGAAGTGTGTGAAACGTGTGTAGTATATGAAATGTGTGTAGTGTGAAATGTGTGAAGTGTGAAATGTGTGTAGTGTGAAATGTGTGTAGTGTGAAACGTGTGTAGTATGTGAAACGTGTGTAGTGTGAAATGTGTGAAGTGTGTGTAGTTTGTGAAATGTAAGAAATATGTATAGTGTGTGTGAATTGTGTGAAATGTGTGATGTGTGTACTTCTTGAAATGTGTGAAGTGTGCAAACGTGTGAAATGTGTGTAGTATGTAAAACGTGTGAAGTGTGTGAAATGTGTGTAGTGTGTGAAGTGTGTGTAGTATGTAAAATATGTGAAAGTGTGTAGTGTGTGACATGTGTGTGAACTTGTCGCGAAAGTCGCTCTAAATCGATGTGATTAGAACGACGTTCTCAAACCGCAAGCGTACGGTTTGTGACAGAGGTAGTATAAAAGATATTGAATCCACATGGAGGATTTTCCGTGAGAATTGGCTTAAGCACATTGGAGCAATTTAGGTCAAATGCAAAGTGAGAGTTTTGATTAAACTAAACAACATAAAGCAATAAATAAAGTAAGGAGGGAACCGATCGATGAGGAGATATTTTCGAGGCTCGGTTTCACACAAGCAAAATGGAATTAACAAGTCGAAGACGATTAAAGGAAACTAGTGTGAGTCCTATGTGGTTGAATTCTCGGCCCAATCGATCCCCATATTGGGTGATAATTTCTAAATACGGTTGGGGTGCCGTATTCCCCTAAGATAGGTAAGTAATCGGGGTTTGATGTAGACTACCTACACGAATAAGATGTACAAACTCAATCCTGGACCCGGGGTTACCAACTATGGAAGACTAGAAGAGGTTAGCCCGACTTCTCATACGCTAAAGACCGGCGTAGGGGTGTAGTTCCTACACACGCGATTAAACCTAATTTTGTCCACTCTAGCCAAGACCCCTATGGCTCTACTCTCCATTTCGATAGGTCTTCTCCTCCATATGTCTCCGTCCTATAAATTGATTCACGTTCTCGGATTAAATTCCCCTTCCCAAACAATCTAAGGCACAAAAATTCAATCCTAAGCTCATTTAAGATCAAATCGAATTTCCTCGAAAGGGTGGCAAACCCTAGCCTAGGTTTCGATTATCCTTTCTCAAATGCACAATCATACAAAATAGGACTAAGTTACTGAAAACTCAAGTCAACGAGTCAAGCCTATAATCAAGCCCTAATTTCATATGAAAATCATAATAAATCAATTAAATCTCAACCTAGGTTACCACAACCCGCAATAATTTCAATAATCAATCAATGAATCATCAATCCCGAAGCTTGGGCTACTCCCGTGCTTTGGAAAACACGAAAATCACTCACAAGTAATCAAAGCAATAAAAGACATCATCAACAATCAAGCAATGAAAGCAATAAAAACTAAAATAAAGAGAAGAGATAAAATTGCTCAATATATTGAAGAAACCCTCAAAATTCTTTGATAAAATAGTCAGGTGTTACAAGCCCACGAGTAATCCTTGAGTTCTCCTACAAAGACGACTTTCTCCTTGAAGAGGAGGAACCCTAGTTTTCTAAGCTAAAATATGAAAATGTAAAGAGAAGAGAGAAAAAGAGTGTAGAAGAAGATTTCAAAAGGAGGCAAATGTTGTTGGATAATAAATTCTTACAAATGAAAGGGGAAGGGATATATATAGGTCTCCCCAACCCTCAAAATCTGTTGAAACTTGACCTCATAGTAAGGACACAAAAGTAAAATGCAAATAGAAAAGCAAGGGATCATAAGTTGTTGAGTCGAGCCTCTTGTGCATGCTCGACTCGGTCTTCTCGTGATTTCTTGGAAAAACTTGTCCGGAATCAGCCCTTAATTTCAAATACAAAGTTGTAGATCTTTGTCTTGACTACACGTGACAACTTGAATCACTCAAATCGGAACTTGAACGAGGAAGTTACGGTTGAAATACGAAAACTGTGTGAAACAGGGGAGGCCGGCCGCGATCTGCCAGAGCCGCCGCCGCCTGTCCGGCAGCTGAGCCGGTAGTGTGGGCGGCACTGGACCAACTACCGGCAGTCCTGTCAGTCCCGTAGTGGCTGCGGTTGTTGGCCAGTTGCTCTTGCTTTGCACCTCCATCTTCCGTCGTCGTTTCAGAGTCCTTTCTCTCGTTTTCTCGACCCGACCCCTTCACGACTTTTATTAGTGACTCGATGAAATTCGATTTAAGTTCTTGTTGGATCTTATTTGGTTTTGTTTAGGCCTCGGCTTGCGGGTTGGAACACAAAGCATGTGCGATTTGTCCTTGTCTTCTTTTCTTCTTCAATTTGGAGTTTTTCTGTCCATCTTCTCTATCCGATTTCTTCATGAAGTTTTCTCGTGACTTGATGATCTTCATTTTGGATCTAAACTCGACCTATTTTAGGCTAGTTTGAGCCTCAGCAAGCGGGCTGGAGTGTGAAAATGGACTCGAGTGATCTTCTAAATTCCTCTGAGTTTCCTAACCTTCAAAATACTACTAAAAAACACCCAAAAGTGCATCAAATCATATTAAAAAAAGAAAATCAACCTAAAAATATAATAAAACATAAAATTACACATGAACATAGCAATTACACGTAATTCCGTACAAAATATGAACGTGAAAAATGCAAGAAAAACGGTAATTTTTACGTTCATCAGTGTGTAGTGTGTGACATGTGTGAAATGTGTGAAGTGCGTGAAGTGTGTGTAGTGTGTGAAAGGTGTGAAACATGTGTAGTCTATGTATAGTGTGTGTGAAGTATGTGTAGTATGTGAAATTTAATTTAACTTATAATATTTTTAATAAAATAAGATGGATTGAAGGGACTTATTCTTTTGGAGTTTTTAAGCTCTAAGAGCTTATTTTTAAATCTTGTAAGTTGTCTAATATCTTATTTTGTCAAACACATTTCAAGAGTTTATAAGCTCTCAAACATCTTATAAGATGTTTTGAGGACCTTACAGACTTAGCAAAAGGTCCTCTAAGTTCTTCAGTTAGTGTAAATAAAGTAGTATTCTTCAAGTGCATATTGTGTGATTGAAACCGGAGATGGAATGCAAGAATATCAACTTGTATATATGTCTTTACAAAGCTATTTTTTCACTTTAAATTTCTCTATTGCAAACAATATTTCACCCCCGAATTAGGTCCTCTATTATACTTAAAGCACAACAGAGATCATTTTGGACTTAAATGACATTGTTTTTGTTGCACAGTTAAGGGTTTTTTTCTTTTATTATATTTCCGATATGATATGGAGAAAGACAAAGAAAAAAATATAAAGACACTTTATGCACACGACCTTTATTGATAATGTTAGAATAGTAAAAGACAAACTGATTTGCATTGAATTGATGATGTACACATGACATCATTTACTTGTCCAAAATAATTCTTAAAATTAGTAAGAAACGGGTAAGCATTGTTCATCTATTAAATAGTGGTATTGGTTGTCATGATAAATCCTCAGTAGGAACTATTAAGTCTTTCATTTTATCTTTTAGACTTTACGGTAGTTTTGCGGACACCTATTTAGTTTTTGGTGGAGTTTTTCTTCTACATGAATTTATAATTTCTATCTGGTTACTTATTGTTTCAGTTTAGTCTTTTTTAAGGAAGTGCAACAATTTGACATTGAAGATGTTTTATTGTTAAAAACATATAAAAATAAGCCAAAATTCAGTAATAAGACTTTAATCGCTTTTATAGTTGAGTATTGTTGGCTTGGAAGAGGATATATTTTGAAGTAATTAGGAACAATTGAAGAAATGAGAGGTTCTGCAAGAGCACTAAAGTACATCCCAAGGATTTTTCGACCATATGTAATACCGATTTGCGGCATCAAGAAAGAAATTACCGTTTGTGTTCAAATTATTTTTTAAAAGTTTTGATGTTTCTTTTGGTAATTATTTCAACAATTTTAAATTTTACAAACAATAAATTTTATCTAACTGGTTATTAAATATCAATAAAATAGCAATTTATGCATTAGCGTTAAGAGAATTGAATAGTGAAATAACAATAGCAACATATCTATTATTGAAATATTTTCTATAAGGAAAAATTATTAAAAATGTCATGTACCTTTCGACATAATTCCTCTTATGAGGTCATAGAGATCACAAAAGAAAAATAGAGGGGACAAAAAATAAGAAAACAAGAACAATATCGAAGAAAAATATAACATTAACAAATTGCAACAACGAAAGAGAAGAAGAATGGAAGAAACAAAAAGTGAAATATAGAAAACAACATTCAAATAGAGACCGATATTAAGCAAATACTCAAACAATTTGTTAAAAAATCTCAACAAAAAAAGATCTCAATAACAAGGAAGATCAAGAAGGAGAAAATATGGAAACACATATATAGAAAGAAGGAATTACGCCATTTCAAAATAATTCCGAAGATACATAGTTTTTGTTTTTATTTTTAATTAAGATAAATGAATAATTTCATATAAACCAATTTGAAGCAATTAATCATTTATATGTATTGGAACAAATTTCTGATGTTACAATTTTCCTTGGCTTACTTATATTATTTATTATTAACTAATTTAGTAAAAATGTTATAGATCTTATTCTACATACTATGTTTCGACTTTTACTTAAACTAACAATTTTAACAATTACAATATTTTTACGATAAAACTAATATAATATTTTTGCTAAAAATAGGTTACTATTAAGATATGAACAATTTCACTTTATTATACGGGAAATAGATGAACTTGTGTAACATTATGATTCACTTTCATAGATATTTTTGAAGAAAATGAATTATTCTTTGAATACTTCCTACTGAAAATATTTCGAAAATTTAAAAACCAAGTATATAAATATAAAAAATAAGTACCAAAATATATTTTTTAAGATAAATAAACTAAGTGTCACACGTGCAATGCACGTGCCAAATTCTAGTATGTATAAATATAAAGATGGGAGTTTTGAATTTTGATTAAGTAACTATTAATCTAAAAGCAATAAATTATCTAAAAACACTAAGTAAAGAAGAGCAATAAAAATGATTTTGAATTCAGATACGATAAAGATCCCAGCCTTTAATCTAGTATCCTCCTAATCCGGATTATCCTTGTAATTAATGTAACTGTTCGATAGATTATTTTCGAAACTCCTATCCCGAAGATTAACAACAAGCTCTGCTAACCTTGTTACCCCATAAGTTTAATTAACCAAAACAAGCTCTTCGAATAATCTATTCGATTGAGTGATTTTAGAATAAGCTCTCTAGAACTCATTAACCAAATGCTCAAAGAACGAGGGCACTGGGATAAAATCGGTGTTGGACTCACAAGCTCTATACAAGTGACCGTGATTTATGTTATCCTAGTGAATGATTTCATTATTTGCTACTTGTAGACATAGAATTGTAACGATTATGTATTACGATAATGGCCAAGCAACAAATATGCAAGTACTACTTAGGTGATCAATCCAAATAAATTCACATAAAAGATAAAATAAAGCAAATAACATAAATCGTCTCAAATCATAATCTAATCGAACAATCACCGTAAGAATTACAAAACATCCAACTAGGGTTCAACATCGATTAAAGACTGAGTTAATACGACTATCCGCCCATGACGACGACTAAAAACATGAATCTGATGGAAAACATGAAACTAAAACAAACTATAGAATAGACGAAACCGAAGATGCCGACTCTTGATCGTTCTTCTCCTCCAAAATCCTCAAATCCAAGCTATATGAATGATGATCAACCCTATTTTCGGGTTTTGGGAAGTCATATTTATATGTAGGGATGAGTTTGGGCTGGATTGGGCCTAAAAAGGGCAAACTTCTCTTCCAAGTAAATAAAACAGAGTCATCGTCGCGGCCGCGAACGAGTGTGTCGCGGCCGTGTCCGTCGACGAAAAATCTCCTTCAAACAGCACAATTTATCGTGACCACAAAGAGATGTCATGGCCTCGATGACTTCACAGGGCTTTTTAGCTCTTTCTAGCATGCTTTTGTCGCGACCGTGCTTGCTTGTCGCTGTCGTGACTGACCTTTTCACCCTTGGCTCAATTTTTCTTCGTTTTGGACTTTCCGAAACTCGTTTCTTTGTCCATCCTTAGTCGAATGCGACTTTATGGCCTTAATTCACCTGAATATCTCAAAAACATGTCCAAAGACGTTAAATATCCCAATAATACAATTATAAGCGATTTTCGGTCGATTATACATGTAAATGCCATTGAATGAACACTTAAATCGACCTAATATGCATGCATAAATAGGTGTACAAGCAATGTTTGAGAACAAAAGTGATTTTGGTTAAATATAAAAGATGGAGTGTTTGATCTTGGTCTATTTATTTACAACCTTTTCTATTTATAGCTTTTGTTCACTTTTATTGAAGTTGAAGTTGTGAAGATAAATATTGCAGCTCATGAAGAGCATGAATAAAAGGCAGTTATGCAAAACATATTAACTGCAAACAAATTCTTATTCATCTAAATGAAACTGTTAAATGCAGAAGAGTGTTTATACTACTAACTACACTTCGACTTAGCTAACTGAATGATTGACTATCTTAATGAATTTATCAACCAGCTTCATACCAACTTTCGGCTCATAACCAATACATGACTGACACATATACAATGCTATACTTCTACATCCCCCCTCAAGTAAGGCTATGAGAACCATTCCTACCTTAGACACTAACAAGTGAAATTGTGCCACACCAAGTTGCTTGGTGAGAATGTCAGCCAATTGAAGCTTTGCAGAAACATGTTCCAGCTGTAAGAAACCTTCCTTGAACTTATTCCTGACGATGTGGCAATCTATGTCCAAGTTTTTGGTTCTCTTATGAAAAATCAGATTTTGGACAACATGAGACGCACTCTGATTATCACAAAACATCTTGATAGGTTTAGCATAGGAATTCCTAAGTCTTGAGAAAATAATCAATCCAAATAAGCTTATGTGTGGAACTTGCTAGTGCTCTATATTCTGCCTCAGCCGAGTTATGGGAGACAGTGATTTGCTTTTTAGTTTTCCAGGAGACAAGGCAAGTACCTAGAAAAACACAATATCCTATGAGGGATTTCCTGGCATCTGGGTAGGATCCCCAATCAAAATCACTATAACTAGTGAGAACAAAATCATTTGTAGATCTGTAGAACAAACCAAGTTGAGGAGTGCCTTTCACATACTTAAGAAGATGCATATCAGCTTGTCAATGCTCAGAGTAGGGTGCTTGGAAAATCTGGCTTAGCTGTTGAACAACATATGTAATGTATGACCTTGTGAGATATAGGTATAATAATCTGCCTACCAGCTTCCTATATTGGTTTGGATCTGTTAACAAAGTTCCAGAGTTAGCAGATAGTTTAAGCCCTTGAGGGAGGGGGGGAAGAGGGGGGTGGAAATTAGTTTGCAATCCTCTAAGCATGTATCCTTGATGATATCAAGAATGTACTTTCGTTATTTGAGATGAATAACTTGAACATTCCTTGTTATCTCCATGCCTAGAAAGTATGTAACAATTCCCAAATCTTTTATAATGAATGCATCATGGAGATACTGTTTGAAAGCAACAATGTTAGCTCTGGTACCATGTGAAGATGAATATTGCAACTCATGAAGAGCATGAATAAAGACGGTTATGCAAAACATATTAACTGCAAACAAATTCTTATTCATCTTCGTTTAAGAAAAATCTTATTCATCTTAATGAAACTGTTACATGCAGAAGAGTATGTTGGGTTTTGGAAGATTGGTGTTGACCAATCTTTGAGCAATTTCAACTTTGGATTCCATTTGTTAAAAAATAGAATTAAGTTGCAAATTCACGATCTACGTTTCGAGTCAATGAATTTAGTGTATTTATATTCTCAAATTCATTTTCGGGTGAATGAGAAATTAATACCTAAACGTTGCAACTTAAGCATGAAAAGTTGGAAGACTTTAAACAGAAATGTGGGAACTTATCCCACATAGGAAAGAAGGAGTAATTGGATGCTCCTTATTAATAGGAGCACTTGATAATGAATTATCAAGTGTGCTCCCTTATGGTGGACCCTAGTGGGATTTTAGCCATTGGCTAAATGGACCCGAGGATGGTGCTTCGCACCATTCGAGCCCGAGTCCGAGCTCGGGCTTGGCGCACATGCCGCATTGAGTTACTTTAGAGGTGCGCACGCATCATCGCGAGGAGTTGGAGGAGCCTTAAAGTTTTGGCTGAATGGTCGAACAGGTGGCTCGTGGGTTCGCGACGGTTCGGGTCGGGTGCGGTGACGTGGCACACTAGCGAGGCTGAACATGGACGCACTGGGTCGGGTCGGATCGACCCGCCAACAACCAATGCGGATCGGGAGGTACGAGCGCGGACCCCCAAACCGGTGCGACCCGTTGTCCGACGGGGCACGAGTCAGTGTGCGGGTGCGACCGCCCAACGACTGGTGGGTCCAGGTCCGAACTGGTTCGAGCCTAGCCAAACTGGTGCCACCAAAGGTCAAAATGTGCCTTTCCGGAAAGGCACCACAACTCTTCAAGAACTATAAATTGACCCCAGAATCTGCATTCCATTTCACTATAGCAATTCGATCTGCATATTCGTTCTAGTTCTCCAGCCTCCCCAAATTCCTAAATAAGGAAGTATTGAGTAAAGCTTTGATTTTATTGTGTTGCAATTCCAAGGCTAAAAGTCGTTATATATTGGGGACGGTTGCCGAAGACCGAAAACACTAGAATTCGGGACAATATTATCTTACGGATAGCAAGTTCAACTCGTGCTTCGACTTTGCAAATAATTTTATCGAGTCTATCTTTCAAATACACCACACCGAATTCCTATAGAGTATTTATACTACTAACTAGACTTGACTTAACTAATTGAATGACAAACTATCCTAATGAGTTTATTAACTAGCTTCCTAACAACTTTCAACTCATATTCAATACATGACTGACATGTGTACAATGCTACACTTCTGCAGAAATTTTTTTTCTTTTTTTTTTTTTGGAGGGATAACAAAAGTTGTTTTCTCAAACATTCAAAAACAACGTTTCTCAAATTATGAGTTGAAAACACTTGTTAAGAAATAATTACAAACACCCTAACTAAATAAGAGTCTCAAGTCTCAACCAGACATGTATCAAGCTTCAGGTAACACAATGTATAATATTTATTTATTTATTTATTTATTTACGTACCCATGTCATATTTCTTTTTGCTGCTTTTATTTTTAATCTTTTTTGTTTCTCTAAAAAACCATACTTCGATTTAAAGAAAAAGAAAAATTCAAAATATTTTTTTCCTACCTCAACACAGTCCCCAATTTTAAATCCAAATGATCGTCACTATTGATGTTTCCGTGGCAAAATGGCGGCTTTGCAACATGGCGCCGCCTTCACCGCCGCCGCCCTCGGCCACCGCTGGTTCATGCCTGGAAAAGTCACTCCCGTGATATGCAGTTCCTCTACTTCTTTCCCCATTAAACGCACCGGAAGAAAGAACCGTCTCCGGCAAAAAATCCTCAAAACCCTAGAAAAACCCATTATCCCCAAATTACCTCCTGTAAACCCTATACTTCCTATTGATTCTCCATCGCAAGAAATTGGCAATACTCAGGAAATTAAAGAATCTGAGAAGTCTGAAACTTCAGAAGCTGTAAGTGAAGAATTTAAAAAATCCGAAGAATTGAGTGAAATTGAGGGTTCAGTGCATACTGCTGTTGATGGAAATGTTGGTATTTTTCCTAAAAATTCGATTTTGAAATATGGATTGTGGTTGGTTGGGGCTTTTGCTTTCCAAACTGTTTGTGCGGTTTGGTTTTTTGGTTCAGCTGATATTGATAGTAAAAGTGAAGTATTGAATGGTAGGAATGGGAAAATTGGGTCGAAAATTAGTGCGGTTAGCTCGAATATTTATGTGGATGAGTTGGAGATGGAGAGGAAAATCAAGGAGATTCGGGTAATGGCGAGGGAGGCTAGGGAGAAGGAAAGATTGGAGTCGAAGAGAAGTGGTATAGATAGTGAGGATAGCGAGGGAAGTGATGATGGCAAATATTCGAAAAGTGGGATAGAAGAGGAGGTTGATAATCGATTGGTTAAGTTGCGAAAGAAGTTAGGAAACACTCGTCTCAAAATGCCGGTTGCATTAGGGGTTGAAACGGGTGAATTGGATGATAGAGAGAGTAATGGGGCATTGTTATTTAAGAAGAAGTATAAATTCAGAGGATTGTCTGGTGATCCAGTAGAGAAACCGAAGGGTTTTGGTTCAGACGATAAGAATGAAAATGGTGTAGAAAACCAGATAGAAGTTACTGATGTTGATTTGAATAGGATAGAGGCAGTTAATTTGGTGGAAGATGGTAACAAGAAAGGGATGACAGAAATGAATGAACCAACGGGGACGAAGGTGGAGAGAGAAAGGGGGACAAGCAAGAAAGGAAAGAGAAAAGATGCGGCGAAACCAAAGGTGGTTGATGGTAGTGTCTGTTAGAACCTCTCATACTAAATGAATTTTGATGGCTATTGTGGTTACGTAGTAAAATGTTTGACTTGTAGTTTATAATGCTGTTGTGCATACATGTTTCTTTCAAAGTTTAGGCGTAGAAATGTGAATATACAGGCCTGTTTGAGCAATAAATTTTCGGCATCAATGAATAATATGCGCTATTAGGACTGAAGAGATGCATATGTATGATTTCGACTGATCTTCTCATTAAATCATCAAATATGCAGGCGTTGCTTTCGAGAAGAATAGCAGGAGGCGATCAAAAACAGACTTTTGGTGGTTGAATCTTCCGTATGTTCTGGTATGTTACGATGCTAAATTCTGGGCATTGTTTCTTGATTTGCTGTCTTTCTGCATTTTCCTGTGCTTTTTTTTTTTTTTTAAATTTCTTGACAAATTATGAAATTTGATGTTTTGTGAGTTGAATGAAATAAGTAATGTTGTTAGGAATGATTGATCATTTTTTATAAGAAACAGAAATTTTATTCTAAAAATAAATATTGAAACTAATCCTTTTACACATTTCGAAAAATAAATATTAACCCTACGTCCAATACGTAATCTGTTGTGGTTTTTATATGATGAACAAAAAGGAGATGAGTAATTTTCTTCATACTTGTCTATCGTAGAATGTAAAATAGAGCGATTTTTATATCATATATAGCTCACATATCGAGAGGAAAGTGTTTAATGAACTATACACCTCCGATGTTAACAACTGAAATTATACTCCTTCCATCCCAGAATAAGCGTTGCTTTAAGAATTTGGGAGAGAACTGCTCTTGATCTTCCAAAATTGCCAATACAAGTAATGGAAATTAAAAAAAGTAATTAAGTATATTGAGAAATATACACCTTAAAAGTTGGAAATAATATCTAAACTTAAATAGGCTCCTTAACAGTGTGAACTTTTATGAAACAACACTGATTTTTTGACAGATAAGTATCATAATACGATTTTTGTATTGCTGAGACATTTTCCTGCAATTTATTAATAAATATTAATTCCTCAATTCAGGCTATTGCTATGCGAAGAGGTGAGGATGGTGAGGGTGGTGAAGGACTTTATACGTTAAGAAGCATTTCTAGCGCAGAGGATCAAATGTCTTATATGGTTGCTTTTGAGGACCAAGCCGACGCCACCAAGTTCTGTAATCTTCTGAAATCATTCTTCAAAGATCTTGAACTGGAAGACTTCCAAGCTGATGTTGTACCCTTAACCATCGAAGTATGCTTGCCGTTATTGTTTTTGCATAAATAAGTTTCTTGATGGATTGGGTGTTGTTGATATAGCTCCATTTGCAGGAACTAAAAGAAGCGCTGAAATTGTTCGACGAGAAGGTGCTTGTTGTAAAGAGAGGGCAACTTAAGCTTTATGCAGGACAACCACTCACTGATGCTGAGGTGGCATTACGTGCTATGATTGAGCAAATATGATTGGCCAACTCACATTTACATTAGTAGTCTCAATGTGTGTGAGAGAGTTGGTGTCATTTGAATTTTTCTTGTTTAATTGTTCTTCCTTATTAGTAAATACATGATTGATTTCTATGCATTTACTGAAGTTTTGTAATCTAGTTTGTTTCTCTTAATTTTCACTACTCAGTGCCATTTGTTTATGATACAATTTTTACAGAAAAAAGTCTTGGTTGATTGAAGTAAAAAATTCAGCAGTTGTGTTTGGAGTGGAAGTGACCAATATCAAAATGTCTCATTTACCTCATGTGCATGTCATGTGAGTTAATTCCGGCGAGAATTCAAAATTTTCGCTAATTACATTAAGTTTAAAACATAATATCGTAAAATATTAAATGACGTAAATTTGGGGTGGATTTTTGTGATTCACTCATGCAATTATTTCTTCAACAGGATTCTTTCGCTCGAGAAATCTCTACCTCTCCACGAACTTGGGTAAACAAAATCAAATAATTGATTACATTTATTGCTTTCGTTTGCAAATAGAAGTTGTATGTAGAAGCTAACAAGAACATGTGTTTAAATGTGCTTTGCGCTTCCGTTTGAAATAAGTCATTTTCTACCAGTGTGGAAGCTAAAGCTGATGCGCAAAAGCCCCCATTTTACTGATTTTAAGCCAAAGCAATAAAATTATTTTTTAAACTTCTCACATCAGAACAAAAGATTACAAAACCAACACTCTGCTATTAAGAAGAAACAAGTTTGATGTAAACTTGATCTTCAAGCAATCCAAATCTCATCACATCAGAATTTAAAAAATAGATACATATTAAACTAGCAATATAATACTTCAAGAAGAAACAATTTTAACCACAGCAAGTGCATGAATAGCTGGCAAATTAGAGTGGCAAAAGCTTTGCCAAAACTCCTGCTTCTCTTCTTCACTCTCTGTGATCTTATCATGCACAGCAACCACAACTCTTCTAGCTGCTTCTCTCGCCTCCGGAAGCTTATCGTTCAACAAATTTGCGCCGATTTTGATCAACTCGGCCGAGCTAAACTCCTCCATGTCTTTCAGATCCTAAGGAACAACTCAAACATTTAGTTTTGAACCATATAAAATTTCTTGAACGTTAAAAGCTATTGTTTTGTCTCATGTACCAGTTTAGAGACACAGTTAGAAAGAGAAACAGCGGCCTTTGCTCTTATTCGGAGATTCGAGTGGCTGACGTAAGCTCTGAGCTTGTGGAGGAGTGGAAGAGGAGCCATGGATTCCACCATTAATGATAATGCTTTATCTGCTTCTTCACATACAAATTTCTTGTCTTGGGAAGCTTTTAGCAGTAGTTGCAACAACTGACAGAGAAAGAGAGAGAGTTAAGTCACAATAAACACCTAGGAATAGGGCCATTGACAAACTCAACGTTCGATGAAAGCTCGAGTTTCAAGCTTGATTAGTAATGAAATTAATAACAATAATATGTTTATATTATTTATGTAGATTTAAAATGCTTGTGAAATTATTGGCGAAACAATCTAAGATTTTTTTTTCCAAAAGTAGAATAATATTCACATTTAAGAACACAGAGTATTTGTAGACTTGGTGTTTGTTAAAGTTTGCGAACCGTTAATGCTAGCGAACGTTTATGTAATTTTAAAATGTCGGTGAACTTATCCTCCAAACAATAAAATTCAAGATATCTTTTTTTCTCAAAGCTAGAATAATACTCACATTTACGAGCACAAAGTATTTGCAAACTTGGTGTACGTTAATGCTCTCGAACATTAACAAGAACCATTAATGCTCACGAACATTAACAAAGAACAAATTAACAAGCTCATTTCGCTTTAAACTTAGCAAACAGTACTCGGACATCTCAAAGCTTGGCTCAGTTTTGGTTCGTCAATAGCCCTACCTAGGAAACATAAGAAACTAAGTATAATTATTTACCAATTGGCTAAAAGAATCAGAAGTGGATTCTTCAAGCAACTTTTCACCAAAGGCTTTGAATATATCAGAAGAAGCCATGATTGAAGTTTTAATCAATGCACTTCTTGGATTCTTCATTGCTTTCACCATCACTATCACCACTTTATCCCTAAAATCCAACACATAATTAAATATTAAAATCATCCCCAAAAAACATAAAATTATGCAATTAACAAGAACTTACATAATCGGCTGCAGGAGAGTTGAGTGGTGAATCGCGAATCGCCTAACATCGTTTAGCGATTCGCATACCTTCAACCAATCTTTCGACTCCAGTCCTCCTTCAATACCCTAATTTTTTCCCCAAAATCCAATTAGATATAACTAAAACCATCATACATTCACTAAAACAATACAAATAATTCCGAAAAAGGAAAAACCTGGATTTTGACAGTTGGATCCTGAAACGGCTCGAGATTTTCCGAGGAGATATAGTCAATTGATGCATCTGATTGCGGCAAGGGGAGTTTGTTTTCATCATTAACACCAAGATCAGGCAGTGGCTTCTCTTTGTGAGCTGAGATTGCGATCTTCGCCTGCTTTTTGGGCCGTTCAGGAGTGATTGGCAATGCATTATCGAGAGACCTCAACGCCATTCTTTTCACAAAATTCTTCAATTAAGAAAGAGAAATTTAGTGAGAGAAAAAAAAAGGGGTTGCTAGGGTTGATATAAGATGAAGGAATTGGTTGTCAATATGAGAAAGGAAAGTGAAAAGATTAGGCAACGGTCATTTCTGAATTTTGAATTTTTGAGGTTGAGGAGGGGACGAAGTTTTCACAACGGTCATTTCTAGAAGGCCAATTCCACTGCGGTTCCTTTTGCTGCAATTACGTGTTTTTATACTGAAGTTGGAAAAATAATTATCCGAGGAAAAAAAGTGTTGGAAAAAAATCAAATATATAATGAACAAATTTGTTTTAGGGGTCCGCTAAAATAACTATTTGACGTGACTATTAACACCTCTAATTTCTCTAAATACATCTTATAATAGATATCCAATCATTTTGACTAAACAAATATAATCACATCTGATTACATCAGTCGAACATGTTTTAAGGTGTTTGACTGGTATGATTGAACAACACACTTTTACGTCTTAAAAGTGTTCGGTCAGTATCAATCAAACATTACAAAAGTTACACTTAGAAAATCTTTATAAACGAGAGTTTATTACTTTCTTCAATGTTATTACAAAACTATTAAATGTTACTTCTTCCGGTAAAAAATTAGGATAGTAGAAATGATAAATATATCCCTGCATAATTTATCTTTTGTGAAATAAAAGAATATAGTCAACTAAATTAAGTAAGTTATTTAGGATATAATTGGAACAATTATTTTTTCGTTAAAATGACATTTTCTTTTAATAATTGTATCTTCGCTAAAGCATTTTTTTAAAACTGGATGGCGGACTTATTGTATTATTTTGGTGATATTTATAGTGAATCAAGTTGGAAGCAAGATTTCATCGATCGAACAACACGCCTATTGTTTGAACAACTTTAAAATTATTCGGCTAGTAGTCACTGAACATATTTTTAAAGTGCTCGGTTAGTATTGACAAATATTATGAAAATTGTTAGACGTTAGTCGGACATAAACTAGAATTTGACGTTTAGGCGAAGACTAATTTGAACTAATCGAATTTTTTTGCAATAGCCATCCGATCAATATGGATCGAACATCCCCGAACAATATTGAATGCGATCAGCAAATTTTGGGTGCATTTAGATGCAAACTTAATTAAAGAATTAGGGCTGATTTGGTAGCCCTTATAAACCCAAATAATATAGTATATCAAACTTAATCGGTTGTTTGGTATCCAATATAGCATATATGTGTCAAAACAAGGGGCCTGGTATAAGCCCATGATAAATCCTTAGAAACAATCAGGTTTTTCGGACATGATAGTTTATATTGCCTTCTATCATGGGACATATTAAGATTTTTTCAGTCTTTTTCAAAATAATTCAATTTCATTAAACTGGCGCCCAAACTCATTTGTTACAACTAGTATCGCTCACGTGCGATGCACGAAAATTTATTTTAAAAGTAATTATTTAATTTAATTAAATATTATATAATCTAATATAAAAAATAGAATTCTTATATCCTAACTAAATGAATATTTAAATAACTATTTTTTCTTGTTTTACGATCACAACCTGAACTTTATGGTTTCCCACCTTTGCACCGTTGGTAGCAAGTTTCGGAGAGAAAATAAACTATTTAAAAATAATAAAAATGTTTAGAAAATAAAATATTTATTTTTAAATTCTAAAAAGCTATTTAAAATATCCTAAACTTAACTGAAGAATAAAGAAATTATTTTAATAAAAAATTAATTTTCATAAAAAAAGATCGAATAATGTTGATAGTATTTCAAATAATTTTAACATTTTTAAAAGGATTTATTTTAAAAAATAATAATTTAAAAACTACTTATATCATAAAATGACTTTTCACAGATACCTCCACATATTTTAAACGAAATTTTAGAGATTTTAAAATATTTTTTCAAAATAATTTTCAAATAGTTTAAATAAATTTTTAGAGTTTAATAATTTTAAAAAATTCATAATAGTTTTATGATTTTTAAAAAAAAATTAATAACTTTTTATTTTTCTTGCTGAAAATGATTTGATTATAACTTTTTTTTATAAAAAAACTCAAATTTTAAATATATTTTCAACATGTTTAAGTTAATTTTCTGATATTTTAAGTGAAGTTTAGAATTTAAAAAATATTTTTTAGATTTTTAAACAATTTTATGTTATTTAAATATTTTTTAATATTCTTTTGTTTTTGCACTTAAATTGCTGGCAGAGGTTGCAAAAGTGAAAAAACATGTAGTTCAGGTTGTGACTGAAAAAAAAAAATACTGAAAAAATGCGCATAATGATATAAACCCAAAATATAAATAATGTAAATATCAATTTCTTCCACGTAATATATAAATTTAATATAACTTACTTTTGATAAAATAAATTGAAGTTTAGTATAAGAAATTAGTGTTTCTTTTTTTTTTTTTTTTTTCAATTTTTTTAAATATTTTAATTTATCCAAATAATTTTTCAAACTTGAACTATAACTATTTAATTTTATTTAAAAAAATATAGTGACAAATTAAGAAATTCAGTCTATTTTTGAGTTTTATACGGGACATTATAATGGCTACCAAACGTCTGATATAATATATGACAATGAGGAAATATATCCTACCAAACTCAAGATAACATTATTTATATTGTTTGGACTTGATATGCTATTTGATGATAGTTTATACAATGTTAACCAATATAGGTACCAAATGAGCCTTCATCTATTAATATCACATATGAGAGGATGCTTGTCTACTGCACAAATGCAAAATCATCAAAAGACTATTCTCATTACACAGAATACACCAGCATTGTATCCCTACAATGATCTAGTTCATTTGCATAAGAGAAATATATCAGCAGCAGATTACATTACAATATACTTGAATTGATGATAAAGACATTTAAATCTATCTTTCTTTATCTCTCTCGCAGCAGAAAGGGGCCGACAGTGTTACTCCGAGCAAATATTCGCGAAGATCGACTAAAATGCGCCATCGAAACAACATACAAAACCGTCATCTTGAACAATATTCATCCATGAATAACTGCAAAACAGAGCACTTGAAGTTGCCCAATGCAAAGGAGAGGAAATAGACAAATCACTTTTCTAGAATCACTTTTGTTTGCAAACACCCACCAAATGCAAACATCTATTAAATCACTTTTCTAGAATCACTATTGTTTGCAAACACCCACCAAATGCAATTGAGGAAATAGATCTCTCCCTCTCTCTCTCTCTCTTGGCCCCCCAAACAGGAAAACCTATTACACGACCAAGAAGAATTTTCGCTTAAATGGCTCTAATTGTTAAAACAAAAATACTAATGATGCGAAAACATGAAGACCTATGGGTACTCTATAAATCTTTGGCAAACAAACAATTAACGTAGTAAGTTCCAATCAGTAGCAGAAAGCGAAAAAAACAGTCCCTACATTTGGTGTAGAAACAAAAAATGCGCAATTTCAAGATTCAGAATGAACAAATGCACCACTAACATGGAACTGTACCTCCAAGGCCGAATTTTTTATGTCACTCCAAGTTGATAATCGACTTTAACTGGATCCCACCATTCATCTTATGGTACACCGAATGGCCAAAATTGCAGCAAAATTGTTTCCAATATTACCATGATTTAGAAGCATGCTGTGATTTAGCTGTTTCCCTTAACACAGCCCCCACTATTGCTGCTTGTTCGAGACATTCAGCTTTATTTAGCGCATCCAAAAGAACCACACAAGTTCTCGTGTATATATTACAACCCTTCAGCCTGGTTTCCTCAAATAACTGATACGCATCGATTGCCTTATTGGCTAAGCTCAACCCTTCTATCATTGTGTTATAGCAGGCCGAATCAGGTATACCCCCATTCGCTTTGAATCTTTCGAACAGTTTATCGGCCTCATATATATTTCCAGCCTTGGCAAGCCCAGAAATCATAGTGAGGTAAGTGATCACATTGGGCTTCAGCCCTTGTTTCTGCATCTCCTGCCAAAATACAAAGGCTTTGTTGAATTTACGGACCCTACAAAGCCCGTTTATAAGGATGCTATACGTTATGATATTTGGTGTGCATTTCAAGTCTTTCATTGAATTCCAGCAAACAAGGGCTTCGTCTATCTCTCCCGCCTTAACAAGTGCATCTAGCAAGCAATTCCATGTTTGGAGATTAGGCGTTAAGTTACTCTGCATCATTTCTTCTATGATTAGATACGCTTCGTCAATTCTTCCCACCTTTCCAAACCCATCCACGAGGCTACTATAAACAACCACGTTTAAGTCCACACCAATCGATTTTGCTTCTTCGAAAAGCATATAGGCCTCATCAAGCCTATCGATCTTGGCAAGACCATCGATGACAGAACCATACGTAACAACGGTTGGTTGGTGACCCTTTGCCTTCATCTCCTCCAAGAGCTGGTAAGCTTTATTCACTTTACCCGATTTACAGAACCCATCAATAACAGTGTTATAAGCAAGGGTATCAAGAACACACCCTTGTTCCTTCATTGCATAGAACAGTTCATAAGTCTCACGAGCAAAGCCCGCCTTTATGAGGCCATGGATTAGAATGGAATAGCTCCGCGCATCAGGTTTAAACCGGGCTTTGATCTCCTCAAAAAGAGCCCGGCCCTTTTCCGTTTCACCAGCTTTGAAAACACAATCCATGTATGTGTTGAGGAGCGTAAGGTCTGGTGAAATGCCTTTTTGGACCATTTCCTTGTAGATCTTATTCCCATCCTCCTTCCTACCAGTCTTGAAAAAGCTCCTAATCAGTGATGTATAGACAATTGCATCCGGTACAAGATTATAATCCAGCATCTCCTCATACAATTTATACGCATCATCGACTCTCCCATGCCTACCGAGTCCATCTATCAATGAACAAAATGTGAACTTATTTGGTGGACAAACTTTCCGATCCATACCGTTAAAAATACTACAAGCTGCATCAAGTTTGTTAGCTTTGCACAGTCTGTCTACCATAATGTTAACAGTCATTACGTTTGGCGGCAATCCACTTGCTTTCATGTCGTTTTGTATTTCTAAAGCTTCATCGAGTTTTCCTGCCCTACAAAGCATGTCTACGAGAATATTATAGGTAGGGAGATTCGGCATGGCATCCTTTTTCATCTCATAGAAAATCTTTAAGGCCTCATCTACTTTCCCTTTCTTACCAAGGCAAGTAAGAAGGCTATTATACGCAATCACACTGGGTATCGACCCTTTCAGTCTTTGCCTCTCTAGCAAACTATACGCTTCATCGAACCTTCCGGAAGACCCGTAACCCATGATCATTGTGTTATAAGCATATGCACATGGGACCGACCTATTCGTCTCCATCTGCTCAAACAACTCAATTGCTTCGTCCATTTTATTAGCTTTGCATAAAACTCCAATCATACTGGTATACGACACGTCATCAGGCATGAGACCATGGGCTTTTATCTCATGAAAGAATTTCCATGCCATATCTACTTTACCAACCTTACCAAAGCAGTCGATGCACACATTATAAAGTACGATGTCCGCCTCAAACGAATTGCTCTTCATCTCATCTAACAAGGAGAGAGCCGCGTCAACCTGGCCAACACGTGCGAATACGCGAATTAAAGTCGTGAACAGATGCACGGTGACTTCATAACCTAATTCTTGCATTTGATGAAAGAGGGAAAGCATAAGATCAGGGTTTTCGGGCCTCTGAACTGCAGCCAACACACCTATAATAGTTGTGTAGGCCGAAAATGCCGGCCTGAATTTGAATTTTCTCATCGTTTGTATAAGATCAAACGCCTCCCTCAATCTTTGAGCCATCACACAGCTCGAAACTAACTCTAATGTTGTCTCATAAGAAGGGCCAAATCCAGCAAGACTCATTTCCTCCAAAATATGTTCAAGCCGATCAAATTTCTTGCACCTAGCTATTAACATGAGAAGCGCATTATACGTTTCTGGTGAATGCACTTCATTTGCCACCCTCTCAGCCCATCTGAAGTAGTTCATTGCCAAGTCAACATCCTTCATCCTTCTTAACACTCCAATAACCACATCTGTCCGAGGTTTACCATCAGAAGAAGACAGAGCTGTCTCTAAACGAGGACCCCACGGCCCGCTCTCCAAAATCCGACACACATTCTCAACCTCTCTTTTAGTAACTTCATGTTTTCCCAAATGTTGACCATCTCCCATATTAGTATTTGGTACTGTCCAATTACCCCCATTGGTGGGTTCTTTATTTTCATCATCCACACCAGAAGGCCCATCATTAGAGAATGACAATCTTTTACACAAGCAAAAATGTTTTTGCTCAAACTGAAATTTCAATGCTGCAGCGCCTATGGAAGCAGAAACATATATAAATTAAACGAAACATCAAACAGTACGCTGAAGGATTGGGCTATGACCACCCAATTCCCCTAAATACACCCTATGAAACTAGTAGTTTTCTAGTGTTCGGTTGATACTAAAAGGAAAACTTTTTAGTCGTGAAAATTAGGTGTTCGTACACACCAGTCGACCGCCTCAAAGTATGTCTGGCTGATGTAACCGAACATGAATATACTCAGACAACGTAACCGAACACTTTCTTTCGGGTGCATTTAGAGGAAATGAGGGTGTTAATGGCCCTCAAACGGTATGCTGAAGGGTTGGGCTATAACCACCCAATTCCCCTAAATACACCCTATGAAACAAGAAGTTTTTAAGTGTTCGGTTGATACTAAAACAAACACTTTTAAGAAGTGAAAATTAGGTGTTCGTAAACCAGTCGGACGCCTCAAAATATGTCTGGCTGATGTAATCGAACATGAACATATTCAGACATCGTAACCGAACACTTTTTTGGGCTGCATTTAAAGGAAATGAGGGTGTTAATAGCCCCCTCCCATGCTGAAATTGAATAGCAGGAAATACACTTAAAAGCCTCAAGTTATGTTAAAATCTGTATCCAAATCAACTAATAAACCGCCCTACAAGCTATTGAAACAGATAAAAATGGAGGATGGAAAGAAGTGTTCTCTAGGGTGAAAAAATGGAAACAATTATCACGATATCGGTATAATTCTACAACATCTTAACAGAAACGAAAGCATATTCAATAACTTACCTCGATTTATGAAGATTGCCCTCATTTTTGAATGCTGAGGATTTTGGGCGACGCAGGTAGATGAGTGACTTCGCACTGAAAACCCAGTGTTGCTGTGCGCGCGTTTCAGGGGGATGCGATTTTCTGATTGCAATTTTAACCCCCCCACTAAATTAAAATTATAGTTAAGTCCTCTAATATTCTCAATTATATGAATTTGGTCCTAAATATTATGTTAGGACTTTTAATTTGCCTGGAACTTGCAACATGTGGTTCACCTTGTCTCTGAGCTCGGTTTCTGACTCATTTAATTTTACTTGAAGTTATGCTCTAAGTAATGTCACCTGTGTGACACGGTTTGTTAATATCTTTTTAATGATCTAGAATTTATACCTTTTTTTGCAAACTGAAAACATGAATTGAACTCGACATGTTTTACGTAAAATCATGGTGTACCAACTAGAGAATATGTGCTACTCTAGTGTCATCTTACATAGTTCGTAGAGCTGTCAATTGTCTCTTGAGGCTCTACGGCTTTTGTTTAACAATCTGAATATCTACATTGTATCTGCTCAGTTTAGGACTTAACTCTAATAATATTTTGTTACTTGTTAGGTCCTAATGGCCCTCCATGTCCACATTTAGGGGTGGGACTATTGCAGTTGAGTTTGGATATCCGACCCACCTTATCGGGTTGTACTTGATGGGGTCAGGTTTTTCGAGTTTCGATCAGGTCTGATGTTTCGCTACCGTTGGAGTTTTTGAGTATCCATAATATAAGAGTTGATTCATTTATCTATGACTTGTTTAAATAACGTGAGCATGTCTGCTATGCAACTGCAACATTATCATCCGCACACGAGCTTTATCATTCACACGCAAGCTTTTTTTCCCCCCTAAAAACCCGTTAATTATGCCCATCCAGTAAAATCCGACTTTTATTGATTGGGTGCACATCGGATCGGATACCTACGAGGTTATTACCGACATAATCGGGTGGCTCTACGGCTAAATTTTATTGGATGCCAAATTTAATAATTCAAAACCTGTAATAACTCGACCGAGCTGCCACCGCTGACCACATTAGTATGATAATGATAGTGATAGATAGTGATGCACACACATACCAAATTGAGGAGCTAAAATTACTGGGTCGAAAGTGTAATAAGTAAAAAATAATGGCCTATATCCGCAAATTCCACAAGTTGAGGTGAATTTCCGTAATTTCCCGTTTCTTCTCCATTCCTTCCCTCACACACTACCAAATTCCTCACCATAGTAATTTCTATGCACCCCATTTCCGAATAATCATCCATTGAAGAAGCTCCACCTATACGTACACGTCGTCATATGTATATGATACGATGATGTGATATGGAACCTCCGCCACCTCAGTCATTGTCATCACACCGGCAGCGTTTTCCTGTTCATCGATACAATCACCGCAGCGAGGGCGGCGGGCCGGTGGAGATGACGAAAGAGCCGTCGCGGTCGGACAATCGTGACACCAGTGACACGGGAGAGAGGCGCGGTGGAGGCGAGATACGCTGCGCCGTGCTGGATTGCAACCTTGCGTCACTTTGTGATCACATTCAATTGGAAGGGTTTAATAATGGCGTGTTCTCTGACGTCGTTTTGAACGCCATGGGATCTACTTATCATCTTCATCGCCTTATTCTCTCTCGGAGTTCTTATTTTCGGTATGCCCTATTTCAGTATTTATCGTTTCGTACTTTTATCTTAAAAAAGTATTGTAAGTTATTGGGGAATGTTATTTTTTCTTGCCTGGGAAGTGGTATTTGAACTGCTCTAAAACATAATTACTACTTCAGTGGTGAAGTTTTTAATTTTGTCAATTAGATGAAGTTACAGCCTTCCAAAAACTATAAATTTTCATTTATACGCTTCGGTTATTTGTCAATGTGATTTATTCAACCACATTATAACACGTTTGTGAATCGGAATTTCACTTTTTAAGAGACATTGATTGTTATTTCGGGACAGAGCGTATTTATTATCAATCTGGTTCGAATAGTTGTTATATTCATGCTTCTTTAACATTTCCTATTGGAGGTGGGAACTTGAATGTAACCTAATTGAATTTTGCACTGTTAAACAGTAGCATTTGGTTGCTTGTGCTTACCTGTTAAGGATTCTTTAAGGTTATAACTGTGGTGTTGAATGAGACTCTTAAGTACATTTGGATAACTTTACTGTTATAATCTGCGTGATCTCCTTCATTTGATTGGAATTGGTTGTACATGCTTGCAGTATTTCCTTCTTAAACTTGTGTTTTAGTATGTCATCATATTCTTTTTCTTTCCTCTTGTAGCGGCTTTCTTACGTTCATCTAATGTAGTAGATATTGGAAGATTACGTTAGCTGCAAGTGATATAGTTATGGAAGATAGAATTTTAAGGGGCTGCTCTCTGTAGTGATACTCTGTTTGGGTAAACTGTAGCTTTTAGTTGCTTTGGAGCCAACAAATGGAATGAACAGGCAGTGGCGAAGTAGCTGAACGAATTATAGGAACACAAACTAGTTGTTGCAAGTGATTGCTCATAGGTAAAGGAAACTGATGCTGAATTGCTTGATCAAAAGCAAAATGAGAATGATATGATGGAAGAGAACGTTTAACAACATAAGTGTAATCAGTATGCTGAAGTAAAGGTCGGTAGTCAACATGAAGAGCTAGATGTTGTCGTGTAGGCTCTGGAGGGAAAGCTACACGGTAGTACTGACTAGTGGCTGACTTTGGTATAGAAGAATTGCACTGGTTATGCAGTCTTCATAGTGGATTTTGCGATTAAAAGAAGCAAATAGTGTCTTACAGGAGAAGTTTATAATGATTAGACTTTTAACTTCTACATTCTACATAACCTACATTTTATGTAAGGAGGTGTTTGCTTGCATAGTTCTTCGTTTTCAAGTAACAATGGATGCTTTAGAGTGTGAAGTAACTAATGTATGCTATTCTCTCGTTTTAAGACTAGTTTTCTCCCCCCATCCTCCATGAGTTTGCACTTTGCTCCTTATTTGTCAAGAAGTAGACCTTACAACATTGACCAAAAATTATGGCCTGCAGGACCATGCTTCAGGGGCCATGGAAAGAAGCCAATGCTCCAGTTTTGACCTTGAACGTAGATGATAAAAATGTCAACAGTGAAGCAATGGAAATAGCTTTAGCTTACCTCTATGGACATTATCCTAAGCTTAATGACAATAATGCGTTTCGTGTTCTAGCTGCTGCATCTTTTCTTGACCTTCAGGTAAACTACTGGTACTTGAAAGTGCGAAAAGTTCTCTCTGGTTAAGGATTCAAATTATTTTTACTAATTTCAGAATGACATTAAATCTGCTCTTTCTTTCTAAGTGAATTTCTTGGAACAGGTTGTGTTGCGTTATGGATCTTTGACTCTATATGATTGGATATTTTGCAACCAAAATTGTCTTTATGAATTTGGGTAAAATTTTGTGCTTAATTTTTAGAGTAAATGTCTTGCTTTTCTGTTTGTAGATTATAGGTTTCCTTGCTTTTGAAATATTTAAGAATTAAGAATTAAATAATAGAACTTGGTGTAAATTTTGACGTTGCTATTCACTTGCTAATTGTTACTATGGGCCAAGTCCTACTGTGAACTTTAGATGATGCAGCTAGGAATGTACAGCCTCTACTCTTATTTACTTGAACTCTGAGGACAACCTACTTTTATAAGACCATATCTTTCGCTACCATTTACGTTTTCTTTGTGCTACTCCAAGAATACTGGTCTTATGGTTTGGAGAATAGGGAATTGGGAATAGAATGGAATGAAAAGTGTTGCTTGGTAAGTGTACCACTACGGGTTTGATTCGCTTTTTATTTGTATTTACCATACCTCTCACAAGTCGGGGATACGAAACCCATTACCCGACCTTTAGTTCCCATTCACTCAACGTTACCAAGCACCCCTCAGTTGATGGTGTATGTGACCATGTTGCCCCATATTTTCTAGTATCAACCTGCTGCTAATTGATTCAAGCCGAAGGCGAATAAATGCTGAAACTTGCTTTTTTAGAGCCCTTGCTATTTTGTCAGGGGTTTAAAGAGAAAGCAGTCCTGATATTATTGAAATTGCTAGTGAGGCTGTATCTGTGTCTATTGTATCCTTGTTAACAGCTTTATGATTGTGTTTCTTTCGCATCTCATAGATTTAGAACCTTTCTTATATCCTTAAACAACTTATACTGCTGAGTGATGGCTCTCTTTAAACAATGTATTCTGCAAGCATTATCTACAGTAGTTAACTCAACCGCTCTTGATAATCAATATAGTCCCTGTGCATGGCTTCACTATCTTGACATTTTTACGTGCAGGATTTATGTGCAATTTGCACGGATTTTATTATAGCTGATTTGTGGTCTTCCAACTTCTTAACTTATCAGGTATGAATACGACAAACTTATTTTTCTTCCTTTTTTCATGATATTCACTCACTTGACCATTCTGATAAATAACATTTACCTCAATGTAGGTCTTTGCTGAGAGTCAAGATTATGGCACACATGGGGAACGTGTTAGAAATGCTTGTTGGGGCTACCTCTGTCAAAGTGGTGCCCAGGAATTGAAAGAGGTAAGTGCTTCGATATTCTGATATTGCAGTGCTGTTACTTTGAAAATTAATTTTTATTAGCCTGTGAATGGTGGCAGAATATAGCAATTTATTTTCTTTCATTTTTTAAGATTAATCTTTCTGTTGCAGGTGCTTCCAAAGCTTTCCTCTCAAACATTACTTGCTTTACTCACATCAGATGAATTATGGGTGCCCAGTGAAGAGAAACGGTGAGAAGACCTCATCTGCAGTTTTTGAAGATATTAGTCAGGCTGAATATATCTAATTCTTATCTTTTTAAATTCTGGAAGGTTTGAACTGGCCCTATACACTCTTCTTGCAAAAGGTAAACAATGCAAAGCAGAACATCATGAGCAGGGAAGTGCAAGTTGCAAGGTTGTAGTCAACGCTGATTTTTCAAGAGCCAACAGGAATTATGTGGGTGATGAAAGCACTGATTTGCTGGAAACAGAACAAGGGCACAGAAAACTAAAAGATGAAGTTGAAGGCCGCAATACTGCTCTTAAAATTTTGGTTGAGCTTGCTGACTCCATTGTGGATTCCCATTCTCGTGTTGCCAATTTTAGTGAAGCCGAACCACCGTACGCTGAATCGAATATGGATTCAACTTATGATTGCAGCGTACAACATTCATCGGAAAGGAATGCATTTTACACAGATGACATCAGTGCTTCATGTTCTTATCTTAATATTGGACTCAGTGGATCAGCAGGCAGTGTTGTGGCCTTGGAAGGGCCATCAGACGAAGATTCTTGTTACCAATTAAATGGTAGTTGGGCTCCAGGAGATCAAATGCAATGTGTGTCAATGAACTCCTCCTGCAATATGCCGATGCCTAATGAATGGGATAGATGTAATGTGTCACCTCTGACATGGGGTGGTAGGATTGTGGGTAAAAGAGAGGTAAAACCCTGTCTAAAACGACAATGTGGTGTCAGCAGAGAAGATTATGATTCTTTTGTCACCATTTTTGAAGCTGGCTCTCTTTTATACTGTAACATGTCTTTTGAGGCGCTCTTAAATGTAAGAAAGCATCTTGAAGAAATGGGCTTCCCTTGTAAAGCAGTGAATGATGGTTTGTGGTTGCAGGTAATCACTCATTTCTTCCGTAATTGTTGTTTAAGAGAGTTCATATTCAGTTGATGGTCTGAACTGGCCACACTTCTGGGTGACTTGCTTCTTTTACTGTTCAGCTTCAGCTAAATTTGATGAATTGGACACCAAATGTGACTTTAACATATAGTACAGTTTTCCATTCTATGCTACTTACAGAGAGATCCATGCAACTTGAAGACACTCAATTATGTTTAATTTCAGTGTATTGCACTATGTGATTAATTCTTGGTTACAAGTTCATATATTGGGGACACTCATCTCTGTTACTCTCATTATTGTCTGCTGTCATAGATGCTCCTAAGCCAAAGGGTGCAGGAAATTGGTGCAGACACATGCAAAAATTGCTGCCGCATGAGCATTGCATGTGCTTGTAGACGGCCATTTGGGTGCTCCGGATACTACATGCAAGATCATGACCATGATAACCTACCGCGAAATGATGTGGGACATGTCTATGTCAACAGTTCTGCGCAAGGGGAAAGAAATGGCCTCTTTAGGCCAGTTCGTGTTCATGACAGGGGCCAAAGTGATGGGTTAGCTGGCATTGGACGAGGAAATACATTTGTGCCTGCAGCTGCTTGGCCTCCAACTCGTTATGTCTTTTCTCGTGTTCCATATGGTATTGGCAACCGAAGCAATCAGCAACCTCCCGCTAATGATGTACCAGATAATAGAGCTGATAACAATGCAGACCTTGCTGGAGATGGGCTTACTGTTTTGGTTGGGCTCAGTCAGGGATCGGATGATGTCGCTAATGGGCATGAGGTGCAAATGGGAAGAGAGTTTGAGACAAACTTGCACAGCAGGTCAAGTAGCGGTGGCACTCCCATTCAAATGATAGACTCAACGGAGCATTCTATGGGGACTGATTGGGAGAATGAAAGTAGTTCTATCTCACTGGATCTGAAGACGCCTTTGAGTCACTTCCCACCTTTTCGCTTTGCGTAAGATATAATTTCTTCTAGTCTAGATATTTTGCTTGCAAGAGTTGTTCTTTTTACAAAGTGTCCAGGATGATCGAGGTAATCCATAATGAATCTGCATCCCTGTTGAAGTAGGTTGTCCTGTTGGCCTAGACCATTTTATGTACTTCAATACCTATTTTTTTATGAAAAAACAAAGCGTATCTTGGGGATGAAACTGTATTCTTCAAGAGAAGAAATATTCGGTCTTCTATGTTTCACAGTTTGAGTTATTTACCAGCGAAGCGGCTCTGGAAGATCTAGATCTCATCTTCTTGAATCTGATGTTTAAATGTTGATGGAACATAATACTTTGTATAGTTTCTAATTCTTGTATACTGGTTTCCAGGGTTGAATTTCAGGACGTGCATAGACTCTGCGATGGCCAGGTTAAGCATTCCCCCGAAGCCTTCTATGCAGGTTCCTTGTGGAAGGTATGGAACAAATACGTTCTTTTAATTCTATTTAAATTTAAATTTGTATTCTCTATAACTGTTGGATATTATTGATGTTTTGGATCTCGCAGATTACTGTTCAGGCGTTTAGTGATGAAGATCCTCAAGGGAGACGAACACTTGGTATTCTGCTTGAACTCTTGTCAAGGACTAAATTATGCCTTTACTAGATTTTTCTCTTTCTGATGGCATCCTTCTGTTATGCCGTTCAGGCCTATTTCTTCACCGGCGGAAGGCAGAGATCACCGATCCACCTAGGAAGGTGCGTGAAATCAATTTCAAACATTGCATTTTATACTACAGACACAAATTTGAGCGGTGTTTTTGCTGCTAGGTTGGGGGGCGGAGCTGCTGAAATGCGATCTTATATAGTTTTGGGGGAGAAAATAATAATAAACTTACTCTGATCAGCTTAAGCTTAGCTTGAATCCTCAATTTTTTTATTCCCAAAATCCCGAGTACCAGTTACAAGAATTATCATCTAACTATAAATCTTAAGCAAGTTGCCTGAACATTGTGAATTTTATATATTCTGTTCTCAGAATAAGTTAAAACCGCATTTCCTGCTTTCTGTGATCTCAGGTCCATATGTACGTTGATACTCGGGAAAAGGTTACCGCTAGATATCAGGTGAACCCGCTATGCTATTCCAAGAATATTACTCCTTCAGTCAAGATGCAATAATGCAACTCTAAACTAATCGTTCAATCTTTTCAACGTTCAGTTGATTTGTCCCTCGAAGAGAGAGGTAATGGTTTTTGGAAGCTACAAGCAAACAGGAACGCTTCTGCCAAAAGCTCCAAAAGGATGGGGATGGCGAACGGCGTTGTCATTTGATGAGCTCGGTGATCTCCTCCAAAACGGCTCCCTACGCGTTGCTGCTGTGGTACAGCTCATCTAATTCAATCTCAAGGTATCATAACCCTCGACACCTTGCCATGAACGAATGCTCAATATTTTCAAGAGTTAATATTTTTGTATTTCGGGATAGTTACAAAATTACCCTTGTGGTTTAGCCTACGGGTAAGAAACGTAAACCTTACAGGGTAGTTTTTGCATTTATCCCTTTCCGGAAGGAGTGTTGCTCAGATACCCTGCCGTATCAACACGAGCAGTTTTTGTTAGAAATTATGTTGAAGTGTTTCTGGAACCGTAGGTTCTGTTTTTTTGCTTACAATTATTGCATTTATGTTGCTTTAGGTTAGTTAAATTATGTATATGTAAGATGGGATACCTTGCCATTTAATGCAAAAATAGGTTGTTATAATAGTTTGTGTGTAGATTTTCTAATCCAAGCATGTTAAGATAGGCGTCAAGTTAGGAATATGTTGGTTTTGATGCACATGGAAATAGGAAATTATTCTCAGTCTCTCTCAAAAAGGGTTGTTATAACTAAAGGTGGTAGAATCGGTTGGTCCGATTGCCAGCCTAGCCTGGCTGATATTTTAGAGTTTGGACCATAGGAATCTTTACCCAAAGTATCGTTGAGTCTATTTGGTTTCCGGACCAACCCAACAATCTTAGAGTATTCCGAGTGGGCTGGGCTCCATGATTTTTAACTTGATGAAATTGTCCGACCCAATAAATTGTGTTGGTCCGATGAACTGGGCCGGACCAAGCAGCTCGAAAGTTAGGAATGTGTTGCTTGATGCACATGGAAATAGGGATCTCTCTCTTACACACATACTTACAAATATACTCCATCCGTTCCATATTAATTGACGATTTAGCTAGTTATTCATATTTTTAATTAATTGACGTTTTAAATATTTTTCACGAATTCTACCAATTTTCTTCCTGGTCCAATTCTAAAATACCTTTACTTTTCAACCTATTACTAATATTTTGATTTGGTAAAATCTTTATCCCTAAAATCTTCTGTGTCTGTCTCTAAATTAATGTATACTCTCCCTCCTTTCATTTCAGGTTTTTGTTGAGGGTATATTTATCAATCTATTTCATTCTTAATTCTTTCATTATCTTCTAAAACGTCAATTAATATGGAACGAAAGGAGTATATGTTTAGTTTACAATAATTTTCCCTAAGAATTTAACTAAAAAAACGATAAATTCTGTATTTTCTGTAATTTTACTAGGTACTGTTTCTGCATCTTTTGCGTTGATTTGGCAGTGGAGAAAATTAAATATGTTAAGTGGATAAATAGGGTTCTAGCAAAAGAATTATTCTCTGTGAAAATATGTTCTCTTTCTAATAATTTTAGGCATATTAATAAAAGAGAATGAAATGTCAATTATGCATGTGTGGCTAGAAAATTTGAGACTTATTGAAATAGTGATAGGACATATAGGGAGAAAAATGAGAAAAAAAAAAAATGAAAGTCAAATATTTATAAATATTTAATCAAAACTAGAACAAGTAAAAGATAATTGAGATAGCATATGTGGTTGGGCATGGAAACATGAGAAAGGATGAGGAAAATTATAAAGTGGTCCTATAACTTATAGTTGGCTCCAAAATTAATTCTGTATCTTTTTAATTTCTTGAATTGATCTTTTTTAGTTGAAAATTAATTTTTTATTGGATAATTGCACGCGTACTATACATGACCGTGTCAAATTGTGAATTTTCATTTCTTCGAAAAATTGTAGTCTCAATGGTCAAATTTTATAATTTTTGGTGCCACGTTTATTAGGGTGGTACGCCAACACCATTTTAGGGCTGAGAAAATGAAAATTCTTTATTTGACACGGTCATATTTGGTTTCACGTGCAGTTATCTAGTGAAAATGACAATTTCCGATTTAAAAACAATTAAATTCGAGTAACTACGAGATAAAAGTATAATTCGAAAATTTGAAAAGTTAAAGAACTAGTCTTTTAACCGTTCATAAGTCGCATAACGGTTTTTGTAATTTATTCAGGAAGAACGTGTTAAGACACCTTTTCAACTCCGAAAATATCTAAGTAATTCATCTATTTGTTCTTTTAGTACTAGTTTTAATGGTAGATTTAGGGTTCGTTTGCTTAAGATTGGGCTCAGTAGATTTAGAGGATCGAATCCCAATAAAGCACGTTTATTAATTCCCTCAGTCAGGTGTGGCCTAGCACTCTCCAATCCTAAGCAAACGGACCCTTACATTTCAAAAGTTAATATCTAATTTTATTAATAAAAAAAATTAAGAACATGAAACTAAAAAATTGACTTCCAAGAATAAGCTACGTATGATCTAGTTTAAATAACGTAGTACAAAGTTGTAAAAGAATAGTTTATGATAGCAACAACCTATAACTTCATTTATCTAACCAAATAAAAAAATTTTATTTTGGCATTTTGGTCAAACAAGATTATTATATTATTATTCAATTAAAATCTTGTAGCTGGGATTTGGATCTCGAATTCTTCTAGAAGATTGTGACAAAACCTAAAAGAAATGTAGAGATATTGCTGCTAACATATTCAGTTAGAATGACGCACGCGATCCAACGAATAGGATTGCATTTCCAAGAAATTGGTAAATCATTAAGAGATTATTAATTTCATATGGACCAGGATATATTTTAATATTTATACAAACTTAGGGGATTCCAAACCCAGAATCACTTTAAAATTATTTTTTATAGTGTGTGGTGTTTGCAAACTTACTTGAATTAATTTTAGAAACTGTTTAAAAGCAATTTTTGAGAATCCACTAAAGCTCAACTTTTGACTGTTTTTGGGGTTTTTTTTATATATCTGACACTTTTATATATATATATATATATGTTTTTTTTTTTGAAAACGACACTTTTTTATTACTTTATCATTTAAAAATTATTTTTTTCTTAAATACTATCAAATTCTCATTCTCATCATAACAATCAATTTAAATTCCTTCTCCAAAATACCATTGTTTGCAAACACAGCCTCAATCTAGTGCATGGAAAGGTAGGAGCTTCTAAGAGTGGGCCTGACAGGTTCGGCGTGCCATGAACTAGTCAAAAATCTTATATTATAGGGAATGGGTGAGTTAGGTTAAATTGGACTGATTAATTTTAGCATGATAACATTTTGGGTCGGTCCTACATATTGCAGTGGCCCAATAGTTATGTCGGGCCGTCGCAATTACCACCTCTATTGGATAGGGTAGCCGTATAGGAGGCTATCAATTCTCGATTTAGGCGTTAGAAAATCAGAAAGAACAGTGACTTTGTGATACAGAGAAATCGATCTAACTCATGGTAAATCTTATCCTCCAAGGATGGGTAAATGATAGAGGAGTTGTGAAAAACAGAATGTTAGAGGGACGCGTATTAATGAGCACAGTCAAAGGTGGCCTAATAGAAGTGGATGGTATGGAAGACTCATATCCCATAAATCTCATCAATTTTCCTATCTAACTTAATATACAGGCACACATATACAATTTAGTAATATTAGAATATATGGAGCGGTCGGTAACAATAGTACAAGGAAAAAGTAAGAAACCTTAGTGTGATTTTTCAACCGCCAAGGTGATTCTTGAATTATGAATAGCGGTGGATTTTTCCTTATGATTTTCACCCCGACTATGAATACGGAATATTGAGATCAGTTTGTAGCTAAATTTGTATTCGATTTGGGGAACCGTTTCACTACAATCAATCAAGGTGATCCGGGATATAACTTTATTTTTTTATAGAAAACGATCAGAAAAAAATTTGGTCCGAATTATGATTTTGAAGTAGAGTTAGATAAATTTATGTTGGTCAAACAAGAATTTCATATTGTATTCCTATTTTTTAATTGAAATTTTGTAGTTGGAAACCCAAATTCTACTGGATAATTGTGAGAAAGGCTAGAAGAAATGCAGATTGCATTTCCAAGAAACTGGGTAAATCGTTATGGAGGTTATTAATTACAGAATGGACAAGATATATTTTTCAAATGTTCAGTTTGTTAACAATTTTTTCCAAAAAGTACATGGCTTGTAGGGGTGACAATCCTTAATTCGACTCAACTGATTCGACGAATCCGATATGAATTTATTGAGGGAAATTTGCAAACAATTCGATACGATTTGATTAACCCAATTTCGACTCGAATCGATCCGAAATTAATATTTTTCTTAAAATGTAATAATAATATGTTTCAAATTATTTTTAATATATAACTCGAATCGATTCTAAATCGAACACGAACTCGATGCAGTGACTCGAATTGTCACCCCTATGTTTGCCTTACCATACTAACAAATGTTGGGTTGTGTTTGGATGGACGTGGAATCTAGAAACTAAGACAATTTTGAACAGATTGATTTGAAATTGAAAATTCATTCATCTTAAATTTCTTATTTGCATGTGTGAAGTTTAATGAGTAGATCTGAACTGTTTGAATTATTTTTCATTTAGAAAAAAAAAGAAGATGATAATAAAAATGTGTGTATGCAAAGCGTGCGTATGTAAAAGTGTGAAAATATGTATAATTTGTGAAGTGCGTGTCTTTTGTGTATATTTGATGTGAGTGTAGTGAGTAAAGTGTTACTGATTATATAGTTGTATAGCATATTTAAAATATTATCACATAAACAGGTGTTCAAAAAAGTGATTCATCTAGTTGTGCAACATATCAAAACTTTATAAGAGATTATGAAATCGACAACAACACTCCTTCAATTTTTTATCCATTAATTTTTTATTATCATAAATTCCTCTATCTTTTTCTCCATCTTTTATTTATATAATATTACATGATTTTGTATGGGAATTTCCTTAACTAAGGACAATTTTGGAAGTATTAGGAAAAAATTGTTAGAATGACACTCTTTTATGAAAAAATGATTTCTCCTCGAATGATTTCTCCCACTCCTCCCTGCTTAGGAAGTATTTACGCAAATGATTAAAATGATAGGTCGTTCTAAAAAATAACTTAAAATCAAAAGTGTATAGGATTTGAAAAAAAAGTAATTACAATAAGCTTATAGATTGTGATGCTTGCTAAATAATCACTTTTCCTAACATGGGTTTAATGAGAAGCTGTCTGAAGCAACTTTACTTTTTGTTTAAAGATTTTGACATAAATATTAAATTCTAGAATAAGCAGTACTATACAAACACTACACTCCAACTTATTTTAAGTTAAAAAGTAAAAATTTGCTTTAAATAAGTAAATAAAACACACCCCTAATACTAATACCTCCAAGACCCCACTTACCTAAACATACCTAGATATCGACTAAGACCCTCGTCTATCGTCCGAAGAACTACACTTAAAACATCCGCAACACACATGGCCCAAGTTACTATCTTGGACCAAACTTTTTTGTATAATTTAATCAATGATAGGTTTATGTCATCATAAATTAAGTGTCACAATATCCAATTCCTATGCTATAACTCAACCACTTAATTTTGCCGACTCTCTTTCATATAATTCACAATAATAATATTTCATATTCTTCAAGATTTTTATTTTTTGCTAATATTTTATAATCCAAATTAATTCAAAATCGAGTACAAATTTAATCCGATGATCCAAATGATCACCTCTTAATTAATTAGCACCTGTGACTACAAATAAAATGTCTTTTGTGGCACATTTTCTAAGACGATAATTGTTCTCTAATAATAAGTATATTCAACGACTTATGGTCGCAAAATATTTTATAAATATATATATGAGACAATTTTAATTTCTTTTAGAGACAATTAATTATTACAATAAATATTTAATTCATGTTTGTGATGATGAATAATATTATTTATGATCAAATTATTGAGACGACAAATTAATAATGCCATTTTTACTTTCAAATATAAAAATAACACAAAACATTTTTGTCTAATCTCATAACTTCTACATAATTAGGTTAGAATATATCTGTACTAATATAATTATTAAAGCCAAAAAAATATGACATTATAGAGCTCAAGGTGTGGTGACATAACTATTGTCTTATCAAAAGAGAAGTTGATAACTAACGAAAATAAAAAAAATAAGTTGGTAACATATTTTTTTGTTTAATAATAATTTCATGTGGCGATTTATAAATGTTGTTCAAATAATTTAAAGTCATTATTTTAATTATTTTTGGAAATAACTAGTTGTAAAAAATATATAAATGCACTCGAAACAATTATTATCATCTCAAATATATTATATACCATGTAGTTATCGAGACGATTAATGAGTAATAATATATTGTCTCTAATAATGCAATCGTGATAAATTCATACTACTTAGAGATAATTGTTTATTGTTCTGAAAGATAAATTTTCTTCTAGTAAGTGGGACCTCGGAGAAATTATATGAGACATAAATGGAATTAGTTGAACAAATCAATTTAAAATATAATAATAATAATAACAATAATAATAATATAATAATATATAATAATAATAATAGAGCAAGTTGAAGGTAGTGTACACATGCCAGTAAGACAAAAAAAGGTTACAACGATGATTGGAAACTATAATAAGACAGTCGATCAAATGTTAAATTAATCATAATAGTAAACAATTTCGGAGGGTTTGAGAAAATGGCCTCAGCTTTAATAAAAGTGATTTTAGGTTAAAAGTTAAAAGTAAAAAATAGATATTTTTTTTTTATTTTTTTTGGTACAGAGGTTTTCTCTTTCACTCATAACCTACAAACTGTTTAAGTATCAAACAAATCAATTTTATTCTCAATCATTATTTACTTTTAATGTCGAACAATTTCATCAAAATTTCTACTTTTAATCAATTCTTCAAAAAATAAAAACACCCTATTAAAGTAACACAGGGTTTTAAAAACTAATATAATATTACAGATTTATTATAGGCAGGTCTAGAATTTAATTGTGGGATAGGTGAAACCATAAAAGTTAGATTTTTTAGACTTTTGAACAAGAAAAGTCGGTAATAAACTTTGCAACTTTGACCTTTTGTAGAATCTATTTTAAAATAATTAATCGATAAGTTATAGTTAAGATAATTGTGCTTAATTATGCATTTAAGATAATTACTTATACGTGAGCTAACGACATGTGCGGAAAATAGAATTAAATAGGATGGCTTTAAAAGAAAAAATATGGAGAATAATAAATAAAACAAAAATTTATTATACCAAAAACGAGATTATTCACAAATTTTGTTCAAGATTGGAGCCTAGAATCGAGATAGATGAGATTATAATTCATATGGTATATAATATTACTAAAAAAACAATATGATGATATATTTTGGGGATGGAGGGACTATTTTGTCATATACGATTTTTCTAGAGCACAAACTGCAACAAGAAAAGTCATATTTTAATTTTTTTTTTTAAGAATATAATAAGAGTCATATTTTAAAAAAGTTGATATCTCGTTATGTTATAAAGAATAGTTGAAATATACAGTTTTACAAGTAAACTACATGCATTGAACAGGTGACAGGTCAAAAAAAAAAATTATATAAAAAAGATTTTATGTTATTGTTTGTTTTTTCTTCTTCTGATTTTCTTTAATCTTTGTGAACTAAATTAATTTGTTTGTTCTTCTTATAGTTTAATTGCTTTTATCTCTTGAAAGGAAAGTAAAGTTTTGTTTCAACTACATTCTTTTTTATTGCCACAAGAAACTTGTTACTTTGATATAAATTATATATTTATTATTACAATAGAGACAATAAAATTATAAGTAATTAACAGCACATGTTGATGTGTCAACCGTGTAGCATGTATGAGCATTTCCGTAGCAAATAGATGTTAATTATTAAGTCGCTTGCCATGGATAGAGTCGGAAGAAATGATCCAGCCCAATAGGCTAGCCCAACTCGCCCAATATTTTAAATGGATTGTGGCATGAAAATCTAGCTCTGCTATATAACATTGGCGCAATGGATTAAGAGGAGTCAGACAAATCGAATTATCACCTCCAACCATAATTGTATTATGTAAAAAGAAATATTGGAAAAAAATCACATTTATTAGTATAAGTTGTAACACATTAACGAGCACCAGCACACATTCTTCCTCCTCCTTTTTCCTCTCTCTCTTTTTACACCCGATATAAATTATAGGATGTGCATCTCATGAGTCCTAGGCCCCCAACATTACTACTAATATGCATAAGGAGTCATCCCAAGTAATTGTTCCATATTTTTAGCCACATTTCGATCGAGATTCAAAATCCTACACTGTTAACTAGTAGCATGCTACCATATTAATCATTCAACTAATTTAGATATACACAAAGACTAGAAACCAAGACAATATAAGAGGTCATGAAGCTCTTGATTAGAGCTAGCAATTCAGGTCACCCCGTCCGAGTTCGTGTGCCAATGTTGTATAGGTTGAACCAGTCCCAATATGTCGAGCAAATAATTGTTACATAAGACCCGCATACCCCCTAACAATACATTATTATTTCGCATCACTGACCCGTCAAGTTATTGACACATTCGTTAGGCCTATCGGACCCGACTGGCACTTCGGGCTTATATTTTTTGGTGGATTGCAGGCGTAGTAAACTGATTGGATTATCTACGTATATATTATTAGTAGCAAAATATGATTCATATAAATGGAACTAAAGTCATTGTTCACTAGTAAATGCATTTTGTCCACATCAAATTTATGTTGATACGTTTATAACTATAAAATTAATTGCAAAACATCTCAATTATATTTTTTTATTAATTGCACCATCTACCATTTACGTGGGTTGTGGTCCATTAGAATGACAGATTGCAAATTAATTATGACCATGTGACTTTTCTATTTAAGAGATATAACCATGTGACGCACCATGCTAGGACCGTTAAAAATACCAAAATTCCATTTTTTTGAACTATCCCATAATTGATTCCAAAAATAAATACTACCTTCGTTTTTTTAATTGTCATTCTAACTTATTTGTTTTGATGGTAAATAATTATCATTTTAGTTTTTCTACCATTTCTTTTACAATGCTAACCCATGTAAGATAAAAAATTTGTTACAAAAATTTCTGACTAAGTCCGGTTTAGTTGCTATGTTCTAACTGTCGTCTACGTTTTTTCCCAATTCTTTCTCAGGTAACCACGTTTAGGCTCTGACCAATCGTTACATCATAATATACAAACCGACTAACGTCTAACGACTTCTACAATAAAAAGAGTAACACTTGTAACTTGAGTGGACCAAATTTTTATCAGGTTTAAAATTAGTGAACAAAGTTTAATTCAACCTCCCACAATATACTACTCCCTCCTCATGTTTGATGGATGTACAAGTTATTTATTTTTGTCAACTTAATCAAGATACAACACTTTATAAGATGGTGATTGTCAGTTTTACCCTTTATTAATTTATTAAACCCATCAATATTTTGATGGTATCGAAG